>OY757311.1:20137045-22537045 GCA_963583905.1 Stenurella melanura | reverse complement strand
TGACAGTGATAACCAGACCCCGGCGCAAAAGTAGTTATGCCAGAGACGGTCTTCACACAGATAAATATAACTTTTTGAATCGAGAATGATTCACATAAGCAAATAAATACATTATTTACAGGAAACAAATACTTTTGCGGTAAGAAAAAATGTATGACATAAAACTCATAAAATAGTAAATAAATAATTAGAAGGTTGGAGACATTATTTATTTGGTATAGTTGATAGTTGAGCAAGTAGATGTAAGAGATGTTTACTGAAACTGGTGGATAAAAAACACCAGACTTCGACCGCACATTATATATACCTGCAGCGTCGGTCTAATTATCTCACAGAAAACAAAAAACACTCGACACAGTTATATATCTAAGCATATTGTAATCCTTTTATAAATAAATGTTAGAGTAAGCATATTGAATGTTATAAATAGAAGCAAATTGTAAATGATAGTCAGTCTTGTCTTGATCTCTCATGTGTGAACAATAAAAATTGGTTTTTAAAAAGCGACTCATTCATTCCAAAACCATTTCTGGCGCAGTCGGCAAGGATTTTGTGAAGTTAGACTAGTGATGCCCTTCTGAGGTTGGATCAGATTTATCCTGAGTCCTAGAATAACTTGGTTTTCAAACCTTCATCACGAAAACGAATCTGTAGGTGAATTGAGTAGCCTACCCATCAAGTAAGTGAACTGAGTAGCTTACAGAAGCCAACGAAGAAGATTTGTCCATCGAGGATTGGAGCAGATTTATCCTGCGAATCTCTTCAACCATTGGAAACTCTGAGACGACAAGCAAGAACTCCCACGCAGCCTAGTGGTTAGAGGCACAAATTCCGAAGACCCCCGGAAGAATAGGTTTAGGACTTCCTAAGACCCTGGAAGATTAGAATTAAGAAGATTCGACAAAGATGAGCAGATTCTACACCCTTGTATTAATGTAAGTCATTTCATTTGTACTTTCAAACAATTTGAAATCGCTTAAACAGTTACAATTTCAAGTAGCTCTGTTCGCAAAATTTCAACATTTAATTTTAAGAAATTTAATTTTAATCGTAAACAAAATTTAAACAGAATAGTATTGTAACTATTTACTTTCAAAAACACGCTGTATTTTCGATAGAGCATCGCCTGCAAATTTTGTAGTCACCGATCCCTCGTTGTCGATACAGATTTGGTGTATTAATTTATTTTAAGTCACAAAACTATTCTACTTTAAAATATAATATATAATAACTGTAAAAGAGGAAATTCTATAGAAATTAACTATTTAACATTTTATGGATGATATTTTAACAGGCTTAACAAAATTAAATTTAAATTCACAATCAAATTTAATTAGCACAAGTTCAAGTTCATTACCAACAGATATGTCTGAAACAAATTATTCATTATTAAGATACCAAGCAGACAATGTCCCTTTGTTTGACGGAAATCCAAAACTGTTACAAAGATTCATTACATCATCTGAAAATCTCCTCAAGGCTTTTCAAGACAGAAATAACATTAATGCCCCGATTAATATATGCTTATTAGACACGATATTTTCTAAATTAAGAGGTAGAGCAGCAGATTTAATATGCCCGAGAAATGAATTAAATAATTGGGATTTGGTTAAACAAACATTAATAACTACATTTTCTGATCAAAGAAATATTGATTGCTTAGTTCAAGATCTTTTATCTTTAAAACCTAATAGACAAGAAACATTAATTGATTATGGAAGTAGGTTACAAAATGTTAGAAGTTTATTATTTGCTAAATTAAATCAGTCAAACGAAAGTAGAGAAACAAAAATTATTAAAATTGAAAATTATGAGGCTTTAACTTTGAAAACTTTTATAACTAATTTACCGTATAACATGCAATTAGTGGTTAGATTAAGAAATCCGACATCTCTAGAACAAGCTATTAGTTTTGTTATAGAAGAAGAAAATTTCATTCAGTTTAAAAATCGTAATTCGACAGTACAAAATAATATTCCTAACAGACAGACAAATATACCAAGACCACCCGTAAATTTTCAAAGACCCTTAAACCCTAATTTTAACAGACCAACAAATTTTCCTTTACCAAGACCATTTTTACAAAGAAATATCAACCCTATGCATTATTCTCAAAATAATCCGAATAATACTAGTCAACCAATTCAAAGACCACAAAATTTCTACTCGCAAAATAATTTCCAAAATCCATTTAAAACCCAACCAGTTAACGTATTTAAACCTCACATGCAAGACACACGATTCCTACCTAAACCAACCCCTATGGATCTTTCATCTGGAAATAGTCGATTTTCTAGAAATAATAGTAATTTTACAAAATTGCACCATCATTGCGTGACAGGAAATTCAAATCAACCAGACTCCACGTCTACAGAAAACATGTCTAATGATAACATATTGCACACAAACAACAGTCAGCAAAACCTACATTTTATTAATCAATCTGAAAACGCACATTCTTATCAACAGGATAGTTATCACCCTGACTCGACAACACCTTATTATCCAGAAATAGGTTACGATGATGAAACAATAGACTATTCAAACTATTATGATAATACTTCTTTGTCTACTGATTCACAAACAAATGACTTTAGTAATTGTTTCCAAGAACAGAATTTTCAATTGACTCAAACTCAAATACCCCCGAAATAGTATTTTTAAACAATCATAATCAAGAACTTCCATTTATTTACATACCGTCTTTAAATTCAAAATTCCTTATTGATACAGGCAGTACAAAAAGTTTCATACACCCCAAATTAGCTCATTGTTATTTTTCAGATTCAATACAAAATAGAAATTTCGAAGTCAGAACAGCTCATGGTATATCATTTCACAACGAAATAATTGATCTTTTACTACTAGCTGATTTTAATATAGATTATTGCCATACATTTTATCTTTTTGATTTTTCACCAAACTTTGAAGGAATTATAGGATTAGACTTTTTAGAAAATTTAAATGCAAAAATAAATTTAGGAACAAAACAACTTGAAATACCAAATGTTAACATTCCAATGCATTTCACTCAGACATTAAATTCTTATGAAAAAACAACTTCCAACCAAAAAGCTATTAGTTTGAAAAATCCACATTCAATAGTAATTCCACCCCGTACACAACAAATTGTAACATTACCAGTTTATCAAAATTCAGGATACGCGATTATGCCTTATAAACAATTTGACGAATTAGAAACGCCTGAAGCATTAGTAAAAATAGAGAATAATCATGCAATAACAACTTTAGTAAATAATACGGAAAATGAAATAAAATTTACACTACTTAAACCTCTGGAAGTAGAACAAATAGATTTAAATGAAATTAACTTTTTAGAAAATACTGAAACGGAAAAACATATTGACAAAAATACCGACAACCTTCAAAAAGAAAATTTAAAAAATTTGAGATTAAATCATTGCAATCAAGAAGAATACGATGCTATTAGAAAACTTTGCTATGAATTCAGAGACATATTCTATTCAGATAAAATTCCCTTAAGCTTTACAAATCAAATTAAACATGAAATAAATTTAACTAATGAAAGCCCTATTTATACTAAAACTTATAGATACCCGATAGTTCATAAAGAAGAAGTTAATAAACAAATTGATCAAATGTTAAATTCAAATATTATCCAACATTCTAATTCCCCTTGGACGTCACCAATTTGGATAGTACCAAAGAAATTAGACGCATCAGGTAAAACAAAATGGCGAATGGTTGTAGACTATAGGAAACTTAATGAAAAGACTATCGATGATAAATTTCCCCTACCAAATATTTCTGACATACTTGACAAACTAGGAAAATGTAACTATTTTACAACACTAGACTTAGCTAACGGTTTTCATCAAATCGAAATGAGACCCGAAGACATACCAAAAACAGCATTTTCTACAGACTCTGGACATTATGAATTTAAAAGAATGCCCTTTGGATTGAAAAACGCACCTAGTACATTCCAACGCGTTATGAATAATATTCTTCGCGGATTACAAAATGAAATTTGCGCAGTATATTTAGATGACATTATTATTTTTTCGACAAGTTTACAGGAACATATAGAACGACTTAGAAAAATATTTCAAAGATTACGCGAGAGTAATTTTAAAATTCAATTAGATAAATCCGAATTTCTAAAACAAAACGTAAATTATTTAGGACATATAATTACACCGGACGGAATAAAACCGAACCCCGATAAAATATCTGCAGTCAAAAACTTTCCTATTCCTAAAACTCCTAAGGACATAAAGTCATTCCTTGGATTAGCCGGATATTATCGAAAATTTATAAAGGATTTTGCTAAAATATCGAAACCTTTAACACAATGTTTAAAAAAAGAATCAAAAATTGTACATTCACCTGAATTTTTAGAGTCATTTAATCAATTAAAAAATTTATTAATTAATGCACCGATACTACAGTATCCAGATTTCTCAAAACCTTTTGTATTAACAACAGATAGTTCAAACTACGCATTAGGAGCCATTTTATCTCAAGGAACACCCCCAAATGATAAACCAGTAGCATACATTTCTAGAACATTAAATAAACATGAAATGAATTATTCTACGGTACTTAAAGAATGCTTATCAGTTGTCTGGGCTGTCAAGACGTTTAGACCTTATCTATTTGGTCGTAAATTTACTATATATACCGACCATAGACCCCTCGTATGGTTATTTAACATGAAAGACCCAAGTTCGAAATTAGTAAGATGGAGACTAAAACTTGAAGAGTTTGACTATACTATAATATATAAAAAAGGAAAACAAAATACTAACGCCGATGCATTAAGTCGCATTCAATTAAACACACACGAAACGGAATCAATTATAAATCAACCCGGTGAAATAAATAAAGACATTTTAGATTATCTACGCGAATTAGCAGAAAATCCAATAGATGACCCACCAGATATAAATCCTAATAATAACGAATTACCAAACGTAAACCCCAACAATAATCAACGAATTAATATTCTCCAGGATATACGACTTGATGACAATTCTATTAACAATCAAAATGATAATAATGACGTAATCGAAATTTTGGACGAACTCGATGAAACAGTACATACCTCAGCTGAAACCGATAATAATGAAATACCAATTTTAGATGATATTATAAACAATAAACCTTTTCAATTAATTCTAGATAGAAACGTACATCCAAATTTAGAAATTTCAGAAAAGACAATCGATGGAAATATTGTTAAAACCGCAAAAATTCCAAAATATAGCCAAAAGTATATAATAGAACTTTTAAGAGATCATATTAACCCTAGTAAAACTATTTATGTCTACTTTAAATGCAAAGAAATTATACCCATTTTTGTAAAAACTTATATGCATAACTTTCAAGCATTAAAAATTATACAATGTACAAAATTAATCAACACAGTAATAAATAAAGACGATCGCCTATTAATGATAAAACACCAACATGAAAGTAAAACTAATCATCGCGGTATTACAGAAACTTTAGCAAAATTAAAAATTAATTATTATTGGAAATATATGAAACAAGATGTAGTAAATTATATTAATAACTGTACTATTTGCCAAAAAGCTAAATATTCTAGAGACACCCCTTATGTACCCCTAGTATTGACTGAAACACCTTCGAAACCATTTCAAATATTACACATGGATTTATTTATATGTGAGAACCAATACTTTTTAACGATTATTGACAAATTTACAAAATTAGGACAAGCCTTTCCTTGTAATAAAAATGCAATTTCAATTCAAGATAAACTAATAAATTACTTCTCTTATTATGGCACCCCTGAATTAATAGTATCTGATAGCGGAACTGAATTTAAAAATCATTGCCTAATAGAACTTTTCAAAGCTCAAAAAATCCAAGTACACTTTACAACTCCCCGTCATCATGAATCAAATTCTCCCGTAGAACGCTTTCATTCTACTTTAATCGAACATATTCGAATTCTTAGAAGTAATGATCCCTCTACACCTATTATAAATTTAATGCCTTATGCAATAATTGCCTATAATAACAGCATACACTCCAGCACGAATTTTACACCTTTTGAATTGACCTTTGGACATACAAAATCTAGAGATCCTTTAGACCTAGTTACTACTACCTTTTATTCCGATTATATTACTTCCCATCAAGAAAAATTAAAAACCCTCTATCAAGAAGTTGAAAATAAGGATAAAGCAAATAAACAGAAAATGATTGATAAACGTAATACTGAAGGAACCAAACAATATGAATTTAAAGTAAATCAAAAAGTTTATAAAAAGGCACCAGAACGAACAGCAAAAAGTAAGAATAAATATTTAGGCCCTTTTATTATTATTGAATTGTTACAAAATAATAAAGCCAAAATAAAAAATATCGGTAATAAACAAACAGAAATAATACATTTGAAAGAATTAAAGAAACCTCATCTTTCAGATATACCATCGGAACCGCCTCAGCCTACCCAGAATTAACAAAATATAACACACAATCAATTAATATTAGAATCAAGAATTTTGCAAATAGAGAAAATAGTTAAAGAAATGAAAATTCATGAAATTAATAGCCATCACTATTTCTTAACCCAAATGATACTAAATCAAATAAATTTTATCTATCAGACAATTTATAACATGCTAGATAAAATAGAAACTGCAATTACATTTGCTAAGCTCAACACATTGCATAATTCAATTGTTAACCCATTCCATTTATTAAAAGAAATAAAAGATACTGAAATTCACTTAAAAGAAGTTAAATTGCCATTCGAAGCAAATATAAAAAATATTTTAAAATTTGAAAATATAGCTAATATAAAAGCCTATTCAATTAACTTTACTATAATCTTTATTATAGAAATTCCTCTGGTAGATAAAGAAATGTATCAATACTTTCAATTGTATTCATTGCCAGTAAAGACAAATGACTCTTATCAAATCATTATACCACGATCTAAATATGTAGCATTGAATGAACAAAGCTATGTATTTACCGACGACAAATGTAAAAGTATCACTGATAACGAATATCTTTGCAAGAGTGTGAACACTGTTAAAATTCATAATAACATGCCATGCGAAATTAGTTTGCTAACTTTCAGTAAAGACAATTTAGATTGTTCACCTATCTCAATTGAAATTAACGAAATTCAAATTCAAAAAATTAAAACTAATAAATGGATATTAGTGATACCTACTGAAACTGTAATAACCCAAACCTGTGACAAATTATTGAATAAAATGCAATTAAAAGGTACCTATGTACTAAATTTAAATAAAAGTTGTGAAGTAACCATAAATAACCATGTATTGAAAACTCATAGTAACAATCAAATGATCTATAAATTTGAGTTACCTTATCTTAACTTTTCACAACCTAGAGAATATCATATTAATTATAACCCAGGACCTTTAAACCTAAATACCATCAATACACATAAGTTAATACAAACCCAAAGTGAATTGATGGAACAACAGAAAATAATTAAGGGATTAAATGAGCCCATAATTATTAACAAAACTAGTATATGGACAATATTCCTATACTTATTCATATTTACCTTTATTATATTATATGTATGTAATCTTATTAGAAATAAATATATATCCAAGAAAAATGTAAAGAAGACACAGAAGAATGAAGACATCATTATCTAAGAAATCAGGGATGATTTCCATCAAGGGATGGAGGAGTTATATATCTAAGCATATTGTAATCCTTTTATAAATAAATGTTAGAGTAAGCATATTGAATGTTATAAATAGAAGCAAATTGTAAATGATAGTCAGTCTTGTCTTGATCTCTCATGTGTGAACAATAAAATTGGTTTTTAAAAAGCGACTCATTCATTCCAAAACCATTTCTACACTTTAACCGGCATACGCCACTTCAACCTTTTGTATCAATTAAGGAAATGTAAACATCTCCTATAAGTTTCTTCCTAACTATATTCAATAATTCTTAATTTAAAATGTTATTTTAATCCGTGCACAAAATAAAAGACACTATATTTTAAAAATTATAAGGAGAATTTTCGACACCACAAGGACACTGCCACTCTTGTCGCTCTCTTTCTACTTTTTTTACGACAGCCAATAGGATACTGTGAACAATAATAATAGTAAAAGAAACCGCAAATTGCGTTTTATATTTTGCAGAAGACTTTAAACATACAGCGGCCCTTGAAATGGAAAAGGTCCAACAATTATTATTATTTTATTACACAACGACCAATGGCATGTAAGCCTGTTTTATATGCACATACGCATTATGGAGTCAACGCTACAGTACATTTTCAGCTTTCGATAGGAGTATAAATGTGTCATGAATTATTATGGCGTCGAGTGGCTTTCCATTAAATGAAACAGTACTTTCGTGGATTCAAGATTTTTCTGGAATTGCGATTTAACGGTGTAGAACTTTTCTGTACCTGCTTTGAAAAAACACTTTCTTGGACACGCAAGTCGAACATTTTGAAACATGTTTCATCTGAACGTCATTAAATCTAAAGTTTATACATGGATATTTCTTACGAATCCCTCTAGCCATACGCGACTTTCAATGTAAGCCGGATAGCCGGAAACAGATATGTATATAGTAAATGATGCAATGAACATTATATTTAATCTACGTCAATATATTTTTAGAGTATCAGGGGGTGTTGCTGCGAGACAGTGAAATACAAACTGGATACAGTTTTAAGAAACAACCCCGGTTTTTAACATTTTTGCGTGTGGCAAAGACTGGACAATACCGGACATAAATCGGCCATCTATAAGAAAATATACTTATTTTGAATATCCTTTTCACAACACAATGTGGATATTTGATGATAGGCACCGGAGTTTAACTTCGGACCATTTAGAATAAAGGCAAATAATATATTTTTATTATTCTAATAAGGCATAGTTACTACGTGTTTGTGTTTGTGCGTCCAAGTATGATTTATAACCCTATATTACGAAATTCACTAGATACAATTATAAGGTAAGATATTGTATTATTGCGCATGAAAATGTTTATATAGTTCA
This sequence comes from Stenurella melanura, assembly GCA_963583905.1. NCBI lineage: Eukaryota > Metazoa > Arthropoda > Insecta > Coleoptera > Cerambycidae > Stenurella > Stenurella melanura. The sequence continues at coordinate 22,528,013 of OY757311.1, read as the reverse complement.
TATTGCGCAAAGCCGACTCTGGCTTTTACGTCATAACTACCTCGGAGTCGGGGTCTGGTGATAACCAATTCGAGAAAAATCTTCTGTTTGCGTCACTTGTTTGTTCATGAGCTGTTCGGCTGACCAAACCTAAAAATTGTTAATAGGGGCCGTCCATAAAACACGTAACGCTGTTGAGAGGGTCAGAGGGGTGACCACTAATGTCTACATTGCGTTACAAGGAGTGGGGGTGGGTTAAGTATTATTGTCACGTGGTACTTTTCTCGATTTAATGTATAATTTATAAAAGTAATTACCAAAAATTTGAATAAAGTATTACGTAAAAAAACATTTGAATTTTGGAAATTTCATTTATATTTAATGTGAAATGTTACGTTATGGAGGGAGGGAGGGGTCAAGCTGAATGTCTACATGTTACATGGACGGGAGAAGGTACACACACGCGAAAAAAACGTTACGTTATTTATGGACGACCCCTTAAGAGCTACATGATAAAACAATTCAGTGAAATGAAAAGAGAAAAAGGCTCACAAATAAAATGAACTAGTCTTTTTACAAAACTCACACTTTTTGGGTTTCTTATTGCTAGATGCCTTGCACTAGACGGTTGTATGTATAATTTAATTTAGTTTTGGATAACATAATGTTTAGAGATAGCCTTTATACTGAATAAGCAATAATGCTACAAATTACAAACATAGCATAAACGTATCATAGTGTGACTTTGCGTCTAACAACGACTGCTCTTTTGTTTGTTGTCGAAATGTCATTTCCAGTGATTTATTTCTTGTTCTGTAGTTTCGGCGAGTGAAATGCCACATTTAAGTGAGTTAGTTTCTGTTAAAATTGTTACTTTAGCCAATGGGACAAGAAGATATTGCGCGGAGATTGCATATCCATCAATCCATTGTTTCTCGTATAGTAAAACGATAAAATGAGACTGGAGAATACAAAAGGCGGCCTGGCCTGGTCAAGGACGTAAAAGATGTACAACGCCAAAAGATGACCGATATTTAAGATTACAATCCTTGCGAAATCGCTCACATACTGTTCCGCATCCGAAAAATGAATTACTTATTGCTAGACAAGTCAACGTAAGTATCAAAACAGTAATAAGAAGACTAAAGGAGGTCTGTTTAAAACCGAAACGTCCTGCCAGAGTCCCTAGGCTTCTCCCAAGTCACAAGATCAAACGGTTACAATTTGCAAGAGCCCATGCTAATTGGAATGAACATCAATGGGGAAAATCCTTTTTACAGATGAAACAAGAATACAATTATGGAAGCCAGATGGACGGGGTCGAGTATACAGAAGGTCTGGAGAACGGTTCGCAGAATGTAATCTTGCACAAAATGTTGGCTTTAATGGCGGTTCCGTTATGCTTTGGGGAGGCATTAGTTGGGAGAGTCGCACCTTATGCCGGCTTTATTGGGTACGATAACTTTGTGCTAATGCATGATAATGCCCGCCCCCATGCCAAGAACAGTGATCCAGTACCTTCAGGATGTCGGCATTGAGGCACTAGAGACTGGCCACCAATGAGTCCTGATGCTAATACCATAGAACATCTATGGGACATCCTGAAGCGACATATACGAGCACGAAATCCAGCTCCTAGCTCAATTGCAGAATTAAGAATTGCTGTACAGGGAGAATGGAATCGAATCGCAAGAAACCATCAAAGATCTTCTGCGGATCATGTTTAGGAGGATGCAAGCTATTCGAGCTAGAGAATGAAATACTAAGTACTAAATTGTTATTATCTTGTCTGAAAATAGTGTTATAAAGTCGGTATTTTTACCCTTTCTAATTAAATCTTATAACCAAAATGAGGCTATTTTATTCATTATTCTACGAATCCACTGTAAAGCTTCAGTTTGCAATTTATTTGGCTGTAACATACGTAAAATCCTCCAGTGCAAGGCATCTAGCGATACAAAACTCAAAAAGCGTTAAAGGAAAAAAAATAAAAATAATAAAATATGCAATATTTTTGTCTGTGACTGTATATTTTTAAATGAAATATTTAAATACACCGTTTTAGCAATAATTTAATACATGAAAAGTTTATTTTCCTCTGAAATATCCATAATACAATAAATACAATGCTAAAATTATGGTATTATTTATTTGACAGTGACAAGCCAAAGACAATTATAATTAGTTATGAAAAACAATAGCTCTAACATCGTTAAGATGATGCGACTGTTAGATTACGAACAAATATTTTTAGTATGCCTAAGTAAAAAGGGATTTCGTCAAAGCAATGTTTCACAAATAATAAAACCGCCGTAGTAAAAAACATAAAAGTACCGCTATACACTGAAATCTAATGTTGACACTCGGTCAGGGTGGAATGCATTAACATTTTAAAATGAAATAAAATTCACTTTATCAGGTGTGTGAATTTTTGATGCACACGGTACAGGGCAGTTTTATGCCGTTAACCCCTAATTTTGTTTGTTATGTTTGATTTAATATTATATAAAAATGGTTAATTTTATTGAGAAAAATGTTTTATGTTAGCAGCAGTTAATTGTGTTTTTATATTTAATTGTTATAAAAATAAACAAAATAAACACGCCACACATATAAAGAGACTAGGAAAGTACAAGTTTGATTCAAAATTGTCTTTTTAATTTGCTAGATGTGTATTACATATTTTTGTAAGAACCATTACCAAAAATTAATTGTAGCTGGCAATAACGAATATTTCACCAATTTGTTGTTTTCCGGATTGTTTCAGAGTGTTTGCAATATAATATGCTGCCTACATGACCCGCCTCTTGCTCATGACACCAAGAAGTATCACAAAAGTTATGGCAAAGGCGCGGGTTATAATAAGTACGTTTCATTAAAGAACATTCGAAGTTGTGGAGGAGGAGCGGTTGTAGGTAGTCAGGGTATTTTCGGAATTCAAAATTCAAAATGATGAATCCAATAGATCTGCCATATTGCGTAACTTTTGTGGATTTACATGAAATTGAGCCACTAAAAATAGTAAACAAACTTTCTTCCAAAAAATTTGAATCGCCATTGAAAAACGGTCACCAAAAATTACGAAATAAAATTTCACCATCGTTCGGTTAACTGAATCTTATTACTTAACATCGATTTTGAGGTGTTATGCGTGTCAACCAAGATCATGCTAAATGGAGATGCCCAACAATTTTTTTTTATTTCCAACAGATCTTTCATTACCTTATTCTTACTACCTAATATTTTTAACCGACCCCAAAATGGGTAATAATTAGCCGGCGACAGTGAAATTTTACTTAATAATTTTAATAAAATAATAATAATGAAAAAGTTGCTGACATGTTTGGAAATCATTTCTCATCATCTGTCCGTGGTAAAATTCAAAACAAACTTGGGTAAACCTATGCACTACCTAACTACAGAGGAGACGTAGTGTCCAACTCGATGTATTGCCCCGAAATAGAGCCTGAAGAAGTCATCACCGCTATTGCTGAGTTGAAAACCAATTCCACGGGTGAAGATGAAATATCTATCAGTGATAAAGAGTGTAGGTTAAGCGTTAATAATTCCGTTAGTGTATCTTTTGCGGTGAGTACCCATCTGCACTCAAGACAGTCACCATTCCCCATTCACAAACGAGGAGATAAAGATGACATTGCGAATTATCGACCGATTTCTATGTTGAGTGTTATATCTAAGGCCTAGAAAAGATATTGGATAATCGAATCCTCAAGTTTTTAACTAGGTTCAAAATAATTACCGAAGCAGCATGGATTTCTCCCTAAAAGATCCACCGAGTTCGCATGAATTTACGGTTTAAGTTACATATATTCAGAATTAGACCAGGGTAAAATTGTGGCTGGCATTTATTTTGATTTTAGTGTAGCTTTTGACTCGATAGAAACAGATATATTGATACACAAACTAAATAATCTAGGCATACAGGGAAACTTATCTAATTTACTAATGGCCTTTTTATCCCACCGTAAAATTATTGTGCAACTGAGAAAAACTAGGTCGGAAAATTATAATATAGACTTAGGAGTCGTCTAAGGGTCCGTTGCTGGACCTCTGCTCTTCCTTTTGTTTGCAAATGATTCAACGAATCAATCAATCAATCAATAAAAAATCGTCTCATTCTAAATACCGAGAAGACAGTATGTATCAATTTCTTCAACAAAAAGCAACCTATATCATATATAAACTTAACAATGGACGGTATACCAACCATATTTTCCAAAACATTAAAGTACTTAAGGATTTACCTTGATGAACAATTAAGCTGGTCAGAACACATTAATAATTTAGCTAAAAAATTAAAAAGCTGTTATTTCGCCCTTCTCAATTTGAAAAGATGCTTTGAAATAAAATTTCTCATCAATATTTACTATGCTTTAGGATACAGTCACATTAGTTATAATATTTAACTGTGGGGCTACTCCGCTAACGCACACCGAATATTTGTCAGTCAAAAGAGAATCATTAGATTGATATTTAATCTAAAATTTCAAGACTCATGTAAACCTTATTTTATAAGATATTCAATTTTAACTGTGCCCTGCATTTTTATTTTAAAATCACTAACATAAGTGAAACAAAACCATGAGAATTTTGTGAAAAATAATGAGTCCCACAAATACCCCACTCGTAGTGGCTCTTTAATAAAGCTCCTCCAGCACAGAACAACTTTATTCGAAAAGTCACCCCATTACATCGGTCCTAAATTATACAACAAACTTCCTCAATCAATTCACGAGAAAAAAACAATACCAACTTTTAAATCCAGTGTGAAAAAAATGTTGCTTAAAAAGTGCTACTATAGCGTGGGCGAATATTTGTGCGATTCATTAATTTCCTAACGATACCTATTCATAAATTTAATTTATTGACTATGTTAAGTGTTAAGTATATGATTGTATATCATCACATATTTATATTATGTTTTATATATGACTTGTTATGAAGAAAGTTTGACAATGTTTTTATTAACCTTTGTTTAAATGGCAAATGAATTAATAAATTATTATTATTATTAAGTATTATTATTATTATTGTTTTTCCTAAGTAGGCTCATTTTTTTTTCAATACTGTTTTAGTTGTTTTAAATAAATCCTAGAAGATTTAAATAAGGGTGCACTGTATATACTACCATATAATAATGTGTATTCATTGTAGAGAAATTTTGTTTTACCGCGTCCCTGAGATGATCTAGATGATAAAATCGGATATAAACAGATGGACGAGAAGTAAATAAGAAAAACACAATGAAAGACTCGAATCTAAGAACTTGTGCCAACGCCAATTACCCATCTTGTGTTATATAAGGAAACACGTTCTTTTTTAGCGAACTCGCAGGCACTTAGCAAAAGCACTTTACGGATACTGAAATGCCTCTTCGCTTAATTTGCTTAGTTACATTATGCAACCAATCAAATTTCCTTTGAAGAATAAGTGAAACATCAAAATGGAAAGCTTGGAGAGCTTCATACACCGTTGTGTAACAAAGTTGTAACAAAGTTGTGCAGGAAGGCCACTGACATGAGTCATATTGCTCCTGTATGCAGGATAGTCTTCCTGGATAAATAATTTGATATTGCACTGCTAAACCTAGGAGATTCAGCAGGGTTTAAAGCAGATCGATGACTTATAATTTATAAAACTGATTAGGAAATACGACTAAACTGACACTACGCCAATGTTAAGCTAGAAATAATGAAATGCAAGATGTTATTGTGGCAAACTTTTCACACATAGACGTGTTAGCCTAGTCCCCAGAAGAAAAATAAAGGCAAAAGCTGGGATAAAAAATTCTTATCTGCCACCCCTACCACCACACTCACTCCATTATTATGTATGTATTATAAGATCTGAAACTAGATCATATTTTGAGCTTATTGCATTCAAGGTTTGTGTGTAAATAGGGGCAAATAAGTAAAGCAAGCTAGTAAGAATCCAGAAACTTGAGAATTGATGTATACCGGGTGGCCACGAGTCAATGTAGGCCCCCAATATTTTGGTTGTTTTTGTATTTAAAAATTTGGTTTTTGGTAGAAATAAATTAGACAACAATAGGCTACTTTTAGACTAACAAGAATGAAAATATCACTTCCGGTTGAACCGGAAGTGACATCAACTTATTTTTCTTAAATAAAATGACTATATTTTATACGGAATTTCATTTTCATTTCCGTAGGGGTCCTATGGAATTTTTTTTATGGAACTGTGCTATTTCTTTTATTAATCAGAAATAATGATTCATAAACAATAACTTTTTCGCCATTAATCATTTCTTAACGATATATCCTTCGTAATAACAGAAGCATTTTAAAAAAGTAAACACAAATTAAACAAGAAATAAGTTTAATAGGTATAACGTTACAACCATGAATAAATTACCAAGAATAACAAAACTATTTAAAACCTAAATTACAATAAACCATTATAAAAATTGTTCAAACTGTTCACCTTTCTCCTCACTCTTTCTTCCAGATCTAGCCTTGTGGTTGGAGCAGTCATGTAGACTCTATTTTTCAAATGCGCCCAAATAAAAAAATCGAGTGAGGTTAAGTCAGGCGACCTTGCAGGCCATCTGACTGGACCATGGGTCCCAATTCAACGATCTGGAAATAATTGATTTAAGTAATCCCTAACGATAATAGCATTGTTTGGTCCAGCCCCGTCTTGTTGGAAGTAAACCTCGTCAATATTGATATTGGGAATTTGATTAATCTGTGGAACTATTATATTTTGGAGAAATTCTGGATATCTTGGTCAAGTTAGAGTTTCGTTAAAAATTATTGGACCTATGATATGGTAACCAAACATTGAAGCCAAACCGCTCCTGAAACCGCCCCTGTCTCATAATGTGAGAATTATCAATTGCCCAATATCGAGTAATGTTTCGATTAAATAACCCAAGGTTTGCAAATCTCGATTCATCAGTGAACAAAATGTTTTTGATAAAATTCTCATTTCTTAATTGGCGTAACTGTAACCAATTACAAAAGGTTATTCTTTGTTGATAATAATTCTCATACAAAAATTGATGCAATTGATATTTACAAGAACGTGTTTCTTTAAAATTTTTCTGGCTGATTATTTGGAAACCGGTAATTCATGTTCAATTTGTCTTATCGAAATGGTTGGGTCAACATGCACTAAAGCTAATACATTAATTTCCGTTTCTTCATCCACAATAAATCTTTCTTCAATTTCTACATTAGGTTCAGTTCTAAATTGTTGCTCCAACAGGGCGAAATAGCTTCTCGGAGGTTGTCTTCTTTCTGGATATCTCCGTCCATACAGCCGCTGTGAAACTAGCAGCCAAAGATAGCAGCTTAAATCTACGAAAACACCCGAAGACGAATAGACGTTCGTCACAATCATAACTAGGGACATTACTAAATAAAACATTTAATCGCCGTACTACCAGTTAAGACTTCATAATTAGGTTGTACTAAGCAATGTCTGTAAAATGGCGCCAACTCACTTAAATCCATAGGGTAGAGACTAGCCTTTTAACATGTAAAACTTAATAACTTCACAACCTGTGGAATGTACAAAATTTCCATTTAGGACAGGCTGTATAAAGTCATTTCAAATGAGTCTGTAATGTGGCGTCAATTTGTCCTGAGTCCACGGGGTTGCAACAACCCTTTCAATAAATAAAAATTAATAACTTCGCAACCAGTCCGATGTACACAATTTTCATTTAGGACGCGGTGTATAACGACATTTCAAATGCGTCTGTAAAATGGGCTCAATTTGTCTTGGGTCCACGGGGTTCAAACAACCCTTTAAATAAATAAAAATTAATAACTTCGCAACCACTCCGATGTACATAATTTCCGTTTAGGACAGGGTGTATAAAGTCATTTCAAATGCGTCCCTAAAGTGGCGTCAATTTGTCTTGGGTCCACGGGGTTGAAACAACCCTATAAATAAATAAAAATTAATAACTTCGCAACCACTCCGATGTACATAATTTCCGTTTAGGACAGTGTGTTTAATGTCATTTCAAATATGTCTGTATAATGGCGTCAATTTGTCTTGGGTCCACGGGGTTAAAACAACTCTATAAATAAATAAAAATTAATAACTTAGCAACCACTCCGATGTACATAATTTCCGTTTAGGACAGGTTGTATAATGTCATTTTAAATACGTCTGTAAAGTGGCGTCAATTTGTCTTTGGTCCACGGGGTCGAAACAACCCTTTAAATAAATAAAAATTAATAACTTTGCAACCAGTCCGATGTACATAATTTCCGTTTGCAACAGGGTGTATAACATCATTTCAAATACGTCTGTATCGTGGCGTCAATTTGTCTTGGGTCCACGGGGTTGAAACAACCCTTTAAATAAATAAAAATTAATAAATTCGCAACCAGTCCGATGTACATAATTTCCGTTTAGGACAGGGTGTATAAAGTCATTCCAAATACGTCCCTAAAGTGGCGTCAATTTGTCTTGGGTCCACGGGGTTGAAACAACCCTATAAATAAATAAAAATTAATAACTACGCAACCACTCCGATATACATAACTTCCGTTTAGGACAGGATGTTTAATGTCATTTCAAATATGTCTGTATAGTGGCGTCAATTTGTCTTGGGTCCACGGGGTTGAAACAACCCTTTAAATAAATAAAAATTAATAAATTTGCAACCAGTCCGATGTACATAATTTCCGTTTAGGACAGGGTCTATAAAGTCATTCCAAATACGTCCCTAAAGTGGCGTCAATTTGTCTTGGGTCCACGGGGTTGAAACAACCCTATAAATAAATAAAAATTAATAACTACGCAACCACTCCGATGTACAAAACTTCCGTTTAGGACAGGATGTTTAATGTCATTTCAAATATGTCTGTATAGTGGCGTCAATTTGTCTTGGGTCCACGGGGTTGAAACAACCCTATAAATAAATAAAAATTAATAACTTCGCAACCACTCCGATGTACATAATTTCCGTTTAGGACAGGTTGTACAATGTCATTTTAAATACGTCTGTATCGTGGCGTCAATTTGTCTTTGGTCCACGGGGTTGAAACAACCCTTTAAATCAATAAAAATTAATAACTTTGCAACCAGTCCGATGTACATAATTTCCGTTTAGGACAGGGTGTATAAAGTCATTTCAAATGCGCCTATAAAGTGGCGTCAATTTGTCTTGGGTCCACGGGGTTGAAACAACCCTATAAATAAATAAAAATTAATAACTTGGTAACCACTCCGATGTACATAATTTCCGTTTGCAACAGGGTGTATAATGTCATTTCAAATACGTCTGTAAAGTGGCGTCAATTTGTCTTTGGTCCACGGGGTTGAAACACCCCTTTAAATAAGTAAAAATTAATAACTTCGCAACCAGTCCGATGTACATAATTTCCGTTTAAGACAGGTTGTATAAAGTCATTTCAAATGCGTCTGTAAAGTGGCGTCAATTTGTCTTGGGTCCCCGGGGTTGAAACAACCCTATAAATAAATAAAAATTAATAACTTCGCAACCACTCCGATGTACATAATTTCCGTTTAGGACAGGATATATAAAGTCATTTCAAATGCGTCTCTAAAGTGGCGTCAATTTGTCTTGGGTCCACGGGGTTGAAACAGTCCTTTAAATAAATAAAAATTAATAAATTCGCAACCAGTCCGATGTACATAATTTCCGTTTAGGACAGGGTGTATAAAGTCATTCCAAATACGTCCCTAAAGTGGCGTCAATTTGTCTTGGGTCCACGGGGTTGAAACAACCCTATAAATAAATAAAAATTAATAACTTCGCAACCACTCCGATGTACATAATTTCCGTTTAGGACAGTGTGTTTAATGTCATTTCAAATATGTCTGTATAATGGCGTCAATTTGTCTTGGGTCCACGGGGTTAAAACAACCCTATAAATAAATAAAAATTAATAACTTAGCAACCACTCCGATGTACATAATTTCCGTTTAGGACAGGTTGTATAATGTCATTTTAAATACGTCTGTAAAGTGGCGTCAATTTGTCTTTGGTCCACGGGGTTGAAACAACCCTTTAAATAAATAAAAATTAATAACTTTGCAACGAGTCCGATGTACATAATTTCCGTTGCAAACAGGGTGTATAACATCATTTCAAATACGTCTGTATCGTGGCGTCAATTTGTCTTGGGTCCACGGGGTTGAAACAACCCTTTAAATAAATAAAAATTAATAAATTCGCAACCAGTCCGATGTACATAATTTCCGTTTAGGACAGGGTGTATAAAGTCATTCCAAATACGTCCCTAAAGTGGCGTCAATTTGTCTTGGGTCCACGGGGTTGAAACAACCCTATAAATAAATAAAAATTAATAACTTCGCAACCACTCCGATGTACATAATTTCCGTTTAGGACAGTGTGTTTAATGTCATTTCAAATATGTCTGTATAATGGCGTCAATTTGTCTTGGGTCCACGGGGTTAAAACAACCCTATAAATAAATAAAAATTAATAACTTAGCAACCACTCCGATGTACATAATTTCCGTTTAGGACAGGTTGTATAATGTCATTTTAAATACGTCTGTAAAGTGGCGTCAATTTGTCTTTGGTCCACGGGGTTGAAACAACCCTTTAAATAAATAAAAATTAATAACTTTGCAACGAGTCCGATGTACATAATTTCCGTTGCAAACAGGGTGTATAACATCATTTCAAATACGTCTGTATCGTGGCGTCAATTTGTCTTGGGTCCACGGGGTTGAAACAACCCTTTAAATAAATAAAAATTAATGAATTCGCAACCAGTCCGATGTACATAATTTCCGTTTAGGACAGGGTGTATAAAGTCATTTCAAATACGTCCCTATAGTGGCGTCAATTTGTCTTGGGTCCACGGGGTTGAAACAACCCTATAAATAAATAAAAATTAATAACTTCGCAACCACTCCGATGTACATAATTTCCGTTTAGGACAGTGTGTTTAATGTCATTTCAAATATGTCTGTATAATGGCGTCAATTTGTCTTGGGTCCACGGGGTTGAAACAACCCTATAAATAAATAAAAATTAATAACTTCGCAACCACTCCGATGTACATAATTTCCGTTTAGGACAGTGTGTTTAATGTCATTTCAAATATGTCTGTATAATGGCGTCAATTTGTCTTGGATCCACGGGGTTGAAACAACCCTATAAATAAATAAAAATTAATAACTTAGCAACCACTCCGATGTACATAATTTCCGTTTAGGACAGGTTGTATAATGTCATTTTAAATACGTCTGTAAAGTGGCGTCAATTTGTCTTGGGTCCACGGTGTTGAAACAACCCTTTAAATAAATAAAAATTAATAAATTCGCAACCAGTCCGATGTACATAATTTCCGTTTAGGACAGGGTGTACAATGTCATTCCAAATACGTCTCTAAAGTGGCGTCAATTTGTCTTGGGTCCACGGGGTTGAAACAACCCTATAAATAAATAAAAATTAATAACTTCGCAACCAGTCCGATGTACACAATTTCCATTTAGGACCGGGTGTATAATGTCATTTCAAAAATGTCTGTACAGTGGCGTCAATTTGTCTTGGCTCCACGGGGTTGAAACAACCCTTTAAATAAATAAAAATTAATAACTTCGCAACCAGTCCGATGTACATAATTTCCGTCTATTACCGGGTGTATAATGTCATTTCAAATATGTTTGTACAGTGGTGTCTATTTGTCTTTGGTCCACGGGGATGAAACAACCCTTTAAATATATAAAAATTAATAACTTCGCAACCAGTCCCAAGACAAATTGACGCCACTTTAGAGACGCATTTGAAATGACTTTATATACCCTGTCCTAAATGGAAATTATGTACATCGCAGTGGTAGCGAAGTTATTAATTTTTATTTATTTATAGGGTCGTTTCAACCCCGTGGACCCAAGACAAATTGACGCCACTTTAGAGACGCATTTGAAATGACTTTATATACCCTGTCCTAAACGCAAATTATGTACATCGGAGTGGTTGCGAAGTTATTAATTTTTATTTATTTAAAGGGTTGTTTCAACCCCGTGGACCCAAGACAAATTGACGCCACTTTAGAGACGCATTTGAAATGACTTTATATATCCTGTCCTAAATGGAAATTATGTACGTCGGGGTGGTTGCGAAGTTATTAATTTTTACTTATTTATAGGGTTGTTTCAACCTCGTGGACCAAAGACAAATTGACGCCACTTTAGAGACGCATTTGAAATGACTTTATATACCCTGTCCTAAACGGAAATTATGTACATCGGAGTGGTTGCGAAGTTATTAATTTTTATTTATTTAAAGGGTTGTTTCAACCCCGTGGACCCATGACAAATTGACGCCACTTTAGAGATGCATTTGAAATGACATTGTACACCCTGTTGCAAATGGAAATTATGTACATCGGAGTGGTTGCGAAGTTATTAATTTTTATTTATTTAAAGGGTCGTTTCAACCCCGTGGACCCAAGACAAATTGACGCCACTTTAGAGACGCATTTGAAATGACTTTATATACCCTGTCCTAAACGGAAATTATGTACATCGGAGTGGTTGCGAAGTTATTAATTTTTATTTATTTAAAGGGTTGTTTCAACCCCGTGGTCCCAAGACAAATTGACGCCACGGTACAGACGTATTTGAAATGACATTACACACCCTGTTGCAAACGAAAATTATGTACATCGGAGTGGTTGCGAAGTTATTAATTTTTATTTATTTATAGGGTTGTTTCAACCCCGTGGACCCAAGACAAATTGACGCCACTTTACAGATGCATTTGAAATGACTTTATACAACCTGCCTTAAACGGAAATTATGTACATCGGACTGGTTGCGAAGTTATTAATTTTTATTTATTTATAGGGTTGTTTCAACCCCGTGGACCCAAGACAAATTGACGCAACTTTACAGACGCATTCGAAATGACTTTATACAACCTGTCTTAAACGGAAATTATGTACATCGGACTGGTTGCGAAGTTATTAATTTTTATTTATTTATAGGGTTGTTTCAACCCCGTGGACAGAAGACAAATTGACGCCACTTTAGGGACGCATTTGAAATGACTTTATATATCCTGTCCTAAACGGAAATTATGTATATCGGAGAGGTTGCGAAGTTATTAATTTTTATTTATTTATAGGTTTGTTTCAACCCCGTGGACCCAAGACAAATTGACGCCACTTTACAGACGCATTTGAAATGACTTTATACAACCTGTCTTAAACGGAAATTATGTACATCGGACTGGTTGCGAAGTTATTAATTTTTATTTCTTTTAAAGGGTTGTTTCAACCCCGTGGACCAAAGACAAATTGACGCCACTTTACAGACGTATTTGAAATGACATTATACACCCTGTCCTAAACGGAAATTATGTACATTGGAGTGGTTACGAAGTTATTAGTTTTTATTTACTTATAGGGTTGTTTCAACCCCGTGGACCCAAGACAAATTGACGCCACTTTACAGACGCATTTGAAATGACTTTATATATCCTGTCCTAAACGGAAATTATGTACATCGGACTGGTTGCGAAGTTATTAATTTTTATTTATTTAAAGGGTTGTTTCAACCCCGTGGACCCAAGACAAATTGACGCCACTTTAGAGACGCATTTGAAATGACTTTATATACCCTGTCCTAAACGGAAATTATGTATATCGGAGTGGTTGCGAAGTTATTAATTTTTATTTGTTTAAAGGGTTGTTTCAACCCCGTGGACCCAAGACAAATTGACGCCGCTTTACAGACGTATTTAAAATGACATTATACACCCTGTCCTAAACGGAAATTATGTACATTGGAGTGGTTACGAAGTTATTAGTTTTTATTTACTTATAGGGTTGTTTCAACCCCGTGGACCAAAGACAAATTGACGCCACTTGACAGACGTATTTTAAATGACATTATACACCCTGTCCTAAACGGAAATTATGTACATCGGAGTGGTTACGAAGTTATTAGTTTTTATTTACTTATAGGGTTGTTTCAACCCCGTGGACCCAAGACAAATTGACGCCACTTTACAGACGCATTTGAAATGACTTTATATAACCTGTCTTAAACGGAAATTATGTACATCGGACTGGTTGCGAAGTTATTAATTTTTATTTCTTTTAAAGGGTTGTTTCAACCCCGTGGACCAAAGACAAATTGACGCCACTTTACAGACGTATTTAAAATGACATTATACACCCTGTTGCAAACGGAAATTATGTACATCGGACTGGTTGCGAAGTTATTAATTTTTATTTATTTAAAGGGTTGTTTCAACCCCGTGGACCAAAGACAAATTGACGCCGCTTTACAGACGTATTTGAAATGACATTATACACCCTGTCCTAAACGGAAATTATGTACATTGGAGTGGTTACGAAGTTATTAGTTTTTATTTACTTATAGGGTTGTTTCAACCCCGTGGACACAAGACAAATTGACGCCACTTTACAGACGCATTTGAAATGACTTTATATATCCTGTCCTAAACGGAAATTATGTACATCGGACTGGTTGCGAAGTTATTAATTTTTATTTATTTAAAGGGTTGTTTCAACCCCGTGGACCAAAGACAAATTGACGCCACTTTACAGACGTATTTGAAATGACATTATACACCCTGTCCTAAACGGAAATTATGTACATCGGAGTGGTTACGAAGTTATTAGTTTTTATTTACTTATAGGGTTGTTTCAACCCCGTGGACCCAAGACAAATTGACGCCACTTTACAGACGCATTTAAAATGACTTTATACAACCTGTCTTAAACGGAAATTATGTACATCGGACTGGTTGCGAAGTTATTAATTTTTATTTATTTAAAGGGTTGTTTCAACCCCGTGGACCAAAGACAAATTGACGCCACTTTACAGACGTATTTAAAATGACATTATACACCCTGTTGCAAACGGAAATTATGTACATCGGACTGGTTGCGAAGTTATTAATTTTTATTTATTTAAAGGGTTGTTTCAACCCCGTGGACCCAAGACAAATTGACGCCACTTTAGAGACGCATTTGAAATGACTTTATACACCCTGTCCTAAATGGAAATTATGTACATCGGAGTGGTTGCGAAGTTGTTAATTTTTATTTATTTATAGGGTTGTTTCAACCCCGTGGACCAAAGACAAATTGACGCCACTTTACAGACGTATTTGAAATGACATTATACACCCTGTCCTAAACGGAAATTATGTACATTGGAGTGGTTACGAAGTTATTAGTTTTTATTTACTTATAGGGTTGTTTCAACCCCGTGGACCCAAGACAAATTGACGCCACTTTACAGACGCATTTGAAATGACTTTATACAACCTGTCCTAAATAAAAATTTTGTACATCCCACTGGTTGTGAAGTTATTAATTTTTATATATTAAAAGGGTAGTCTCTACCCGATGGATCCAGGAAAAGTTGACGCCATTTTACAGACAACTAGTACAACCTAATTAGGAACTCTTAACTGGTTGTACGGCGATTAATTGTTTTATTTAGTAATGTCCCTAGTTATGATTGTGACGAACGTCTATGCGTCTTCGGGTATTTTCGTAGATTTAAGCTGCTATCTTTGGCTGCTAGTTTCACAGCGGCGTCCATACAGACTTTGTGCTCTAGTTGCATTACGTCGAGTCTCTTCATAAATAATGATCAGGTCAACTATTTCATCTCTTGAATAATTTTCAGCCATTTTCTTGTTTATAACAACTTTAATACACTTGTTTCAGAAAATTAGTGAGTAAGTCAAGACTAATTCAATTGTTGCGAATGTCTGTCATTGTCATGGCTATCTGCAATTTTGGATTTAAATGTAGATAGGTACCGGGTGGTCCCTGGGAACGGGAAATTTTGAAAAGATCATAATTTTGAAAGTAACTTTACTTATTTAAAATAAGATATAACAATGGCTAGGTAATTATATGCATTTTTTATTTCTTAAAAACAGTTCCTGGTAAATGTCTTCCTCTTATCTCTACGCACTCTTGAATACGATTGGTGAAATTTTCTATTCGGTTTTTGGTGAAGTTGTTGTGGTGTTTCGGGATTCCAATATCTGTAATTTTGTTAGTGTAGCCACATAAATGAAAATGACCCTCATCAGAAAACCACAAGTTGTGATTAATTCCACGTTCTAAAATAATTTCAGAAACCTAGGCGCAACGCCTGGATTCGTTTTCTAACTGAACGTTTTCACTGTGTTCAACAGATGCTCTGACTCGTTCAATGTTTTCAGGGGTTCTAACACTTCTGTTGGGTCCTTTAAGTTTGGATTTATTGACTGTACCTGTTTCCTCAAATTTGCGAATCCACGATTTTATGGCATGAGCGGAAGGGATTCTTCAGTGACGAGGAATCGCAAAGTGCATTCGAAATTGCCGCCGCATAGCAACTACACTGTCGTTATTTTCATAATACGATTTTATTGCAAAAGCACGCTGCTCACCGGACCACTGTTCCATAATTACCAAACGGCATATAATGACAGACAATATGACAAATAAATCCATGGCCAGCTATACATGTTACAAAATAACAACATTTTCAAAACTTCCCGTTCCCAGGGACCACCCTTTACCTTATTAAAATGATTTGTTGGCGCTTACTTTTAAAAAAATACTTCTATTATTACGAAGGATATTGTTAAGAAATGATTAATGGCGAAAAAATTATAGTTAATGAATTATTATTTTTGATTAATAAAAGAAATAGAACAGTTCAATTAAAAAAAATTCCATAGGACCCCTACGGAAATGAAAATGAAATTACATTTTTTTGAAAAAAAAACTAAAAATACTGGTACCTATCAGTAATTCAAACAACTATTTTCTTCTTTACAGACAAGTCTACAACCTTACTAATAATTTCCGTAGCCTACTTAGTAATTTTCTTACATCGCATTCATCTGACGCGGCCATTTTGAAAAAAATAAAAAATTGTTCGTATCTCACTTATTTTTTGGAATTTTTTACATCTGAAAAATCTGTTGCACTTAGAAATTTATGCTTAATGAGAAACCATCAAAAAAATATAGTCATTCCATTTAAGAAAAAAAAGTTGATGTCACTTCCGGATCAACCGGAAGTGATATTTTCATTCCTGTTAGTCTAAAAGTAGCTTATTATTGTCTAATTTATGTGTACCAAAAACCAGATTTTTAAATACAATAACGACCAAAATATTGGGGGCGTACACTGATTCGTGGCCACCCGGTATACTCGAAGCCAAGATCTAAAATTTTTGTATTACATCTGTCACCCTGTGATTCCTTAGGCAGCGACTGTCTTATATCGTCATGGCAGCAATCTATGAAAAAGAGATGTCTTCTAATCACTCGTCACATGATAATAAAATTTTAAATTAGTATAGTTTTTACAGATTTATGAATAATTAACAAATACCAGAGAAATATTATTTCCTATTATGTTACCTGGTATATTTTGCCGTTCACATCGATAGCTATTTTTAAATTTTCACATACATGAAATAAACTCATTTTGTTTAGTGCTTTTAGTGGTATATTTTCTCACTGTATAGAAAATTGCGTTTTATAAAAATGTTGCACCTACGCACATATGAGAAATTAACAATTTTAAAGACTGATTTACTATTGTTCTTATGGAAAAATCAATAAAACATTCGATACCAACAAAGATATGCTAGAATTAATGTAGAAACAAGGTTAAAGAAAAAAATTGCGATAAAATAAGACTATTATTGTGATCAAGGAAACATTAATATGCCATTTTAAAAAGTATACTGTGTGGCACAGGACAGTAAATATGCAACCATTCGAAATTTTTCTTTACATATTGCGTAATTCTGAAAAACGGCATATACCCAATACCTAATATTTTCAATATGAAAAAACACCTATGTTTCATATAATTATACTGTACTGTCACCAATCGATTTAATACACAAAGATGAGATCTTGAAAGGACTTTAGGACACATGATACGTGAAAATTAGCTTAGATTAAATCTTGCAGGTCAGTTTTGAACCACTTCCACTTGATCTATTGCCTTGAACTTTTGAACACATAAGTGGCATCGATGACAATACAATTTTTCATGATAAAATCCATATAGAATGAATTGCATGAGTCAAAAGACGAAAAAAATGTTGGTATTTGTACACCGCCAACTCCGGGAAAAGTTAGGATAGATGAATCGGTCAAATTTTACATAAAGTGGTTTTTTAACTGAAATGGAATTATTGATCCATATTCTCTAGATAATTTTGATCGGGGGACTTCAATCAATTAATCCATTTTGTTCGAATTTGAAGATAATTTTTTGGTGATTCCGAACAAATTCAGGTGTGGGGAAAAATGTAAACTTCATTTTTTGGGCTGCCCTACTCAAACCCTTCCACTTATTCAATTTTAATAAGAAAAAACTATAGGTAGACAATACATTTAGATAATGAAATATCTATAAAAGAAGACAAGAACTACATAAAAATAATATTTTTCCAAGGGCCGACCCCCTACCCGTATTTTCCATCAAAAATATATAGTCAAGGAGACAGCGTTGCTTTTTTTCGTAACTAAATAAACACATCGAATGGAATGTCGTACGATATCTATGCGGAAAAAGGAATACTGGCATTTTATCTGCATCGTAAATTGCAATAGGAAAATCATGAGTGAACCAAAAATGGCAAGACATTTATCCAAATCGATTTTGCTTCTTCCGCGACATTTACTTATACAATAGTCCGGGAGGTGACGTTGAATTTTTGGTAGTGTTATATCACATTATATTGCCAGAAATAAAAATCAATCGGTATGAAAACACTAAAAGTTTAACGCCACTTCCCCGACTATTTTATTAGGAAATGTTAATAAAGAGGCAAAATCGAGTTGGCGAAATGTCAAAAAATGCCATTTTTGGTTCACTCATGCCAGACTGAATTACCGATTGCAATTTACGATGCCAATAAAATTCCAATCTTCCTTTTTCCACAGAGATATCGTACGCTGTTCCAGTCGATGTATTTAGTTACGAACGGTTGAAAATTTGAAGTTTTAGCATCTCCGACAAAATTATTTGATATTTAAAAAGATATTCTGCCCCGGTCCACTGGGGGTGCGACGTCTGAGGCTTGTTTCGCTTATTGTTTGTAATAATTCCAGTACACTACAGTTCAGTTTTTCGCTGGCTACCCAAAGATCACTTATGAGACCCCGCAAAAGTGATTTCTAGGTAGCGAGCGAACGTGAGACCTATATTTGTTATGCAAAGTTCAATTCAGATTAACGAGGTCAAAGAACATAAGAGAAACCCTTATATGTGTGCCTCTAGCAGAGGCATACAAGAAAATTAATAATTATAATTAATAATGATCAACAGAGAAAATTACGCAATGTATATATATATCATATTGTCATGCATTACACCCCGTAGAAACACCTCCGACATGCCAAGAACCGCAAGGACCTCTTTGGCGCTCTACGCAGATGACACGGCCATAATCGCAAGATCATGGAGTGCAAGACTTGCCACCCGCAACCTCCAGGAAGCAGCATCCCTTCTGGAAGAGTGGTGCAACAAGTGGAAAGTCAAAATCAACGCGGAGAAGAGCAAATCCATCCTCTTCAAGAGAGTCAGGAAGCAATCTCCCACAGGACACGTCTCCTTGAACGGCGAGAACATTCAATGGCACGATACCGTCAAGTACCATGGCGTTATCATGGATCGAAGCCTGACGTGGAGACAGAACACGGAAGCGATAATACAGAAAGCGAGGACGAGGAGAACTCTACTTTACCCTATGATAGGTAGACAGAGCCAACTCAACCTGAGGAACAAGCTCACGCTTATCAGGACCCTCATTACACCTATTCTGACCTACGCCTCCGTTGCCTGGGGATACCAAGCAGCCACCCATCTGAAGAGGATACAAGCCGTGGAAAACGTCGCACTTCGGTGCGCCGTGGATGCACCATGGTTTGTCAGAAACGCCGACATCTTCAGAGATCTGGAATACATCCCAGTAACTGAAGTCATCCGGGACAGAGCGAAGAACCTATACGCCCGTGCAGCAGAGCATGGGAATCCGCTGGTCAGACAGGCGACTGACTATGACCCCAACGACGCTCCGAGGCACAAGAGGCCGAAGCTCCAGATCCTGGATAATGGGTAAGTATAACTAACCCCTTATCTGTTTCAGCCTGATCTGCAAGCCACACCGCAAGGAGACAATGACCAAAAACATCCAATTGCCCGATCCCGGGGGTACCAAGCAAACAACCAGCTCGGTAGCCTTACCCTAGCCCGTGCCGGCCTCTGACGCTAAGAAAGCGTCTCTGGCCGAACACAATCCTGAACTATACAGTTCACACTTCCTTCCGACGAAATCGGAGCACATGATGCCAATTGGCACCCTGGGCTTCCGACTAGTCAACACCCCCCAAATCCCTTTCAAACTCCGAGAGGGCTCGGTAACAGCCGTTCCCTCTCACGACAGACGAAAGACGCTCCCGGGAGCCTATACATGCCAGCGAAGAGAGAAGACTAAGACGGAAGAGCGCCAGAAGAAACGACCCAGCTGGCAGGGTCCAACAGCCAGGACCAGGGGAGGTTTGCTAACATCGCCAATACCGTCCGCATTTGCGGGGGGGATAGGCGAAAAAGCAGGCCCACCCCTTACGAGGCCGGTCCAGGTCTACAGGGATGATTGGGGCAAAAAGCTCAAGCTCGACCCCTAATCATCCGAGACCGTCATCATTAGTCAAGCATATTGGCGCGCCCCGTAGAAAGTGGAGACTGTTACGCCCATGACTACAGTACTAGCTGAAATTAAGTACCAATGCCTAGGCAACCAGTAATGCAAAGCCTGGATTCATATGTACGCCTGAGACAGTAGTATGCTTTCTAGAAGTGTATAGAAAGAGATCGAGTTTTCTGGAGTGTCGTGGGAGAAGATTCTCGATTTAATAATTGTTAATTATAAATTAAACACTGCTTTTAGATGAATCAATCAATATATTATAAATACTCTACATATGTTTCGGCTTATTAGGCCTCCATCAAGAGTATTACATAGTGAATACTAACCTAAAAATATTAATGTCTTAATCTATTTATGACCTAATGTATTTAAGACTTAATTTAACATCCTTAATTATTTGAATGTTTGGAGTGGACCTAAACTGATTATATAAATCAATGGATAGTTCTTAACAATTTATTTATTATAGGGGTATTCAAGAAATTTTGTTGGTCATTTGTGGTATAAGGGTTGTAGGTACCTACTTGATTTTTTGATTTCTAGTTGTTCTAGCAGATCTAAACATTTACCTTTTCTTTCTGAATGAAGTAAATTTATGTTATCAGTATCTATGAAATGGTTGTTTTCAATACAGTGTGTTGACATTCCTGTATTTTTATTGTTATTTAAGATTGATTTTTTGTGTTCTTTTACCCTATTCACAACGCTTCTAACACTCTGACCGATATATACAGCATTGCAGTCTTTACAATGAATTTTATATACACCAGATTTATCAATTTTATTTAGTTTTTCTTTGTTATTAACCAAAATGTTTTCTATGTTTTTAGAAATTTCGTTACTATATTTCAGAACATAATTAATAAAACTATATTTTGTAGGTTTGTTAGGCACAGTGAAAAATTCTTTTTGAAGCATTTTGCGTTGTTTGTTTTTGACCATGTTATCTATTAGTGACTCGTTGTATCCATTATTTCTTGCAATTTGTTTAATTATATTTAATTCTCTATCAAAATCACTTTGATCTAAAGGAAAATTCGTCAGTCTATGTATTAGACTATGAAAGGGTGAAATCTTAATTTGCCATGATTGCTGCGAATTATAATCTATTACTGTATCTGTAGTAGTAGGTTTGCGGTAGATGCTAAATTTCAACTGATTGTTATGTTTTTGATATTAATATCTAGAACGTTTAATTGACTATTTTGCTCCGATTCCATTGTGAACTGAATTTTACTATTAAAAGAGTTTAAGAAATTAAGGTAATTACTTAGGTTCCTTTCTGTACCGGCTCGATTTAGTTCTAGATGACTCTGGAAGCGTTTTTAGAGTATATGAGGCGAAATCCATGGCGGGAACTTCGATAAGGAGAAGTTAAAAAGTGACAAAGTGAGGTTAGAAATCGTAAGTAAAGTGAAAATTTGAAGTAATAAATATTGTTGAAGATTGTTTTAGTCCAGTAGAAGTATATTTTAGTTAAGGAAATGTATGGCGTAGTTCTGAGAAGTTATTAAATAAAGTGTTAGTGGTTGCCCCTTGTTAAAATGATTTGAAACCCACGGATTCATACAGGGTGTTTCCCAAAAGGAGCGGAAACACGCAACAACATAATTGAATTAAAACAAAATATTTCTGTTAATCACCTCTATCAATCTTTATTTTCATAAGGATAGTAAACCAAACTGCAAATAATTGCGAGCCTGGCCACGTTAAGTGTAGAATGCGGCCAGGCTCGCAATTATTTGCAGTTTGGTTTACTATCCTTATGAAAATAAGGATTCATAGATTCATATTACATCTCATATCACAGGACAGTACTCTTGAACCCTAAGTGATAAGAGGTATGGGGTGGATTTTCAAAATGTCACAATTTTTTATCAACTTCAAACACTTTTTTAAAAGACGGAGGCTTTCAATTCGATCAGTATGTTTTTTACGCTCGTTCAATCATGCGCATGAAAGGTACAAGAGAATATCAGGATTCTTGGATAAAGAGACTAACGTTAAATATTTTGAAATTCTTAAAAGTCAGTCGAGTAAAACTACGCGAAACTTAATTTTAGAATAAAAAATATCTGCCAAAAGTTTTAAAAAATAAAAAAGTACTCCGATAACGCAACTCGAAGCCGGAAAACCTCTTGGGTAATCGCCGCTTAACGCGATCGGCTACAGCGGATTCCAATTTACAAATTTGAGTATAACCTAGGCGGAAAAGGTAAATCTTAAAAACATCAAATTTTCAAACATTATTATCTAAGTGAATACGTCGAGTGGAAAGATCGTATGATGTCTCTACGGAAAAAGGAAGCTTGGTATTATGTCAGCATCGGACTTTTACAAATTTATTGATAACTAGCTGACTTTTTTAAGATTGCTTAATAGTAGAATCCAATTTTCGAATTGTTCGACAAAACAGATTTCCCGATTTTCCAGTACAACGCCGACGCGTGGAAATCTATCGGAAGAAGTGGAGGGGGAACGCCGCATTTTCAAAAACTTTCGCAGAGGAAAAAAGTTGTAGATTAGGAGCACTTAAGCCATACAAAAAGTTACAAGAGGATATGTATAAATTAATTTTTTGTGCGCGGGCACCTAGACCATTAGCTAAGAACAATTTAGAATATATCCTAGCCTTCTCAATTGACTTGAAACGACTCATTTTGGTAAAGGTGCGTTCCTCTGAAATTCATTTAAAAAAATCATTTAAATAAGCAAGCGAGAACGAAACACTTATATTTCCTGCTGACAAGTACGCCCAAGGTCAAGAATAAATATTCATATATTGTATAAGACTCATTTGGAAACAGATCACACTAATTAAGCTGAGGTGTAAGTAAGTACTGAGTATAAACATAAATGGGTAAACAAACATAAACTATAATTAACTTTCTCTAAAAATAATACACGCTAATAAAATGCGAACAACAAGAGCGTTCAATCTATTATACTTTATGGGCTAGTAAATATAGAAAATCCAAAAATACTCTCATTCACACCCGCCGATCAGGCTGAATTGTTATATCACAAAATCAAGGATATGTTTTTCATTAAAACGTACGTACTCATCTATTTTGAATATTTTAATGTAGCATCTGCTTACGTAAGAACAAGGTAGTCCATTCCACCGCTAGCTAGCATTAAAATTCAAGTATGTATGTATCTAAACATTATCCTAAATAGTCTGTCAGAAATATGATTTTCCCAAGAAGTATTTCTTTCTCGATTTTTTTTTTGCATAGAATTCTTGTATGGGATGTAGACAACCATAAACTCATAATGAGGACAGTAGCTAGTTGGTGCAACATAGTTTTATATGCACTTTTATGCAAAACAGTGCATTTTTCGCTATTTTTGCTATTTCTCGAATGGTTTGCGGATATATTCGGCTCAAATGTATTAAAAACTATTAAAAATGTTTTCTTTTATTATTATTTAATCATAAATTACCAAATATTCATTTATAAGCGTTTAAACCCCTGTCAGGGCCCAGAATTGCATCCAAAATGGCATAATATGCATGCGCTAGGAAGTGACCTGAAATAAACGTTTTAAAATTTAATATTTCCAGATGAAAATGTACATACTCGGGGGGTTTTCATGGTCGCTGATTACAAATCTGATGAGAAAACTTGAAAATTCAACACGGTTACCTAAAGTGGCGTGAATTTCAAATAAAAAATGCGTTTTTTCGACGTTATTTTTGAGTTCAAGTAAAAAGAACGTTTTACGTAATACTGTGTTTTTATTTTGTTAACGTAACAAATCTCATTTTTTACTTGAAATTCCCGCCATTTTGGGTCAGTCATTTTGCATTTTCCAATTATCTCATCTGATTTGTAATCAGCAAGCAAGAAAACTCCCGAGTATACATTTCCATTTGGAAATATTAAATTTGAAAGTAGAGGAAAAAAGTGACAATTCAAAATTTGTATGTTTTGGCTTTCTTGCACAAAAAGCTCTCAAATGCGATAGAAATGTCCCTGGGAGAAGGTCATAAATAAAATGCCTCAAGTTCGCCACTTAGGAGCGTCGTTGTTCCCCCATCACGATTATAGTGTTGTCAATCTGTCAAGTTTAGTCGAGTCGTGTGTTTGAACTGAATGCAAGTGCCATTTTGGTGAATACCTCGTAGCCTGTACTGAAAATTATGATTTAGGGCTTATTCGATTCGGAATGACATCTAGAAACTTTTTAGGAAATTTTAAGTTGAACCGGCAAAAATTACAAAAGGTATAAACAATTTAGTATTAAAAAAGAGGGGGTTTGATTTTTGCAAATATTTCGGAAATTATTAAAGATATCCGAAATTAAAAAAAAAAAGATTCGTAATAAAAAATTCTACCTCCCGGACCTGTACCACCAATATTTATAACTTTAATTTAGAGGTGAAATAGGGCTAAAAACTATACAGGGTGGACTGAATAGATAATGAAAAATATTTTTTTTCCCTCAAATATAAAATTTCTACGTTTCATGACATTCTAAAACTACCTCAGAGAAAAAAAATAATTTTCCCACCAGTAGAAAGATGGGAATTTTTTTTTTGCTCTTTAAAATTACCACGTTTTATCATCACCTATTTAAAAAAATATATTTTTTTCAAGAAAAATTTGAAAATTTTGTGAAAGTATATTTTTTTAAAAATGTTTGTACTACTATAGAATATATGATGGAAAAAATTATTTTTGCTCACATTTCATAACATTCTAAACCTATTTCAGAAAAAAGAATTATCAAAACTTTTTTTAAATATTTTTTACAAGTAGAAAGATATTTGCTTAAATATAAAATTTCCACGTTTCATGACATTCTAGATCTATTTCATAAAAAAAATTGAAAATTTGGTCAAAGAAAAATTTAAAAAAAAATATTTTTACTACTACAGAATATATGATGGAAAAAATTTTTTTCTTCAAATTTAAAATTTCCACGTTTCATACCATTCTAAATCTATTTCATAAAAAAAAAATCAAAAAGAAAATTAAAAATTTTTACTACTACAGAATACATGATGGAAATTTTTTTTTGTTCAAATTTAAAATTTCTACGTTTCCTAACATTCTAAACCTATTTCAGAAAAAACATTTCAAAAGGAAAAAATTTTGAAAATTCTTTTACAACCACTATTTTTGCTCAGATTTAAAATTTCCACATTTCATGACATTGTAAACCTATGTCAGAAAAAAATGCTTTTGAATATTTTTAAAATTTCTTGACCGCTACTATTGAATAGAAAAAAATGTTTCGCCCTAATTTCAAATTCCCACGTTTCGTAACATTCTAAGCCTATGTAAAAAAAAAAAGAAAAATTTAAATTTCTTTAACCACTACACTACGTGGATATGGAACTGAAAATATGACAGATGGCAATAATATTTGACATATAGTTAACGCATTTGGCAAGGAAGACACCTGCTATAGTTTTAGTGAAAAATATTCAGGTTGGTCATCCTACAAAACATTCAACCAAATTGGGAATTTGTCAAGGTATTTACGCAAGCCTTCCAAATTTGGCACTCTGTATATTTTTTTGACCAAAAGTTATCAGGTTTTCTTTGTAATAATACCTTCCGATTATTATTCTCATATGTGGTTTCTTAAGTAAATTCATTAAAAACTCAACCTAAATAGTCCTAAACTATAAAACTAGAGTATAGAAAAATGTCACAATAATGATTTTCTCTGATGATGGATTAATAAACTGAAACGTAAGATAATTTAATAATTTTAACTTACACGTAATTTCATTGAAGTTGTCTTCAATGCCCCATTTAATGTTCGTTATTTAAAATGGACACACTTTAATATTTTACTTAAAATATTTTTTGCACGTTGTAAAGTTGGAACGAGCAATATTTCACTAATTTTTAATGTTTTCACTGTTGTAGTTAGGCCTACTATAAACGAATAAACGAAAATCCATGGGAAACAAATCCGTAATATTATTATTAGATATATTAGATTAACTTATTTTTACAAGTTACAAGATTAACTTATTTTTACAAGTATTAAATTAACATGAAAGACCTGATAATTGTCAAATTAAGAATTAGATTGTTTTCACTTCTTGGAGCTATTCTTGAAAGACTTTAGAAAAGATCCCAATTGGAAAAATTCAAAAACGTTGATTTTCCACTTTGTTATTAACAATCGAAGGCATTAAAGTATGGAAAACATAAATAAAGCAATGATTTTTTTTTTCAAATACTCGTTTTCTTATTATTGAAAGCTACATAAAAATGTTTTATAATTTTGTACTCCTATTGTTTAAATAATTGTTATAAACAAATGCATTTTTTCTATGATAATCCAATTTTTTCTTTTTTTTTGGATTCTAATCATCAATAAATAGGATTTTTAATAAAAAAATCGTTTCTTAAAAAAAATTTATTGCTTAAAAGCGCATTTGTTAATTAACAACTTTTTTTTGTTTTAAATATTAATATTAAGGAAACATTTTTTTCCAATTCATCATTTCTATTGTTCTTTCATATTCTGAAAAAATGTAAATGTTTTGTTTATATTTTATTTATTAAAAACAACCATGTGTCGTATGTTATGTGAACATTTTTTTCTCTATTGTTTATATAATTTTAAACATTTTTGTGTTTTTATGTTTGTCACTTATCTCGAAAAATATTTTTTCGAGATATTTTTATAAATAATTTAAAAAAGTTAATAAATAATTCAGTTAGAGCTTCGGTTAAAAGCTCAATTTGTTTATTGGATAAAAAAGACTTGAAGAGTCCTTGTCCTATCTTCAATATTTTATAAGTTATTCTAATAACAATGATGAAAAGTTAAAAGAAAGTGACAAAAAATGCTTAAAATTATATAAAAAATAGAGAAAAAATTCTTCACTTAACATGCGACACATCGTTGTTTTTATTATTTTTTGTGGCATTAAAAAAATTATAACGCGAAAATTAATTTGTTGATTGATTGATTGATTGATTTGCCAGCGTAAGGTGGGCATTGCTGCCAATTCCGGTGCAGGGAGATTTGTTCCACCACGCAGCCCGATCGCCCACCGATCATCCCACCGTGTGCCAGAACAAACCCCCAGTGCTTTTATATACCGCCGGACCAGCTGCATACGCTGGATTGGACATTGGACATGCTTGTTGTCAGCAGCGAGAGCCGCATGACGCATGGGGTAGGAGTATAGGATGGAGCGTGTAGGTGTTTGTGAGATGTTTCTTCTTGTTTTCCTTCTGTCTTCATCGGATGGAAAGTGTAGGCGCTTGTGAGATGCTTCTTTTAGGTTTTCGTGCTTCTTTTTACTTTCAGGTTTTTGTGATATGCTTCTTCTTAGTTTCTGTCTGTGATCATCTTCTCTCCTATTCTACTTCTGAGTTTTCTGTTTCTTCTGTTTCTGAGTCTGGCAGTGTGTATATCCTTGATATTTCTTTATTGTATTCCATTTTTTTGTTGTGCAAACTTTTCCCAGTGTGTATAATCCTTTCCTAGCTTATTCATAATTCTCTCGATTGTTGTAATCCATGTGTAGCATGGCCTTCCTATTTTCAGTTTGTTGCTGTTCATTCGCAGCGCTTTCTTCAGCAGGTGTGTCGTGTCCCGTCTTTGGACATGTCTCCAGTATTTCATTGCGTATGATTCTATTCTTTTGATTATTGTTCTTCCCTCTAGTAATGTTGACGTTTTCTGTCGTTTTTGTGGTTTTCCTGTTTTTGCTAGCAGTTGGATAATGTCCCTTTCAGCTCTTCTCAGGCTTCTTCGGTTGGCCTTTATCGTTGCTGCGTTTTTGACTCCATATATCATCGTAGTAGGCATTATGATGGTCGTGTATACCTTTTTGGTTAGGCACCATGGTGGTTTGTTGTCCTCAATGAAGGGTAGCAGAGCTCTTGTGACTCTGTAGGCTGTTTTGACTTGGTCCAGGACTGTGGTGAATAGTCGGGGGGATAGGGGACATCCTTGTTTGACTCCTATATTCTTCATTTTTGATTCCGTCGTCTGTCCAAACCATTGTATCGCAGTGTTTTCGTGTAGGCATGCTTTTATTATTCTGTTTATTAAGTATTGCGGTACTCCCCTGTTGAGCAAAGTGTTGACTATAGCCTCATGCCTTATAGTATCAAATGCCTTTTGGAGGTCAATTGAGACTATATATAGTTTTGTTCCTTCTTTCCACTTTTCTTCCAGGATCCGTCTGGTGGTTATAACAAATTGTTTATTAAATAAACAAATAAAATATATAAACAAAACATTTTTTATTTTCAGAATATGGATGAGCAATAAAAATGATAAAAAAAAAATGGTTTCCTAATATTAATAGGTATTTAGCAATAAAAAATTTTTTTTAAGAAACGATTTTTTTACTAAAAATTATATTTATTGATGATTAGAATCCAAGAAAACAAATTTTTTGATTATCTTACAAAGGCATTTATTTATAACAATTATTTAAACAATAGGAGTAAAAAACTATAAAAAATCCTTTTTATATAGCTTTCAATAATAAGAAAATGAACTAATTGCAGTAATTGAAAAAAAAAATGTATTGCTTTATTTACGTTTTCCATTTTTTAATGCCTTCGATTATTAATAACAAAGTGGAAAACCAAAATTTTTGAATTTTTCCAGGGGAGATCTTTTCTAAAGCTTTTCAAGAATAGCTCCAACAAGTGAAAAAAATCTGAGGTTTTTAGTTTGACAATTATCGGGGTTTTTATGTTAATTTAAAACTTGTAAAAATAAGTTAATTAACAAAAGCATATCTAATACAAAAATTACGGAAAAATTTTGTTTCCAATGGATTTTCGTTTATTCAAGTATCCAAAAGGTACGTGAATTTTTTTATTTCTTAATATTCATATTTAATGGGTTTAAATAATTTTTTTGTTAAAGTGTCCGAATTATTTTCACCTCTAAATTAAACTTATAAATATTGGTGGTAGAGTTCCGGGAGGTAGGACTTTTTTTACGAAATTTCCTGCTCTTTAAGGAACTTCTTTTTTATTTCGAATATCTTTAATAATTTCCCAGATATCTGCAAAAACCAAACCCCCTCTTTTTTTACTAAATTGTTTATAATTTTTGTAATTTTTACCGACTCAACTTCAAATTTCCTAAAAAGTTTCTAGATATCCATTCCGAATCGAATGAGCCCTAAATCATAATTTTCGGTACAGGCTACGAGGTATTCACCAAAATGGCACTTGTTGGCTAGACTATAATAGCAGTGATATAATAAAAACTAATAATTATATCTGTCTCATTACAGCTTATTCAACAAAGCGTGTTGACTAAATTTTGGTTCAAACGCTATAAGTAGTTTGTCTTTTAGCGACGAAGAGTTGAAAACTTGTAATTTTCAAACATTAAGATATAAATAAATACGGCGAGTGGAGGATCGTGTGATGTCTCTACGGAAAAAGAAATATTGGCATTTTGTCGATGTCGCAAATTGCTACAGCAAAATCAGAAATTCGGCTCCGCAAGAGAGAATAAAAAACGGCTTTTTTGACATTTGTGACAGGTACCGCACGAAAGTTATTGATGAAACCGCCGCTCGCTGCTCAACGCACCCGCTCTCCTCCCGGCATGCGGCAGACTGATGCGCGGGTATTCAATGGATCATCGACAACCTATTAACGCACATTATGTCCATTAACAAATAGTACTTACAAATTTCTGTGGCGCTAGTTCTCGGGGTAAGATGTTAATGTTATACAAACAGCATCCACAGGATAAAACAAATTGCAGAGTGTACGTACATATTTGGTTTTAGCATCATTTTCTCCTATGGAGAGAAAAAATAATATTCCCTTTTGTATTTATTCGATAAAGAAAATAAAATAAAAGTAGGAATTGTTTAGAATATTAAATTTTGCAACATTGACATATTTAGAGATGTATCCTAGAAGACATTGACTTTTCTGCAAATAAGAGTAGCTTTGGTAACTGTTGATTTGCAGATAAGCAAGCAAAATATTATGTTCAGTGGCTCTGGCGAATCGACCAATAAATTTTAGACAAACAAGTATAACTGCTTGATACAACACATGACGATCTTGTACAGGTGACTAAACTAGACCTTTAATGATGCAATTTAGATGCAAATTTTTTTACGGCTGCAAAGAAAGCGACGAGACTTCCTCACCTTTCGTTTCAATCGACATTTTTTAGCTTTAAACATAATTAATGAGTCCAAACATTTATCCTTTTTTTAAATTATGCACTTATAAAAATAATATTTTCAATGAAGCACATATATCTGCACCATTTTTAATTCTTTTTTCAATTATTTAAAGTTCTAAATAAATGTATTTTGTCAAAATAAAATTGCAAACTTTTGTCTTTAATATTTTCAAGATATTCTCAAAAGGTGTTTAATATTTTTTTTAAATTGTGCTTGTTAATTCAAGCCTCTTCACTAACATTATTTTTCTTTCATGTAAGAAATGGACGTAGTGTATTATTTGGGATGAAACTTAAACTAAACAAGCTTAGAAACACTGAATGTCAAAAAAAAAACAAATAACCTCTTCTACGGGATATTTACCTAAAATTAATAAAATAATGATGGATTGAATTATTTGTAAAATGTCAAATTTGGTCTTTCAATACTTTTGAAAATTTATTGAAGAATAACCATAAACGTGCCATCAAATATTATGACATTATTTTATAAACTGGCCCATAGGCTTTTTAAAAGTTTACTAACATTTACCAAAAAATATAGTGTGATGTTAACGACCCTAAGAGCCATATTTAAAAAATGGAGGTCAATCCTAGAATTTTTCCAAAATCACTTAAGCTGTTCAGTAACTTAAAAGAGTATAATATGTATATCAAATATTAACTAAATATGTGCAGTAATTTCAAAAATATGGCGGACTGAAGTTCTGGTCAAAAACCATCAAACACCCCTCTCAAAAACGGTTCACAATCAACGGTGAGTATAGGGGTGTTTTGAACTCGGCTGAGTGTGCTCTACCTTCCACCAGAGTATGTCCGTTTAAATCTGGGACACCCTGTATTAGAGATATCAGCCATATTATATTCGCCATTCTGATTGTTTAACTTTAGACATCAGATTCAGCATCAGCTATTCCGTCAATACCTAACTACCAATTTTAATGCAATTCAGAAGGAATTTAAATTTTGACTAGCTTTTAATAGTCGCCTATCTAGCGAAATATAATTTGTAAAAATATATAAGCGGTATAATTAGAAGATATAAATTATGTATAAAATTAGCTTTACGCGAAAATTATTAACCAAAAAAACTCGCTTCGGAAAATCAACAAGAGCGAGTGCTATGTCAGACCACCTAATTTATTGTTTGCTACGACAGTACATTATGATTGTACCCAAAAAAATAGTTCGGATGAACAGAATTTCAAAAAAAAAAAGATAAAAATGTACAAAAAGAAACCAAGAAAGGCATAGGAAAGAACAAACTTTGAAAATTGTATCAAATGTGATGTTTGTAATTGGACTATCACCAAATTGAAATAGATAAAGCTCCTGCTGTTTAGCTTTGATATATCACCACTAATGGACTATATGTCCATTAGTGGTGATATATCATTGCCATGCTCATTTTGAAGAATTTGGGATGAGGTATAGAAATTTGTCCTCAAGGATCAAGTTTTATAGAGATTAAGCAAATGTTGTGGTTTTATCATTGCTTTATGAAATTAATTTGCGGTGGTTGTTACTGCTGGGCTATAAATCTAATATGCCTTGAAATTACAAAGTTTCAAGTCGAACATTCCTAAAACCAACGGCTTGCTAGAGTTTTAATGAAGCAAACAAACATCTATAATAAATCAGTCTTAAACATAAAAGGATTTGGTTTACCATCATTGCCCAGACTATGTTTTAAAATAGGTAGTTTTAAAACTGTAATAAGATATATACGTATTCGTCGGCATTATGTTTGTGTATGACCTGCCTTTATGTGAATTTATAATAATGGCAAGTTGTAGTGAAAATAACTATAATAACAAATAGGTTTTAAAGCGGTTGTGTTATGTGCTCAAATGGTTTAAAATTGGTTTTAAGATAAGTCTTCAAGTTTTAAAAAATATATTAAGACCATTGAGGCTTAAAATTTATTTTTACAAGAATAAATCGACATACTTAAAGAGCAATTCGTAATGTAATAGTTAGGCATTTTAAGACAAAACACGTTTGAAGTAGAATTATTCACAGCTTATAGGGTTTATACATACAGTCGCCATTTTATTTCCAATCCTCGATGAATATAACGGTTAGCCATATTGGGAATGTCCACGATTGAACAAAAAAATGTAATTTGTATCTAATGATGAACTCGTCGCTAATCAACATCACATCATCGGGAGATAAAAATTCAACAATAATAATTTTACGCCAAAAAATTATTTCGTTTTAAAAAAACTAGGAAGAGCACAAAATGTTCCACATTTATTTAGAAAACTCAATAATCCGACCAAGAATATAATTTATATCTAGTTTTTACCTAATTTTTAAAGCAGGTGTTAAAAATTAACACAGAGCGTAGGTACCCAACGTAATTTTGAAATTATAACTTGACATTAGATTCTGTACAAATTAAGTATCCAACAAATCAATAGTACGCACCATCTTTCAATTTGTATCGTGCAGCGCTCTTCCAAATAGGCAGTCAGGTGCAGGTGGGCGTACTTAAACACAATAAAACATCTTTTCGCTACCGAGATAAGTATTTATAACATCTTTAATAGGTGCGCATTGAACAAAACGCTTTTGATAATGAGTTTATTTTTAGAACTCCCGTTTTCACTGCACCCAAAATGTGGGAAGCTGTTTTCTGATTAATACAATTAGTGAGTCACGTTTATAAAAATACTCTTTTAAGTTATGTGACTCTTTCTTCGTAATTGTTTCTTTAAGCGATGAAAATGCACGAGGGAACAGCGTAAACAGCAATTACAAAATAAATAAATGACTAAACAGCAGTCATGTAACAGAGAAGGGAAAACTTATTCAAAAGGCCTAATTAAAGATCGGTACTGGATATAAGTGGTAGACGACGCTGCTAAATTACTGTTGAGCAACTCGTGTTCTGATTGTAGACGAGAAATTAAAAAATCTTTGGAAAAATTGAGCCACCCTCAAAAATAAGATCGATAAATAAAATTTAACTCAGCCACCCGGTTAACTGAGCCTTATTATCTAGTTTCAATAAATCCATTTAGGAATTATTTTGAAAATAAACATTTTTAGCACCTTAAATTCAAAATGGCGGGTCGCTCCTCCCCTCCTGAAGGTCGAAAACTTGGATTTTTCATCAGGGTCTCAACCTAAAGAACATATATCAATATCGTTGCTCCCCACATAAAGTAAACGACTTTTTTTGCCTCTACTGACTGGATTAAATAATAATGGTAAAAGTTAAAATCTCACTTTGTAAAAAATTGTAAATTAGTCTATTAGCGCATCAATTTTTATCAGGTTATAAGCTGTATAATATTAATTTGTATTTTTCCTTATCTTGTTGCTTTCATTAAAATACAATTTGGATAAACATTCATATAGCTAGGTATAATTGCATATAAACAACTAGTTTCCCATGAAGATTAGCTACTAGCTTTATTTTATTTGTAAAGTGATAAACTGTGAAAATTTTGCTTGGTGATGTCTTCGACCAAATCTAATTTTGGTTATATGATTTTTTCCACTGATCAGGAATAATAAAGCCTAAAACATACCACTAGATTTTAAAATATACAGACTACGTATAGCTTATCATGGGGACAATACTTCATCATACTGAGGGTTCAGTCTTCCAAAATAAATTCAGGAATTATATGTGAAATCAACCCCGCCCCACATATGACGAAGATAGACATGTTTTGTGAAATGATCTAAAAGACAAAATATAGAAATACATAAAAAGATGAAACCAGCTTAGGTAAATGCTGAAACTCCAACTGAAGCAAAAGCCAGGAAAAACCTAGAGGCTCAAGAAGTCAACCCTGCTTTGGAATTCAGACTCTGAAACTAAAAACGTGGTCGATTAAGGACTCCACTGTTGGTCTAATTGACAGGGAGGTTTGGCATCAATACTACGAAAAGCTCCTCGAAAGTGATCATCCTGAGGCAGAAGATCAAGGCACAAATCTCCTAAAATTTCCACCCTGCTTTTTATTTGTACTGCCTACATCCCCCTGTAGGGCTGACTTCATGTTTTTCATTCAATTCATTCAATTAAAAACAACAAAACTAAAATTGTAATTTTTTGCATGTAATGTAATATTATTTGATATGATTTACTGTTATATACAACTATATATATATCGTTTATTCTTTATATTAGTGCCCATCCTATAATTGGTACTTGTACTGTTGGATGGTGTTCTAATACTAAAAATGGTTCCCAGAGATTTTTGATATTTTACATTAAGCCGCATTTACACTATGCAACATGTTTTATAAACTTCTCTTCTACAACAGAACTGCTACCCGTATGCAACACGTTTAAGAATGCAATAAAAAAAAGTTGCACAATGTTGTACAACAAGCGTGTTTTACAACAAAAAATCGTGGTTTGCAACAGGTTTCAGTCGTCCCGGCCCGAGTCGGTAAGATCAAAGGGAATCTATGTTTCATGAACTTTTGTTTATCAAACTTGTTTACAAACCTATTTGCACTGCAACTTGTTCACGAAAATTGACGTCAGATTAGTGCGTTTTCGGCTGCCGTGTAGTAAACATTGTATAGTAGTATAGTATGTGAGTGTATAGTGTGCTGAGATAAACTTCTGTAAGGCCGCTTTCATACGAGGCAACTAGTGGCGGTAACCAGTGGCCGCCATTGGTGGCCCTTTGGTGGCGACGCGAACAACTTGCAGGCAACTAGTTGCCCGC
The DNA here is from genome assembly GCA_963583905.1 of Stenurella melanura. NCBI lineage: Eukaryota > Metazoa > Arthropoda > Insecta > Coleoptera > Cerambycidae > Stenurella > Stenurella melanura. Next base: position 22,492,447 of record OY757311.1, on the reverse strand, counting down.
TCTCTTTTACGACTGGTTTCTTAGCCAAGGATAGAGGAAAATGTACTTGAACAGTTGAAAAAATCGTCTCGAATGAGGAACTCCTTCTTCTTGCTTTGTTAATCAAGAAGCAAAAGTGAAGGCCAAGACAAATGTAAGTATCAATAAGAGTGGACAAAGGTCTATTTAACGATTTGTGTGCAGACGAAAAAAAACTTTTCAATTATTTTCGGATATCGAAGTCATCGTTTGAAGAACTTCTCAACTACATCAATACCGATATTACAGGAAAGGATACAGTGATCAGAAGAAGTATTTTACTTAAGCAGTTTACTAAATGCGGAAGCAACAAGTTGAAGCGTGTGCACGCTTGCATTTAAAACAATACCCAAACTACGGTGGCCGCTACTGTGATTATCAGCCACCAGTTGCGGGAGTGGCAACAATACGCCACTGATATCTTCTCTTCTTCTTCTTCTTCTAGCGGGGCGAGGAATGGTCGCCGCACTCAGGCCTAGTGGCCCATTGTGCAACCGCTAACGAATTTATTGAAAGCCCCCACTCAGGCCAGATTCTAGTCCGAAGGCCAGAATCTTGCTTATGGGGGCATTTCTTATTTCCTCCAGCACTGGAAAGCCAATGCCGAGGTGTTTATACCTCAGGTTCATCAACCTAGGGCAGGAAGTCAGGACGTGGATAGAAGTTTCTTCCTCGTCCTCGCAAAACCTGCAGTCGGGGTGGTCCACCACCCCCATGGTATGCAGGTGTTTTCTGAAAGAGCCGTGTCCGGTCAAAAGACCTGTTACGACTCTGACTTGTCTCCTGCTTAGTCGCAGAATTTGTTTTGTTCTCTCCGGCAAGGGTCCTGAGATGAGGAGCTTCGCTTGCCGGAGTCCTGGGTGGGATGTCCAGTAGTCAATGAACTGGGAGCGGGCCCAGTCCTCTATTGACCTCCTGGCGTTGGATCTAGGGTAACCTAGGGCCGGCTCCGGACCCAGTAGAGGCTTCCGAGAGCCTCCTCTTGCCAGAGCGTCTGCCCGCTCGTTACCTTCAATGTTGCTGTGTCCAGGCACCCAGAGGAGCCTGACCCAATTGGATGAGCCAAGTTCGCAGAGAGCCTGTTTACAGTTTTGAACCAATTTTGATTTGGTTCTTGCCGATGCAAGGGCCTTGAGGGCCGCTTGGCTGTCACTACATATGTGTATGTGTTTGTTGGAGTATTCCCTTCGGATATTCTCCTGTGCACAGACCAAGATAGCAAAGATCTCAGTCTGGAATACTGTGGCGAAATTGCCCAGGGCATAAGAGAGCTCAGCCCTGGGCCTTTCTCCATATATCCCTGCTCCGGTACCTCCCTCTAGCCTCGATCCGTCTGTGAACCAGACGATATCGGCAGGCCCGAGTGTGCCCTCGAGTAAGTTCCAGTCTTCCCTTTTGGGGATGACCACCTCAAAGGGTTGTGCGAGGGAGAAGGAAGGCACTACGTCATCACTCCTGGCCTCCAGGAGTGGGTGGGCCTCTATCGCATCAGATAGGGCCCTTGTGTGGCCTAATTGTTCTCCTCCGAATTTCCACTGACCACCACATTTCAGTCTGTAGGCCGCTTTCCGAGCCTCGGCCACAATCACCAAGTGAAGGGGCACGAGGTCCAGGAGGACCTCCAGAGCTGCCGTGGGGGTTGTGCGCAATGCTCCTGTGACTCCCAGACAGGCAAGTCTTTGGAGTTGTGTCAGCTTCTGCCGTATGTTACGCCCGGTTACTGCAGGCCACCAGACGACAGAAGCGTACGTGATCATTGGTCTAACTATGACAGTATAGTACCACATTGTTACCCTGGGGTTTAACCCCCAAGTTTTACCAAAGGTTCTTCTACATACCCAGAGGGTTGTAGTGGCTCGCCACTGATATCAGTTGTCGCCACTGCAGTTGCCGCGTGTGAAAGCGCTAATATATAATAATGCTTTACTAGAAATGGCGGCCACTGCGGAATTGCATCCCTAAATGGTGTGTTTTTCTTCCCAATTTTTCCTCCGATACGAAGTATCACGAAGTATCAAGTACTCAAAGTCTGAACTGGTCATCCCTAAAACATTATATATCCTATCATCAGTTAGCAATTATCCTGCCAGCAAATCAATATAATCTCGTTCCAAATCTTGTAATGAATCGCTACCACTGTATTTCTTTTTCGCTTCCAACGAATGGTGCACCCAAAACCGTCCTTTTTTTCTTTCCTTTTTACAACATGAACATATTACCACACAGGCGGCAGCAGCCATCATCACGTCATCACTGCTTGAAGCCATCATGTCAACTAAGTTTGACACACGTTTGTTAAACATGTTCACACATTTTTTAGGGCACCCATACTTAATAATGTACAACAAATGTTGTAACAAGTTTAAGAACAAAAGTTCGAGGTTTAAAAATCATAAGTTTTCGGCAACATGTTTAACAACCAAAAGTTTATAAAACATGTTGCATAGTGTAAATGGGGCTTTACCTGCTTATAGCGAAAAATATTCGGTTTATTTCATCAAGTAATGTGACTAAATTTCTACATTGATATACTTACTCACAAAAGCAGAATTATTAGAGGATATGCTTACCTGCAACAAAAAATAATAAGTTGTAACTAAGATATTAAAATCGATATATTATTAGAGTAACATTTAGTGAAAGAACTTTATAGTACTAAAATAGTCTTATGTAATTTTAAAAAGTTCGTTAATTAGGCTATTGACTATGTCGAACATAACAGGGGTAAATGAACTAATTCGTTAAAGGTATTTTATTGGAAATTGATTGAGGAAGCCGTTACTCTGTGGTAATCCATGACAATAACGAAATTGAGTAAAACACTACTATGTTTTTTACCACTATATTTGCACAAAAACGTGACTGCAGTTTCGACCTGTTTTAGGTCATTTTCAAACAATGATTCAATTAAGAATTCTTAATTGAATCATTGTTTGAAAATGACCTAAAACAGGTCGAAACTGCAGTCACGTTTTTGTGCAAATATAGTGGTAAAAAACATAGTAGTGTTTTACTCAATTTCGGTATTTTATTGTTTCATTTGTTCAATTTTGCCCGAAAAAAGATAAATTCACAAAGTATTATTAAATAGGTTTGGATTTTTTAGAACGGAATAAACTGCCCACTTCAAAGTTTCTTAAATATAACTCTAAAATTATGCATTTAGTATACACACATAATAAGATTTTTTGTAGTGAATCAAATTTCCTATCGAAATGGCACTATATAAAGTCAAAGAACTTTTTTCAATATAATAAGTCAAAAAAACTCTTAAAAAACCGAAAATTTTTTTTTTTTATGTGTATTTTTCTGTATAACTTTTCTGGGTAGAATTAGGTATTGGTTCACAAAAAAAGGAGCTGCCATAATTTCCGTCAAAATGGTGACCGATAAGAGTTGAGATACAGTCGTATATTGAGTACTATGTTGGATAGTGTTATAATGAGAAATTGGACAAATTTATTTCAGAATTTTGACTTGCTAGCATAACCAGAAATCAGGTTATCGAAAGAATGCAAAGATTTCATTAATAATTTTACATATAGTTTTTCTTTCTGCTGTTTGCAAAATCCTATAAAGAATATGTTTCAGTACTATAAGCAAACAAATAATAAAAAAATCACTTTTAAAAAAGTCGTTCAAAGTTATCCACTTTTTTACGATTTTACCACTTTTTACCTTTATGCCATGTTATTTTTAATTTTTAGACGCAAAAATTATACTTATTCAACACAAAAATTATTTTCGGTTTATCAACGATAATGATAACGGTACTTATTTAACATTTTGATACTCATATGATCTTAGACATAAAAAAAACTTGAACGTTGTACTAATTTATAGCTGTTATAAAGGTACGTTTTTTTAAATTACATATCTATTACTTGTTTATTATTTGTTCGTATGTATTATTTATTAATTCACTTGTGTAATTAACAAGTTCTTAAAGTAAAAGTATTTGTTCGAAGTTTTGATATTTAGATGATCTTTAATATGAAAAAGAATGATAAAATTTATTGTTTGACATGTCTATACATATTTATAAAATATTAAAATTTATAAATAAGTTTTTAAATTTATTTAAATCACAGGTTTTAACCATCTGTTTCAAAAGCACGTTTTGAAACTGGGGATAAATCTTTTCAAATAATACTGAGGGAGATGGAATGTATCTTTCTCTTGGCTCGTTTAACAGTTTGCGTCAGTAATTTTAAACAAATACCTTATCATTATCATTGATAAACCGAGAATTCTTTTTGTATCGAATAAAAAAATTTTTGTGTGTAAAAATTAAAAATTGGATGGTATAAAGGTAAAAAGTGGTAAAATTGTAAAGAAAAATCGGTAACTTTGAACAACTGTATCTCAGCTAATTTTTATCTGTCACCATTTTGACGGGAATTGTGTCAGCTTTCTTTTTTGTGAACCCATGCCTATACCTAAATCAACTCAGAAAAAAGTTATACACATAAATTTAAAAGAAAACAAAAAATTAAAATTTTTCGTTTTTTTTGTAGTTTTTGACTTATTTTGTTGTACAAAAAATCGCATTATGTATATACAGTGTGTCCCAGGATAGATGTAACAAGAGGTGTAATGGACCAAAAATTTTGGAATTTTGGAATGGTATTTGAGGATTGAGTCCTGCTCGTTGTAAAACTAAAGTACACCAAAAATGACTTGATTTGGTGTTCTACAGGGTGTCTTATAAGCAAAGTTGTAAAAATCACCACTAATAAAGTACCCTTATTTTTCAAAATATAAAAATATTCCACTAAGAAAAGTTATTTAGAATGCAATTTTATACCTCTGTACCAAATTTCAGGAATATAGAACTATTTTTTTGAAACTTCCCATTTTTTCAATAAATTAAGTAGTATTTTATTTTGAACCATTTTGTGAATTAATATTTAAAGTTATGTAGAAGCTAAACGTAGGCTATGAGAAAAGCAGTGGATGCACAATATTTATCATTTATTATTGACATATCTGTTAAACGTAGTCAATAGTATCCTTAATTTCTGTTTCAAATTAACGAACCAAGCATAAAAAATTAAGTGAAAATGGTACTCACAGTGCGTGAAAAAATGTGTATTGTGCAACGCTACGGAATTGGCGGCGAAAACTCGCTAAGAGAAGTGGTAAGCCAATTTAATTTGAAATTTCCAAACACTGCTTTATCACGTATTCAGGCTATGAGAATAATTAAAAAGGTACTGGCTACTGGTAGTGTTCTTAACATGAAAAGGAATATAAAAGCATATGATGAAGACAATGTTGGGGCTATTATAGCTCATGTCTCTGTTATAGAAAATCCTAAGATGCCACTAAGAGAGAGAGGTCAGCTCTTATTAATATTAGCAAGTCTGAACTCCAAAGAATTTACAATGCAAAGAAAATTAGGGCATATAAAGCAAATTATAAATATACGCTTGAAGAGGGAGATGGCGGCCGTAGGTTGGATTTTTGTTTGACCATTGGAGAAAAAATCATGGAAGAGAGATTTTTTCATCATTTCATAATTTTGTCAGATGAATCCACATTCACAACCAATGGTGTTGTTTCATCTCAGAACTGTCGGTTTTGGGCTTCTGAAAATCCAAATTTTAGAATTCATTGTAGAAGACAATATTATAAAAAAGTGAATGTATGGTGTGCCGCTTCTTATCACGTTGGAGTTACTGGACCTTATTTCATTGAGGAAAGGTTACACCAGCACACTTATTTACAGCTTCTTGAAAGATTTTCTAAAGAACATTTAAATATTTTAAGAGATATGCCTTTAGTTCATTTCAACATGATGGTTGCCCTGGCCACTCCACAGAAATGGTTAATCGGTGGTTGAATTTAAATTTTGGAGAAAATTGGATTGCGAGGAATAGGCCGATCAAGTGGCCGGCGAGATCCTCAGACCCATTAATATTAGATTTCTTTTTATGGGATCAGCTCAAGCAGTTGGTTTACGCTGAACCACTTCCTAAGATGTAGCACTATTGAAGCACAGAATTACAAATGCCGTAAACTCCATACCGTTAGATCATATTCAAAATAGTTTTAAGGACTTCAGGCGAAGGATCGAAATGTGTGTGGATGTGGGTGGTAGCTACGTCGAATAATAAAAATATTGTAAACATTGTTTTGTATTGGTAAATAATTTGCTTGTGAATCTGTTATGTTTTTGACATTTATTACTTGTTATAATTTTTAAACCTCATTAATCTTCTGTTAGTAATTGTTTCTTGTTTTACAATTAGTTCGATTAACATTATACCTTCTTACATCTCGTATCTTCAATTTTTTATTTACCAATAGCCTACTTTTTGAGATGATTAACATTTGCTCCTACACAACTTTAAATATGAATTCAACTCTTAATTCGCAAAAAATGGGAAGTTTCAAGAAAATAATTTTATATTCCTGAAATTTGGTATAGAGGTATAAAACTGCATTCTAAATAACTTTTCTTAGTGGAATTTTTTCATATTTTGAAAAATAAAGGTACTTTATTAGTGGTGATTTTTACAACTTTGCTTATAAAACACCTTGTAGAACACCAAATCAAGTCATCTTTGGTACACTTTAGTTTTACAACAAGCAGGACTCAATTCCCAAATATCATTCCAAAATTCCAAAAATTTTTGGTCCATTACACCTCTTGTTACATCTATCCTGGGACACACTGTATACTAAAAACGTGGTTTTTGAGTTATATTTAAGAAACTAAAAAGTGGACAAATTTACTCCGTTCTCAAAAATCCAAGCCTAATTTTAATAGCATTTTGTGGATTTATAATTTTTTGGGTACACTTGAACATATGAAACAATGAAATATCTTTAACAAATTAGTTCCTTATTCAATTACGTAGTCAATAGCCTAAATCTTGGATACCAAGTTGAAAGCGCCTCGAAAATAACACTCTATTGCGAAGACATCCACAGGTTTCCAGGTTTACGTTGTTTACCATCGCGAGGTCAAGTTAATAGAGTCCTAATGAAAAATAAAGTAAAATATATTAGGTTTCTTTACGGACAACTGGTCGGTATTTTTTATAAGATTAGATAAGTATATATAATTTCCTCATATAAAAGATTAAAAAGCAATTTTCTGAAACCTTAGCAAATCGTATAATAAAAAAAATATCTGATTCTCCGCCAAGTCGTATATTTTATTTCTCTTTGTGTACGATGACGTAAATTCATTTTACCGCTGTGAAAAATTCACATTTTTTACTACTTTAAAAATAAAAATTCACATTTAGTCACCACCAGGACACATAATAAACGTACACACATCAGCAATTCTAAAAATAATAAACTATTATTAGTGGGATTTATTTTCATACGGCTATTTTGGTACAAATAAATTGTTCGCTGATAATATCGATGGAACACATAAAAATAAATCACATACAATTGCGATTATAAATTATGCTATTGTGCATCAGAAATCTATATCAGTACGTAACCAATAACGCAGACAATAAAAAAACGGCTAATATAAAAAATTGTCCTTCAATATCGTATAGTTACAATTTATTATTATATTATCTGGACGTACCGTATATTGTTTGGTAAGACTTGGGATCTGAAACCAAACATGATCTACTACTGGTCGTACTAACCAGTTGTGAAACCCTTGGTGACTTACGCATCACATGTATGGTGGCGAAAATCTGACGAAAACTCAACACAGAGAAAGTTACAGGGATTACAGGAGCGATGTGTTCCTATCGCACAGCAGCTAATATAGAGGCTACTACGTGTCATCATAATACATATCGCCATATAAATTTCCAGGAAATATGGTAAAGTCGGGTACAATTTAAGCTGACTTGTGTCATGGCCGCTAAAACGTCTGAACTAAGATTTTATTTGACGCATAAGAAATGCCAGTAGTTCTCAAACAGTTTTGTTCTCCTGTAACAGCAATGACGTCCCTAAATAATTATAAAAAAATAGGAAAGATATCATAAAATGTTAAGATTATTAGTTTAGTAACTTCATCGTCATTAGTGGAATTCTGATTATACAGTGTCCGCCATAAAGTTGGTTACATATGGGAAAAAATTGTATTATTGATATTTCTAAAAAACTATTGGGGATTCGTTTATGCATGTCCAACAACAAGAAATTACATTTTGACACATGTCATGTGATCACCGGTTTGGCAGGACTGTAAAAACTAGTTGACGGTGGTACCGAAAAATGGGTCAAATTGTTAAGATACCGAAAAATTTTATAAAGAAAAAGTGCATAGAATACAATAAGGACCCCATATATCAAATTTTAAGCAGATATAAGGAAAATAAAAAAGTGCAAATTTTACCCCTACCATTAATTACTATATGAAAAATCATAAACTCTTGTGTCTATTTCACAAATATTTGATTAGTCTCGACAAAAACTTCATGTATTTTAGTTGAATAAAGATATTTGCATGTAAAAAAAATCGGTAAAGGTATTTACACAGAACTTCCCTCTTTATTTGTGCATGGTTGTCACTCTAAAAAATTATTAATTGCGAATGACATTGAGAATAGTAATCGGAATATACTTAAAACTATTATTACAAAGAAAACTTGATAACTTTTGGTCAAAAAAATATACAGACTGGACAGCAAAATTTCAATATCAAGTAACTGGTGCCAAATATGGAAGGCTTGCGCAAATACCTTTACAAATGTCGACCATGGTTGAATTATTTCTTGGAATGACCAACCTGTACATTTTTCAATAAAACTATAATCAGTATTTATGCCAAATATTATTGCCATCTGTCACATTTTCAGTTCCACATTCACGTAGTGGAGTGGAAGTATAGTAGCAGTGGTTAAAAAAAATTCATATATTTTTTTAAATAGGTTTAAAAAATATTATGAAACGTGGAAATTTTAAATTTGAGCAAACACATCTTTTTTTCATGTATTCTAGTGGTAAAAAAAATTGATCATCTATTCTATAGTAGTGGTAAAAACATTTGTAACATTTTTTTTAATTAAATTTAAAAAAAAAAATTTTTTAAAATAGGTTAGAATGGGCAAAAACAATTTTTTTCCGTCATCAATTTTGTATTTTGTAGTGGGCAAATATTTGCAATTTTTTAATTTTTAAAAAATTTTCAAAAGTAAAAAAAGAACGCCATGAAACGTGGAAATTTAAAATTTGAGCAAACAAATTTTTCCCTTTAGATGCTCCACCCTGTATATTTTCCAGTGAAAGTTTGACCATTTCTTCACTGACAGTAGCGTCAGCTACCTACCAAATTTGACTGTTCTCCATCAAGTAGTTTTTTAGTTAATACACCAACAGACAGACACAGACAGACAGACAGACTGACGGAATTGAAAACCTATATTTTCGAAATCTACATGATCTGAAACGTGATAATCCGAAAAAATCTCGGAGGGTGATTTTTTTCTCGAATACAATACTTCCTTTCGGTATGCGAGGGAAGTAAAAGAAACGAACCCCCAATATAGCATTTTTTAGAAATCTCAACAATACAAATTTTTCCCATATGTAGCCAACTTTATGACGGACACTGTAGGTATATAGGTTCAGGCACAAATGAAACTGATAACAAAAAATGAATTGCCAAATTCAGTCAATAACAATGAGTGATCAGAAACATAAATCAAAGACTAATATTGCTACAGTTCAGCAAGAAACACGGGGAGGTATGTACATTTCTTGCCAGGAAAGGACAGGATCGTAGTATTGGTAGGGGAAACGATGTTAGTAAAAATAAAATATTTCATATAATAAAAGAAAATCTAAAATCTATGAGAATAACGAAAATAAACTCTTTTTCTTTTAGCGGTAATAAATAAAAATTCTGGTTGACAAATAAATATTAAAAAAATTAACAATAATTTTAAAACAAATAAATTTAAACAATTCTGAAAGAACAGCGTATTAACACGTTTTCATGAACACTAAAACGTTTGAACACTACACTTGAACAATTTACGACACGTTTTCATAAACAATACAACACTACACTTGAACAATTTATCTACTCGACGCACGTTTGACCATTCGTGTATTAATAATAAAAAGTAAGAAAGTTGATTTTATTAGAGCTAAACACGCGCTAGTAGTAATAAAAGACACATTTTTGGAGAAAATAAAGTTTTAACAAAACTCACAGCGCGGTTTAATAAAATAAAAATTTTAGAAGGAAAATTATTAACTTTTAATAGAGCTAATCAAATAAAAAAAAGTACATGAGGATTCGAACACGCAACTACCCCACGCATTTATTGCTGTCTTCTTCTTCTTAACACATTTATTCAGTTTTTAAAATATAAAACATTGCCTCCCCGGATCGAGATCCTCATTTTTCTTGACTAATGTCAAATATTTGTTCTGTTCAGAGACGATTCTGTTTCTTTGTCTGTGTATTTACTACTATTTACCTGTTTATAAGATGCTAAAATTTAAATATCTCCAGTTCAGATAGACGAAAATTAACTTTTTTTCTTAAATTAAAGTTCTCGCAATTCTCTTTCTTTTCTGATAAATATTTTTCAAAGATGTTTTCAAAATGGCTGATATAATCCATTTGTTGTCATTTGGTTTATGCCAAAAAAGTGGTCAAAATGGCTTCAAAATTTGTTTTTAATGTCATCGGAAAGCTGGTATCGAGTCTACATTTTGAAAAAAAATGATCCATTTTGAACTTAACAGCACAAAATGGCGGGCAATTCAAATTTCAGATAACAAATTCATTTATTTCCACAAAATTCAATATTTCGACACCAAAATTTCAGGGTGTTTTCTTTTCAATAAAAGGCATATTTTCTGAAAGCCGATCGGAACTCTTGACGTCCCATGGCGTTAAAATGAAAAGAAAACGCGTTTTAGCCAGTTTATTCAATTTTGTATGATACGTACGTATTCAAACGACACAAAACCAACACAGATTTGTTGAAATTTTAATTGCAACATCTTGGTTTTTTGTTTGTCCCGATCAAACCTCTAGAACCGGAGATATTCACCTTTTAACCTAAATAAACGCTGTTCAAAAAACAAAATTGTTTATAAAGAAAAAACTCAATAAGCTTTGGAAGTCCAAAACGCAGATATATACTCCTAGTGATACCCCAGAAGGTATGATATCACAATTTTGCTGTTACAAAACTATACACATCAATGTCCTTTTATTACTCCACAATTTTCACTTTTTGCAATCTAATATAACAATGAAATCACAATAATAATAGTCCAATCCTACGTTTGAAAACTTATAAGTGTTTCTATTCGTGCTTTTCGTCAATTTCTTGGTATATTTCGTTTTATGAATAAAAAATATATTCAGCCTTAAACGATTAAAAAGAAATTTAGAAAAACATGAATATAAAAAAGATCCAATTTAATTAAAAACGCTTACAAAGTCTCAGATATCCGACGAATTTGATAAAAGGTCACTGACAGCACTGAGCCCTCGTTGTTACATTCCTCTGGGAAAACAAATGGATAAAATGAGAGAGGAAAAAAATTATATATTCAAGGTACGTCGGTCGCTGAACTTGAATCTTGACATTTTAACGAGAAAATTTCAACAAGTTTATCTCGTTCGCAACTTTTTTATTGATCGATTTGCGTTGCTACGGTGGGAAAATTGAAAAAAATATTATGTAAACGTAGCGATGTCACTAACTGTGGGTGTATAGAACCAAGGGAATTAAATAACGAATGTTAAATTAAATTAGAGTAAACAATATAACTCTTCGCTGATTTACTGAACTTTTTATATAACTGTTGCACATTCTATGGGATACTCCTCGCAGTTTTATTTAGATTTAGACATATCTTGTTTAGTTACAAGACATAAAAAGAAAAATAATTGAGGTTCGTAGTTGACTAGAATCGGGTGTAGACGTACCGCAGAACGCTCCCAAAGAGAACGTGAAAAGAGCCGGTTAAAATTCCGTTAAACTCGATGAAATTCAAGTAATCTGTAGGTCAGAAAATTCTGCATAAACTGAGGTATCATAAGAAAGGAACAAAGTTTGGAATTAATGCTTGATAATTACTGATAAAGTGCTCGTTTTTAACAATAATACTCTGCTAAAAGAAAGTAAACATATGCAACCACAAAATACGAATAACCCAGTGCTAGGTATCAAGTGGGTGCTAAATTATCGTGTAACAACAAACTAGTGACAGTATTTGGAAAGTATAAACCAGCTCAAGAAAATAAACTAGCGATCAACAGAAGGAGAAAATCACTACGGAAAAGATAAGTTGTTATTATTTTTGGAATTTTAACTTATGAGTACATTCAGTAAAGGATCTACATAAATATCCCACAAAGGGAAGGTTTCAACTGACAACTGTCACGTGGTCCGTATATTAAAACTTATTTACAGATACAAAAATATTTCTCAGGTCAAAATAGCTAAGGTCTGCTTAATATACAGAGCGACCCAAATATTATCCTAGATCTCTTTATCTCTTGCACTTCCACTGTAAATAGCGATTTACCTGTGGAACGGTTAGTAAATGAAGGTTTGTTACAGCAAGCTAATATATGTCTGGGCAAGCAGACAAAATCGATACACTTATACAGGACATTGAAATGCAAACACAAATTTATAGGAAAAGGAAACCTGAAACCAATATCTGTAACCAAGTGAGCAGGAGGATGTGCACACTGCTAGATTCAGAAACAGAGGACTCAGAAGAAGAATAATCAAGGAGATGATGGTAGATGGAAACTTAAAAGAAGCATCTCCCAAACACCTATACTTCCCATCCTATATTCCTACACCATGTGGCTCTCACTGCTGGCAACAAGCAGTCCCATATCCAATCCAGCGTACGTAGCTGGTCCGGCGGTATATAAAAATATCCAGATTGGATATCCGGAAGTGGCAGCAATCAATCAATCAATTACAATTAATTATGTACAATACTAATTTTCCCTCTATGACCTGCCTAAACTATAAAAGCTTGTTTGCAGTATCACAGAGGAAAAAATAAACAATTTATTAATTATTTTAGGGTATATATATATTATTATATTTATTTATTTATTTTCATGTAAAAAAAGATTTTTTTTCTTTTTTTTTCTTTTTCAATACAGTAGCAGACTAAGAGAAACGTAGTTCTTGTGATAATATATTTGTTTAGAGGTTGGGTATAGAGGTGTTTCAGAATCTCATGAGCCGCGAAATGCGCAAAAGGCAAAGTTTAATCTGAGTTATAAGTATATTTTTGAAGACACTGGAGGCTGCCTTGCTGTATACATAAACAAGAGCTCGGGATAAATTGTAAACAATAAATATAATATTTTTAAGAAGTGTAACTGAGACAACAGGACGGATTATGTCTCTGCGCATATGCAGGTCACGGCTCATGAGGTTTTAAAACACCTCTACTACACTAGTAGTAAATTTTTTTAATGATTTCAAAGTTTCCAGTAATAAATTTCTTTATGTTACTCTGCAGTTTAGTTTTGTTTTTAATTTCCTTTAAATTTTTTGGAAGCATATTATATAAATTTGGTCCGTAATAAAATATAAATCGTTGTGTATGGCTTTTGATACACAATGGTAAAGTGACATAAATCTTATACTTCGTTCTTGTTGCATAGTTATGGGGTAGCTTTGACATATTTGAAGTGTTATTTAATGTCCATAGTAAAGTGTAGTAAGTATAGAATTCTCTTACTGTGAATAAGCCTAACTCATCATAAAACAATTTAGTGGAATAATCATATTTCTTTTAAAATAATATTTTTAAAATTATGTTTTGCATTGTTTGAAGGCAATATATAAAACTATTAAAAAGACCGCCCACATCAATATACAGTATCTAATTACCGATTCAACTAAGGCACTATAGAATATCATAGTTATATATCTAAGCATATTGTAATCCTTTTATAAATAAATGTTAGAGTAAGCATATTGAATGTTATAAATAGAAGCAAATTGTAAATGATAGTCAGTCTTGTCTTGATCTCTCATGTGTGAACAATAAAATTGGTTTTTAAAAAGCGACTCATTCATTCCAAAACCATTTCTGGCGCAGTCGGCAAGGATTTTGTGAAGTTAGACTAGTGATGCCCTTCTGAGGTTGGATCAGATTTATCCTGAGTCCTAGAATAACTTGGTTTTCAAACCTTCATCACGAAAACGAATCTGTAGGTGAATTGAGTAGCCTACCCATCAAGTAAGTGAACTGAGTAGCTTACAGAAGCCAACGAAGAAGATTTGTCCATCGAGGATTGGAGCAGATTTATCCTGCGAATCTCTTCAACCATTGGAAACCCTGAGACGACAAGCAAGAACTCCCACGCAGCCTAGTGGTTAGAGGCACAAATTCCGAAGACCCCCGGAAGAATAGATTTAGGACTTCCTAAGACCCTGGAAGATTAGATTTAAGAAGATTCGACAAGAATGAGCAGATTCTACACCCTTGTATTAATGTAAGTCATTTCATTTGTACTTTCAAACAATTTGAAATCGCTTAAACAGTCACAATTTCAAGTAGCTCTGTTCGCAAAATTTCAACATTTAATTTTAAGAAATTTAATTTTAATCGTAAACAAAATTTAAACAGAATAGTATTGCAACTATTTGCTTTCAAAAACACGCTGTATTTTCGATAGAGCATCGCCTGCAAATTTTGTAGTCACCGATCCCTCGTTGTCGATACAGATTTGGTGTATTAATTTATTTTAAGTCACAAAACTATTCTACTTTAAAACATAATATACAATAACTGTAAAAGAGGAAATTCTATATAAATTAACTATTTAACATTTTATGGATGATATTTTAACAGGCTTAACAAAATTAAATTTAAATTCACAATCAAATTTAATTAGCACAAGTTCAAGTTCATTACCAACAGATATGTCTGAAACAAATTATTCATTATTAAGATACCAAGCAGACAATGTCCCTTTGTTTGACGGAAATCCAAAACTGTTACAAAGATTCATTACATCATCTGAAAATCTCCTCAAGGCTTTTCAAGACAGAAATAACATTAATGCCCCGATTAATATATGCTTATTAGACACGATATTTTCTAAATTAAGAGGTAGAGCAGCAGATTTAATATGCCCGAGAAATGAATTAAATAATTGGGATTTAGTTAAACAAACATTAATAACTACATTTTCTGATCAAAGAAATATTGATTGCTTAGTTCAGGATCTTTTATCTTTAAAACCTAATAGACAAGAAACATTAATTGATTATGGAAGTAGGTTACAAAATGTTAGAAGTTTATTATTTGCTAAATTAAACCAGTCAAACGAAAGTAGAGAAACAAAAATTATTAAAATTGAAAATTATGAGGCTTTAACTTTGAAAACTTTTATAACAAATTTACCGTATAATATGCAATTAGTGGTTAGATTAAGAAATCCGACATCTCTAGAACAAGCTATTAGTTTTGTTATAGAAGAAGAAAATTTCATTCAGTTTAAAAATCGTAATTCGACAGTACAAAATAATATTCCTAACAGACAGACAAATATACCAAGACCACCCGTAAATTTTCAAAGACCCTTAAATCCTAATTTTAACAGACCAACAAATTTTCCTTTACCAAGACCATTTTTACAAAGAAATATCAACCCTATGCATTATTCTCAAAATAATCCAAATTATACTAGTCAACCAATTCAAAGACCACAAAATTTCTACTCGCAGAATAATTTCCAAAATCCATTTAAAACCCAACCAGTTAACGTATTTAAACCTCACATGCAAGACACACGATTCCTACCTAAACCAACCCCTATGGATCTTTCATCTGGAAATAGTCGATTTTCTAGAAATAATAGTAATTTTACAAAATTGCACCATCATTGCGTGACAGGAAATTCAAATCAACCAGACTCCACGTCTACAGAAAACATGTCTAATGATAACATATTGCACACAAACAACAGTCAGCAAGACCTAGATTTTATTAATCAACCTGAAAATGCACATTCTTATCAACAGGATAGTTATCACCCTGACTCGACAACACCTTATTATCCAGAAATAGGTTACGATGATGAAACAATAGACTATTCAAACTATTATGATAATACTTCTTTGTCTACTGATTCACAAACAAATGACTTTAGTAATTGTTTCCAAGAACAGAATTTTCAATTGACTCAAACTCAAATACCCCCGAAATAGTATTTTTAAACAATCATAATCAAGAACTTCCATTTATTTACATACCGTCTTTAAATTCAAAATTCCTTATTGATACAGGCAGTACAAAAAGTTTCATACACCCCAAATTAGCTCATTGTTATTTTTCAGATTCAATACAAAATAGAAATTTCGAAGTCAGAACAGCTCATGGTATATCATTTCACAACGAAATAATTGATCTTTTACTACTAGCTGATTTTAATATAGATTATTGCCATACATTTTATCTTTTTGATTTTTCACCAAACTTTGAAGGAATTATAGGATTAGACTTTTTAGAAAATTTAAATGCAAAAATAAATTTAGGAACAAAACAACTTGAAATACCAAATGTTAACATTCCAATGCATTTCACTCAAATTCTTATGAAAAAACAACTTCCAACCAAAAAGTTATTAGTTTGAAAAATCCACATTCAATAGTAATTCCACCCCGTACACAACAAATTGTAACATTACCAGTTTATCAAAATTCAGGATACGCAATTATGCCTTATAAACAATTTGACGAATTAGAAACGCCTGAAGCATTAGTAAAAATAGAGAATAATCATGCAATAACAACTTTAGTAAATAATACGGAAAATGAAATAAAATTTACACTACTTAAACCTCTGGAAGTAGAACAAATAGATTTAAATGAAATTAACTTTTTAGAAAATACTGAAACGGAAAAACATATTGACAAAAATACCGACAACCTCCAAAAAGAAAATTTAAAAAATTTGAGATTAAATCATTGCAATCAAGAAGAATACGATGCTATTAGAAAACTTTGCTATGAATTCAGAGACATATTCTATTCAGATAAAATTCCCTTAAGCTTTACAAATCAAATTAAACATGAAATAAATTTAACTAATGAAAGCCCTATTTATACTAAAACTTATAGATACCCGATAGTTCATAAAGAAGAAGTTAATAAACAAATTGATCAAATGTTAAACTCAAATATTATCCAACATTCTAATTCCCCTTGGACGTCACCAATTTGGATAGTACCAAAGAAATTAGACGCATCAGGTAAAACAAAATGGCGAATGGTTGTAGACTATAGGAAACTTAATGAAAAGACTATCGATGATAAATTTCCCCTACCAAATATTTCTGACATACTTGACAAACTAGGAAAATGTAACTATTTTACAACACTAGACTTAGCTAACGGTTTTCATCAAATCGAAATGAAATCCGAAGACATACCAAAAACAGCATTTTCTACAGACTCTGGACATTATGAATTTAAAAGAATGCCCTTTGGATTGAAAAACGCACCTAGTACATTCCAACGCGTTATGAACAATATTCTTCGCGGATTACAAAATGAAATTTGCGCAGTATATTTAGATGACATTATTATTTTTTCGACAAGTTTACAGGAACATATAGAACGACTTAGAAAAATATTTCAAAGATTACGCGAGAGTAATTTTAAAATTCAATTAGATAAATCCGAATTTCTAAAACAAAACGTAAATTATTTAGGACATATTATTACACCGGACGGAATAAAACCGAACCCCGATAAAATATCTGCAGTCAAAAACTTTCCTATTCCTAAAACTCCTAAGGACATAAAGTCATTCCTTGGATTAGCGGGATATTATCGAAAATTTATAAAGGATTTTGCTAAAATATCGAAACCTTTAACACAATGTTTAAAAAAAGAATCAAAAATTGTACATTCACCTGAATTTTTAGAGTCATTCAATCAATTAAAAAATTTATTAATTAATGCACCGATACTACAGTATCCAGATTTCTCAAAACCTTTTGTATTAACAACAGATAGTTCAAACTACGCATTAGGAGCCATTTTATCTCAAGGAACACCCCCAAATGATAAACCAGTAGCATACATTTCTAGAACATTAAATAAACATGAAATGAATTATTCTACGGTACTTAAAGAATGCTTATCAGTTGTCTGGGCTGTCAAGACGTTTAGACCTTATCTATTTGGTCGTAAATTTACTATATATACCGACCATAGACCCCTCGTATGGTTATTTAACATGAAAGACCCAAGTTCGAAATTAGTAAGATGGAGACTAAAACTTGAAGAGTTTGACTATACTATAATATATAAAAAAGGAAAACAAAATACTAACGCCGATGCATTAAGTCGCATTCAATTAAACACACACGAAACGGAATCAATTATAAATCAACCCGGTGAAATAAATAAAGACATTTTAGATTATCTACGCGAATTAGCAGAAAATCCAATAGATGACCCACCAGATATAAATCCTAATAATAACGAATTACCAAACGTAAACCCCAACAATAATCAACGAATTAATATTCTCCAGGATATACGACTTGATGACAATTCTATTAACAATCAAAATGATAATAATGACGTAATCGAAATTTTGGACGAACTCGATGAAACAGTACATACCTCAGCTGAAACCGATAATAATGAAATACCAATTTTAGATGATATTATAAACAATAAACCTTTTCAATTAATTCTAGATAGAAACGTACATCCAAATTTAGAAATTTCAGAAAAGACAATCGATGGAAATATTGTTAAAACCGCAAAAATTCCAAAATATAGCCAAAAGTATATAATAGAACTTTTAAGAGATCATATTAACCCTAGTAAAACTATTTATGTCTACTTTAAATGCAAAGAAATTATACCCATTTTTGTAAAAACTTATATGCATAACTTTCAAGCATTAAAAATTATACAATGTACAAAATTAATCAACACAGTAATAAATAAAGACGATCGCCTATTAATGATAAAACACCAACATGAAAGTAAAACTAATCATCGCGGTATTACAGAAACTTTAGCAAAATTAAAAATTAATTATTATTGGAAATATATGAAACAAGATGTAGTAAATTATATTAATAACTGTACTATTTGCCAAAAAGCTAAATATTCTAGAGACACCCCTTATGTACCCCTAGTATTGACTGAAACACCTTCGAAACCATTTCAAATATTACACATGGATTTATTTATATGTGAGAACCAATACTTTTTAACGATTATTGACAAATTTACAAAATTAGGACAAGCCTTTCCTTGTAATAAAAATGCAATTTCAATTCAAGATAAACTAATAAATTACTTCTCTTATTATGGCACCCCTGAATTAATAGTATCTGATAGCGGAACTGAATTTAAAAATCATTGCCTAATAGAACTTTTCAAAGCTCAAAAAATCCAAGTACACTTTACAACTCCCCGTCATCATGAATCAAATTCTCCCGTAGAACGCTTTCATTCTACTTTAATCGAACATATTCGAATTCTTAGAAGTAATGATCCCTCTACACCTATTATAAATTTAATGCCTTATGCAATAATTGCCTATAATAACAGCATACACTCCAGCACGAATTTTACACCTTTTGAATTGACCTTTGGACATACAAAATCTAGAGATCCTTTAGACCTAGTTACTACTACCTTTTATTCCGATTATATTACTTCCCATCAAGAAAAATTAAAAACCCTCTATCAAGAAGTTGAAAATAAGGATAAAGCAAATAAACAGAAAATGATTGATAAACGTAATACTGAAGGAACCAAACAATATGAATTTAAAGTAAATCAAAAAGTTTATAAAAAGGCACCAGAACGAACAGCAAAAAGTAAGAATAAATATTTAGGCCCTTTTATTATTATTGAATTGTTACAAAATAATAAAGCCAAAATAAAAAATATCGGTAATAAACAAACAGAAATAATACATTTGAAAGAATTAAAGAAACCTCATCTTTCAGATATACCATCGGAACCGCCTCAGCCTACCCAGAATTAACAAAATATAACACACAATCAATTAATATTAGAATCAAGAATTTTGCAAATAGAGAAAATAGTTAAAGAAATGAAAATTCATGAAATTAATAGCCATCACTATTTCTTAACCCAAATGATACTAAATCAAATAAATTTTATCTATCAGACAATTTATAACATGCTAGATAAAATAGAAACTGCAATTACATTTGCTAAGCTCAACACATTGCATAATTCAATTGTTAACCCATTCCATTTATTAAAAGAAATAAAAGATACTGAAATTCACTTAAAAGAAGTTAAATTGCCATTCGAAGCAAATATAAAAAATATTTTAAAATTTGAAAATATAGCTAATATAAAAGCCTATTCAATTAACTTTACTATAATCTTTATTATAGAAATTCCTCTGGTAGATAAAGAAATGTATCAATACTTTCAATTGTATTCATTGCCAGTAAAGACAAATGACTCTTATCAAATCATTATACCACGATCTAAATATGTAGCATTGAATGAACAAAGCTATGTATTTACCGACGACAAATGTAAAAGTATCACTGATAACGAATATCTTTGCAAGAGTGTGAACACTGTTAAAATTCATAATAACATGCCATGCGAAATTAGTTTGCTAACTTTCAGTAAAGACAATTTAGATTGTTCACCTATCTCAATTGAAATTAACGAAATTCAAATTCAAAAAATTAAAACTAATAAATGGATATTAGTGATACCTACTGAAACTGTAATAACCCAAACCTGTGACAAATTATTGAATAAAATGCAATTAAAAGGTACCTATGTACTAAATTTAAATAAAAGTTGTGAAGTAACCATAAATAACCATGTATTGAAAACTCATAGTAACAATCAAATGATCTATAAATTTGAGTTACCTTATCTTAACTTTTCACAACCTAGAGAATATCATATTAATTATAACCCAGGACCTTTAAACCTAAATACCATCAATACACATAAGTTAATACAAACCCAAAGTGAATTGATGGAACAACAGAAAATAATTAAGGGATTAAATGAGCCCATAATTATTAACAAAACTAGTATATGGACAATATTCCTATACTTATTCATATTTACCTTTATTATATTATATGTATGTAATCTTATTAGAAATAAATATATATCCAAGAAAAATGTAAAGAAGACACAGAAGAATGAAGACATCATTATCTAAGAAATCAGGGATGATTTCCATCAAGGGATGGAGGAGTTATATATCTAAGCATATTGTAATCCTTTTATAAATAAATGTTAGAGTAAGCATATTGAATGTTATAAATAGAAGCAAATTGTAAATGATAGTCAGTCTTGTCTTGATCTCTCATGTGTGAACAATAAAATTGGTTTTTAAAAAGCGACTCATTCATTCCAAAACCATTTCTTCATTAATAGTTTTTTATTTTAAATATTTGATAAAATTTATGTAACAGCCCTCTGAGCCGTCCTGTTATGTATTCTGCATGATTGTTCCACTTTAGATGCTGGTCAACCAGTACACCTAGGTAGTTGATGCTATTTGTTTTCTCATACATAGCTTAGAGTGATTTTTTATGTTGTTTATTTCTGGTTGATCAGCAACTGTCGAGGAAAAAATAACAAATTTAGTTTTTTCAATATTTAGGCTTAGAAGACTGCCATCCAACTAGGCTTTAAGTTT
The DNA here is from genome assembly GCA_963583905.1 of Stenurella melanura. NCBI lineage: Eukaryota > Metazoa > Arthropoda > Insecta > Coleoptera > Cerambycidae > Stenurella > Stenurella melanura. The sequence continues at coordinate 22,470,793 of OY757311.1, read as the reverse complement.
TGCCATTCCCTGTTCTGATTTTTTATACACGTTTTCCCAGGAACCACTTACAAAAATTACAGCAGTATCATCAGCGAATGATGTAATTTCCCCATCTATACTTTGTATTTGTGAAATTTATATATACCTAAAATAAAATGGGCCCCAGTACAGTATCCTGGGGAGTACCCATTGTAACGGGGAGTGGGTCTCTATATATGTTATTTAATTTTACTCTCTGATATCTTTCTGTGACATATTCCTGGAAAATTTTTAATGATTGACCTCTTACACCGAATGATTCTAATCGTTTCAATAATAATTCATGATTGACAGTGTCAAATGCCTTAGCTAAATCCAGAAATACTGCCAAACATGTTTTATTTTCATTAAATCCATTTACAATTTTACTCCATAAACTGCATGTTGGGTACTTAGATTTTGCTTAAAACCAAATTGTCTATTATTCAGTAATTTTTTACTTTACAAAAAATTTACTAAACGTATTTTAAAACATTTTTCTAATAATTTTGCAAAATGGTTTATGACGAATATAGGTCTGTAGTTTGTTGCCAATTTCTTATCACCATTTTTATATACAGGCTTTATGATTGATTCTTTCATTGTTTTAAGTATTTGTCCATTGGAAATGATTAAATTAAACACAAATTTTAGAGGGGCTAGAATATACATGTGTGTTGTTTTTATGGTTTTAACAGATATTCCATCAAGTCTATTTGCAGAATTATTTTTTAACTATGATGTATTGTATAAAACTAATTTATTTTCGGTAATTGGATGAAGAAAAATGTTTTCGTTATTATTGTTACCATTACTACTACTATTATTAATAGTACAAGATTTGATAGTTGTTTGGAGTAAGTTTGGATCTCTATTAATTTTTGTTACCATATTTTCACCAATATGGGCAAAAAAGTTATTAAAGAAATCAGCTTTGTCCTTATCATTACATATATTTTCGTTATCATTATTTAAAATATAAAATTTTTCATAATTACATTTTTGTTCGCTGTTTGAGGCCTCATTTACTCATGCCCAGATCTTTTTATTGCTGTTATTTGCATTTAATATTTTTTGTTTATAATAGTCGTGTGCATATCAAATGCAATACACACTTCGTTTTGTATTTGCGAAGAGTATAACAATGATATGGTTTTTTGTGATCCGGTATATATACATTCAATTGTTTAATTTTTAGTTAGTGGTCTTAATCACAAAATAACAGAATACATTTTTTAACTTGTCGCTGTATCGATTATCTTCTTGGGGACATTACAACTTCTAAAATATTTAAAGTTAAATGAAAAAACATACATCAATAATAAAATGTATAAGTATTATTTTTTTATTTATTATTCTTGCGTTCCTAAAAGGGAATGCGTGGCTCCTTGAAAAAGATGTTTTTTGTTATGAAAAGGACCTCTCACAAACCTTATGTCGTTTTTTAAAAATACCTTCCTGTCGTTCATGTAAACTTAGTTGCCTTCTGAGCATGGAATTTCATATACAAAATTTGATTACAGTTTCTTTCGGAGTTTCATCTTTTAATTTCGTGAATAAAGATTTTCCAATTGTATTTTAAAGTTATAACTATTGTATTGCAACATAACATGCATTTTAGTTTCTCTGGCTTATTAAAAAATATGATTTTTTCCACAAGACTTGGTGTAAATTTATTTGAGGGGTTGCCGAATTAGATTTGAAATTAAAAAACTGCTATTGCGACTTCATCATTTTCCTCCTCCAAAAACTTTTTATAGGAGTGGTGCCAAGCTGTATAAGGAATTTGACAATATTCTTTTATTTTCTGTGTGATTGTGGTTCTCACTATTTTGCTTATTATCATTTTTTAATAACATTGTTTTGATTAAACGCAAGGGATAATTATTTTACTTCCCTCGCATACCGAAGGGAAGTATTGTATTCGAGAAAAAATCACCTTCCAAGATTTTTTCGGATTTTGACGTTTCAGATCACGTACATTACGAAAATGTAGGTTTTTTAATTCCGTCAGTCTGTCTGTCTGTCTGTTGGTGCATTAACTAAAAAAACTACTTGACGGAGAGCAGTCAAATTTGGTAGGTCGTTGACGCTACTGCCAGCGAAGAAATGGTTAAACTTTCACTGAAAAATATACAGGGTGGACCGTCTAAATGGAATAAATAATGAAAAAAAATTTTTTTTGCTCAAATTTAAAATTTCCACATTTCTTGACACGCTAAAGCTATTTCAAAAAATTTTGAAAATTTTTTTCACCATTTTTGAAAATGTTTCACCACTAAAATAGATGAAATTTGTTTACCTTTGTTCAAATTTAAAATTTTCACGTTTCATGGCATTCTAAACATTTTAAAAAAAAATAAAAATTTTGAATTTTTTTTTACTATTTTTGAACCACTAAAATAGATAGGAAAAATATTTTCTTTGTTCAAATTTAAAATTTCCACGTTTCATAGCGTTCTAAACTTATTTAAAAAAAAATGTTTAGACATTTTTTTACCATTTTTTTGAAAAAATTTTACCACTAAAATAGATGGAACATTTTTTTTCTATGTTCAAATCTAAAATTTCGTCGTTTCCATGGCATTCTAAAACCTATTCAAACAAATTTAAAAATTTGTTTGAAATGTTTAAAAATTTTTTTGAAAAATGTTTTAATCTATTTATCATTACTTGCTATAGAATAGATGGAATTTTTTTTTGCTCAAATTTAAAATTTCCACGTTTCATGACATTCCAAACCTATTTAGGAAAAAGAAATTTGCAACAACTTTTTAACATTTTGAAAAAAAATGTACCACTAGAATGGACTTAAAAATTTGTTTTTGCTCAAATTTAAAATATTCACGTTTCATGACATTCTAAACCTATTTCAAAAACAAAAAAATTGAAAATTTTTTTCACCATTTTTGAAAAAATTTTACCACTAAAATAGATGGAAAAATATTTTTTATTTGCTCAAATTTAAAATTTTCGTTTCATCGCATTCTAAACCTATTTAAAAAAAACCACTACTATAAAATAGAAGGAAACTTTCCTTTTTGATCAAATTTAAAATTTCCATTCTAAATCTCTTTCAGAAGAAAAAAAAATTGAAAATTTTTTTACCAACATTTTTTAAAAATTTAAAAAAAATTAAATTTTTTAACCACCATTATACTTCCACTCCATTACGTGAATGTGGAATTGAAAATGTGACAGATGGCAATAATAATTGGCATATGCACCTATTATACTTTTATTTAAAAATGTACAGGGTGGTCATCCCAAGAAATAATTCAGTCATCGTGGACATTTGTAAAGGTATTTGCGCAAGCCTTCCATATTTGGCACCTGTTATTTAGTATTAAAATTTTGCTGTTGGATGAGCACATATTTTTTAGACCAAAACTTATCAGGTTTTCTTTGTAATAATAGTGATAACTATATTCCAATTATTATTTTCAATGTCATCTCGTAATTATTAATTTTATAGAGTGACCGCCATGCCCAAATAAAGAGGGAAGTTCTGTGTAAACACCTTTACCGATTTTTTTACTTTTCTGGCAGCTTTTCAGCCCGACATTTAAGATTATTGATGATATTAATCTTATGACTGAAAGAATACTCAGAGTGAAAACTGAAAAACTTTTCAGAGAACGTGGGTTAGTGGCACCAATCGGTAATGACTACGCCACTGTTTTCTCTATGAAGGCTATCCTATCGTTGCATTGTTTCATTTATAAAATAATATCAAATACATAATTAATTAAGTTTTATACTTTACGCATTGTAGTATTCTGAAGACGATAGATAACACACTTACCGCAACTTCGACAAGTAAAAAGACAAATTCTGTAATTTTATGATTTGCATCACAAACCAAAAATAAAATAAAATGATTGAATATGCTACGTTGAATATCGATGGTTCGAAAAATTCTCGAGGAGGTACCAATTTCTTCGCAGCTTCTCCTGTTGTGTTTAGATTTTCTGAGTAAATTACTACATACATCCATTTCACTTAGTCTTTGGATACGGACGATAGCCCCAAGGCTAGTTTTGACATACCATTTATAAATTTGATCATGATCACCCATTCAAACATGCACGTAACCTAACTTCGTGACCTTGACAATGAATTCCGGTTGACCTTCCCGTTGGACAGCTAAAGAATTACATCAGTAATATCACATATTGCCAAATTTATTTAAACATGCAGACGTCATGAGCATATGGACTTGTGTGCGGGTTTCGTGGTCTGGAAATTTATAATCGGCCCATTGAAAATGTAAAAACTTAGCTTTCTGGGATACATCATATACATAAAACAGGCTAACCATTATACTCTTCGCCGATTTTACTGCACTTTTATATAACTGTTGCACATTCTATAGAATACTCTTCGCAGTTTTTTGTAAATGTTGAAATTACGTATTGATAGATTATGTTTACAAAAACCATACGATAACTAAGCTTCACGCTTAGTTTGTTTCCTTCTTCAATTCTTTGGGACTTCCTGCCACATGCATGTTTTCTTTTTAAGCGGTGCTCGGGGAATTTACAAAATATCACAATTAACCAGTATGTTACTGGTAAATAACCTCTACGCCTGTAACTTTTGCGTCAAATGATCAGTTAGACGTTGCTTTTTTTAAATAAACAACACAAATAAGTATAAACCTTGAAATTAAATATTTCGCCGACGTTTCGGAAATCTAACCTGTTTCCTTTTTCAAAGCTTTTTTTGAAAAATCTTTTTTGCTGAGTATGATAAATACACAGCTCTAAGAATGTTTGTTATATTCAATATCCATAGATACTTACCATTTACATAGAACTGTTGATATAGTTAACAGTTTTTTCAGTTTTTATACAATCTTAAGTTTGTGAAGTTCTTCTTTTAACATTGGCAACCAAGTGGTACAGACATCTACGGAACAATTCGACACGCATCTATCTTCATTCAATAATATTATCGCGGATTCTTTAATTTTTCTTTTTTTGCTATCTGCCTCTTTTGTTAAAATGTTTGCCATGTCCCAGTTTATTCTGTGTCCATTCTCCCAAGCGTGTTCGCAGAACCTCTGAATTTAATTTTTTCTTATATAATTTTGATGTTCGCCCAATCTTACACTAAAGGGTCTGGATGACTCACCCACGTATTGTTTGTTGCTCTCACATGGAATACTATAAATGCAGTTTTTTGAATTTTGCTCGTGATTCTTCGGTTTCGTCTTTGTCAGAATAGATCTTAAAGTGTTGTTTGTTTGAAATACCGTCCTAATATAAAATCTATCACCATGCGGCGCATTTTTTCGGATAATCCGCATACATAAGGAATTAACGCTGTGTAACGTTTTTCAGGTTTTTGTCGTACTTGATTGTTATTTTCAATATTTATGAAGGTTTTACGACAAAACCCCAAGGGTATTGATTATTTATAAGAACTTCCTTTATAAACCGCTTCTCATTGTTTAGTATTTCATCATTAGAAGAAATGATTTTGGCCCTATCATACAAACATTTTACAACACCCCTCTTAACGTGCATCGACTGATTTGAGTTGAAATTTAAATATCTGTTGGTATGTGTTGGTTTTCTATAAACACTTGTTTCAATTGTACCATTTAGTCTTTTAATTAAAACATCTAAAAATGGTAATTCATTTCGAGTTTCCTTTTCTAAAGTGAATTGTAGATTCCCCGAGCACCGCTTAAAAAGAAAACATACATGTGGCAGGAAGTCTCAAAGAATTGAAGAAGGAAAAAAATTAAGATAATGCCACAAATAACATTTAGACAACATTCACGCTTAGTTATCTTATGGTTTTACCTTATTTACATTATTAATTTAAATTTATGGATCTGGAGACAGACCCTAGTTACGAATAACAAACACACTCAAGTCTCAAGTATTTTAAAAGGGCATTTTAATTTAAAAATAATATTTTTAGTTAGTTTTGCTCGCACTCTCAGAGTGATTTATACACGTAACCTAACAACAGGTTATGGGCCCAGGTATTACGAGGAGGCCAATATTATGGAAACGTTAGTGCGTGTGTGATTAAACAAATATATTTGACTGTTTTATTTATTAAAAATATATTTAGTGAATCTTGTTCAACTGTTCATAAACAAAAGGAACATTGAAACTCCCAATGGCGAACGATATCGTTCGTAAAATTTTTGAGTGGAACTGTTGAAATTACGTATTGATGGATTATGTTTACAAAAACCACACGATGAATGTTTACATTATTAGATTAAATTTACGGTTCTGGGAACTGACCCTAGTTAAGAATAAAACACTCAAGCCAAGTACTTTAAGAGGGCATTTTAATAAATTAGAATGTTTTTAGTTAAACCATAAAAAATTGTTGTTTTTTATTTAATAATTAATAGGTAACTTTTTTGTTTATTGATCAATTTTGAAATTGAAATTGAATTGAAAATGAAATTCCCGCCATTTTATGCCATTAAGTTCAAAATGAAAATTTTTTTTTACAAAATGTAGATATCGACACCAGCTTTCTAATGCAATTAAAAAGAATTTTTTTTAAATGTAATTTTGGTTACTTTTTTTACATTTGTTTATAACTCAAATAACAACAATTGCATTTTTTCGGCCATTTTGAAAAACAAATTAAAGTTTTTTATCAGATCTGGTAGAAAATGTTGGGTCCTTTAATTTAAAAAAAAGAAAGTTCATTTTTGTTAACGTGAACTCGAGATGTGAACTTTTTGTATTTTGGTCAATTGTTAATTAACAAATGCATATTTTGAGCTAAAATTTGAAATGTGTCATTTTGAAACCTATTCATTTCATATGATAAATTCAAAAAAAATTTAAGTTTTATAGAAACTTATTTCCAAGCATTATAATGCAAGTATTGTTAATTGAGCTAAAAAGTGATTTTTTTAATTTTTTCATAAAGCTCAGTTGCAAAATGCAATAACTTCCTTGTTTCTTAAAATTCGGAGGACATTTTTTTAAATACGTTATTTTTTCCCTCGCAGTGCGACCATCAACTTAGCTTTTTGTTAATAATAATAAATATTTTATATTTTTAAATTTATATACAACCAACGTTTGCTAATGTACAAACCTATTTTACCTGCGGAGCGAATAGTTGCTTATAAATGAGGAGAAATGTTTACATTTTCTTTCTTATTCCCCACCAGTTCCATTCCTTACAGCTTAGATCGGTTGCCGTGCAGTATTGTCTGTTTACATTTTTTTATTTGAGAAGCCGTAAATTAATTTAATACATGTGTGATACCAAGGGGGCACGTTTAGGGTTAGACCGCTTGGACATGTTAACAAGTACGACACTGATATTTCACTTCATACAAAATTTAATAACAAAGTCTAATTGTCCACGAATGATGCAAGTAAATAATACAGTCTTAATATCACCGAATAAATTTAGTAAAATAAAAGAACAAACGATCCGCTACCCGCTAGCCCGCAATAATCAAATCTTAACTCTATCACAGGTAATCATAGAATGCCTTTTTGCCCCGGGCTAGCTGATTTCGTTTCGTTCGCCCTAAGCGTGTTCCTATGCCCATATAAGGAAATACATAGAATCTTAAACTGTTATTGGTTGTGATAAGTCAACCTAAATGTTTACATTAACAAAAATAATAAACAGTCATAAGTACTAGTGAAGGGTTCCTAAGACTCATAGGCGTGGAGAAATTATTTTCGGTGCCGCCGACATACAAATTAAAAATGTCTTCGAGTGAAAGTGAGATTATTAGGTGTTTAAAATATCATGAAAGTTTTGTATGGGTGTAATCTAATAAAACCTATGGATTTAGGTGATTTAAGATTTCATTGTTTCCAAAAACTTACATTGAAAACCGGTTGTAATTTGAAAACCTTCCTCCGATCGAAGAAGCTACAAATGAACATTTATTGAGACTGTATCTTCAAATACACAAATGGCTGGAATATGAAGAAATAGATCCACGATTGTTTGGTTGGGAGGATACAATTAATGGTTTAATGCCTATTACAATGAGAAAACAGCCAATACCACAAGAAATTCTTGAAATTCTCGCTTATGAATGTAATGCCGGCTGTAAAGACCTGGGATGTCGATGCAGGAAGTTCGGACTACAATGTACAAGTTTGTGGGAATATTGTGGAGACATTAATTGCAGGAATTGTACAGAATGCACTGTAGTCAGTGCAGAAGAAAATCGTGAAGTTGAAGAAGACAATATAGATGAATCAGACATAGATTCAAGCTGTACCGATATATCAGAATCGGAATTCCAAAGCGACTGCGAACGCTTGCAAGTTAATGTACCCGATCTTCGTGTTCAAATTCGTGATGAAGAAGAAAATGGTGAAAATTTTTTATTTGAAACAGATTCAGAGAGTGAAACTGAATTGTACACATTACCAATCAAGAGATATAAAATACATGAATTACGATTTTGTAAATTTATAAGAATAAAAATGTTTATTTTTAAATAAAATGTTTTTACCATATTATTAATCCTCGCCTTTAAAACTTTTTCTAACAAGTATTTATATTACAATATTTACTATTTCCTTTTTTAAGTAAAACTTAAAACATTATATTTAGAAGACAATATAAATTTAATCTAAGTATTCATATTTATATAGAAAGATTAAAAAAAATTATACAGGTTTATACGTTAGCAATCCTTGGTACATGTGTACATATGAATTTGGAAATAAAAAATACTCGTTTGCATTATTAACAAAAAGCTAAGTTGATGATCGCATTGCGAGGGAAAACATAACATATTTAAAAAAATTAAGTCAGCCGAATTTTAAGAAACAAGGAAGTTATTGCATTTTGCAACTGAGCTTTATGAAAAAATCAAAAAAATCACTTTTTAGCTCAATTAACAATACTTACATTATAATGTTTGTAAATAAGTTTCTATAAAACTTAATTTTTTTTTAAATTTATCATATGAAATGAATACGTTTCAGAATGATACAGTCCAAATTTTAGCTCAAAATATGCATTTGGTAATTAACAATTGGCCAAAATGCAAAAAGTTCAATATCTCGAGTTCACGTTAACAAAAATGAACTTTCTTTTTTTTTAATTAAAGGACACAAAATTCTCTATCAGATCTGATAAAAAACTTTAATTTGTTTTTCAAAATGGCCGAAAAAATGTAATTGTTGTTATTTGAGTTATAAACAAATGTAAAAAAAGTAGCCAAAATTACATTAAAAAAAATTATTTTTAATTGCATTCGAAAGCTGACGTCGTGATCTACATTTTGAAATAAAAAAATTTCAGTTTGGACTTAATGGCATAAAATGGCGGGAATTTCAAATTTTAGATAACAAATGCAATTTTGGCCAATGGGTTCAATATTTTGACACCAACTTTTTAGTGTCTTTTTATTACGTCAAAAAGTATATTTTCTGAAAGTTTGATGCAAATTGGTCTAGTTGCCGGTCTTGGGAACTAAAATGAAAAAAGTACTGTTCTTTTCCCGTTTTTTCAGTTTTGTAGGTTATGTACGTATTTCAGGGAATTGAAACCAACGACAATTTATTGGCAATTTTATTACGAAGAGATTGGTTTTTAGTATGCCCCGATCCGACTTAGAGAACCGGAGTTATTCATATTTTAAGCTCGAAAAACGCAGTAAAAAAAATTCAATTGTTTATAAAAAAAGTAGCACAAGGTTTTCGAGGTCCAAAACTTAGGAATATACTCCCAGTGATACCTTAAACAGGATAAAATCATAATCTTGCTGTATCCAGACTGTGCAAATTAAAATGCTTTTTTTACTGCACTATAATATATTCAGTATAATTTCAAAAAGCCATCAGTTATGATAAGTAGCTGATCAGAGCAACAATCGCATCAATTACACTGTTAGATATTAGTAGTATATACTGTAGAGACTATGTTTGCTGTCAAGTATTTACATCTTTTCATCTTTTTCTAGGACACTGCGTACATTGTGTTGGACATAGGTAACACTTAATAGAGACTATAAATATTAAGTTTTTTTATATGTTTTTTTATATGTGAATATAAATAAATAATAAATAATGTGATATTTTTATAGCTAAATTATAGATTTTAAAAATAACTTGCACACTTACCAAAGATTACATAAGCGATAATCGTTTCCATTGTATTAGTTATTATTCAGTAAAATATCACAAAAGTTACGCAAATAAAAAGGATAAATTTAGCATCATTTAATTAACTTCGATGAAAAATTACGTGGTCGTGTTTAGATCTAAAGTTCAAAAGGATCTGAAAAGTGGTAAATGACATGTTTTTATGCAAAGATTGTGATGTGATTTCAATTACTGACATCCACAGTGATTCTAGATGAAATTCATAGAATTTGATGAAAGTGTCAACATTTCATTAGATAATCGTGCCTCGAGTTAGTTCCAACAATATTATATCACTCTGATTAAGTAGTCTGGTAAACAATAATTAGGTTTTTTTTTTAGAAATAAAAAGTGATTAGGAATTTTATCAATATTTTTATAGTTTTTCTAAAATATTTCGAAAATTCAGCAAGGGCAACATACCATATATGTACCTTTTTGGAAGTCCTATTACGTTTTTATTTATTTGTTGCATACTCATCATCATCATCTTAGTGCTACAGCTCTTGTAGGGCCATGACCTTCTTAAGCTTCTTTCGCCATTCTGTCCTGTTTTGCGACTGGTTTTTCCAATTTGGAGCACCTATGTTCCTGGCATCCACCGATACACCATCAGTCCACCTACACTTGGGTCTGTCCTGTTTTCTACTTCCCACTGGTTCAGAGCAGTAAAAACCCGTGTCCTGTCCGTCGCAGATGGGTGAGTTTTATTTCAGTCACTATATCTTCCCCATTAAAATTAGTTCTGTACATATTATACAACTGATAATTGTCTCTACATCCCGTTCTCACACGCTGCTCCAAAAATCTTACGATGTACTTTTCTTTCGAAAACGGGCAACGAGGTTTCGTCGGATTTAGTCAGAGCGTATGCATCCGATCCCTATGTAACAACGGGTATTATAAGTTTCATGTAGAGCCTTATTTTAGTGCGTGCTCTTATTGGAAAGATATTTTATGAAGCTGTAATAAGTTTTGTTAGACGTTATTATCCGCCTTTTTATTTCTTCAGATGTATCGTTATTCGGGTTAACCAGTGTGCCTAAGTAAACAAATTCCCTGACTGTTTCAACTGTTTGTCTTCGGTAGAAAGATTCTTCTCGACATTTCGTGCTCTGGAGCGTGAAGTTGTGGGCATAAATTTTGTTTCGTTTTGATTAATCTGAAGGCCCATTCTCTCTGCCGTTGCTATTAAATCAGAGATTGTTTCCTTAGCCTTTCTTCTGGTTCTGGTTATTATATCGACATCATTTTCATGTGCTTATGTTTGAACCGACCTGTTAGATTTTTCCTCTAGCATCTAGTTTTGCGTCAAGGGGATAATTTTTCCAAGGGCTATATTAAAAAGTTGACACGTCAGCGCGTCCCCTTGTCTTAATCCTTTACTGAGATTCAAATGATGTCTACGTGTCATTTTGTGCTTTTACTGCCGATGAGATCTTTGCCAAGGTAATTTTTATAAGGCATATTAGTTTTTTTGGTATTTCAAATTCATTCATTGGTTAGTAAAGGTTCGGTCTTATTATGTTGTCATAGGCTACCTTGAAGTCATATCAATGTTAAATTTTTGGGACTTTTTCGATGATTTATCGTAAACAGAAAATCTAACTGACGGTTGAACGGTTAAGTCAGGTCTTCAAGATGTGCCTCCGTACATGGTTTTAATCTCTCGCATAGAATATAAAAATATTGATAAATATTTCACTAGACCAATGGTAATAATTTTTGAAGAAAAACAAGATTAAAAGACTCAAAAGAATCAATTCCCTGAAGAATGTACATTTTTTTGATTTAAGAGTAGTTTTCAAAGCACTGGAGGTATGTTAGAGGAGACAAACCCATATTTATAATACATCAAATTCTTCGTTGGACAGTCCTCTACAAGTTCTATAAGTTTAATGTAAGACTTTCCCTAACCGTGAATAATTATTCAAAAAATCCCAAGAAGTCATTTTTCCCAGGCAATTTAAATGGAAAACTTCAGGTCTCCATAGGCAACATTTAAAACTGAAATTTTGAAAAACCAAAAAATACGTAAAGTTGAATTCATATTTCTAAAGCACATAAAAAACTCCCACCAAAGGAGCCCGCACGGCGATACCTTTCAATCGGTAAACATGCCGACTGTCCGCTTTGTAGGTGTGGCATTTTTTATTTGACTTAAAAATGTGAACAACACTTTACTTACTTTTTTTCGAATTTGGAAACAAATTGGGGGAATATCGAGACCCGCTATAAAAAAATAGTAATTTTGGACCACCCTAGTCGACATCCTAAAATAGTAATCCATAAAAAAATGTGAGAGAGGACAATAACATTTAGCATGAACTATGTACTGATGATGATCTCTATTTTATCTTGTTAATTTATATATAATTACTAACTATTAAAGTATGTAATAATTTTAACTAGCTATATATTGTTTGTTGTACGATTGTGTTTTATTAGCATTTAAGCATTTTACATAATGTATCTAATTCAGTGTTTTAATTCTTTTTTATATGTATATATACATTTTAATTCTGACTATATTTATGTTTTATAAGATCTATCTTATCTACTATTTTTTTATATATCCTATTTTTTTACTTGTGTAAACACTCCTGTGTATGTGACAGTAATAAATGATTCTATTCTATTTTATTCTAACGCAACTATTAAGGACGAAATCTGCTATACGTTTAGTGAATAAAATAATGATTCTAGTGTAGAGTGCTCAAGTGTTTTGGTGTTTATGTATTAATACCTCAGTGGTAGTGCCACAATGAGGATTCGAACCTCTTTCAAGACTATAGAAAATTGTCGATTTATCTGTTGTTATAATTAACATCTTAAACGACTTTTGCAAATAATGCGGGTTTCTCTTGAATCACCTTCTAAAATTACGAGGAGAGATGTTTCTTCATCATAACATAACAAGTCTTAAACAAAGTAATTAAAAAGACAAATACATAAATTTGCCACAATACAATGTAACCGGACCCATGCAACTCCACGAAAGGGGATATAACAAGGCAATTAAAAAGTTATAAAATCTCATCGATTTGTAGATAGCCCGAAGCTCTCCAAATATACATATAATTTTTTTTTATTATACCTAAAACCAATATAAACATTTTAGGGGGATTTTAGTTATGTTAAGTTTTTAAAGAAATTAAATTCTTTGGTTTAGTATTTTCGCGCGGTGGCATTTAATTTTATTAATTCTAAGAATTTCCGCAAGCATTTTCGTTTGGTATCCGGAAGCGAGAACAAGACAAAATCAGGAAAGTGGAATTCACTCAGGGATAAGATTGAGTAGGCACACGGAACGTTCGGGATTATGCCAATGAGATTCATTCTCAATATTTTACTCTTATACTCAGTGAAGAAATCGGCCATTGTTGAATGGAGAACATATATCAACATACCAGACTAGATAGCCTCCCATGTAATCATTTGCATTCATTTCCCGGTAGTGGAAAAAAATATTTTTGAGTGCTATGATGGATAAGATTGGATCGATTTTTAGAATTTTGGCGATACTAAACACACAGCCTTTATCGCTGTTTTGTCAATTGTCAATTTTTTTTCTTATGTATTTTTGGTCGTGCTACACGCTGGTGTCTTTTATTTTTCTCAAATATGCATTTTTCAATGCAAAAATCAAAAATGGAAACTAGGACTTTTCCAAAAAATTAACCGATTGATTTTTATAGTCAACTGTTTTTAAGACTTACAGGGAGCAAGGGAAACGTTATTTTATTTCTTAAATAATTGTTATAAACTATTCATAACAAATGCATTTCACAAAAACATTTTTTCATAACTCACTCGACGGAGCTGTAGAAATGTAGGTATGTCTACATATAATTTAACAAATGTCTTAACAAATAAAAATCAACCGAATATAATATACGTAGAGTTTGTTAATGATTTTGACACAGTTGACCATGCAGTATTACTGTATACATTGAGATCGCATTACCTTTCTTAAAATCTAATTATTTTATTTCAATTTACCTAAAAAACAAGAACAATATGTTTCAATAAACAATTATTTGACAAATTCTTACATAAACGCATCAAGGTGCCACAGGGATTTAATCTAGGCCTTTTTATTTTCTTCGCTCTTTATAAATGACATCATTAATATAGTACATGATAGTGGCACTCTACTTTTTCCTGGTGGTATAAAGATAATCAGGGAGATAAAAAGTATAACAGATTGTATTGAATACAAGAATATCTAGATAAAAGTTATGCCCGGTCAATAAACAACAAACTTATTTTAACAAAAACAAATTTCTTCTAAAGATGTCCCTTAAATTTAGATACAGTATAAAGAATATTCTATTGAAGATTGTGGGAGAATCAAAGGCCTAGGCATAATATTTTGTAGTGTATTATATTCCAAGTATTATGAAATAGTCATAAAAGATTATTATCAAAAATTCTCAAACGTCCGTATTCATTGAAATCCTACTTTCGTTACATAAATTATTCTTCTATCAACTTTTATTGCTAGATTACTGCAAGGAAAAACATGTTTTTACCTTGTCGAAAAAACTCCACTGTTTATTATAAAATACCCCCAAAAAATTATGACCTAACTTCACATCTAATAAATATATTAAACTCGCTTAAAATAAATAACGTTTTCTTGTTTCATTAAATTATACACTTCTTAAAATATTACCACGTAGTTAATAAACACAAGACACAAACATCGACGAGCTTCTTTGATTAAAGCAGGGTGTTTTTATGCTCATGTTCATGAATATTTAATTAGAAATGACAAGTAATATGAAACATTAATATCACGGTCCAAAATTTTTTGACAAATATTCTTGCTTCGCATCATGCTTTGTTCAACTGCCTAGGACAAAATGCATTTGAATATAAGTAACAGAAAACAAATCAAAATTCAAAAAGATAAAACGGAAAGTTATATTGAAACATATTCTTTGTAGGATTTTGCAAACAGCAGAAAAAATAACTATTTCACACTTATTCATAGAGATTGTCTTGGTTTTGCATGAAACATCTTTATGAGTGGCTTTATGTCTTTCTGATGAGCTCCAGAATAAGGGCGAAAGATTTCATGAAAATGTATTCCATTAGAATGAAAAATTTTTAAGACAGGAGAGACAAATAAATTCATTTTAGGCCTTTGCTTTCATTTTTAACTGAATCTTCATGATCGTAGGGGGTTATGTAGATACCAGTTTAATCTGCATGGCCGTAGGGGACTGTGTGGATGCTAGTGTTAGAATGAGAATTGTCAAATAAGAAATTAGACAAATTCATTTTAGGATTTTAATTTGCTAGCATAACCAGCATTCAGGTTATCGAAAGAATGCAAAGATTTCATCTTTTAGTTATAGATATTTATTTTTTCTGCTGTTTGCGAAATCCTATAAAGAATATATTATGTTTCAAACAATTATAAACAAACAAATAATTTGTTTTTAAAAAGGAAAGTTATGCACGCGGGTTCGTATAAATTTGTAAAAACCCACGTTTCACTTTTAGATTCATTCGTTTTGCTCCTTTGTATTGAAAGTATCATAGCTTTATTTTTGCAGATAAATGTTGTTTCTCGAAACTGCACTTCGTATTTTGCAAAATATTTAAGCTTTGATTTTGTTTTGCTTTAAATCATGATTTTTTGATAACACAGACACGCAAAAATCAGTAAAGGTATTTACACAGAACTCCCCTCTTCATTTATACAGGGTGGTCACTCTAAATTGCTTCATCATGTCAGGATTTTTCCCTAATCCCTCAAATGTACAAGTAGGTACATGCCTTTTTTGTGTGCGTACCTGAGTAATTACTTGACTAAAATCATGATTTTAATCCTAGATTTTAGTCAACTAATTTATACCATCTCAACCCTTGTTTTAAGCGTTCTACATTATTCGACTTCATTTTATAAATCATTTTTTCTGCCACTCTTACAAGAACCGAGATTTGGATTTGATAACGCCATAACAACCACACCATTACTTTTGAAAAATAAAATTTAACCTCTGTGGAACTCTAGAGCTGTTTGTAGTAGAGATATTTTTGCTCAACCATAGTAATTTGTAAAAAGATAATACGGTATTAATCCATTTTCATTTCAATACGCTTATTACACGATATCTTTGTTTGGCTATTCCCGATCAATTCTCGAATGTGAATCAAGCAAAAAATGATAAGATAACATGTTTTATTTATATGAAATTATATACCCTTAGATCTTGCCGTTGAAGATTAAAAATAAAAACTGTATGATTTAGATTTCGTATAAAAAAACAAGGCTGTATTATTTATGAATTTTATATTTGAATGAATAAAGTTCAAATCTTGTATTCTCCCAAGTCAATGTTTCGACTTTAATTGCCTTCCTCACGGCCGATGATGTGACAAGTTTTCAGTAATTTATTTCGAAATATATCGTGACCTACCACTCCATTGTCTCTCAGGAAGGCAATAAGATTTACTAAAACGTCGACTTAGGTTTGAGGTTTGCTTTTAATATAGCGACGAAATACCATGAACATAAAGTTGGCACCCCAGATTCACATTAGGTCTTAAACGGCAACGTAACCAGCGGCCGCGCCACCGCTGGCGGGAATTATCTTGTTTCAAGGAGTAGAAGAGGCTTGTCGGGGGTGGAAAGCGGCAGCTCGTTGCCGGATCGAATTTTCCGATGTAAAAAAAAATTCTGGCTCTGAAATGCACATGCAAAGGGGTGCCGCGACTCGGGTTGTGGCAATCATCATGATTCAGTGTAAACTAACCGCCTTCCAATTTTCAGCGCGGCAGCTCAATGCCAAGTCGAGTTTTCCGGGGGGGAAAAGAGTTTTCCGACCATGAAAGGGAAGGACCACGAGCTGCCGCGATTTTCTCTCTGTGGATGCTTTTCTTTTAACAATAGGTACCTTTTGACCTATTTTCAGCGCGGCAGCTCAACGCCAAGTCGAGTTTTCCGGGGGGAAAAAGAGTTTTCCGACCATGAAAGGGAAGGACCACGAGCTGCCGCGATTTTCTCTCTGTGGATGCTTTTCTTTTAACAATAGGTATCCCTTGACCCATTTTCAGCGCGGTAGCTCAACTCCAAGTCGAGTTTCCCGGGGGAAAAAGAGTATTCCGACCGTGGAAGGGAAGGGCCAAGAACTACCGCGATTTTCTCTCTGTAGATGCTTCTCTCTTAACAATACGTTCCCTTTGACCCACTTTCAGCGCGGCAGATTACCGCCAAGTCGAGTTTTCCGCGGGAAAGAGTTTTCCGGCCGTGGAAGGGAAGGTCCACGAGTTGCCGGGATTTTCCCTCTGTGGATGCTTTTCTTTTAACAATAGGTACCATTTGACCCACTTTCAGCGCGGCAGCTCAATGCCAAGTGGAGTTTTCCGGAGGAAAAAGAGTTTTCCGACCATGGAAGGGAAGGGCCACGAGCTGCCGCGATTTTCTCTCTGTGGATGCTTTTCTTTTAACAATAGGTACCTTTTGACCTATTTTCAGCGCGGCAGCTCAACGCCAAGTCGAGTTTTCCGGGGGAAAAAAGAGTTTTCCGATCGTGAAAGGGAAGGGCTAAGAGCTGCCGCGCTGAAAGTGGGTCAAGGGGTACCTATTGTTAAAAGAAAAGCATCCACAGAAAGAAAATCGCAGCAGCTCTTGGCCCTTCCCTTCCACGGTCGGAAAACTCTTTCCTCCGGAAAACTCGACTTGGCATTGAGCTGCCGCGCTGTAAATTGGAAGGCGGTTAGTTTACATTGAATCATGATAATTTCCACAACCCGAATCGCAGCAGCTCTTTGCATGTGCATTTCAGAGCCAGAATTTTTATTAACATCGTAAAATTCGATCCGGCAACGAGCTGCCGCTTTCCACCCCCCCGACAAGCCTCTTCTACTCCTTGAAACAAGATAATTCCCGCCAGCGGTGGCGCGGCCGCTGGTTACGTAGCCGTTTAAGACCTAGTGTGAATCTGGGGTGCTAACTCTGGGTGCCAACTTTATGTTCATGGTATTTCGTCGGTATATTAAAAGCAAATCTCAAACCTAAGTCGACGTTTTAGTAAATTTTATTGCCTTCCTGAGAGACAATGGAGTGGTAGGTCACGATATATTTCGAAATAAATTACTGAAAACTTGTCACATCATCGGCCGTGAGGAAGGCAATTAAAGTCGAAACATTGACTTGGGAGAATACAAAATTTGAACATTATTCATTCAAATACCTATAAAATTCATAAATAATACAGCCTTGTTTTTTTATACGAAATCTAAATAATACAGTTTTTATTTTTAATCTTCAACGGCAAGACTACTCCTTGAAACAAGATAATCCCCGCCAGCGGTGGCGCGGCGCTCTTTACGTTGCCGTTTCAGACCTAGTGTGAATCTGGGGTGCTAACTCTGGGTGCCAACTTTATGTTTATCGAAATACCAAATGGAAAAACATTAGGACTTTCACCCAGAGTTGAGATGATCAAGATCATGATTTTAATCAAGTGACTTGAAAACCAATTTTGATAATTAACATTTTTTAAAAATAAAACTTTCAAATACTTTTAACACAATAGAACAAAATGAATTAAACTAAAGGTGAAATATAAAACATAATATACATGTATAAAAATATTTTTCTTATTTACATTTAAACACATTTTTTTCATTAGTATCGGGGCAAAACACGATGCGAAAAATTACAGTCGGCCAGAACTTCTGGGCCGTAATATTAATATTTTATATTATAATTTATAAATAAATGTTTACGAATATAGACATACTTAAAAGCACAAAATTGATAGACTTTAGCCAAAATTGTTTATTGCAATGGAAAAATGATGCCTAAAATAGAACTTTTTAGAAAAAAATCAGATTATTTTTTTAATAGCGATTTCTATCACCATTTCACTGCTACCAATGTCAACCAACGCGTTGGTTGCAACGGTGGCTTAACTAGCCAACACATGCTGTGACTTTTTTGATCGGCAATTTACTTAAAACATTAATATTTAATAATTATTTTCCATTGAATGTCTCAACTCAACCACTATCTGAGGGGACACCCCAACCCTCATCCTTTCCCGTAACGATCCCTCCGTTTAGAAATCCCTTTCTTTTTGGAAAATAGATGTTGTGAAATATTACAAAAATAAAGAAAATTTATCTTAAAATAGATTATGAGATGTAAGCACCTCTATATAAATATAAATAAACATTATCAAATATTACTGATACGTAAAACGGTACTTTGATAAGTATAATAATGACTCGCAATATTCTGGGGTGAACTGTATGAAACACGAATAGCCTAGACTAAACTTCGCGCCAGATTTCAAATATGTTACTTCCACATCCTTGTAGTGGAGTGGAAGTATAGTAATTTTTCTTCTTGAAATAAGTTTAGAATGTCATGAAACGTCGAGATTTTAAATTTGAGTGAAAAAAAAATTCTGTCTGTCGGTCTGTCAAACTTGACATTTTATACACGTATATATTATTGTTTTTGAACATATCCGGTGAAGGGTTGGGGCTGAATAGGGGTAAATAGGGAAAAATAAGTAGCAAGTTGGTAAGAGTACAAAAACTTGAGATTTGGTGTATATACTAGAAACCGGGGCCTCAGATTTCTGTTAAATATTTTTCAACTGTTTATAATCATACACATTTTTCTACTTTATCCACTTATTTCGAGTAGTTTTCTTTACTAGTCACCCGTATATGGCAAGATGTGATCTGCCTTCCATCAAGTCACCATGCACATAACACATATCTCAAAAAACAGTCTTATATATGGTGTAGGCAAAAATAATATAGAAGTCACTTATAAACCCATGTTCATAAGGATGAATTTTTACATCTGACATATTTTTTCCTAAGTAACTTTTACTATTAAGTAAATCCTGTGCCCTTTATCTTAGCGATTTCTTACCGAATTGCTAGATATTAATGTCGGCGGAATCTTCTTCATCAAGATACCGTTGTTACTTTTTGAAATCTCTCACATCGCCTGTGTTATCAAACTTTCTTATCAACTCTCGAGCACAGTTCACTGAAAGGTATACATAGGTATTTTTCTATTAAAAACTTCAATTGCATAGCGATAAGATAATTCGCCTATACCGAAACATTTAACTTGGAAATATTCGTTGCTCTACAGTCACCATTATTCAAGAATATTTTCAATAACTAACAGTTTTTTTAATTACAAATAATATTACAGTGAAATATCAACTGAGAATATTGTTCGCATTCGATAGTCACAGCCACTATGTTAACTCATCATATTTTCTAGCAATATTAATTTTAATCTCTATTGACAATAGAACTATTTCCTAAATATTTTCACTTTTTTAAACAATTTCACGTTTCTTTATTTTCTAACCACCCTTTACACTATATCGACACTCTGACTGTACCGAAGGGCTTTTCAGAATAAGCAAAATGACTTTTTCTCTACAAATGAAAAGGAGTTCGGTTTCGGATGGCGCCGGAGAGTCACGCGGGCGTAGCTCCTACGAAATCTCGAATAAACTCAATTAAAACTGTGAGAAATCGTATGAAATCGTGTTGAATTGAAGCGTGGACAATGCTACATTGATTGATATAAATTAGTATGAGTCTGAGACTATTTCGTGCAGTTGATATTTGTTTAAGATACATCGGTTGAATGTAGCGTCATCTGAAAGCGTATATATATATAAACAACATGAATATAAGCTGTGCGGTACAAAGTTATTTTTTCAGTGAAGGGCAAAGGGCTGTTTCTAAGAAGGGTGGTTTATTAATCCATGTCACATGGTCCATATATTGGGTTTACTTACGAATACAAAGATATCTCTCAGGTCAAAGGAGTTGGGGTCTGTTTGATATATAGAGCGACCCAAATGTTCTTCTTGATCTCTGTTTTATTTTTTGCAGATTTTACTCTTTATCCTGCTTTACCTTGGTGGATCGGTATACAGGGTATCTCAAATGTTTTCTCGGGGCTCTTTCTTGCACTTCCACTAAATGGCTATTTACCTGTGGAACGGTTAATAAATAAAAACGGACAGGAGGAGGTGAACACTGCTAGATTCAGAAACAAAACACTCGGAAAAAGAATAAATAAGGAGATGATGATAGATGGAAACTTAAAAGAAGCATCTCAAAAACGTCTACACTTCCCATCCGGTTATGACAAATGGAAACATAAAAGAAGCATCTTACAAACACCTACACTTCCCATCCTATACTACCAAATGCGTCATGTGGCTGTCGCTGCTAGCAACAAGCATATCCCATATCCAATCCGGCGTATGTAGCAAGTCCGGCTGCCCTCCAATTTTATCGTTTTGTAATAATTTTGGTGCTCAACGCTTTTGGTTTTAATAATCTACATACATGATGTTTTGAAAAGATTGGAACAACGCTTAGCCGTAGATTTTTGACATGAAAATAAGTCGATTGAACCCAAAAAGTAGTGGTCTAACTCTTCTCCTTTTCAAGGTACAAGGGTGTCAAAGTAAAAAATACATATTCGTATTTTGTCTCTATCTTGGACACTATTGTATTTACTTCAAAGTTGGTAATGAAATGTTTTTCAGATGGCCAATTACAATGGTGATATTGTCGTTGTCACATTTTATAGGGGGCGCTAGTTACAGTACTTTTATGTGACGCTTTAAGCCATAACTTGTTTGAGGTTACGTTTTGGACACTGTCTTCTATTATAATCCAAAGGCAATTTAATTTCCTAAAGGAAATGTGTACTTGTTGGCAAACGATAAAATGCACCCGTTCAGAGAAATAGCGATTTACAACTTTGTCACACACCGCTCCAAATTCAATTGTACCTAAAACGGGTTTTTCATCTAGTATGTGTACGTCTAGTATGATGTCTTGAAATCGTCAATAGTGCTTGTTGTTTTGATGTCAAGAATCTATGGCTAAGTGTTGTCCCAACCTTTCCCAAACGCCCTATATATTTTTTTTAATTTTTAAGACCAATTTTTTTTCCTTTTAGTATATTTATCGTTATTATCAATTTTTTTTTGAGGCATCCGCCATATTGGATTTAGAACAATATTAGATATACTCTATTGCATTGTCACCAGACCTATACAAGTGTGCACAATTTCAAAGCTCTAGCTTAATGGGCTTGTTCAGCATTTTTTTTTTATTTCACAAATCGAAAGTGCAAGTATAAATTAATGGATCTGCAAAATATCAGAATCTTATTCGCACGTTTAGTATCTTAAAAACTATTACAAATTTCCATCTCGCGAAAATGGGGCGTGGCCAGGCGCTACGTCACTATACGCATAGACTCGGCGATCTCAATAGACTTGATGCTCCTTATTGGTTATAATTATAAGTGTTTTCGAAGTATTGTTTGTTTTGCTTACTACTTGACAGTAGGGGAGTACAATTTGGTGAAATGTCAAAAAATTACAATTTTCTCTCGCTCCTGCCAGAACGAATTTTCGATTTCGACCCTGCAATTTACGATTATAATTCATCGCTGACCTTCTCCTTTCCGTAGACACATAGAACGAACTTCCACTCGACGTATTTATTTAGTTACCAGCGTTTAAAAATTCCATGTTTTTCGACTTTTCAGGTTAAATTTGAAAGGTCGCAGAAAGCCATTTTTCTTACGACACTTGCGTACCTATAGTGACGTCACAAATGAGCGCTCGGTTTTTGCAACTATTACTAAATTCAACTCCTTATATCTCGAGAACGGAAAAAGATAATAATACGAAATTTTAAGTGTATAATGAGAATATCGAGTACTACATGAAAAAGTATAAAAACCATATAAAAAGAATATCATGGAACAAGCCCATTAGAACTAGCCGAAATTTTGCTGCAAATAAAAGCGTTGTAGAAAAATGAAGCTCATGTTTTTAGAAGAAGTAACCTTTAGAAAAGATTAGTAAAGTATTTATCGTGCCAATATGTATAGATTTCTATTGTCAATTTGAAAATTCCAGGATAATTCATGACAAAGCCTGTTTGTAATAGAATAACACCAGAGACCGCGTACTAGAATATTCCAAACGATACCCGTACACGAACATAGTTAACCAGATATCTTATACGCTTACCTCAAACGAAAGCAGTCCATTGTTTACCTGGCTCGCCATTACAAATCCCTTGTTATAACTTATAAGCTCTAGGTTCTTTCTTAATATTGCCGGCAGCATAGCCGTAGGTTAAATGATATTTATTTATTTCTATTCAATCATTTATGGAATTGTTCATTAAACTAACATTACTTATTATAAGTAAATAATGTATTATAAATAAATAATTTACATCATGCCTATCAATTGAAATAAAGTAGTAAAAAACATGTACAATAATTAAAAACTTGTTCTAAAAATTGTCGGTCGACGCTTATGGTATTGCTGCTGTTACGTTATGATTATGAACTATTCTTTTGTTGTTTTTTTTTATGAATTTCAAACTGACACCGGATAAGCTATACTCGCCACGGTTGAATTACAAAAACGGTTAAACTTATATTAAATTGTACGTCGCCAGGAACTCTACTCTATTTAAAAATACAGGGTGACCCTGGACTATGGGGCCATATTTCGGGAGCGTATAGCCTATATTTTTTCCACAGGAAGGCCCTTTTCGAAACTATTCGCCCTTAAAAGTTAAATTTTAAAAAGGTTTCTTGCTGATAGCTTGACTTTATCGATTGTAATAAAATTTCAACAGTATAAATAGCAAATAAGTATAGTTCTTCTTATTTATATAATGGGTTGAAAAAATCGCAAAAAAAACGAAAGTCCGCCTCTCGCTCTGAATGAGGGGCAAGTGGACTCGTTCACATATGTAATTTGAAATATGAAATAGGTGTTAGCACCTTAATTTCGATGTGAAATATTACAGAATTGCCACACTATTGTTTAAAAAATAACATTGTACGTTACCTTTATAGCGTAAAATATGTGACGAATTCTAGTTATATTTCTACTGCAAGTCATTTTCAATAGTATTGCTCAGGTCACCCTCATCTCCCATGTCACATACTGTGATATATGGCCTTGTGTACAAACAGGCACATGCTAGCGCACTACAGAACCGACTTCGTTTATATTTGTGATTTATTTACTCTGTTTATAATTTGATCAGCATGTTTAGACTGTGGTAAAGCCTCCAACCATCCACAGGCAGAGGAGATGTTTAAAACGTAGAAGACAGAAATATTGCATATCCTAAGCAGCCAAGAAAAAAATATTTATGCGAAAGAGTGTAAGAAATCGTACTAACTATTTATAAAAACATAGTAGTGAGTGAAGGGGAACGAGGAGCAATAGAAAAAACAGCTTACTTGGCGGAAGTAAGCGATATCGACCATTGACAATTTATTGAGTAGGGGGGGAGAGAAAAAGAAAAATACGACGAGACAAGGGAGTATCAACTAAAGTGGATTTTTTATAGTATAAGGGACGTAATTAACAATAAATATGAAAAAAATTAAATACCGACATAGAAACAATATACCTACAGCAGATTATGAGGAAATGATAGGATTACTATTAGCCAGGCAACATTAGTAAGGTGGATTTAGAAATTGGGTTTTAAAATTAAAACGATAAATAAGGAGCCAGCATCATGGAAGCTGAAAGAATTGTGAAATGGCGTATGGACGAACTTGGACAATATTACAACATATGGAGAAGAAAACAGAACTGTTTATTATTTGGACGAGAGCTGGTATGACACCCATTATACTCCTAAAAAAGGATGGACGGATAGAAGCAAAAAATGCATGGGTACACTTATCTCCGAATAAAGGAAGCCGATTAATAACTGGACACTGCGGTTCTGTAAACGGGTGGGTGGATAATTGCCTGAAATTACATAGGAAAAAAATCGGTAAAGGTATTTACACAGAACTTCCCTCTTTATTTGTGCATGGCGGTCACTCTAAAAAATAAATAATTACGAAATGACATTGAGAATAATAATCGGAATATAGTTATCACTATTATTACAAAGAAAACCTGATACTTTTTGGTCAAAAAGTGGTCATCCGACAGCAAGAATTCAATACTAAACAAGTTAACCATTTTAATCTTCGCCTATTTACTACACTTGTTATATAATTGTTGCACATTCTATAGGATACTCTTCGCAGTTTTTCTTGTAAATGATATTAGTTTCAAACATTTTTTGTTTAATTACAAAACAAAAAATTTTTTGTTTCAAAAATTAACTTTTTTATTTATTAATCGATTTTGTTTAAAATAGGGTTCTTCCTCTAGCTAACACTAACTTACTATCCAAATTTCAATACTATCGGACTTTTCGTTTTTAAATTATCGTAAACAATTTTTCCAAAATGGCAAAATTCTGAAATAACTTCAGAATGTCACGAAACGTGGAAATTTTAAGATTGAGCAAAAAAATTTTTTCGTCTATTCTATAGTAGTGGTAAAAAAGTATTACATTTTTTTTTTCTTGAAATAGGTTTAGAATGTGGAAATTTTAAGCAAAAACACTTTTTTCATTATTTATTCCCTTTAGACGGTCCACCCTGTATATTTTCCAATGAAAGTTGACCATTTCTTCCCTGGCAGTAGCGTCAACTACCTACTAAATTTGACTATTCTCCGTCAAGCACTTTTTTAGTTAATGCACCAATAGACAGACAGACAGACAGACTGACAGAATTGAAAACCCATATTTTCCTAATCTACATGATCTGAAACGTGAAAATTCGAAAAAATATCGGAGGGTGATTTTTTCTGGAATATAGTACTTCCCTTCGATATGCAAGGGAAGTAAAAATAGAAGAGTCAAATGTAGATTATCATCAATGTAAGTCGGAGGAAATATTCGAAGAATGATTTCAGAATACACTAATCCCAAAATTGGGCAAAAATAGTGTAATAAAAACATTTAAAATATTTAAATCAGTTTCATATGATTAACATTAAAGCTAAACGTCTACAGTATTAAATTAGTACTTATTTCTTTTAACATGTCTCTATTAGATACAAATAACTAATTATTGAAGTTTCAAGTATGGTTCGAAGTTAATTGTCAATGTTTAGGAAACACTAAAGCCAACCCTGTCCCTCCTCGACACTTGCCTAACTAGCCGGTACGTCGGTATGTTTAATGTTTTTTTGCCACGTTTTTTTCAACTCATTATATAGATGAAAAGGCCTATATCTTTGATTTAGAAGCACTAGAAGTATGGACCATTTCGTATCTTGTCTAGGATGCCAGGGGTGTACCAAGCCTAATGATTTTTACACCTAAATTTTGACGCAAATCAATTTTTGAAACTTACAGTGGTTTTTCTAAATTCTTTGAACAATTTCCTTAAAAAATATATTCTTATTTGGCAACAATAGAGCGACCCGTTTTCGAGAAAAATTTACGGAAATGGTAGCGAGCACCAATTGTCAGGATAACACTATATTTTTTTAAAGCTTCGTCCTTCAAAACGATCACTTTTTTTACGGTCGACTTTTCGCTTATTAGCAACGCGCAACGTCCACACAACGGATAAATCAATTAGTATAAAAACGTCTGATTATCACTGTGTTATATTTACATGACTCTGACTCTATTAATTAATTATAAAACAACTATTTATTAACCCACTGATAAGCTTGTGTGTTTCAACTTTGATTTCATACATCCATTCAGTCATTTCATGTTTTTTATTACCATTATTGTAAATATTTTGTATAATTAATATATTTTCAAGGTGAGCTTACAATTTAACGATTGATTATAGTAAAATATGTTACATACGTGGTTTTAAAAATAGACAATTTATTTTTATCCGATGTTTATAAATTGTTATAGTTATCTGAGCTTATCATAACTAATTCGTTTTAAATGCATACTTTTCAAATTGCGTTCAAAATAACCTAAATGTAAACGTTACTTGGAAAAAATTTATAGGTAACCGTGACATTTCACAACAGTAAACTCCGCTGTGTATTTGTCCTTCTTAGGGGGCATAGCAAAATTGTTTTCACGGTCAAATGGTACTTTCTGTGTTAAAAATAAAAAATATACCGTAATTATTACAACTATTGGATGATGAAATATATTTGTTTAAGATTTACAGAGCTTTGGTAATATCTTGACTTATGTCAAAACTTGTGATGTTCATATTATTCTATTAGTACAGGAAATCCTTACTTTAACTCTAAAAAAAATTGTGCAGACTTTAAACTTTGGTTATAGGTTCAAAATAGACCAAAGTTCACGAAGCAAAAAAGTTTAGGAGTTTTATATACGGATCCGCGGGAACCTACAGAGGGGATAAGCAGTATTTTTAATTTTTTTAAACCCACATGCAAAGTTTCATCCAAATATGTTCAATAGTTTCGCCGCTATCGTGCTAACACACATACACATACAGACATTTTTTAAAAACCACTTTTTTGGGTTCCTGGGACCTCAAAACGTAAAGATTTGATATTATTTTAATTTTTGATTTTGGACCAATTTTAGTAACCTAAAATCGATTTCTTTCTATTTTCTCGGGAATTAAGTATGGCATTTACAAAAAAATAGTTCAAATAAAAATTATTTCTGGTAAAGCTATCCTTAATTTTAAATTAATTTTATAGCCATAATTAACCTATATACAGTCTTTTTTCGATGGGGGTATTGGACGGAATTTTCAAAAATGTTTTTTTTATAGGTTTAGAATGCCCTAAAAGGTGGAAATTTGAGCAAAAAAAAATTCCATTATATTATATTCCCTTCAGGCGGTCCACCCGGTATATTTTCCAGTAAAAGTCAGTAGCGTCAACTACTTGCCAAATTTGGGCTGTTCTCCGTCAAGTAGTATTTTAGTTAATGCACCAACAGAGACCGACAGACAAACAGAAAGACTAACGGAATTGAAAAAACTATATTTTCGTATTCTACATGATCTGAAACGTGAAAATCCCAAGAAATCTCAGGGGGTGATTTTTTCTCGAATTCATTACTTCCATTCAGCATGCGAGAGAAGTAAAAAGGAACAATAAAACTGTTTATACCCACGGATCCTGAAGGGTGGTTCAGGGGTGAAAATACGTGACAGTATGTTTAATAGTACATCTTAATAAACAAATTTTGCCGAGTTTCAAAACTTCCTTAATTATTTCTCTCCAATTTTCCCTATTTCACTGAAGTGTAGGTAAAGTACCATTTATATCAAACTGTCAATAAGGAAAATTATTCAGATTAAAATGCTATGCTCAAAAAAAAATTCAAGAAGATCCTCCTACTTTGAGAATTGTTATCTTTTCCCACAATATCTGAATATTACATTTGGCATAAACACTTATATTTAATTCATTCTTTGAGTGATTTACAATTAATGAATTAAATTCCCACGTAATCTCAATTTTACGTCCGATATATTACTATTTTATTATTACAATTTTCAGGAACTTATAAATAGCATCGATTAATTTAGCGGAATTCCCTACTGATTTCACATTGTTTCGCAATGCCTTTATTCAAGTGTTTAATCTATAGCCAGTACCTACATAAGCTCAAATTTGCATAGCAATTTATCATCATCCGTTGCAAATTTACAGCAACACGGAAGGCTACAGCAGGAATAGCAGGAATGCGATTTAATGCAGTTACTGCAGCAGGGAGAGTCCAAACTAGCTAGTGTGGGTCAGGACCGTGGAGAAGACCCTGTAAACTACACGCTAACTAACAAGCCAATCAAAATATGATACGAGGAACAGATTTGATGGTAAGGTCTAGGTATTTATTAGTTGGGCAGCTTTTGAATGATAATATGTAAATAGTTTCTGCGAAAATTGCCATATTTTTAGTAACTATCGAGATGAAATTAAACAGGTTATTTTGCATTAATTACACGGGCATTCGGCCAGTTTTAAAAAATGTTCCACTTGACCAAAAATAAACTCAATGGTTGCTTGTAATCTTGATTTATTTAATTATGATTTCGCCTATACCTACTCTAGTTTGTCTTGAATTAAATAGCGACCTCCCCTTCAATTCATCGTACTGAGTTTTCCTTACAGACGTGTAGTTAACTGTTTAAAAAAATCAATCTTTTCACTGCATAAAATGTATTACTTTTGTTGTCAGTTGCCCTAATAGCCCAGTTGTCAGAGACAGAAATTGATAAAAACCGGTCACTAAATCTTGTATGGCTGAATTTTTCAGAATAAGTATTTTTGTTGCTTTAGAATTCGATAAAAAAAAGTTTACAGCTGTAAGGTGCCGGTGACCCCTAAATAAATCGAAAATATTGGCCAACATTCGGTGTTTGGCCAATAATTCGAAAAATAAAAAATATGTACCAGCGCTAGGCGATAGAGGGAGAAATTTCACATCAAAAACGTATACGAAGTTTTTTGTACGATCAAAAAATGTAGGCTCCACATTTTCTTGTAATGGAACGTGGCGACACCGCGAAGCGTGCGCGGTCTGTGCGCGCTACACTAAATTTGTTGTAACTTTTGAACTAATTAATGAAATTGAGCTCAACAAAGCTTAAATGAAACAAGAAACATGTGGCTATTGGATCATATTTTCAAATACGGAATGATTGTATGTAGAAATAGTGCATACATGAAGTCGGAACATAAAGAGATTTTCGGTGAAATCGGTAAAAGCTCTACCATTTCTACAATTTTTAAGATAAAAATCTGAAACTTTCACATATTAAGTACTCTTGAAGTAATGTATAAAAAGATCCGATGGATAAGTATGGTAAAAAAATTTCTTAATAAAAATTATTAACGTTTATTCTACCCCCAGTTTCACGAATTTTGGAGCAAAAAAAAACTCTTCATTGTTCGTAAAATAAACAGGGTTAATTTAATTTATAAGGTAAACACCCTTGAAGCATTTAAAAGTACACATTTCAAGCTTTAAAAATCGCACCTACAGAAATCTAATAACGCGATTTAAACATTACTTCAAGAGTAATATGTAGTACAGGCAATGAAGGCAACATTTTGTAAAAACCTCACAAAAATTAATAAAATGATCATCTCCAGGATTTAAGTAGGTAAAAATCTCGCTTTAATGTGGAACTAATAACAAAATTCATAAAAAAATTTATCATAGACAAAAAAGTGTTAGAAGATGGCTTAGTAAACTTTATACAGTCGATTTATTCATATCTTTGAGGTTTATGCATCCTGTCTATTTCTCCCGTAACAATGGGTACTTTTTCACTGCATGAATTCGATTCCACGCGCTTTACTCTATATGTTGTGAAAATTTCATTGAAGAATATTAAGAAACAAAAAAGTTGTATATGTTTTACTGTATGATTGTGCATTTTCTGAACGTGTATGAATAATGGAGACAACGAGGGAGACAAATTCAAAAGTACTGCATGCATTTAAAAAACTCTTAAGCCATTCGAAAGAATATGTTTTATTGTTTTATTGTGCCTATAATCCAAAAATTAAGACTGTGCTATTGTTATTAATTAAGATAGAGCGAATTCAACTCAAAAATTTGGAGGTGTTTGATCGATGAGAAATATACCCTCTACTTTGATCGCAAGGCATATTTTTCCAACAAAAGTAATTGCATTAAAATGTTAATTGGATTAATATATCATTATATAAGAATATATAAGCAAAATGAATGATCATTCTAACGACTCCCGGCAAAGATATAAATAAATCTGTGGATCAACTGTACAAAGTTTACTAAGCCATCTTCTGACACTTTTTCTCTATGATAGAATGTTTTATGAATTTTGTGATTAGTTCCACATTAAAGCTGAGACCTTTCTCTACATTTTATGTTATTTTCATTTTTTTAGGGGCTCTGAATAGTAAGAATTATCGAGCGATGAGCCAGGTCGTACAAAACTCCCGGAGAATTCTAATTTTTCGCGCATTTCGAAGCGGCTAAAAACTATAAGTGGAAAACCCGATTTATCTTCTAAACGGCTTAAGTAAGACAGAAATTTGTAAAGACATTTTTTTGTAGAGAAAGAGACGAGCTACAACTTTTTTCTCTATTTTCATTATTTTGGCCGCTAGAGCAAAAAACCGAAAATCAAAAAGTTTTTCCAAATTTTTTTGAATTTTTCCGGAATTTGGAAATGCAAAGAATGCATCATCTCATTCTCCAGGTTATTACCTGCTTAAATCCCAGAGATGATCCTTTTATTAATTTTTGTTACCCTAAATGGCTAATTTGCTTGTACTAATGTGCAAGTTTCAGGTTTTTATCTTAAAAAATGTAAAAATGGTAGAGCTTTTATCGATTTTATCGGAAATCTCTTTATGTTCCGACTTCACATACGTACTATTCCTACATACAATCATTTTATATTTGAAAATATGACAATCCAATAGCCACATGTTTCTCGGTTCATTTAAGCTTTGTTGAGCTCAATTTTCATCAATTATCTCAAAAGTTACACAAATTTAGTGTAGCGAGTCGGAGACCGCACACACTTCGCGGGCCGTACTTATGTGTCTCCACGTTCCATTCTCGTGCGTTAAACAAAAAAAATCTGGAGCCTACATTTTTTATCGTACGTTTTTGATGCGAAATTTCCCCCTCTATCGCCTATTAGTTTTTTGATACATTTTTTTTATTTTTCGAGTATTGACCCAAAACCGAATTTCGGCTAAAATTTTCGATTTCTTTAGGGGTCGCCGATACCTTCCTTACAGCTGTACTTATCCTGAAAATCTAAGCCATGTAACATTTAGTGACGCCTTAAAACCCCTGACGATTGGGCTAAAAATGGAGTTCTCCAGGTTGACCATAATCTGTACGCTGCTATTTCGAAAACTTGCATTTATTTATATTGGGTTCTACTAAAGAAGTTTTCTCAGAAGTTTCAAAACATTTTCAAAACTTTCTTCTATTTCTCAGAAATAGGATGACCTACTAATTTATTTAATGAGTTAAAGCACTTCAAAAATTTGTAATTAAAAATCGTACAATAGCCATGGCAGTACTAAGAAAAAGTGACTTATAGTGTTTTCGCGAAGTTTACTGTTGATCGCATGATGAAGCCATTGTAATTGTTTCAAAATTGGTAGTTAGGTATATGAGTAGTCGATACTGGATTTGATGTCAAAAACTCATCATTCAAAATGGAGAATCGAATGGGGCTGCCATGCTCATAATTGCATAACTTCTGCATGAAATTGGATACACGGAGATACTTCTTTTACGTTGTAGAAACTAAAACGCGACTAAAGATGATACAAAATTTCGTTTTAAAGGTACAGGGGAACAAACAAACAAATTTAAAACAAGGTCACACTTACAACGAATACATTGAGGTAAAAAGTGGTATAAAAATACCTATATTATTATCTCTACTACGCAGCGAACAAAAAGTAATCGAATTTTAAAAACCATTGAAAATGATATCTACATTTAGGGAACATATTCTAGTAGAAGAAAGACTGTCCCTGCTTGATACAAAAACAAGTACGCACATTTTTTATCGATTAATATTTCAGTCTAATATAGAATAATATCACATTGAATGTCTTTCTAATTTCTGAAGGCGGTAAACTACAGTGGCGTAACTAGAGATGATAAAGAGCCCCCATTATATAGTGCACATCTGTAGGTATTTTTACGAAAAATCTGGCGACGTCTTATCAAAATAATATTTGTAGAGACCTAATGGATGAACATTAAAATATTTGTTTGTTTTTTAAAACAGCAATAAAGGACATCTTACCGTTTTTGATATATAAGAAACAATATAAGACCCACTTTCATAAATGTGTCTAAATTACACAGGACATTATACACGAATAGTGCCAGTTTTGAGAGACTCTTTAGTCGTTTAAGACAAGTATGGACTTACCAGGTGGCCCAGCTAGTAGGCATATTCTTGTAATTTTTTAATGAGCAAATTGATTATTTTCTTTGATGTACTTACTGATGTGAAATACAATTTCCAATGTTTAAAAGTGAATTATTATTTGTTTACTTATAATTGTATTGAAACATATTCTTTATAATATTTGCAAACAGCAGAAAAAATCGGTAAAGGTATTTACACAGAACTTCCCTCGTTATTTGTGCATGGCGATCACTAAAAAAATATTAAATACGAAATGACATTGAGAATAATAATGGAAATATAGTTATTGTAATTATTACAAAGAAATCCTGATAACTTTTGGTCAAAAAAATAGTGCTCATCCAACACCAAAAGTTCAATACTAAATAACAGGTCTCCCATAAATTATTTCTTGGGATGACCACCCTGTATATTTTCCAATAAAAGTATAATAGCATATGTCAAATAGTATTGCCATTAGACAGTTCCACATTCACGCAGAGAAGTGGAAGTATAGTGGTGGTTAAAAATTTTTTTTTTTTTTGAAATTTTTCAAAACTGTTGGATAAAAATGATCACTACTTTTTCTTCTGCAATAGGTTCAGAATGTCATAAAATATGGAAATTTTAAATTTGAGCAAAGAAAAAAAAATTTCCATCTGTTTTAGTGGTTCAAAATTTTTCAAAAATGTGTGAAAAAAAATTTCAAATTTTTTTTTCTGAAATAGGTTTAGAATGTCATGAAACGTGAAAATTTTAAGTTTCAGCAAAAACAAATTTTTCCGTCTATTCTAATGGTAATTTTTTTCCAAAGTGGTAAAAAAAAAATCATCTATTCTATAGTAAGTAGTGACATAGATTTTATCCATTTTTTTTATTTGTTTGAATAGGTTTAGAATGCTATGGAAACGTTGAAATTTTAAATTTGAACAAAGAAAAAAAAAAATTTTTTTTAAATTTTTCCAAAATCTTGGTTAAAAAATTTTCAAAATTTTTTCTTCTGGAATAGGTTTAGAATGTCATGAAACGTGTATATTTTAAATTTGAGCAAAAAAAAAATTTCCATCTATTCTAGTGGTAATTTTTTTTCCAAAATGGTAAAAAAATGTTACATTTTTTTTTCTTCCGAAATAGGTTTGGAATGCCATGAAGCGTGGAAATTTTAAATTTGAGCAAACAAAATATTTTCTTCTATTCTATAGTAAGTACCTACTTAGTGATGAATACATAAATTTTTCCAAGAAAATTTTTCGGAAAAATTTTTAAATTTGTTTTAATACGTTTAGAATGCCATGGAAATGTGGAAATTTTAAATTTGAACAAAAAAAAATTCCACCTATTTTGGTGGTAAAAAATTTTTCAAAAATGTTGGTAAAAAAATTTTCAAATTTTTTTTTTTTAAATACGTTTAGAATGCCATGAAACGTGAAAATTTTAAATTTGAAGAAAGAAAAAAATTCTCATATTTTAGTGGTAAAAATTTTTTCAAAAATGTTGGTGAAAAAAATGTTCAATTTTTTTTTTTTCTGAAATAGGTTTAGCGCGTAATGAAACGTGGAAATTTTAAATTTGAGCAAAAAAAAATTTTTTTCACCTTGTAAAAATTTTTTCAAAAATGTTGCAAAAAAAATTTTCAAAAAATTTTTTTTTCGGAAATAGGTTTAGCGCGTCATGAAACGTGGAAATTTTAAATTTGAGCCAAAAAATTTTTTTTTCTCTATTTATTCCGTTTAGACGGTCCACCCTGTATATTTTCCAGTGAAATTTCTACCATGTCTTCGCTGACAGTAGCGTCAACTATCTACCAAATTTGACTGCTATCCTTCAAGTAGTTTTTTAGTAAATGCACCAACAGACAGACAGACAGACAGACAGACAGACGGACTGACGGAATTGAAAAACCTATATTTTCGTAATCTACGTGTTCTGAAACGTCAGAATCCGAAAAAATCTCGGAGGGTGATTTTTTCTCGAATACAATACTTCCCTTCGGTATGCGAGGGAAGTAAAAATAACTATGTATGAGAACTAAAAGCAAAACTATGTGTTAAAACATTAATGAAATCTTTGTATTCTTTCGATAACCTGAATTCTGGTTATGTCAGCAAATTAAAATCTCGAAATGAAGGTGTCTAGTTTCTTATGACAATTCTCATTCTAACACTAGCATCCACACAGTCCCCTACGGCCATGTAGATTAAACAAGTATCTACATAACCCCCTACGGTCATGAAGATTCAGTTAAAAATGAGAACGGAGGCCTAAAATGAATTTATTTACCTACCTTGTCTTAAAAATTTTTCATTCTAATGGATTACATGATCTATAAAGAATATGTTTTATGTGATTATGTGATTTAAAGAATCAAAATGGTCGGTTTAAGGTTTCGATGCAATTTATATGAAAACTAAATTTTAATGGCACAAAATACTTACATTCAATCATTCAATCCCTAAATATTCGATTTTCAAATCTCTAGTACTTATTTATTTTTTCATTCTCATACGCAAAAATTTGAAATACAGCTCTGTACTACCTTGTCGGCAGGTAATAGCGCTGTCGAGGATATTTGGACGGCTGCTTTTATTGCCTTTTTTATGTGCATTAAACAAATGGAGACAACTATACCTATCCCTATCGGCTGGGCGACCCAGTATACTAGATCAACTAGGTATAAGAACCGGAAGAAAAGCGAAATGACGTCTATTTTTAGTATAGAATCGAATTATATCAAAAGTATATATTTCTGTCACTTTGGATAGTTTTACAAATATTACGACTAGATGTAAGTATGCAGTTTTAATTTGTTAGGTTAGAAATAAAATTTCTGCAATACTTAAGTATAGTAGTTATACTTATTTTTATATTTTGTCGAATTTTATAAACTTATTCTCAACTCCTTGAAATATAAAGTTAAGATTGGCTCTGTCTATACTGACTTTTCTAAAGCGTTTGACAGAGTCAACCATGATCTACTTATTGCAAAATTAGAAAGGTTGGGTATCAAGTGGCAATATATTGGAATAGTTAGCACTTATTTTAATGGTTGTTTACAATGTGTAAAATATGGTAGTTTTCTATCATCATCGATTACAGTATTATCAGGAGTTCCTCAAGGACCTCACATTGGTCCTCTATTATTTAATCTCTTTGTGAACGATTTAGCTTCAGTAACAGAAAATAGTTTGCGGATAATTTAAAGTGTTCGGGGTAATTAAAAATCTCAAACTCTCAGCAAGACATTACAGATTTAAATATTCCAAAAATTTATATTGGTGATGGTATGACACTTGTTCATCAAATTGAGTTAAAAAAAGTTCAATACTTTCAGTGATTTTGCAGAGGCATTTTTCAAAACGATCTTGCTAATTTTTACGCAGTCTGATGTGAAGAGAATAGATTTAAAATTCGATAGATACATTACAATAAAATTTGTAAAGGCGAGTTTTTGGAGTAAAGGCCAAATTATTAAAAATATCATAATTTCAGTCATTCAACAAAAAATCCTACTAATTGTAAAGCTTTCTTTTCAAGCACTCAAAATAAGTTATAACGTGTTCGATATATTCGCACTACTGCTCCAAACATGTACAAGTAAAAGAAGACTACGAGATGTACATTTGTGGAGGATTCGATGATCCAATAAAATGTTTCAAGCTACAAAAGTCTTCATTTTGTGAGGTACTTGAATTAAACCACTTAGATGTTTTGTCACATCTTTCACGCAAAAAGAATTCAATATGCTCATGTTATTATCCTCAGTGCTGATACATATGTATTCATCTTGGTGATTTATTACTGGAAAGAACTAGCAAATATTGGTTGTCTAGGTCTATGTCTATAGTCCCACGGTTCTTATAAAGAGATACATCTCCTAGAATGACATTTAGCTGCTGTATTGGACTATTGCTCTATAATCTGATATCCTATTTATAATATTCATATTAACAATGTAGAAGATGTACTTAAAAGAAATTCTTAAGGTTTTGTGCATTTAAGTTGGGGTATTTAATGACCTTGCTTGGCATAATATTACCTCATTAGAACATAGATTGGAGACTGATATGTGCTTTCTGCACAAAATACTTAATGCGAGACTTAATGGTTATATTCAGTGACCTTACTAATCTGATAAAATTTAAAATAAATGATAGAAGTAATCGTAATTCGGATATATTTCATGTACCTATTCATCGTACCAATTATGGACAAAACTCGGGACAAAATGAGACGATAACTAGAATTTTAAGGACTACCAATACAATTCAATATAATATATTTTGGATCCTCAACTTTATGTTTTAAGAAATCAGTGTAACCACTTTATATTATTTGTACAATGTCTGATATATGTTGTGTATTCAAACTACCTTACTCTAAATAATAAATATTGTATGTTTTTGTAAAAAGGGCTTGTCCCGTAAATAAATATCGATGAAGTGAAATATTTACGTTTTCCATCACTTATCATCCGGCTCGAAGGACCATGGCTAGTCTGAACCTTACGTAGGCTTATTCCGTATTATTATTGGAACGTCTAGCGAATTTCAAATATCTTTAAATCACTTCGCAATTTATAGAAATTAAAGCAATTTTTATCAAAACATTTGTTTGAAGAATTAGAATTTCTTAATTCTTCAATGTACAACAATTTTCCTACTGAAACAATTTAAAATTTTGCAGTATTTTATTATACAGATCTGGTTTACAAAAATCAACAAATTAGGAATTTTCAAAGTAAATCATCAATAAAACAATACACCGCTTATAATGTAATATTTAAGTGTTTCTTTAAGTTTTGTTTCAGTAATTATTACTATATTAGCAAATAATCGTTGAACAACTAAATTTATATAAGTGGGTAATCGATAATTATAGTCCAACCCGGGCCACCAGTGGATCTTATCTCATCAGACCTACGATAATAATTTGGGTTATAATGATATGCTAAATCACCTATATTAACTGTTCTGTTATCAATACTCAGTTTGTTCAGATCATTCCAGATACTGGATAAATTGATACATGTTGAATACGAATAAATTACAAGGGCAGTTCATAGAAATCGGTAAAACAGTATTCAACCTTGAGATAATTAATCACGTTAAAAAATGAGTACAGCATCTCGTACAGCATACTTTTAAATGCAGTTTTCAAAAAGCATTTTTTTATCATTAGACACTCTTGGCAGGGCAAGTTGGAATCAAATCTGAAGAAATCATATACAGGGTGTCCAAATATTCTGGCTCTTTTATGAAATATATTGAAAATGTTCAAAAGCTGAGTGATACAGGATACAAGGATGTACACATGTACAGTAAATATATTTTGAATTATACAGGGTGTTCGATTTAGGTGTGGCGTCACAAATTTCTTTTAAACGAAACACTATGTAGGTATATCACCTAATACATATTTGAATTCTCATTTTAAAGTTGATTTAAACGACATTGAATTTGATGCGGAACAGTAATTCAGGTCTTTTTTTGTGCCAACAATTTTTAGAAACTACTAGTTTATAATACTGTTATCAGATCTAATGAAAACGGCCATTTTATATTAGATCTCTGATAACAGTGTCCTAAGCTTGAAGTTTTTTGACGTTTTGACTTAAATTATTCCACTTTTGAGGTCTAATTTGTGTCAACCACCATTACGTCTCAATGAAATCACAACCTTGACATAATATCAACACATCAAATCCAAAGATGTATAATATACCAACTCTCCATTTAAAATAACATAAGTTTAGTTAATACGTCACGCCTAGATGGATCACTCCGTATATTTGAAAATGTTTAAACTATACGCATTCATGCGTTCCACTACCACATTTAGAAAAATTTCCGTATCTTTTATGAAGGAATATTTGGACGGCATGAGGATTTTTAAATTTAAAATGAGAGGCCGCGCCGGGTCAAAAAAAAATAAAACACAAAGTTGTGCAGATTCTGGTTCATAAAAATGTATTCTACAATATAGTATAGGTAAACATTGACGGCATGACAGTTTCCGGAATAAAAATTAAGCTGGGGATGAAATAATTGATATCCCATTGCTATTAGTACCAGACACGGTTTGATTATTTTTTGTTAATTAGTGGAATCCACATGATGTAGTCTAAACTATTCAGCCGTGCAGGTCCACTCTAAAAAAAACCAAATGCTCTAGTAGGTACTCTTATGGAAACGAGTCTGAACGCATTTTTCTACCATGAGAAATGAGTAGGCATTTGAAATTAGCCTAATAGGTATAATTCTCAAAAAAAAAATATATATATTTACTTACTTGTGAATATCCCTTAAAATACTAATTATAGAAAAACATGTCGTCAAAAGGAATAAATTAAAACTAATCAAAAAAATAAATTTGTTTTTTTAGAGGATAGTCGAGGATCAAAGTCGAACATAGCTGTCAATATCATCCCTTAAAATTTTGCCGCCCCTGGGAAAGATATCAAAGTTTATTTACCGCTTAACTTTATTAGGTACCAGAGAAAAATTCTAAAATTCTTGTTTACGTTTTATTTATATAACAGTACCTAGTTTAAAACTTATGAAGCATAAATATAAAACACTTTTACATATTTGCAATATAAGTCATGTACTTAGGGAGATCTCAATCATTTTTTAAACTGCACTCCTAGTTTATGAATTGTTTCGGAAACTATCCGTCCATTTTAACATACTATATAGGACGTTTTTATAAATAGGATTCTGTTAAAAAAACCTTGTGTCTGATTTTATGTGACCTTGACTGCTAAAAAGCCCATACTGCTACCACTACAGTTGTATAAATTGCTTATTCCTGCCACACATAGTGGTTATGTTCAAACACACTTGATATAAAAGGTTGTAAAAACCATATCTATTTACGTAATACCAATAAAAACATATCGCTTTTTGGAAGATATCAAGTTGTACAGACTAATGTCAAACAAAACCAAATTACTATTGAATATTTGTGTACCTATTATGATTTATGATTAAACATTTTGAATGTGTTCTGATTTCGAGTCTAATACTTATTAGTGTTTTGTTTTTTAACTGTAATTGAAGCAGCAACAGTTTTTAATAAAATTTAAGAGACAAACTAATGCATCAAGTGGTTCTGCTGTATATAACTGATCAAATGTTAAAACATTTGTTATATAGGTATCTAGTAATGTCTATTGCGCATTGTTTTCCTAATATTTTACTGCCTTAGTTAAATTGGCTATTAAAAGGTTAAAGAACCAATATCAAGTAGAAAATATTGGTTGTTTACAAACATAGCGCACGAATACGGTTGGTAGGAATGCAAGAAATCAGCTGATGGCGCTCTTTGAACCATCCACTTACCAGCACGAGTTTTCGGGCCGCGACGTCTTGCATCCCGACGCCCGCTGCCGAAGGAACACCTGCAGCTTCTGCTTAACCTCTGTCGAGGCCACGGCACTCTCCTCATGTTTCTCCTTTTTCCTGAGCGCCTCGAGTTGCTCCCTTTGCCGAATCTCCTGCAACTGTTTCTGTCTGTCCCAGAACTCTTTGAGGTGCTGTCGGAGTTGCTGTTCATGTTGCTCCGCGAGGTGTTGTTGTTGTTGCTGAAAGTGCTGAAGTAAAATCTGGTGCTGGAGCTGGTGTTGTTTTTTTATCTGCAGGATCTGCTGCTCTAGCTCCCGTTCAGGCGCTTCCCGCTGCTGCTCAGCCATGATCCTAACTGATTTTTTTATTGTCCATGATACTGGCACCAAACACCACTTTGCACCCGCGTTTTCACCACTAAACACTGCTGCTACGAACTAAGGCAACTGTCAGAATTAATTCACTAATTGTGTGTGAGGTCATTTCGGTCGCAAGTTACGCTGAATATAGGAGCACACCGCAGCGCGGACGGATGCGCTGTTGCCGGGTCGCTGTGTATTGATAAGGCAGCCGGGAACCTCGACGACGACGGCACCGTCAAGCTGACAGCGCCTCCACGGTTACCAACGAAACACGCTCGAATCGCGATTGCGACTCTCTTTCCTGCTCAAGCGCGGTGGGCTAATTCCCTCTCTTTTTCCTGCTGCCATAGTAAACGTGCTTTGCCACCTGCCAGAGGCGGAGCGGGATGTTGGACCGTGAGGTGCTCCAGATATCAAGAAGATTGTAAAGTGTCTCGCACACTTGTCAGTTTAGAATAGACAAAAGAAATTATTTACTTTCTACTTCGTTTTCTAAACAAACCAGAATTGAAAACCTATAGCTAGTAATATATTATATAAATAAGCCAACAGTGTGATGAAAATGTATGGAATAAATTCATTATTTCATTGGGCAAAAAAAAAATCCAGAGACAGGTTGATTTTTATATTTAAATGCGCATCTCTTGATACAGGATGGACCAATAATAATAGGCCATAGTGCAGGGGTAGATTCTTTGGGCCATAATATGAGGATATAACCAAATAAGTATGCTTTAGTGAAATATTGCTGTGGAAAAAGATACAGGGTGTCAGAATTTAAATAATGTTTTCGTTTTTTTTTG
The DNA here is from genome assembly GCA_963583905.1 of Stenurella melanura. Classification (NCBI taxonomy): domain Eukaryota; kingdom Metazoa; phylum Arthropoda; class Insecta; order Coleoptera; family Cerambycidae; genus Stenurella; species Stenurella melanura. Next base: position 22,429,393 of record OY757311.1, on the reverse strand, counting down.
CAATTACTCAACGGCGTCTTGACGATCTCGCCAAATTTGCTAGAGGAACTTTTTTTATTCTAAGAAACAATAATATATGTATTACATCACGTTAGATCGTAGAGGGCGCCGCAGGACCTGTATCTGATGATGAATTATGTTCATTTTTTTACGAAACGTTGTGGTACTTCTGACCAGAAATCTGATAAGGGCGTCATTTTCACGTATAAAAGGTACACAAGCAAAACTTGATAACTTCCACTGTTTTCGAAATTGCCGTTAAACATTTGAATAGTTTTTTCAGACAAATTCAAATTTAATGATACAAAGTGTATTTATTGAAAGGTGTGCTTTGGTTACGTTTTTGTTCTGTCATGTATATAATTTAATCAATTTATTTTGTTCTTGTGTTCCTCGAGCTAATTTCTTTAACTTCTTTATTTAAAATGCCTCGACATATTAATTTTTCAAATAATGAAATGAGGGATATGAAATGTGTTTACGTACAAAAAAATTTTAGAGGACGTGCTGCAGCGAGGAGATACTAACTCATTTCAATATCCAAATAAAATCTGGCTTTTCATCCACAGGAACTAAAATTTCTAGTTCTTGTTCTGTAGTAATTCGTTTCGGTCGTCCTACATCATTTTTATTGCGAAGTGAACCCGTTTCTCTCAAACGACGAAACATCTGAAAATCTTATGGTCTGTCTGTATTCTATTTGGATATTGAAATGAGTATCTCCTCGCTGTAGAACGTCCGCTAAAATTTTTTTGTACGTAAACACATATCATATCCCTCAAATATCTATTTGAAAAATTATGTTCTGACATTTTAAATAAAGAAGTTAAAGATTATAGCTCGAGGAACACAATAAAATGATTAAATGACGTACATGACAGAACTCAAACGTAACCAAAGCACACTTTTCAATAAATACACATTGTTTCATTAAATTTGAATTTGTCTTTCAATAAATTATTCAAGTGTTTAATGGCAATTTCCTCGAAAACGGTTGAAGTTATCAAGTTCTACCAAGTGTACCTCTTATACGTGGAAATGACGCCCTCATCAGATTTTCTGGTCAGAAGTACTGTAGATGAACCTAGTATCGTTTGTTCTGAAGGACACGACAAGGATTGTAATAATTTAGGCCGGAGTCGTGTCGCCGCTACGATACTGATCAACTCTACTCACAAGGGGGATTCAAGATGCCCTTCAGGCTCCCCAAGACGAGAATAGACAAAATTATACTTACTGTGATTGCTACAGTCTGCTCTCTCCCTCGAACTCTTATGTTGGGTACTGCACTCCTGATGAATATAGCTTATAATTAGCACTTTCTCAGAAACACTTCTTAATAATTAAGACCGTCGATGGATTTTATGAGTATTCGGACAAATACACAGACTTGGCGGGATCAAAGGTGACCCGCGGAAAATAATTGTCCGACTCACGCCACAGAATCGCCCGTCGGTCACAAATCTTATAATTAGTGATTTAGTGGATCAATAAGAAATCGAATTCAAAATATATTATCATTCATTGAAATAATTCATAAAATGTAAAAAATATAAATATTCAATACTTAGCTAATGTGTATAAGGCAAACATCAAAGAGCACCACCACTCGGCAAGTCGTTACCTCCCGTAGGAGTGTAACTCATCCAGCGTGGAGAGAACTATGACAATCGACTGTACAAAAAGATTCAGACTCCCAATTAGTAATATTTGTAAAATGTATGCAAAACTTTTTGAAAATTATTCACTTTGAATTTGGCACTAAAATCATCGAAATGAATGTCAAGATGCTTAAAGAAGCTATCTATATGTGTCCGATGGTTTTCCTGCTTTTATAAACGTACTAACGGCATCGAACACAAATTTACTTTTTTTTTCCGTCGACTGGCCTTCGAACGATTAGTATGGCGTTGTCCGCCTGCGCCGGGATAAAAAGTATTTTGTGTTCGTCGGAATCGACCCTCCGACTTTGAATTCTTTGACTGTTTTTCTGTACGTTTTTTGGGTTTTGTATTAGGATTATGCTCCAACCCTCTGAGGAATATTAAATGAGGATTTTGGTTTTTATTGGAAAAACCGTCCCATTGATTTTTTCCTGAATTTTGACGTTTAAAATAGCTACTCGCTACATCCTGACAGGCGATTTCGACTTGTGAACCACCAAATTGTGGTACTTTCGAAAAATTAATCTCGAGGAGCGGTTTTTGGCTTTAATTACGACTTGTTATGGTAATTTTGTAAAAATAATTTTTTGAGATTTTCAGAAATTAACTTCGTTGTACCTACTTCCGAAAAATTTGTTGTGCGGAGCAGTTTTCCATCTTATATGTGATTTTATTCGTTGTACTTTCGAAAAACCAATTTCGTGGTACTTTCGCTCCGCTCCGTGCAACTTGAAATTTTTTCTAAGTCAATTTTTGCAATAGTAACAGTACCACGTTTTGTCCAAAAAAAAATATGAAAAAAATTCATCATCAGATACAGGTCCTGCGGCGCCCTCTATGATCTAACATGATGTAATACATAAATTATTGTTTCTTAGAATAAGAAGTCCCTTTAGCAAATTTGGCGAAGATCAGTCAAGAGGCTGTTGAGTTATTGCAAAAAAACAAAAAAATAATTTGAATTTTGACACCCTGTATCTTTTTCACCCCAGCAACATTTTCCTAAAGCATATTTGGTTATATTCTCATATTTATGGTATGGCCTATTATTAATGGTCCACCCTGTATATACACAATTTATTACGTCATCCGCATTATTGTGGTGACGTCCTCGATGTTTTTTAAATAGGAACAGAGCCCGTTCAGTCTTTTTTTTTTTTTTTCGGAAGGTGTATAATTTATCTGTCTGACCATATACTAACATTCTTAAATTAGTTCAGCACGTCAAGGTACATACATTATACTTCTTCTCATCTATCTATCTGGTCAGTATAAAAAGTGTCAGCGCCTTTGACGGTGCGGTAAAGAACACTTTTTATACCGACAATAAGTCTGCAATAAGCTATACATTGATTACACACTTCAGTTCAAAGGGAATCACGACAATTTTATTTAATCTAAAATTTTCCAAAATTAGTGCTTCAAAAATTCCAAAAAATTATGGCATGTTAGTGATACTGTATATTAACAAAAGCCAATTAGGATTTTTTAAATTTTCGTTCTATGACCAAAGGCAATAGAATACCCCTTTCTTTAAAAAAATTACAAAACATTCGTTGTTTCGCATATAACTTCGTTATTCTAATGGCTATAAGGATAAGAAAACTTATTTTAAAGGTAAGTAATTTGAAGTTCTTTAATTTCTATGTATTTCTAACGTCAGATTAATTATTCTTGAGATATTTGAGATTTAATTATTATATCTGGACCTAAAAACATTCGAGCGTTATCTTTAAACTACCATATCATAACATTCATCATAAAGAAAATTTTAAAAAATGTTCTAATCTTCATTTTTTATTAAATGTAATACCTTTTCAGTTACTTAGGGATAACATAGGATAGGTACCAATTTTTCGACGGTAGAATTGCAATCTTCAAATCTTATTTTCACAAAAAAAATTATATACAGTATGTCTCACTTTTCATGACTCCCATATCACAGCTCTCTTATTTACAATGCAATGTTTTGAAAATTTGGGTCGAAGGTACTTATCCATCAAGAGATTGTGTAACGGTAAAATATTTTAAGATCCACGTGGCGTCCGTCGTTGTGAAGAAGAATGCCTAATTTTCCACAAAGAGATATAATGCAAAGTTTAAGTGTAAAGTGTAAAATAATCTTATAATCTCACTCAATTTTAATAACATAGTGTGCCTGATGTTCACGTAATAGGAAAATAAAACTTCCCATTTTAAAAACCAGTTGTTACAGTCGTAACTTAATTTTCGAACGTAATTAAGAGTTAATTAAGCAAGAGTTAAGCTTTAGAATTAATCACGTGACGTCAGTCGGTTTACTTAACAGTCAAAATCATACAATAATTGACTTGGAAATTACAAAAAGTTCAATTTTAGATACATTTGATTCACGAACAATTCAAAAATAATAAAATTTACATAGATAACTAAATCACAGTTTGCTGAACGTATCACATGATTAATTCTAAATAATACGACCGTCTTTCTTCAGCTTAATTACGTCCGAAAATAATGACTAATAATTGGTACTTTAAAGAGGACAATTTTTTTCCTATATTGTTGAAATTCGGTATTAGTGAGTTTTTGATAACAACGAATAAGATTATGAGATTGTTTTCCAGTTAAAACTTTGCTTAATTTCTTTTTTTGAAAAATTAGGTACAATTTTCTTCATAACGACGGACGGCACTGGCGAATTTTAAAATATTTGACCAATTTTTAAAAAATTGCATTGTAAATAAGAGAGCTGTGATATGGGTGTCATGAAAAGTGAGACATACTGTATAGTTGACTACACATATTTAACGCACATAAAAAAGCCACAAAACCGACCATAAATCATTGTCTCGTTATCATTAGGGGATATCCCATGCACAGAGCCTTATTTAAAATTTTTGTGCACAATAACACTAGAAATTGAGATCTAATGTCTTTGGTAAATAAATAGTTTTGATACAGTGATAAATTTAAAAAAATTACTCTTTTTTGCTTGTGTCCAGATAGGTACAATGTCTTATATATTTGTGAAGCATTGACGAATTTGATATTCCATGATGCGTTGATAATATTAAGTTCGACTCTGTCGTGGGTAGGGTTTGCATACATGCTGTAAGCCATTACATTCCAAAACAATTTCGGTAGCAGGGAGAGTCGGGTAGCTATATCAAAATAATTTGAAATTATAATTCAAAAAGATGTGTTTCCGTATACCGGGTGGCCACGAGTCAATGTACGCCCCCAATATTTTGGTTGTTTTTGTATTTAAAAATTTGGTTGTTGGTACAAATAAATTAAACAATAATAGGCTACTTTTAGACGTGCAAGGATAAGTGACACTACTCTGTGTAATAATCATAACGGTGAACAGTTTGAACAATTTTTATAATGGTTTATTATAATTTAGGTTTTAAATAGTTTTGTTATTCTTGGTAATTTATTCATAGTTGTAACGTTATATCTATGAAAATTATTCCTTGTTTAATTTGTGTTTACTTTTTAAAAATACTTATTACGAAGGATATCGTTAAGAAATGATTAATGACGAAAAAATTATAGTTTATGAATCATTATTTCTGATTAATAAAAGAAATAGCATAGTTCCATTAAAAGAAATTCCATAGGACCCCTACGGAAATGAAAATGAAAATGAAATTCCGTTTTTTTTTTAAACTAAATTTACTGATACCTATCAGTAATTCAAACAACTATTTTCTTCTATACAGACAAGTCTACCACCTTACTAATAATTTCCATAGCCTACTTAGTAATTTTCTTACATCGCATTCAACTGACGCGGCCATTTTAAAAAAGTTTAAAAATTGTTCGTATCTCACTTATTTTTTGGAATTTTTTACATCTGAAAAAACTGTTGTACTTAGAAATTTATGCTTAATGAGAAACCACCAAAAAAATACAGTCATTCCATTTAAGAAAAAAAAGTTGATGTCACTTCCGGTTCAACCGGAAGTTATATTTTCATTCCTGTTAGTCTAAAAGTAGCTTATTATTGTCTAATTTATGTGTACCAAAAACTAAATTTTTAAATACAGAAACAACCAAAATATTGGGGGCGTACATTGACTCGTGACCACCCGGTATACTTTACATGAGAACAATGTTGTTCTATGTATTAAGTAATACATTATATTTACGATTTACCATCTTCTACGAATATATATATCATGCCCCGCTCTCCCATCTAGGCATACGTAAGCGGCAATTTTTTTATGTGCATTAAATATATGTAGTCACTATACCAGCTTTTTTCTTACAATTAGATTAACTTATTTATCGGCTCAGTGGCGAGATGCTAAAATGTTTGGCTTGCGACCACGGAGTCCTGCGTTCGAATCCTGGCCAGGGTAGGGATGTTTAGTGGTGTTTTTAATGTGTTATTGAGGTGGTAGCAGTGAACTAGACCGTTGTTGGGTGGCACAACATACCTAGTCACTATTATCTCTACTGAGTTCGAGTCTCAGCTGCGGTAGATGGCAATATCGCAGGGAATGGTTATTGTGCTGCTGTCTACATGTACGTGTCCTGATCGAGTGGTGGAATTGCGATGGCTAAACTCTGCCACGACGTTAATATAAATAAGGCCATTAAATTTTATAAAAGCTATAAGATTCAGTGGTTAATTTTATATGTTTTTTCCACCCCTCGAGAAAAGGTGGGAATTACCACCAAATAACAAGCCGACAATGGTAGTTTTTTAACATCAATTTACATATTCTTACAAAGGCATTACAGAAAGAATTCAGAGGTAAAGAACTACATTGACTCCACTATTGGATCTTTTAGTTAATTGTAATAATAAGTACAATTTTGTAAAATACCATAAAATACCGTAAAATGCCATAATTCTTTGAAAATGGTTTCTCCTTTTTATTTTTTTACAACAGTGATGCATTAAATCGTTTCATAGCGTATCAAATAACTCACATTTTTTACATATCAAAAACACATATTTTGCAAAAAAGGATTAGGCATAAAATATTCGCGTCACCTTAACCTATTATTATACTCTTCGCAAATACAAAACGAAGAGTATGTTGCATTTGATCGGCACATTTCTAAAATCGTAAATATCGGTCACAAAGAAAAAAGTTTCATTTCATTGTGTTAGTGATCGAATTCTGAACAATTTTCAAAATGTCCGTCCGTCTGTCTGTCCGTTTGTCCGTCACGTTTTGTAAGCACGATAAGTTAAGGAGAAGACCGATTCTATTTAAATTTGAAAAGTAAATTAGTGTTAGTTAGGGGTTAGAAGAAGATTCCTATTGATTTTGAACAATATCAATCAGTAAATAAAAAAGTTATTATTAATTTAAATCTTAATAAAATATTTTTCTTCATATTTAAGTGTTATAATTGAATAGAAATCTTTTGAAATGTTAGTTTCCTATTAGAATTAAATAGTTAGCAGCATTTTGAGTGAGAACGACGCAACGATTTAGCGAGGATAATGTAACTAAATACCGAGAGAATTCCTAAAACTTCAATTATCACATTTTCCACTGACCCAGAAAAATAAATATATATTTTAATATATTACATTACAAAGGGCTAATCGTAACATTAGATATGATGTATTTATACAAGCTATTTATATATTTTGGGCTTTCTTGTGATTTCAACGCCAGAAATAGAAGTTTATTGTCTTGAATATCTAAAAATATCCAGGAAGAAGCAAGTGAAGTAATCTAATTTAACCAAGAACTAAAATAGCAAAGATGACATCCAGAAATACCCAGAAGAGGGTAAATATAGCGACGAAGTGGTAGGTAATTTGTGTTACTTTAAGAACAAAATTATATATAGACAAACGAGCTACACACAGTAAATTGTAGGTAATGGGTTTTAACGTTTGACATCTTTCCAAAAATAAATAAAGCGATCTTTCTTAAATATATATTGGATGTGGTCTGTAATTTTGTAATTTTATTTTGAAAACGTTTCATAACGTTGCGTTACCATCACTCGTATAACATATCAAAGGATGGTTACAAAAACAAACATTACAATGAAATAGGTACCTAGGTATAAAGACAATAGAAGTTAGAATATTCAAAAATGTAAAAAAATGAAACCGCTGCCTAAGAAATGACTACTTCCTTGTCCAGATTTTGATCTGATCTTGACTATATTGGCACTCTAGCATATTAAAATAATTGGTAATAAAAATTAATATTTGAGGCACGAGTCATAAAAATATTTGAGGAGTTGGTTTCTAGCTACGCCAAAAATGAAATTTCTGGATTCTTATTAGCTTGCTCTACTTATTTTCTCCAATTTACCCCCCCCCCCCCTTCAATGGAATCATCTCTATCATAATCATATGTCATTTACAATAATACATACGTGTACCAAATTTCCAGTGAATATCTTAATTTTATTTTTCAACCCCTTTAATAATGGAGTGGAGGTGGTGGAGGTTTAAAAAATATTATAAAGAAATTTGAGGCCTTGGCATCTAGTAAATGCCAAATCTCAAGTTTATGTACTCTTACCAGCTTGCTTTAATCATTTTCCCCTGTTCACCTCTACTTATCCCCCATTCCTCCAACGGAATCATCTCAAAATATAAGCTAGTCGTTATGATCCATAGGTGTACTAAATTTCAAGTGAATATATCAATTTAATTTTATCAGCCCCTTTAATAATGGAGTAGGGGTGGTGGAGAGGTTGAAAAATGTTATAAAAAAATCTGAGGCCTTACCTTCTAGTATATACACTAAGTCCCAAGTTTCTGTACTCTTATCAGCTTGCTTTACTCATTTTCCCCTGTCTACCTCTACTTACCCCTTCAACGGAATCATCTCAAAATATAATCTACTTCCAAATGTCGTTATAATACATACGCGTACTAAATTTCAAGAGAATGTCTAAATTCCACATTATCAACCCCTTTAATAATAATAATAACTGATAAAGGGGTTGAAAAATATTATAAAGAAATCTAAGACCTTGGCTTCTAGTATATACACCAAATCGCACATTTTTGTACTCTTATTAGCTTGCCTTACTTATTTTCACCTATTTACCCCTATTTAAACCCCAACCCTTCACCGGATAAGTTCAAAAAGCAATCTAGTTTAAGATCTTATTATGATGCATATGTGTATAAAATTTCAAGTCAATATCTTAAACCGTTCCACAAAAAAAGTTACAGACAAACCGACCGACAGACAGTCAGAGAATTTGTTTCGCTCAAATTTAAAAAATCTTGACGTTTAATGACATTCTAAACCTATTTCAACAACAACAATTTTGGAAATTTTTTTACGATTACTATTAAGTATAAGTACTACAAGTAATACTCGTGTGCAGCTAACTTCATTAGTTCCCACACGTGATGCATTATCAGAGCATATTTTCATCACCGTGGTATTTCAATCTGCGCCATTTCCACCCCAAACTCAACTCCCCGAAATTTCAACCCCCGACATTTCACCCCGAACTTACTCAGACCATTTGATAACTAGAGTCGGGTACAATTTAAGCTGACTTGTGTCATGGCCGCTAAAACGTCTGCTAAGATTTTATTTGATGCATAAGAAATGCCAGTAGTTCTCAAACAGTTCTTTCCTGTAACAGCAATGATGTCGATAAATAATTATTAAAAAAAATGGAAAGATGTCATCAAGTGTTAAGATTATTAATTTAGTAATTTCGTCATTTTAGTGGAATTCTGATTATACAATGTCCGCCATAAAGATGGCTACATATGGGAAAGAATTGTACTATTAACATTTCTAAAAAAAACTCTATTGGGGGTTCGTTTATGGATGTCCGACAACAAAAAATTACATTTTGACACGTCATGTGATCACTGGTTTGGCAGGACTGTAAAAAATAGTTGACGGTGGTACCGAAAAATGGGTCAAATTGTTAAGATATCGAAAAGCTTCATTATGAAAAATGCATAGAATACAACAAGGACCCCATATATCAATTGAAGCAGATATGAGGAAAATAAAAAAGTGCAAATTTTACCCCTACCATTAATTACTGTATGAGAAATCATAAATTCTTGTGTCTTTTTCACAAATATTTTAATAGCTTTGACAAAAACGAACCCCCAATATTTATAGTATTTTTTAGAAATCTCAATAATACAAATTTTTCCCATATGTAGCCAACTTTATGGCGGACACTGTAGGTATATAGGCTCGGGCACAAATGAAACTGATAACAAAAAATGAATTGCCCAATTCAGTCAATAATAATGAGTTATCAGAAAAAGAAATCAAAGACTAATATTGTTACAGTCCAGCAAGAACCACGGGGAGGTATGGGTATTTCCTGTCAGGAAAGGATAGGATCGTAGTATTAGTAGGGGAAATGATGTTAGTAAAAATAAAATATTTCATATAATAAAAAAATATGAAATCTTTATGAGAATAACGAAAATAAATTATTTTTCTTTTAGCGGTAATTAATAAATATTCTGGTTGACAAAATACATATTAAAAAAATTAACAATAATTTTAAAACAAATAAATATAAACAATTCTGAAAGAACGCTTGAACACTACACTTAACAATTTACGACATGTTTTCATAAACAATACAACACTACACTTGAACAATTTATCTACTCGACGCACGTTTCACTATTCGTGTATTAATATATACCGTAAGTATTAGAGATAAACACGAGCTAGTAGTAATAGAAAACACATTTTTGGGGAAAATAAAGTTTTAACAAAACTCGCGGCGCGGCTTAACAAAACAAACATTTTAGAAAGAAAATTATTAACTTTTAATAGAGATTAAATTAAAAAAAAAGTAGAAGTGAGGATCGAGATCGAACTCACAACCACCCTATTTTCATTTATTGCTTGCTCGAGTATCTTACCGATTGTGCTACGCGATCCTATCTTCATTATATTCTAAAACGTGTAATATGTACATACCTACTAGAAAATTGTAAAACTTTTGATATTTTTCGTTTGACAGGTGGATATTCACTATTTACCACTAAAAATAACTTAAATATTTCATATAATGACGTTTTTCATATTTAGAGTGGTGTTAGTTCACGGGAATAAATAATATCCGTCGTCAAACACACAGTTTGAGAATGGCTGAGCTTATGACTACGTTTCCTACTCCTCAGTGAACATTTCATATTTCCGTCTCACAAGAAGTATGAAAGAATCTTGGTAGGCATACATTGACAATGTCTTTAGGCTATTGCTTTAAGTTTGTGTGCAAGAGATAGTAAAAACGCGTAACATTAATTCATACATCGGTCATTTTAAACTGGACCCGACTCTAAAAGTGGGGAATTGCATAGTAATGAGTCATTGCGTACAATGAGCCAAAGGTACGACGATTAGTGTAGTCTGGTTTGCTGATGAAATATCATCACATTACGCACTCGGCAGTCAAAATGACTTTGACTTTTGTGAAAAGCCAATGCAATCAAAGTCTGGCGAAAATGTCCTTTATTCTATGCACTTTATCAATTTACAGTTTTTCGGTTTTCAGTCTTCAGTTTTTCAGTTTTAATTTTTTCAATTTTTAAGTTTTCACTTTTCAATTTTTCAGTTTTCAATTTTCAGTTTTTCGGTCGAATGAAACTATTCAATTTATTAAATTTTTTGGAGTTGAAATGTCGGTCGTTTGATTTTCGGAGGGTTAAGGTGTCGGGGAGTTGAATGGGTGTGGCTTGAATTTGGAGGTTGAAGCGTTAATTATAAAAGTGATTTAACGGCCGCGAAATTGAATTTTCCGGACTGTTCTGAAGAACGCGAAATACTCACTTCCTGTATGGCTGCACAAAAAATACATTGTGCTGTCCTCTAATAGTAATTTTTCTATTTGTTTGAGACGGGTCATACGTTCCTTAAATGTTGCTATAATTTGATGTTTCGTTTGACCAACATACTTCAAATTACAATCCTCATAACTAATTTCGTATATCTGGTTTGATTCAATTGTATCCTTTGGGTTTCCTAAAAGTTGATGTATCTGAGACAAAGACAAAGAATATTTATGAAAATAATTATAGAACATAAATGTACCAAGCTACTAGCGAGCAGCGTTTAACAAGACTTTTTAAGAAAAAAAAATGATAATATCATCCCGTGAAAATAATAAATTTTTAAAACTTGTCTAATTACCCCTATCCTGCGCAACTTACTCTATTTCTCGGTATTCGACGAGGCTGTTATTAAATAATTAACACTATTGAACTTAGCATAATATAAGTTTTAACTATTCACACGATCGATTAGTGATTTCTTAGCTACAAATAGAAATAGCTAACTGTAGAAATGGATTTCCGTTCTATTTAACCTGTAGAGCTGGAAATCATTTTCAATATAAAGCTTTAGAAATATGCCTCCTTGTCATTACTTTACTAGTGTATTATTTATAGTAATATCGACTCGATATCAATTTTCATGAAAAAAAAAAAAACAATGAATATTAATGTATATTGTATAGTCAATATACAGTTAAAATATTGGAAGTACGAGACGGACAATTTCATACTTTATTTAAATACAATAATTATGATTCGATTTTTAAGGGGATTGTACAACGAACCTATGACTATATCTGCACTACTTCGATCTATATGGGGCTTTCCATCGAGAATTAAGTCTTTTTAGTATTACATTTGCTTTTTTTGATATTATTGAAATGATGAATTTGGTGTATTAAAACAATTCCCAATATTTAAACGACATTCTATCGCCTATCAAATTAAAATTTCGATAAATAATAACATAAAATTTGAATTGTCGAATGGGTATGCAAAGTATGCTGTGATTGGCAGTGATGTCATCGATTTTATGAAACGGTAATATTGCATTTATCTAGTATAAACACAGCAGTTTAAAGACTTCTTCTACGTTTTACGAAATGGCTAATGCATAGTACGTTGATGCCTATATTATGAATATTGTGTAATTTCTGAGTATAAGATTATACATACAAGGTTGAATAATCACAAATCTGATTCCTCTGAAAATCGGTATTTGGGGATTTTCCACGTCGCAGATATAGATTGATAAATATTTAGTCGAAATTCAGAAATTCAATGTGGCGGCCCATCAGGAATGGCAGGGTAGGCAGTGCCCACCCAATTATCTAAGAGCGCCAAGGCCAAGCAGTACTTAGTCATAAAATTTTGCCGTTAAATAATTTTAATATAAAATTTATAAAAATAAAAGGTTATTTTTATTTATGATAATATAATACTATTTTTATTCGTTTAGTCTCAATGCCGGATCGCTTGTCGGTAATATTTTATGCGCATGAGCCTAATCTCTAACCACTACACTGTAACCAGGGTGGGCAGCGGACACTGAAATTGTGTTATACTACGTCTACGCATATTTTGATCATTATTTCGATCTTTCGTCTGCAATACATGTCAAAACGGGACGTATGTCTATGTCTTGCGTCTTTATGCGATTTATATCGGGAGGGCAGGCCACGCCTAAAGAAAACTTAATAAACTTATGAATAATGAATAGTGAATTTTGAATTATTGAATAGAATATCTTTACATTTGACAATATATCAAAATCAAACTGGAAAATGAAAAATGACTAATTAAAAAATGTGTTAAAATTGATTAAATGATTAATTAATTTCTTAATCTTAAGAGAATATTGAGAATATCAAATAAAACATTAATTGTGTACCTAATCTCTAATTTGATATTTGATAAATAACAGAAAAAAAGGAAGTTAGTGTGACATTAATTCACAGGTCAACATTTGATCTAAGCGGGAACACCGCACGCAGTATATGCTACAAGGGGTTTTTGGGGTCGCTGATTACGATGAGAGGGTCAGTTAACCGCCATCACGTCAGGTTCAAGGTCATTTGAAGGTCAAATTCAGAAAAACAGAAGCGAGAACACCGCACGCAGTATAGGCTACAAGGGGATTTCGGGGTCGCTGATTACGATGAGAGGGTCAGTTAACCGCCATCACGTCAGGTTCAAGGTCATTTGAAGGTCAAGTGCAGGAAAATCCATGGAAAAAATCTGAAAAAAATCATGCATATGTTGTTGAGGTCAGAAAATCCGAATCTGAGGTCGGCTAAGCTCTGTGAGGTCAAGGTCATTTGTAGGTTATTTGATCTAGGCGGGAACACCGCACGCGGTATAGGCTACAAGGGGTTTTTGGGGTCGCTGATTACGATGAGAGGGTCAGTTAACCGCCATCACGTCAGGTTCAAGGTCATTTGAAGGTGAAGTGCAGAAAACCCAATGGAAAAAATCGGCTAAGCTCTGCGAGGTCAAGGTCATCATTTGTTGGTTATTCCAAGGTCACTTAAAACGTTTTTTCGCACTTGACCTATAATCGGATTCCCTGACCTCAAAAACATATGCATGATTTTTTTCAGATTTTTTCCATGGGTTTTTCTGCACTTGACCTTCAAATGACCTTGAACCTGACGTGATGGCGGTTAACTGACCCTCTCATCGTAATCAGCGACCCCAAAAACCCCTTGTAGCCTATACTGCGTGCGGTGTTCCCGCTTAGATCAAATAGCCTACAAATGACCTTGACTTTGACCTCACAGAGCTTATCCGACCTCGGATTCGGATTCCCTGACCCCAAAAAAATATGCATGATTTTTTTTTCAGATTTTTTCCATGGGTTTTTCTGCACTTGACCTTCAAATGACCTTGAACCTGACGTGATGGCGGTTAACTGACCCTCTCATCGTAATCAGCGACCCCAAAAACCCTATGTAGCCTATACCGCGTGCGGTGTTCCCGCTTAGATCAAATGTTGACCTGTGATGATTATTATACTTTTCGCAAATACAAAACGAAGAGTATATTGCATTCGATCGGCACATTTCTAAAACCGGTAATATTGCTCGTAGAGAAAAATTTTCATATTACTGTGTTGGTGATTGAATTATGAACAACTTTCAAAATGTCCGTCCGTCCGCCTGTCCGTCCGTCCGTCCCGTTTCTTGTAAGCACGATAACTTAAGGACGAAAAGTCCGATTGCATTGAATTTGGACAGTAAGTAAGTTAGTGTTAGCTATAGGAAGAAGCCTATTGCGTTTGAGCAAAATCTATCGATAAATAGAAAAGTTATAAATTTTCTTAAAAGAAAATAAAAATTACATAATTTTGTTTTGGTTTGTAATTAAAGTAAAAATATCTAAAACTGATATTATTTACAAAAAACTGCGAAGAGTATCCTATAGAATGTGCTACAATTATATAAAAAGCGCAATAAATCGGCGAAGAGTATAATGGTTAGCTTGTTATTAGTAAGAAAGTAATATTATTTGTAAATGATGTAATGTAAATTCAAATACCTACCGGGCTTTGTAAGGTGGAAAGTGGCAAGTGGCTTGCCTAATCTCTTTCCTTTCTTTTGCAATCGTAATTTCTCGCTAAACATCGTTTCATGTTCAGAAGTATGTAACGTATTTATTACGATTTGTTATTTGTTTATGTTTGTGCAAGTGCCCACGCACTGCTAAAAAGCCACAGGCCGCCACTGGAAATTCAAAACGTCGTCTTCAAGATGATGAAGAGGTTTTGTCATTTATGGGTAGAGAATTTTATTAAGTGACACATCTAATGTATACGTTTGATCTGTGGTACTTCTTCCGAATCGAACAAACACAATTGTTCAATTGGGACAAGACTAAAAAGAAGAAAATAAGTAAATAGCTTAAAAAATTAAAAAACATTCGTTTAAAAACCAATTGAAACTTTAAAAAACCGCTGTCTAAGGAATCACTACTTCCACATCCAGATTTTCCATCCAAGTCACTTTAAAGGAAACATCTTGACTTTATTAACACTCCAGTATGTGGAAATCATTGATCATATAATTTTAATATTTGGGGCAGATGTCACAGAAAAATTTGAGGCCTTGGTTTCTACCCACACAGCACATGACATCCCTAGGATATCCTCATTTGGTCTCGTATATCCCAATCGCGGACAACATTCCTCAGAATATCCTTAGGATATCCCAATAAAATAAATACAACCTGAGAATTTCCCAAATGGGGATATCCTAGACAAATCCTGGCAGGATGTTCTAGTAATATCCTGCAAAGATATTAAAAGCCTAATAAAATATCCACTGTGGGAATATCCTGGGCAAGTCCTAGAGTCGTCCTATTAAAGGTATTATTATTTAGGAGATTTCAACAAAAATAATTAAAAGTATATATTTATTGTGTTTTATTGGTTTGTAAAATTTGCTTCTAAAAACTTACTTGTTTGTTCTATTTGATAATCCCCCCAGTACAAATAATTCATTAATAATGTATATTATCTTATTTAAATAACAGTTATTTATCATTTGTGTTTAATTCATTTACTGTGCTCTGAATTAGCCGCCTTTTTGTGACAAGTCGAAAGTTCTAAGAAATCCGCCGGGCGTCGATGTCTTTTCCACGTTCATTTAAAAGTTCTTTCGACAAATAAGATTACGTTAAATATTTTATAAATATAATGCTGCTATGTTATATCTTTGTATTTATTATATTATCTAAAAGGGGAAAATGTGATTGGTTATTGTCCGCAGACGTTATTGTCAGATACGTAATCCTGTATATTTTTCTGAGCGAATAATTTCTTTTTTATTCATTATAACTTTTCAGCACGCTATGATTTTTTAAAGTTGTACATATCATCCTTTATAACTTCTAACCACCCTAAACTCTGTTGATTTTAACACCAAAAAAGGCAAAAGATCATTTTTATGTAATATTTCATGCTTTTACAATTTTTGTTTGAAACTTTTTTACTTTTACACATTTTGAGTAATTTTGAAAAAACACTTCTCGGGGTTGAAAAAAAAAATTTCCTTCATTAATCGTGTTCAAATACTTCAAAGTAACTTATATAAAAAATTCAAGTATTTACCTCAAAAATTTGATGTCGACCGATTTCATTGGATATATGTATCACATTTTTATTAATCATTTAACCTCTGCCATTATATAAACTTGTATTCCTTTGTCTTTGCTTATTGACTCAGTTTAAAAGTAATGATCTACTATATTATAAAATAATATGTCTTTTTTGCTGTCTTTAGAAATATCCAATAAACCCTAAAAGAACTGGGGATGTCCTATATAAAGTCCAATCAATATGGTCTGTAATTGTTTATTTGTGGCATATTCAGATTTTCTTACTTTTTATTGGGTATTTTGCCACTGAAAAATATTTAAAAATTTTGATGAAAAAACCTCTGCGCCAAACGGATCAGACAGAGGTTGGTTCTTGAGTACTTGACTATTTCAAAAAGTCTCACACCTAAAAATATATAAACTAGAACAATGTTATAAACTAAAAACTCAAAATCAAAGCTATAGGAAGTTAACGTTTCGGAAGAGAATCTACTTCCGTTCTCAAAACTTTTTTGGCCGTCAACCATGACAGTTCTTTGTTTATGTATTTCCATAGTCACGTGAGACATTAAATTATATTTATCTTATTTTTACTTACTTCGTCTCTAAGGTCATGGTTGACGGCCAAAAAAGTTTTGAGAACGGAAGTAGATTCTCTTCCGAAACGTTAACTTCCTATAGCTTTGATTTTGAGTTTTTAGTTTATAACATTGTTCTAGTTTATATATTTTTAGGTGTGAGACTTTTTGAAATAGTCAAGTACTCAAGAACCAACCTCTGTCTGATCCGTTTGGCGCAGAGGTTTTTTCATCAAAATTTTTAAATATTTTTCAGTGGCAAAATACCCAATAAAAAGTAAGGAAAGTCCAATCAATGTCCTCAGGTTGTTCATAGTAAAGCCCATACAAGAACTGATGATGTCCTGTACACATCCGTACTGATGTCCTGAGGACGTCATCAGCAAAGCCAGAATTGTCCCATTTGGATATCCTACGGACATCCTAAGGTGATAATGGGATCTTCCCAGGATATCCCATTTGTCCTGAAAAGTTGTCCCCAGTATGTTCTGAGGGTGTCCTTGTGCTGTATGGGTAGCATATACGTCAAAATTGAAGTTTCTGGTTTCTTATTAGCTTGCTTTTCTTGTTTTTCCGTATTCACAACCTCCCACCTCCCACCCCCACACCTCCTTCAGAATTTTAACTTGCTAGCATAACCAGTAGTCAGGTTATCGAAAGAATGCAAAGATTTCATTAACACTTTTACATATAGTTTTTCTTTTAGTTCTCATAGATAGTGTTTCTTTCTGCTGTTTGCAAAATCCTATAAAGAATATGTTTCCATGCGTATACTAACTTTCAAGTGAATATCTCAATTTTATTTTATTAATCCCTTTAATAATGGAGTGGAGGAGGTGGTGGGGGCGAGGGTTGATAAATTTTAGAAAGAAATCTAAGGCCTTGGCTTCTAGTATGCACTTACACCAAATCCCAAGTTTCTGTACTCTTAGCAGCTTGCTTTACTTATTTTTCCATATTTACCTCTACTTTACCCCTCACTCCTTTAGAATAATGGAGTAGGGGTGGTGCAGAGGTTAAAAAATATTATAAAAATTTGAGGCCTTCGTTTCTAGTATATACACCAAATCCCAAGTTTCTGTAATTTTAATAATTAGCTTTACTTATTTCCCCTATTTACCCCTACTTAACCCCCAACCCTTCAACGAAATCATCTCAAAATATAATCTAGTTCCAGATGTCGTTATAATACATACTATACGTGTTTAAAAGTGAATTATTTATTATTTGTTTGCTTATAGTAATGAAACATATTCTTTATAGGGATTTTGCAAACAGCGAAAAAAAACTGTCTATCAAGACTAAAAGAATAACTAAGTATATGTAAAACTATTAATGAAATCTTTGCATTCTTTCGATAACCTGACTTCTGGTTATGCTAGCAAATCAAAATCCTAAAATAAATTTGTCCAATTTCTTATTTGACATTCTCATTATAACACTAGCATCCAACATAATCCCCTTGGACCTTTGTTCTCATTTTTAACTGAATCTTCATACCGTAGCGGGTCATGTAAATACTAGTTTAATCTGAATAGCCGTAGGGGACTATGTTGGATGTTAGTGTTATAATGAGAATGTCAAATAAGAAATTGGACAAGTTTATTTTAGGATTTTAACTTGCTAGCATAACCAGAAGTCAGGTTATCGAAAGAATGCAAAAATGTCAATAATATTTTTACATATAGTTTTTCTTTTAGTTCTCATAGATAGTTTTTTTCCACTGTTTGCAAAATCCTATAAACAATATGTTTCATTGTTAAGCCGGTGCCACACGACGCGTTGAGTGCTATCCAACGATGGACACATGATAATTTGTCGCCGTTCTTCAAACTAAGAGAGGAAACTACCATGTGTCCAACGTTCGATGACATTCGACGCATCGTGGGTCACCGGCTTTTCATTAGTCTTTATTATTTCTAGTAGCCAGCGGCATGTATCGACCCGCACGTCCCAACGTTACGCCTCTGACCGGGAGTTAAATAAGAGTTGGCAAGGAAGCAAATGTAATCGCTCTAGATTCAAAGCTCAAATCCATTCCAGTACGGAGCTATTGTTGGGCTCCACCTGATAATTGATAAAGATCGTTTCAAAAAATTTTATTAAGACGTTTTCAGTTTCTAATTAGCAGGAGACAGCGAAATAACAAAGAGGGACGGCAACTATCACGTGCATACTGGCACTGGCACATGCAACAGTTTCATTGTTTTTATCGGTTGAGCTACACGTGGCAACACGGTGCGGAATGTTAAACACCAAGGTTGTGACAAAAATAGAAAATCTTTATTATAAATAAATCCATTTTTTTCATAGCGATTCACAAATAGAGTTGGACCAGAGTTGCACATGTGCTCTACAATGTTTCGTATAGCTTTTCGTGGGCTGTTTAGACCCAAATAGAATCTTACAATTTATTATTAACCTTAGTAACGGCTTATTCCGACGAAAATAAACATTACCACTATATAAGATACAAGAATAGGATATCTGACAGTCAACACACAGTACACTAATCATTTATCGAAAGTACAGATCAAGTTTTTGCCACTACTTATGTTTGTTAGAAGGCGGTATGTTTAAATATAGACACGATTTTCGATTTCTACTCGGGAGGCACGGCGAAACGCGTATATAAGTAATTCTGAATGTAGGTATATCTTGTTCTACATCAATAATATATTAACATAAATATGTCCTACCTATGGGCTATTGTCTTAATATATTGTAAAAAAATACATTTCAAAATCAAAGAAACAGAAAACTAAATTTTCGCACCTAGTTATAAATTATAAAATCAATCAATTGTTAACACAAAAAATGAACAGTCGAAATTTTTTTATTTTCTTAATTAGCTATAACTAGACAACAAAATGCAATAACAGTAATAAAGATATTAACATAGTGACAAGTAACAAACAAGACAACATGGTTACATTATATTCTATGTCTTATGTTTCTTAATAATTGTACATGCGCGTACATAACACAAAGCGTATAATACTCATATTTTATTTAATACATATTTGGCCAAAAGTTCTCTGCCTTGCTTCAAATGTATCAGGATATATTTTCAACTTGCTCAATAGTTGTAACATATTATGGACCTAAAACATTTAAATTATATACAGAAAATGATCAGTAAAAAAAATGAGACATCGATATTTTAAGTGGTCCTGGGGACATAAAGCATATCACTGCCTCTGAATAATATATCTAAACTAGTGATGTGCGATATATATCGATGTATCGAAAGCATTGATGTTGCAACAGACGATGTCCGATATTTTTGCATCAATATATCACATTCTTAAACATCGATGTAATATCGACATAATAGCAGCATCAGAGTGTATTAAAAAATAACAAAGCGAATCTGAATCAGTATTTGGCTTTGGTACAATTAGGCAATCCAACGACCTATCAAACGTAATTCAAAATAGCCAACGTGGGCAAACACGAGGTTTATTTCTTATTAACTTGCGGAAACGTAACCAAGGCAACAGAAAAACAAATTCTTTTAACGAACGAAAATAATGTTTGCCGGATGTTTACCCACAACACCATGTAGTTTGGATTGCCTAATAACGTTTTTTTTATTTCGGCCATCTATCGAGTAGGTACTACTGAAAGCTGCAATGCATTTTTGAATTGACCACTGAACATGAGCAACTGAATACGACATGGATAATCGCTACAGCCCGGTAGCAATGCAGCAGCTATAGCGCTAAACACACCATAGTCCAATTTTTGGCCACAAGATTGTAATAAGGCATTCAAAAACTCATATCACATTACTAGAGTTCCGGTTACCCAGAACTTTTGCACAAGTACCCAATAAAGTTAAATCGCCGATCTCCTCGAAATCTGCACGCGGACTCAAAGTTGCACAGGCCCCAATGGGTCACATGTGTAGGATTTCAGATATAAAAGCGAGAGAATTCAAGACAAATCAGTGCTCTTGTGGCATTGGCTTTCAGCGTGCTGAGCTGAGTCGATTACAGTTAGCACTCTATTACGACGTACCACGGAGGAACGAATATAAGTCAGTCGGTAGACTCCTTCAGCGTGCTGCGCTGGGACCTACCCGTGTTACGTGTTATTTATCCGACGTCGGTGTGCGTCAAAAGGTACCCAACGCATGTTATCGACGCCACGACGAATCACCGCAACGTTGGCAACATTACACTCTCGTCCGTTTCGAAACCATTTACGAAACCATTAATGTCCGTAAAAGATACGGAAACAGATATATTATGTAACACTGCTATGATCTGTCTGTAATTGAGAGAATAAACCGTTTATTTTATATTTGGACTATTTATGTACTAACTGAACTCTGGAATAACATCTCCAAACCAGCTACCCAAGCAAACCACGTTACAAGATGACCAAAAATCTGGAAAAAAGGGGAAAGCTGAAAACGTTGGCATATAGTTCTCCAGCAATGAGCATTGACAACGAAAATTTTCCGCCTAGTTAGAAAGTGTTACGTTCCAATTTTGGCCATTAATGATATCGCCAGTGCTGCCAATTGCATGGAGAAAAGATGTTGGCATATATCGAATGTTGATCGCCAAGATACCCTCTTCGACTACCGCCAAGCCCCAAAATGTTATACTCTGTTCTAAAATTTAATATTTTATAGGGAGGCTAGTGCCAAAACGGGCAGGGGGAGGTCTGACTATAAAATAAAATACTTGCTAAAACATAACAGCAATTCCAACATGTTATATCTCAGGCCCCATAATATGTAGCTATCTTTTAGACCATAATTGCATGCTGGGTCCTATATTATCATCTCTATTATAAACGTAACACTTACTTTTCTTCGGCATATGAAGCTGGCTCTCTTGATATAGTTTGAAATAGTCATTTTGTTCGGCACGTAGTATCTAATCTCTTCGGTACTTTGTTTCAAAATTTTCATCCAAATTTGTAGAAACATCACAAATTCAGGTCCCGTTTCGTCATCTACAGCAAGACTACATTGAATTTCTATGAAAAGATTAGTACTATAGACAAACGCTAGCCGATGATTTGATTTAAGGATTTGCGTTAAACAAATGAAACTTCTATTGGCGAACACAGACTCCCTGCTTAATTGAAACAAGTTTAAGAATGTATTCTGTATTTTTGATTCATCTAGTTTTAACAAAACTTCCTTGGAGGTGACAATGATCTGTAGAAGATCGAGGCATTTTTCTACTTTATTAGAGGTACCAACTAAAGACTGGGATAAGTCTATGTCCACTTTTTCTTCTATTTTGTTATGGTTACGTTTCTGAAAAGAGAACTGGAAACATAATGAATCCTAGTCCAGGACCTAGCTTTAGGTACTGTAGGAAAATTTGAGCGGAGAGATTTTTTTCAAGAATACTTAGTAGGTGCCGTAGCAAACATTTTTTATGAAATCACGGTCAGTGGCGTCGTATACTTCTCCATGGCTAGTAACGATGATCGTCGAGTTTGTCGCGTCCCGCCCAAACTTTCTTTACTGGCTCCCCGTCTATTACAACTCATGCAACACGTGCACTTATAATATGCAGAATGTGTCAAACATTTTTGTTGCCGATCTACTTTGTTACGACGATTGTATTTCTGGATATTTTCTGAGATACAAGCGGAAACTTCAATCGGATGTCAAGAGTACACCTCAAGTTTCAGAAAAGATAACAGCCTTTTCTTTCATGGCTGATGATTAGATTTCGACTGTATAGTTGTTAGGAATAACCCTCATTTACATTCGAGACAAGTTAAACACATCAAAATCAGTAAATCGTCGTGGTACAGTAGATCTGCACCCAAAATACTGGACACATCCTACAAATCACAAGTAACTATAACTTGTAACTATAAAGTGGCTTCTCAAGAGTTCCCAGCTCATGGGAGCTCACTACTTCTCGTAAATGCGATTATGTAATTGTTTCATAAATGGTCTCGATGAGCGGTAAACCACAGTCAGCAATCACTGTACAGAATTTAATCAGTCTCTAGACAGTCAAGTTGGCAGTTACGACATTCTCGGCAGTTCGTGTACAAACTGTACAGCCTGTAACAGTTAAAACTTGAAAGTGGCCAGAAGAAAATATTTGAAAACCACAGTCCTCAAACAAGCGTTACTTCGAATCAAGACCCAAGAGGTCAACCACCTGTAACTTGCAGGTGGTTGACCTCTTGGGTCTTGAATAGAAGTAACGCTTGTTTGAGAACTGTGGTTTTCGAATCTTTTCTTCTGGTCGCTTCCAAGTTTTAATAGGGTCTTCTTGTGGCAGTATTGTTTGTAGCTTATGTTATTCAAACACTTCTTCCTCAGTTCAACTTGTAACAATGTCATTTTGCATTTTCGTAGCAGCTCTAATTTTTCCTTGCCATTTTCAATATACTTACCACACTATTGTCACTTATATTATATATGATGCGCAGTTTTTTAATACTCTAGACAGCTGGCATCCATATCATTTTCATCTCAACAAGTTGTAAGCAAAAAATTTTGATATTTATGCCCATTATGAGATACGATAACCTCTTCTATTAGCTTCATGAAAGTCAAATGCCTATAAGTTTGAATATTGGTTACGTATTAACAAGAGATGAAAGTAGCGAATGTCCACCAACGTAAAAAATACTTGCTAAGACATATTCATTCATACACATTCTTGAAAAAAAATCCTCCTACTTAAATTTTCCTACAAAAATAGATATAAATATAGAACTGTTCACTACTTTCCAGAAATATCTCACCTGAACCAATATCAAAACTTTTAAAAGTCTAAGGATCTCGGCGGCGCTTTCGTCATTAACGTACTTGATTTTAATCGCCAAAAATTTTATCATTTGCATATCTTGACAAAACAAGAAAACAATATCAGTTTGCCTTTTTAAATTAGTTATAAGATACTTGCAGTAACCGCAAGCAGCTTTAAGAACATTTTCATCGACGATCCAAATCAAAACCATAGACATAAACATGCAAAGTTTAATGGCTAATTCAGTGTTATCAGGCATCCCTGGATTTGATAAGATCAACCGATCTAGGACTTTTTGATTACGTAGCATCGTCGGTATCATCATGGCTACATTTTTTGATAAATCCTCAGCGTTTATTATATGCATCATCTCTATTGCCCTGAAAATTTGAAATATAATATCAACAATTACGCGTTTTATTGTTGGGTCAAGAGTTGACTCAGTGGCGGCTCGTGATATTGTCTGCAGAGGAGGCTTGATATTCTGAAAGACAACTGATGTGCAATATGACTACAATTTGTACATTTCCCCACCACCCCTGAGGTATTACAACGGCGCGTTACATTTTTTTGCCGTGGGTTGTTCGCCAGGATACCGATTCACGACTTGAGAGAATAGAACTAATAAAAGAATAGAATGAAAAGGAAATAGAAAATATGATGAGATGAAAAAATCATTCTCATGAAATTCTCGTTCCTACGACTCGAGTATCGGTATGCAAAGGAGTCCTACTATCCCACTTGTAATTAAATTATATAACTTTTAATAAAAATAAAAATAGTTTTGGTAAAAGAATTAAAGTGTTTTTCTACAAACAAAAAATTGTATTCATTATCACTGCCAGGCCTGTAAAATTATAAGTTTTAAAAGAAATTAAAATAGTTTTGAGAAAGAAGTTATAAAAAAATATATAACCGCGGAACTCTATATTATGGAGAATTATAAAAAATATTTCCTAAAAAATAAATAACACAAATAAATATTTTTTCTAAAATAGCAACTACCTATATTAATCTCTGCTTTAAAGCCTGAATATTTTTATAAATGAGTGGTAACCTGCGATTTTTGGAACTAGCAAAATGGTTGATTATTTCATCATAAAATGAATCGCGTTTACTCAATTCTGACAAAAAACGTTTTTCTATTGAAATACGCGATACATTTGAAAGGCGGTCTTGACTCATTTTGTTTCTAGTAAAAATGTTTTTATGCGTTTAAGTGTTGAAAATGATCATTCTACAGAAGCTTACCGGAATTGTCTCAAAAAATAGTGGCGTTATTCAAAAAGTTCTCTAATTTTGGGTCATAAGTTTTTAAAAAATCTACCAGCTCTTTGAAATTTCCTTTATTGCACGATTCTCGTTTTTCGTCATGTCCTCGGAAAGAATTTTCTTGTGAAGATAACTATATAACGGCATCTATTAACCTCTTTAATATTTCCCTATTCTCACGGACCTTTTCGTTAACATTTTTTATTTCTCTCTTATGTGCAGAATCCAAGAAATTTACAATATTTTGTTTACCAAACATTTTGAATTTAATGCAAGGTGAAATGTGCTCCTGGGATTTTTCGTGCCTTTCTAAACCTCGCGACAAATTTTGCAAATTATTAAACCCGGCCCTGCCCCAAATTGAGGATTGATCATTAGTAAATAATAAACATCTCCAACAATATAATTTGTTTCTAACTGTTGATGCCGTTAACCACTCGACTTTTTTATAATTGTTATCACAAAACCCTCTGTTTTGTTTACCACTTTTAAAAACTAACGAAAGCATTGCTGGTGTAGGCCTGACATTTCTTTTAATTCTTACCTTTTCGTCATAAATAAGAGTAGTAAATCCATTTAATAACAAATAATCCACCACGTCTGGACAACAAGACATGTTGTTGGGAATATTTTCACCTAGAGCACTTATTTCTAGCCCGCCTATCAAATGTTTTATGTATTTATACGTCAAGTTGTTCTTAACCGGTTAAACGCAACTGTCAGACTGTCAGACGTCAGTTCGTTTTCTTTGTGAATCACCTGACTCTTGAATGACCTGTGCACATGCGCTATAAAAACTGAGATCTGAGGCTAGCCTCATACTTGGCTATTCCAAGTGTTGCTATTTTACACAGCGCAAAGAAATTCAAGGTCATTCATGTTATAAGTAAATGCGGTAAAGTTGGAAGCTATTTCGTATTAGCCTCCAACGAACCGCAGTGTTCATTCAGTAAAAGACCGGCCGACCGGGAAATATGCATACAAAGACTATCCGGACTGTAACGTTATAGGTATGTTTGTGGAAAGGAAATGCAAAAATGTTATATATAAACTGAAAATTAATTAATGAATAATAAACAATAAAAAAATATTGAAAATTGAGATATACCTAATAGAAATTTCTTAAGATATTACTTTTGAAGATATGGTGGTTCTTCCAAGGGGAGGCTCAGCCTCCCCTGCCTCCCCTGACGAGCCGCCACTGAGTTGACTAACGCCTAGGGTAGACATACCGTAGGACGCTCTTGAAGAAAATGCTAAAAGAATCGGTTAAAGCTCCGTTAAACTCGATAAAATTTAAGTCATCGGTAGGTCAAAAAGTGAAGTGTCATAATAGAAGAACAAAGTACATACCGAATTATTAATTGAAAATTTCTGGTAAAGTGTTTGTTAATAGTACCAAAAATAAAGTAAACAAGTGCAGTGCGTTAGTTTCGCCGTCGACGGAAACAGTCCGATTTATACGTGGGATCCTTTCATGTGGATAGTTATTGGGAAAGAAGGCTGAATGCTAAATGTTGTTAATTTTGGAAATATACAGATATATTCCATTTACTCTCTGAAATATTGAGATATTCAAATACTTACTTGTCTCTGGCCAACTCATCTACTCTGCAATCAACTATAATATTCAACAAAATGGATCCAGCATTACACTGAATAATAGCTTTGCTCAGAACCTCTGTTTCCTTATCTCTTTTCAGCCACTCGATCAGAACGTACTTTTTAAGTTTACTGTCGCCTCTTTTTAAAATCCAAACCAGCTGAGCTAAATGAAAAGTGATAGCTTTACTAAGTCCGAACGGAAATTTCGTGAGGATTATCAAAATTTCGTCGCCAAGGAGCAAAGTGGTTTTATTGAGGCAGTCTGTCATTATGATGGGGTAAATGTGACACAGCTGCTTTAGGAGAGGCAAATCGACAGAAAATCTGTCGTAGGAGTAAATGAATGCAGATATCGATTTTAGGATATCTGAGGAGCTCCATATCAACCTAAAATAGAAAAAATATTAATGGATGAAAAATGTCTTTGTCATTATTGAATCTAAATCGAGGGGCAGACTCCGAAGAAAATCTGGTGTACATCCAAAAAAAGCCCGGGAAAATCTCCAGGAAATCTCCAGGAAATTTCAAGGAAATCTGAGCAAATCTGCAGAAAATACGAGGAAATTTGAAGAAATCTGCATCAAAAAGAAAATTTAACAGGTGACCCCTCTATCTAAATAAATATTATGTTTAATCTACACTTTTCCCTAACTAGTTTAAGACTTAGAGTAGGAAAGACATACAGGGTGTAATTAGTTTCATGTCATTTAAAAAAAATGGTGGTAGGGAACGACAAGACAAACAAAAAAACCTTATATAACATGGGGTCTAAAGCTCATAGTTTTGGAGAAATAAAATAAACAAAAATTTCGCAAATTTTCAATAACATTTTTTGAGAACTGCTGGAATATTGAGGTAGGTTTAGATCTAGATCTGATCTGAAGTAAGTAAACTATAACTCTCCCTTGTGCAATATTTTAGTTACTGTGGGTGTTTCGTTATGTACACACGTCCAACCCGCCCGTTCGTTGTTTTTGTTATTTTTTAATTTCGCGTCATTGTGTATTTATAGTTAGGATTTATTTTATTGACTTACCGTTCAAGTTGTCAAATTCTTGATTACGTACAGACACAATTTACTTGTTCGTTCTTTTTATATTCCTTTTTGGCTTTTGTACCAAGTTTTTATTTTATTTTTTTTTATTGACAACGTTAGTTGAGAGTTTAGTGTTGAACGAAGTGCGTATGTCCTTAATTCGTCGTACCGATCTGTGTATTGATGCAGATGCAGAGATTTTGAATCATTTAGGTAGGTAGTAAGCTTTTAACCCAGGACACTCATTTATGTTACAAATGTTAATAAACCACATTTAAATTTTCTAAATTATAAACAATCCAATATTTTGTTCCGAACTAAAAAGCACACATGTAAAGAAATGCTCTGTTTAAACCTCCATGGCCATTATTTGCTTGCAATTGGTCACGAAGAGAGAACGAATTATTTACCTCTTTATACTTGCCTCAGTTCAGTTGAGGCGGTCCATCAAAGGCGGTCGATGATCCTTTGACACCGCAGACCACCGCGTGTGCCGGCGAGCACTTTTTATGGCAATTTAAAAGTTGTATAATTGGGAACTACAAGTCCATTGACCAAGAAAAGCAGTGGTTCTCAATAGTTGTCTACCATAATATTAAAAATATTGACTTAGATCAGTTTTTTTCAAAGTGCCCCTAGAGGGAAAAGTCATAAAGGATTTTTGTTTTGTCTAGTCGGTCCCCATTACCAGATTTTTTTAATGACATGAAATTGATTACACCCTGTATATTATAAGAAGTGGCAACGCTACTGCCAGCGGACAGTGGGTCAGAATCTAAAATTTCTGGCCAAAATTCTGAAACTCTGCAAATTTACTTAGTGTGCATAGGTCGTTAAGGGAAAAATAGTAAAAAAATTGACATCGTCAGATATAGGGGTTGAAAATATGAACAACCTTCAATATTTTTTAAACTCAGTTTACGTACTTCTGATACCTAAATTTCTATGAGAAAATATGGGGAAAAATTAACAACCCCTGGGGATGAGTTCTAAGGGTTGAAAATATAAATAACGCACGATTTTTTCAAACTTGGCATGCGTGTTGATTGCGCATAGGTATTTATGAGAAAAATATTTTTAAAATACCTTCTCGTCCTGGGAGCGATATGTAAGAGTTCAAAAAATTGTTTAATCAGTGTTTTTAGCAAATGATTCAAAAAAATTATACATTGTTAACATTGTGGAATAAAAAGAGACAATAGGCATTCAAAAGATAAATGTATTACAAATTTTTAAACAGAAATAATAAATAAAGTAAGACCTATCAAAAATACACAGTTGTCTACCTAATCACTACTGTTCTGTCCACTACTGGTTTCGGAGGTGCTTTCTTGTGGTGTTTATGTCACCGAAGTCTCTGGAGGTTTGGGTACTTCTGGTATTGCTAGTAGACTTAATACTTCGGAAGGTAAATGTTGACCTCTTTTGGGGCAATTTTCTAAGTCCCGTGATGAACGGGTCGGACGAAATTAACAGGCAATGAAAAAGATCCTCGTTCGTTAGTCTAGATGATTTTATAGTGTGACTTTGCCTGCATTGTTTAGGGTCTTTATTTCTCGACTCCCGAACTTCTTCTGAGAGTTGACCGATTGGTAACATCGCAGGCTCAACAATTTCAGCTCCGTGTATGAAGATTTTGTGCGCAGATGCCGGCATGTAATACCATCCGTGTAATTTGTGACAAATAGATTCGTCGTCTCTTTTGCATAGCTACAGAGGGTCAGATTTAAAAATGTTTGGCCGCAATTCTGCAACTCGTGGAAATATCAGTTAGCAATTGCAGGATAAATAATTTAAAAAATCCATCGATAAATGGGGGTGGTGGGTTTCAGGGGGTGGAAATTGAAATAATTATATGAAATTGTGAATTTTAGGATTCGAATAGAATATTACCACCAAATTGAAGGAAAAAACTTTCGCTAACAAATAGGGCTTGGTTTCAGGTTGTGCAAATCGAAACTCATTGATAAAATGTGGAAACTTATGATACTAATAGAATTACATTTCAAACTTTTAACAATGTATTACTTTACAAAATCACAAGGATTGCATTGTTAAAAATAACTTTATTCGTTGATTAATAGTCAATTTCGTAGTCACTTTGCGGTTCACTCGAACTGTTTTGGCTTTGAGATGTATGTGACTCTTCACAATCAGCTGAGATTTCCATTTCTATTTTTATAAAAGGATCCGATGAAACCAAAAAAGTATACGCAACAAATCCTCGTTGGTCACAATTCTTTATTGACATTTCTCTTTGGACTTTTCAAATTTTCTCTCCAAATCTTGAATAAATTAAGTCGCTTGGGTTTATAAGAGAATCTGAAAGAAACGCAAAAGAGGAGGTACTAAATTGTTTGCCAATTTCATCTGCTTACTTATCTAACATAGGAGTTGAAAAATATAGGATGGTATACAGTAGAGATGTTGTGTATTGAGAGTAAATTTCACTTTGAAGTAATAATTACTGAACAAATTGAATGAAATCGGTGACTGCAATATCAACAATAATTATTATTATTACATTTGAAATTGCAATTCACAGGACATGTAATGGACACTATACTCAATATAACAAGGAAACTACAATACGGAAGCTTAGCGAAGTAAAGCGTAACAGAAGGGTAAAGTTTCTCATTCATCAAAATTTACGGCAAAAACCGCTTACTCGATATAAGGTTATAACTTAGGTACCAAATGGCAAACAAAATCAACTAACTGCTTACAATAAAGGTCTTACCTTGTTCTGTATCAGACATTGCCGATTCATTCAATTGAAGACAAAGAAACAAAAAATTCACTGTTCGAAAAACACCAAATATTCACTGCACAAATTTAACACATAACGACGATGTTTCGTTCTCGAGCCGTAGAACGCAGATGAAGCAGTTATTGGGTGTGGGGTCTTCTGTTCCCCTAAGTATAACAATCACCCTTACCAAGAAGCCTGTTTATTACCCACTTCTCGGAAATCTGTTAAAATCGATTGATTTGAGTTTTGGCCAGAAATGCCTGAAATTGACCTACTGTGCAGCGGTATGACCAACCTGCCACAAAGAGCAAGCGTCAGTGGCGGAACATATGTACAATATGTATGCATCAAGTTTATCATGTTAATAGCAAAGCGGGTGTGGCAGGAAAAAGGAGCGCAAGCCAACAATGGAATTTGAAAAAAAAATTGGCATTCTATCGTCATGAAATTATTCTCTGAAAAGTCTCACACTCGAGGGGGGGGGGACATTTGCTTACAAAGTTTGCAAAAACTACTTTTTCGGCGATAACTCGGAAAATACGTGATCTAAGTCAAAAATATTAATTAGATCTCGAGTTACGGGTAATTGAAGAATACTCGGAAAAAAATAGTTTGCCGGTGATTTCAAGTGTTAAACCGATTTGTTATGGATGGAAGGAAGGTATAAACCTCAATTCTGATCAAGGTGGAAGGCAGACGGTAAGACTTTTCGGAGCTACGTAACTTTGCCCAAGACCTTCACAAATTGATGGGTCTTTGCTCATTGTGCGTATAATCCCATCAACTTCCATAAGTGAAAACGGTTTTTGATATTTGAAAAAAATTGCGAAGCTACACCCGATAAACTGTTATGCATTTTTTTCAAATTGCGTTTTTCCTACGAAAAAGAGGTTATATTTAAATATATTTTTTGCTCATGTAGGGATTTTTTTCTATTTCTAATTTGAAAAAAAAAATCGTGGCAATGGATGATCATTACGAGAGTTAGCGCTGATAACGCTCGTGCCTCTGTGGATGGGGGAACAAAAAGGATAATCAACTACCTTTAGGTTTATTTTCAAGTTCAACTCTCTATTCAACTTGTGTTAAAAGAAAGATCGAATCAAAGAATATTTTCGGGCTCAAATGGCGAATTATACAGGGTGTTCCTTAATGACGTGCTAATATTTCAGGGTGTGATTCCTTAGGTCTTTTTATGAACAAAAGTTCATATGAACATACTTATGTCCGCAGCGGCTTAAATTTGTTGCTGCAGAGTGTTGAATTTGTTCATTTTTTAGCCGTTATTTTTTAATATCTCAGAAAGTGCTTTAGAGATTATTTTCAATTTCGGTTTGTGTTAATAGTATATGGTTTTATATTCTATACATATTTTTGTTAGAAGTTATTTTATAGCTCCACCACTGGCGTCCCTCCGAACATGTTCTCTAATATTTTTTACCAAAATAGTGGTACGCCACTGACACTTTTTCATGTGGATATCTTTTCTGATTAGCCTGATCAATTCTACATAAATACGGTCTCTTGGGTTTTTCTTCATTAAAACGATTAAATTCAAATTATTCAAATTCGATTAGTTTCAAGTGAATAAGAGTATCGACTAATTGTGAAGTATAAATACTAAAAATTAATTTAGCAACAAATATACTTTTTGGGCTTACCTGCTGTGTGTGCACAAAAAACTGCAAATATTGAAAAACATTTTTGAGTGAATTTGAAACCACTGCCGTATGTCTGCCGGAAAATCTAGCAATTTATCTAAAACAACAGTACGGTTTTCTTTCACTTTTATTCCTTCACCTCCATAGTCCGAAAGTAATATGGCGAATAGTTTCATAACTTCGTCTCTCAAAATAGACTTACTAGACAAATTGATAACTTTATCGGAATTGTTTAGTAAATCTAACATAAATGTTTCAAAAGCTTCTAGTAAATCTGTGTTCTGATGCCTTTTCCTATTTTTAATGTAACTGTATTTATTATAAAACTCGTTCATTGCTGTAACTAGTTCCAATAAAGTATTATCATCACGGTTCTAGGAGAAAACAAACAAACTAGTATTTTGGAAAACAGTACATACTTTTCCTTACCTCTTGAAGCAACGAAGGCCCATAATTCAACAGCCAATGCACACAGACATTAAATACTTCAGTAGATATTGTAAACCTAGTTTTAATAAAATAAAAATAAAATAAAATCGTAAACGTGTGGTTGAAAACGACGTAGCTGCTATTCATATATTGTTTTGTAACTCAAAATTTACCACTGTGTTTCGAAATTCACGGTTGCTAAGTCGTAATCCACGGTAATAGTTTCTACAAACACCAAAGTACTCGGACACTACACTCGAAAATTATACTTAAGGCGTATTTCGCCAGGTATGTTGGCATCGTCAGGAGATGGTTAATACTAAACTACCCCAAAGGGGCTTTTTTGGGCCAACCGTGGTAAAGTGTGGAAGCCATTTTTTTACTAATTTTGGGGTGCCGAAAACGAATGCGTCATCCATATTGGCGACAAATTTCGGGAACTCGATAAAAAACAACCGTTATTTAGGGCAGACATTGGAATTGATATTAGAATTTGCCACTAGAATTAGAACTACAAGAGGTTGTGATCTAAGAGCTGGCTACGAGAATTAAAAATGATAAGGTGTAGTGAAAATTTTTATGTAAAAACCCTCCGTATTAGCTGAAAAGTACATAGCTCTGCAGCCAGAAGTCGCCCCCAGGGTGGGAAGCGTGGACGGGCGTTCAAACGCGTTAACTTTTAATCAAAATATAATCTTTGAGTGCAGGTCTGAAATTTTGTGTAATTATAGTTTTTAACTGTAGAAATTGCGTAAAATTATTGCCAGAAGTCTAGGTCGGGGATTAAACGTTGCCAGAAGTCGGTAAAGTTGTAAAAAAATTGTTTAAATTTTAATGTCAAGGTGTAGTTCTGGCGATTTTGTTTTTATATTTAAAATCTCCCTATTCTTCCGGGTTTTCCGGTTATTAACGTACCAGTGACTTGACGTGACAAATTGAACTCGCGAAACGTCAAAACATTTTTTTTGCGTTTCACTCACCTCTGTCTGCTCGAATGTTCGATTTCGCCCAAACAATTAACGATGCCGTGAAAATGCCAATTTCGATCTTTCGATATCGACATTAGGAAGCCTTCCTGCTGATGTAAGTATTTAGTAATGAACATTTAAAAATTTCACGTTTTGCTTTTTCCGGCGAGCCTAATTGAAATTTCAAGTCCACCCCAACCGCAGCACATCGTGTTAAGCGACGGCTTTCACAGCGGATTTCTAGGTTCGATCCTGTACGGGTGTACTTTTTTAATTTGTTTTGTACTTTTTCGCTGATATTTCTTATTTTAAAATTACATTTTGAGTTTAATGCAATTTATACAGTTAAAACTATAACTACACAAAATTTCAGAGCTGCACTCAAAGATTTTATTTTGATTAAAAATTAACTCGTTTGACCGCCCCCGCCCACGCTTCCCACCCCGGGAGCGACTTCTGGCTACAGAGCTATGTACCTTTCAACAAATAAAGAGGGCTTTTATGTAAAGATGTTCACTGTACCTTATCATTTTTAATTTTCGTAGCCAGCTCTCCGTCTATTGGGTGATTAGAGATTTATTTTGTAATTAAAACCAATAAAGCCTCTAAAATGATAAAATTCACCACCATAATTGGTGGGGATGGGTGTAAGAGTATTCAGAAGTAATCACACTATAACCTGATAATAGCCATTTAACGAGGAGTTTTGGCTTTACTTCCACATCTACGTAGTGGTTTGGAAAGTATAGTAATCGTAAAAAACATATCAAAAATTTTAACATTGGAAATGTTTATGTTCGTATATGGGGATCGAGTTACCAGTTTTCGTTCACGGTCAAAATACAGCGGTGTCGCGGTCGAGTGAGACTGTCGTATATGCAACGGCCGATATATGCAAATGTAATATGGGTTGCATATATCACAGGGAGTCAAGTTTCCAGTTTTCATTTAAGGTCGAAATACAGCGGTGTCGCAAACGAGAGTGGCTCGTAGCTGTTTCCGGACTAGACGAAACCGAGTCCCGAAAAAGTTTATGTTTTATGTATGGTGTTATCATTTCCAATGTCCCGATGGTTGCAAGAATTGCGAAATCTGTGAATTTTTTTGTTGAAATAGGTTTAGGGTGTCATGAAACGTTGAAATTTTGAATATGAGCAAAAAAAAATTTCTGTATGTCGGTCAGTCGGCCTATCTGTAACTTTTTTTGTTCGCACGTTTTCTCTGGAACGGTTTAAGATATTGACTTCAAATTTTGTACACGTATGTATTATAACGAAATCTGGAACAAGATTGTTTCTTTTAACATATACGGTGAAGAGTTGGGGGATAAATAGGGGAAAATAAGTAAAGTAAGCTGGTAAGAGTACAGTAACTTGGAATTTATTGTATATACTGGAAGCGAAAGTCTCAGATTTTTTTATTACATTTTCCAACCCCTCCACCACCCCCACTCTATTATTAAAAGGGCTGATTAAAATAAATTGAGATATTCACTTGAAATTTGATACACGTATGTACTATAACGACGTCTGGAACTAGATTATATTTTGAGATGATTCTATTGAAGGGGTGGGGGGTAAATAGAAGTAAAAAGGAGAAAACGAGTAAGGCAAGCTAGTAAACGTACAGAAATTTGAGATTTGGTGTTTATACTAGACACCAAAGCCTCAGATTATAATATTGGGGTGCTAAACAGCATTAATACTGACAGGCATTATTCCAAATAGCCCACCTTTCGGCGAGCCGAGACAGAGCTTAGGTGGGGATGATGGGGTTGGTTAAATTCGTTGGACCATAGTTTGATATAAATATATACATTCCTAAATTTATTTTAATATCAATTAAGTATCTCCACATGATGCCAACATTGTTGTCGAACCGCTCGTCGAGTATAGTATTCGAGCGTTTGCAGAAACTGCTTTATCGTATATGCATTCTGATTTAAAAATTGTGAATTTGAACTCAATAATTATGAATTCCGAGGGAGAAAAACAGTAAAAGCATGGCCTTCTACAGCTTTCGTAAAAGATCAGTAATAAATAAACTGCAATTTTCAAAGTTCCAACTATTGTCTGGAAGGACAACGTCATCTCAAGCATAATTAAAAAAAGACAATACGACTTATCCAATTTCAAGAGACCTTCTTGACATAGTATTTGCCTCACTTCAAAATGAGTCAGATCAACCTGGGGTATTTCTCATTTTTTGTGCATAGCTGTTAAATAAACAATAAACGTGAAAAAATATTTGAATATCTATCCATTATTTATTTATTTATTTAAAGCGTTCGGATACATTTCGAAAGCAGTTTTTTTGCTAGAATCAGTTCAAGAGGCACTACCAATTATGCTGTTACCAGATGGTAACCTGATCTGATATTGTTTAAAACAATTTTGTTTCGGAAAAGAGAGAAAATATTGCATTTTTTCAATCAAACAATTTTTTTTAAATAATTTTTAACCGGTTTAGATTCCGAACTTCCAAAAAATGGAATTGACGGTTTTTAATTTTATACCTCATAGCGAACACTCTTCGGCGGTTTTTGAAAAATTCACGTCGAAGAACAGTTGTCACTATGAATTTCAACGAGTAGGAACTAATTATTGTCTCAAGTAACAGAAAAAAATGTGGAGGGTGTCCCGTAAAAAAACTGAAAGAGTAAAATTAATTCAGTCAGTCGGAACAAAAAAAGGCCTCACAAAAGGTGGGACAGGAATGATTTTAATATATGTTGCCAGGGCCGTCGAGAGGAACGATGAATGGCATTTATAATAATAAACTTTTATCTCTATACAAATTTCGAAGAGCGGGGGATCATACTCCATAAAGTTGAATATTTTAAAAAGCGGGGAATAATATTTCCTCAAAGTTGAATATCTATCTCGATCGAAATTTTAGTGAGCGGGCAGGGAGTGATATTTCTTAGGTTTCAATTTTTATCTCAACACAAATTTTAAAGAGCGGGGGGGTGATATTCCCTTACCTATAATGCAAATGCTGACCTCCAAACCCCCAACTTTAGGCGAAACCCGGGCCCCCTCAAAAACCGCCGGGCCCGGGAGAAAACACACCCCCACCCCTCGTCAGGCCTGTATGTTACTTAGGTCGGGATCCGAACAGAAAATTCTAGTTTTCGAACTTGGGGACGGAGGGCGCGAGACGCCACACATAGTGGGAAATTTTCCACTTCTTTTGGACGAGTTAAAATGTATTTTTTCAATACTCGTGAATTATTCTAGTTTGCCCTCCGATTGCTACAATTTAAATATCTATATTCTTCTGATGAACATATCGGACCCAATATCGGAACATTAAAAAAAATGTTTCAACAAGAACTGCCCTATATAGCTATTATTTTAATTAAAGAGGCAAGTAAAGTAAAAAGTAACCAAATTTCAATTTTGGCGCTAAGAAAACATAAGAAGTTGTAAGTATAAGAAGTCCATGGATATACAACCTCAAAGTTGCTTATGTGCTCCTCAGTTGTAAACATTTAAATATATTTATTAGTTTATTACACTATTATATTTTATAAAGCTTGAATTTAACGTCATCCTTGAGTAAATATTCTTATTTTTACATTTGTTAGGCTTTTTAAAATTAATTTTATTCATACATACAATTAATTAAACAACCTAGAGCAATAAATTAATTACATATCGAAAAGATGCCGAATATCTAGATATTGGACCATTTTTGGACAAGTTGGATAACCTGTTCGTAATCAGCAATAGAAAAATAATAAAATAATTACACAACAGCCAGAAGCAATCCAAAAATAATAAAATACCTAAACAACAGCCTATAGAAAGAAATGATATATCGAAGAACTCAAAAAGTGCATAAAAACGAAAAAATAGCCAATATTTGAACCCAAAAATCATGAAATGCAACTATAAAATTGCGGTTATCTACAATATTTTTGTTCTTTTTTTATATGTTCCGATATTGGGTCAGATACATTCATCAGAAGAATAGATATTCAAATTGTAGCAAACAGAGGGTAAACTTTTGAATCATCGGAGTTAAAAAAAAATATATTCAAATTGGTCAAGAACTGTGTGTCAAATGTACATTTGTCCAAAGAAAATGGTAAATTTCCTATTGTGCGCCTACTTGGATTTAAGGCGCTAAAAATTTATTTAATCAAAATAACTTGTCAGCGGTTGATCCTACAACAAAAATGTCTATGACAAACTTGAAGAAAATGAAATTCGTCCTGTAAGTCTAATATGTACAGCGGCGGAAAGATGAATATTTTTCAAAAAATCACAATTTTAGTGACTTTTTAAAATTATTTCTGGCTATATATTACATAATTATAATAATTTTTAAAAGCTCTTATTTAACTTGCAATGACACTGTGTTAGTTTGTTTAGCTCAAATCTTGCAAACTAAATTAGAACCACTTCCTCTTATACTACGGAGTTGAGATTTTACATGTTGATTCAGTTTCGATGACTGTGCATTTTTATGATAGGCATGCTCTGATTCTACACCCAGGATATACAGTGTGGTCGATTCAGTGTGCAACAAATGGAATTTTTTTTTAGTTCACAACCAAAGTTTAAATACCGCCAAAAGTTATTACATGTCCAATAACCATTTGGTGGTGCACTTAGAATGGTTTCAAGTTAAATAGTATACAGGGTAGAGCAAAAAATATGAAAATCGTTCAAGAGTAAAGTGAGCTTCGGTATGTCGAAAAAATTATACATAAAAAAAAATTAAGAAAAAGCTTTTATTTTAAAAAACTACTAAAAAGTAAAAAGTGATTTTATTAAATTCATACACCTGGAAACCAAAAGCTTTGGGGGCGGTCAGTAGAGCAAGGTAACAATGCAATGGTGCTATAGGACCGTCCCCAAAGCTTTTGGTTTCCAGGTGTATGAATTTAATAAAATCACTTTTTACTTTTTAGTAGTTTTTTAAAATAAAGGCTTTTACTTAAAAATGTATTTTTTTATATAATTTTTTTTAACTCAAAGTAAACTCATAAGACTAAATAACGCGTTTTTTTTATTGTGGTATCCCTAATATTCACAATGTTCCAGTTTCGCAATTTTAGAGATCAAAATGGAGCTTATTGAGCCGTGCGGAGGGAGTTACGCCCGGACCCTATAGGCCCAGAGGGCGGCTCGTATTCCGTAATTTATGCTCGCGAATACATTATTGCTTTTCTCTTCTTTTTGGGGGTCAGATCGGTTGATGCTTGTCTGTGATTCTGAAAAAAACAATTTTTAGCACCTTAAATCCAAGATGACGGCTCGCGCCTCCCTTCTCCAAAGTCGAAAACTTTTCATTAGGTTCCTAACCTAAACAACATATGTCAAAATCGCTTCTGCCACACATTTTGTACGGCAAAAGTACCTACTGACTGAATTAAACCAGGACAACATCTTAACCTGTATATGATGTATAATATAAAATAACGAATGAACAGTGCAAACAAAAATAATATAATACATTTTTCCACTGTATATAGGCTTCAAGGATTATAAAATTACACTTGAGATGAGAATTGGTTTCACTGTTGAAACTATTGAACAATAACAGATAAAAAATGTGAATGTAATAAGTTACTAGATATCTACTTACTTTTTCAGCACTATATTGCAGATAAGTGCCAATTCATACACTACTTTTAATCCTTTGTATATCTCCGAAATTTCCGCTAAGTTCCTGGAAGTTGTCAGAGGTAAAGGTCCGTTTATCATCAATAGATCGCACAAAATCTCTGTGCAATTGCGTATATGAGGTAATCCGAATATTTTCAATTTTGTGGTAAACGTCATTACGTTGAAAAGCCTTTCTCTGGCGTTTAGTATATTTTGCGTATATATATTCATTAGTTTTATTCTTAAAACAAAATTTGTATTTTAATAAAAGGCCACAAATGACCGTCACTGATTTTAATTCTATAGGTACTTACTTTGAAATCATACACTTTAGTAATTCTAGTAAATTAAATAATATTTCATCCACCTGCACATTTTCCAACGATAAAAGGTTTTCCAACGTAAATTCCAAACTATATTTAACTGCCTGCGCATTTGAATAAAATATATCGCGCTTACTAAGTTTTATCAAAAATTTCAAATGTAATCTGAAAAAAAGTTTCCAATAGGTAAATCTATAATAAGTGGATACCTACAACACGCAAATTTTAATTTCTCACCTCATCAAATCGTAGTTTATAATGCTGATGTTAACTAAATTTTCAAATGGAAAGCATTCTATTAATTCTGCAAGATTCGACTTGGTCAACGTATTATCCACAGCCTCTATTAGAAGTGTTAATTCTTGTGAAGTAATTTCTTTCATCGTATTTTGTGCTATGAGAGTATTAGTGATAACAATTTCAACTTTATCTACCCATTAAGCAAAACGCCATTGTTGTTTATTAACAATCAGCTTGTGTTGACTAGATTTTGTCTTTTGTATTCAATAAATTCCAAAGGCAACTACGATTTAAATAAATTGTAAAGACTCAAATACCTATTAATAAAGGACCATGAGATTTGCATTTAATAGGTAACTTCGCCTTACTTCAAACAAAATTTAATAATGTACAGTTCCTCAGAAGTTTCAGGAACATTTCATGGCCAACTTCTCGTGTAGGTACCTATCTTACCGTATAAATATTATAAACTGTAAAGTATAGGCACAGAAGACAGAAACTATACCTATCTGAGTCGAGTAGTTATTTCTTACAGAAGCATCTCTGTCCGAGTGTCCGACTTGTAAACATGGTTTATGGTTTTTTTATCTACTCTTATTAAATTAGGATATTAATTATTAATCGACTGCTTTTGAACATGTAATAGTATCTATAAACAAATAGTGTGATTTTTTATGACTCCCTAGCTGTAGTGAATTATCTTTACACCAATGATCTGTCCAATTATTGATGTAACGCGTAAAATAAAATAGAATAGTCCATTATTATCGAGGGGAGGAAGGTGATTTACTGATTTGACATGTTTGAACCATGGCCCCCACAGGGGTAGGGCTGGGTAGACCCCTGGATCCAGGGCCCGTGCCTGGGGGGCCCAGGCCCAATTTATGATAACGTTTTCCCTTCCATTTGTTTCGGTCTTTCTGTCGAACCAGTCGAACGTCGAACTCCGTGTGACGTGGTTGAATTCTATCATTTTCGTCTGATACTAATAACATTTATTTGGTTAAGTTTCACATTAAGTTATTTTATAATTTGTATAAAAGTTGCCGAGGCAGTTAGCATTTCACCATCAGAGTTTGTTATCAAAAGAAAGCCCAATGCAGATGAAAAGACGCCTGATCAACTTCAGCTAGAAGCATCAAATGAATTCAAACTTTCCTTCCTGTTTTGGATTTTGTCATCGCGGATTTGAAAAGAAGATTTGCGACCTGTGAACAAATTTGTGATCTGTTCTCGCCAGTTTTGGCTTTCATGGACCTAGAAAATGATGAACAGAAAGTTAAAACCACCAATCTGGTTTCAAAGGATCCTTCAGACCTTATTGGTTGAAAAAATTCTACACATGAGCGTCTACAGTACGGTCTTCCAATCAGAAAAGGACCCGATAAAGCTTCTCAACTCCATATACCTACCTATGAGAAAAACCTTCAAGCAATTTTTTTGAACCTGTGTCAAAGATTAGAGAACTAATTCTAAATCTTTGCCTGTGTACTGCAATTAGACTTTTTTGTACGATTCCAGTAACAGTATATCTACGGCTGAAAGGTCTTTTAGTAGACTGGCGAACTCTTTAAAAATTGGCAGAGTACAACAGGCCAAAGTCGTCTTAACCATTTAGCAATTTTAGCAATTGAGAATGAATTGGCCAAGTCTCTCGACTTTTCCGACGTAATTGAACATTTTAGTCAAAAGAAAGCTAGTCTATAGAATAGTCTTATTTTGTAGCCAGCGTATATGATTTACATAGATCCTAATTTTAATTTTTTGTAACTATTTTTATTCTAATCTTAGTGTGTTAAATAAATATACTTACTTTTTGTGGCCAATTGCCAAGTCTCTCGACTTTTCCGACGTAATTGAACATTTTAGTCAAAAGAAAGCTAGTCTAGAATAGTCTTATTTTGTAGCCAGCGTATATGATTTACATAGATCCTAATTTTAATTTTTTGTAACTATTTTTATTCTAATCTTAGTGTGT
This sequence comes from Stenurella melanura, assembly GCA_963583905.1. Lineage (NCBI taxonomy): Eukaryota > Metazoa > Arthropoda > Insecta > Coleoptera > Cerambycidae > Stenurella > Stenurella melanura. Next base: position 22,387,675 of record OY757311.1, on the reverse strand, counting down.
TAAATAAATATACTTACTTATTGTGGCCAATTGGCCATTATTAAGTAAAATAATTTTATAAATAAAGTTTAGTTTGAACTTATAAAATAGTTACTATTATACCCTGTATTTTCAAGTTAAATTACATTCTAAAAAGAGTATGGGTAAGTGGGTAAGAAATAACCATGAAATATTGACGCGACTGTAAAATAGAGGGGGGCATCTCTGATTCTGAGTCCAGGGCCCGTAATCGAATGTGGGGGCCATGGTTTGAACCTTAGAGGTTTGAACGTTGTCAAACTATTATAGGTATTAATATTTATCGTTATAATCGTAGATGAAGTACAGTATTCAAATTGTGATAATGGTAATAAATAACACACTTCATCTGCTTACGTTAAATAATATTGGTACTTGTACCCTAATACTTTTCTTCAAAAATTCATATGGGTGTGTTATTGTATATAATACTTACCTATACAAATGATATATCTAACAAACGCAATTAATTTTTCGTGAATTAAAGTGTGCACAACTTTTTTATGTTATACCTATTAGGTTTTTCACCATTAGTATCTATACTATATAGTCTGTTTTTAAACCAGGAGGAGTAAACATGGAAATTCCATTCACACCATAAAAGTATAACTATAAAATACACTAAAACCTTTTTGGTGTTTTGGGCAACCAACAATACACGACTACAGTGTTTTTGTGTGTATTTTATTACATTATATATACTGCATCGACCTCTATTTGACCTCTAGGTATTTTATACAGCATCTATATCATTTACGTAATATAAAGGCACCAAGTAATTAGTCACTTTTACCTTCAGATTTAACAAAAGGGATTAAAAACTGATATATAATGTGCAAACGATAAAATAGAAATTATAACCAAATAATTTATGACATGAAATTAAAATTTTTACAATATGTCATAATTTACGACTATTGTCTTGTGTAAAACTGGCGAGGGCTTATCCAATCACAGATGTAAGATTTAGCGCGTTAAATTTAAAACGCTCCTCCTGGTTTAAAAACAGACTATAGGTACCTTTGAAATATAGATATTGGTTAGCGTTTACACCCCCTAGGGGCCGATGCTGATAGCTCATAAGTAGTGGCCGAAATTAAATAGCAATGATGATAGGCAACTGCAATGCCAGCATGTTTCCACAACTGGATTCATTCTCGTCACCTCTGAGGTACTAGTAGGACTCGTAGACTTCACAAGAAACTTGTAGAAAATGGATCGAGTCTTATTGCTATATCGTTCTAGATGTATTCTGTAGAGTATTTAAAACCGACGATTCACGGCTGGGAAGTAGGTTTTTCAAATGAATTGAGGTTAGATAAATCTCTGTAGTTTATCTATGGATAAATCCGAATTGATACAAAGTGAACAGTAGAGTGAAAATATCTAGTGATGTAAATATTCGGATGATTTCTATTAGTGCAGTTTATCTATGATTTCTATACTCGGATTGTCCGGAATCGGATGACTAGAATATTCGGATTAATCATTCGATGTCGAATTAATTTTCAATATTGTGCTGGAATAGATATCAATAATCAGAATTGTTTTATACAATGTATACATTCCGATTTCGATGATTTTCTATTCAAGAATATATGCGAGATTATGGAGAAAGCGCCGGTGCCAGGATATTTCCGGAGTAGCTGATACTGAATCTGAGGTCGAATTCAATAGGACTAGCACTAAAAGTAGTGAATAAAATTTCTAAAAATATCGAACAGCCTTTAAAAAATGGCCACAGACATTATGAACTGAATTCAATTTCGATATTAGATAATAATATTTAACCATTAAACAGCGAACTTGAGTTTATTTGCATAATATTAATCCAAGTATACCATTCGGATGAAGTTTTAATACTCGGATTGAACCGAGTATGAATCATGAATCATTTTGTAGATTAACATTTAATGTCAAGCGGGAGGGGTGATATTCCAAAAGAACGATATGAATATATTCATGTTTTAGGATTAATATATCGATATTTATTTTATATCAATATATCGTTGCCATCCCTACTTACAACTTCTTTTTGGTATTTCTTTAAATGTACCTAATGTCTCAAAATGATCATAATAAATGACAATAGGTAGTGGACCATGACCAATAATATACCAACAGAAATGAGGGCTGCCAAATAAAAAAATAATAAAATAAAATAAAAAAGATGATCTGTTACAAATTAAAGATAATGTCACCACTCAAAAAAATGCCTGCTCATATTTTAATGTGATACTTAAGGTTGATGAGAACATTATTGTGTTAATAACTTCATACTTACTAAATAGAGAGCAATACGTTGAAATTAAAGGATATAGATCTTTTCGACACACACCAACGTCGGGAGTCCCTAAGGGATCAAACCTCGGTTCATTACTATTCTTAGCAGTAATAAATAGTTTGGGTTGCAACTTACATGAAGCACAAGGGTGATGATTTCGAGTTATTTCAAATTATAAATGACACTGCTGATTGCAGCGCTCTACAGACTAACTAATAAAGCTCAATGGTGTTCAGATCATAAATTGACTATTAACATTAAAAAATGTTATGCAATGTCTTTTTCTTGTAAAAAGGAAATTATTACATTCAACTATGTACTAAACAGTCATACACTTACTAGAAAGAAGTCTCAGAAAAATCTCGGTTTATTACTGGATCAAAAACTAAACTTTACAGAACATATTGATAAAATTGTTAGTGAATTGTGCAAGATGCTAGGTTTTGTAATAAGGAATTCTACAAGTTTTAATAACATTGATGCAATAAAAGCACTATACAATGCATTCATTATTCCTAAATTGGAATATGCCTGTATTGTGTGGTGCCTCCAATACGAAGTTTCTATATTTTAAGACATCATATGGCAGTTACCCACCTAGAGGTTATGCTCACTGACAGTTGAGAAACATTTTTAATTATGAAAGCTTGGAATTTAGAAGATTTGTAGCATGTACAAGGTTTGTCTTCAAATTAATAAAAGGTTTAATTGACAACACAAACTTTCTTGCTCAACTTCCATTCAGAATAGGTACATCAATAATAACAAGATATAATAGCCTATTTTAAATGTTCCCAGGACAAATTTGTACAGAAACAGTCAACTGTTGTGAATGTGTATTCATTGGTCAATACGTATACTGGCAATGTTGACCCCTCCTGCACTAGTTTGTCTAATCTTAAAAATGAAGTAATTAATCAGCTTGAAAATGCTAGCTAAATGTAACGTATTAACGTTGTTAACATACATATTTTCATATAGTTTTAAAGTGTATCTGTAATTGGTCATGTGTACTGTTGATACAAACGATAAAAAAAAAAAAAAAAAAACTAAAATGTTTTTTTATCGAGAAAATAAATCAACATGTCCAAAGTTTTCCTAAAGACTTCAATATTAATGAATTTATTTCAGACTCATTATATATATACAATTTGTCGAATTAATATCCATTCCACTCATTAATCGTACTATGAAGCTGTTTATGGATAAAACGCTAGTTTTTTATTATATTCCTTGAACTTGATAAACTTGAGGCATACATATTGTACGTTAGGGTGGGCCGATACATATTCATTTTTTTTTTTAATCTCTATACCACAGAAAACTTGCCTCTCGACCAGATAAGTAAAATAAAACAAAGAAATGAAATATTGGTTAATATCTTCCAGTTGCGCGCATTGTCTTCAAAATTCGTAAAAATTGTGAAATTCAACTAATCTCCATGTTTTATAAACTGTGTCAAAGTGATTAAGGTCAAACTGCTACACCATGGAAAACTTGCCCCTCAAACAGATAAGTAAAATAAAGCAAAGAAATGAAGAATCGGTAACATCTTCCGGTCGCACATTGTTTTCAAGATTCGTAAAAATTAGTGACATTCAACTAACTTTCATATGTTTTTAAAATGTGTCAAACTGATTAAGGTCGAACGGCTATACTACGGAACACTTGCTCCCCGGAGAGATAAGTAAAATAAAATCAAGAAACAAAAAATCAGTTATCTTCCGGTCGCGCATCTTGCGACCCCAAGGACGAACTAAGCTTGTCTTATGTAGATCTGTTTGCAAGAATCAGCATTCCTTTTATCCTGTTTGTTATGTTATTAGTGTGATGGAAGCTTCCAAGAAAATGACTCGACAGACGTTTGAATGCTCCTTATTCGGCCAACTAAGAGATTTCTTTTATTACCTTATTTATTTTAACCTCCTGGAGAAATTTAGCTCATGCTACTCTACCACTTAACCAGGACGGCGAAATGAGTATGGGCGCTCATCCAAGTGGCGAACTCAACCGGCGTGCCTTAACTTCGCCGATCGAGATTCTGCCACTGAAACCGGCACCATACCTCTCGTACCAATCACCATACCACCCCTCTCTAATTGTGAGTAAACTTCCAACTCGTCTAGACGAAATTTGTTTTCAGGAACGTTACAACTAGGCTCTGGAGACTAACAACAAATATGTCAGTTTTTCTAAAGTTTCAGCGCCAGTAATGCAGAAAGTAAAATCAGTGCTTGACAAAGCATCGATACCAACTGTTTCAGAAAACAGAATTGTGCAGTTAATTAATCAAACGAAAATCGTCTAATTTGAGTTCGAATTGTTCAATGTTTGCATTGAATATTGCCTTATCCTTGTCACGGTTGTATGATTTTCTCAGTTAATAACAACTAATCATGATACGCATTTTAAAAATACATGAAGATTAGTTGAATTTCACTAATTTTTACGAAACTTGAAAGCGATGAGCGACCGGAAGATCTTAACCGATTCTCCATTTATTTGCTTTATTTTACCTATCTGTTTGAGGGGAAGTTTTCCTCAGTATGGCAATTTGATTTTAATCAGTTCGACACACGTTAAAAAAAACAAAGATTAGTTGAATTTCACTAGTTTTTACGAATTTTGAAGATGATGCGCGACCGGAGGATATTAACCGATTTGCCATTTCTTTGTTTTATTTTACTCATTTGACCGAGGGGTAAGTTTTCCGTGGTACAGCTAATAAAAAAAAAAACAACATTTTTTCGGCCCATGTATGTTCCACCACCGACGCTCGCTCTTTGGTGGTAGTTTAGTCACACCTCTCGCACTAGCGTTACAACTCCTTATAACATATCTATATGGCTTCCTGGTCAAAAGTCCTTCACTCAGTGTTATAGGAGTTAGAGAGAGTAGAAGTGGATATATACCTTTTTTAATGCCTTATTTATATTAACGTCCCAGTGGAGTTCACTTAGTTATTCCACCACTAAACCAGGACACCGTGCACATACATATAAATATCAACACAACAACCACTTCCTACAACATTGCTTTTGACGCTACTAAGACTCAAACTCATGAGAAATAATAGCAATCAGTTGTGTAATTTTCAGTATAAGACTTTCTACACTGGATTGGATTTAAAGTAGTGTTACTTACTGTCTAAATGTTCATATTCAGAGGCACTTTGCAAACTTTGAAAATATTCTATCAAAAAGTGATTTCTGGGAAACAACTTTATCATCAAAAGGTCTAGGATATCATTCAAACAACCATTATAATAATAATTATTATCACTTTTCTTTTATTTTTATTATATTTCTCACATACACAATCATCACTCGCATCATCTGAGGAATATGTTAATCAAAAACAATGTTAAACTAAAAGTAGAATTAAAAAATGTACAGTTTGTATTTGTGCTTTTGTAACCTTCACTTACTTTTTATTCATAAAAAGGTATCAATATAATAGGAGTTTTCATAATTGTCGGGATAGGATGATTACCAAATTACGGAACTGAAAACTCTTACAATGAACACAACCGAAAGAAAATTCATTAAATGGGATGATTTGTACGTGTATGAGATATATACAGCGACTAGAGAAAATTGGCTTTAATTAGTAGGATGTATTTTCAAAAATAAAATGTCACAAAAAACACAAAAGATAAATATCTGGAAATATAATCCCAAAACAAATAGTCTAAGAAGCAGGGACAATTTCTACCACGATCAAATAGGATGAGTATAATTACGTCTGCAGATTAAAAAGTATTTCCCAGATGTGAATATTGTTAGTCCTACGTTAGGCCTACGCAAGGTGGTTGCATTTTATAGATTAGGCCAACCAAATTGTTGTTTGCTAACCGAGCCATCCGCAAGGTAAAATACGGAAAAGATAGGAAAAATTCTGTAGAATTTGATGAACTAGTTCTGGAGAGATGCCCATTACAAAAGGTACTCAAAATGAGGCCAAAAGAGGCGTGCATTTTTTGTGTATATATGCATTTAGTGCGCATATTGTTAAATAATTGCAGATATGCGAGTGACAAAAAAAACGAAAAAAAAATAATAATGTAACCTCAAAAACTTTGATTACACACGTTTACAGACCATATGTTTCTTATGTATTTTGCGACGCTGAACTCGAATCTATTTTTAGTTTTGCTCTAATACGTCATATTTTTCAAATATCCTAACCTAAAAGTGCGAAAAACACGGTTTTTTGACATATTTGAGGTTATGTAGCTTTGCGATTTTGTTTTTCTCGAAAATTCCTGTATGGGACCTTAAAGTACAAATCTTCCTCTTTAAAATACCATAGAGTTTGCTCAAATATCTTTTTTTTTTCGCCGAAATATCTTATTTTTATAATTGTCTGTTCATATTATATCTTTCCCAATACATTTAATCAGTACGGAAACCTTATGGTCATTATTAAATTGCAATATCTCGGCGAAAAAAGAAAAGATATTTGAGCAAACTCAACGGCATTTTAAAGGTGAAAATTTGTACTTTAATATCCCACATATGGCTTCTTGATAAAAAATTTCTCAAACCTACATAACCTCAAATATGTCAAAAAACGTGATTTTGCACTTTTAAGTTACGATATCTCAAAATCCTGACGTAATAGAGGAATTCTGAGACTGGATGTAGATTCAGTGCACCGAAAACCTTCGGAAAAGTATAGTGCTGTTTTTGATATAAAAAATTTGCCTAATTTTGTAAGCCTGTGATATTGGGAAAGATATGATATGAACAGACAATTTTCAAAATTCGATATCTCGGCGAAAAAAAGATATTTGAGCAAACTCAACGGCATTTTAAAGAGGAAGATTTATACTTCAAGATCCCATACATGGTTTTTTTAAGGAAAAAAAAAATCGCAAAGCTACATAACCTCAAATATGTCAAAAAACCGTGTTTCTTGGACTTTCAGGTTAGATTATCTCAAAATCCTGATGTGGTAGAGCAAAACTAAAAACAGATTCGAATTCAGCATCGAAAAATATATAAGAAACGTATGGTCTGACCCCAGATCCAGACAACTTTTTTTTTTTGTAAACCTGCGTTATCTTTTCAGTGTGAAATTGTATCGGAATGCCATTACCGCCAATTGCTACTAATTTTCTACAAGTTTAAAGAAAAAAAATATATTTTTCAACCTTATGGAGTTGATAATAAATTTATCTTTTTCGAAAAATCGGCACCTTCAATTACCAATTTTAAGGGCTGAAATTTACAAAATAATTTTTTCGAAAAAATCGATTATTACAAGAACTGACCAATTTTTTGCTACTTTTTAAACATGCTTCTATTGTACTCGCCAAGGACTATATCTTCAGCGACTTTTATTAAATTATCTTTTTTTTTTTAGATATAAGCAATTGAAAAAAAAATACGATTTTTAGCGGTTTTTTGCAATAAGTAACTTATTTGTAAATTATTGATATCGAACTGAGCTGTTTTATTGCTAATTTTGTACAATACTTTTTTTGGCGCAGTCCAAATTTTTCTTAAATCACGAAAAACTGTTTTTGGACCTCTTTTGGCCTCATTTTGAACTTGCAATAGGCTGCTTGTCCAAAACTAGTTCCATCAAATTCTACGGAATTTTTTCTATCTTTTCTGTATTTTATCTTATGGATGGTTAGGTTGGCATGAAATAATCTAATTTGATTGAATTAGATATGAAGACGAAGGGTGGCGAGGGGAGGATGCGAAGTAACATGAATTATATAAAAACTTAGCAAATGTTTTTTAAGTTATTCCATACTTCTGAAATGCAACCACTAACTATACCACTCATATCTAAGAAATACAAGTACAATCCGGAGATATAAATCCAGCTGTCCTCCTGATTGTTGCAGAAATTGTCCCTGTCTCTTATTCTAAATAGCCATGTTGTATATATGCAATAAGTGCAACAAGATAACAATAAATGACAATTTATTTCAAATTTTATACTCATTATAAAATAAAACATAAGAGATTTTGATCTGCAGTAACTTAGTTTATAATTATAAAAATACAGTTTAAAGTAAATTCATGTAAGGATCTATCGACGGAAAATAACATAAATAGTGTCAAAACATATTTAAATAAAAGACGATAATATATTAAATTTGACTTTGGAAAAGAAAAACATATAAAAAATAAATAGAGACTAAAAAAGATGTAAAACTGAAAACACACCCTGCCAAATGTTACACAAATGTTTTTAAAAGAATCACTGAAAATAACTGTACATATCTAGAGAGCTAATTATAGAGAGAATATCGTCGATATGTAATGCAGACATATAACGCCTGCCTAAAAAACAAGAGTATCAAAATATAGAGCTAAATGAAAAAAAAAAAAACAAACACGAGGGAAATAATCAGTTTCCATTGCACTTATACTATCGTCATTTTTCTAAACTTACTGTATCAGATCTAAAATAATTATAAAACTTTTATACATAAACGTTACGTAATATTATTTCTACCAGTCAAATTATACACTTTATAACTTACAGACTAAAGATAAACTAAACTAAACAAGACGCATGTCAATGTAATATCGATCAAGCCTCTAATTTAAAATTATACACATATATTACAAAAATTCATGACGTTTTCGAAAATTTCATATGCAGAGTGTTCCGAAACTTTCTCAAGACTATCACCGCTACTGTCCTATTATTTTATTCAATTAATCAAAAGGTTTCTATTAGGAATGTCTATGAATTACCTAACAAAATTTTATTACCTTTGTCACAGTTTTAATATTTTTGACATTGCGATAAAAAGTTAATGTTTAATGTTCGAAATTTATTTCGCTTTTTACTAATTATTTTGTTTGTTTGTTAATTGTTTAATATACAATTCAATTGAAATACAATTGAAAATACAGTTTAAATCTTAATATTTAGTATTTAGAAAAAAAAATATGCAAAAATATGGCTTAATTTGGCTGAACATAGCATGATTTGTAATTATGTTGTGCGCCTCTTTTTCGAGATCATAAATGTAGTACTCACTACTTCTCACTAGTTCACACCACGAATTCGGTGAATAAAGGGAACCGGGCTAGTTCGCCCCTCGCCACAGAGCCATCTCTCTCTCCCACCGCCGGCAAACTTCATTCTTCTGCTTCGCACTAGGTAGGACGCCACATTTTCGTATTTTACAACAAATATCTCTTTTTCAGTTTTTTTCAGCAGGCAAAATAAGAAAATACAAAAGAGACTTGAGCTCCAGTTCATCAGCTAAAATGTGAGTTAAAATAAAAAAGCATTCGAAACAGAACGATACGTCCCATCGTCGCTTCACGACCAAATGTGCCAAGTAAAGTTATTAACATGGCGACCAATTCAAAGATCGAATAGGGGGCTTAATTCGCCTTCATGTTGAAATAGGGATAATGTAGACCCTTTGGAGGACATATTGAGACGGGAAAGGGCCTCGTTGACGTCAAAATCAGAGCGAAGTGTCCCTCCTTTACGATCAGATGCGTTGTCACTTCAAGCTTCCAATTTAGAAGATAATTCTTCAGCATCTGAGGAAATCATAGCATCACAAGAGAACCCTCTGGAATTAGAGGCAATTGAACCTTACATCCAAACTGTTCTTGGAGATGAAGGAATCCCGCAACTCAAAGTAATGGATGTACACTTGCTTTCAAAACTTTTATGTACACCTATTTTTCGCTGTATTAAATCAGGGTTGTAAATCAACTCTGACATTTGAACTTTTGAAGAGCCAAAATGCCTCGATTGACAGAGCAAGACAAAGTTTTGATGTTTTCTAAATTAGAAGAGCGGTGGTCCATAAGAAGGGTTGCTACTCATTATGGACTAGATAAAAGCACTGTTCTACGAGTAAAGAAGATGTGGGAACAAGAAGGCAGTGTTGGGACGAACCAAAATTTCAAACGTGGAGCAAGACAGAGCCTTTTTGGATAATTTAAGGGAAAACCCTTTTAGACACACGGTTTCTGAGACCAATATTTTAATATCAGGTATTCAGGAGGATACGAGAAAGAAATTATTATTAAAATACCCGACAACAAAAAACTGTCCTTTGGTGGAGGACCCCAAGCTAAACAAGGAAGTAAATCTGGCGGTAAATGAGCCAGCTGTCCGCAGAGACAATCGTTTGGCCAACATCCATGAATCAGATTGGTGCCAGTTTAGCAGCATTAGCTCAAGCCTTAACCCTATTACTGGGATAAGAAAAACCTGACGCTGAGTTAAAATTAATTGAATTAATAAGCGATGCGGGGCGAATGCTCTGCCACGTGCATCATGCGGAAACTTGAAACTAAACCAACTCAGATACAATGTTACGTTAGACCCTAACATAGTGTGCTAAATTATCTAGGCTCATGCCCCAATAATGATACTCTATCATTGAAAACCCTTACATTAAAGTTAATTACGTTATTGGCACTTGTTACGGCCCACTGGATTCAAACTGTCTTTAATAAAACAAAGCAATATTATTTTGGTTCAAGACGGATTTGAAATTAAAATAACAGATAGGATCAAAACTTCAGACCTAAATGGGATACAACCGGTACTGATATTACCAAAATTTCTTGCCAATCCTTTGTTGTTTGTAGCAAGCTGCCTAAAAGCCTATTTAAAGAAAAGAAGGTGAGAGGTGGTGTAGCAGGGATCTTTATCACATTTAAGAAACCCTTTCGAGTGGCAACGTCTCAATCATTGAGCCTTTGGATAAAAGAGTAAAAGTGGCTTGGATACAAACAGTTTTAAAACGCATAGTACCTGTCGTGCCACAACCTCGATGGCTCTGCGAAAGGGTGTTTATAATATGCCCATTGTAAGGCCTAGAACAGAATTTGGAATAACTTTATTAGACTCCTAAAATACAAGTAAAGGACCATATAAGATCGTTCAAAATCAGAAAATTAAAATAGATTATTTTGTATCACTAGATAGATTTTTGTACAACCATATTTAAGCAATACGTTTGTTACAAAGTTTGACAATCTGTGTTAAACTTTCAACATCTACATTTATGATCTCGCAGAAGAGGCGCACCACATAATTAAAAGATCAAACGAACTTACCTGAAGCTCGATCTTAATTATGTGTGCGTCTCTTCGGAGATGATCACATCGTCCCCCCCTTTCGAATTGTTCCATCATTAGTTGCCGTTTGTGACTTTAAAAAGAATAACGTATGCCGGTGGTGGGAGAGGGAGATGGCTATAATGCCAGGGGCAAACTAGCCTGCTTCGCTTTATTTACTTTGAATTCGTGGTGTCAACTAGTGAGAACTAGGGGGTACTACATTTGTGATCATCTCCGAAGAGGCGCACACGTAATTAAGATCGAATTTCACTTCAGGTAAGCTCGTTTGATCTTTTAATTTTTCTTCAATTTTATGAATGTTGAATAAATAAACAAAGAGTTAACCGATCGAGCAGGTACTTGATTTGGCGTAAGAGGAAAATAAATCCGACAAAATGACACCAATTTCAAGTGGTTGGGGTAGGTATGACATAATTTTTAACTTTTTTCTTTCAGTTTTTACATGGAATCACTCCTGTATAGCAAGTAGGCAATTTTACCGAAATTCTTAATTCCATTAAGTACTTGAAGATATTTCACAAATGCCTATCAGTTGGGGTTTGTATAAAAAGTAGACTTTTAAATAATCCCCACTACAAGGAAACGCCGATAGGGAATACTTTATAATTTTCAACAGAGTATCTCGACCTTTCTGAATAGGCCTATAAGAATGACTTATCAGTTTATATGCAAAAAACTTTTGGGCGTCACTGGCTCTTGCAATAGTGTACATCTTATCGGCAAAAGTTATTTATAATGCAGTCACTTAATTTGGTTATTTAAATAAGAAAAACAGGCTAGCTTCAAATATGTATAATATACATAATAAAAAAATTGAAAGTCAAAATTCTATAGAAACCACTGAAGGATTAATGAATTTACATTTTCTTAAAAACAGTGTTGCACTTCAAACGTTGAACAACATAAATGAACACTAGGGCTGATAAATTAGATAGTCCTGAATGTTAGTAAAACACCCTGCACGATGTGATGTCCGCTTTGAGAAAATAAGTTCACAACTTTTTGTAAAGCCCTACATAACCTTAAAATTAACTAGTAAGCATACATATTTTAACCAATAACCTAATAAATAACATAATTATTTGGTAGTAACAAAAATGAGAAAATAGATAACAAAAGGTGATACAACTTTTAAAGTACTTAGATTTTATCACAACATTTATTCGAAATATTCATCGATTTTGTGGGAATTTAGATTTTACTAGTGACACTGTAAAACGGAATTATCCGAGTTAAATTAAATTATAATACGTATACAACTAGAATATTTAAAACCTATAACTACTTTCACAAAAGTTATGCGTAATCAATTTATGGTCTGAAAAAAGAACTACTCTGTACTGGCCTACTGTAAGGCCTGCAGTTGTGGTCCATTTAAAATACAGCTGGTCCATATTAATATCCCGCATAGACAAATCTTAGCGAATCGTCTATGAGGTACGAACCTTGTGTGGTCCATAATAGGGAGACAGGTATAAGTGAATGGAAACGGGCTGACTTAACTAAGGCTTAACTAAGTTAGAGAGCTGGGTTAGCTGGGCTATCACAAGGGCTTACGTTAGTGAGTTACAGCTCTTTGGCTCTTTTTTCTTATTTGTGCTGCTTTGTGCTACGTACACAAGACAAATAACAATAGTTTTGAGTATTTATTTTATGTTTTGTAGGCCTTATGGAGCTGCAGATATGTTCAGTAGGGTGTGAAACGGTTGTAACCACTACGATACACAGCCGCCTGCAAACAAAAATATTATATTAATTACAAACCACAAAACGACAAGTTTACATTATCTTAGATATTCAGTATAGTGCAGTAAATAAAGAATAAAGAAACAATGAGATATGCATAATTTTGTAACAGAAAAATTACGATTTCATATCTTCCGGAGTATCACCAGGAGTATACAGGGTGATTCACGTCGGCCATTCATTAGAAGTTTTTCAACTTGCAGTTGGATTGGAAACTTGAAATTTGGTATGCAGCCATAATCGATCATGCCCGTTCTATCTAAAATATTTTCAATCCTCCAACTATACAGGGTGTGCCAAAAATTGGTACCAACTTTCTTATTTTAAATGGAAACCTATATTTTTCTTTACATGGTTCGATTGGTCTTCTAATTCTGAGTTTAGAGAACCTAAGTTATGTTAACTTATCTATTACAATTTTTGACATATGTCCAATTTTTTGAAAAAAATTGCCGCTGTAGTAGTTTACGAACAAATTTGTATCTCGCAAACCTTTCAAAATTATGAAACCAAATTTGTGAAGCAGTTAGCTGGAAGTCCAGGCTAACTTTTGATGTCCCATTGGTGGTCCCATTTTGTACCATATGGGCGCAGTCGATTTTCAAATATCACAATCAAAAATTGTCAAAAAGTCAATTTTTTCAAATGGCACCTACTATTTTTTTTCACACCATTCGAAAGAAAATTGAATTTTAGGGTGAGTTACTTAAGCATTCCCTATACCTAACTTCACCCCATATCGAGTTATTCAATAAAAATCAAGAAATACCTTATCTTGCCAAGAGATTCCTTACTTCATCAAGTATGCCATGGAAACAAAAGACAGTTATAATAATTTTTAAAGAAAAATATGGATTCTTATTTAATTACACACAACACCAACAAATTATTATTAACGAACAAGAACAATGTTGGCGAAATTCTGTCAGTGAAAACGGTGCACACATTGAGCATTTGTATTGAAATAATTATTTTGTTAATCTGTTTATTTGTTGTTATTATTTATTACTGCAATACGATTTTTGAATAAAAATTAAAATGAAATGATTGTTTCTAAAGCCTACCACCCTTGAGAAAAAAAAAAACAATATTTTTTTCAAAAAATGCCAATAACTCAAAAACGACTGTAGATAGACATGCACAATGTTAATAAAAGTGGCCCTAAAATTCAATTTTGCATTGATTTCTGGCGTCAGAAATGGTAGGCGCAAAATGTGCTACGCAATCTGTTGAAAGTAGAATAATAGAATATTTGAACAAAAATATGGTGGTCACATTGAACAATTAGGTCAGAATATCGTCAACATTGTTCTTGTTCGTTAATAATAATTTGTTGGTGTTGTGTGTAATTAAATAAGAATCCATATTTTTCTTTAAAAATTATTATAACTGTCTTTTGTTTCCATGGCATACTTGATGAAGTAAGGAATCTCTCGGCAAGATAAGGTATTTCTTGATTTTTATTGAATAACTCGATATGGGGTGAAGTTAGGTATAGGGAATGCTTAAGTAACTCACCCTAAAATTCAATTTTCTTTCGAATGGCGTGAAAAAAAATAGTAGGTGCCATTTGAAAAAATTGACTTTTTGACAATTTCTGATTGCGACATTTGAAAATCGACTGCGCCCATATGGTACAAAATGGGACCACCGATGGGACATCAAAAGTTAGCCTGAACTTCCAACTAACTGCTTCACAAATTTGGTTTCATAATTTTGAAAGGTTTACGAGATACAAATTTGTTCGTAAACTACTACAGCGGCAATTTTTTTCAAAAAATTGGACATATGTCAAAAATTGTGATAGATAAGTTAACATAACTTAGGTTCTATAAACTCAGAATTAGAAGACCAATCGAACCATGTAAAGAAAAATATAGGTTTCCATTTAAAATAAGAAAGTTGGTATCAATTTTTGGCACACCCTGTATAGTTGAAGGACTGAAAATATTTTAGATAGAACGGGCATGATCTATTATGGCTGCATACCAAATTTAAAGTTTCTAATTAAACTGTAAGTTGAAAAACTTCTAATGAATGGCCTACGTGAATCACCCTGTATATTTCAAGTTTTGGACTTCCAAGGCCTACTGCGTTTTTTTTTTATAAACAATTTAGCTTTTGAACAGCGTGTTTTTAGGTGAAGAGGTAATATCTCCGATTCTAGAGGTGCGATTGGGACAAACAAAAAATCAAAATTTTCGTAATCAAAATTCTCACAAATCTGCATTGGTTTTAGATCATTTGAGTATGTACATGACACATACAAAATTGAATAAACTGGCTACAAAGTAGTGTTTCTTTTTTCATTTTAATGCCCAGGGACGTTGAGAGTTCCAATTGGCTTCAAACTTTCAGAAAATATACTTTTTGTTGAAAAAAAAAACACCCTGAATTTTTGGTGCCCTAATATTAAGCCCTGTTGACACAAATGAATTTGTTATCTAAAATTTGAATTGCCCGCCATTTTATGCCATTAAATCCAAAATGTAGATCTTGATGCCAACAAAACAAAATTTTGAAGTCACATTGGCCACTTTTTTGACATTATTTATTTAAAAACTAAGTTATTAAAGTTGTTAAAAGTTATTATTACCAAATAACAAATCAATTTTTTCGAGCATTTTGAAATTTTTATCAGAAAAGAAAGAGAATGGCGGCCGAAAAAAATCCATTTGTTATTTGGTTTACAAATAAATGCCAAAAAAGTAGCTTTAATGTCAACGGAAAGCTGGCATCGAGATCTACATTTTGAAAAATAATGATCCACTTTGGACTTATGGCATAAAACAGCGGGCAATTCAAATTTTAGAAATCAAATTCATTTGGGTCCAAAGGGTTAAATATTTGAGCACCAAAATTTCAGGGAGTTTTGTTTTCAACAAAAAGTAAGTTTGAAGTCGATCGGAACTCTTAACATCCCTCTGCATTAAAATGAAAAAAAAAAAAAACGCTTTTTAGCCAGCAACCAACAATGCAGATTTGTGGGAATTTTAATTACGAAGGTTTTCAAAAAACTAAATTGTTTATAAAAAAAAAAATGCAATAGGCTTTGGAAGTCCAAAACTCAAAACATATACTCCTAGTGATTCCCCAGAAGGCATGAAATCATAATTTTGCTGTTAGAGTAGTATTATTATGAGAAGATGCTTGGGGCGGAGCCAACGTGCGCGAATGTTTTTACCAGTGACAGCATCATCTGGGGTAGAAGGATGTATAATAATTGTAATCAAATTTTCGAGGTCGATGAGCTGTGTAATGCAGTAGATTAAAAGCTCGTCACACTCTGGTGTTTACGATGAAGACATTTTTTACTGAAAATAAGGTTATTTCATTTAATTCAATCAGAAATGGCGAACACAACAAGTATACTGCAGCACAGACCCTGTGACTGCAGGTTGACGGTGCCACTGGATTCGAGGTTAAATATGACGCAAATCGCTCTCATTGGCTTAGATCAATGAATGCACACAAACTCGTTTCTGCGCATCATTTTTTGCAAGCATCTTCTCATAATAATACTACTCTACAAAACTATATGCACATCAACGTTGTTTTCTTACTCCACTAGTAGTAGTGAAAATACAAGTGTTGGAGAATTTTCATATATCTTTACATTCTTATGCCCGATCATCAAAAATAGCTCGGGGTGACATATATCATCACTTCCTTTATTATCAAAACTTTCATTCACGGCTTGTGTTTGTGGGCCAACGATTTTTGTAGAACACTTTTTTTTTAGTGTACATACATTTATAAAAGTGATTTTCACTGACTTAATGCCAGAAACCTTTTCTAGTTCAGTCAGAAATAAACGATAAACTTATTATTTCCTGTCACAAAAGTATTTGTTTTATACGACGATTTATTTATTCAAAAAGGGCGAATCTTCAGTACGTGGATGGTCAATATCTGCCCAACTTGAAAAAATGTCTCAGATAAAGGTGTGAGGAAAAATTGGTGAAATATATTTTAAAATTATATTCAAATCTACAGGGTATTTGACATAGTGGTAGCAAGGGAATACCTGGATTTTTTAAATGGAACACCCAAGAATTTTTAAATCTCCATCCAGGCATGTATCATTTTTCCGCCACACTGCGGCGTTGCCAGTGTTGCCACGTTATTTTCCTTTTTCCGATAATAAGTACATTTTTTGTGATCTAGAGTAAAATCAGCAAGAAACATTTATTTTCATAAATTTGATTGACGTTTCACTTTAAATGTTAGTCAAATGTTAGCCACGCAAAGTTATGAAAATATGCTTTTTGCAGATTTTACGCTTGACCTCTACAAATGCATTTTTATCGGAAAAGGCGTAATATAACTGGATAGAGAATTACGAGTCAAACATAAATTACATAAAAAAAATTTAAGTGTTTCATTAAAAAAATATAAGTATTTGTTTGCCATCACTAGATGAAATACCAAGTAGATTTATAAATAATTATAAAACATGCCAGTCTTTACCCACAATTGTTATCTGAAACATAGTATGATTATGAAATTCTAAGACACTTTTTCATATACGACAAAAGTTCGTAATTTTTATACCGCGGCGAGGCAGTTCTCGATTAATTCGATTTAAAAATGATGAACAAGACATGAATTAAACAAGAACTGCCATTTCTCATTGTCCTAAGTTCCAACAATATCAATCAAAGTTGTATCAAATCGGAGATTATAATTATCAAAGCAGCGACGCTAAAACTTTTTCCATTTATAAAGTGGGTTGTATAAAATGATCAAGAAATGCGAACTGCCCTTGATGACTCAACATGGAGTCTATCCAAAGCCATGTAGCATCTCCAGCAGAAGGTATAGAATGCGTGTATACCTAAGTAAAAGGTGGCAGCTGCTGGGACCAAAGATGCTGCGTTCTCATTATACAGAGATGGTATACTCTGTATAGTGCCAACGCAGCATCCTCGGTCCGGACAGCTGTATCAGAGTCTCCTGGTATGTATATGCGTGCTCTGAAATAACGCGGCGGCGCGCGCAATACACGTTGCGCGGAAATCATTTTTCTAAATGTGAACTGGGAAAGAGTGCAGTGAATGTAACTGAATTAGCAAAAATTTCCGTTCGAAATTTCTTGTAGTCAAGAAACATCGAAACTACTCGATTATTAGCAGAACTGCCTCGCCGCGGTGACCAGAATTTTGACCGGTGGCTATTTGTCATTATTTCGGTATTTTTAACTCGGCGTATTAGTCAAAAGGGCAGTTCTCAATTTTTCCTCATCATTTTTACTTCCCTCGACAAAAAGACAAAAGAGACTGCCTCACTGTGAAGACCGAGATGACCGGTTTTTCTTTACACGTTCAAAGCTCGAATTGAACTCTCTAGGACAGGTAAAACATTCTGTCACCCTGAACTTTTCTTCTCAGCGCTCCCAGAACTGATGAAAAATGGTGGACTTATCTTCGCTAAAGTAACTCGAAAATCTTAGTATAGTATTATTATGAGAAGATGCTTGCAAAAAATGATGCGCAGAAACGAGTTTGTGTGCATTCATTGATCTAAGCCAATGAGAGCGATTTGCGTCATATTTGACCTCGAATCCAGTGGCACCGTCAATCTGCACTCACAGGGTCTGTGCTACAGTATACTTGTTGTGTTCGCCGTTTCTGATTGAATTAAATGAAACAACCTTATTTTCAGTAAAAAATGTCTTCATTGTAAAAATCAGAGTGTGACGAAGTTTTAATCTACTGCATTACACAGCTCCTCGACCTCGAAAATTTGATTACAATTATTATATATCCTTCTACCTCAGATGATGCTGTCACTGGTAAAAATATTCGCGCACGTTGGCTCCACCCCAAGCATCTTCTCATAATAATACTACTCTAGCTGGCTGCCGTACTAACATTCTTTCAGATTTCAAAAAGATAAAGAAATATTAACCGTCTAGGTACCTTGTATATGAAATAAAGGCTGCTTAATTCAAAATATTATTTTTACTTGTACAAAATAAAAAAAGAAATTAAAATAATTAATTTCTAAATCTAAGTTTTCAGAAAGTAAATTTGTATGACAAAAAATATGCAAAAAATACAAGGCAAACCAGAATTAAACAAATACTAAAAAATCCAGAAATATTGTCAATATCTTTATGCATGCTCTAAATAGATAAAAAAACATTCATCAAGAGAAATTTGGATCAATAACAATTTGTTCAATACTCTTATCGAAGAACATTGTACATCTGTACTACAGTCTAGTCGAGAAGCGAGTTTCTTGCAAAAAATAGTTCTAAGAGTTCAAAAAATATGAGGGGGACTTTTTTATTGGAAATTTTTTCCTCTTTTAGAATCTTTTTTTTAATTTCCGCTATCGCTTATAGTTTTTGAGTATTTGCCAAAAATCTGAGCAACTTTTTTTTTTTTTCGTTTTTAGTTAATAACAAATGCAATTTTTGTTGACGAAAAAAAAATAAGAAAACGTCTTTTTCGGAGTATTTTTCCGAATCGAATGAGCTATTGCTTACATTTTTTGAACTCTTAGAACTATTTTTTGCAAGAAACTCACTTCTAATACTCTCAACTAGACTATTAGTTGTAGTATAAATGTACAATGTAGGACCTATGATTTCACCAGATCAAAACAAATATACTTAAAAATTACTATTAAATCCAAAATGTTGGGCTAATAACACCAAGGAGCTGATATAAAAGAGCTTTGGTGAGGTCATGCACGCAACAAGCAACCCCAACAGGTGACGTGATACTGTCAGACGTACTATGCAGCAAACGGAGGTTAACTAAGACGTTTTGTGAACAAGAAAAAATTGATGATCGACTAAAATTGTGTCTAAGTCGTATTCATGCTCGGCATTAAGCAAAATCTTCAAACCAATACAGGAAACAAACTAAATTTTAAAATACCCAAAAACCCATAGTTTCTTTAACAATATACATTACCTAAAGTAAAAATTTCGGTTACTAAAATAGTAATACGACAAAATGCCATGAAAATCTGCTTAATTTTGCTGTAAACTTAAAATTCAACACTCTTTTAGAGTCCTAATGATCTAAAACTCTAACTGTCAATGCTGAATTACAATTTCCTGTCTACATACCCCATATCCAGCCATGGGTCCTATTCCGTGTCCAAGATAGGGATCTGCATAGTCTCTACCGTAACCAGCGACAGCAGCATATCCGGCAACAGGCTGGGCAGCACCGTATCGTGCAGCGACTGCTGTATATGTCGCAGCCGCAGCGTAGCTAGCCTGTTGGGCAGTCGATAGAGGTGTTTTTAATAGAGGTGTGGCGGCAGCTGCAGCCTAAAACAAATAGAGCCATGCACTGCCATGCACATCTAAAGCCAGTAGATGCAATAACATCGAGGCTGTGCTATATACATGTTCCAAAGAAAATCTTGTGGAAATTGTGTATAGACAGATGAGCTGTGATTAGTTCGTAGGGGTAATATGTAATTATTTTCAATTGCAAATTAATAATTTTAAATAACTGAGATACATTGGTGGGATCTGTACTTTTTAAAAAACCAAGTTGAGAATGAAGTTATAATAAACTGTATTGAAAATGTATAGTACAATTATGTTGTAAAGACGAAGTTCACAATAAACATCAGACAGAGAGTAGTGCATACCTCACCTTCTTGCACCCATATACAATCAAATGACGATTTAAGATCCTATTGGAGTGATTTTAAAAGTGGGCCCAAGTAAATTTTCTTTGATTGCATACGTGTGAAAGGTGAGATATTATGTTCTTCTTTGTCTGACGTTTTACTCTGCCTTTACAAAATAATTACAGTATATATAGATATAACTTGGTGTTGTACCGAAATACTTTATTTATTTCAAAAAGTCTTTCAAGCTCTCATAACAAATTATGTATGCAGCTTGACCTAATTAGACTTTCAAGAATACTTGAAGAAGATGTAAGTTAAATTAATCCTCTTCCGTATCATCATCCAACCTCCTCTAAGATATCAATTTATTATGCAAATATATGCAAAGTACCTTACTAATGAGATGTTTGTTATGAATAATTAATACACAAAATTATAATATTTTCGAGCAAAAAGAAATCTAGTATGGATTTAGGAGGCTTTTATGCTGTGAGAAACCAATTCACAATGTATGTTTATAATGTCTTTGTGATATAATGGTTACACAGCATTGTCACTTCAGAACTAGCCACCTAGTATAACTCTGAATTTGTAGACGAGGTTGATTTAGTTTTCTATCTTGTCATCCACTGCCACCACAACTTTGGAATTTAAAAAAAATATTTACACTTACCCCATCGAGAGGGTGTCATTAGGTAGGTCTACTAAAATGCAACAACAAATGTTTTGGGACCTTTATAATTTAAACTATTGAGTCACGAGACATTTGCTTTTAAAGTCGTATTCTTCATGACATATTTGAGAATTAAATATTATGTCTCGACTTATAAATATTTGAGAGCCCTTTTTAAATTGACATATTTATAGAATAATTCACCATACAGATATAAGAAAACAAAAAACAAGTATTTGCTACTTTCTAGCCTTCTTTTTTGGGTTATACCACGTCCTCAATATACATAGCACCTTTTGAGTTAATTCCGAAAAACAGCCTAGAAGTATCAATTTTTCAATGATAAAATGGTAATTTTCAAACAGTATAATTTGGAATAAATTTAGAGTATGACTTTGGTGCTTTCAGTTGATTCATTTTGGTTCTCCTGAAGATTTGTATATTTAGTGCTTGGAATCATCTGGTTCTCAGTGAACTTAGTTGTTTTAAATAATATTTGATCAATAAAAAAACGAATCTAAAAATATAACAAACATATTTTAAAAATAGCAAATAATTTTAATTTACATTTTACGACCAGTAATAACAATAACAATTTTTAGAAAATAATTTTTCCTACTGCATTCTTAGAGCTGTGTATTTGTCATACACAGCAAAAAAGATTTTTCAAAAAAAAGCTTTGAGAAAGGAAACAGATTAGATTTCCGAAACGTCGGCGAAATATTTAATTTCAAGCTTTTATACTTATTTGTGTTGTTTAGTTATCAAAACCAACCTTTAACTGATCCTTTGACGTAAACGTCACGGGCGTAGAGGTTTTTTTACCAGTAATACTGGTTAATTGTGATATATTTTGTAGATTCCCCTAGCACCGCTTAGAAAGAAAACATACATGTGGCAGTGAAATTCCCAAAGAATTGAAGAAGGAAAAAAATGCAATCAGTTAATTAACACGTTTAAAATATGTGAGGATGATTTAATATCTTTACTTAATAAATTAAAAAACTCAAACTCATATGGCGTTGATGGAATCTCAAATAATTTACTAAAAAAATGTGGTTTGGAATTATGCAAACCTCTAGTATACCTAATAAATTTAGCTATAGAAAAAGGAATCTTTCCAAATAAGTTAAAACTGGCCACATTTAAAAAAAAAGGCGATGAAAATAATTATGCCAATTATAGAGCAATAAGTCTACTTTGTAGTATTTCTAAACTCTATGGACTTGTAATAAAAGAAGAATTAACTTCCTTTTTTTACCAAAATAATATTCTTTCAACATCTCAGCACGGTTTTACTAAAAGTACCGAATTAGCACTATGCGAATTTCAAAATATAATTGTTGAAGCCTTAGATAATAAGAAAGTAGTCTCAGGTTTATTTATTGACTTCTTGATTACAACTTGTTACCGACAAAATCAAGCAAGTTTGTAGTGTTTTTTTCTGTGGAGTTTTAAGTTTCCTGTAATTATGTAAACTGTTGTATAAGTAGTTTGTGAGTGTTTTAGTTTCACTGTTTGTAAAGAAACTAATCTCAAAATGTCCGGCAAAAGACTGAATGCAGTAGCCAGAGATATGGTGGTGAAATTAGTCGAGTACTTCAATCGGGAAAAATGCAACGGAGGTCCCCTTTTACCTTTGCAAGCAGACCCTGAGGTGAAACGCAAAATTAAATGTGGCAGATGTTTATAAAGTAAATTTTCTTTTGGCATACTTCTGATATAGTGTTTACGAAGTCAATTGAAACTGGTCAGTGTTAAAGCACAGGACCGTGCGCACTTAACTTGACATTTTGTCCTATGTATTTAACAATGGTATCGAGAATCGAATAGTAGTTAAAACTGTGCAGGCGAGTACGAGACTGGCAATGTAATCAGCCTGAATGAACCATCTACGATTGCACTGGTTTAAAGATAATAAAATGTGTCTACCTATTGACTTTTTAACATATTTACCTGATTTTTTTTCTCTCTCATGCTATCTAAATTTTGCTGTCTGTTATCCATACTTCTCATTACAAAATTTGTTATATTATTGTTAAAAAAAGGCTGAAGGACTTCGGTCAATGGCCATTTGGGTTTTTTTTTACTCAATAAAGTACTTTTATTATTATTATTATTGTGTCTACCTAGATCCAGAGTTATTCTAAGTAGCCAGTTTTAAAATGAAAATACTATATGCCAAAACGTGTGTCATTAGAAGGTAACTTATATTTTACCAAACGGTGGGACATTTGCAATAATGAGTTAGCTGTTGTAGGGTACACATTCATCATTATGTTCATGCTCC
This sequence comes from Stenurella melanura, assembly GCA_963583905.1. Classification (NCBI taxonomy): domain Eukaryota; kingdom Metazoa; phylum Arthropoda; class Insecta; order Coleoptera; family Cerambycidae; genus Stenurella; species Stenurella melanura. The sequence continues at coordinate 22,363,970 of OY757311.1, read as the reverse complement.
CATTTTTCATAGCCACACAATGCACATTTAGATAATTTAATGGAGGTCTGTATTTAAGATCACCACCTTGTTTAAAGTGTTATGTGCATATTCATAAAATGGAAAGCTTTCGAAACATGTATGCACATCAAGAACGAAAATTTGTTGTATTAAAAAATATACTATTCATCGCTAGAACCTGTTTAATGTTTTTGACAATCTAACCTAAATTTTTGCTAAAAAGATTTACTCAATATGCTTTCTTTATTCATAAAACAAATGCAAATGATGCAAGTACAACATTAAACTGAACTCATCAAATCATAACAGATTAGGTCTAGTATGATGTTATAAAACATGTGAAAGTGCAATTAAATTTTATTAAGCAGTTAGTTTAAGAAGAACAATGTTACGTAAGCTACTTTATAAAACAGGACATCGGATATCCTTAAATGAAAAAATTGTACTTTAAATATAACCTTCCAAAGTAACTGCTTAAAATATTTTCCATACGCCTACATAAATATAGTGCAAGATACATTTAAAACACCTAAACAACGTATTCATGTCAATTTCTAACAAAAAATATGTCTGTAACATTCTTGAACAAAATAACATGAAAGTCTTGCAACAATTTCCATCCTTACAAATTTTCAGGTTATTTGTAACCAAGGACATTGCAGCAATTAAGGAAAAACCAAACTTAAATTTACCAAGTTATGACAAATAATGATGACGATCATTATGCTGAGAATAAGAATAATCGATTATATTTAACAATCTATATTGTGCATAGAACGGATTATTATTATATATTTTGTAACATTAGTGGTATTGAATTTGCAAATGTGAAATTATTTTTTCTAATAAGGGGACACATAATTTTGACCCTCAAAAATTGCTGTGAAGTCGTGAATTAATTTTTCTTTGTGTAGGGTCAAAATTATAAGTTCAACTTCTGGTACTTAAAAATCAATGAAGTTTACTTAATAGAAAAACACTATGATTTAAAATCTTTAAAATACCTATAAATATTTATTACAAAATGGCATATCTGCAAAAGGGAGGTAAAGTAAAGGGCTATAAATAGCCCTAAACCCTTAATAAATTTCATGCTATTTATATAAAATGATTATGCTTTATTCATATTTTAAATCTACAGATACACCATCTTGCCATTGGCACTGCAATGTCTTTATGAAAAACATATTTTTAAAATATATATAAAAGTTTTATTTATAATAAAATGTGTAATGTGTAGCAATAAATTATGCACTAATTTTTTTTTAATATATCTATACACTATCGAAACTGCTTTAGTTATTTCAAGGTATTATTTTCTGCAATGTGAAAATGCTCAAAATAAGATAATAGTACGTACACATTATTTTACCATTTAAGAACAGATCAGAATATGACCATATATACAACTCCAAATCAAGATTATCCATCTCTAAAAACAGTCGCTGAATGCAGGTGCTGCATCTATGAGAACCTCTTTATTTAAAAAATATAATTGGTTAAATAACATTTAGACTTCTCATGACACTGCACCAGGAGTAAATTCATTACATTCTTCCAAGCAGAAACTAAGAATATTAATTAGTATTTAGCGAAATTAGCATTAGAAATTGGTCAACAGATCGACATATTTAACAATGCAAACATGTGGTCGGCAAACTCAATTAGTAACTATATTTTCTAGTAGACGTGCCCATTGGAAATATTTTCCAACTTATAACACCTGTTTGTAGACATTGTTAAACACGTAGTATTTTTCGTTATAAAATGTTTTAAGCAAAACGTTCCACATTAATATTTTCTCTCCTTTGTTAGTTTATTGATTTTCTTAAGTGGCAGTTTTAAATAGCGTAAAAATGGATGCACAACAATAACTATCACATAGGATATATTTTCAAAAATAACACAAGTATAGTAAGTACTATGTGATAACCAAAAAAATAAAAAAAATATCAAAACTGGTAAAATTTAGCTATCTGCCGTGTTGTTTGAACACATATTGTTTGAAAAAAGTTAAATATTGTTAAGCATAAAGGGTCTAACTGTCTAGTGAGATAAGCATGGCGATATGGCTCCTATGGCCAATGCTAAAATAACATACGCACTGATATTGGTGCTTTATAAGAATATTATATATCTGTGCCTTGGTGCAAGAAGTGCCAAAGTCAATAATTCATTGAGACATTTACTCCAACAAGTGACTATGTCAAAGCAAAAAATAAAAAGAAAAATGATTTGTTACACTGTCAACTGTAAGGTTATTGATTCAATGATAAACTGAACGTAAGATTCCTAAAAATATGTAAAATAAAACATTTATAATACAATAAAATTTTGAACGTAACTTTTCTTATATCGAAAACCAAAATTGTGACTTAGTCACTTCTTGTACCAAGCCACAGAGATTCTTCACAGAGGGATTCTTTCGAGAATATTATATATTTTTTCCAGATTTTTCCTTCAGTGTTAATAGTGCAAAATAATCACACATATTACAAACATTATTTTTTAGTATAGATCTGGTATATTTACAATGACAAAAAAAATACAGAATATTGTTTAATTTATCTACTTGTATCACACAAAGGCCTATCAAAATCAAAGAGGCGAGGAGGTCTCGCACATGCTGCATTGTCCGTCCTGCAGACAAACACATCTTAACATGTTTAATAATATCAAATAAGAGCTTTATGTATCGTTGTCTTAGTACAGATTACACTAGTCCTTAGTTGATTTTGATTTGTTAAAAACGATCGTCTACGATGATGCCACAATTATGAACAGTGTTACAACCAAAGAGTTTAATAGATAGAGAAGACAAGCCATCGATTTGCCGGGAGTCGCAATTTGGTTGCCTTGGAGACGGTAGGCTCTTCGTCCTTGTCGCACACCTCGTACCCTCTCTCTCCACTCTGTTTTACAAAGCAACACAGCCTTACCCGGCGCGCTTTGATTTAATACCGTCAATTTTGAATCTTTGTTTTGAACAGAGTTCTGCTTTATTTACAATTACACGTGATTTCCCAAATTTTTCTTTTTATCACATTTAATTTGTATATTAATTAATTATTTTTTTGTGACAATGGTTTATACTTGTAAAGTCTGTGGAAAAACTAAGTCACCCATAAGTCCCAGGTTGGTATACACCTATTGTCATCTGTCATACTGTCATTGTATTGCAATCGTCACCTCCCCTCATGTACTGTGCGACAAAGAGAAAACGAACTGTGTGAGAAGGATGAGAAGCTGCTTATACATTACGCTTATGGAGCTTGTCTCCTCTATTTGTTAAACTCTTTGGTTACAACGTCCTATTCTTAAATCCCTATTACGGCAAAATGATATATTTGTCATAGATAGCGGTTTTAGCGATGTGAGTCATGTTATGTGAAATAAAATTTATGCAAATTTTAATTGCAAAATTATTTCTTTCACGTTTGCTATACTTATCTCGTTAGACCCTTTATTTTAAACGTCATATCAAAACTTATATATCACCTTGAAAACGAAACTGGTATAATATTTATAATATGTTTATACATTATCACAAAAATAGTGAAAAAATGTTGTTCAATGATCATTAAGCAGAACTCTCAACTCGTGATAACAAATTATTTATCATTATGCCCTAGAGCACGAAATTTTAAAATCCCTAATATACATTACAGTGCCAATGTTAATTAAAAACACTACTAGAGTACCATAACCTCTAAGTAATATATTTTTATATACCTGTAATCTGGTATAATTGGGATCCGCTGCATGTGCCGCTAGGAAAGGGTCATAATACACACTTCCATCAACTGGTAATGTGTTTAGAACTTGTGTGTAACCGTGAAGTGCTCCGGCGAGTGGTGTGGGATGTCTTGCAAATGCTGCAGCGGCTGCAGCTGCCGCTGCCGTAGGGTACGCCGCTCTCGCTCGCCCCCTCTGTATTGCTGCTACGCCTGCTCGTAATGTTGCATCGGTCCATTGTATCATTGGAACTGTAGGTAAGATATTATAAAAGATTAAATTACAAGTCAAGTATTATATGGTATTGATACATTAATACTAATACCTTGTCGTTATCAATATCTGGTATCAAATACGATACGATGACATTATTTGGTTACAATATTTCATTCAATTAGGTTGCGTTTAACATTTACTAATATCTGGTATTGATGCCTTAATACTGATGCCTTGATATAGCAAACCCCAATTGTGATGAAGTTGTGCAATAGACAGTTTTGACCCCACTTCGCCCAGACATGATAATAACTGGCTATTCATTAACGTAATGTATTGAACTACACAGTATGCTATTTGGTTTGCAATTCAATATTGAAAAATGAAAATGTACGTCACTGTTTTGTGATCTCTGTTTATTTCAACAATCACATTTGTGAGGAGCGTAGTTTATCTGCGTCTCAAAATCTCATCATAATTGGAATTGGCTGTATCGATATCTCGCATATCAAATATGACATGACAACCTTATTTGGTTCAATATCTCATACAATTAGGATGTCATTAGCACTTGCTTCGATACAGGTACATGGATTTAATAATACCCAAATACCAAATCTCATTCCCTGGTATCATCCACTACTAATTCCTTCTTTTCAAGATTGGATTTGATTAAAGTAATTATATTTTAGTTGGTTAATTACTATTTTGCAAGTAGTGTACCTGGCACTAACCTATTCTACCGTCTTCACTTAGGAGTGGGGACAGAATGCTTTCTGATAGATTAATTCAAGTAATCCGCTAAATCAGTTGATTTTATATCACTCGTGGGCTTCAATCAAGGTGAAAGGTTTCCCTCTGCTAGATAGGTAATAATGGAAAAAATTTAAAACCAAATAATGAACAATAAATAATATACACTGATCTGATTAGTGCAATTGAAAAACAAAGGACGTACTATTTCGCTTCCGGAATAGAGTAGTAGCATCACATGATTAACATAACCTCAAATTGTATTGTATCATGCGACTTAAGACCACTTACTGCGTTCTCTACCACTTTCACAATGCAAAAAGGTTTACTTTACACATTGAATAGGGAACTTGAATACAAATTTAAATAGGGAAATAATGCTAAGAAACATAAGGTAACACCATAATAAAACGTATAGGTATTTCACAAAAAATATTTTTTACTCAGCGCGTTACTTATAATCAATTCAAACCGTTAGAAAATTCAAATTTTACATCACATTAAGAAAACACTACCTACGGACGTGACATCAGATCACATTACTAACTTCGCGATTTTAGCCTTGCATCGTTGTCTTCTACATGTGTTGTGACGTCACACAAATCTGAATTGTTTTAAATGACCCGCTGATGCGTAAAACTTTAATTATTTATAGCAAATTAATTACTTACATTTAAAGAGTAATATTTTACAAATCATATTTTCTCACATATATGAGTATTTTTATACAATAAAAAAATGTGCAAGTTCCCTATTAGGCAGTCACTGACGTTCACCATTAACTATTGCTACAGTAGTTGAGTGCAGACGTTGGGGTATCTACAGAATCGAAGATAAGTACAAACTGTACTGTACTACGAGTATTAAAAGAAACATTTTCTCACAACATCAAGACAAACATGTAGTTACAAAATATTTAGCAACCAAGTCCTGTTTTTTTTTTACACTAGGAGGAGTCCGATTTAACTCAAGCTCTTTATCGACTTGCAGGAATCTAACCTCACATCTTCTCACCACCTCATGGTACTCCACAGTGGTGGCTCCACTGATTTGACGTAAGATATGAATCATCTCTCCCACTCCAAAGTAGAGGGAACAGGCTAGAATGTCATGTAAACTACTCATATAGATAGTTGCATGATCTCATTTAAGAATATTGTGAATCTACGAATGACTATACATTTTAAATGGCACCGTAGTTTTGGTACCACTGGTTTTGACGTACTTAAAAACTATCTCAGTCTTACATCTTTCAACAACATTATCGCAAATTGTAGTACTCAGAAAATAAAGTAAACAAAACATAAGTTTGCAATTTACCAACACCAAATAGTATTTAACACAAAGAAAAGATGGTCACAACCCACCAAAATGCAAAAAACCATGAACTGTTTTATATATAATAAGAAATATTTCAATACTAACCTGAGGGTAACGCTGGTGGTTTTTTAGTTTGTACTCTAGCAGTTGCGTTATTAACCTATATCCAACAAGGAAAAAGAAATTAACAAGATATTCATTTAAATCTAATAAAACCACTTGTTTTTTATTATAGTAGTTAAAAAAGCAAATCTTCAAATTGTAAAACAAGTAGTTATATTAGATGATAGTAAGGATATGCTCTACAGTTACTATAAACAAACTAGAGCAGTCCTTACTGTAAATGCCTAAAAATTACATTTCTAACTATGGGGGAGCAATTTGGCCAATTTCATATTATCTCATCAATTTGAAGATCACAGAGTGAATAAACTTTGAAATGTATAAGTAAAAGCTTGATAGTTAAAGAAAAGCTTTGCCAATTGGCAACCTAAATGTTGGCATTTAATCTGAGTACTTTGAAACATGATAACTATCTTAAATAACCACATATTGAATATATGTTTTAAGTGTATTATAAAAGGTGTATATAAATTTAATGTGAATATAAATTTAAAATTTAACTGCAGATGTGTGAATGAAAGAGATTAATAATTAAATATATAGTTTCTTATAGTCCCTTCAAATTAGAAGAAAAATCACTGATTTTGGGAAATTTTTCCTACAGCTAAGCCACCCGTATAGAAAGTTGTCTTGGGGTTGTGCTAACATATTTTTCACCAAGCGCATGAAAAAAAACGGTTGTTTTTTAGATATAGATACATATATTTTTTTTTGCCATTTTGGCGGTTTCTTGCGTTTTGCTGCAAAACTATGCATTTTTGAGAAAATATGACCTGATTTGATATTGTAGATCTAGCGATTCTCTACAATTTTTGTTCTCTTCATTTTTTTGAAATTCCGCTTACTTACGCCGCTAGAGCGCGCTGAAGTTTATGTAAATGTATACATTTTTTTGCTGTTTGATTTTAAGCCAAAACTATGCATTTTATAAAAAATATCAGGATATCAAAGTTGTAGATAAAAAAAATTTTGACAAATTTTGTTCTTTGTTTTTTTTTCAATGTCGCGCGGTTTTGCCGCTAGAGCGCGAAAAACATTTTTTCAATACTGTTGAGCGGAAAAAAAAACATTGCGCATATATTTTTGATATACAGGCAAAACCATGCATTTTTTTAGAGTACTCGTCAATTATATAAAAATTTGGAGAGCAAAAAAAAATTATTTTTTTTGAAACCCAACGTTCGCCCCCTAGCGACAAAACCACGCGACTTTGAAAAAAAAACAGAGAACAAAATTTGTCGAAATTTTGTTTATCTACAACTTTGATATCTTGATATTTTTTTATAAAATGCATAGTTTTGGCTTAAAATCAAGCAACTAAGGCGCAACTAAGCGGAATTTCAAAAAAATGGAGAGAACAAAAATTGTAGAGAATCGCTAGATCTACAATATCAAATCAGGTCATATTTTCTCAAAAATGCAGTTTTGCAGCAAAACGCAAGAAACCGCCAAAATGGTCAAAAAAACATATATATGTATCTATGTCTAAAAAACAACCCTTTTTTTTTTTCATGCGCTTGATGAAAAATATGTTAACACAACCCCAAGGCAACTTTCTATATGGGTGGCTTAGCTGTAGGGAAAATTTCCCTCAATTTTCCTAATTTGAAGGACTATTATACTGATCTTGAGTGAAGACAATACTGATATTATAAAAATATCAAGGAAATATTTGACAGTATACCACAAAATTTGTTTTTTTGTTGCTTTATCTCATTCTCAAATAATATGAAATTGGCTAACAAAACATTTATCAAGTAACCAAACAATGTAACATTTTCTAATATTTTTTTCAATTCAGATCGAAATATTATTCTTACAGAACCAACTTATGTATCTTTCAGTAATTCTTTTTTAAACGAGGCTATTTTAAGAGTATGTAGTTGAAATAAAGCCAAGTTATTTAGGAAATTGAAATACCAATAACTGTTAGTAAAGAATTTGTTTAGATTTGTTTTTATTAAAAAAATCTTGCCAATTTTTAGTAACCACTTGAATAATAAGGAACATAGTTGCAAATCCTTTCAAATATGAACAAAATTGGAATAAATCTCCAAAAATGGACAAGATTATTAAAAATAAATGTAAACAAAACAAATATATTAGAAAAAATTACATTAATATACACACAATCACTGCCAAGTGTATCATAGTAAAACAGCATTTACGTTAAGTATGATTCTCTGCTGATGTTGTTTTCTAGTGAGAAATTCAAAAATAAACAAGTTTTACTGAAATGTTCTTAAATTAAACTTTTTAAAATATACTTACACTGCAACGAAATAACTGATATGTATCTATCTGTAATGTTATTTAATTCATAATATGCTACTTTTGTTCAACACAAGTGGTAATGCAATGATAAAACTATTACATGAAATAATGTATTTTAGTTTTACTATGAAACACTTATCGATGTTGTTTCACATTCATATAGGATGGTTTAGCATATATACGCCGAAGATATATCAATTCGTAGTGTCTGGTGTTAAAACAGAGTTAAACTTCTAGTAGAAACATAAAAATATAATTTCCATTAAGGTTATTTATAAACTTAATGAAGAGGTTGTCACATGGAAATATTACATATTATTATAATTTATTTCTCAAATTACCTGGTTGCTACAAATATATAAAACTGGATTTAATGTAGGTAACTGAAAGCCATAAGGTAAAATAATTGGGTAGGGATAGAGCAGCAGCAGCTTCTGATATATAAATATTAGTCAATTTCTCAGCTTGCTATGATATAATATGATGTTATCAGTTGGTGGGAAGTATTAACAAAAAACTCTACTCTTAATACACTGTGTGCGTAACATGTCTCACAATTTGAAACTGGCTTTGTCAATATAATAAAAATTTAATCGTGAATATTCATTTTTGAGATTGGAGCCTGTAATATACTTAAAAACTCCAATATCAGTAATTCATAGGATGTATCAATATTGTTAGTTACTGAAATAAGACTTTTTTCTTGATTACCCAAGTAGCACAAAACATGAAAAACCTGCGCCAATGTTGCGGCAGTTACTTAACAATTATTTAGCTATAATGTACCATAGCAAACTTATAATAACGTTTAGTTGCAGTGATTTGGCTGACGACAGAGCCAGACTACTAAAATCAAGCTGCATATTCCTGGCAATATGGCTTTATATACTAAGGGTACGGCTTTGTTTACCATAAGCTATTTGACTGTAAAATTACTTTTAATATGCATTTCTGAACATTGAATGAAAGTGCATGCACATACTTTATCGGATATGTACTTTTAAAAATATCAAGGCACTTCTAAATATTATGTCCACTGGGAATATTACAGCACTTTTTGATCACAAAAATTAAAGTAAATGGTGATAAATGTAAAAGAATTAAATAATGTTTAAATGGCTGCTCTTCCTAGCTTTCATCATTTATAAAAAATATGGTCTCTAAATACATTGAGCCGATTTGCATAAAAAAATATAAATAACGACTGTTAAATAACCATATAGGCTAATTATTTAGGTTTTGTTTGGCTGCAAAATTCAGTTTCAAGAGCTTATATTTGACTTATGACTTTTAAAAAGGAAGAGAAATAATGAAGCACAGCAAGAATTTACATTACCTCAAATCGTCCACCGAAGGATGCTTTTATTTGCTCCTCCTGTGCAAAATTGTGAAACGAAAGAAGCCAATGGCTTAAAGAAATATTTCAAACAACATTCTTTTGTTTGTTTATTTACATACTATTTGACAGTGAACTGGCTATTAATCTGCAGCTATAGAAACCAACAACCAGCCGAAAATGTGGAAAATATTGCTTAGATGCCAAACCGCATTTTTGCAAGTCACAAAGTATATACTGCAACCAAAAATCATAACTATATATTACAGCTCATTTTTGAGCATGACCTACAGAAGGCATATTAAAAGGCTTTGAGATTTCAATGCCTTATAGCTAAATAGCGGTCACCTCAATGTTTATGCAGCCAAAACCCCAGTAGCACAAACATATTGGAAAAATATTGTTTCCACATATCGGCCCGACATGTAAACGACAGATTTTTTTATATTGGTGAAATATAGTTTTATAACATCGGCACAATAAATAACTATGATATTTCCCCAATATTGTGTTGAGATATAGGTCCAACGTTGAAACACATCAATGGGCCAGTGTTGGTAAATTGATATTGGTACAATATAGTTTTATAATATCGGCATAATAAATAACTATGATATTTCCCCAATATTGTGTTGAGATATAGGTCCAACGTTGAAACACATCAATGGGCCAGTGTTGGTAAATTGATATTGGTACAATATAGTTTTATAATATCGGTACAATAAATAACTATGATATTTCCCCAATATTGTGTTGAGATATAGGTCCAACGTTGAAACACATCAATGGGCCAGTGTTAGTAAATTGATATTGGTACAATATAATTTTATAATATTGGCAGTATGTAATGAAAACGATGCTGGTTACATGTGCTATCAACATATTGTGCCAATACTCTATAAGTATATTCTACCAATATCAATTGCACAATACTGACACACTAGTGTTTTTAGGGGTAAAACTATATTTCAATATATTGTATATTCCAAATATTTACTACAATATATTACATATATAATTATACCTTAAACAATCATACACTTCAAACATAAAAAATAGTTGAACCTAAACAGATATTCTTCTAAACAAAGAGGACGATATGTTTCGTAAAAAATGACCCTAAGAGATAGTTTGCTTTTGAGGGACAGATATTGATTGTAATAAGTGTATGGACTATGTCTTAGACACATTCAGATAATATATGAAAGGTCAACAGATAGAACAGTCAAATATATAGAATAAATTAAACCAGTCAACACTGCTTATGCCAGCATTGCCAGACCGAACTTAAAAATTCCTACTTTTATATTTTGTCCGCCATTTTCAAAGTGTTTTTAAGAGTTACGACGTGCAACCAAAGGTTCCCTATCTTACTTTTTGATGCTCTATCCAAATCCGAAGTCGAAATTTTAAAATTCCTAAACACAAAACATTAACACACACATACAGACATAGAATTCATATACCTAAGTTTTAAATTTCGGTGATAAAATATTAAACAATACAAAAGCTTCGACCCTTGGGGCGATAAAATGTCCTTGGCATAGACAAAAATAAAATACAATATTTGATAAAAAAATATTTTATTATTATTAATGAGGGTGTACATCAGCGACCTTCTTTTTAAATTCTGATTTTCAAACTACTGGTGGGATTATAGGTCGATGGAAAAAACAACAACGCACTTATTGAATTTTATGTCGACGTTTCGAAAAATTTATTTCTTCACCCTCAAGGCTCACTGTAATTTATAAAACACAATTATTTTATTGTATATTAAACAAGGTTGTACTTAAATTACTTTTACATTCATAATGCTGTTTATGTCTACAATACAAGAGTTAGTTACGAAACACGATATAATAATTATTTTTTCTTCAAACGTCAAAAAAACATGACATTTCTTACTGACTTCATGACATAAAAGTTTGACATTTCAGTCGGCTGTGCTTTGCCATTAGCAACAGAGTAAAAGTACTTTTTCTTCCGCTCACAGCTACTTTTACTTACAGTTTCCATAGCAACGCATATATTGTTAAATACGCCGGCCATGCCATATTAATACAATACGTTTTTGGTAGTGAAATTCGAAGATATTTATCTTTATTTTTTTAATAGTTAATCGAAGTTTGAAGAAAAAATAGCATGTCTTATTCGGTGTAAAAGCCACTTGTTGTGATTCGTCTGTAATTGCAGGCTCATCACAAAAGTATCATTTTTACACCTAATAAAACAATATATACTATTAAGTAAACTTAAAATGGCAGCATATTGGCTCAATAAGGACAACCATCATACAAAACTGACTACACCTTGATTGAACGAAAACTAAACATTTATTAGGTAAATAATAAATTGCTTACCAGAATTGTAGGTAATTCTGTAGATTACTGGAAAACTGGAATTTTCACGAACTGATTTTTGGAAAACCCTATTTTGGGATCATAAAACACGAATCTACATTATAATTTTGCTTGCACACAAATAAAACTAATTGCAGAATCGTGTTCTACGCCCCCAATAAACTTTCCTAACAAAAAGTTTCGCGAAAATTCTAATTTTCCAGTAATTTAATTTTACAGCCTCCTCAAATATACTTTCTCAATTAATAATTAAGGTGCATTTGTACCATTAACCTTACCACATTTTGTCAATACTTACAGTTTATCAAACGAGTCCTTCACTCTTTCACCACAAGTCACAATAATCGAATAAAAACGTAAGCGTCAGTGGTAATGCATTAATGGCCGCCAAACCAACATCAACCGTGTATAATGGAAACGGAAACCAAAATGAAACGTCAGATAAAGGCGCAAGCGCGATGTATCAAATCGAGCATGCCGCGACATGCAGTAAGTATATAAAGGTCGTCTCAAAACAAAGTTAATAATTCAATTACTGCAATAACCTTTTATTTACATCAGCACATCTTTATGTATACACTTTTACAGATGCAGTCTACAGATTTCTTTAGATATGCTAATATTTAATAGAGAATATAAAATCATAAATATGAGCCAACATTTTAGTACACACCTTGACAGTAAATTCCAGCTACCTTCTAGTAGTAGCTGCAAATACTAGTGTCGCTACTGTCGCTAATTTTTGGTACAATTAGACGCCCAATTTAATTTTAGAGGGAGTCTAAAGTTATATAGATAGGTCTTATTAGTGACATAAATTTGTACATATTGGGATAAAATTTCAGAACAATATGTGCCCAATATTGGCTATAAATATTCTCAAGATATATGAATTGCAGTGATAGGTCCTATACTGGCGAAATATAGATTTTTATATATTGGAATAAAATTCCAGAACAATATGTGTCCAATATTGGTTATAAATATTCTGAAGATATATGGATTGCAGTGGTAGGTCCTATATTGGTGAAATATCGATTTTTATATATTGGGATAAAATTTCAGAACAATATGTGTCCAATATTGGCTATACATATTCTCAAGATATATGGATTTCAGTGATAGGTCCTATATTGGCGAAATATAGATTTTTACATATTGGGATAAAATTTCAGAACAATATGTGCCCAATATTGGTTATAAATATTCTGAAGTTATATGGATTGCAGTGATAGGTCCTATATTGGCGAAATATAGATTTTTACATATTGGGATAAAATTTCAGAACAATGTGTGCTTAATATTGGTTATAAATATTCTGAAGATATATGGATTGCAGTGACAGGTCCTATATTGGTGAAATATATATTTTTACATATTGGGATAAAATTTCAGAACAACATGTGCCCAATATAGGTTATAAATTTTCTGAATATATGTGGATTATACTGATAGGTCCTATATTGGTAAAATATAGATCTGTACATATTGGGCTAAAATTGCAGAACAATATATGGCCAATATTGGTTAAAGATATATTAACATATATGGGTTACGCTGATAGGTCCTATATTGGTAAAATATAGATCTGTACATATTGGGCTAAAATTGCAGAACAATATATGGCCAATATTGGTTAAAGATATATTAACATATATAGGTTACACTGATAGGTCCTATATTGGAGAAATATAGATTGTGCACGTTGGGACAAAATGCCAGAACAATATGCTCCCAATATTGGCTATAGATGTCCAATATTGGGCCACTATTACATATTGGGCCAAGATGGGTTGCACATTGGTCCAATATTGTGTGCTACTGGGGAATTTAGCTGTGAAATATGAATGGTCCACAGTATACTACTTAGGTAGAAACCTGTGCTATAATTAGTAGTTTCTTTTTGATAACTAAACATATCAATACATCCTATGTCCTGGTTTTATTGTAGTTGTTACTGGAACAGATTATGAAAAATGAATGTAAACAGTTAAATTTTCAAAAATAAAAAAAATTGAGGTTATGGGTGAATTTTAATACACATGCCCTATTGATTATTATTAATAATAATAGTGAGGCCAGATTTTTAAAAAATTTCCGCCAAAACGCTATTTGCCTGTGTGTAAGATCACAGAAAATTTTACTTTTTAGTTTTAGTATTTGAATGGTAGAAATATTATTTGCTTTATTTTTACATAAGGTTATTATTCCTGAAGGGGGAATGGAGACGTTATCTGGTATGATAGTGAAATAATTTCCATAAAACCAAAAGATTGATCACGAATTGCGACGCAAGTTTTGCTAATTAACTTAGTGTTATTAGGAAATTACAAAAGTTTCACCACCTCCAGAAGATGCTATGTTAGTTGGCGAAACGCAAGTGAGTGTAATATTCAGCGTCTTGCTATTTGTGCGTAAATTCATCATTACTATTATTTCTTATCCTACTATTTTCTGTTATGTTGTAGCAATTAATAAAATACCATAATTCCTTTCTTACGTGAAATATCAAGATCAATACTAACAAAAGCATTTTTATTCAATATTTTATTTATAGAGTTCACCCCCCTTACCAGGGGGGTAAGGTATTACAGAAAACGAGCACTTTTGAAAATTAAGGTAAACATATGTACACATTTTTCAATATTAATGAAAAGATATAAATATAGTGGTTTCTTTATGACAGTAATTTGAATTACATTTTTCAGTCAGGAAAATGACATAAGACGAAAAATTAATGAAGATATCATTTCCCTCGCAAAAATAGAAATTGTATTTAGTTCGTTCTGTTACCATTGTTAGATCTATTTACAAGGTGTTGTTTATTAGATAGATAGATAAATTTTATTGGTCATACAATGCACCGTGGTGCTTTGACACGTCAAATATTACAAGACCACAAAAAATTATTTGTAAAAATGTACAATCTTATTATTACTTCAAGGTAGTTTGTCTTGAAGCTTTTGTAGAAAATGTCTAAAAATCTATTAATATACACATTAAGCTAGTTAATAGTTTATCTATTTAATTTTTTTTTTAAGATGTTAACTGTGATATTAGGTAATAATCAAAACACATTCTAAATTTGTTTATATTAAATAACCGTATTAAATTAAATTGCAATAAGACCATTCGACACAAGGCATCCAGATCTGCAAGGAAACCAATTTTAGTAATATTACTTGTACATTCGTATGACAGATAGGAACGTGAAATGAAGAAATTTTTCCAAAATGTATTACCGAAATGAATAAAAGTGAGGATATTCAATATATTTTTCTCAATATAATGCCAAAATGTATTATATACTTCCACATATTTTATTGATACTACTCGTATTTATTTGTTAGTTATCTTGATGCTGTATCTAAAAATTATCACTTAGAAATTATTCTCAAATAATATTTTGTTATGTTTCTAATTTGTGCTAAACCAGACCTAAACAAAATGTGAAACAACAAATTCCTTAACAAACTTATCTAGAACTTAAACCTATGGGGACCTTAATACTAGGGATTTTTGTATTTGGTGGCGTGGAGCGGCACCATAGTCCCCGCCCGGCTCGGGGACTGTGGTGTCGCTCCTCTGGCCTTATCCACTTACCTCCTCGGCGGCCCGAGAGCGGGAGGGAGGGGGATCGGAACTACAACTGTCGCGTCATCATCGCAAGCCATTAAATGGCCGAAACGGTCTAAAGAGACAACGTACACACATTGGAGAACCGACAGCTGAGAGTCACTTACAGACTGAATTTATAATACGGGAAGCTACTACACTGCTTATTATTTTCAAAGGATGATTTCAGACCTCTAATAGCTCAGATTTCTATTCTATTCTCGATTTATTAGGTATTCTTTCGAAGTAATTAATAAGTTATTCTCAAGGACCAGAAATAATCATAGACACTTTTACAAGATATACGAATATTTAGCTTATTAGCAACCAATACTTACTAATGAAATATGTATTAATTACATAAATGAGCATTATGTATTAAAACTGAACTGTAATTTTTCTAGAAATATGTGAAATTTTTAACTAAACTGTTGGAGGGCTGACGTCCTTTGCAAGTGAACAAAATCAACAAGCTTTCCCGTATTACTAAGATAAATATTTGCTGATACTGATAATAAATTGATAGTGTGTGCGGCAAAAGAACGTCAAAACAACACGTGTGAAGCAGGGAGGTGCTACCGGTTAGTCACTAAAGCCAGCAAGCCAGCCACACGGGGTTTTGACCTTGTTTTACCGGGGAGGGACGGGACAGGCCAGTGCTACACGTAGAGCTATAATCATGCACACCTCTATTTTTCTTCCCTCAACCACGGTGCCGTGTAGTCGGTCTCGTGCGCGCTCCGCATCAGCACTATTTGCGAATGTTACAAAACCGAACCCCTGCATGCAAAGACAGACAAGACATGCATTATAAACAGCTCTTCAAACTCGTGCAATGACATGATGACGTTAGACATTAGACATGCCTCTGTCTAGAAGCCTCATTCCACACTCGCTCACTAGTCTCGGCTCTCGGGTTAGACTACATTACACTTGTTAAGCCTCAAAGTGGCATTGGCGGCATTCTCGACATGTGGCGGAAGTGCGCCTAACTATTTACACTACCACACACCGCCTCTGCTCATATCCATCTACTGCCCTTTAACCCCGTTGCGCCAACAATACTTAATCTACACCCATTATTTCATTCTTTTATATTTGACTCTAAACAAAGAGGCCTCGGTATTGTGCCTTGGGGCACAAAATAACATTAAAAAAATTTTTTCACAATTGATAAATGTGCTAATCACTTACAAATGGGTGGTATTTATCATTTAATCAAATACTTCCTTATTACAATTTTTTTAAATATTCTGTATCGTATCTCAGATTTGAGTTGTATCCTGACTCTCGTATAAAAGATATCGAAAATTTTCAAAGCGAGGTGGTAAAGGGTACAGATGTATAATTTAATAGTATTTTGGAATATACAGGGTGATTAAGATTTATGATGTCACGCCTAAATGGATCATTCCGTATATTTTAAAATATTTTTAAACTTTACATATTTGTGCCTTCTACAAACCCATCTTCAAAAATTTTCTCTTTTATATGGGAGGTCAGGTTAGTAGACGAAGTAAGGCTAAGAATGCTGAATAACAATAAAAAAGGGTTCCATGTAAAACATAGTTTCAAATGTTTCAACAGTTGCCTTTCCTGCCATTTGTATAGTTGCCACATATAAGTAATTATTATGTAGTTCTAGTTAGAGTCTAAGTTAGAAAGTTCCGAGGGAAGTGACATAGCAAATAATTCTGTCAGAATGATAAATTTTCCTCAAACAAACTTCCTATAATAAATCGGTAAGAGCAGGATAGTAATAGCATGTCATTATATGCAACCAAACCTATTAACATTTGAACTTGGAGAACACACAATTCAATGTAAGATTTATAAAGGCTTATAAAAAATATTGCTCTGCTCCATGTGCCATTTAATACCCTTGACAATTCAGTACATCACTATCCCTCTCTTACAGATTTGATATAAATTTTAGAATCCGTAAAGAAAATAATGGTTGTGTTCACATGAGCGTTACTTTGGTAATGATACATGGTGTTTTACAAAAATTATTCATAGATTAAAGTATACTTATTCTCCAATTTAATCAACGTACCTTTCCAAAATTTAATTTTCCAAGACTTCGGTTACTCTGGAATGCATTTGAATGACATATTTTTGAATTTAAAAAGAAAATGGGAAAAATTACAAATAAAATCTTGGCAAAAAAGAACAATTATTCATAACAGTTTATAATATAAACTTTCTTCAGAATTTTAAAAATTAAAATTTAAACTAATTTTTTTGGCCCAATAGTTTCGGACAAATAACAAGTAATCCCTATTGCTCTATTTACTAACCTTTAATCATTGAACTCAGAGCAAGTTGTGCTAAATTGTTGTAAAACACACAGTACAACAAATAAACTACATTTTATGGCTGTAGATTAAGTATGTTCTTGCAAAGGGAGCTCACAAAGGCTTGGTTTTAAACGATTTTGGGATGTGTACTAAGAGAACCTATTTGAAAATAAAGTGTACCTTTCAGGGAGACACTGTTAAGGCATAGACCTGACCGTCAATTGCCAAACCAAAAAAATATTTACATGGAAGAATTTCTCAGGAACAGGTGTTGGTTATTAACAATCATCATATCTCGCATCTCATTCGTAACACATTCACAAACAGTTAAACAAAAACACCTTAAACTAAACTTAAAAGCTATATGGAAATTAAATTCTACGTCATAATTTGTCATGTTCATGTAGTAAATATATTAAAACAATAAATACTCATTCAAAGTTGTTATAGACTATATTCTAAACTGTGTGATTTAAAAGTACACTACAACTCACTGACACTGAATCACCAATATTTTAGAAAAACTGATGGTTAAATTAACTACACTCTACAAGTCATATCTATATTTTTTAATATAGATATATTAGTACGTACTAATGAAATAATAGGAAAACGATATTCAAAAAGTCAGTTTTGTATCGTATCAGTAGTACTCAAATAAAAATTGGCGTTTCGGATACAAATTGTTGATAAAATGTCACTGATAGTAAATTATTTAGTTGGTTTGTGTGCTTTTTCAGCAAGTGATGTAGTATGAGTACAAAGCTGTCTAAAATAAAAACTAGAGCACACATCCCAAAGCCACCGTTCAAAAACCAACACAAAAAAACAGAATAACAAACATTACGGGAAATCCACAAGGCAGAAGGAACTAACAGATCGAAACTGCACCCCTTTTGGCTAGACACTACAAGCTTTAAATGAAAGTTCTTGACTTTAGCAAAGGAACATTTGATATTAAGTTTTAGTACTACGCATTCAGTATGACTTGATAATTTCATACTGACATTCTTTTAGTCAAGTTATAGTCTCTTATACTTTTTTTTTGACAATAAGTCGGTCAATCCGTGACTGATTTGATGGCAAATAAGATTCTAATTATTACATTTATTTATACTTCACATTATTAGGTGCTTGACTGACTAAAATGCTGCTCCGGCTTTGGGCGAAATACTGTGATAATGACGCACGAAACTTTATTGTCTGCAATATTGTTTATGTGCATTTCTATCACAGTGTTTCACTTAAAACACAGAAAAGAACAAACAGCTAGAGATGTGAAGCACATTTAAGTTAATTTTGATGCTGTAGGCTGGATCGTAGATTGATCGACCTACGCATAGTCTGGAATTGTTAGGAAGTAATGTAAATTTAACCAAGCAAAAGGTACCTTCACCATTTTTACCTTGATCGTGAACGTATTTTAAGAGTTAGTAGTGTCCAGCCTGTGTGCAGTAAAAGTAAATGGATATGAATCGGACAGAACATATCAATAAAAATCAGACGAACTGAAATAGCTTCTACAGCACAATCATTATATGAAAAAAATAAAAACCAAAATCTCACTACGCCATCATATGTCATATGTTAATATATAAAAGTCATCAAATTGCACAAATTTAACAAATGTATGTATAATATATAGACGTATATATGTATATAATAAGTAGAATAACATGCATCATATAATAATTACACTGTATAGTATAAATAGGTGTGGAGCCTACACAGCTTTGCTGCTATCAAATCTAAATGTGATATTATGTTATACAGGGTGTTATTCACTAGAAAAGCCCATAGATAAAGTGCAGTCAAATGCCCATTAATTAAGTCAACTATATGTGCTAATCAAAAAAAAATTGGGTTATGTTCACACTAAGTTATAAATTAAATATCAGGACACACAAAAACTAAAAAAGTGTATGTATTACTAGTCTATTCAAGGATCTACAACCCGACTCATCGAGTTGTAGATGAAATAAAAGTAAGCAACATTCCACAATATCTACAAATGGCAAAAAAATTGTTTACATCATTTCGTTAAGATTATGTTTGGACTATGGTGAGAAAAGCTGACAAACATGGAAGTTTTTTCCTTAAATATATTACGAGATGACTGCAATTCTGCTAATTATTCTCACAATAGGCTGAATGAGTTATAAGAGATGTTTCAACATTAGTAATATTTTTTTCTTCTATAGGTATTATACCGGGTGGCATAAAAGTGTGGGAACAAGCAGGATAACTTGAAAAATACGAATTTCCCTGGCTATCTGAAGAATTTGACCTTGGCCGTGACCTTCAAGGTCATTTGAAGGTCAAGTCGATTCTTTTCAGGTGGAACCCCCTACTTTTAACCCCTTAAATGAAACGAGCGGAAAATTTTATGTTCGGATATGGCCTTCGGCCCTTACAAAATTGACTTCTGAAGGTCATCTTTACTCTTGAACTTCAATTTTGCAACAGTGAATAATGTGTGCGCTGAGATTACATCAGAAATGATAAAAAGTACAATTGATAATTTTTATATCCGTCTAGCACACTGTCAAACTGTCAATGGCAAACAAGTTGAACATCTGCTGTAATAACAAGACAAGTACAGGAACAGCAGGATAACTTGAAAAATACGAATCCTAGAAAAAAACTTAAAGTAGTAGGAAATTTCCCTGGCTATCTGACAGTGACTTTGAATTTGACCTTGACCTTTAAGGCCATTCCAAGGTCAAGTCGATTTTTCAAATGGAACCCCCTACTTTTAACCTCGAAAATGAAACAAGAGGAATATTTTAGGTTTGGAGATGACCTTTGGCACTTACAAAATTATGGTGTAAAGAAGACCTTTGGAGGTCAATTTTTAAGTGCTCAAGTTCATATCCAAATGCAAAATTGTCCGCTCGTTTCATTTCCGGGGTTAAAAGTAGGGGGTTCCATTTGAAGAAATCGACTTAACCTTTAAATGACCTTGGAAGGCACGGCCAAGGTCAAACCCAAGGTCACTGTCAGATAGCCAGGGAAATTTCCTACAACTTTTGTATTTAAAGTTTTTTCTAGGATTCGTATTTTTCAAGTTATCCTGCCGCTCCCATACTTTTATGCCATCCGGTATATGCAATATAAAAAGAATTTCAAGTTGAAAGTAATTTTTAGAATTAGGTTTATTCTTGTAAACTAACCCTGTATTATGGATTAGAGGACTTTAAAAAAATAACAAAAATTCACAATATACAGCAAATCTTTTTGCTTATGGGTTGAAGTACTAAAAACCTGCTGTACTGAAAATCAAGCTATTGTATGCCGATAGTTTCCTAATTCCTAGACCTGTTTCTTCAAAAAAAACGGTGGGTATATGGCTGATGGGAACTATAGCTACTTCTTCCGGTTTCACAGTTCCTTAGAGTGTGTAAACTCTTAGTCATTAAGGGTATTCACACAAGATATATTGACAGAGTTCCTTCCTCTTCGCGTCACATCTTGCACTCAGATAAGTCCTCACACTTACATAGGTTAAGAGTGTTTTTCATGTGTAGTGTCCTCATTTCAACTGCACAACTCAGTAGTTTTCTCATCAGTTTTAGCAATTTGTTAGTGTGGTCTTTTGCTTTCTCATTGCCAATGTTGTGCTGGTCGACGCCCACTGCTCTTGTACTATTTTGTGTCGAGTCAGTTTCACTAGGGACTTCCCGCAGGCTTTTACAACATACCGTTACTGCTCTAGAGCTTTAGAGCTGAATGTAGAATAATTATGTGGATTTTTCATCAATGTATGATATCTGTAGCATTCCTCATACAAAGACTTCAATGTATGTGATTTCTGTTTGGATATTGTTGCAGTGCTTCCAAGC
This sequence comes from Stenurella melanura, assembly GCA_963583905.1. Taxonomy (NCBI): domain Eukaryota; kingdom Metazoa; phylum Arthropoda; class Insecta; order Coleoptera; family Cerambycidae; genus Stenurella; species Stenurella melanura. Next base: position 22,342,093 of record OY757311.1, on the reverse strand, counting down.
CCTTGCTAATATCTGTCCCTGGTTGATATCCTGCAACTCCTCCTCCAGTACTAGTTGACGTTTTCTATGTCGAAACATGAAAGCATACAGCATCACGTCTTCGCAACTGCCTTATTTTCTTGTCTTCTCTATCGGTATAAATACCCTTACCTACCCTAGTTTTTGTGAAATTGCCAGTTGTATCGACTCCATATCAAGAGATTCTTCGCCATTTTTTGTTGAAATACGTTGGCACGATATCCTTTGCATACTGGTGTTATTAGTTTATCTTTCACTATTAGCAAATCAGAATTTCAATGGCTATTATGGGTCACTGCTCTTGTTATGCCTAGGAACGTAAGTGTTTCCTAGTTTTGTCATCGCCTCTCTCTTTTCGGCTTTGTCCTACATAGATTATTATCAATACAGCAACCCTTTTGTATAATCAGTTGATCATTATTATGTGTAGTCATCAGTCTTGCTTACCACGTTACTACATGTCCAGAAGGCCCATGTAGCTTTCATAGCTACAGTTAGATTAAATATTCAACTTGATTCCTCACTTGTGATATGCAACAATGTGAGAATCTTAAAATTTTTTACACTATTATAAAGGAAAAGAATACCACACATTTTATTATGAAAATAGTTACTCCTCAAAATGAGATATGGAGAATGTGTAAACAAAATTTATAAAGAATTAACTTCCCTAAGGTATTTTAAACTGTTTTTAAAAAAACCCATATAGAAGAATATTTACTAAAAACTTCAATAGTCAATAAATTAAGATATTTTCACTACTTTTTAGTACTGTTTTAGGTAGCTTTTACACGATATTGAAACAGCTGTGATTGGCAGATTTCTATTATTTTAATAAATATTTTTCATCTTCATAGTACAGAAAGCATTTAAAAAAAGATTGAATATGTTGAATGTAATTTCTTGGGAACATGAACAAGAGAGATTATTAGACGTGCATGTATAGAGGAACACCACATTAAATTGCAGACTGCTCCACAAAGGCCTTCTCTGCACAATCAGCCCTTTTAATATGTAGCATGTGCCAACATTGGGACTCATTACATACATCGAGACATATTTATGCTGTGCCCACACTTCATTAAGAAAAATTAACATACAAGGTGTCTTGAAATTTCTGAGTCGTTCTTTAGATGTTGATTCTACTTGCAAAAATAATGTGAAGATATGTGCCTGGAAATGCTTCCCAAGAGAGCTACACCCCTGTGAGGATGGTGCCTAAATATAGATTTTTAAAGATTATCTTGGAAATATTTTGGAACAACTTGGAGTGCAAATATAATAAGAAAAGATCCTGTAAACATGTATCTAGAAAAGTTCTTTATGGGAATTACTTTCAATGACATAGCCTGCAGCAATATTAAAAAGAACATCAAAAATTTAAGTAAAACAATAAATGTTTCCCTTCCTGTTCGATGCAGGTCTCAGAAGTGAATATTATTTAGGGACCATTGCATCATTCCTTGAGAGATAGTTTCAATTGCTGTCACTATGTCTCCTTGCATGTTATCCTCACTAATGGTATCATTACCAAACGAATCATCAATCAAAGTGCTTTGTCATACTCCTAATAGTAAAGAGGACCTATCTTATACAATATTGACCAGGAGTCATATTTAAGTCTTAAACTACTAAGATTGTAAACTAGAAAAACAATTTTTGAAACAAAAGTAACTATTCTTCTTTTCTTCGTCTACAAATAAAGTTAGTTTTACTTAGTACTATAATAGAGAGTGGGCTAGTTAATTAATGTCTCATGATAGTTACTATAAGCTGAGAAAATCCTACAACCGTGACAAGGATAAGGCAACATATAAAGCAAATATTGAAGATTTCAAACTAAAGTGACTGAAAAGGATCGAAGATTGGTTGAATATCACTAATTTTTACGTATTACGATGCGTGACCGGAAGATCTTAACCGATTTTTCATTTCTTTGTTTTATTTTACATTAATGATATAAAATCATGAACGAAGTCTCATGAAGTCTTCTTAAAGTATTTCTGTGATACTTGGTAAAAGCCTATATTAAGGTGCTATTCTCAGAGGACCGTAGCTCCCTTAACTGGATTTCCGGACACATATTTGTAGGAGGTCTTCTTACTATTTTTGCGTGTAGAATGAGCACCTACAGAGGAGTACAGAAGTATCGACATCTTGTATAGTATTATTTTTGACTGTGTGATATTATTGAAGAATAATTCATATTCGCAGAGCTTTGGAGTCATCTTGTCTGACCAATTATGGGTTCAGTGTCGTTCTCTATTAATACACAAATTTCTCTTCTATTTTTAATAATGTTTTCAAACTCTATATATAACTAATTTGTAGATACATAAACTAACAATAAGCATGCAGTAGCCTTTCTCAAATTAGATAAAACAAGCACAGATAGTTTAAATATTGTGAAAAAAAAATAAAAATCATTTGCACTATCTGCATAACAGAATTCTAAAACTTTAGTACTTTCAAATGCTACTTATATTCAAAATGTATCTTATGTTCAGTTTTGATTGAATAGAAAATTTGGAAACCTCCAACGTGCATAAAACAACAACGAAATGTTGAGGGGAAAATTTTAATTAAAAAAAGTATAGTTTACATAATGTAAGACATTACCAGATATTGCATTCTACAAAAGAAAGAAAGCACAAGTAGGTAATACCAAATAAATCATCTCTAGCTATTCACAACATACAAAAGCCTGTGACAAAACTAAATAATTTCGTGCGAAAATTATTTACAAATAATTATAATAATAGTATTAATTAACTTGTGAATTAAACAGCAATAAAAAATCAGTTCTGACATAATTCGTCAACCCAAAGTGGTTTTATTAATTGTGAATCTAAAAAATCTAAAGTTAGTCTACAACGCTGGCTATGTTTTTAAAATATTCCTATAAAACTACGTCTAGAAGTGTCAAATGAAAGGACTAACATGTCCATTTGTAGCCTCTTACAGCTGATCAGCAAATTTAGTAAAGTTCTAGTAATGTGGTTATAAGGAGGCACTGTGGAGGTATGTCAATGGGAAATATTTAACGCAAAAAATTCTGTTGAAAGCACAAATATATTTTTGAGAAATTCAAAACACGACTGACGTCAACAATGGACTAATACACCAATTTCCATTGACTACGTTTTCAGATAGTGTTTGATAAAAGAGACTTACGGATTTTTTTTCGATTTTTTTTTCTTTACCGTTTAGCCGGAAAAAAATAATAAAGCTGAAAAACTTTCCCCTCTGACGTCAATTTGCCCGTGACGTCACGATATGAAGCCGGCAACAGTGCATTGTCCTGATGCCGAAATTTGTATTTTAGTTTAATTTTTCAGTAGTTCAATCAGAGATTTATAATAAGTCTCTCAGAGTTCTGTCAGTGTTAAGGAGGTTATGAGTCAGTAATATTTTTCGATTTTTCGTGTTAAAATACACTAACTTTGGGTCTGTATTAATTGAATTCAAATTTCAAAATATGGAAACAAAATCATGTTTTGTGCCATGTGCCATTGTTTTACGCAAAAATTGGAAAGACAAAACTAAATATTAAAATGTAAGGTTATATTAAAGTAGTTCAAATACTTCAATGTCACAGAATCTATTACGATGTTGTCAATTCTTGTAATTGATAAAAATTTAATAATTTAAAACCCAATTATTTGCCTTATTTGTAAATTATTTTGATATCAATAGAAAGTAAATGCATAAAAACTTCATAGAGATTATGTTTATTATAGGATAATTGTAATTAAACGGCAATTTAATGCAGGTAGAATTATCGGGGATAATGACGTCACGACCACCAATTTATTTAATTTTTATCTAATCCAGGTATTAAAAAATTGGGGTAATAATTATTTTGGTATTATTTTGACCTTACCAATGGGTTCATATAATTAAAATATTTAAAAAATCTTAAGTGTATTAGTCCATTGCATATTTACTAATTAAAAAAAAACAATAATTTTATTCTTCCTAAGGATCAATTTTGCTGACGAAATTTTTGCACAAATAGTCCTTAGAATTTCTAATGGTCTGACAAAAAACCAAGTTTGATTGAAAAACTGATTTGTGATATGTGATCAAGAAAGTTAGAATCTGTCTGTAGATATATATCTATCTCCCCACGTGATGACCAAGAATCCCATAATTCTGGTGTTATCTCTTATTAACACACTGGAATTATTGCTTATAGGACTATCATCACTAACCGTTCTTTAGTACAGAGTGGTCCACGGGAACCTGACGATTTTTGAATGAGCAACGCACAATTATTTTTCAAGTTATAAATTTTTTATTTACATATTTCATCAGCTAATTACATGCCATTTTATTTTTTTAAATTACATCAGTCATATGATGACCATCCTGCTCATAACAGGATTCAAGTCGGTTCATGAACTCAATCCAATAAAGGTGCGTCGATCACCTGGACTTCTGCACGAATTGATTCCTTCAGTTCGTCAAGTGTTCTGGGCTTGTTGTCAGATGGTTTCTTCTTCATTATGGTTCCAGTTGTTCGAAGGTCGTTGATCCATTTGAGTATAGTGTTGCGGCTTGGGATGCTTCCATGGCGTTCAATATTGAAGTCGCGTCGAAACTCTCGCTGCACTTTTATGGGTGATTCACTATATTTTATAAATACATCATACGCGAACATACGATGTCTCACACCCCACGTAGTCGTGGTGTACACTAAACTGCTCAACACGATTCGAACGGGACCGTTCGAACGTTCCTACTCCATCAATATGCCGAGCACTACCCGTTCCAAAAATGTTAGGTTCCCGTGGACCACCCTGTACTACAAAATCATCTACGCATTAATTTTCACATCTGTTATGTCCCTTATTCTAAGTATAATCTACAAACATATTGATACTATCGTTGCCAAACAAGCAAAGTGATAAAAGTTGTGATTCTCTCATGGCTATGCTAGAAATAAAATGGTGCTAGCCAGGCTACATCTTTCCGCTTTATGTAATTAACACAGAATATACAAAATGTTCTGATAATATAACATTTCTTATGTTTGTGCAATCAACAAAATGTAATAAAGTTTATCTGTATATTATAGGAACACTCTGTATATAACAAAACACATTAATAACATGCAACTGCAATATCTAAATATATCTAATGTCAGATGGGATTAAACAAACTTAAAAAATGCAGGTAAATTACAGGTAAAGTATTTTATAGGTTTATTATATGTTAATTACGCTTTTATGAAAGAAGTCGAAAATAGTATTCTTAGTTTTGATAGCAGCTTTTTTCTAAATATTGTGCACTCATCGTAAAATTGTAATGCAAGTTAATTTTGTTATCGACTGTTAAAATATACTGCATATATCACTAGATAATTATATTCAATGAATAGAAAAGATTAGTAATTTAAAACCCTCACTGATGACAGAGAACAGATGACAATTAAAGTTAATATTTTGAATAATGGTTTACACATCAGTACATTAAAATAAAGTATCATTCACTGTTATTTATTGTTTAATTTGCTAACTTTATCCATGCTTTTAAAGCAGAAAAAATATTATTCAATGTCGAGTACATTAGGACCTTGGAATCAAAGAGGCAGACATCCAAAATTTTAATTCAAATAAAATGAGGCATTTTTTTAGTGTTAAGTGTCTTGTGATTAGCAAAGCTTGTAATGTATCTGCATATTATGATATTAAAATAGAAAAAACTAATATTAATTAATGGATACATTAAAAAAATAGCAGTGGAAGTAGAAGTTAATATGAATGAAAGGATTCTGGCAAAAATATTTGGAAAGCCCATTTGTAGATTTTTTAAATATAAAGTGAATTGCGTAAGAAATATGAAACTTCATTCAGAATCAATTATTCTAAGCGGTTAATTTTGCATTTTTTGAAATCTCTATTACATTTTTTTTTGTGGTATATCGATATTATCGTACTTTTATGGGCATTAGTGTTCTCCAAAATATATAAAGAACTTATTAAATAAATTTCTGTGCAGAACAGAACAGAACTTTGTTATTGATTATTTTGTTGAATATCAAAAAATATCGCTCACCTAAAAATAGGTGTACAAGCTCTTTACGAATCTATATATGAGAATAATGATAATAAATGGAAATAATTCATAACCAAGTAGATTGATTTAAAACTGATCTAATAAATGTTCAATAATAACTGATACGTACATTTTATTATTAATAAACTATTTGAAAACTACTAAATTAAATATATAATGCTCGAACGTTTTGTCATTTATCCTGAAAAATTTCTCTCTAAATTCCAAAATACAAATGAACACATCCATAAAGTGACAAAGGTCATGTCACCCTATATATGAAGAGATTTCTTTTGCCTTTAGGTTGTATCTATTTGCTTACAGTGATCATTTTAGTCAATTCATGTTAGTATAAACCTACCCTTTAATTCAGTACCATAAGTTCATCCCCTATAAATTTGTTTGATCGATACAATTTTTTTAATTATTTTGTAGAACCTTAAGCACTTTGCTATGGTGTCTGTAAAACATTTCAAAACAGCAATACAAATTTGTAATGAACGTTTAAAAATGGGTGTCAACCATCCCGGATCCAAGGTCACTGCTACAAAGTGCTAAAATTTCCTGATCTGATAAAACAAAGGATGTATTTATACTCTGAGGTTTCTTGAATATGTAGAACCTATTGTATACATTTATACAATAAAAAAAATGAATTTTAAAGTTATGACTACATTTGAATTGAATAGAATTAAGATACATAGCAAAGATATCTTTAACCGAGACAAGTATGTGTACAGCATTTTTTACTCATCAACCAACATCAATAATTACTAGCATTGTCAATGGTTTTTTTTTTTTTATAAAATTTTAAAACATAATGTCACCATTTTTATGTTTCATAAATCTTTCTCTTCAATGATCTGGAACAGGACAAACTGTGGACTGTATTATTGGAGAAAGCAATATCCAGACTTTTGATTTTCATTATTTATGGACTATATGAAGAAAATTCTGTTTGGATGAAAGTTGACACCATTAACTCCAACATATGCCAGGTTGGCAAAGGCGTCAGACAGGGCCGTCTTGTCACCAATCTTATTTAATATCTATTGTTATTATGTGATACGACGTGTGATGGATGACGGGGGCTGGAGTACCTATAAGTGGATATATAACTAACGTTTATAACCTGAGATTTGTAGATGATGCCTTAGTCGCAAAAAGAGAGGTTAAGCTCTTACACCTGCTGACCAACCTTTGAGCAATGAGCTCTGAGTACGATGAAGTGTAAATTGCAAAAAATTAAAATTATGATTGTAGGCCAAGCAAATGATAGATAATAGACGAGTGTGAGATAATAAACAAGATGGTATATCTTAGATCACTTATGAACAATATCCTCAATTGCAAAAATGAAATTCGACGAATACACTTGACAAGATTGGCAGGCAACATACCAGTTGAACAAAATTTGGTGACGGAAACGCCCCAAAAGTCTGTGAATCTGAAGACGTCTGTTACGAATTTCCTGAATAGTTTCAATTCTATAAGACATACGTCTCCCAAGCAAATTGTACCGAATCATATAATTCTTTGGCCACATCAACTGGGGAGAGGACAATATAAAAAGGTTGTTACTTCATAAAATCTGATCGGAGAGAGCTCTGGTAAAGCTGCTCCCTTACAGCAGAGTGAGGCTAATTAGAATAACTAATGGGTTACAAAATTTCTGCCAAGACGTTGTGAACAAAAGAAACGAAATCAAAATAAAATTTTGGTTCAAAGACCACGAATTCTTGGAAAGATCTATTCTGTTGATTTATAACCTAACCACTTTCTTCCATAGCTCTTGACTAGTAATTATTGATTTATTTAACACAGAATAAATATTTAATATTCATATACACATTTATATTTGCCTAGTACATTCAATCCTGCTCTTATTTTTTAAAATAATTCAAATATTTAAGACATGAGGGAACAATGTCAGTAGAAAATAAACCGAAATATAATTTTCTCGCAGAATTTTAAAATGTGTAGAAGTCTTCAAAACACAACTTGATAATTTTAGTAAAATTCTGCAATTATCTCTTTAACTGTGCTATTGAATAATATGTTTAATTGACTCGAAATGAAAGAAATAAACAATGAAAATATTAATTATGTTAAAGATAGATTGTATGAGATGAGTTAGCTATTTTTAGAGAAACCTCAGGAACATGTATAGAGCAAGATATTTTCTAGAGCAATATTCTTACTTAAGATCCTTCTTGGTAAGTATTTCAAGTAGGCTAGGTTAGGTTAATATGTGAGTGGGCTTTTGTCAGACCCTCCACTGCGACCATCAGGTCTATTGTGGCTCTGTAAGGAAAACTGTAGTAAAGTTGTTCCTAAATTGCACTAAATATCGTTCATGCACATAAACATAAGCTTAATACCAAGGATTGGGAAGAAATAACTAATTAAAATGAAATATAATTTTTGTTGAAACAATAATTATACCAATTTTGTAAATATACTGTAACTAACAGAGTTTGTGTTGAGAAAATTCGTTTAGTTTTTGATCTTGCAGCAGGTTTTAGACTAAAATGTATGATCTGGGCTTCTGGTCCCCATAAATTATGAAACCAATTGTTAAAAAATGGTTGAATTTATACGGACACAAGTCAATATTTTAATAAATAGAAATTCATGAGAGTATTACGATTTTCGGGGAAAATCTATCCTGATAACTCTATCACAATGCCATTAGAAATTTGATTTGTGCTTTTACAAATCTGTAAAATCATAAGCTACAAGATACAAGCAACAACTGTGTCCAGATCATTACATTTTTGTCTAAAAGAGATAGTCCATTGAAATGTTACATCGACCTTGCATTTTGGGTAGGACAAGATTTTTTTCTTTTGATGTTTAGGGGGAGTCAGTGTGAGTATAATATAACTCGATTTTCGGGGTTGAAAGCCTCCCCATTTGACCGCCATTTTGAAAAAGAAGGCGTAAACAGTTATTCCGCGATATCTTGAGAACCGTACGTCTCACAAAAAACATTCTAAGACTTATTTTGTAGAGAATTGAATTTTCTGCAATCTTGGTCTAGATACTTCTTACCGTAAAATGGAAAATGAAAAAGTTATAATTAAAAACAGACTAAAATTTTCAAGAAAAATGTCATTTAAGGGTTATAACTTTTTCTATTGATTTTATTGAAAATACACATCAGATATTTTTTGTACATAATTTTATTGCGAACAATTTTCTCTACTCATCCCTTAAATTTCTCTTCTTTGGAGAGGTGTTAGGACACTGCAAATGGAATAAGTGCATCGGAAAGCGCATTAGCTAATTCTGAAAAAAATTTAGAACATTCCTGGGATGTTTCCAAACTCTTTTTGTCTCTTGTAATTTAATAAGTCTCTTCTTTTTCAAGTAAAAAAATCGCAAAATTCTAAAATTTTGATTTTTCCTCGCCAGATAACTTAAAAAAGTGACAATTTCAGAAAAAATGTTTCGAACAAAAGTAGTCTATTCTTAGTCAGACAATCCGAATTTGACCTTGAATGACCTTAACCCTTCCACCCAAGGTCAAAGTGACATATACCGCCGAACTGCTCCCAACCAATTCTACAACTTTGTTTAAAACATTTCTTCGTGGAATGCGTATTGCTCGAGATATTTGAAAGTTTCGGGTTAAAAAAATCACCCGGGTGATTAAACTTTCAAATATCTCGAGTAATAAACATTACGAAAAAATGTTTCAAACAAAAGTTGTAGAATTGGATAGGGACACTACGGCAGTATATGTCACTTTGACTTTTGGTGGATGGGTTCAGGTCATTCAAGGCCAAATTCGGTTTTTTAATTGGTAACCCCTATATTTTATTGCAAATTCGGATTGTCTGACTGATAATAGACTACTTTTGTTCAAAACATTTTTTCTGAAATTCTAATTTTTTAAGTTATCTGGCGAGAAAAAATCAAAACTTTAGAACTTTGGGATTTTTTTATTTGAAAACGAAGAGATTTGGACAAAAAGAGTTTGGAATCATCCCAGGAATATTCTCAATTTTTTCCAGAATTGCCCAATGCTCTTTTTGATGCACTTGATTCATTTGTAGCGTCCTAACACCTCTCCAAAGAAGAGAAATTTAAAAAATGAGTAGAGTGAATTGTTCGCAATAAAATGATTTACAAGAAACATCTGATGTGTATTTTCAATGAAATCGATAGAAAAAAAGTTATAACCCTTAAATGATATTTTTCTTGAAAATTTTAGGCTATTTTGAATTATAACTTTTTCATTCTCAATTTTACGATAAGAAATATCTAGATCAAGATTGTAGAGAATTCAATTCTCTACAAAAAAAGTCTGAGTAAATGTTTCGTGAGACTTACGGTTCTCAAGATATCACAGAAAAACTGTTTACGCCCCCTTTTTCAAGATGGCGGCCAAATGGGGGGCTTTTAACCCAGAAAATAGAGTTTTATACTCACACCGACCCCCCGTAAACATCAAAAGAAAAAAATCTTCTCCTACCCAAAATGCAAGGTTCGGCCAAAATTTTGTAACATTTCAATGGACTAAGAGAGAGATAGAAAGAATTATCATTCCATCGAGTAAATATCAAAGAAAAAATATCTCTGCTCAAAGCATCTTTGTTCTTTTTGTTCAGATGTGATGCAAGACACAACACGAAATTTTGACAATTGATTTTGACTCTGATTACAAAAAAATCAGTGATTTTCTGAGTGTTTAAGGTTACCAAATTATGTAATATATAATACCTGTACCTATTCCAAGCGAAGATATTAACATCAGCGATGGTTATATTAATTTCGTGTTTATCGACATCTTTGACTCGTCAGGTTAAAAAGAGTGATTTTTAACCTGACGAGTCAAAGAAGTCGATAAACACGAAATTAATATAACCATCGCTATATCCTAAATGTTTTAGGTTTCCAAATAACTTAATATAACATAACCACAGCTGCTATTAACATCAGTAATGGTTATACTAATTTGGTATTTAGAGACCAAAGAGGCACTATTTCTTAAAAATGAACTTGTGTTGAGACTCAAAAGATTATCAACAAAAAGACCCTTAATGCAACTATTGCCTAAGATGAACTCTATACATGTTTAAGGTTTGCTAAAATAAATCCAAATCACTTTGCAAGTTAAAATATACAGGGTGTTTCATTTAAGTTGACACATCAAAATACCTTGAAAATAACATATTTTCAGAAAAAGTATTTCCAATAATAATTGTTTGATTTCGAGGGGAAACAAAATAGCATTATTTTAAATTTGGTTGACGTTTCAAAGTTATTCAAGGTCAACGTAGAAATCTACAATTTTTATTCCGGCAACTTTTTTTTTCTTTCGATTTATTTGACCTTGCAAAATTGAGGTTTAAAAAAAGTTTGAAACAAAAGTGGCTTATTCTTTTTCTTAAAATAAGCTACAATAATAAAAAATGTAAGGTACTACCTGAAAAAACTAATATGACATTGAAATGATCTCTAAAATGTATACCGAATAAAAAATAAACTCTATTTAGTTTCCCATTCAAAGCCAGATAACCATTTTATAAACGTTTTTTTCCAAAAATACGTTGGTCTCCAAACATTTCATTGTACCAACTTATAAGCATCACCCTGTATATGTATTATAACTAGTTATTTAATAATTTCAACACGATTAAAAGAAGTTACTTCCTACGTGTATTAACTAAAACCATAATTTTTTAGTATTTAGTATAAAGAAGAATGTTTGAAAAAATAATACTGAAATAAAAGGATGAAGGTGATGAGCAACATATTCTAGGTAAGTGATGCACAGTCTACAGGCTTTAATGTGTCCATAACCCCTAATAAACATATCAATTAACAAATATTACAGTAATGTTAGCTACCAAAAAATTTCTGGAAAACATGAACAAATGAACGTCCACAATAAATAGCCAAACAACAAACTTATGAACAATAGTTATATGCCAGATTAGTTCAAGAATAAGAAATTCAAGACAAAATACATTTACAGAATTCAAAAAGTTATTGCAGCAAGGCACTTATTATTACACTCAGACAAAAATGTGAACAAGTTGGAATAAATAAACAGGCGACTATTAATGCACCTATCCTTGGTAGTAATTTTAAAAAAGACTGGAGAAATATTTATAGAATGTTAATATGAAACTATAATGAAGAATAATTTAACACGGTTATTCATTGTCTCGCACTAGCAGGCAATAATTGTGAAGCAGCCATAAGTTATCATTAAAGCTTTAGACTAGGTATTTTCTAGGGCTTTGTGTTTTATTGCTGTACGAGTTTATTGAACATAAAAATATAAATATAGTTTCTACCTTAACAGACAGTGGACTGCAATTAGTTTGTCTTTAATCAGTCACTTTAAAAGAATGTTCTTAAAATCAAAATAAATAATTACTCGAAAAGTTTACCCTTTTAATCCATTTGCTTTGTGTTTATATAACGAATAAACTTAATACACAGCTTTTTTACAACATATCTTATGCTCTAGCTAATGCTAACCTAAGGTCCAAATTTCAACACAATTTGTATCTTCTGTCATGAGTTATCGTCCCCATAAGAAACTTAACGGATGGACAGACAACCATTTTAAAAGTAGCTCAGTATTTGATTAACACTACGATATATTGCCTGTTATAGTTTCACACGTGGTTACCGGGGAGAAGCAGAGATGGCGCTGCAGGCACAATTATTACATTTCTTTATTAACAGCAACAATAAAGAAAACGAAATGGCTAGTGACAGCAAAAATGTGTTTATGGAGTAATATGGTGGAAATCGCTTCCAAATGTGACCTCGAAAAGGCCATTACTTTAAATATGTTGCAAAATATCAAATAATCAGAAAATAGGAATTATTAAAAAAAAAATAACAAAGATGAAAGATGTATTGGATACTTTTTCCATTACCGGATAAAAGAAAAATGTTTTCCGTCATGTATTTTTTCCTAACTTCAAAATTTTTGTCTGAGTGTATACTTCTAGAAAATACAATGTGATATAAACAAAGAAGCAGGTTAATCAAAATATAAACTAAACTAAATAGCACTGTCTCTCGTCACAAAATGGAAGAAAAGGAAAATCAAAGAAAACATTATTCAATGTCTATATGTAAAATAATAAAAACACTCGAAATAACTAGACAAAAAAAATTGGATGAAAAATTGGTAGGTGTTCTATTTCGAGTATCTTTATAAAACAAAAATAAAAGAATTTCTGCAATAACTGTGGAGTTTAATAGCAACATAGCTGGCTCAAAAAATTTGTATCATTTATAATATAGATTAAAATGAATGAAACATACCTTGGATCCCCTTTCATTAAAAATAATTTCTACGTCTAGAATTGGGCCAAATTGCTGAAAAATAATTTCGTATTAGATTTTGTCAAACAAAATATTCAATTTTAAACATCTTTCAAATAAACTTTATTTTAATTTTTTTTATGTACTCTTGCAGTTGTGGGAAAGATAACTATGTTCTATGCATAATACACAAATGAGGTGGTATAAGCTCTATTTTAAAATCAAAGAAAGGAAATTTTCCATTGTGCAAAATCAAAAATGTGACCATAGAAGACTAAATTTTTTATAAATTAAGCTATTCATTCGTTCAAGATATGATATAAAACTACCAAGAGCAAAATCTGACGCTCCGTCGGCCTATTTCAAATCGGCATTATAATTACCAATGCAAGAAATAATATTCACTGCCCTTAAGAGCATTTATTTCCGTAAAAGTTAATCACGCAAACCATTCCCTAAATTCGAAAGAAATTATGTTGATCATTGTTCGTCAAATCTAATATGAACACATTTAAAAGGTGGCATCTACATAAAATGATACTAAAAAAAATTACCGGAACCATACTAAGAGAGCAGGTAAAACCAAAATATACAAAAATAATTTATTCATTGTTTATTTATAATCCATCTGTGAAAATTTATCCTGTGAATATGTTATGATAATTAATCAGAGCCTAACATGAAATTATTTTCCAGGAGATCGTGTCGTAGTAAGGGAGCATGGCACTACCAAATAATAAAATAAAATAATTTCGTGATACAACTCTCGTCATATTGTTGTTCCAGTCACTTCCAGTGGCTGCCCATTAGGGTGTATCGAAAAATACTTTTTTTGGAAATTCCAAATTCCAAACTGATGAAAAGTTGTCTTTATGAACCCATATACACCACAAAAAAATTTTTGCCCAATTGAAAAAAAATTAGGTCTCCCGCAAGAGAGCTAAAGTTTATAATTTTCGTAAAAAAAAAAACGGAATTCCGTCTTTTTTTTTTTTTTTTTGAATAAAGTGATTTTATTTTTCAAGTTGAAAAATTTTAACAATAGGGTGTGAAATGAAAGTATAATAAAATATATTACTCTAATGAAACATTTAGGTCTCCCACATTTTATTTAAATTTAAAGTCTTAGAAAAATTATACTTTAAAAGATTTTTTTAAATTTCGATGAAAGTTTTGTTTAGGCCGTTAAATATTTTATTCATTATCATTATCATCATAAGTATTTCGTCCTAAGACAAGTCCTTAATCCTTAATAAAAAAAATTAAAAAATTCAGTTTTCTGAAGAAAATTATAAACTTTAGGCCTCTTGCGGGAAATCATTTTTTTTTTCTTTCAATTAGGCTAATTTTTTGTGTGGTGGATTTGGGTTCATAGAGACTTTTCATCAACTCGGAATTTTGGATTTCCAAAAAAGTTTTTTTCGATACACCCTACTGCCCATTCTTTTACTAATATTCATTATTCAGAGTGATTCAGAAATTAGAAACCAAAATATGACAGTTGAGCCCATTGTTGATTTAACACTGGCATGGTAGCTCACCCGGCCAAGGCGTATTAAAGTATATTCACCAAGCTCTGAGAGCTGTTACGCACTGTTCACGTGGGCTTAGTTCACCAGAGCCATTCATGCGTAAAACTATTAAAAATACAAGAAGTTTCCTGATCAATTTTAGAACGATTGAATATTAATGAAAATGTAGGACATTGTTCTATTAAACTTGATAATACACTACTATAAACTTCAAATGGATTCACTAAACTGTTTATGAGTTATAATAATTCAAATTTTCGAACAAATGTAAATACACTCTTATGCAAATTACATACAACTGAAATCGAGAAAACCGCTGGCAATCTCCTGAAAAATGCAACCAATGAGGATGGAACACGTCGCGATCACGAGGCAATCACGCATATTTATTACTCTCAGCCTTCCGAGAATACACTTTAGTAGCAAGTATGCTTAGTCAGACTGTCCATCGTGTACTAGGTTCGATCCCTAGCTTAGATGCTGGCATGTTGGTGGGTAATGGATGTTGTCTACGCTATTTCAAATGCGTAACCCCTTCTGCTCAGTCGAGGCTTTGGATTTGGGGGTTGTCTACTATGTGTGGTGTGTGTTTATATTACTTTTATATTTATGTAGCAAATACAGAGTGTTCAAACTTTTAAAACCTTTTTTGAAATTTCTCAATAATTTTGAAAGTATTCATAGTACATATCAACTTAGAAATTGGCAATTTTACATTTCTTGACAAAACTAATAAGAATTTGGAACTAACGTACGAGTCAAATGTATTGAGTCCTCATTCTTCACAGTAGATATTTGAAAAAGAGAGGGGCAGAAAAAAATTTAAAAATTGTTGTGTTGTGTTCATTATATGTCCATTGTAAATCACCCATTGAAATTTGAATAATTTACATTAAGCAATTTTGAAGATGTTCTAAATTATATTGCATAGTGGCCTACTTTTTAAGGAGATTTTGATTATACCAACTTTAAATCCATTATATTATATTGAATGTGCATTCCATGTGAATCCACATTTTCGATTTCGATAAAACAGAGCTTTTTTGTATTATTAAATTTATTAATGTGTTTTTAATATTTAATTTTAAAATTTCGAACTTATTGTCGAACACTTGTCATCATGCTTATTCGGCCATTTTTAAGGCATCTAAAATTTTTTTGATAAAATGATTAATTATACAGGGTGTCCCAGAATTGAGTTCCCGGACGGCAGTCTGTGATTCCCGAGTTCATAATGGGCCCATATAACCTAACTTACTTTATTCCAAAAATGCATTCCTGAGGAAGTACAGTCTCTTAAAGTGAGACAGAAAACTTTTTTTTCCAATAATTTCCGTTATATTGAAGATAAAATTTTCAAATTTTGATGGGAGCTGTACTTGAAGTACTATATGTAAACTTGGTAACAACCAAATATCTTTCGTTTCTCAATTCTTCTTCTAATTATTAATATTTGACCTGGCTGTAATTCTTTAATCACCCTGTAAAACTACGGAATACTTGAACATTTTTACAGAGCATTGAAAGGGCTGCAAAAAAGGTACTCTTAATTTTTTTTGTAATATCAACCAAAAATCAAGAATTACCGTTTTATCTCTGTAGGTCATAGGTGCTTGTGAAGCTTGAGAAACAAAAGATATTTGGTTATCAAGTTTATATTGAGTACTTATAGAGATACAGTTCCCATCAAAATTCGAAAATTTTATCTTCGATATAACTGAAACTATTGTAAAAAAAAAATTCTGTCTGACTTCAAGAGGATACACTTCCTCAGGAATGCATTTTTGGACTAAGGTAAGTTGGGTTATATGACCCCAATATGAACTCAGGAACCACAGGTTCTCGTCCGGAAATTAAATTCTGGGACACCCTGTATATTACCAAATAAGAATGTGTAGGTATGCCCTGGTTAGCAGTTGCAAGCATGCCACCTGCACGTCGCACCCTCTCTACGGAGTGCATTATATCTCTCTTTATTTATTTATTCTGTTGATATTTTATTATTATTATTTTTTTTTTCGGAATAACTGTTTAGTCGGTTGCAATTCGGTTGCAATTTAGTGTTCGACTTTTATCACCTAAGATAACTGAACAAACATGGTGGTACATCTTGGTTATAACTAGCGACCTATATGAGCAATGTTAAAATTAGTTCAAAATTATTATTTGCATGCTATGCCAAAAAACGCAATGTTGCCAATTTCCAAGTTGGTATTATAAAAACTTTCAAAAATTATTGAAACATTTCAAAATAAAATTCAAACTTTGAACACCCTGTATCTTTTAAACCAGCAACATCTGTATAGTCTGGCAATACTACCCTACTGGACACCTCCAAATGAAAATACCTCGGAAACAGCATGACATTACCACTGTGGATTAAACAAACCTTGACTCAGGCGAGAAGGTATACAACAAAACAAACATCATTTAATTGTCATTCACAAAAACCGTATTTACAACACATATTTACTTTGTAATTAATTATTATGTTTCTATTGAACTATCTATAATGTGTAACGATCCATCAAAACTTGGCAAATGCATCATCAGACTTTAATAAAAGTATGTCTATAAATACGACACTCCATCGTACTAAAATTTAAATTAGGAACAGCGTACACGAGCACAAAAGTAAGTGATGGCAACACATTTGTCGCTGACGGCATTTTTTTTTAAATTACCCCAGATTATTTTTAAAACTTATTACGCATTTTTCCCTTTCAAACCTTCTAACTGTTGCCCTATTAATTCTGAAAAGTAATCTTTTAATTTTACTTTTAAATAAATAGTATTTCACTTTTATATAATGAACTTACTGAACTAAAAAGTAAAGAAAAGAACAAACGCGGAGACGTCTCGGTCTGCGTACGACGACACAGATTTCATCGCATATGGGACTTTTATCCCAGATTAGTCGGAATTCGGTGTCTAATCTGGGCTTTTATCTACCCATTTGATGGTTCATGTTACAGATCGCGTTTAGATGATCCAACAGGCAAAAAGGCTTAACTTCTTTATAAATCTGACCTCTTTCGTATTATGAGTCCAAGTATATCGTGGGGGCTTACTTTGAGAAGGAAATAAAAGGAAAAACTTAAAAAAAAAACTGAAACAAGAGAAATGTAAAGCATTTCCGTGAAATTGTTTTATTTTCATGTCATGTCTTAAAACTCTTATTAATAGAATTACTGTGAGCTGTGGTTGTATTGTTAAAGTTCAAAAAACGGATTTGGAAGAAATCCAGAATCACTTCATAACGAAGTAAAAAACACCAAATTCCTTTTAGTAAAAATTGTGTTAATATTTGTATTAAGAGCATCCGTTTTAAAAACATTTATATATTTTAATATGTGGATTTTCATACTTCTTTTATCACAAAAAGGTGATAGGAGAATTAAAACAGCACACCTTAAAATAATGTTTATGTCACTAATTACCAATACTTCCTGGTAGGGTGTCCATTGTCGCTGTCGCTACATTTACCCAAGTATAAATATAACCGTTTTTACAGTACGTATTCGTCAAATGGTCTAACGGAAGCAGAAATGTTGCTTCCTTGGTGTACAATAAAAACACTTGTATTTCTAACAAAAAAAAAATATGGATAATCTAGACACTCAAGATTTAAAAACAATTTATCTGAAAGGTGTTTTTACTAGCGACATGTCTTATTGCAACTGAATTAATTGACGTATTAATTAATGTTTATATTCCTTTTATCAATTAAAATTATATTAATGCTTACAGTGTGTCCTAAATTGAGGGTGCATGTATTGCTATTTCCGTTATTATAAAAGTTAGGAAGTCGAACAGTTTTTGGACATTTCAACGGCGCGCGGCTTTAGTGTTCGAAATAATTGGGAAAAACACCATTGTGCATTTTTGCACAGACCCATTTTTACGATCTTTACAATGAGGATAAGATAAGTAGATTCATAATCGTGGCATAATTTAAGAAAAATATTTCCTGACAAGATAATGGTTAATAATTAACGTGCGACCAGCAATGTTGCCTGACCTAAGTCCACTTGATTATTTCCTACCGGTTCATAACAAAAAACGAAGTTATTAATGGGAAGCCCCAGACGTGAATGAAATATTTGAAGGAGTTTGGGACACTTTTCGTCCCACAAATAGGAGTACAGGGTGCCCCAAATTGCTTGATTTTGGCTGGTTTTCCTATTTTCAGACCAGGTAGAGAAAAACTGACGTATGAATCTAGAGCTCGAATTTTGTGAAACGCCGATTGGTGAAAACCGCATTTCGATATCTCTAACCGTTTCCGAGATATCGGCAAAAATTGACATTTGGCAGATTTCGAAAAACTGTCATAACTTTTTTATTAGTGAATATTTTTCAAACGATAAAAACTTTCTACATGCACTTTTTGACGTAGAATAAGATACATTTGTCAAAAAAAATATATCGCTTTTCAATTGTTCGATATCAAAGCTAACTTTGTTATTATAAATGGAAGCCGTAGTTGGCTTTGACTTTAGAAAATAGGAAAAAAATAAGCTTTCCAAAAATATATATGTCAAGATATGTCTAGTCATCCTTGCTGCCAATATAACACATTTCTCTTTAAAAATGAAATTTTTTTAACATTTAACATTTTAACCCAGTTGGCCACACAAAAACAGTTGCGTATCTAAAGTTAGTTTGACAGTAAATAAAATAAGTGTTAAAGTTGACGTCTCTTATAATCTCTCTGCATTATTCCAAAATGTACGAAAACTTTGAAAAATGCCAGATGTTTATATGCTATATTGAATCAGGCCGAAATTCTGAAGATGCATTAAATCTATATTTCGAACGTTACCCTGAACGCCAGCAGCCAAGCGAACAAATATTTCCTAGATTGGAAAATGCCTTGATGAATTATGGATCATTTGTCAAGCCCAGACCTAAACAGTATGCTATTGAAGGTAGAGGTGGAGGCAGAAGTAATTGGAGCGGTTTTAGAAAATCCTGAAATTTCTACCAGAGAAATAACTGCAACTAAGGGTGTGAGCAAAAGCCGTAGTCAAAGAATTTTCACTCATCAAATATTCCCTGGTAATCAAGAACGAGGGATTAATTTCTGCAACTGGTTCATCAGAAAATGCAATGAAAATGAAAATATTCACCGAAATGTCATTTGGACAGACGATGCAAGAGTAACCAGCAACGGAATATTTAATCGACATAATCGGCATCATTGGTCGGACCATAATGAGCATGTTTTCCAACCTAGAAATATGCAAGGAAGATTTGGTTTCAATATTTGGATTGGAATAGTGGGGCAACGAATGATTGGACCTTTGACTTATGACGAAAACCTTAACGTCCAACGTTAATATTTTGGAAAACATTGTTGAACCATATTTAGAAGACTTGCCCCTTGCCGATTTGGTACGAAAGTTTTATCAACAAGATGGCGCACCAGCCCATAACGTGGCGGTTACAAGGAACAAACTAAATCAAATGTTCGAGGATCGATGGATGGGAACAAGGGGACCCATACCATGGCCTGCAAGATCTCCGGAAATAAGTCCTTTGGACTTTTTTATTTGGGGTTTCGTCAAAGACCAGATATTTAAAACCATACCAGAAACGCGTCAAGTTTTAGAGCAACGAGTGAGAAATACAATCGCTGGGATAACACCTTTACAACTCTTAAATGCCGAGAAATCAGTAAAGAAGAGATGTCAATTGTGCATCGACCAAAATAGTAGACAATTTGAACACTATTTGTGATACTTCAGTCGTTAAAGATTTGTTACCTACTTAATGAAATATGTTTAATTAATAAAATAAATTTAATAGAAAAACTATTGTTTTCATTTGAATAACTGAAACTCTTGTTTTCCATGGCCAACTCTGCCAAAATGTCATTTTTAAAGAGAAATGTGTTATATTGGCAGCAAGGATGACTAGACATATCTTGACATATATATTTTTGGAAAGCTTATTTTTTTCCTATTTTCTAAAGACAAAGCCAACTATGGCTTCCATTTGAAATAAAAAAGTTAGTTTTGATGTCGAACAATTGAAAAGCGATATATTTTTTTTGACAAATGCATCTTATTCTACGTCAAAAAGTGCCTGTAGAAAGTTTTTACCGTTTGAAAAAATATTCACAAATAAAAAAGTTATGACAGTTTTTCGGAAATGCTGCTAAATGTCAATTTTTGCCGATATCTCGGAAACGGTTCGAGATATCGAAATGTGGTTTTCACCAATCGGCGTTTCACAAAATCGAGCTCTAGACTCATACATCAGTTTTTCTCTACCTGGTCTGAAAAGAGGAAAACCAGCCAAAATCAAGCAATTTGGGGCACTCTGTACATAACAAGAGTACTATACTAAATGCTGCACAGACACATAGGTGGAGAGCCGGCTGTACAGATTTCCTATGAATAAGATATATGAAAAACTTTGTGTGAGTGAGTAAGTACTACCACAGACATACACTTTTCTTATAAGCAAATTTTGCTCGCGTCATGGAATTTTGACGTCACTTCCGGTCACGATTTTTTGTGTCATCGAATACATGAATAAAACTTACGTCAAAATGTAAGTTTTGAGGTATACAATGATATTGTAGTCGGGTGCCAGGTTTAATTTGCCGGCAACGCTGAGATACCCTCGATTAAAGTAATTTTTTTTGCGTTTTATTAAGTCATCGAATACCTGAATGATCCGTATCCTCCCATTTTGACGTCACTTCCGGTAAAATTCCATGACGCGGGCAAAATTTGCTTATATGAAAAAGGGGTAGTACTTACTCACTCATACAAAGTTTTTCATGTATCTTATTCATATGAAATTTGTACCGTCGGCTCTCTACCTAACACTGTGATAAATGCATCGAGTAAGGTGGTCGGCACATAGAATAGTTTCTTTAGATTTAATTTTAGTTATGACAGTTATTTGTTTCGATTTTTAGTTTATGTGAGATCTAGAAACGTTAGAACGGAATATCGTTAATTATGTTTTGTTATTTATTTTTGGTAATTGTATTAACTAACATGGAAAGAAATACAGTTCAACAGGATTCAACGCTAAACCACAGCAGGTCAATAAAAAAATGGCGACTGTTGCTTTTCCCAATAATTTAAAAAACTAAAAGAGTTACATCAAATCTAAAAGCACCAATTAAACACTCTGAAAATTATTTAATACTTTCTCCATTTAACCTACTTTTTATCTTTTATATTAACAGCTATAGCAATACATACAGCCTCAATTTGGGACACTCTGTATTTGTCACACAATTTGCATATTAAAAAAAAAATTCAAATGATAAACATAATAATTAAAGGAAACTTACCCCAAACATTGCCCGGAGATCCGGGTCCCTAAACCTGAATGGAATGTTGGATACGTGCAGCCTTTTTGGCTGATTTTTCGAAATGTCTGTAACTACCGCCAATGCCTGCGACACAGATGGATTCGAACTATCTGAAGCTTCTGACGTGGGAGGTGGCACCGTGGAACCATTTTCTGTCTCCTAAATTTAGAGATTGTGTTAATCTTTAAATCAAAAACATGCAATAATAATGTACTATTACTACTATTTTTGTACGACTAAAATTACCGAGTTAGAGAAGAAAATACGAGAAAAAGAATGGTTACTTTATATAATTATACATTATATAATTATACATAGATACAAATGTCTTGCATAATAATACTTTGATCCAAAAGAAGTAGTCTTATATAGTGGACTACACATATTTAATACACATAAAAAAAGACACAAAAAGCGATCATAAATCACTGTCTCGTTAGTATAAGGGATATCCCACAGAGCCGTACTTAAATTTTTGTGCACAATAAGAGTAGAAATTTGGAATTATTGACTTTGTGTGGGTAGGGTTTACAAACCTGTGTAAACCGTTACATCCTAAAACAATTTCGGTAGGAGGAAGTCGAGTAACTAAATCAAAATAATGTGTTTTTTTATGTGCAGTATATGCAGTATGTTTCACTTTTCACCACTACACCCCAATATCTCGGCCATTTCTTGATCGATTTGGATCAAATTTGGTACACTTCTTTTGTTTCAGATTGTGTTAAAAAATGTATGTAAAAAAAAACTTTTTCGAAATTAAAAACGCCTATTATGATCAAAGGAAATTGTTTTTACATAATCTTGTTCGGCATGACCATTGTATACCAAATTTCGTTAAAAAATATTCACTCCTTTACAAAAAAAATGATATCTAAGATTTCAATAATAATCACTCTACTATTCGAGTTATTTATTGTCGGATAACATACATAACTCTATAGTGGTGCAATAGTGACGCTAATAACTAAGCATTACGACACACTTTTTTTATCCAAAATACTATTATGAAATGAATATTTGAAAATTGGTAGTAATTTTTTAAAATATTTAGAACTCGGCATACGAATACCTTTGTTAAATGAAGTGCTTTGGAATGGATTTGACAATTGCATCTAATGTCAAATTAAACTTAAACATTGCTGCACAACAATTAAGTACCTATTGCTGATAAAATTGAAATAATAAGAATTGTTGGTGACAGTGTTTATCGAGCTGTAGCCAGTATCTTCAATTTGAGACATCCAGAACGCCCATAGATTCACTACACCACGGTTGGTACAATTAATAGAACATTTAATAGAACTGGAGATGTATCCAAACTTAGAGCCAAAAAATACAACATCGCCGATCGTCCATTGGATCAAGAATATTAGATGCTGTTAATGCAGAACCACATATTAGTATCAGAGATTTATCTCCAAACTTGATGTAGACAGAAATAAAATTTGTACGTGCCTTAAACGTCATAATTTAAAACCATATAAGGTCAAGTTTTACACACTATGGAAGGAGACGCAGAGAGCATATTGGAATATTGCTTCTGGGCATAGGGTATTTTTTAAATGACACAAATGTTTTGAAAAAAATTTAAATTATTTATAGTGATGAGGCTACTTTTACTACAAATGGCGTGGTCTCATCGCAAAACTCAAGGTATTGCTCAACGGTAAACCCACACTGGGTTATAAATTGTAAACGGCAATACTCCGAAAAAGTAAATGTCTGGTGTGGAATTTTAAATGAGACGTTAACTGGACCATTTTTCTTTGATTACACTTTAAATAGTGTGAGATTCCAACATTTTTTAACACATGAATTTCGAGATGGAGTTCAAAATTTACCTTTAGCCGTACAACAAAACCTCTATTTCCAACTAGATATGGGACTTTCATTCATAATGCAGTAATAGTTAAAAATTGGCCGAATAAAAACTTCCCTATGCGTTGAATTGGAAGAAATAGTCCTTTAATTGAGTGGCCACCTAGATCACCAGACGTCACCTCTAGGGATTTTTATTTTTGGGTACCATTAAAAATAAAGTCTGTAAAAATAGGCCACGAAATAGAGCGGAACTATATGACAGAATTAGAGAAGCATATAATGAAGTAACAGATGAACAAAAAATGTGTCCTAATGTTTAATTAGCGTCATTATTACACGACTACCAAGTTATATAAATATCCGACAACAAATACAGAGGTTTTAGGTCATGCCGAACAATATTCTGTAAAAATAAAAACCCTATCTCAGTCGCTAATATAAATTCCTAATTTTTGCCAATTTTTTTTATCATAGTAGGCGTACTTAATTTCGAAAAAGAAAACATTTGTTTAAATAAATTTTTAACCACAAACTGAAAAAAAGAAGGTTACCAAATTAGATCTAAATCGATCAACGAATGGCTGAGATATTGGAGTGTAGTGGTGAAAAGTGAGACACACTGTATATCGGGTGTTTTTAATTATAAAAAAAAATTACAAAAAAGCAGATTTAAGGTGGCCATTCCCTAGAAAGAGACATCCGATAGGGAAAGATTTATTATTTTTGGCTATAACTTTTTTCTCCTTAGTATGTATATTTAAAAAACTATAAGACTACCTAAGTAGAATCATAACAAGACTTTTACTATGAATTTTCACTCAATAATTTCAGTGGTTAGCAAAATAGTTACATTTAAATTTAAAAATTATGCAAATTTTTCTATTTCGAAGTTTTAAATCTAACTATTTTGCAAACCATTGAAATTATTGAGTGAAAATTCATAATAATAGTTTTATTATGGTTCTACTTAGGTAGTCTTACAGCTTCTTTAAATATTCGTACTAAGAAAGAAAAGTTACGACCGAAAATAATAAATATTTTCCTATCGGATGTTTCTTTCTAGGGAATGGCCACCTTAAGGTAGTTTGATAACCTACAAAAAGCAAATACTTTCAAATAACTACATTTCTTGCTAAAAAATAAAGCTAAAAATATGATGCGTCTATTCTAATTGTATCTTGCTTAATATTTATCAGAGAGAAAAAAATCCCAATTAAAGATAGTTCTTTCAATTACTATGAAAAAGCACTGTTTACATTATTTGTAAAAGTTAATATTTAAAGAGACATTTATTAAAATGCGCGCAACAACGCACTGCCACCCCTATTTTTTCCACTCCCTACATCCGCATCCAGCTGGTGGATGATTTACTTAAACAATTTTGTTTCGGAAACTATAACTATGTTATTATATATGGGGCTGCAAAATATCAGTCAGCCATGTGTTTTTATGTACCTAAAAATTATTTTTTTTGTACTACAGAACGACTTATGATTTGATGTTGGATCTTGTCAGAATTTAGCCTTCAAGATACTTTTTTATGCCTGGCTCTTGCGAAAATTTCTCGAGCTGCAGCTGCACAAAACTATCTGAAATCTTAATTACTTCATAGCATTCCATTTTCATGTTTAGAATCAGCAATTTCGACATGACAAAGTACAGTTTCATACCATACCGGTTGCCTGTAAATCTAATATCTATAAATAATAGACAGTAATTTATTGGTCGTTCACGTGTTTAATTGGTACATAGCCACGTCTTTCTTTCTTTTCTATTATTATGTTATTTTCGAAGGAAGATCGAGGTAAAGTGCGTGGCGGAAATAATACATTTATTCAACAATATTAATAGTTAACTTTAGTGAAATATGAGATGCGTGGAGAGGGTGTGGTATATAGCAGATGTTTGTCAAGTGAATTCATCAATTCGAGGAAACAAGAATATGGAATATTAAAATTACTACAAACTGCATCAGAATTATATACATTATAGTATTTTTCAGTTTAAAAATTCATCTTGAAATGCTTTTATCGAAAGACGAAAGAGGAGCAACGTTTCGTTAAAAATGCAATTCTAACAAAAACTAAATGATACATTTCAATATTTTACAATTTCAATAAAATTAGAAAATTATACAGACTTCAGTCAGAAAGCATTTTGCAGATAACTTTCATATATTCCATCTAACATTTAATATGGGAAACAACAAATTACTTATTCGTTATGTTTTCTGATATAGGCCAGTCATTAAAGCAAAAAGGTATGAAAAAATGCGAAAGTCTCTAATCTTTGAGAGAAGGTGAAAAAATCATGAATTCCGTTGTTGCAACCTTCTTCGCCCTTTAGAAACTAACATTTTCACCCTTTGGGGGGGTTCTGGGGGGTGCTGGGGCGAAATCTAAGGGTGATGGGTAAATTATGACCTCAGATTCGTTCTTAGCACATCGAAAAACGTAGAATAAGATATTTATTTTGAATTTTTATATGATGTGAAAATTTGACCATTTGAGGGGCGGGGCTAGCGTGTGCTGGGGTGAAATCTAAGGGTGATGTTTCAGTTCTGACCCAAGATTCGTTTTTAGCACACCGAAAAACGTAGAATGAAATATTTATTTTGAAGTTTTATATGATGTGAAAATTTGACCATTTGGGGGGATTCTAGGATGTGCTGGGGTGAAATCTAAGGGTGATGGGTCAGTTCTGACCTGAGATTCGTTTTTAGCACACCGAAAAACGTAGAATGAGATATTTATTTTGAACTTTTATATGATGTGAAAATTTGACCATTTGGGGGGGTGCTAGAGTGTGCTGGGGTGAAATCTAAGGGTGATGGGTCAGTTCTGACCTGAGATTCGTTTCTAGCACACCGAAAAACGTACCAGAAGGTACTTCACCTTTCTGCATCAGGACTTTTTTTGTGTGTGTGCCTTTGTTATTAGACATATTCTCTTAAGTTTGCACCCTGCTATGATGACCGGAACATTGAAAATAGTTCTTTTTTAACTCTATAATGAAATATCTTGTGGAAAAAGAATGCGAAAGTTATGCAAATGATTGTTTATGCAACAGAATATGGTCACAAACCACCACTTATTGTTTAAAACGTCAGAATCCGGCCCGTGCCAGATAAAAAAATTGTGAAAAAATCTTTCAGGGTAAAGAAAGTTATGCAAAATTACAAGCTGGTTTGTGACCTATTCTGTTGCATAAACAATCATTTGCATAACTTTCGCAATTTTTTTCGATAAAATATTTCATTAAAAAGCTAAAAAACTACTATTTGCAATCCGGTCATAGTAACAGGGTGCAAACTTGATAGGATGTCTAATAATTACAAAAATGTTCTCCAAAATTTGCATAAATTTCGGATTTTTTTCAAAAAGTTGTTGCAAATTTACGTTTTTTGTTAATTTAACTAATGTTCTGGGAGTCGAAGAAGGTTGCAAAAACCGGATTTATTAGTTTTTTAACCTCTTCCAATATTGTTTCAAAGATTAAAAACTTTCGCAATATTTGTCTAACTTTTCATTATAGAACTGTGTGGAGTCAGTCGCCCTAATGCCATTAATTAAAAAAAAAAAAAAATGTGTGGTGACTGGCCTAATAAGTGATGTGATAATCCACTTATAACCATGCAAGTATACTAGAAATGTCAACCAATGCCATCATTCTGATGTCTGTGATAATAATAGCTACATTTTAATCTAAAAGATAATACTGAGAGACCTGCCCCTTGCGACGGGTTTCTCTAATTAGGATTATTTAAGACACACAGAGGCGCCGTCGTAAGGGGCATTTCTATCAGTATTGTCTTTCAGATAAAAATGTATGATTACAATTAGAAGTAGATCATCAGTATAAATAATGAATAAGTGTTCTCTAGTTAGGGCTATTTAAGACTCACAGAGGGACCGTCTTAAGGCCCAGGTCTCTCAATATTGTTACATTGGTGTGTGAGTTATCTGCAAAATACTCAAAGAATGTTTTTCTCAATAGAGTAAAGGGTTTAAAGTCTGTCTCAGCGTTTATGGCGTGTGCGTCACGAAAATCGTACGGTCTAAGATGATTTGAAGCGAGGAAAGAACAGTGTCGGATCAAACTGTCAAAACGCATCGGACGGCTTTGCTAATTGAGTGGGCAGAAACGCTGGCCCATTATCGAGTTTAACCGCATGAAAGAATGAATGAGATGAATATATTGTTACGCATTACACTCCCCTGAGGACTGGCGAGTGATACGCCCATGATACTAATAGCTGAAATTAAGTACCAATGGTTAGGCAACCAGTAATACACGCCATCTCCTCTGGAAGCCTGTAGATGGCTCTAGAGTTATACTGTTCTGGAATTGGAAATCTCTAGATGGATCTAGAGGCAATTTTAGGATATATAAGGCGAAATCTACGGCGGAGGGAGAGGTTTTTTAAAGTGAAGCTTGGTAGCGAAAAGTGAGCGAAGTGTAAATATAAACATAGTAAAAGTTAAGTTTAGAAGTATTGTGTAGTCGGCGGAGGGAGAAGTTTTTTAAAGTGAAGCTTGGTAGCGAAAAGTGAGGTTATAAATCCGAAGTGTAAATATACACATTGTAAAAGTTAGTTTAGAAGTATTGTGTAGTCAGTAAATTATTAAATAAAGTGTTAGTGGTTTCCCCTTGTTAAAATTATTTGAAACCCACGGATTCATACAGGGTGTTTCCTAGGGGCGGAAACACGTAACAGTATAATTGTAGAAGTTTTATGATTATGAGTGGAAAGTTGTAGGTTTAGAATAGCTTACCGCTTGATATGTGTATGAGTGAAAAGAAATCTTAAAGCAAGGCGTAGATCGAGCCGTACACATGCTGAGACAGACTATAGACACATTTCCTTTTTAAATCGTCTTTTCAGTGTAATATTATATAAATCTCTATTTATCTACGACAACTTCTAAAAAATTGAGAACATGCAGAACAGTTTGCACTTGTTTTTCTCTTACTTCCGAGTTATTTAATACAGAAGAAATCACGGCTACGCAAGAGTTAGAGTATGTACGTTATGGACTCTGACAAATGCAATTGTTGAGTTATTTTTTATGTACCACAATAAAATACCAACAACGTGTATGCGTGTAGGCAACTAACAGTGAAATCTACTTATACTTAATATATTTTAACAACACACTTAAACTGATATTATATACAAAGTCATAGATAATAAAATCAATACTGAGTTCTGCGTAAAAATTTCTTCTAGTTTATACTGTTTATAAAGTAAAATAGATTTTCAAAAATAATGGGCATACGGAGCGGAGCGCTAACTAAATAAAGCCATCTGGGGTAACCAGCATTGTATCAAATAGCAACCATTAACAACTGAAAAATGTTCTTTTAAGAATATAGAACAGTCAATGAAGCTTTTTATCTCGGAATTCATCCAGTGTATAAATATTTATGATTTCTTCTGTAACGACTTTTTAAAACTGTAAATTAAAGTGGCCATTCCATAGAAAGGCACATCCGATAGGGAAATAATTACTATTTTTGGTCATAACTTTTTCTTCTTAGTACTTATATTTAAAAAACTATAAGACTACCTAAGTAGAATCATAACAAGACTATTTCTATGAATTTGCACTCAATAATTTTAGTGGTTTACTAAATAGTTAGATTTAAATTTAAAAATTGTGCTAATCTTCCTATTTCGTAGTTTTAAACTTAACTATTTTAGAAATAACTGGAATTATTGAGTGAAAATTTATAGTAATAGGCTTGTTATGGCTCTACTTAGGTAATCTTATAGTTTTTTTTAGATATACGTTGTAAGAAAAAAAGTTATGGCCAAAAATAATAAATATTTCCCCATCGGATGTCTCTTTCTAGGGAATGGCCACCTTAAGATTAAATAAAATATAAGTAAAAACAAGCTAATCATTATACTCTTCGCCGATTTACTACACTGTTGCACATTCTATAGGATACTCTTAGCAGTTTTTTTTTGTAAATGATATTAGTTTCAAATATTTTTTGTTTAATTACAAAATTAAAAATGTTTTTTTATTTCAAAAATTAATAACTTTATTATTTATTGATCGATTTTTTGAAACACTAACTTACTGTCCAAATTTCAATACCAGGGTGTCTACTAAATTTTAATTTTAAAATTCCCTGACTTTTCCAAGTTTTCCAGATATTTTATGTAAACTCCAGGATTTTAACTTCCTACCCTCGAACAAATATGAAAGTATGCATTCACCTCAAAAAAATTATAAATAAATTCTATGGCACAATAAGTAAGAATTCTGCATTTTTTTACTAAAACGTTTATTTTCGAGAACCCAATTACAAGCTGAATTGTTTCTATACATATATCATTGTTTTTTATTTAAAGAAGTCTCTCTGTTTTAAATTAATCAGAATTAACAATGAAAAAAATATATAGAAACAGTGAAATAGCACAAATAAAAAATCTATCTATTCATATAGTTCATAATCTTCATCTTCGAGACAGTTCTAACAAATTTAATAGTCTGTACTAATAATTATCTGAAACTAAAAATTACAGGTTATATTGCTTATTTTAGTAAATTCCCTGTTATATCCAATTAACTTGATGTATCCTGGGATTTTTCGGTATGATATATTTCACACTAGCAGCCTTTAGAGAAAACCTCATAACTAACATCCATAAATTAAATAAACTGTACCAATAGTGACAACACAGACCAGAAAGCAGGCAATACTTTCGTTCAGCATTTAGTTGCATTAAAACTTTCAACAGAAATAAACGTAAAATGTTAATATAGTGTAAACAAAAAATGTCTTAAATTGTAAGTAATAAAATTAAATTTGTAAAATCACATAAAATAATTGTACGTTAATATAAATATTGTAGTTTTTCCTCTGACGATGGTTAATAAAACCGAAACGTAAGAAAATATAAGAATTTTCATTTAAAGATGACCGAAAAATCCCAGGATACATCTAGTTAATTTGATATCAACGGTCAAGAAAATACAAATATTTATTTATCTGTTATATCCAGGTTTTTCCTGACTAAAATAAATCCCCTGTATTTGCGAAGAGTATAAAAACCTTTTTAAAATCAAGGTTTTATAAAAATGTACTAAAACGAAGAAAACAAAGCAGGGTTGTAGTCCAATAAGTACACCCAGTGTGGATGAGTGGATATTAGCAAAGATACGTTAAAAATTACTTAATAGATCAAAAGACGTCATTTTTCAATGTTGGCTCGTCCTAAGAACTTGTGGCGAGAAGGTAGGTATTTAGTTTCACAGAAATAGGATTGTTATACTCTTCGCAAATACAAAACGATAATATATTGCATTTTATCGGCACACTAAAATCGGTAACATCGCTTCTAGAGAAAAAAAAATTCATCATTGTGTTGATGATCGGATTTTGAACAACTTTCTAAATGTCCCTCCGCCTGTCCATCACGATAACTTAAGAATGAAAAGTTTGAAAGGGACTCCACACTATTTCAATGTAAATAGTGGTTTCAATCAAATGCTCCCATTTTTTGCACAGCGCCCATTTTCGGCATTCTGAACAAAAATCTCCATGGACACAAGAAAATCCTACGACAGGATTTTGAGTTAATGACCAATGAAGATCTCATTTTACCTATACGGGGGAATAGTATTTTTAGAACTTTGCGATATTTTTTACTCGAAGAAGCACAAAAATTACAAGAGGCAAAAAGAGTTTGGAATCATACCGGGAATATTGTCAAATTTTTTCGGAATTTTCCAATCCCTTTTTGATCCACTTGATCCAATGCTCTTTTCTGCAAAGGGCATTGCACAAATCCAAAAACATTTGAGAATATTCCCGGGATGATCCCAAGTTCTTTTTGCCTCTTGCAATTTTTGTCCAATTTTCTTCTTTTTCGAGTAAAAAAATCGCAAACATATTTTTAGAACTTTGCGATTTTTTTACTCGAAAAAGAAAATTGGACAAACATTGCAAGAGGCAAAAAGAGTTTGGTATCATAACGGGAATATTCTCAATTTTTCTCGGAATTGCCCTTTTTAATGCACTTGAAAACTCCACAATGCTCTTTTCTGCAAAGGGCAAACTTCTTCTTTTTCGAGTAAAAAATCGCAGTTTTAAAAATACTTATCCCGTATAAGTAAAATGAGATCTTCATTGATCAATAACTCAAATTCCTGTCAAAGGATTTTCTTGGGTCCATGGAGACTTGTTCAGAATGCCGAAAACTATATTTGTGCAAAAAAATGGGAGCATTTGATTGAAACCACTTTTACATTGAAACAGTGCGGGGGAAATAGTAGTTAGTCCTTTGGACTATGGAATAGTTTTTTGTGCTGTAATTAAACAAAATGTATCTAAAACTAATATTATCGAAAAAAAAAAGCTGTGAAGAGTATTTTATGGAATGCGCAACAATAAAAATTGCAGTAAATCGGTGCAGAGTATATTAGTTAACTTGCTTTCGTCTATTTGTTTCCCAACCCTTCAACGGAATCATCTCAAAATGTAATCTAAATGTTATAAAGAAAATTTGAAGCCTTGATTTCTACACCAAATCCAGAGAAAACGCGCGCACAAAAAAAATCACAGATCTTGCATCTTTCGCAAGTATCTTAAGCGTATTGAAAATACCAGATACAGCTATACTGCCCTAGGTCGAAGTCCATAGGATCGTCCTATTGATATGCCTGCTAAATTACAAATTATTTTCTGCATTTCATTTTTTATAAATATTATTTTTATTAATCATACTAAGAAAAACTGAATAATTATATATTAAATACCTTCAATAATATATCTCTATAATATAGGTACAACCATTGAGAGAAAGAAAGAAAACGGTCTCAGAAGGCAACGATTAAACAGTTATCGGACGAAAATCGACTGTATGCGTGCTCAATAGCATAAAGACGAGTATAGCAGGGGCGTTCGGTAATTATGAACCTTCCTCGCATGTCCGTGGTCGGATGGGCGAGATTCGACAACGGTTCACAAAAAAAATCCCACAAATAAAACGGTAAATCCTATTATAAATTTGAAAAAACCAACTAAATCCTCGATAACAAGGTACAACGTTTTCTTCAGGGGTATTTTTCGAAAAATGAACACACTTCGAGTTATGATGAGTTAAAGGATTTAAGAATTGATACGTTTCAGAGCAAGCGTTAATACATTAAGGCGCTCCAGAAGAAAGCATAGCGCAGACAATATTGAATAATTAGAAAAAAAGTATGAAGTATTAAGTAGGTACCTAATATTACGTGAAAATAAAGCTGACGTGCTGTAAATTTCAAATATACAACTCAAATTGTTTTGACTTTTTCGGAAAATCGCCCCTTGCAACCCCCTGCACAGGGCGATTTTTCCACGACCAAGTCAAATCTTCTCTTTTGATGGGGCATCGTTTAAAATAGGTCGTAGCTTTTAGCAACACATTGCAAGCGGAATGACACAATAGAAGCAGCTTGTTATTCTATTACAAGGCCGGCGCAGCGGCCTAGACAGATCTGTCGCTCTCGATACGTTTTTAGTAAGATGGGTCCTATATCACGCGCCCAGTAGTATTTTTAATACTAAAAAACACGACTTTTCCGCTCAAATTTAAAATCTCGACGTTTCATGACATTCCAAACCTAGTTCAACAAAAAAAAAAATTGATAATTTTTTTACGACTACCTATTTATACTTCCACTCCTTTACGTGGAAGTGGAAGTAAAAACTAACCACTGGATCTGATAGACAATCAAATTTTAAGAAAAAAAGGCGATATTCAGTTTGTTAATGAAAATTGATATTTTCCAAGTCAACGATTTGAAGATTGCGATTTTGAACCTCAAAACGGTTTTTCGTAAACGATTCTAAAAGCATCCGCATCCCTGCTACAGTTTGCCCAGTGATTCTTTGTGTGTGTATGAAAATAGCTACGATCTGAACATTGTTCTTGCTGCTATCTCCCATAACCAGTACTTTATGCGTTATGTCTACACTTTGCCCAATAATTTTATGCACGCACGTGCGACTATCTCCACGAATCAAATAAACTGAAGGTCACGTCATTACAGAAGATTTCAGGATCAATTTACTCAGGATGAGAATTTCGAGGTTTTGTCGTTTTTACTGCTTCATTGGCTACACTATAAAATACCTCCCCAACTATTTAATTTAAAAAAAATCCTTTGCCAACCGTTACTTTGACAAAAATCTGTTCCAATTTAGAAGCATATAAACATTTTTATGTATTTTATCTATTTCGGTAATTTGAACCTACCTGTGTTAATTGTTGTTCGCATTTGTAAGTTTGTTGGTTCTGTGATATTGCTGGGCTACAAGCTATGCTGACTGGAGGCTCCGTCGTCGACGGCGGTTGCGGCGGCGGGGGACTGAAAGGGGGACCAGCCCCTGCCGTGGCTGCGCCTGCCGGAGGTGGCAAAAGTGGCATGGCGGGTTTTTCATCTGCCGCTTTTACGTCACCGTTTTGAGCTGGAAAACCTGCCGTGGTCGCCGCTCCGAACGACGTCGTCATACCCGTTTGAACCATATGCTGTAACAAAAAACAATATTTACTTATAACATGAGTAATTTGCCAAGTTTTTTTATAACTGCCACTAAGACCGTACTTATCACGATTTTTTATAAATTGCTAGAACGTAGAAGGTTAATGCTTTAGTATATTGGATTTGTTCTTTTTAATTTGTTTAAAAAATAATTGCTTTCTATGTATTACGGGTTGTGTAAGATACACATAAATATAAATCACTTGACTTACAGATTAACTTAATAGGCTAAAGCTTTATTAGAGCTACTAGAAATTTTGATTGCACGCAATATAAGTTTGAACTAAAACAAAGTTAATAATTAAAAATAATCCGTGATGAATAGTTATCTGAATACTGCAGAAGAAAGAGGGAAGCTACCAATATAAACACAAAGCGACCAAAAGACAAGTCTAGTCTATTAATTGTATTTGTTTATTAATTTTTAGTTTATTACACAACAGAGAAAAAAATTAAAAAGTAAAATTGAAAAGGTACTAAATATAGGTAATGATATAGAAAAATACCCGGAACTGAAAAGCGAAATTGGAAAATGAAAATTAAAACTACTTGCCTCAAAAAAGCAATATACAGAGTGTTCAAAATATTCAATCGGACCACTTTCTCATAACCCGCTCTCATTTTTGACCGCAAGATAGGGCCCTTCCCAGCACTTCAACAGTAAATGGATATTTACCCGTGGAACGGTTAATAAATAAAAATAAAAGCACCTGGATTCAGAAACAGAAGAAACAGAAAACTTAGAAGAAGAATAAATAAGGAGATGATGATATCTCACAAACATCTACACTTCCCATCCTATATTCCTATCCCATGCGTCATGTGGCTCTCGCTGCTGACAACAAACATGTCCAGTGTCCAACCCGGCGCATGCAGCGGGTCCGGCGGTATATAAAACATCCGAGGTTTGGTTCCAGCACGCGACTTGGCCGTCCGTTGGGCGTGTTAAATAAGGCTTTTAATAAAAATATCTAAAAATAACATTCTAAAAAATTACGAATAGTATACTTTAGAAAGTGAGAATTACATAAGAAGGCAAATAGTATAATGTTTACTCAAGTCTACTAGTCTGTATATTTGGAAAACTGAAAGGCAAATCGTATACTCTTCATCTTGATATCAAATGATTTTCTCATTTGTACAAAAAAAAAAAATTTATAAAAACAATCAAATCACTATTACCAGAAAAAACTGTCGTAGGATGTGAAAAATTACCAGGCAGAAACATTGGGGGTAGGAACCCTTTTAACATGCTGAAGCAAGCAATGCGAGCTAGCAATCAATGCGAACTGGGTTGATAAATGGACCTAATTCTTGTTGGCAGGGAGAACCGTAGTTTTCTTTGAAAAATTGCACAGTAAGTAAGATATATCATCGTTTCGATCGTGTTAATATTAATGAAAGGAAAACAGAATAACAATAAATTGAATTGAAGGTTTGGACGTATTTATAACGAGCCATTCGTTCAGGGAAGTAGAAGATCTAAATTCAATATAAGGTGCCAAATGTTCAGGATGTCTCTGTATACGTACAAAACTTAAAACATATATTTTATTTAAAATTATTTAGAAATAGGCACTGTTCTCAGATCAGATGGTACAATTATAAACTGAAAGAGACAGTAACATCACGTTCACTATATCATTGCCACAACACAACACCCATATTATCAAACTGCCTGCAAAAAATATATAACAATGATGAAAAAAACCAAAACTAACATTCTGTTTCTTTGATGTAACACAAAGAGCGAGCCGGACAAGCATGGATTAGCTGGGATTTGGTTCATATTTGGGAGAATAATTTACCCCAAATGCCAGCTTGAATTTTTTTTTTTTTTACAAAAGTTATGGAATAATTTGGAAAAATTAAAACACTTGATTTTCTCAAATGTGAATGAGCCGCATTCGGGGGCTAAAGTATATGTGGTCCAGGGCGTTATGTCGAATTTAAAAAAACTGATACTCATAACCCGGTCAAAATAGACATTCAAGGTTACAATAATTCGCATAGAGCTGAAAATTAGTACGAATGTTGGGAACACCATTGTAAATGAAATGTGAAAAGTCCCTATCGATCCCCCATCTGCAAAAAAATTTAGTCAAGGTCAAACTTCGCAAATATGGGTTTTTTGCATTTTTTAGCCAAACGGTAAATTTTTTCATCAAAATAGGTCAGACAAAAATTGTAGATCACACAATTATCTATAAAACATATTCTTACACTATAAATAAAGACAGCAGGCAAATTTAAAAGGCGGGAACGACTTGCGCTGATCGTTCGCGCATGACGCCATTTAGGTGTAAAACCTTGTAAACAGTGATGGCGGTAAAGCATACAGTTTATTGCATTCATAGACGTGCTTTGTGTGGTTTGTCTAGGACCATTTCTCTGTTCTTGTTTTAAAATATGGGTTTTGTTTGTGCTGCAAAACATTGCCAAAACAAAAGTTATTTTTGCAAAAAGTCATATTTTAGGTTCCCTACTGATATTAACAGGTACGTAAAATCAACTTTTAATGTAAAGGTACCTAATACACTTTGAAGATTTGTTTTACAAGCTTAAGTTAAGCTTGTATTATTTATTGTTAAAATTTAATGTTTAATGTTGAATATATTTCTCAAGCAACTTTTTTGTAGTACAGATACATATGACTTGTTCCACCCCAAAAGATAATACCATATCTGAGCCTAGATTCGACATAGGCATAAAAAGCTATGAGGGCTGCTTCAACACTAATATTTTGCGATATGACTTTCAGGGCATAATAATACTTGGCTAGATTACTTGCGAGGTCATCAGTATGGGCTTTCCAGTCAAGTCTAGCATCAATTTTAAATTCCAAGAAAGTCATCGCTGGGATATTTGTCAATGTACTAACACCGCTGTCGAACGTTTTCTCAATATTAGATGAGTAACAGATAAATAATAAAGTTTGGGTTTTATCTCTGTATTTAATTTGAGCTTCATAGAAGTGAATTTTTTTTTCCTTCTCAATATTTTTCTAAAACATGTAATGATGAAAGGACCTTTTCTTCTAGAGCTAATGAGCTAAAGAGTCAGATGAGTGGATAACTAATGTGCAGTCATCAGCATATTGAACTGCATACTCATCAAGTACCATAGTTAAATCAGAGTGTCTATTTCAACTACACATTGTAATCTATTACTTAAATATGATACTAATAGTTTTAAAGCAATGCCTCTAGTTCCGTATTTCTCCAGTTTCATAATTAAAATGCGATGGTCTACACTATCAAAAGCTTTTGAAAGATCTAAACCGATGACAGCTGTATGTTCCTTGTTGTTCAGAAAATTAATTACTTCATACAGAGCTTGATAACATGCTCTAATTGTGGATTTCTTCCTAAAACCGTTTTGTGTATTGCTTAATAAATTTTGACTCTCTAGATAGTTTATTAATCTTGAGTATATTATTTTTTCAAAAATTTTGCTTATATTTGAGAGTAAAGCAATAGGCCTATAATTATTAATAACATTCTTATCCCCTTTTTTCTTATATACAGCTTTCACATTAGCAATCTTTAACTTTTCTGGGAATATTCCAGTTTGCAACGATAAATGTATTATATGACTCAGAAGATTAGATATTTCTGCAGCAACATGCTTCAGAAATTTTACTGGTATATTTCATCTTGCCCTATAGACTTACATATTGTACTCCATCTAAAATTATTATTTATTAGTGGAATTACGACATATCTCTTGCCGACCTTCGCATTTTCATACATAATGTTTTTTTTGTAAAATGTAAATTTTGTAGGAATAAAGACATTTATTATTTTTATTTGTTTATTTGTTCCCTTTATCTATTGTAACTAAGTTCAAAACAGCCTTTACTTTAAATAATTATTTATAAAACAAAGTTCAAATTCAAAATATATTTTTTTACATCAAACTTTATTTATGTTTAACTTAAATTGTGTAATACGGTCCTGTCGGAATTATATTTGTGAAATGAAATTATTTCGAAACCAGCCCTGATTTTTACACCGAAACGGCGTCTTCAAGGTCAATGATTTTAGTTTTGAAAATTCAACGGTTCTGGCGAGAGTTTCTCTGCTGTCTTTTTTTATTTTTATGCTGTGCTTTTTCCCCAAGAATCGCCATTTTTGAAATATAGCGATTCAAAAAGTTGTGTTCTCCATAACACGCCGCCTATATACATCACCATACACTCGTTGAAAAAAAATTTTCCACTGAAAATATTTTTGTCAAACAAGCTGATAATTACGCTGATGTTCTGATAATTTAAACAACAATAGAACAATTCAACTCAACAAATACAACTATTGTTGTTGGTGAAGATGCTGATTTATTGATATTACTTATTGCTCAAACTCCGAAAAAATTATTTATTTTTTCTTAGGAAAAAAAGTGTAAGAACAGTTTATATAGATGATTGCATGATCTATAATTTTTGTCTGACCTATTTTTATGATAAAACTTTTGACCTGAATAAATATTTTTGCAGATGTGGGATCGATGGGGACTTTGCACATTTCATTTATAATGGTGTTCCCGACATTCGTACCAATTTTCAGCTCTATGCGAATTAAGTTTCCCCCTATTTGTTGAGCTATTTTGACCGGGTTATCAATAAATTAAAGGAATAGAGATAAAAAAAAATATTTTAATTTTGCCACAATTTTTTCTTTACGAACTATTTGGTGGAACGCCACTATTTTCTCTGTGATATGGTCATATCCAAAGTAACAACATACATTTTTTGGAATTTGGAAGAGATTTTTTTAAACTATGAATCCGGGATATGTGATCCAGGGCGTTATGGCGATTATAAAAAAAAATGATACTCAATAAATTAAATGAATAGGGGGTAAAGAAAATGATTTTAATTTTGCAAAAATTTTTTCACTACTTGATGGAACACCACTATTTTTTCTGTGATATGTTCATATCCTAAGTAGCAACACATATTTTTTGGAGTAAGATTGGAGGATTACTTCATAGCATAAAAAATAAATTTTCGCCCCCTAATATTTATGTAATTCCATGGGAATAAGGAGCCAACATTAATTTTCAGCTTGTGACTTAATAAAATGAGTATTTGAATTGTTTACAGAACGCAATGTGAATTCCGTGATTTAGGAAGACAGTGATAAAAATTAAGTGTCTTTCACATTACAGAATGTGTATTATTCGAATAATACTCATTTTATTGAGTCACAGGCCGAAAATTAATGTTGGTTCCTGATTACCATGGAATTACATGAATATTAGGGGGCTAAAATTAATTTTTTATTTTCTTACACTATGAAGTAATATCATCCAATCTCATTCCAAAAAATATATGTTGTTACTTATGACAGGAGCATATCACAGAAAAAAATAGTGCTATTCCATCAAACAGTTCATAAAGAAAAATTGTTGCAAAACAAACAAAAAATGCCCTATTCATTTAATGTATTGTTCAAATGATACTCATGTTATTGAGTCACAAGCTGAAAATTAATGTTGGTTTCTGTTCTGGGGGGCAAAATTTTCTCTATTTTTTTTTTTACATTACGAAGTAATCCTCCAATCTTATTCCAAAATATATATGTTGTTACTTAGGATATGAGCATAACACAGGAAAAAAATAGTGGTGTTCCATCAAATAGTTCATAAAGAAAAAAATGTTGCAAAATTAAAATATTTTTTTATCCCCTATTCATTTAATTCATGGGGTATTAATTTTTTTTAAGCGACATAACGCCCTGGACTACATATATTTTAGCTCCCGGATTCGGCTCATTCACATTTGAGAAAATCATTTTTTTTCATTTTTCAAAATTGTTTCATAACTTTTGTAAAAAAAAAAAAAATCCAAGCTGGCATTTAGGACGTTCATCACATCCAGTTTTGTTATTTTTAACTACAAATTTACCTTAAAAGTGGACAAATCAAACACATCGACAACAATATACGAGGGGTATGGCGGCATAGCCATACACAGCGCAAAACAAAAAATCAAATTAAACGTCTGTTTGAACCGTTACGTTGGAATATAGCAAACATTTTATAAAAGTTTTCTGCTTCTTTTGGGACACCACATTATCTTGCAAAATATTTTTACGTATACACCAGACACCTTGTATATTTTTGAGAACATTTTACATCCGTTTTAGAAGATTCGTTTATCGATATCGACCGGCTGGATTTGAACCTGAACTGTTTCACATGAATGTGTTACTCTTCGATTTGGGCGATGCACGCTAGGATTAAACCATAACTTCTATCCTCATTTTTCTATTTATTTTTTTTTTTAATTAAAAAGTATCGCTCCCTGATCTCCACGTTTATAATATTATTTTATTTATAGAACGTTACTATAGTGTGATAACATGCAATCACATTCACATGCCATAAATAAAGGGTACGAATCGATACGTGAACGAACTAAACCAAGTTGACTGCTAGATCAAACGGTGATTTGTCCATGCACATTCTAAATTTGCTAAATAAAACGGAATTGGGAACGAGAATAGCAAATTCTATTTTACTACTTGTTCATGTATTTCGTTTGTAAATTCATTGTTTTATGCTTGCCTAATAAATAAATGTCTATGTACATACATGCAAATACATAATCAGAAAAGGTACGTATTTTTATAATTTTATCTTTCTATATTCGGAATTGTTTAATGATACTAAAGCCAGAAAATGCATTTCCAAAATCTTTGTACACGCCTTTCCAACTCCAAGAATAGGTCAGTTTTCATCGAAGGTGGTGAAAAGACAGGGATATATTATCAGAAGGCATAAGAAGGATAGTGGAAGAAAATGGTGGAAAAGTGAAAGAAGTGGAGGAAAGGAAAGTAGGGAGTGGTGGTAGAGTATCGGTACATGGGGAAAAGGGGAGTAGGAGAAGCTGATGGGAAAGAAGGGTTAGTTAGCAGGGCATTTTTTAAGGATTTTTTACACTGTATCCAATTTACGAAACTTTTGGATAGTGGTAGATTCAGATGGTGTAAATGATGTTGAAAAAGAGGAAAGAAGCAAACGTAATGTTCCAAATTCTGGAAGACACAATTGGTCTGCTGCTCGACAAGAAATTTTTGCGTCTTTTAAACAATTCTTGGGCGCTAGGATTAATGTAGATGATACTATAAAAAATATGGTATTGCTTCTGTGCGCAAAATCAGCTACAGAAATGATACCAGCTGGGCGACCTTTGGTTGAGAATTTTTTTGACAAAGGCGAGGTTAGCTTTTCTATTGATGTTTGCGACTGCTGGCCGAAAATGGAAGAAATTGCAGAAATTTACGTGTGGGAACCAAATATGCAGACAAATTGAGAAAACTTTTAGTATGCACAAGAGGTGTACCTCTTAAGTTTTTATCAATTATCTTTGTTACAACGCCACATTCAATGACAACTGAGATTTTTAATCAGTTTCCACTACAACAACGTCAACCACAGACAGAATGTCTTCAAGTGAAAAAACTATGAACGATCGTCTCCTCATTACCTTAATTGTAAAAGTTACTGCTCACTTCGATCCCCAATCAGCAGTCGCAGAATTGTTACTAACCAAAGAGAGAAGGTAGAGAAACGGATGTTGACATCTACCAAAGCCGTAAAACTTTGTAAAGAAATTTTTCAGAGGTGAAAATCAGTTCTAACTCTATTTTAGTAGTTACCAAGAATTTTGATATGTGTTCTTAAATGTGATATAAGATTTGTATGTTTTTTTTTTTATTTTATATTTTATTTGTTCTCGTTCTTGTTTGTCGCATTTTAAAAATTAGAAATTTAAATTAATTTTAAGCCTGACTTACGTTGATTAGGTTGATTTCCTTTCGTATCATTTTACGCTAACATATCCATTTTGGTGCTACACTATATCCACTTTAAAATACTGCGTATCCACTTGGATACATAACACATATGTTAAAAAATGCCGTTAGTTAGATACTAGGAAGAAAATTGTGGGAAGGTGAGGAGGTAAAGGTATGAGAAAGTGGAGAAAAATAGTGGGAAGGTAGGGGAAAATGGTAGGAATGTGGAAGAATAATATAGG
Source organism: Stenurella melanura (assembly GCA_963583905.1). Taxonomy (NCBI): domain Eukaryota; kingdom Metazoa; phylum Arthropoda; class Insecta; order Coleoptera; family Cerambycidae; genus Stenurella; species Stenurella melanura. The sequence continues at coordinate 22,299,433 of OY757311.1, read as the reverse complement.
AAGGTTTGATAATGGGATGGGGAAGTAGGAAAATATGGTGGAAAGATAACGCAACATGGTCAAAATATGGACAGTTGTGGTAATGGGATGGTACAGTGAGAAAATTTGGTGTGAAGCGAACATGGTGGAAAAGTAGGCATTGTGGCGGGAACGTGGGGGAAGATAGTGGGAAAATAGGGGAGGATGGGAGGAAATAGTGGGAGATGATGAGATAGATGGGGACCGTTGAGAAAATGGTAGGGAAATAACGGAATACGCACGAAGACAAGATTTTGGTTAGAACTTCGAAAAGTTAAAAAAAAGAAGATTGATTTGATTAAAACTTGTCATAACTTGTAATAATTCTGCAAGCAACCTTCATTAAGATTATTTTCAATCCCATTTATATTTTAGTCTGAAATCACATGTTCTTAACCCTGTATTATTGGAAAAAGATTAAAAAAACAGGGGTAGTACCGTAGTCTAAACCTAGCTGGTTACACATTTCCATAATAAATTGGACGCATAAAATCTTTCTATATCTTCTACAGTTTCAATAAAAATGCTTGTTTTTGTTCCAGAGGACTGAAGATTCTTTCGGACATTTCGATTTCAGAAGTCATTCATCATTCTTTGACACTGGCAAATGTGAGATTTTATGGGCAATGAAAGTCAATGCAATCGTTTCTTGTAAATTATTTATCGTAAATTAAGTTAAATTGGATACGCAATAATACACGAATAGCTTTAAAGAGGAAAAAACACATTCGTTTCCATCTAAGATCGATAAACTTTTTTAGTAAAATAAATGCAGCAATAAACCTAAAGTAAACTTTACAGTAAAAGATAAATTGACACGTTTCGGTATTATATACCTACCAAGTGTTATTTAAATCTATTAGCTTAACCGATGATTTACAAGAGAATTTGAACCCGCATTTCAACCTAAAATTAACTATGGCATAATAATACGGCATAATTGTGGCGGCTACCAGTATAATTAGCTGTATATTGGAATGAACTGAATTTAACTTATTTGGATAAGGGTGAAACTGTCTTAAAATAGTTGAGGTTGACATCGATTGATTTGTGGCATTATTGTTAAGGCAAGCGGAAGAATTTAGAACGCCACTCTAATGCCGCGTTCATAACAACCGGGACAAAACGGGAACAAATCAGAAACTAAAGATATTTCTACAAATTTGCCAAAACGAAAATGTTTCCGAAATTTTTGTTTTGTTTTCAGTATGTTTTCATTTTCAAAAACATTTTCTTTTAATTTGAAATCTTATTATGGTTCACTCCATATTTATACGGCACATAAAAAATTCAAAGCTGCCAACGGAGCTAATATAAGAGGAAAGTGGGGATGCTTTATTTTCTATACTTTATTAAATAATAAATATAATGTATTACCTAACAGCTAAAATATCACATTACTTTTACGTACAGTATGTTCTGGCATGATTATGATAAGGAATAAACGGAAACACGCCTATTTTAATTAAGATTTCTAACTCTTGTGACATAGTTACGAAAATCACCCCTAACTAGAACGTCACACCCAGGGAACAGATAAACAGAGCCATACATGTATCTGTCAGTGTCGCGAAGGACGGTGACCACCAATGAATTGTAACGGGTCACTTTTTGTCCACGCGATAATAAGAGTGATTTACCTAAAATACTGCTTTTTTGTTTTAAAATTACCTTAAGTCTACCCTGCTAGTATACTAGAAATCTATACGAATGGCTAAATAGATCCATTGAGCGGTAGATCTTTTGTCACTTTATAAACAACCAATCAAAACGATCCCGCCAAAAAATCATTGAGAGTGTAGATCGCGCATAAGACGGGCATTGAAGGTGGGACTTTTGTTGAAGACGCTGGTGCAAAAAATTGTTGACACTTTAAAAAGTCTATAATATTGGTCATCCAGTAAACCAGTTTTGGTAAATTGATGCCTAGAATTAATGTTATCAATGTATTAGAGGTGTTTTAAAATCTCATGAGCTGTGACCTTCAAGTGCGCAGAGACATAATCTCTCCCGTCGACTTAGTTACACTTCTTAAAAATATTACATTTATTGTTTACAATTTATCACGAGCTCTTGTTTATGTATACGGCAAGGTAGCCCCCAGTGTCTTCAAAAAAATACTTATAACGCAGAACAAACTTTGCCTCTTGCGCATTTCGCGGCTCATAAGATTCTGAAACACCTCTAAAGAAGTGTAGTACCCTGTTACAGAATAATCAAACTGTAAATACGTTTATCAACTTTATAATTCGTTGTCTGTATTTTAAATGGCCGACGCCCTAATCAATGTTTGCTAACTTATTCAGTTAGTCATATGATCCTGTAATTCAGAGCTTCTCAAACTGTGATACGCGTACCCTTTGGAGGTACGCGGAAATTATTAGGGGGTACGCGAATGGCAGCTGAAAAATTTAAATAATAGAAACAAAAAAATATATAACAGAATAAAACATATAACACATATGAAGATGAAAGATAAAATTGCACGATTAATGGGCATCCGAAGCTTAATTAAAATCCGAATCTAAACTGCGACGTGCAGTACGGACCTGTTCAAATAGTTCTATCATATATATTGTTATGTATTTCCACCTCTTAGGAAACACCCTGTATGAATCCGTGGGTTCTAAATAATTTCAACAAGAGATAAACCACCAACACTTTATTTAATAATTTACTGATTATACAATACTTCAAAATAACCTTTACACTTTGTTTATTTGATATTTAACCTCACTTTTTCGCTATTAATTTCACTTTAATAAACTTCTCTCCTGCGCCGGTAATCGCGCCTTATATACTCTGAAATTGCCTCTAGATCCATCCAGAATCTTCTTCCACCACACTCTAGAAAACTCTATCTCTTTCTACAAGTTTCCAGTCATTATTAGGCATAGGCGTATCAATCTCTAATTCCAAGGGGGTGTAATACATAACAATATTTTTCAGAAAGGGATACGCAGGATCACTGCACATCAAAAGGGGTACGTGAGATAAAAACGTTTGAGGAACACTGCTGTAGTCCATGAATGTTCGGTAGCCAGAATTTTAATTTCCGGACATTGCATCCTGCTATAAACATTTATTTTTCATCCGATGGTTTTCCTGAAAAACTGATTAGTGAAAAAGTCGCGAGTGTCGAATTTAAACCTCAGCGTTGTGTTCTCCAGTAAGTCTCTTTCGTGGTGGCGAAAATATGTGTTAGTTCGACAACTAACACTTCGAATATTAACTTGTCGGTTTCCTCTTTGTAACTAGTTTATTATATATATTATTATCATTTAACTCTTGTTTTTATAATTAATAGTAAAACATTCATTTTACGCGGAATTGGCCAGATGCGAATGTTTGAATATATACTTTGCATTTCCATATTATAATGTTTTGTATATGTATTTATTGTTTATGCTATATTGTTTTTGTATATTTATATAACGAAAGTGTTTTGTTATTCACTCGCCCCTGATGTCTCATGCTCGAGTTTAGTTAATAAATAGGGTTAATCAGTATTTGCTAGTTTTATTTTTTAATCAATTTCAGGTAGTACGTTCTACAACTTTGCATTTTATATCTTTCTCCCTTGGTTTAAAACTTGTTTCAGCATAAGATATTCCTATCTTGACGCAAACAGAGAAGATTTTTAAATCTCTAGTATTAATTTGTATAACAAAAATTGCACAAATTTAGAGCGCACTGATCAGTAAATAGGCACAAAACAGTAGGTACTACAGAACAAACTCACTCACCATATTTAATGAGGTTACTTACTAAATAGTTTTATCAAACAGTCACAGCCAATTTAATTATAAATAACAAGAACTTAAACTGAAAAGTGAATACATGAAACTCAAACAAAGCAAAGCCAATCATTTATTTCTGATGAATTTAAACCGTGTCTTAAGCAAATCGTAATTTTTCGTGGAATTAATCGTTGAAATTACCATTAAAAGATAGGCACTATACATTAGATTTTTCACTTTACATTACATTAACACTTTTGCAGAGATCAAAGTAAACTTAAGCATGACAGTACAGACAAATCAGGTCACTAAAAACACAAAAATATCGGCTATACGGGAACAAGCGGCTTATCCCAAAGACTCACTTTCAGGATGAAAGGGGCACACGTGCCCTACTTCCTTTAAAAACTTCTCTTTCGGGATCAGTACGCCTCTATCGCCAACCGTTTCAATTACGAAGCAGGTCGGTCAATTTAAAATAAAACAGCTTGTTTTAGATTTTTGACATTTGGCGCTCGTTAGATCCTAGGCCAGTTATGCGAGAATCGGCTATTTCAAATAGGTTCATCGCTGACCACACTTCTATCAGACAATTCAGTAATTTCAATTCCACAAAAAAAAAAAAAAAACGGACACAACTCAATCGCAAGTTTGCATTCAATCCAACATCGTTTTTCGTAGATCATTCAATAGATCGTTTTAAAGTCAGCATTACTGACAATCGTCTTCTCTGACAATGACGTTAAAAGAAAAAAGAAACCTGCTGCCATTAGATTGCTTCGCACGCCTAGCATTGCACTTTTGATTGATTGATTTGCAAGCGTACGGTAGGCATTGCTGCCACGTCTGGACATCCAATCTGGATGTTCTTAAATACCGCTGGACCAGCAGCATACGCTGGATTGGATATGGGTCAGGCTTGTTGCCCGCAGCGAGAGCCACATAACGCATGGGATTGGAATGTAGGATGAGAAGTGTAGGTGTTTGCGAAATGCTTCTTTTAAGTTTCCATCTGTCATCATCTCCTTATTTATTCTTCTTCTGAGTCTTCTGTTTCTTAATCTAGCGGTGTGCACCTCCTCCTGGTCGCTTTTTTAAACAGTTTCATAGGTAAATAGCCATTTACAGTGGAAGTGAAAGGAAGAGCCTCAAGACAAAATTTGAGAAACCTGTATACCGACCCGCCTAGGTAAAGCAAAATAAAAAGTAAAATCTGCAAAAAAAAAAGATCTTTGGTACACTCTGTATATTAAACAGACCCCCAACTCCTTTGACCTGACCTTTGTATTCGCAAATAAGCCCAATATATGCGCCATGTGACAAGGATTAATAAACCAATAAATAGAACTTAACTTTATGGTGCACAGCTTATAGTATATTGCCAGATGTTTGTGTCCTCTTTTTTCAAATTGTTTATATACGTTTTCATATTATGCTACATTCAACCGATATAAGTATCTTAATCAAGTATGAACTACACGAAAAAGCCAGACTCATGCTAATTTATATCAATCAATGTAGAATTGCTCACGTCTCAATTCAACACAATTTCGCACGATTTCTCACAGTTTTAACCGAGTTTACTCGAGATTTGTAGGAGCTACATCGCCGTGCCTGCCTCCGACGCCATCCGAAACCGAACTCTCCGCAATGTTTATAATAAAATAAATAAAACATTTTTAATTTAGTGTGGAAATAGAAAACAAGAAGGCACTAAGACAGAAATATTTTGATTAACTTTGGTCAACGTCTTGTTTCGACAGTGTGGAGGCGGGTTTTAGATTTTATTTTGTTTCCAAAAACCTCTCGTGTTTTTGTTTGGTACATCTGGGGTGTGGACTCGGCATAAGAAAATAAAGAACTTTCCACCGTATTTATTATTCTCTAGTATAATGTTTTTCTTTATTTTCCGTTGATGCCAAGTTTTTGTCGTAAAATTCCAATACCAATCTTCGCTGAGAAAACAAGTCCATAATATTAAATCTGTCCAGAAGGCATTCAGTATGTTTAGATTAATTTTATTAAAACAGGTTTGTTCTCTGTTATTATAAGACCTTAACCTCTCTCTAGGTATAAACATCAAGATCTATTCATATTAATAATACACAGATGAGACGAGAGATATTGACAGGAATGTATGCATGTCGTGTATTCGATTAAACTGATTTTTCCTTATTGAATGTTGTGATAAAGTACACGAATTATAGATAAACAAAAAAAGAAAAAAACAATCGCGACCAAAAAAATTAAAATGATTATTTACAGCAAATGCAAATTCATTTAAGTGAGATTTTCTAATTTTTCAGTTTTCTGAAAATGATATTCACGAATCGAAATTGGTTAAGAAGTTCTGTGTTCCTGTGAAGATGAATAACGTGTTCATGCGTTCTCGCATTACCGTACCTTAGAGAATCCTATATAACCTAGGACCTAACTGTAGGTTCTGTAAGAGTTTTTTTTTATTTTCAGGAATACTTTGTAGATGATGTCGTGGCAAGTATTTTTTACTTCGGTGGACATTCGCCACTCAGCACATTCCTTCTTTATGACGTCAATAAAGATGTCGGGTGCTCAGTCACAAAATTTCATGCTCATTTGACTTTTATGAAGTTATTGGAAGAGGTTTTTGACTCAAATAATGGATATAAATAAATATCCAATTTTCTTTTTGCTTGCAGGTTGTCGAGATGAAATGAAGATAAAGATGCCATAAAATTGTCTAAAGCGTCAAAAGACCGTGTAACAAACTTTACACTATTTGAAAACCTATGCATAATATGTGATACAAGTGATTATACTGCGATAAGTACTGAAAACGGTAGGAAGAGAATTCGAGCTGCTGCGAACGGAATACAGCTCTTGTGATACACGAAATCGATAGATCCTGCAGATCACAAATCCGATTGAAAACATCGCCTTGTAATGATAAAGAAGCTGTTATGATGTAACGTGCTAATTTCCTTCCAAATTTTTTGCTCAGCCGATTGAGAAGTGCTCCCTCTATCTTCCGGAATAACGATGTAATTGACCACGCCCCGCTAGTTCCATAAATCGTGAAAGCAGAGGCACACAATGAATTGAATTTAGTACGGCATGAACTAAGGATGGGTGCAGACGTAGGTAATAATTTCTAATACGAAACGAGACAACATCTATTCGTCAAAAGCGAAGAAGTTATTTGTCACAGTTTTGACAAATAATTTATTCTATTGAGAGCATTTCTGCAGTTTCTTTTTTAGCCGTAAATGCTATGGAAATAAAATAATAATTCTTATTAAAACCGATATGAAAATAGAACATTAAAATTAAATTAAATAACTCGAGAACTAAAATCAACTAATATTTATCAAAAAATAAATTATCCTTATTAAATTACAAAAACAGAACATTAAAATAAAATTAAATAACCCTCAGAAACTAAAATCAACTAATAATTATCAAACAATAAATTTATGAAACATATTCTTTATAGGATCTTGCAAACAGCGGAAAGAAAAACTATCTATGAGAACTAAAGGAAAAACTATATATAAAAATATTACTGAAATTTTTGCATTCTTTCGATAACCTGACTTCTGTTTGCAAAATCCTATAAAGAATATGTTTTATTACTACAAGCAAACAAATAATAAATAATTCACTATTAAATAAATTGATGAAGTAAGGATTCAAACAAATCACCTTCTTGTGCCAAACAATAGCCAAACCGATTATACAATGAAACTCTCATATCAATGAGTTGATTTGGAGTAATGCTTGCACAAAGTTGGATAAAATTTTCCCGTAATTCAGCTAAATTATTGGCTCGTTCAAACGCATGTTTGTACGCGGTTTCCTTTAAAAAGCCCCACAGAAAGAAATCATGGGGTGCTAGATCAGGTGACCTAGGGGGCCATTTTATCATTCCCCTCGTGGTTATTAAACGATTGGGAAATGTTCTTTCCAGAAAATTAATAACAGTTAAGGTATTGTGACTTGGGCAGCCGTCTTCTTGAAACCAAATGTCGTCAACGTTGACAGGAAGATTTTGAACTGCAGGAATTATTTGGTTTTGTAAACGCTTTAAATATTTATTGCCATTTAAATTGCCATCGATTAGCAGTGGGCCTATAATATGATTGTCTAAAATTCCCGTCCAAACGTTCAACTTTTGAGGATACTGAGTTCGCAGAGCAACACTCAAATGTTTATTTTTCCGAGACCAATATCGTACTACGGATGGATTGCGTTTCCTATGTAATGAAAACGATGATTCATCTGTAAACAATATATTCTTTAAGAAGTTTTCATTCTCATTCATTTTATTTATCATGATTTCACAAAATTCCATCCGTTTGAAATTGTCCTCGGGAAATATTTCTTGCGTTGTTTGAACTTTAAAACAACTGTACCCATTTCTTTTCAAAATATTTCTTACAGTTCTTTCCTTCATGTCAACTTCATCAGCAATTTGCCTGCTAGAACAAGGTTCACTAGTTTCAACAAGTGCACAGACATTAGTGTCGCGAATTTCACGTTCTTCGCTCATTTGTTGATGACGGGATTCGGGTTGACAGCATTTTTTACAATAATTCACGACACACCCGAAATTCTCAATTTTTTAAATAATGTATAAAATTATGCTAGCTGAAGGGATTGGTCTGTCTTGATATGCCACAGTAAATAAATTTAAATTTATTGTGTCTTCAGTGGAATGGCCCCCGAAGTACCACTTCACAATTTGCACAATTTTTCTGCAGTTGTAAAAACACACGGCATTTTAATAACGAAATTAAGATTAATTTATTTTATTCCCACACGTCTAAACAGCTACGCTATTAAAAGCAGAATGGGTGCGCTGTTCTTAACTCGACGCGGTCAAGCGATGGCGCTATTGTTTTATACCAATGCCCTGCATTGTTCTACGACAAGGCGTGGTTTATCTGCGCAGAAACAAGTTTACGTACCTTAAACTAAATTTGCTGAATCTGTATATTTAAAAGGTACTTCATATGACAGTACTGTTTGTAGCATGCGTTACTTATAGTAATAATGTTATTTTGCACTGTCGCAGCAGCCCTGATTGTTTCCCTATCATTGTCAGTACTTGTCATACTGACTTGTGACTTATATTAGATATGATGCATGGCTTGCGTCATCTGCCTTTCGGCACTAGATAATTCTATGGCATCCATATCTTCATTTCAACTTAGCAACTTGCATGCAAAAGAGTTAGATATTTGTAACCATTACATGAATCGAAAACATTTTTCAGGTTTATAAAAGAGTTTGGTGCTCGAGCGGCCGCCATATTTGATGATGTCATAGCGTAAGAACGTACCAAGTGCTGCATGTTTACTAAAGTAAAAAATACTCGCCAAGACATCTACTAAGAATTTCTAAAAAAAATCTCCCGCCAAGTTTTCCTACAGATCCAGGCACAAGTATAAATGTAATAAGGGTAAAAAAAATTAAAATTATTTTTCATAGTATAGGATATTTTGTAGAAAGTTCAAAGGCCCTAAAAAGTTGTAAAGAAATCGGCTCGATGTAATATTAAATAAAAGTAAATAAGCTCGTATAAATTTATAATTTCACAGTCGTTTCGAGCCTATGACAAAAAGTTTTTCGGCAATAACTATAAAGTATTCTGTAGTATATTTTCGAAATCAGTGTTTTATGATAAGTTAACAACTCAAACCCCATGATGCCGGAGCCTGAGAAAGTTCAGTATCGTCATTGTCAAATTGTTTTGTTAGAAATGCCGTAATCAATAAAAATGACACGTCCAGATTTAATGTAAACACGGTAAAGGGGCTGTTACAACTAGAAGAAAGTTTTGTTGATTATATTTTAGAGAAAAAACGTCTAATTCACTTGGCATCTTACTTTATTAATTTTTGCTAATACCGTTATTATTTCTCCTCAGCATTTACAGTGGTGGGGTAATAGTGAGTGTCTTTTAGACTACTAACGTAAGTGGGCTTCTTTTGGCCTTACTTAGCTACTTCGAAGATTTTGCAGTGATTTTTTTTCCGTTCTAATTCCATTATGGCAGTTAGGACTGTAATTAGATTTATCGTGGTACCGTCCGAAAATGTGTGTCATTTTGATATTCAAATTGAAGTTCATAATGCAAAAATTAGTTGTATGCATATACTGACTGATAAAATTATTATCTGAATCTCAATGCAAAGCTGCAAAGAAAGTCTGCCGGAGTGGGATACTTAAATAGCAACCCTAAAAACATACAACGCTTTTTATTAAATATACGTGTCCTTACGCACGTTTAGATACACTTTAGTAAGTAATACGCGAGCATCTCTTCAAACGTCCTATCGGGGTGTTAACACTTTCGATACGTTTAGAATATTGTGCGTAGAAGCCTCTCTTGTGCATTATAGCGTTTTATTGTGTCAAATATTCAATCAATATCTCCCTTCTTAGAAATCGACCTTTTAAGGCTAAAAATAGCGTGAATTGTGGAAGGGAACGTTTTTCTTAAATTCAACTTTTATGGGAAATATACAACCGAGATGAAAGTATTTCACACAACGACACTCGGTAACATGGATATTCTTAATAGTTTAATGGTCTACAATAAAAAAGTATCAAAATTCCATTTAATATAATTTACATTAAATCCCGCAAACATTTTCTGAAAGAGCCTCTGCCTACAACCCCAATTAAAACCGTCGCTAAGGTATATAAGATTAAAACGTAAACTAAACATAATCCAATTATCCCGACAGAGTATTATAAAAGATTTTAATTAATTCTCCCCAAGCTACGTGCATGGCTAAATTCATTCAATATTAAGGTAGCATATTTCCCAGGACAGAGACCATACAACAATAAACTTGGCGGAGGCATAATAATTAGAATTACACAGCTCTGTATAATTTGCTATTTTCTTGTAGGATTATGCGACAGATTCATCAGAGGCCATATTTAAAATATTACGCCAACGCGAATCGAAATAAATTGAAAGGCAATATGAAAGCGGCTCATCAGTCTTCGTGTATTTTAATTAGAATTCCGATAAAACGGCTTATTTTTTGATAAAGTAATATACAGGGGATCACAGTGATTTCAAAAGGAGTGGAAGCTCACAAATGTTGAAGTTTACCCATGACTCGCAGCCCAACTTTTATATACTTGCTTGTACCATAAACACACCGATATTGTATAGGTTGTCTGTCCATATAGACAAATATACCAATTTGTCGAACTTCCAGAGTTGATAGAGTTTAAATAATTATACTGCTTTCAAAGTTAGGGCTGAGTTAGGCCAATGTAAAAACTATCAAGGTTTAATATGCAATTTTACTAGGCTCAGTAAGTGAAAATCCAATTTCTAAAGTCTGATTTCTACACACGCTTTCAAATTAATCTTATTGTAAACGTAATGGAGCTCCTCCAATCTTAATAATAATAATAATAATAATAATGATAAACGGCTTTATCAGAAGAATGTAGATGTACAAATACAAGCACATTACATTTAGCAATTTACAAGGCGAAGTTTAGTGGTGTGGCTATTTATTCTTACACTTAACCTTAAAAATCTTATCCTTAGGCTCATATCGTAATTTTGAAAAAATGGCGCAACGCCAGATTCTTACAAATATCTCTGAATCCGTGCTTTAGACGTGGTACTGCGCCATTTTTTTGAGATGGTGGCACGAACTTAAGGACATCGCTTTAGAAGTTTTACTTTGTCCACAAGCCTAATCTGAGGATCTGTGCAAAAAGTTGGTTTTATTGCATTTTTTCTTTTTCAATTCCTTATGATTTGCGAAAATAGAGAAACAATTGCTAAAATAAAACAGAAAACAGAAGAAGAAGAAGAAGAAGAAGACGAAGAAGGGGATAACTGAATATTGTGAGTCACTAGTGCGTGGACAGTCAAAATATCCTCAACCGTAGGAAATTTGAAAAAATGTCTCAGATAAAAATTGTGGGAGATGAGCAGCGGCATATTCTAAAATTATTTTTAAATCGAAGGGTTCCACATAGCGGTGGCAAGTTAATACTTGAACTTTCTACATAGCACACATTACATTTTTTTATGTAGGTATTTATATTTGACTGGTAATTCTCTCATATATAGTTTTTGAACTTACACTGCGACGTTGCCACGTTATTCCACGTTTTCCGATAAAAAAAATCCGTTTGCAGCCACTATGTAAAATAGCCTGCAGATTTAAAAATAATTTTAGAATATGCTGCTCTAGATCTGCTACAATTTTTATCAGTTTTTTTTTATTTCAACGACTGAGGAGGATATTGATCGAAAACGCAATGTTGACTTGACTATATAAACCGGATTAGTCTGGTGACAAGAAAGAGCACCAGATAATTGGTGATGGCGGTGCCAAATAAAACGCTTTTACTAAATATCCTTTTACAACGACTATTTTTCTTCTTTAGCCAATTGTTAGTTTAAAACTCCTGTTCTATACAAGCTATAGCAAATTGGATTCAATCAATTGTGTCACACATTATTATAAGAGTCGTCGTCCTTTTAACTGGGGAATTAAATTCTAGTTAAAGTAGTATCCTTGCAGCCTACTATCATCAAATTAATGGTTCAAATAATAGAAGGTTTTAACAAGTCTTACTGGCCATTTTTATTGTAAAAATTAAATTCCTCACAGTAATTATTATCAATAAAAAAGATGAAGTTTCTCTATTTTTTATTAGAAACATCGACTGCAAAATACTTTAGTAGAAGAGAATTTATGCGAGTACTTAATTTTTTATGAAGACATAACTTCTCATATTTGCATCATGTTCTTTGATAATATGGGTGTGATGCTCTCAGCTTTGTTTTGTGTACCAGGTTGGCATTGTTGTAGGTGCCAAATTTGAATTTTCGATTACATGTAAATTTTCTAGTACCTACAGTACGTATGCTAATTTTCTTGATGTGTATACAGATACATACTTGTAGTATGTAGTTTACTGGTGCGCAGTAGTTGATCGATTTTCAACTCTTATGCTGCCGATTAAGAAAGGTGAGGCAACCACAGGATAGTTAAGACTTAACTATGCTCGCATCTCAGTACGAAAAGTTATGTTACGGTAGTTGCGGCTAGTACTTGGAAAAGTTACCTCTACAGAAATACGGGGAGCCCACCTTCTAGATGCTTGTAAGTCTATAAAATCTATGCAATATTACGCACAAGCTATGCAATATTAGGAGAAGATTGCGTAGTGGATATATCATCTCTCGGAGAAGATACAAACCAGTCAATCCCTTGTCTAGTAGATGTTTGGCAGGTAAAAGTTTGTTACTATTCTTATGAGAAGAGGTTGTGCAAAATTTCCAGGTTGGGGATAGCTCATCTCTTAGCGACGATGATGGGCTGTTCAATGTCTTAAAAAAAGGATTATGGAAATGCATTATAATTTTGGCTTTTGCAAATCTTTTTGTAATTTTTGGTCAACATTCATGTAAATTATTCAAGGCTGAACCAAGCTCGCAATCATCAACTGCAACGGTAATGTCATTTATGAATATTATAAACATGAGAGGCCCAAGAACAGATGTTTGTGGGACACCAGAAGTTACAGTTATTTTGGCAGGCTAAAAAAAACGGTGTGGTCCACTAACATTTTTGATTGGCAGCCAAGAATTAAAAAAATACTAAGGGCTTAGGTAAGGATGAAAGCGCACAACTTTTATAACAAAATATCATGATAATAAAATCGATAGCGCGCCAATATTCTTGACTAAAGATGACGGTCTCGGATGATTAGGAGTCGAGCTTGAGCTCTTTGTTCCAAACATCGCTGTAGACCTGGATCGGCCTCGTAAGGGGTGGGCCTGCTTTTTTGCCCCCCCCCCCCCCAAATGCGGACGGTGGGTCCTGACTGTTCGACCCTGCTAGCTGGGTCGTTTCTTCTGGCGCTGTTCTGCCTTAGACTTCTATCTTCGCTGGCATGGATTGATAGCGTTTGAGAAGTCGGTATAAAAGATATAAGTTGAGTTAAACAAGGTAAATTCATAAACGTAGGTCAACCACGAAGAAATCTATGCCAGTTGGTTAAAATAAAACATTACTAAGGACACATTTATATAATTAGCTAAAACTACATAAAATGACAATAGGATTATATAGTTATAACAGCGTATTCTTCACTCATTTTATAAATTGGATACATTTTAGTATTCTTCGATATGTCGAGGAAAGTTCCGATATGAAGTTGATAGATCGAAAATAGTTAAATGATTACTGAACACAGTGAAACTGATCCAATAAATATATTTCTATATTTACTAATTTAATAGATCAATATTGGTGCTTGACCAGGATTTGGTATCCCAAATCGAAAATATTTATGATTAGAAGTGAATAATTTCCCTCGCTGAAGCTTTATAAGACATCCGCGTCTATTTTTACCAAGTGCATAACCGACATGTTTTAATTTAAAGAAAAATATTTACGTTTTTTGTGTGGGTTGCCTTCTGACTCGACCTCCTTTAATATTCGCTTCAGATCATTTTAAGTATAAATACTTTAAGCTTTTATTCATTTTCCTTCATTTAAATAGCAGTCAAATTTGCATGAAATTATTCTGAAATTACCTACTTATCCTTTATATTATTACTTTCGGAACTTTGAGGCGTACACAGTTTCACGCCAAGATTAATCAAATTGTTTCCTCAACAACAATAAGAAATTCATAAAGTCCTTGTGTTTCAAGATAGCGAGCCAGGCGTCAGCCATGAAGTCTGGCTCTAATTTTATAATGTTTTGTATCTAATTTCACACTGAAATATCACAGATACAAAAAATTATGAGTCTTACAAATAATATAGAGAAGACCTTCAACTATATTTAAGTGTTAAAGTAAACTAGTCCTTATTAGGTCTGGTCAAAGAAACAAAATCAGGAGTAATAAGAAAAAAACTACTTACACTGGACGCCTCAGGACTCTGGAGCAATATTTCGATATCATATTAATAATATGGGCAAGGCAGAAAGTGATAAATGCAGGATACTGCAACAGACTGCAGTACATATACATACTTTGTAATTGTTGCAGACGTTAATTTGCATTAACTTAAAGTACCCCTGTGCCCGGCACCCCTGGGACTAAATTACACATTTTCCTAAATTATAAAAAATGTGGCACCCCCTACAATTTATTTTTGGCTACAGGTCTGCCCTTGCAAATAATCCGGAGAAAGTTTTTTGATTAAGCAGGAAATACTATCGAAAATGTTGAATATGCGCTACGAATGGTAACGTACAGAGCATAGTTTTGATTATTATTGAATTATTAACAATAATAATTTATTTGCCTCTTAGTTGGCATTTCTATTTTGGTTTTCGAGGTGAAAAGACCAATTCAATGTACTTTCCGATGCATGGACCGCAATATTTTTCTTCATAGTTGTTGCACGATTTAAGTTGCCGACAATTCATTGGAATGTTAGCAGTAGTCCACGAAATTATTAAAACTATAGGCTGTTCACCCGGTAAACCGGGAAGTGAGAAACAATATATACAATTGGCAATCTTCCAGTTAAATTAAAGTGTATTCAACGCTGGATAAGCCGGACGATTTGCCACAGGAAGTGAAGGAGACATATTGCTTTACGACTCTTCAAAGGCCTTCTTAAACGAATTGCTGCTGAAGACGCTTTTTTATCTGTGTTATAAATGACATACATGGTTTTCTGAACGTTAACTGTTACTAGGCGTCATTTCTGTATTAAGTTTCCCGATAAAAATTATCTTTACTAAAGAGGATATCGTTTAAATTACAACCAAATGCTTTTAAATTTTATAGCAAAGGCCGTGTAAAGTTTTACTAAAACAAAGAACGCATAAAACAGAGAACAAGTAAGCTGTAAACTTTTCAACAAAAGCTCTCAGCCTGGAATCATAAAATAAAATAAATATAAGCTATAGGGCATCGTAAAATGATTTATTGCTGTTTTATCTATTAACAATCCGTTTTATCTACACCCAATTAAACTACGTACAATATATGTAAAGGTATTGTGGAAAACGTACTATAACTACCGTTTATGGTCTGTTATTCTTTATTAATAATAGGTGAATTGGTGTCTAGGCAACAACTATGTAGCTATAATTACAATATGGCACTTGACACCTTGAATGGTGCAAGAGGGCAACCGTTGGCTATTAATTAAAGTATATTATCAATATATAAATTGTATGGACAGTTTCAGCATAAAAAAAATAAGTGTGAACTCAGGGTGATACCCTGGAAGTCAAGTACATTTTAATTTTTGGTTGGTCTCCACTGTTTTGTAATGATTTATTTCTACCATTCTATCTATTATAATAACAAGAATTATAGGTTACTTGTAGTTATTTCATCTATATGATCGGGTAAACACCAATGACAAACAGTAATATTAGTTTAAATTACTTTTTTAAATTTTCTTATAGAAGCTGCTGTATTGTAATATACAATGTTTCAGAAATAACCGCTGGTCCTACCTCTGTACCCTGAGGTACACCCATGTCGTGGTCACTATCAACTTCTGATAAATGAAGACGGAAACAATCGCTTGAAACAATGTAATGGTTTTAGTACACAGAAATACACGAGAGAACTATTCTCAGGTTGGACTATAGTAAGGGGTCCAAAGCTTTAAAAATTGAAATGACCCATTCCAACAAGGTAAATGATTTTTGGAAACGAATTCAGGAAGAGGGTCCTTAGGGGCATCAGAAATGGCTTGTTGGACTTTTGTTGGCGCTTGCGCAACTTCTCCACAAGAAAAAAACATGGCCGAATGTTATTTCAAGAATTTGTGTTTTTAAACGTTTACCTCTTCCTAAAAAATTAACTACTTGCGATATCAATCTGATTTTTTATATCTATATACTACAAACACGAGCGCATCTATCTGTACTAATAGACCTTCAAAATCACTTACGGTTTTTTTCTAAATAAATCCAAAATCACATGAACGAATTTTGTGTGTTTGAAATTTCGACGTGCGGGCAACTATATTAAATATTCGAATTTTGTATCTATTACATACGAATGAAATATGGTCTAAAGATCGAAAAAGTTTTTGCAAAAAAAATTAGCTCGATATCTTATACAGTTTTTGAGACACGGATTTTTAAATTCGACCGTAATAATGTCTTGTTATTAGCGCGCAACGTGACAGCTACGGCAGGGCTCGTTCTGTGCAATTGTGGATAGATCATATATTAGTCTAATACCTAATTTGATTTAGGTGTTATATTATTCTTGATCATTAGATCACTCATTGTCTGAAAATTATTAAACAATTATTTCGGTGCAATAAATACGTGGTTTTAAATTATGATGTAATTTGTTACATGTAATACACTGCCGTCCTAAGCCAAAATGACGTACCTCATTATACGCTCTTCTTGAGATATTTGACATTTTATGCCGCAAATCTCAGCACATCTTATTTTTTTAAATAGTTTCATTCTATTTTTTAATTTAATTCTATGAGGCAGATGCAAAAGTAATGGTTTATTGATTATTGAAAAAAGCCGGTCATTTAACAAGGAAACTTTGAAGTACGTCCAATTTGCTTAGGAAATTTTAAGTTACGTCATTTTGGTTTAGGACAGTATATCTAGACTTGCAAATAGAGTACGAAATCGTTAATAAGTTTTAATAAATTGAGTTTAAAAATAAAAATTGACCTAAACTTCGGATTTAAAAAAGTACGATATGACTTAAGAAAACAAGCCCTGAATATTGGTGTAAATTAGGACAAATGTTGCCCAACAATGTGAACTTGGATTCCTCACGCCTAGCATAAAATTTGAAGTGCAGCGATGAACAAACGAACACAATAATATTTACGAAAAGTATTTTAATTTTTCCAAAATAGAAAAACTACAAAAGTTTTGTGGGTATACGACAACAAAGGGTATTTTATAGTATTCACGAAACCAATAAATAATTAGGTGAAAAACATGAAGAAGAAAATATTGTAAATATTGTTTATTGGCAGTCTATGTATTGTGTGACCTGTCAGTTATTCTTTCCGAAGGGGAAAAAGTGAGCAGTTACAGTTGCCTTAAATCAAACAGGCCATCTAAACAGTTTGACTAATCTTGGAGATAACTGCGATGCAATTGGTGATCGTGTCATTGAAGATGGTCGTAAGACCTATGTGAATCTGTATGGCCATAGTGAGTTTAATTAGATTCACCAAGGTAGCATTTATTTTTCATAAACTTATTAGACATACTTTCGGTAAGTCCTACAAGAGAGCTTACTTACTGCATTTGAAACGGTCATTAAGTCCAGTAGTTTGGTATAATTGTAAAAATTATTCACAAGAAGTGGTTTAGATTCTCCTATACTTCCCTTACCTAACACAAAATTCTGGATTTTAAACAAATTACCTCGGTGACTTGAAAAACGGTTACGAAAACACATCACACTCTCCCAGAAAATTTGGATAACTGATAGAGAATAACCAAATAAACCCACAAATGATGACAAAAAACCACAAGTGGTTTAAAAAAAACAAAAAGTGGCATTGTAAAGTAGAGTGTGACTAAAAATGTTGCATGTGCATGTGACCTTTCCTACAATTGTTTTAAGGGCAGAAATAATACAGAGCAGTGTTTAACAGACAGTAATTCTTACTAGTCTAGTAGTGCTTTGTCGATGCTTACTGAGCTGTGTATAATTATGCATTATTATTATTATTATTACTTATAAATTACACGTTTTGTGTACGTGTTTATATTTTATTTCTATATTGTATAATGATGGTATATATAATAAATATCTCCATATACACCTTCATAACCTATAGATCTAAAAAATACTATGCCAAATGAGTTTCATTTTACATATTAATATTTTTGTAAAATTATAAATAATAATAACACAATATCAAAAATGTATTGGCTTACTATCTTGATGCATTACAATTAACCACATAGCAGTACGTGAAATAATAGCCGCATGGTATCACGGACCTAAATTATGGTTTAATTTGAAAAGTCTGTAACTCAAAAATTGTAAAAGATATGGAGCTAATTTTTTTTGCAAAAACTTTTTTGATCTTTAGACCATATTTCATTCGCATATAATATATAAAAAAATTAAACATTTAATATAGTTGATCGCACGTCGAAAATTCAAACACACAAATTTGCTTCCTGTGATTTAGGATTTATTTAGAAAAAAATCGTAAGTGATTTTGAAATTCTAACAGTACAGATATATGCGCTCATGTCAGTAGTATACAAATATAAAAAATCACATCAATATCGTACGTAGTCAATTTTCTAGCGACAGGTATATGTTTAAAAACACACATTCTTGAAATAACGTTCCGCCATCTTTTTTTCTTGTGGAGAAGTTGTGCAAGCGCAAAAAAAAGTCCAACAAGCCATTTCGGATGCCCATTAGGACCCTCTTTCGATATGCGAGCTCAAAATTTATTTACCTTGCTGGAATGGGTTACTTGGCGATTTAGACGGCTTTCGAAGGTGTGGACCCTCTACTACTAGGACCTAGTCCAATCAGCAAATGCGAGCCAAAGTTAAAATATCTCACAAAATCAATCACAAACACAAAATTTCGTTTGGTCTTACAATAATTGTTCAACGGATTTTCTTGGTCTCTGTTGACCATAGACCTCAAGAAACTGCTTAGAATCTAAGATATCAACGAAACGCATTTTTAATTACTACCTACTTCACTGTACATCGTTTATGATTATTTTGTGTGTGGCTTCCGTTGAAGGTAAGCTCTTTATTTCCAAGATTTCAAGATATGCTCTTGTTTAAAAACGTTTAACATATTCCATATCAAAATTCTTGCCATAAGTTCTAAGCACCCTGCCCGCCCCTTTCATTTCCACCTTGTTATAATCCTCAGCAAAGAGCAAAAACAATCTTAAATCAATAAACGGTAAAATTTGTATTCTCGTTCGGCTGTAATACACACACACTCTAAGTAGTTTAGTTCCTTTATCTGTCGGTACATATTTGTTTACACCGTCAATAACTCCGTAAGTAGCTTATTTGAAAATGATTAGTACGATTATACAAAAGCACTTTGTTAATAGCGCCAGTAAACATTGTGTAAAGCCTTAATTAATTATGCCAGGCGTACAATCCGTGTGACAACTGTGACAAAGTTATTTAACTTTTTATTTATATTCACAAGCGCCGAGGTTTTGACAGAACGAAAGCGAGAATAGAAGTGAGTCAGTAAATCAAATGACCTGTGTTATGCGGTTATTGCACGTGAATATTTAGAATCTAGTTAGAATCACTCAAGCAACAGTTTGGTGGAAATAAGATGAATTCCTCAAGAGTCTATCAATTCAATGAATTATCCTCTATTATTGATTGTGAATGTCATGGATTTACAATAGATTGCTGATTTCTTCGACTGAACACTAGCGCTATTAACAGGCGTTTTCATTCACTTAAGGTGGCCATTCCCTAGAAAGAGACATCCGATAGGGAAATATTTATTATTTTTGGCCATAACTTTTTTCTCAAAGTACGTATATTTAAAAAAAACTATAAGAATACCTAAGTAGAACCATAATAAAACTATTACTATGAATTTTCACTCAATAATTCCAGTGGTTTGCAAAATACCTAGATTTAAATTTAAAAATTATGTTATTCTTCCTATTTTGTAATTTTAAATCTAGCTATTTTGCAAACCACTGAAATTATTGAGTGATAATTCATAGTAATAGTCTTGTTATGGTTCTACTTAGGTACTCTTGTAGTTTTCTTAAATATACGCACTAAGAAAAAAAGTTATGGGCAAAAATAATAAATATTTCCCTATCAGATTAACAAATTAATCGTTCAGATTTGCACGGTTTAGTGTTACACTTTTCTTGTTTTTTTCAGCAGTACATTTAAAGGTCAATTAATTATTTATAATATCCTCATTATATTATTAATATTACTGAATGAGGATAATTGCGTGTCGAATTGTTCCGTAGATGTCTGTACAACTTGGCTGCCAATGTTAAAAGAAGAACTTAACATTGTATAGAAACTAAAAAACTGTTAACTATATCAACAGTTCTATGTAAATAGTAAGTATCTATGGATATTGAATATAACAAACATTCTTAGAGCTGTGTATTTGTCATACACAGCGAAAAAGATTTTTCAAAAAAAGCCTTGAAAAAGGAAACAGATTAGATTTCCGAAACGTCGGCGAAATATTTAATTTCAAGTTTTTATACTTATTTGTGTTGTTTATTTATAAAAACCAACCTTTAACTGATGCTTTGACGTAAACGACACAGGCGTAGAGGTTTTTTACCAGTAACATACTGGTTAATTGTGATATATTTTGTAGATTCCCCTAGCACCGCTTAGAAAGAAAACATACATGTGGCAGGAAGTCCCAAAGAACTGAAGAAGGAAAAAAATTCATCTTTAGATGTTCGCGTCTATTGTGTGCTCGTGAGCGATTTCTCCCGCTTCAGCGTTTTCTTCGTCGCTATATTTACTTTTGAACTCATTGTTACCAGATAAGTTCTTCCCCTGTTAATTGTTTTCCATTTTCTCTTGGTATGTCTGTTTTATATTCTTCTTGGGTTTGGCTCTCGCTCAATGAGTTTCTTATTATTGCATCGAAGAGCTGTGTGCCAAGTTTTTAGTGGGCTTCCTTTTTAGTTTGACTATGTGTGTGGTAAGGTTTTCCAATGGTGTTCTTATCTGTATGAGCTTGATTGTCTTGTCCTACGCGCTGAGGTCACCTAACATTATGATAGTCATTTTTCTGCTCTTTTCCTTCTAGTTTCTTGAATTATATGTCTGAATAGTCGCCCTGCTCGCTTGTGTCATTAAACTTTGAAAATGAAGTTGAGGTCTTTTACACAGATTTTCATTTCAAAGTTCCGTTTCTGAAGTATTAGACTCATTAATTTTATAACCCCCCCCCCCCCATTTTCCAACCGTGCGTTCTAAAATTCTTTTTTCCCTATAGTACCTTTTAACAAGTGAATGAAAATTATAATGAACACAGAATACAGGTACTGTAAGTGTAGTGTCTGGAGCCGGCGTACACAGACTTATGTGTAAGTGCGCAATATATTTATCACGCACCTCGTAGTTGTAGATTTTACCAGTATTAATATGGCTTTGTATTAGATCAGTTGTTGACTTGTGAGAGAAATAAATTTTTAATTATTTGGGTAACCACCTGTTTTATTTTTGAGTGTGAATACACTACAGTGGCGACGAGATTACGGAAGGATTACAGATATATTGTGTTAAGTTAAATGATTAAAAATTGTATGTTTGAGTGAAAAGAACACTGAAACATGCCAGGTGGTAGCAGTAATGTGGACAGCGCAAACGCGAGCACAAATGCCGGTTTGAAAATGACAATTGGAAACGTCCGCGAATTTGACCCAAATGTAAACAACTGGATAGTGTACAAAAAACAAGTGTCGCAGTTTTTCTTGATAAACAGCATAACAGATCCTATTATAAAGCGAGGATTTTTATTAAATAACCTCAGTGAGTCTGCTTATAGTACCCTATGTGACTTATTAGTTCCGAAAGAGCCCGACGAAGCTAGTTATAACGAAATAGTGGAAAAATTCGACGAACATTTTTGTGTTAAAAGAAGTATTTGGGGCGAGAGAATGTTATTTTATCAAGCACGTCAAGAAAATAATGAGTCTATCACGGATTGGGCTATAAGAGTGAGACATTTATCTAAAAATTGCGATTTCGGAACATTTTTAAACATCGCAATTCGAGATAAATTTATTTTTGGTATGCAAACCGGTCGTGCTTTAGAGAAATTGTTACAAGAGACCAGTAATACTATGGATTTTAAAAAAGCAGTGGAAATTGCCCAGAGTGTCGAATCGGCGAGGAATTATTACCAGGGAAGTTCAAGCGACTTAGAACAAAATGTCAAACTGGAACCTCAGATCCACCGTGTTCACGCTACGGCCAGGGGAGCAGGCAGAAATCCACACTATAACGAACGTTCTGCGAGATCGCCGTCGAGAAAGAAATATGCAAATACAGCTCAAGGTCATCCAAGTCCCGGAACGAGTAGAGAAATCAGCTGTACAGTATGTGGAAGGAATAACCATGTGTCAGCAAAATGTCGGTATAAAAATTATATTTGTAATAATTGCCATGCAAAAGGTCATTTATCAAATGTATGTAAAAAACATCATAATTCGGTAAACAAAAAAACATCTCATTTTTTAGAAGTCACCGAAAATCAACAAGGAGATAATGACAGTTTTTTACATATATTTAATATAAATGTAGATAGTAAAAATTCACCAATTTATTTAAATGTAAAATTAGATGATATTTACGTAGATATGGAGTTAGACAGTGGAAGTGCAATAACTGCATTTTCGAAAGAATTTTACCAAAAAAATTTTGCCTATTTGCCATTATCAAACTCTACAACCTCTTTAATTAGTTATTCTGGAAATAAAATTTATCCTGTAGGAATAGTTAGTTTAAAAATATCTTATAATGATAAGACACACCCAATTGATATTTTTGTTGTAGATAAGGGTGGTCCTCCACTTTTAGGAAGAGACTTTATGTACAAGTTTAATTTATGTGTTAAGGAAATTAATTCTATTGATGTTGATAACGGTTTAGTTAATAACTTGTACGAAAAATATAAGGAAATATTTTCTAGTGGGGTAGGAACCTTTTCGAAGGGTAAAATTGATATTAAATTAAAAACAGATGCGAAACCAAAATTTTTTAAACCTCGAGCCCTCCCATTTGCACTGAGGGAGAAGGTGGAACGTGAATTAGACCGCTTGGTAGATTTAAAAATTATTAAACCTGTTGATTATAGTTTATGGGGCACCCCCATAGTTCCCGTATTGAAATCTGATGGAACAGTGTGAATTTGCGGGGATTATAAAATTTCATTAAACCCAGTTATCGAATTAGATAGATACCCACTTCCGAGAATTGAAGATTTATTTACAAAATTACAGGGTGGCCAAACTTTTTCCAAAATAGATCTTGCTCATGCTTATCAACAAGTTTTGTTATCTGACGATTCAAAAATGCTTACAACAATTAGCACTCACAAAGGTCTTTTTTGTTATAACAGATTACCTTTTGGAGTTTCCATTGGGCCTTCAGCTTTTCAAAAAATTATGGAAATTGTACTTCAAGGTATTCCGGGTGTTATTTGTTTTCAGGACGATATTTTGGTTACGGGTCGGAATACAAGAGAACATATAGCAAGATTAGAAAAAGTGTTTTCATGTATTAAGGATTGCGGCCTTAAAATAAAAAAAGAAAAATGTGTATTTTTTCAAAAGTCTGTTAGTTATTTAGGTTTTGTATTGGACAAGGATGGTTTAAGGAAATCTCCTGAAAAGGTCAAGGCTATGCTAAATGCACCTTGCCCTACCAACAAAGCTCAGTTGCAATCATATTTAGGACTCCTAAATTACTACAGGAAATTTATACCTAATATGGCCACTATAGCATATCCTCTATATAGACTTTTAAAAAATGACGTGGAGTGGGATTGGTCAGAAAGTTGTCAATCTTGTTTTGATAAATTAAAAAAAATTATAGCTTCTCCTGATGTTCTTGTGCATTACAACCCTAACCTAAAGTTGAAGTTGGCGTGTGACGCGTCACCATATGGCGTCGGCGCAGTGTTGTCACATGTTTTTGAAAACGGCGTAGAAAGGCCTATTTCATTTGCATCAAGGACACTTACCGACACTGAGAAAAAGTATAGCCAAATAGACAGAGAGGCAGTGGCCTTAGTTTTTGGAACGTTAAAATTTCATCAGTACCTTTTTGGCCGTACTTTTACCTTAGTAACGGATAGCAAACCATTATTAGCAATTTTTGGTAATAAAAAAGGAATACCACAATTGGCTGCTAATAGGTTGCAGAGATATGCCTGGTTATTATCCGGTTATGTATACGACATTGAATACGTAAAGTCTGAAAAAAATGTGTCCGATTGTTTTTCCAGACTTCCTTTAGATCACGAAAATTTAAAACCCGAAAGCGATTATACTTATTTAAATTACTTTGAAAAGGCAAACAGTAGTTTAAATATAGAAACTATTAAACACGATACTCAGAACGATTTAATTTTAAAAGAAATTTATAATTATGTTAAAAACGGTTGGCCTAATGTAGTCGAAGACAAATATAAACCGTACTATTTAAGGAAATACGAGATATCCATAGAGGACGACATTTTAATGTGGGGTCATCGCGTAATAGTACCGCAAAATTTGCAAAAAGTATTATTAGACGAGTTGCATAAATCACACATGGGTATTGTGAAAACCAAATCTTTGGCGCGTAGTTATTTATGGTGGCCTGCTCTAAATGAAAATATAGAGCTAACTTGCAAATCATGTGAATTATGTTTAAAATATCAATGCAATCCTGAAAAATGTCCTTTAATTCCATGGCCTTATCCTGAAAATGCCTGGGAACGCATTCATATAGATTTTCTAGGTCCTTTTAAAAACAAAATGTATTTTTGTATTACTGACGCTTTTTCTAAATGGTTAGAAATATTTCCAATGAGTAATATTACCTCAACAAATAGTATTGGAAAATTGACCGAACTATTTGCAAGATTTGGGTTACCAAAAATATTAGTTTCCGATAACGGCCCTCAATTCACTTCATTTGAATTTAAACAATTTTTACAACAAAATGGCATTGAACATAAAACGATTTCACCTTTTCACCCTAGTACAAATGGTAGTGCTGAAAATTCAGTCAAGACAGTAAAACAATTTCTAAAAAAAATTTATCCTGATAAAGAGATAAATAAAAAACTAAACGAGTTTTTATTTGATTATAGAAATACGGTACATTGCTCAACGGGAGAAACTCCGTCAAGGTTATTGTTAGGTCATAATGTTCGCACCCGTTTCGATTTAATCAACCCTTTAGACAGTAATAAAGTAAACAAAAAAGTATACAATAAAGTATTTAAACAAATAAAAAAAACTCAACGAAGACAAATTAAGAATAGCGGGGGGAGAAGGAAAGTACGATTTAAAATTGGACAAATCGTTATGTGTAAAGATTTTCGTAAATTAAACGAGCCTCTTTGGACAAGGTGTAAAATTGAGAAAAAAGTAGGACCATATACGTTTATTGTAAAAGTGTGTGATTCGCCTCTTACTTGGAAGAGACACGTAAACCAAATACGCGAGTGCAAATTGTTCGACAACAATAATTTAACCGGAATTGACTTAGAAAATAAAATTGTGAAAAGTGATAAGTTAAGCACAGATTTTGATTTTACTTTGGCTAAGGACATGTTAAACAAAACAGAAAATGTAACTACTAGTAATGAAAATTTGAGCACGAATCTAATTCCAAATAGTAATTTTGAGAACAGTATTCGTACTGAAATTTTAGACCGACCACAACGTGTGCGCAGACAACCAGACCGATTAGTTTACGAAAATTAATGTTATTTAGAGCGCGGGGAGTTGTAGTGTCTGGAGCCGGCGTACACAGACTTATGTGTAAGTGCGCAATATATTTATCACGCACCTCGTAGTTGTAGATTTTACCAGTATTAATATGGCTTTGTATTAGATCAGTTGTTGACTTGTGAGAGAAATAAATTTTTAATTATTTGGGTAACCACCTGTTTTATTTTTGAGTGTGAATACACTACAGTAAGAAATATGAAAAACTGTGTTATTAATGTTATCCACAAATTATTTGGTGGTTCCAATTATAAAAATTCAAATTGCTGTAAGAACTGGTGATGATATCATTTATGCGATGGAAAACGATCGAGTTAGTGTCAAACATGACCCGATTAAATTGATTGCACTTATCTAGAACATAAAGATGTTCAATGGAAAGCTTCAGTAAATTCAATCGAATTATGTTTCATTGTAAAAGTCGTACATCTGCGTTTGTTAATGCATAGATTCTATCTATTTCTGTATATGTAATTTGTTGCAAAAGTTTATTTATAAATATTATAAGTCGGAGGGAACCAAGTACAAACCCCTGAGGAACACCGAACGTTGCTATTTTCAATAGAAATGTTTCCCCTTATTTAAAAGAATTTACAAATATATTTTATGATATTGGACTATCAATTATATTGATTAAAACGTTGCATAGACATTATGAGACGGCATTCCGCGTTAGACAACAGACAATATATTTGCTATATATGTTCTACTGGGAGAAACTTAATGTACTGATATTTGATTTCAATCAACACCGCCGTGCAGCATCTGAGAAATCGAGAAAAATAATGGATCCCCTTCGAAAAGGAATGTATTGATTTCATAGAATGGCGTCGACAATGTCTCCTGTTCTATCATATAAATTCTTGTAAAACTACCATCCATTGTATTGACCTTTCGATTTCCTTTCCGTTGGAAATTGCATCCAATGGCTTTGGAAAAGTTCAACAACGGTTCCGAGTAATATCATCTTCGCTTCTTTTATCACGAACTACGGACAAAGAGTGGCGAACAGAATACTAAATTAGTTGATTGATTGAGGATGTTGTCCCGGGAGGGTTCGGTGCAGGACCGGGCCGGGAGATGTATACACTATACGAATCGAGACAAGTTACAGATATATTTAATATGTAAAACGGTCCCAGAAACTATCGGACGAAATTCGGTGTTAGTAGATCGATAATAATAAAAATAATAATAATAATAATAATGCACTTTATTCAGTGAAATTAATTAGAAATGCAAATAATATAAGTACAAAATATATTATAATTCGAAATGGCGAAGTTCAGCTGGACAGCACAATGCTTACAGCTGTTTTTACACTTAACCAAGAAATAGAGAAAGATATGTATTCCTAGTTTTAGCTACCCTCTTATAGCCACTAATAAACCCTGTATCCTAAAAAACATAATTTTTCACTTTGATTATTTATCTCGTGCGTTAATTATTTTATCGCGAAAAACGTTGAAAATGCAGGTGTCCTTTAAACACGTAAGGAAATAAAACTGCGCTGGTTTTGCTGTTCTATTCGGTTAAAAAAAAATATATGAAAGAAAAAAAAAATTCACTTATGAAAATAGTTGTTTTGCGTACATAAAATTTTTGTCAAATGCACACTGCTAGGAGTAGGTTATTGTCCGTTGTCCAAATTTTTAGAAGGGGTTGCTATAAGTAAAACAAATACAAGAATTTACTTCGCCATTTCTAGTGGCGCTTAATCATTAATAGTTATTTATCCACAATCACATTATAATTGGAGTTTTATCCACACTTATAAAGTATATAAGGTACCACTTTATCCACCAGTGGAATAATGAAAAATACAATCTTAAATCAATTACATTTTATTTAATTTTTATTAATATTAATACCAATATTTATATTAATAGACATTTCCTTTATCGATTCCATTTGTAAAAATTTGTGAAGTTGGTGAAAAATGCAAGAAAGCGATTTTGTTCCTGAGAAAATCCTCCGGAAATCATTACAAAGCCTGCTTGTGATAGAATAACACAGAGACCGTGCTTGAATATTACAAACGATACCCGCATACGAATATAGTTACCTCAACGAAAGTAGTCGATTGTTTACCTGGCTCACCATTACAAGTCCATTACCTGCTCTTGGTTCATTCTCAATATTGCCGGTAGCATAGCCTTAGGTTAAATGCTATTTATTTACTTTTACTGAATCATTTATGGAATTGTTCATTAAATCAATTATTTATTATACATAAATAATTTACATCATGCCTATCAATTAATGCAAAGTAGTAAAACAACATTCAATTTGTTACAATAATTAAAATGTGATTATAAAAATTGTCGGTCGACGCTCATGACATCGCTGGCATTATGAACTATTCTTTTGTGGGTATTTTTTATGATTTTCAAATCGACACTAAATAAACTAGGTATACCTACGTGAAAAATGTGATTTTTGTGTAATATTTTTATTTGTTTATATTTTTAATTCACTTAATTAACAATGATTTATGGCAATTGTTGAATGATGCATGTACCAAGACAAAGTTACCTTGACGCACACGCTTACACATTTCAAGCAAATTACGACGGTTTGATATTGCGAAAATTGAAAAATAAAGTTTGAAAATCAGTAGAAATAAAACCCAACCCAGAATTGTTGGTCATCAATTTCGTAGTCTCCTGGTACCCTCCTGCTAGTACTATCAGTAAACAATATGATTCACTGGCAGCAAACGTTATTGATAGTTCGTACGTTTATCTTGCGTTGAATGAAGATACACATGTGTATGTTATGAAATTTAAATAAATCTTTACCATAATACCTGTGTTTTTATATATAGAACATTTTCTAGGAAGTATATTTATAAACATAATTTCCTGTATAAACTTCCGATATTCCGTTATAATATTGTTTATACTCATTTAAACAATATAACTAGTTCCATCTTAAATCGCAAGAAAGTAAAAAGATATCCTGGACCGTCCCTGTTTGTGTACCTCGACGTCGCATACATACATCCGCCGCTTCCATTCTGTATTCAACGAGTGTTCACCTTGGCATCCTCTTGGACTTGCGTCTCAAATATTAACACAGTTCCTACATCGCGTTACCAAAGTAAATTGGAAGGAGCTGCCGTATCAGTACACGCAAGAAAGTAAAATGCTTTAAAATGTTACAAAGAATTAAGGTTTTCATGTACATGTTTAAGGTACCTAGTAGGTCATTTTTTAAGGTCTGGTTGTGTGGACAACTGCCCACTCAGTTTCGATAATTGCCCACCCAGTCACAAGGAATTACCCACACAACGAAAAAATAGAAAAGTATTGAGTAAGAGTACAAAAAAAATAGATAGAAAGAGATGGTGTTTATTTATAATAAAATAACTCAGGTCAGAGCCTTCCCTAAATTTTTTTTTCCAAAATCTTGTTGAGTATATAATTCAGTTTGTGATTTCTGATATCTTCGATTCTTTCACCAGGAATACCGGGAAATAATAAGTATCAAAAACAGTAGACGCTCGGTTATCCGATAATATCCCGATCTCCTGTATTTATTGGCTTGGCACGGCTGATGACTGTATTTTGCATTTAATGCAAAATACAATCATCAGCTTAGCCAGGTCAGGCCAATTAGCCAATACATGGAATTAATGCATTCAATTAAAGAATGCAATGCTCAATGCTGTGCCTGGTTGTTGGTGTTGTGCTTGTTCAGTGTTCAAAATGGTCAAATTTGAATTAAAATAATTGCGTTCTTAAGAGTAAATTTAAAAAAAAATCCCGAGGGGGGAGACCCCCGGACCCCCCTTCTCGGGGGCCTTCGGTCCTTTTTGTCGACCCTGTAACAAAACCATAAAAAATGGCCTGGTACCTAATTCGAGTAAAATGTTTTTTAACACTGGAAATGTTTAGTGAATCGGTAGTTAACGCTAGATGTTGGGAAATATGTAGAATCTAATAAGAGAACCGTAGAAGCTATATGCGGTATGTGCTATATGAGTCTTCTGCATAGGGAGATATAAACATTTAAGGTGTAACAAATGTTCGGTCACGACCGCTGGCCGCAGGGGTAGTTCGCTGTGTTTTTGGTATCATTATGTAGGTTAGACCTTACTGTGTCGCATAAAAGTGGTTCGGAGGTTCCACGATTACGGGGGTGGTAATGGGGGTAGAATATAGTGGGCCCTACATTTTGGCTATTTTTATAAGAGTGTCTATTAGCCAGTACCATAAAAAGTAAAGTTTCCTTTAAACGTAAAAGCTCCATTTTATCCTTTTTTGTTGTACCATAAATCAATTTTAAAGGAAGATTAATAAAAAAAGCTTCCTTTTTGGTAGTCTCAATTTTGGCCCTTTACGCATAGTTAGGTAACTTTATTGTGAAACATAACCCACAAATTTGATGACATTTCCGTTCGTATTCAAGCTTAAAATATAATAAAATGGGAGATTATCGGGTATTATTTGATTCAAGCAGTAGTTCCAATTCTTCTGAAGAAGATGAAGAATATATTGGAGGAGACCGAAAATTTATAGACCGTGTCGGCAGTATTTTACAAAATACTAAGATGATCTATGGATATGGATTAACACAAACCTCACGAAAACCAAATACAATAGTGAATATCAGTCTTCGTGGGGACAAAAAGTTGGAAAATATTGACAAGCTGTCAAAAATTAGGTCACGTAACGCCGTATGAACTCCATACATTCGTATTATCAGTTTTTTCAGTTCAGGCAACATAACAACAGCAAAAAAGCTTCCTTTACCAAAAGGGCGATAGAATTTGTTTTATGGTACACGACACACTTTAAAGGTGATTGAAAGTCAACTTTAACCACAAAGTATCCTTTACATAATGGGTCCTTTGGGCATTATTTATAGTACTGGCTATAAGGGTAAGGGGTAATTTTGAGTGTAGTGGTGGCAAGTCAATAGATGGTTTTCAAAAAAAAAGGAAAATATATAAAAATAACTGTAGATGTTATTAACATGTGCATGATGGGTGTGCGGTTGGGTGGTTTTCAGAGTTGTTTGGTAATTCGGGGGTAGGGGGTGGAAATATGTACACGTGAATTTTCTTCATGATAAGAACGTTCATTTCCAATACCAAATACCAAAACAATTGGTAAGAACTTTTGTTCTTATACACACACTAAACAACAATTTTATTATGTTAATTCCTTTAATAATGGAGTAGGAATGTTGAAGATGGTGGAGAGGAGTGGCAGATGTCCTAAAAAAAATTGAAGCCTTGGCTTTTAGTATATATGCACACCATATTCCAAGGTTCTGGGTTCTCACTAAGTGGATGTAGAATTATTAGGTTCTCGTGTTGAACTGCGTTTGAGGTTATTGAAGTTTTGATGTTTCGGCTTCCGTTTTGTAGCTATTTTCAAGACAAAAAAAAATCATGAAGAGTTCCTAGGATTGGTCCGATTCAGTGGCCTCAATCTGCCTACTCCCCAGATCGAACCATAGTCCATCTCTAAATCCTCAATCTGTCTACTTAGAAGGACTCGCCAAGTCTTCGAGATATTATTAAAAGGGTATTCAGGACAGAATTTATTTAGGATGGATGGTGGTGTGATTTTACATTGGGGTAACGGTTCTCTGTTCTTATTTTACCAATCCCAACATATGGAGCCGAAATATGGACAATTTCTAAGGCAGACGAAAACCTCCTACTAACCTTCGAGAGTATGATTCTAAGAATACTAGGCACTATATATGAAAATGGTGTGGAGAAGACGGTACAACTTTAAGATTTTCAACAAATACAAACAGATCTCAGAGGGAAGAGAGGTATCGTTTATACGGACAGGTAGATTGAGACGAACCGGACACGCGTTAAGAGCGAATGAAAATCGTACCCTCAAGACAAATAGTCATGTCAGAAGCTGGCGGAAATAGACGTAAGGACAGGCCAATGTCGGAGTGGAAGGACGGCGTGGATGAACATGCCAGAAGAGTCAGAGCTGCAAATTGGCTACAATTGGCAAGATATAGAGACGGCTGGCGGAAGAGACTTAGGAAGGTCGAGGCTGAACTAGGACCGTAGTACCAATGATGATGATAATGGTTCTTTGTAGACTAAATAGGATAATTCATGTTCATCACATTTGGTAATGACAACTTCTTGGATCAAAAGAATTGTTTCCAATTTCCATGGTTAACGTGTAAGTGATTTATATGAGACAGGAAAGTATTTAGGAAATCTCTACCATGGGGCCAGATGACAAAAATGTCATCGACGTATCTTAATAGGCTGGTAGGTTTTAGGTCGGACGAATTAAGAGCTTGGATTTCAAGGTACTCCGTGAAACCTGTAATATCATCGGAACATCTTTAACATGTTTCTTTTTCAGAAATTGTTTTGGAATAGAAAGTGGGTATTGGAAAGACAATGTTTCAAGAGAATTAGGGTGCTGAGGAAATCACGAATCTTAAGGACGTTTAGAGCTACAGACAGTGGAATGCTGGTGAGCAGTGAGTGAGTCAATTCATCAAAACTAACCAGTATGTCATTCTGCAAAATTAAATAGTATTGAAGAAGGTCAATTAAATGGAATGTTACTAATTGTATATCATAAAATTTAAGGTTGACGGAAACGTTAAAACTTCTGAAAGCAGTATTGTGATAAAATTATATCTAATTTTATGTACACAACTGTTAATCCTGAAAAAATAGCAATGTTCTAGGGTGTTTCTATTTTTTAATCAGTTCTAATCAGACAAATTAGCATACATTAAATACTAACTAAATTTTACCATCTGTAATGGTCGTGTTGCACGCTATGTCACCCTCAGACCAAGGTCAATTAAAGAAATAAATCATATACACGTACGAGTACGTACTGTCAGTTCTAGTTTTCATTATTTTAACGTTGGTTGGGCATCCATTATAGGAACATTTAAAAAATATTTAGCAAACAGCTAAAACAATTAAAATATAACACAGAAATGCATCCATTAAATAATTTATAATTTCAATTTTTTTTTATTGCTTCTGGTAACGTAAATATCTGGTTATGGTAGAAAAGCTCTAACCTAAAATTACTTACATTTCAGTCTAAATATTTTCCACACAACTACACTCGTCCTACAACCCCTTGCACTGGTTGGAGTTAAAATTTAAACCCGTTGTACCAACATTAAACAGGCGGTTAAGTTAGGTTTAACCTTAGAACCTGTAAACTAATTTGACTATCGTTTAAGTGACTGTTAGAAAGCCCATCAAATATACATCTACGGAACAGTGAAGAGAAGCTTCGATCCAATTATGTAAAAATATAGGACATCTTACGATGGAACTAAAATAATGACGTACCAAGTGTTCACATAAAATCATCTTTGAGAAGAATTTGTTCATAAAATGAAAGAATTCTGAGCGTCGAAAAAAATTTCGAGATTGAAAACTAAGCACCACGAAAATGTGTATTCTAGTATTTATAATTAAAGTGCATTTTTAGAGATTTTTTTGGATCACTTTAAACTAGCTACCTCTCGATTTATATTTAATACAGGGAGATTAGTATCATTTTATGCATAAGCTAACAGAGTAAAAGAGAGGACATTCGAAATGTTTACTGTCAACTCTCAACTAACAATATCAACATAGCATTTGACCACAGTAAAATTATCAAATCTAATCTATAATGGCTAAAGACAAGACTAATAAATTTGAAAAATCAGGAGTTTATAAATTCAAATGTTTAGAGTGTAATAGCATTTATATTGGACAAAGTGGTTGCAATTTTAAAACTAGATACCTAGAACACACTAGATTATTCTGATTACAAAAAACAGATAGTTAACAATTTTCGTTTGTTAAATGATCAATACCCACCTCTTGTCGAATTTGCCACTATTATAACATTTCAATTATCCTAGAATATCTCCATTCTTATTTCAAAAATTTATATTATTTTGTTCAATAAGCAGTTACTAGACATTCTGTATATTCATTCTATATTGAAGCACTGTTTGATAATAATGTATTTATTGAAACTACAGTCACAACTATGTAAATATAGTGGTAAAGAACATTCTGTGATAATCAACTACCTACCTAATATTGTCACATAGTAAGGGCTTTCTCGATTTGCTTTCTTATTGCTATTGTTTTCAAGTTATAAGCAAACAACTAAAAATAACAGACAACTTTGTTGGTTAATTTCTTCTGAATGAACCATCTTTCTTCCATTCCCAAAAATTCAGATATTAGTTTATCCCCAAAACTACCGTTTTATGAAAAAATGCTGTATACTTATGTTTTTTTTTAACAATACTGGGTCTTTCAATGTATGAACTCGTAACTTATATAGCAGTTTTAGAGGACTGCAAGCACGTAATAATATTAATTTGGTCTAATATTACAATTCCTTAAACTACAATAATTAACTTTTGTCAACTGATATTCAATTAATAACCCTTCAGCTAATTTTTATTGCCTTGGATTAACCATAATTAACTCGAACGAATATCGTGATTGGATTTCCAATATGAGCTTTTCTGTAGAATTTTAATGACTCTGGGCTAATTAAAATTCCGTTCAGGGACTAAAATGTAAATGAAACGTCAAAACGTCCATGAAATTTAAATATGATGGCCACGTAGTATTGACGTTTCTGACTAAATATAATCAGTTCCGATATGGAAATGGTGGATGAACAAAGTGAACCGGAAGTGAATTATGTTCGATGCTTTCCTCAATCAAGCCCTGGTATTCGACCACGAATGGACTCGACTATGGATTTGCATTTATTCATAAATTAACATCGTTATTTCATCAAGCAGATCGACTGAAAATTTATTTTATACGTAATTTTGCCAAGTTCACAGAACTAGCAGTGACGATGGCCGGATGGGTTCAAACTTCAAGTTAAAGAAACTATTTAATGTGTCAATCCCTCTAAGGAACGAAGATCCGCTAGATAACGAAGCGGAAACATTTATTAAGGATATTCAGCAAGCTGCATGGGATAATATTCCTAATATTATTCCACGAACTAAAAGTAACAATCCCCAGATAAATTAGAGCACTTATTTAAAAAAAAAAGGCTCAGAAGAATTTGGCATCAGTCTACACTTGTAGCAGATAGGACTAGACTAAACAATGCCACAAAATAACTTAAGAGATTAAAAAAATTAAATCTAAATCTATTAATGCCTACCTAAGTGAATTGTCAAATGACAGTAAAACTAACTATTCACTTTGGCAAGAGACTAAAAGACTAAAAAGACCGATGTTGCAGAATCCACCAATTAAAAATGCAGATGGTACCTAGGCAAAAAACAACATACAAAAGGCTAACAGATGTGCCTTAATTACTGGGGAAAATTCTAAAGCAGCTTCCTCGTAAAGCATTTATTAAACTCACCTACCTTATCAACGGATCGTTTAGATTAAAATATGTACCTAAGATATGGAAAGTAGCAGAAGTGACCATGATTCCTAAACCCGGAAGACGACCAAATAATGTCTCGTCTTACAGGCCGATCTCCTTGCTCCATGTAATATTGAAACTGTTTGAGAAATACTGCTTAAAATACTTAAACCAATTCTTAATGATAAAAACATAATCCCAGCGTACCAATTTGGCTTCAGAGAGAATCATTCAACTTATAGACCAAGTCTATACAATTATTGATATATCTGAAAAGTCGTTAGAAGTCTTCCTTGATGTGACACAAGCCTTTGCAGTATATGGCATGAAGGAATTATAAATTACGCAAGCTTTTACCCAAACAGTTCTCACAGTTATTGAAGTCTTACATTTCAGAAAGAGTTTTTAGAATTAAGCAGGAAGATGCTTACTCTGAACAAAGAAATTAAGGCGGGAGTACCACAAGGCAGTGCATTAGGGCCAGTCCTCTACTTACTATACACCAGCGATATTCCTGAATTAGAGCATGACACGATGGCCACCTTTGCTGACGATACTGCCACAATGGCTGTAGGCAAAAATCACAAAGAAGCTGCGGAGAATCTGCAAATCTCAGTTAATAAAATCAACAGCTGGACTAAACAACACATCTCTATTAGCATAAATAATATCCAGGTACCATATGCTGATACAGCGAAGTATTTGGGTATAAATTCGAACGCTAAGCTACGCTGGAGAACTCGTGAAAAAGAAAAAATAAAAACTGTATATCAAATTTAGACAAATGTATTGCGCTGCTTGGACAGAATTCCACCCTGTCACTCGATAACAAAGTACTACTGTACTAACAAATTCTTAAGCCCATATGGACATATGGCATACAGCTGTGGGGTCGTGCTAAGAAGAGCAACTTGGAAATAATCCAGCGATTCCAAAGCGAGGTACTAAGGAGCATTGATAATGCTCCTGGGTGTTTTAGAAACAGTGACCTCCACAGAGACTTGAAAATGGACATTGTTAACCAGACCATTATCAAATTCGCCAAGATACATGAACACCGACTCCATCACCATGCGAGTATCGAGGCCATCCAGCTCCTTGATAATAGGAATCTAATCAGAAGACTCAAGAGGACCAAACCTTTCCGAGTAAGTGTAAAAGCAAAGTATAGTGCTAGTGTACACGATATAATGTAAGTGTAATTAAATTATTAGAATCTAAGGAATACTAGTAAGTCCTTAGTTCTTTTCGTATAGAATTAATTTAGATTGGCCCAATATATACTAATTGATCAATTCTTGATCAGATTGTATCGTCAGTAAAACACCCTTGAGGGTGCTTTATTAAATAAAAAAAAATCTTAGTGAAGACTGTACTTACGGCAGGAATATTGCTACTCTGTCTTGGACTTACCTAGAACAAAAAATATATGTTAGTACAATTTATGTAGTTTGTATATAGGTCAGTATAAATATTACAGTTGTAACAGTTTTTCGGGAAGTACATCCTCTTTTCAACAGAACTGACCTTACACACATAAATGTTCATTAAGTGTTTGTTATACCTATTTGATTTAATCAAATAATATATTAATAGTTGGACATATTTTCTTAAATATTATTAATTTGGAACATATGTAACATAGAATAGTAGAATATTCTCTACTGAAATTGAGCAGGTTCTAAACGGTCATATTTTATTATTATAATTTTCGAGTAAAATGTTAGCAAATAGTTTGGTCAAGAAAACAAAACTAAGAAACTAAGGATGGCATCAGAACTGAAATATACTACAGTATGTATGGGTAAGCTTAAGTTTAAACTAATTTACTACCAAGGACGACTCCCAGATCTTTAAGTTGAATACACCTAGATAGGTGAACATCATTTGAAACGTAAGTAAATTCAATTCCACTGCTGTTTCTAGTAAAAGTAATGTATTCACATTTGCTAATGCATAGATGCAACTTACTTCCTGTCATATCACCTATTAATTTGCTGCAAATCTTTTTGTAAGTTGAGGTCGACATCCAGGTTATTACTTGATGAAAACAGCTTGTAATCATCAGGGTACAGAGCAGGCGGAGTGTTATTTTTAAGTTCAAAGCTAATGTCATTTATAAACTTTATGAATAAATAGGGTCCAAGAATAGACCCATGAGGGACACTGGATGTTGCTGCTATTTCGTAACACTTAAAACCACGGTATTGCACAGCAAGATTCCTGTCAGGCAAGAAAAAACAAAAAAAGTTAATTAATGCTTCGGTTTTCTGATTCCAGTAGTTCATTTTGCTATAACTAAACAGAAGTGCTATTAGCTGATCTCAAGCGGTAAAGTATACAGGTGACAATGAGCAGAAAAAACTACTTTTAACATTTTTGATAAGCTTTAAACGACCAACATCATGAAGTATAGCTTTAAGGATTGTTTAGTAGAAGGTGAATATATAAGTGGGGATATTTTATATTTGATCGAATTTTGTCGCCCTAGACAGTGGCCCAGTCGTTTAACGTCTGGAGCCGCCTCTGCCAGTGACAAGTTTATTAAACCTACCAGCCAATGTAAATCATCACAACCAACAATTGGAATTAGGCTAATTAAATAATGGAGTCATGTTTTTCGCATATGTATCCCTGGGAACATTTAATGAAGCTAACAGACATATGGCCGATGTCGTCATCCAATTACATACACACTTGACGTTACAGTGACTTTGAAATTGCAAAAATGTAACATGATGTTACTTTATAGCAATTAAAGCGGAAACTATGCGCTGTTGAAATGACACAAGAAAATTAAACGGTTTGGCAATCGATTACTAAGGTCAAGCTACTACAGACTTGGTGTGTAGGAAAAAAACAAAGTCGCAAATTATATCTGCACACTGAGATTATGAAGAAAAATTCGGTTTGGTTATAATTTAAACTGTTTCTGTTTTTACATAAATACTGATGATGTTTTACTCGAGTATATAATTATCTAATACCCGTTGCCTAGATTATATGTACTGCTTACATTTTTTTTTATTTATAAAAGCGGCAAGGTGATGATGATGCCAAACCAGCACTTGTTTTTTATAAAAATTTTATAACAGACTTAAAACAAATCCGATCAAGCGTGACTTCGTTAGCACATGGAGGGGTTCCGCATGAAAATGACTCTATAGTCTATTTGGAAATGAAATATACTTATAAAACCTTCAGAAAAAAATATAAATTCGAGTTGCACTAGTTATAAACATGCAGAGGAAGTAAAAAAAATCAAAAAATTAAAAACCATACAGATTCACTAGACCCACTTATTTGATCTTTGATAGAATGGGCCTTTACAGTACATTCGAATTTTGACATTTAAATATGGTGGGTGTCATTTGGGGAAAATAAAATATTTTTTTATCTAAAAATGAGGCGTCTTAGAACAGCAATCTCTGAGAAACAAATTAGCGAAATACAACAACTTTCACGGGGTATTTCAAACGCTCGAGTTTCACGCGCCTTGGTTGCACACGTAATCCCACCAATCAACATCGAGGACACAACAGAAGAACTTGCAAACCGACAACACTGCGATCACCGAGCGTGCGGATAGCGGATAACCTTAAACTTTCATTTGAGCTGTTGTCTTTTCTGGGACATTTTCGGTCATATTTTCACAGAATGGAACAAAACACTGCTTGCTAGACATTTTAATCGAAATCGGAGGCTTTCAATTTACGCTAACCTCAAAACCAAAATGTTAACATCAACAAGCTGTCAAACGTCTAGTCATGAGCGATATGTCACTGCCGGTGATTAAATCACCGTGATTATATAAAATATTAATATAAAGTGTAATTTACATCGTTTTACTTTCAATTCATACTTGTCCAGTGCTGCTTAATGCAGCCATACATTCACACAAACAAATTACGGCGAACGGTAAACATATCAGCTTGCAGATTGTGATGGCGTTAGTTTAAAACCACCGGAAGTGAAAAATATAAGTCGCCGTTAAGGAATGATTGGAAAATCGCGATATCGCCCATCACTACAAACGTCAATTGAATGCTGATTTTGTACAACGTTGCCGAGTCGCCTTTTACACTATTGGCTTGGGATTGCTGACGTATTAATGGCGCGTTACGGATAATCGTTTAAATGGGACTTGTAAATAGGTGATTTTAATTATTTTTTTCTGGCTCTAATCTGCATCAAAATAGAAATTGAAAAAATACGGGTATTTTAATTTTTCATAAAATTTATGATTCCGCAATAAAAAAAATATGCTGAAAAGGTCCATTACAAGTATACGAGGGGTAAACCGCCATCCAAATGTGTGTACACTAATTCCACATTTGCCTGGTAATGCCCACTAATGTCCCGTAATGCTCCTAAAATTACCACTAATGTCCCTAAATTGTCACTAATGCCCCTAAAATTTCCACTAATGCCCCAAAAATTCCACTAATGCCCCCAAAATGCCACTAATGCCCCCAAAATTCCCACTAATGCCCCCAAAATTTTCAGTAATAATTTCTTTGTCTTTAACCCATTATTCCCTTAATTTTGTACTGGTGTATTATAATTAAAATGATTAAAATTAATAATTATAGGACTACTTAAAAAATATACTTTACTGTTTTAAAAAAGTTTCATTTTTATCTTGATGTTTACGAATAGGAAATATTGGAGTTTTAATAAAGTAATTTTAGTTATTTAATAAAACAATAACAAAAACCTTAACAATTAATTATATGAATATAAGTATTAAAAAAATTAACAAATGTCAAAACGAGCACAAAAAAACAGTATTCATGAAACAAAACATTTTCTCTTATATTGTTATAATAAACTAAAATCAAGGTACAAAAATAATCTTGGATGTGCTTATTTTCGCTTAAAAGTTTTATATTTTTGCCTGATGTTAAGCAGGTCATTTCGTTTCAGTTCTAATGGTTCAGTACCGATCAACTTGACAGGGCCATAAAATATAAATTTTTCCTGTGCGCTGTACGCCCTCGTTCTTTGGCCAAATAATTGTCAAGTTCTGATTTTAAGAATTTTGCTTTGTTTGATTTTTCATCACACCTCTCTATTACACGACCTAAGTACCAATTTGTATCGTAATATATGGCATAGTAGTTTTCTAGATTTATTTCACTAACGAGTTCAGTAAGGACTTCACTCGGGAATTCATTTTGAGCTTCATCCGCTGAATTGGTCATAGAAACGTCTGACGAAACAGAAAATGATTCAGATTTAGACTCCTCTCAAGTCTCGTCTGTAGTAGCCTCTTCGAGAATCTCTTCTTCACCAGAACTACTTGACCTCTTTCTTTTCTGTTTATTTTCTCTCTTTGCTACTTGTCTTGATGTTTTAGTATCAGTCAGCGCCTTTTTAGTCTTCGTGTTTTTGCCGGTAGTCATGAATCTGCGCAACCTGTCCGTGCTAACTCTGCCATTAGACTCGTCTAGTAGCCAACAATAAGATGATTTTTTTATTACAATGATCTTATCCCCGAGATTAATTTTTAGAAACTGGGATTTTTCTGATAAAGTGTTGCTGTGAATTTTTGCAGAATAATCCTTCAAGTGAAGTTCACTCGGTTTTTCAGTTTGAGGTGTACCCATATCAAAAATTATTTCCGCGACGCTGTCAATAACATTCTCGTTTGTATTCGTATCTTGTTGACCCCAAGGCTGATTCTCGTTGATTTTCACTTCACTGTGTTCGTTGTCTTCATCTCTAGCTTCAAATTGTTGGTCTGACTTTTGGATTTCTCTGATTCTTTTAGAGGAATATCCACAAAGTTATAGTCATTTTTTTGCCAGTAATACCTAGTTTTTTCAAATCAGCTGTGGCATCAGTTTGAGCTTTCTCAACTACTTTTTTTTATGTCTAACTCGGTTATTTTTTTAATAGTGGGTGGTTTCTCTATTTTGGTTCTTCTTTTTAGTCGGTTTTCCTCCCGTGGAAATGAAAATACGCCCTGCAGGTCACTGATTATATCGGTGACAGTTCTTGTAATTCTGTGAAGAAATGCCTTAATACTAAAGTTGATACTGGTGGAGTGAGTCGACGTCATTGAACGAGCGGCCCGAAATAATGCCTCGCAGGGCTGGCTGCTGAAATGAAATATGTTAAACATTTCTGGGATAAGATCACCATCTTTAAGCTGCAGGATAAGTTTAATTAACGCATGTGCATTAAGTTCGATGCAAAGTTATGAGTTATTTGAGAGGAAATTTTCCCCGATGGTCCAAGGTTTGTTACTTTTTATCCATGAACGCCACACGCGTAGAAAAAATATCACGTACTAGATCTGATACAAACTAGTCTCTAAAGTGACGTTATATTCTAAAAATTAAGATAAGATAAATTGCATCAATTTTAGAAATGAAACAGTGCCTTCATTTCCAGGAGTCATGTTCAGGTACTCTAATATTTTTTTCCGAGCACATTTTCTGCGCAGATGGAAACTTCATTTTGTCCTCTGGCTTTAGATTGGAAGGTGTTAGAAGATGTTTGTCCTTACCAACTTCTGACACTAGTTTTTGAAGATGATCTACTGTAGCTGTATATTTGCCAATCAGAAGAATTATTCTTGGTTTCAGTAATCGGGTACGCAGCTTTGTAAGAATATGAATTGAGTCCTGCACGTAACACCCTTCAGTTGAGTTAATGCTGCACTGAAACTATTCCCACTGGGGAAATGATGGAGGTTTCTGTGCTGGTAGTGATTTCTTCTCAGAAGTCTTTTCCTTCCTTTCTGCTGATTTAATTTGCATTGGTAAATCCATACTCAATCTCATGAATTTCAGATGACGCGTATCCCCGCCTGCAGAATATCCAGCAATAATAATATTAAAATTTTCAGCTTAATTTTTTATGTAGTTCCATCTTTCCGTGATATCTTTACTAGTAAAAGTATTGTCGGTACCAAATAAACCCAAGCAGTATGGAGATGCATCCATGGCCAACGGCTGTGCCATTATGACATAGGCATAGGTCGCTTTTGTCTCATTTTCAAAATACTTTTCGATTGTCTTTGCGTCGAGAGCAATAAAATGGTTCTGTTTCGGATAACCGCTTTATATCGATTTCCCCTTCCTGTATTCCAGTACGTGTACCTTCAAGGTACCTGTTAATTGTTGTGATTGAGGGCAAACTATTTTTTAGATTTTCATACAATGTTTCGTACAGTAATTTGCCTCCAGTATAGAAAAGGTAAGATGCAAATTTTTTTATAGCCTCACTATCCTTATTGTTATTTTTGTATTTTGACTTTTTTAAAGATAAATCTAATAAAGATTTAAAAAATCGTGGTATTATAATTTGTTCTTCAGTTTTGTCGCCACTTCCTTTAGGCGATTCCTTGGGTAAATCTGATTTGTATTCACTGAAAGCTTTCAAAAATCTTTGTTTAATTTCATGATTACTGTTCGTCAAATTTTGCAACAGTTCACCAATAAAAAAGTAACTAGTAATTAATGATTTATTTTTAGATTGCCGTTCATGTGCTCGTCTTGTTCTTTGTGATCCTTGGTATTTTTGTCAAGCCCCCTTAGATAACTGGTCTTCTAGTTCAAAGGTTTCTTCAAATTTCTCAGCTCTTGAAGTACATGGCATCTACTGTTTCCTTATTAATGACCGAGTTAGTGAATTTTTCAACATGTTCTTCGGTTGTAAGTAGGATGGTTTCATCCGAGATTTCGTGACAATTCATGTTTTCCGTATTGTCCTGTAGGTGAATTATTTCTTGTGGCGTTTCCCGAGTTCCTACTGCAGAGTGTTTTTTTGCTCTGTCCTGAAGTAACACTTTGGCGGAAAGAAATTCCCCGTCGAGTGACCAGTTCATATTCATTCGGATTTTGTATAGACTCGATAGGAGGAATGAAATCGTTACATCAATAACCTTAATTTTAGAAGGACGGGTAGGAGCTTCTGACGTAATATTTAGGTGCGTCATATACGACGTGATTAAACTACGTTCCGATGGAGCCCTTGGTTTTTTTTTGAGGGTTTAAATTTCGATTTAAATGTTTCCTAAAACAAAAAACAACATGTTGTTACCTGTATGTACTATGTACATAGTGGACTAATGGAAGCTAAGCATCCGCTGACATGACGTATACTCATCTGCGCGCATGTGTATGTAACGTTCGTGCATAATGCTCTCATAATAAGTTCCTCAACTTCTCAACTAATGTCCCAGTAATGTCTGAATAATGCCCTCTAATTTCCATCTAATGTTCACTAATTCCCCGCTAATGCCAGCTAATGTCTACTAATGTCCCCGTAATGCCCCCTAATGTCCCCGTAATGCCCCCTAATGTCCCCTAATGTCCACCTAATGCCCCGGGTCTGTACACCAAAATTACCCTCGCGGTTTCCCCCTCGCAAGTATATTATCATAGTGCATGAAAAATATCAGATATGATCCAAAAAATGCACCAGGTTTTGATATATTTAAATTACACGAATGCTAACGCTAGTATGGTGTATACATAGACTAATTATTGCGGAACAATATGGGGTGTCTCACCCCACACTGTTGCTACCCCTTAGCAAAATAACAACATAATTTTTCACGTTTTAAAGCTCATTGTGTGTCTTTTCTAAGGGTAAAAAGTCTGCCAGTTCCACATTGATTGTAAACATATATGCCATTTAAAACGTTCGTTTTGAGATTTTTCTGATTTTTTGCAAACGTTATTATTAATTAGTCAAATTCTAGTTTGGGTTAATAAGTAAAAGATTTCAAATTGTTTAAATATTTATATCTTAATTGAACAATTGTAATTTGCTATTTTGCATTTTTTAAATTTCACACGTTATACAGGTTGGGGCAATAGTGCGTTAGGTCGAGTTCTACGATAGCTGGAAATTTTTAAAAAAATTGCAAGTATACTAGATAAAAAAGTCTAAAACTGGAAATTATTTTCGAACATACAGGGCGAGCCAAGACGACATTACAGGACCAAGTGTCTTTTTTTTTAAATGGAATGCTATGTATATCAGTACATTTTTTGAAGCCTCTTCTAGGCTCTATTAATTCCTATATTAGCATTGAATATCTCCCAACCACTTGGATGTAATGAATTTTTTTGTTGAAATAATGCAATCTGCAGATGGAT
Organism: Stenurella melanura; assembly: GCA_963583905.1. Classification (NCBI taxonomy): domain Eukaryota; kingdom Metazoa; phylum Arthropoda; class Insecta; order Coleoptera; family Cerambycidae; genus Stenurella; species Stenurella melanura. Next base: position 22,254,717 of record OY757311.1, on the reverse strand, counting down.
ATTAAAAAAATCACCACAGTCACAATTATGGGTTTTAAAACACTGTGAATACCAGTTACGAGACATCTAATTAATGCTTTTGAATCATTTTCATTTGCTAAAACTGTACAGGACGGCCAAAAATTATTTTTCAATTAAGAACTTTTTAAATTGAATTTTCTCAATTTTTTCAAATGGAACACCCTGTATATTTTTCAACGATGTGATGTAGAAATGAAAAACGAACATTTTTTGTAAGAACTTCCCTATGGCTAATTGCAACCATTTACGTTTTATAAATAAATATAAATATAATTAAAAAAAGAGTTTCCCTCAAATATAATTCATTAGAAAAATTTATAATAGGTGTTCGACGTGTTGCCCATTTTGATTGACACACGTTTTTACGCAATTTTGAAATGAGGCCATTTAGTGGGACCATTTCTTCCAATCCATTCCAGTTATAGACTTTTTATCTAGTTTACTTATAAAAAAATTTCTGGTTATCGCAGAACTCGACACTTGGTCCTGTAATGTCGTCTTAGCTCGCCCTGTATGTTCGAAAATAATTTTCAGTTTTCCACTTTTTTATCTAGTATACTTGCAATTTTTTAAAAAATTTCCAGCTATCGTAGAACTCGAGATATCGAGGTTCGACGCATTATTGCCCCACCTTGTATATCAGACCGGGTGACATAAAATTATGGGAACAGCAGGATAACTTGAAAAATACGAATCCTAAAAAAAAATAAATACAAAAGTTGTAGAAAATTTCCTTGGCTATCTGACCTTGACCTTGGATTTGACCGTAACCTTCAGGGTCATTTGAAGGTCAAGTCGATTTATTCGAATGGAACCCCCTACTTTTAAACCCGGAAATGAAATGAGCGGAAAATTTTAGGTTCGGATATGACCTTCGGCACTTACAAAATTGAGATCTTTACACCATAATTTTCTAAGTGACATCTATTTTTCGCTGTTGCAAAATTAAAGTTCAAGAGTAAAGTAAAGATGACCTTTAGATGTCAATTTTGTACTTGTCGAAGGTCATATCCGAACGTAAAATTTTCCGCTCGTTTCATTTCTGGGGCTAAAAGTAGGGGGTTCCATTTGAAAAAATCGACCTGACCTTTAAGGTCACGGTCAAGGTTAAACCCAACCTAGCCAGACAAATTTCCTACAACTTTTGCATTTAAAGTTTTTTTCTAGGATTCGTATTTTTCATGTTATCCTGCTGTTCCCATACTTTTATGCCGCCCGGTATACCACCTTAACAGCATTAAATTTGTCATAAATGCGATAAGATTATGGACCAAGCTTTGGCAGCTTTAATTCTTCTCGCAGTTAGACAAGGCCGTCACGCGCTAACACAAACTGACATACTATTCGCAAATATTTTTCTTTTAAGAAAAAAACTCTATAGAATGTGCAACAATTAGCTTGTTTATTTTTAAGAGGAAGTTTAAAATTATTATATTATAAATCCACACGTAAGTTGTTTTAAACTTATTTTTATAGACGTGGTCTTAATAAGGCTGTATTAAGCATTTTCATTTCACTCATGTCACCGGTCTATAGTTAGATGGCAATTTATTTCTCAAATGCGGCGTTCGGTATTTTTCTAATCTAACTAGAATGAAGAAAAAATTATGTACCGACCGCGACCAATGCATGCTGTGATTTAAATAGCCAATTACCATCCTTTATTAAGTTCCAAGAATATACTCAAGTCAGCGCCTTTGCCTCCTCGTGCTTTTGTTGTACTCAGGATATTATCCTCAGGATATGCAAATGCCACGCGAGTCGGATTTATTTCTGGACAACCCCTTTGTCGCGAATTACTCCTTCAACTTAGTTCTAGAAATAACGCCGGCTAAATTAAGAGTAATTTTTTACGTTAGACTGGAAGGTGAACATACTAATAAAACAAAGGTTAATTACCTTAATAAGAATTTTGCCTGCGAGTATTATGAAATGTATATTTTATTTAAACATTAAATTGCTTAATGGAATCAAATACATCAGAGTATGCCGTGTTTAGGATGGACGTCTTGATTTTAGTTACCAATTTTTTCAAACTTCAATTAACTATATGAAGTGTTAAAGTTACTAACGATTTACTGCATCTTTTATATAATTGTTGCACATTCTATAGGATACTCTTCGCAGTTTTATCGTAAATACATGTTAGCTTATGTTAGCGAGTGACCTTGGCCTTGTCTACTGCGATATGAATTAAGCCGCCAAGCCTGGTCAAAATCTTATCGCATTTGTGTCAAACTTATTACTTTTGAGTTCATGAATATTATTGGAATTTATGTGTAGTCGGTATTCCAATATAACAATATTCGAATCTAAACTTTAAAATTTTCTGTAATTTGTTGTAATTGCTTTATGCTATTTTTTCCAAATTTCTTTAACAATCCTCCCCCAGAGGAATGGGATTGTTTTCGATCGAGATATTTTTTCTTTAAATACAAAACATCAAAAAATTTGAATTAAAAAAATAAATAATTCATAACTTCTTTATTTACAGATTGATTTTGTTCAAGAAGGGGTCTCCTCTAGCTAACATCAACTTACTGAAGTAGTATAACTATAACAGCACGAGCTCACTTTTCTTATGGGGTTTAGATCTCGATAGCATATGTCCATCAACCAAGCTTTTAGAAACATGCGGCTAATAGGCTGGTAACCTAATAACATTGGAAAAATCATAGTAGCCATTGAATGTAATAAAACAATATCAGCTGTCAGACAGATACAAAATAAAGCGTTGCGGAAATCTCTTTGAGTAAAAATTAAAGAAAATGAATAATTTTAGTAGAAATGAAAAGGTCGATATGTTACTGATATATGGAGAGCGTCTCAAAAATTCAACTGCAGCTGCAGAACTGTATCAGCAACGATATCCCAACAGACGTCATCCAAGCAGACACTTGTTTGCCAGAGTGGAACAAGAATTAAGAAACGAACCCAATCAACAAGATGACAATCAAACATGTATTGTAAGTGAGGACAAAGAAATTGATGTATTAGGATTTGTGATGGTACACCCAACAACATGAATTGTCAATGGAATGCGACATTAGTCAGTCTTCGGTTTGCAGAATTTTAAAGAAACATAAGTTTCGGTCTTATAAATACCAAATACACCAACATCTTTATGGAGATGATAACGACAGGAGGCTAGTATATTGCAACTGGTTCTTAAATGCAGTACAACAAAACCCAGGTTTTCCTTTTCATATTTTATATTCAGATGAAAGTAGATTTACGAACCAAGGTATGTTTAACAGAAATAATACTGGGTACTGGGCTCAAGAAAATCCGAGGTTGGTAGGGCGGGGGAATATTCAGGGAAGATTTGGGTTTAATTGTTGGCTTGGAGTACTTGGAGATCGAATAATTGGACCCATATTTTTTGATGGAACAGTTACTGACGAACGATATTTATTCTTTTTACAAAACCAGACAGCAGAATTTCTTGACTTACTTCCTCTTCCCTATTTACAAAATCTGTTTTTCCAACAAGATGGTGCTCCTCCACATAATTCCAGAAAAGTGATGGAATATTTAAACAACTTGCACGGTGAACGCCTTATCGCAAATCAAGGTCATATCAGGTGGCCTCCTAGGTCACCTGACTTAACATCCCTCGACCATTATGTATGGGGCACTCTCAAAAATAAAGTTTATAAAACTTCTTCAAATACCCGTGAAGAGCTGCAAAATAAAGTTGTACGGGCTCTTAATGAAATAACGCCGGCTGAATTGCGTAGAGCCATTCAAGCAACTGTACGCAGAGCCGAATTGTGTATAGAAAAAAAATGGTGGACATTTTGAACAATATCTATAAATGTCAATTTATGGTTTAATTATATTAATTATTTTAAAGATACCTACTGTTACCTAGTTTAAGTTTAATTGTTCAAACGGAATTGATTTTTATTTATTTATAGGCCCGATATTTATGTTCATTTAAATAAAACTCTGAAAACCGAACTGATGTCGCATTCTATTGCAAATGTCCTTGTGGATGTAATTGTGTTTACCTCCACATACCTACGCTAAACTTAATAGTAACGTTCTTTGCGCTCACAATTATTAAATGTTTGATAGCTCAAGATTGCCTATAACTACACGAGTCTGACAGCTGATATTGTTTTATTACATTCAATGGCTACTATGATTTTTCCAATGTTATTAGGTTACCAGATTTACACAGAAATGTGCCATTTTAGTTTCCAAAGCCCACTAATCTATTATCTATTAGCCGCATGTTTCTAAAAGCTTGGTTGCATTGTATTTTGGTTGAAATCTCAAATATTTCTGAGCGGATTTTCAAAATTTTGGTATCATTAGATTCGTATGAAAATGAGGTATTTAAAAATGTTGGTGAACGATTAAATTCCCATTTAAAAAAACCGAGTTAGTGGGTAAAAATCACATTTAAAAATTTTAAACGCCTCTAGAGAATTAAGTAACGCAATCATATTGCTCTTTTTATTTTTATAGTAACGTAGCACACAAACTAAAATATATTTTGGGCACCACAGCACACTGGATTCAGAAATAGATTTTTTAATAAAATTTTTAATGTTTATCAAAAAGTGACCAAAATGGATGTATTGTATTCAAAATTTCCTCTAAATTCCAAAAATGTAAAAATATATAGGGTGTTCCATTTAAAAATCGAAAGTTGTGGGCATTTCCTGTCAAACCGGATGTGCACCAAACCTGCTTTTTTATTGAAAATATGGCATTTTAGTCGTGTAATAAGGCCTCCAAATTTCAATTTTCTAATCCAAATATTTTAGGAAATATCGGGGCGAGCGCAATTCGTGACTCACCCGGTATACATATTATCCCTATTGTTGACTTGCCATATGTACTCTATTGTATTAACATGGTTAAATAAAATTATTATTATTATTATTATTATTATTATTATATAGTCTCTCTTTTGTTTTCAATTCCGTACATAAGTTCTCTAGACGCGCATAAAATAAATAAGACAATTAAAATAAAATAAATAAATAAATAATCAACAAGACTCCTAAATAACGTTTTTTTTTCTCTCCCTAATAAAATGGTTTCAAAAAAGTAAAATGTACTTACAGTTTTCTACAACTACGCCTATATTCCTATTTTTCTTTTTTAATTAATATATATGCATTACTTTTAACTAGGACAAAACCTTGAAATTTGGTATAAATCTATATTCTACTATTAATGTTGAAGTTTTTGTTCCGCAAAGAATCTTTGTGCCATCTTTTCAGCTACTTTTCTTTCAAAAGAGCTCAAGACAAATATCTCTGAAATCACCTTGTTTTACCTTCAGAGTTCTCTTTTACGTTTCAAGTTCATTTAGCCTGCGCGCTCTTTCCTCGAGAGCAATTTTGCACTGTCGCAAACAAGTAAAACTTTTTAAGACTGCCATCTAGTTGATTGAAGTTATAAACGGCAGAGAAACATTTCTCGAATATCAACAAGCTTTTAGACATGTACTAAAAGTTTTCAGTGTGGTGATGAATATTCTCATTCTGTTCAAACCGCTCATTCGTACTTCCACACAACCAACCGTGTTTACACAACGAAAATTTCAGTTTAGATTAAAATTGAAATGAGCTTTCTATGCTGAAATCAAAACCTAAATTTATACCGTAAAATTTCTTGGGGATAATACGCCTTTCCAGTGGCGGCTCGTGATATTGTCTGCAGAGGAGGCTTGATATTCTGAAAGACAACTGATGTGCAATATGACTACAATTTGTACATTTCCCCACCACCCCTGAGGTAGGTATTACAACGGCGCGTTACATTTTTTTGCCGTGGGTTGTTCGCCAGGATACCGATTCACGACTTGAGAGAATAGAACTAATAAAAGAATAGAATGAAAAGGAAATAGAAAATATGATGAGATGAAAAAAATCATTCTCATGAAATTCTCGTTCCTACGGCTCGAGTATCGGTATCCAAAGGAGTCCTACTATCCCACTTGTAATTAAATTATATAACTTTTAATAAAAATAAAAACAGTTTTGGTGAAAAAATTAAAGTGTTTTTCTACAAACAAAAAATTGTATTCATTATCACTGCCAGGAGTGTAAAATTATAACTTTTAACAGAAATTAAACCAGTTTTGAGAAAGAAGTTATATAAAAAAAAATATAACCGCGGAACTCTATATTATGGAGAATTATAAAAAATATTTCCTAAAAAACAAATAACGCAAATAAATATTTTTTCTAAAATAACAACTACCTATATTAATCTCTGCTTTAAAGCCTGAATATTTTTATAAATGAGTGGTAACCTGCGATTTTTGGAACTAGCAAAATGGTTGATTATTTCATCATAAAATGAATCGTGTTTCCTCAATTCTGACAAAAAACGTTTTTCTATTGAAATAAGCGATACATTTGAAAGGCGGTCTTGACTCATTTTGTTTCTAGTAAAAATGTTTTTATGCGTTTAAGTGCTGAAAATGATCATTCTACAGAAGCTTACCGGAATTGTCTCAAAAAATAGTGGCGTTATTCAAAAAGTTCTCTAATTTTGGGTCATAAGTTTTTTAAAAATCTACCAGCTCTTTGAAATTTCCTTTATTGCACGATTCTCGTTTTTCGTCACGTCCTCGGAAAGAATTTTCTTGTGAAGATAACTATATAACGGCATCTATTAACCTCTTTAATATTTCCCTATTCTCACGGACCTTTTCGTTAACATTTTCTATTTCTCTCTTATGTGCAGAATCCAAGAAATTTACAATATTTTGTTTACCAAACATTTCGAATTTAATGCAAGATGAAATGTGCTCCTGGCATTTTTCTGCCTTTCTAAACCTCGCGACAAATTTTGCAAATTATTAAACCCGGCCCTGTCCCAAATTGAGGATTGATCATTAGTAAATAATAAACATCTCCAACAATATAATTTGTTTCTACCTGTTGATGCCGTTAACCACTCGACTTTTTTATAATTGTTATCACAAAACCCTCTGTTTTGTTTACCACTTTTAAAAACTAACGAAAGCATTGCTGGTGTAGGCTTGGCATTTCTTTTAATTCTTGCCTTTTCGTCATAAATAAGAGTAGTAAATCCATTTAATAACAAATAATCCACCACGTCTGGACAACAAGACATGTTGTTGGGAATATTTTCACCTAGAGCACTTATTTCTAGCCCGCCTATCAAATGTTTTATGTATTTATACGTCAAGTTGTTCTTACAACCGGCTAAACGCAACTGTCAGACGTCAGTTCGTTTTCTTTGTGAATCACCTGACTCTTGAATGACCTGTGCACATGCGCTATAAAGAACTGAGATCTGGAGGCTAGCCTCATACTTGGCTATTCCAAGTGTTGCTATTTTACACAGCGCAAAGAAATTCAAGGTCATTCATGTTATAAGTAAATGCGGTAAAGTTGGAAGCTAATTCGTATTAGCCTCCAGCGAACCGCAGTGTTCATTCAGTAAAAGACCGGCAGACCGGGAAATATGCATACAAAGACTATCCGGACTGTAACGTTATAGGTATGTTTGTGGAAAGGAAATGCAAAAATGTTATATATAAACTGAAAATTAATTAATGAATAATAAACAATAAAAAATATTGAAAATTGAGATATACCTAATAGTAATTTCTTAAGATATTACTTTTGAAGATATGGTGGTTCTTCCAAGGGGAGGCTCAGCCTCCCCTGACGAGCCGCCACTGCGCCTTTCAAAAATGATTAACAAAAATTATGAAATAAAATTTCACCTCCGCACAGTGGGCTGGAATCCCAAAAACCTGGCCAAAAATCGAAAAACCAAGTTATATTCTGCTTTAATTCACATAGTTTCGCAAAGCAGGGTTCCCTGCGTATAAGACTGCTACCTAGGTTTTATACCTGCCGTTCAATCTCAGTCAGAACTTCGGTGCGTCAAGGTAAGTTCATGTGTTATGAATTTTGGTTATCACAGCGTGTGTTTAAAAAAAAAATGGAAGCTACTCCTGAAGGCATGTAAAATATTATCTGTGCATTGATATTCAATTTTTTTTAAATTTCTTATTATGAAAAACAAATGTTAACTATACGCTTGTAATGCAAACGCACGTGTTAAGGTAGCAAAACAAAAGTATGAAAATAGTTTGTATGTACAGAGATTTAAATCTAATTAATAATTTAACATGTGGGAAATGTTTGTGGAATAAGAAATTCATTAAAATTAGCTGCTAGAAACTGCTTATTTCAGTGAAATATGAAAAAGAGAAAGGCGCGTCCAATAGAGCGTTCTCGGAGCAATTCATTCCCGACACAATAGTAAGCCAGCCAAGGAGGAAAATGTATACCTGGTGTACACTATTGACCAGTGGAAGGAAAATTATATCAATTTTTCGTGAAATATATTTCATAATCAATGCAGAGTGGATTCATCATGAAAAGCATGAGCCCATCTCATATACGCCGGAAGAAGCAGGACGAGAAGGCATTTTAAAAATATTTTCCTCATAAATACCTAAGTGCAATCAACACGCACGCCAGGTTTGAAATAAATCGTGCACTATTTATATTTTCAACCCTTATAACTAACCCCCAGGGGTTGATATTTTTTCCTTTATTTTACTCATAGAAATTTAGGTATCAAAAGTACGTAAACTGAGTTTCAAAAATATCGAAGTTGTTTATATTTTCAACCCCTAGATCTTACCATCAGAGGGTGTCAATTTTTAAAATTATTTTTCCCTTAATGACCTATGCACAATAAGTACATTTGCAGGGTTTCAGAATTTTGGTCAGAGATTTTGATTCTGGCCCACTGTGCGCCGCGCTGCTCAGTAAATGGACCCTTATTATTATATTCTTCGCAAATACAAAACGGGGAGTATATTACATTTGATCGGCATTTCTAAAACTGGTAATATCGCTGGTAGGGAAAAAAATTTCACATCACTGCGTTGGTGATTGAATTCTGAACAATTCTGAAATTGTCCGTCCGTCCGTATCGTGTAAGCACGATAACTTAAGAACGAAAAGTTCCGATTGTATTGATATTTGGACAGTAAGTTAATGTTAGCTAAAGGAAGAACCCTGTTGTTTTTTAACCAAATCGATCAATAAATAAAAAAGTTATTAACTATTTATATTTAACAACAAATGTTATTGTTAAAATAGGAAGCGTTCTATTAATCTGGACCACCCTATACATTTTACGGCGACTTGGTGATAAAAAACTAATTTTCTTGAACGTGCCTCCTACGTCTCATAAAAAATATATAAACCAACCCATTAAGGGTTGTTAACCGTGAGATGGTATAAAAAACTTTATCACCCCTGAAAAACACGTTATTCAACATTATATTCGCTTTAATAACTAATTACATAACGTATACCTGCATCTATAAAATTCCGCCCTCTTATTTTCCCATTTCAACTGCTATACTTCTGATATTTCAAAAATCAATTCCAATTACCTTAAAAGCCCCAGTCCAGTGCTGTACCGAATAATATTTCCAGGTAGGATTTGTCATTCTTTCTATACCTAAATCTAATATTTTGTTGATAAATGGATATCTCTACCACAACTCACCAAATTTTAATCTAATAACATTATCCATTGTACTAAACTTTCGTAAAATATCTAACAAGCACACGAATGAGTCACTATCCATCGAAATATACTTCGCTACATATATTTAAGGCACATAAAAAAGCCATAAAAACCGACCGTAAATCACTGTCTTGTTAGGTAAGGGATATCCCACAGAGCTGCACTTTCTTGCTATGGAAACTTTCAGAGCAATAGACAATAAGATTCCAATTTCAGGGTTCTATAGATTTTACTAATGCAAACCATGAATTATTACTGGCAAAACTCTTTAGGTATGGCATTAGGGGCAAACATCTAGAATTGTTTGAATCGTATCTTCAGGAACTTATTCAGATAGTTCGTCTGTCGAATGGAAAAGTTCCAGTCTAAACATATTAGCTGGTGTCCCTCAGAGATCAATTTTAGGCCCTTCACTTTTTCTATTTTCCTCTATTCCTTGCAGCTGCTCTCCAGTTTCCAAATCAAACTTTAGATGCGTCCTCTAATACTCCGTCCTCCCATATGAGTTTTGGCCTCCCCTATTTCTTGTATTCATTATTCTTAATTCAAATTAAAAATTTTATCTACGTAATATAAAATGTGTAACAATTATTCAATATGGTGACAATACCAACGCATTGATAACAGTTGAAAATATAGACAATCTCATGGTACTTGCGTGTACAGTATATGTATGACATGATGGTGAAGTGGGCTTACCAAAACCATTTATACCTAAACGAACATAAAATGCAGTGTGTGCTATTTAAATCCCAACTCTCTGAACAATAATTCTCCCATAAAAACCACGAACTATGTCAAAATATTAGGAATCACCCTAGATAGCTGTTTACTCACACGCTGAAACTCTCTGTGGGAAACTAAGCTGATCTTGCTATGCACTTAGATTTCTGAAAAATTACTGAACCAAAACATCCTTAAAACACTGCATTGCTCATGCTCATTCTTTGACTCCCATCTAAGAAATGACATTGTAAATTCAGTGAGCAGTGCGCAGAATCAACGGGTTTTTGATACAGACCTATATTCACTCAAAATATAACTTCCCACGACTGTAATATTCGTCATAAGTTTAAACTTCAACCCGATTCCCATTCGACCTCTTTATATCAAAGGAACATTATGTACAATGGCTGCAGACTATCTCATCTTTTACCACCAGAAACTAAGGAGTCTGGAAATCAATGTATTTTCAAAATATCAGTCAAAAAGTACCCAACAGACAAAACTGTTACAACACTTCTTTTCCACATAAAAAAAACATATTTTTCTGCATAGTTTCTTCTATATTGTATTTATATTTATTTTTTTTATTTTTATTCTACTAAGGGCCGGTTTTTCAATGTCCAGTTAAATAGCTTAACTATCAGATAAAATTTATCTGGCAGATAAACTGTTTTCAATGTGCAGGTAAAATTTACCGGAGGGTTAAACTCACTATCTGAAAGTAAATTTAGCAGAGAGTTCAAAGTGCCAGTTAAGGATTTATTCTACTGTTAGTGGATTTGCACGCGCATTTGGTTCAATTTATGACAATTCTTAAACACTCTCACCTAAAAACCAATGTGATTGATTGATATGGTCGTTTCTAATTTGTGATTTATATTAAATATATTATTGCCAATAATGAATAATGAATAATAATAATAATATTCTGGATATGAGTGATGATGACGATGATATTATGCAGTGGCGGCTCGTCAGGGGAGGCAGGGGAGGCTGAGCCTCCCCTTGGAAGAACCACCATATCTTCAAAAGTAATATCTTAAGAAATTTCTATTAGGTATATCTCAATTTTCAATATTTTTTATTGTTTATTATTCATTAATTAATTTTCAGTTTATATATAACATTTTTGCATTTCCTTTCCACAAACATACCTATAACGTTACAGTCCGGATAGTCTTTGTATGCATATTTCCCGGTCGGCCGGTCTTTTACTGAATGAACACTGCGGTTCGCTGGAGGCTAATACGAAATAGCTTCCAACGTTACCGCATTTACGTATAACATGAATGACCTTGAATTTCTTTGCGCTGTGTAAAATAGCAACACTTGGAATAGCCAAGTATGAGGCTAGCCTCAGATCTTAGTTTTTATAGCGCATGTGCACAGGTCATTCAAGAGTCAGGTGATTCACAAAGAAAACGAACTGACGTCTGACAGTTGCGTTTAACCGGTTAAGAACAACTTGACGTATAAATACATAAAACATTTGATAGGCGGGCTAGAAATAAGTGCTCTAGGTGAACATATTCCCAACAACATGTCTTGTTGTCCAGACGTGGTGGATTATTTGTTATTAAATGGATTTACTACTCTTATTTATGACGAAAAGGTAAGAATTAAAAGAAATGCCAGGCCTACACCAGCAATGCTTTCGTTAGTTTTTAAAAGTGGTAAACAAAACAGAGGGTTTTGTGATAACAATTATAAAAAAGTCGAGTGGTTAACGGCATCAACAGTTAGAAACAAATTATATTGTTGGAGATGTTTATTATTTACTGATGATCAATCCTCAATTTGGGGCAGGGCCGGGTTTAATAATTTGCAAAATTTGTCGCGAGGTTTAGAAAGGCACGAAAAATCGCAGGTGCACATTTCATCTTGCATTAAATTCGAATTGTTTGGTAAACAAAATATTGTAAATTTCTTGGATTCTGCACATAAGAGAGAAATAGAAAATGTTAACGAAAAGGTCCGTGAGAATAGGGAAATATTAAAGAGGTTAATAGATGCCGTTATATAGTTATCTTCACAAGAAAATTCTTTCCGAGGACATGACGAAAAACGAGAATAGTGCAATAGAGGAAATTTCAGAGCTGGTAGATTTTTTAAAAACTTATGACCCAAAATTAGAGAACTTTTTGAACAACGCCACTATTTTTTGAGACAATTCCGGTAAGCTTCTGTAGAATGATCATTTTCAACACTTAAATGCATAAAAACATTTTTACTAGAAACAAAATGAGTCAAGACCGCCTTTCAAATGTATCGCTTATTTCAATAGAAAAACGTTTTTTGTCAGAATTGAGTAAACGCGATTCATTTTATGATGAAATAATCAACCATTTTGCTAGTTCCAAAAATCGCAGGTTACCACTCATTTATAAAAATATTCAGGCTTTAAAGCAGAGATTAATATAGGTAGTTGTTATTTTAGAAAAAATATTTATTTGTGTTATTTATTTTTTAGGAAATATTTTTTATAATTCTCCATAATATAGAGTTCCGCGGTTATATTTTTTTTTTTATATAACTTCTTTCTCAAAACTATTTTAATTTCAATTAAAACTTATAATTTTACACGCCTGGCAGTGATAATGAATAAGTACAATTTTTTGTTTGTAGAAAAACACTTTAATTTTTTTACCAAAACTATTTTTATTTTTATTAAAAGTTATATAATTTAATTACAAGTGGGATAGTAGGACTCCTTTGGATACCGATACTCGAGTCGTAGGAACGAGAATTTCATGAGAATGATTTTTTCATCTCATCATATTTTCTATTTCCTTTTCATTCTATTCTTTTATTAGTTCTATTCTCTCAAGTCGTGAATCGGTATCCTGGCGAACAACCCACGGCAAAAAAATGTAACGCGCCGTTGTAATACCTTAGGGGTGGTGGGGAACGTACAAATTGTAGTCATATTGCACATCAGTTGTCTTTCAGAATATCAAGCCTCCTCTGCAGACCATATCACGAGCCGCCACTGATATTATGCAATTTATTAAGTATGAAAGGAGACCCTATACCATACGGGAACGAGAGAATAATTTTGAGAATTATGATGATAAAGATTTTCTAAGAAGATTTCGACTGCGTAAACAAACTGTTTTACATATCGTTGAGATGATAGAGGAAGTTGCAAGAATAATTCTGTTTCTCTAATCACTTAAAGTGTAGTTAGCACCTTTTTTCCTTTTTACGTTCTCTATTGCAATTATTGCTGATACACAAACGCACAAAATTAAGAACAGAACATCAATCAACACGCTAGACAAGGCAATGAATTTTGAGGTTAAATTAGATAAACTGTCATTAAAACACGCGCGCAATTTGAATTAAACCAATTGAGAGAAACTTCAGGTAGAATCAGTAGTGCCAACATAGCTAAGAAATAATTCAACTCATGAATACGTAGCTGGCAGTTAAATTACAGTTGATAAACACTACCATAGATATAACTGCCAGCTAAGCGTAACTAGCAGCTACCTACATGGCACTTTTAACTGGACATTGAAAAACCGGCTCTTAATCGTTTATTTGTTAGTTATTAGCTTTATTCTTTTGTGATATGTATTCTTTAAAGCTTGTTTTGTTTGGATCACCAGATATGTTGTAAAATCTTTTGGATGTAATTATAGTAGACGTAAGAGATCCATTGAGGCCATCGAAAAGCATGCCGATAAAGCAGTTGAGGCCGACAAAATGACCGACAAAGGACACCGCCGCTCTTCTTGCACTTCGTGTCACTATATGTATTTCGTTTACTATAAATATGTATCTGATGAAAATAAACCTATTTATCTATCTACATGGATAATTAGAGAACTTAAGATTTAAAATGTAATATTATCAAAATTGAGGCAAAATCCAAATCATTCATGCCAAAATTGTCATGGCCACTAGCGGTCAAATTTTCTGTTCGTCAATCGGCGCTAACGCTGTGTGTATCTTGAAATATATTAGCTTTTGTTTAGACTGTGTCAACAGCTAGGAAAAAGTTGGCACAACTTGAACAGTTACGACCGCAATTAAAATGCGGACCAGTTAGCAGGAATCATTTGAATGCGGTCTGAAAATCTGCAATCTATTTATATTCCTTCGGCATCGGCATGTCACCGTGTGGAATCTGCACATGTACCCAGCCTACATTTTTAATTAAGGGCAAAGCAAGTAACTTCACAGGCGGCTGCACTATTTTCCTTTGAAAAGCTCCATGGCATTTTTTCTTTAAAGACCTCCATATTTTCACGGAGTTCGCTCAACTACCTCTATGTAACATAAAAGTATAAAGGATTATCATCGATCCGCTCTCTTTTATATAACCGTTATATCCAGTTTTATTGTAGTTTTTTCTATTTCAGAATGCTCACTTCGGTCCGATTAGTTGCGGAAACGTCGAATAAGGCTAGTGGAACAGGTAGCTCCTGTGATCTAACAGACGTTTTTTGACGATTACTTCACTCATTAACATGGAAGCCAATAAAATTAAAGATTAAATGACCTACCTGTGGGAAAGTTCAATCTTAATTATATGAGGGGCCACATTAGACCAACTGTAGTAACGTCTCTCTGGTGCGGAACAGATCAGTACTTTAAAGCCCAAAAAACTTATCTACCAATTCCCACCTCTCACGCTGACCTACATTCCACATTCCGTTCTGTGTGTTGTTAATTAGATTAGAATACGGGGTAAAAGAATTTGGAGGTGGGTGGGTTGGTCTACTCGGATGTAGCTCCTAATATAATTAAGATTGAACTTCCTACAGGTAAGTCCTTTAATCTTTAATTATATTTCGGAACCACATCCTCTAGATCAACTGTAGATGTTCAGAGTTCTCCAAATCTAATTGACCTGAAGATTTGTAGTTATTCTGAAGCAAATAACCTTGTAAAAATTTTTTTGGTATATGACAATGAGATATACAGTACTTCCACGGATCGAGTTGCAAAGAGGAAAAACTTTTTTAATTTTCATTTTACAAGAAAAATGTATTCTTGATAAAAGTTTTTGTATGTCCCAAAACGCCCAATTCAGTTTTAACATTTTCAAATTTTCTTTTAGTTTCAGAGATAAATCGAAAATAGGTAGACTTAGTTGAAAATTCCCAAAAAATAAGTTCGCCTTGTCATAGTAATAATTGTAAACATGACTTTTGTTTACTAAATTTTAATTTCATAAACTTAACAAAAACAATATAACCAATAACTATTCTACTCAATCCATTCACTGCCTTTTTCAACGCACAGCCTCTCTAATCCCCTCCTTTAAATTGTATTGTATTGATTATCCATGATTTGAGCGCCCAGCATTCACAGACAAAAATTTGCAGGATCTCCAGGTTCTAATGCGTGATTAAAAATGGGCTTGTAAGGATGGAAACTTCCATTGTTTCAAAATCTTTTGAATGAGTGATTTACTAATTCTCAAGTGCAGCGATCTTCGCCGCAGAAAAAGTATTGGATAGTTCACTACTGAGTCCATTACAAGAAGGGTGGCGGCGTCATCTTCATCGCGTACTATCTTGGTTTTTTTTTACATCCAGTATGGAGCCAGTTGATAGGAATTTTTTTACCAATTCTCGTGCACCTACATTTGAGATGTAAATATCCGGAAACTTTTGATTAAATTTTCGACAACTGCGATAGATGTGATAGATGGTGTGATGCTGCCAGACGTGCCATACAGCAAAAAGAGACCAACTAGTATAATTCTTGAATCCCACAACATCTACCAATACATTGTGAATAAGATGTATTTTAATTTTCTTTGTATTATGTATATTTTGTTGAAGGTACTTCTTCATTTCTCTTTAATATTATTATTGTTACGTCGTCCAGTGGCGTGCGGGTGAATTTATTATTCTTAGAGACGGAATGCCACTGTACTCTATAGAAGCCTGTACTTTACTGTGGTAGTCAGTTTATTCGAGATGGGCCATCTGTTGTTATATAAAGGCAAGAGGACCGGCCGCGAGGAAGTTCAGAAAGCCAATTGAGTTCAGATAAGTTCTGAGTAGAAATACAAAGTCAGAGGATTGAATTATGAATTAACAAGTAGTGCTTACTCTTACTATTATAGTGAAGTAATAGGCATTGTAAGTAGTTAGTAAGTTAATAAATAGTGTTTAGCGTTATCTCATGTCATTTCCAAACCCACAACCCACGCTTTGGTTGATGTTTACTAGGGGGTGTAAAAACGTGCTATTATGTATATTACTTTGAATATTTTTCCTTTTAACTGCTTATAGACCACAAGCCCATGCTAAATTTTTCGGGGGTCATATGACACCGCTTGAAAAGGTATAATTTTTGTAGTCCTACAAAAATAAATCACTTTGAGCCCTATGCCGTACATTTTAGGTGGGACATGGGAAAGCCGCGGAAAAGTGAAAATCGTAACCCGCGGAGGTGCATTTTTTTTCAAATGACACTGTACGGTTTACGTTTATTTGGACTGTATTTATACTTGTGACTCTTAAAAAGAAAGGGCCGTACAAAAATAACGGGACAGAAGTACAGGAAAATTTTTCGTTTTCCGAAAAGTGACCTCTAAGTACTAAGGTGATATGACACCGCACGGCTTTTATGAAATTCGATTTTTATATTAACAAGAATGAATTTTTTTGCTATGCCGTACAAATCGGTTGGAACATGGGGTGACAAGCGCGAGATCAACCCCCGTCCTAGAGCTCCATCAAGGGTGGTGATTTGACCCTGTACGGCATCAATTCCAAAAGATTATACGATATTTCAAATCTTAAAAAAAAGACCCGTCTAAAAGGAATGGGTATTGTCAATGTAAATACAAAAATCACCCCCGAGAAAGGGAAAAACGCTGT
Source organism: Stenurella melanura (assembly GCA_963583905.1). Classification (NCBI taxonomy): domain Eukaryota; kingdom Metazoa; phylum Arthropoda; class Insecta; order Coleoptera; family Cerambycidae; genus Stenurella; species Stenurella melanura. Next base: position 22,237,567 of record OY757311.1, on the reverse strand, counting down.
TTTCTAGGGTAAGTTTATTTGATACTGTACGGCCATTTATTTTTTGGATTAATTTAGGTTAGAATTTTTATTTTATTTAGTAAATTCTCTATTTTTTAATATAATGGATATATTTTCAATTTTACATCGTTTTTCCTTTCCTTAACTATAAAAGAATACAAATGTGTCCATGCCGTACATTTTCATTGTTGGGATTTTAGACACTAGACCCTACAAGAAAATCCACCAAAAACAACTTTTTTCCAGTTTTTGTTTCTCAGTCAGATGCACGATCAAGTGGTTAATTCAGGCATCTTTATTACAATATAGGTACTCAAATAAGGGACGCAATCCCTAAAAATTGTTTTTATTATTTTCAGGTTTTAAAAAAATCTTCTCATCGGATGAATAGATTCCAATAAAATTTGACACACGTAATAAGTTCATGTTAAAGTGGCACCAAAGATAGCGATAAGGGTTGTCGCCCACCCCCCCAAAAATCCACCCAAAACAACTTTTTTACTTTTTTTTTAATAGTGTGGCAAGGACCAGCGAGGGAAGTCACGTGCAACTAATACTTTGCCGATATTTTTTTTATAACGAGTTTATAACACCAGGAGGAGATTTACAGTTTCACTGTGATATTATTCTGTGTATTGTGATTTTGTCGTTGTATATGTCAGTACCCAGCATTACATTCTAGAAATAAATGTATGTGGATAACACATGGGGATGTGAAAGTAAACAAGATGCTCTCTTTTTTACTGAATCACCTTTGTTCCAAGTACATAAAAAAATAATATTTTTCAGCAGCTTTCCTTTTTTTTTCTCTCTCTCTCTCTAGATATTTGGCCTTACAGACTCGGTGTTTTGGCCAAGCAGCTTCTCTATTTCATCTTTTATTTAAGTAATAAAAAACATCGATAAATAATTATTTTTATAAAGTAGATATAATTTATTTACGCACTGTTTAGACATAATATAGCGTAAAATTTTCGGAAATCATTTTACATTTCAGATCCATTAATTTTGAATAATAGGTTTAGAATAATTAGAATATCAAGTATTGCTCAAATGTAATAAAGTCTTACAATAATTTTTTATTCAGAAAACTTCACTTTGGGACGGAAAATGCAATTTTCCAGACACATGTACCAACTAAAATGTACGGCATGGTAATACAAATTCTTATTATATAAAATATTAATAAAATAATCCAGATTTATGTGGTGTCAAATCACCACCCTTGATAGAGGTCTAGGACGGGGGTTGATCTCGCGCTTGTCACCCCATGTTCCAACCGATTTGTACGACATAGCAAAAAAATCCATCCTTGTTAATATAAAAATCGAATTTCATAAAACCCGTACGGTGTCATATCACCTTAGTACATAGAGGTCACTTTTCGGAAAACGAAAATTTTTCCTGTACTTCTGTCCCATTATTTTTGTACGGCATTTTCTTTTTAGGAGTCACAGGTATAAATACAGTCCAAATAAACGTAAGCCGTACAGTGTCACTTTTCCGCGGCTTTCCCATGTCCCACCTAAAATGTACGGCATAGGGCTCAAAGTGATTTATTTTTGTAGGACTACAAAAATTATACCTTTTCAAGCGGTGTCATATGACCCTCTAAAAATTTAGCATGGGCTTGTGGTCTATTATATTTACAACTTTGTTCTTAATGTACCATTCTACTTTATACTTAATCGTCTTATAAATGGGATATTCCTGTTAGACAATAAAGCTTATTATTATTATTATTTTTATTTCACAACTTTTACCCACAGCTTTAGCCACTTTCATGCTACTCTCTAACACATCTTGACGTTGGATGTATTTAAAAGTTAATTATATTCTCTATATGATTAAATTCTCTGTGAAATTGAGATCGATTTAAACAATTATTAAATTTAATCCTTTTAATTTAATTTATAATTTTCATTAAACATTTACTGGAATCGCTTTCATCAGTTTAACTATTTTTAATTATTTATTAATGGGTGTAATTGGTTACACTGGATGCTTTATTAAATTTAATTAGTATTAATAATAATAAAAGCTTTTTATTGATATATACAATATACATATACATATCAAGAGGCCATCGACCGAGGTCCTTCAGCCTGCGTAATTAGTATTATTTTATTAATATTTCAATTAATAACTTGTAAAACATTCCTAATAAATAATACGGCAGTAAATTCAGTTTTGGGAAATCATGAATATGCCAACTGCGTACGTACGAACCAAAAAGTAATATTATTTAGTTTAAGAAGTTAACAGTGGAGGACGCGTCGGATAGGTCAGTGACTCATCCAACAAAACACGTCAGCAGTTCCGGATGCAAGTAATTTGGCACAATTATTTCACCCTACCATAGCTGCGACACATCGTTCATGATGCCTCTTGTCGAAGCAATTTGAACTACTCAAATATATTTTCAGCAGGCTACCATTAGACAAAGATTGATGAAGAAATTTTATGCACGACTATCGAAACTTGTGATCTAATATACCTAGTAATCAACATGTGTAAGTTTTTTCTTTCATAGTCATGAATGTCATGATCAGAGCCCGGATAGCAGAGATAATTCTCGAGACGGCTTTTACATAGATATATTAATTATATTGTATTATAGTAAACACTTAAAGAAACAGTCCTTTCGTCTTCTTATTTACAAGTCTTGACGCGTGTTTTGTGATACATGCAATGTATTTGTACTTAAAAATTTAGACTTGTATGTTGTCAGTATTTCCATTCCAGTATGGGGCCTTCCAAATATTACGTATGAACATAAAACTGAAATCTCTCATCACATGCACCTACTCTCAAGGTTCTGCGATCGAAAAATGTCTGCATCGCAACGTTATCTATACCTTAATTTGAAGAAAGATTGCTTTTACAAAAATGGAAGTCATTTACATGTTCTAACGAACACTTTTTACACATTTCAAATATCTCTTTTAGTTATCAAGATAATGGGCCAGGGAGTTTAAAGTGGAACACCCTGTATATTTACCTAATATTTCTTTTTGTATCGCTATGTATAGATATTTTGCATCAACTTAAATAACAAGTGTAGTATAGCCTTGTGTTAAAAGTGAATAATTTTCTTACGAGATTTTTTGTGTCAACAATTTACGATTCAATGAATAATAAGATAAACAACCATAATGCGGTATTTATGTTTATAATACGATTACTTGACCAAGTTTTTTATGATGGTCATCCTCTTCCTCAGTGGCAGTATCTGAATGAATATTATAGAAAAGTTTCAATGGTTACGACGACGCAATGTTTAGTGAAACATTGCGCCATATCAGTTTTTATTAATTTTTTTTAATTTGAAAAAAGTTCACAATGAACTACTTTTAGCAGTATATTTTTGTGTACGCAAATCATCATTTCATGAATTAAAAATTATTTCTTTTTTTTTATTGGAAAGGGACAGCAAAATCAGCGCAATTCTTTTCCAAAGATATATCTAAATCACATCCCATCATCAATTTTTTCATTAACTTGCAGGGATAAAAAATGAAAAAATATTATTAGGGTAGGAGTTCCTAGTAGCGATAGGGGGTCAAAACTCAAGTAAAACATTTCTACTGACACCGAATTAGGTCCAAAAGTTCCTAGGGCCATTTTACCTTACTTATTCTTCTACACCCTTTACGTTACATCATCTAATTATCCATTTGCTTTGCTTAAAATAAGTATGTAAATAGTAAGTAACCAAATTGAATACAAAGGAAAATATTAATTTAAAAAAAATCTTATGTAAGATTTAAAATCTGCCCCCCCCCCCCCCCCCCACGGCATGTAAGCTCTTCAGTGCTTACGTAATACTTTAATGACCCCTAGGTCAATTGTGACTCTATGGTTACTTGATAAAATTACTCTTGCCTTACAGGTTGGTCTATTTTGCTTGTTAACTGGCTGGAATGTATGATAATGTTACATCCACCAGTAATGTGCAGATCTTTGTGTTAATTTTGGATGTATAAGTAGAGGATTCGTACAAAAGTCCAATAATGACGAGCCTCGACAGTTTTATTAGAATTAGTATTTGGCCTCTAAAATTATATGTTTTGTGTCTTAAAATAATCAACAGCATCGAAAATCTCACATTAAAGGAACTGGTATTGTTATCTAAAAAAACCGCTGTCTAAGGAATCACTACTTCCACATCCAACTCTCTTTAAAGGAAAACATCTTCACCATATTTGCACTATAGTATGTGGAAATAATCAGTCATAGAATAATATTTGAGGAAGATGTCACAAAAAATTTGAGGAGTTGACTTCTATCATATACGCCCAAAATAAAGTTTCTGGACTCTTATTAGCTTGCTTTACTTATCTTTCACTATTCACCTCCTTCACCCTTTCAACGGAATGATCTCAATCAAATGTCATTACAATACATACATGTACCAAATTTCAAGCCAAAATCTGAATTTTACTTTATCAACTCCCTTAAAATAAAGTGGGGGTGGAGGAGGGGTTGACAAATGTTTAAACAAATTTGAGGCATGGTTTCTATTAGATACAGCAAATCTTAAGCTTGTGTACTCTTACAAGCGTACTTATTACTTATTATCCTCCTTTTACCCCTATTTAAGACCCAACCCTTCAACGGAATCATCTCAAAATATAATCTAGTTTCAAATGTCTTTATAATACATACTTGTACCAAATCTCAAGTGAATATCGCAATTTTATTCCATCAGCTCCATTAAAAATAAAGTGGGGGTGGTGGAAGGGTTGTAAAATGTAAAAAGAAGAGCCCTTGGTTTCTTTTAGATACAGCAAATCCTAAGCTTATGTACTCTTATCAGCTTGCTCTTCTCCCATTTGCCCCTATTTAACCCCCAACTCTTCATCGCAATCATCTCAAAATATAATCTAGTTCCAAATGTCTTTATAATACATACATTTACCAAATTTCAAGTAAGTATCTCAATTCTGTTATTAATCCGTTTAATAATGGAGTTGAAAAATATTATAAAATAATCTGAGGCCTTTACTTCTAGTATATATAATAAATCCCAAGTTTCTGTACTCTAACTAGCTTGCTTTACTTATTTAGGTATCTCTATTTACTCCTAATTAACCTCCAACCCTTCAACGGAATCATAACAAAATATAATCTAGTTCCAGATGCTGTTGTAAGCCATATGTATACCAAATTTCAAGCGAGTATCTCAATTTCATTTTATCAACCCTTTCAATAATGGAGTGGGGGTGGTCGGGGGGGTGTGGAAAATATTATAGAAAAATCTGGGGCCTGGGAATCTAGTATATATACCGAATCTCAAGTTACTGTACTTTTACCTGCTCGCTCTACTTATTGTCCCTTATTTACCCCTATTTAACCCCCAACCCCTCACCAGAATTAGTGCAAAATATAATCTAGTTCCAGATCTAGTCATTTAAGAGTGGGTATGCCGTCTAAAAATCAGAAATAAATTACTCTCAAACGCCGCCCCGTCCGCGACAAATTATAATTAGACCTTTGCAATTACGAAATTTGTACAGGCGAAAAATAGAAGAAAACATATCAATCTAGGTTTGTATCTTTTTAATATTTTGAAAAAAAAATGGTATTAATTTGTTTTAATTAGCAGTAAATTGCGAGATTTTATGATTTTTTAAAAAATATTTAGAATCAAAATATGAGAAAAAGGACTCGATACAAACCTTCATTCATGTTTTCTGTGTATCGTACTATTTTTATTTTTCCAAAAAACATAATACTTTTTGCAAAAACATGTATAGCACGGAACCGTGCAAAGGCACATTTTGCAACAAATGTTACACTGATACGAGCTCCCTCTAGATTTATTATTGTTTAAGCTCCGCCCTTCACCCAGAATTATTTTATGAATGAGAAAATATAACGAGGGAACGAAATAAGAAATTAAACCAAATCATTTCTAATAACACGGGACGCCCAATAAAATACCAAATTCCATTAATTTACTATTATACTTAACATGTACTCTACTCTTTGATTATACTACAAGTACGGAATTATAACAATATAGTAACTAGTTATATGTAGCCACCCATGCACTAACAATAATGTGTAATTGTGTTTCAATTCTTCTTTATAAAATGGTGGTATGCTGGTATATTTGAAAACATTTATTGGACAATACAATTGATACTAAATTTTAAAGATGTGTTCTTGTCGTAAACACATGAATATAGAATTATAAGGGGCGATGCGATTTGCAATGAAAGGAGTTAGAAACACAAAAGTAAAGCGCACATTTTCCCATTTTCTCATCAAGTCACACGCATCAGTTTGTTGCATTAGACCAAGCAACAGGATTTTTTTCATAATAACTTTTATTTCTGGGAAAAATAGAAAGAAATGTTTGGGATAAAAACTGTCGGCAGTAAAGTTGTCTATCGATCTGTCAAAATAATGAAATCTAGGCTCAAAATGTAAAAAGAAACAGAGAAACCAACTTACTCCTTTAAACCCGAAAATATTTTCCAGAAAAAAGCAACTTTCGTGAAGATTTAACAAATCAGAGCTAAAAGTATTGTCCAGAAGGTGATGTGGACCGATGTTGAAAATATTTTCTTGTTGAGATCGCGCACCAATGTAGACGTTCTAAGACTCAATTTGCAGGTTTTTATCTCTGCTTTCAAAATTTGTAGAGAAAACATTTTTGAATACAAATTTTTGCCATCTTTTTACTTTCAAAATTTTGCAAATTTTTAGAATCGCTCTGACATTCATATTTAAAAAAAATGCACTATTTTATTTCATTGATACAAATAATTGATGCTTTGGATTTTTAAAATCTAACCAGTAAAACCAGAGATATCCATATTTTTGAGAAATAACCTATTATGTCTAAAGTTATTAATGATATTTTGATGCGGGGTTTAGTTTAAAACATCTATCATTAAACTTTTGTCTACTATAAAAGCAAATTTGTAAGTTCTCCCCATCCATATATTTTTTAAGAAAACCAGCTCGGTGGCGCAATGCTGAAGGCGTTTGGCTTGCGACCACGGAGTCCCGGGTTCGAATCTTGGCTAGGGTATAGATGTTAGTGGCGTTTTTTCATGTGTTACCGAGACGGTAGCAGTGACCTAGACCACTGTTGGGTGGCACAACATGTCTAGTCGCTGTTATCTCTCCTGGGTTCGAGTCTCAGCTGCGGTAGATGGCAATATCGCAGGGAATGGTTGTTGTGTTGATGTCTATGTGTACGTGTCCTGGTTGAGTGGTAGAGCAGCAATAGCTGAACTCCGCCAGGACGTTAATATAAATCAGGCATTAAAATAAAAAAAAAATAAAAATAAAATATGAATAATAATTCGTAAAACTGAGTGTACACCAGGCAAGTTATTTTATATAATATGTGCTAATATGTGATATGTGCTAAGTATATAACACTAGTTCCTTAGTCAAATCGAGAACTACTACTCCTAGAAAGTAAAATTTCAAATAAAAGGTTGCCTCTATCCTTAATCTTTATTTATTCTCGATATATTTACTTGTTATACTGACTTCGAAAAATTGGCATTTGCTTGCTACATTTACGTCTGCAAATTTCAGGTTAGGGTTGTAAAGAAATTCTTATTTTATACTATATACTATCAAAACAGTACCTGAGAGGTCAACCACTTGTAGACATTACACGAACTGCCGAGACTGCCTTGCCTGCGGCGCCTGCGTAACTCCAACCAGCCGCACTTGCGGGGCTTTCAATTATATGACCGCCACTGCCATGGCTGCCGACAGCCTGCCTAAAATTCGGAGAACGAGTGCCGACGGTGGTTTACCTCTCGATAGACAACTACTGAATTTCATAATGATCCGTTGAATAGTTTAATGCTTATAAATAATTACTTATCACTGACTTTCTGCGAATCATTTCTCTTATTCTCGGCGTCTATTGGATGTATAACAATAATAATTAAAATTATTTTTTTGTTTAACTTGCCATAATTCAAAAAACGAAAACATTAATGGATCTCAATTTTACTATGTCATCACTACATATTTATTAATGAACAGTGGTAATATGAAGGTCAAATTTTAATAATTGTAAAAAATACGTTTTTTTTCAAAAACCGTGTCGATAAAATGTGAGTATTTGCAAGGATCAGTTAACGAACGGAAAACCCTTTAAGTCTATGCTGAGAAGAAATAAAGATGGAGACACCTTTTTTATTTGAAACTTTTTTTCTGTTTAACAGTTTCTAAGAATATCGCGTATAGACAAATTAGACCAATAAATAACTAATACTATACGCATAACACTTATTGGATAAAACAACTTGCGTGGTGTATATTTTTGATTTTAACAATGGTTGCTAATTTTTGTTTATTGGTAAACTACCATTATTTGAGGGAGACTACAAAATAAAAATTCAAGAAGTCCTGAGGAATCTCCTGAGGATCCAAGAGTTTAAATTTTGATTTGTTGAATGATGTGACAGCTAAAGCTTTACACATACGAAAACTAAACAACATTAAAATGTTAAATTTTCCATTTAGTTATAAACAAGAATTAGTACTATAATAACAAACAAGACTGCAGCTACGGACACATATTTCGGAGTTATTGCTCTTCATATACGGCACATGAGGTACGAAGGTACAAAATAGAGTACCTACAATATACTGTGCTTTTCTATCTTTGTTGGTCTTGCTTTTAACAATATAACAATATTATTTATGCCATGCTACGCTGATGAGGAGCAATAACTCTGAAACGTGTGTCCGTAGCTGCAATATTGCATACCACTAATTTTTGTTTATAATTTTTATCGGACCTCATCAACTCTTATTCTTTTTATTTAATATTATTATTTCCTTATTGACGATTATTATTAATTAATGCAGATTACTAATTATTGAATATCTTTTCCATTATGCAAAAATATAGATATACTCGTATACTCCATATTACAAATTAAAATTGTAGGGAAGCATAATACCTAGCCGTTCAAATTATAAATACTGTATTTATTGAAGGAATAATATGTTAAAAACGCATTTAGGTTAGAATGATAGGATAGATGTGTCGGCATAATCTTTGAGCTTTGGCAGGTAGAATTTATATACAATCATGAACTAATTTCGAGCTTATACGTAAGTGGAATCGCGGTCATTCATTTCTATTTACTACTACATAGTACTATAAATACATAAAATAATATTTTATCGTTTTTAAAGGACCGCCCACTGGAGTTTCCCTTTCACCTCCCCTGTTGTAAATTTTAGCAGCTTGTCGAGGCATACCTACTCTTAACGGTAAAAAAAAGTTACAGACAGACCGCCGACTGACAGACAAAATTATTTTTTCGCCCAAATTTAAATTTTGACATTCTAAGCCTATTTCAACAAAAAAAAAAAATGTTTTACGATTATTACACTTCCACTCAACTACCGGATGTGGGAGTAATTACAGACAGTGAAAAGAACTGTGTCGCATAATATTGCTTCGAACAATGCATAATATTCTGTATTGTTATGTTTAGTCAATTCATTATTATTCAACAATCAACACAAAATAAACATTTACCTGTATAAAAAATATTGGTCGTTACTTAACGAATACATTTATTGCAAAACAATATACTTTGATTTTATACTTTCAACTAAAGGCAAACTCGCGAACTTTTTATATTTTGAATAACAATCAACAACAAAAATGTTTCTCTATCCCTTAAAAGCTGTTACAGACAACTTTCCAACCTTTCTGTGAAATACTTTCTACACTTCAGGAGTATTTTTTGAAATAAGATTGATTACATTGCTCTTTCTAAAGGACGTCACTCTCAAAGAAACTTTTTTTATACCTCTGACATACGTTTTCAGCACTCAACGAAACGACACTTGGAAAGAAATATGGAAGAGCTCTCTTTTAAAAAAATGTCATTCGGTGAAATATAACGCCTAAATCCTCAAAAGTGTTTGATATATGATATAGATGAGCGTTTGAAGCTGAAGTATATGTGTGATATGTTTTGCCTTTTATAAAATATCTAAGACTCATGTGAGTTGTTTTGCGGGTAATATTCAGGTCGTGGTGGAAAAACTACTTGCAATACACAAGACAAGAAGAATTATAATGTGTATGTAGCTAACCGTTATCTCTTCGCCGATTTACTGCATTTTCTATAGAATTGTTGCACATTTTATAGCATATTCTTCATAGTTTTTTGTAAATAATATTAGTTTTAGACATTTTTGTTTAATTACAAAAAAAAAATATATTTTTTAAATTCAAATAACTTTAACTTTTTTATTTAGTAATTTTGTTCAAAAACAATAGGGCTCTTCTTCTAGCTAACAACAACTGTCCAAATTTCAATACAATCGAACTTTTCATTCTTAAGTTATCGTGCTTACAAGAAACGTGACGGACAGACAGGCGGACTACAGTAATATGATTTTTTTCTCCCTACAAGCGGTACTACTGGTTTTAGAAAAGCGCAAATCAAATTCAATATACTCATCGGTTTGCATTTGTGAAGAGTAATTAATACTTTTAAATACATCAAAGAGGGCTATAATATTGCACCGACTGGTACTTAAGTAAATAATTATGTAGGAGAAACTTGCCGTACATTCGAAACTAGATATAAAGAACAATTACCCACCTTACTTACAATTAGCGAAGATGAGCTCATACACTTGCTGACCAACTTTCCTACAGTAAGTCCTGATTACGATTAAAGTGTAAATTAAAACAAAACGAAAATTATTAGTGCAAATCGAGCAAATGGAAACCGCACAGGCATTTTAAAGATAGATTGTGAGGTAGTTAACAAGATGATACGGTACACACTGGAGCCCCTGTGAACAACACCGGTAACTATGAACATGAAATTTGCTCGTCACACCAACAGCTCGATTCAACTGAAGAGAAGATAATATAGTTCATAATTTAGGAAAAATCGGATGGCTAGAGGCGAAGAGGACCCCTTCCAAAACGCTGCGCTATTGCCAGCGAGAAGCTGATGGGACAGAGCTTTGAGTCCGTGCGCCGAACGGGCATCCACGACAGGTGGTGTGATGCTGTCAACCGTACCATCCTGCAAGGCCAATTAGGATAATGGGTGACAAAGCATTCGTGAAGATGAAGAAAACACGCCTTTAGATTTAAAAATATATATTAAACTCTTTCACACCAGAATTAGACCACAATTTTGCAACATTAGAATACCTTAATACAGTGTTCCACAAACTTTTTTATCTCACGTACCCCTTATGTTGTGCAGTGATCACGCGTACCCCTTTCTAAAAAATGCATATTATTATATAATTTAAGTAACTATTTAGGTACAAGGTCTGACTATTTCAAAGAAGTAATACGGAATATGTTTGTGCCCTCTTGACGGAGAAGAAAGAACTATTTTGAACAGGTCCGTACTGCACTTCGCAGTTTAGATTCGGGTTTTAATTAAGTTTGGAATGCATATTAATTGTGAAGTTTTATCTTTCACCTCCATATGTGTTATATGTTTTATTCTTCTGTTATATATATTTTTTGTAGGTTTCTGTTATTAAAATTTATTAGCCGCCATTCGCGTACCCCCAAAGGGTACGTATACCACTGCCTAATATATTACAGACAGGAAAAGAGTGTTAATAGAAAAATACAAACCAAAGGTAATTTACTTACCTAATGACCAGCTGAGATTTTATTATGGTTCTCCTAATGTCTTTAAATTATAATCTAATTAGAAAAACTTTCGTTCATAGATAATTATCCTTATTTAATTTCATCCTTAGAAATTCCCAATATTCTAATTGCTTATTGATCACACTATAGTTTCTCTGTAGGTTTCATTACAGTTATAAAATAGTAATAACAGTTTTTTGAATTTTATTTAAAAAAGGTGCAGATTTACAAACTTTGACATTAAATTCCTCCAGGACCCGACAACAAAATTAAATGTTTACTTTAAACTGACTTTATTTTTCTATAGCAAAAATACTGTTTTTGCTATAGAAAAATAAAATCAACCTTAACGTAACACAAAGTTTTAAATCGAATTAGCTACAAAGCTGTTATTACGCGTCAAATAATGTATAGTGTGAAATACATTAAAACTCGTTTCCTTTTCTCTTCCCTTTATTCCTTTTTTCCTTCAAACAATCAGTTTTATATCAGTTATACCAGATGCGTTGTTTAATTGAAAATGGGTTTAAAGAAGGGCAAGAGAAGGGGAAGGGGGTTAAATGTATTCCATAAATCAATATAATTTTATAAATAACCTCAATATTGCTATTAGGTAATAATATTAGTGACATACAGACGGACGGACGGACAGATATTGAAACTATAAGGGTCCCTACGAAACCCTAAAAACGCCTTGAAAGGAACTGAAAGGAAATTTCCCAATAAGTAACAATTTAAGATTTATTTAGGTTTAATCATTGTTTTATAATGGCCACCTGATAATCCACTGAGTTATGCCAGATTTATTAAGTGCCAAATTTACTAAATTATCTTTTAGTCTTTATTGGCTCATGATTGACCTATCAAGGTATTTGTCAAGCCTTCAATAAAACTTTATAGCTGTTATGTTCAAGTGAGGAGGATAAAGTTTTATAGAGATTAAGCAAATGTTGTGGTTTTATCATTGCTTTATGAAATTAATTTGAGGTGGTTGTTAATGCTGGATTATAAATCTAATATGCTTTGAAATCACTAAGTTTCAGGTCGAACCTTCATAAAACTAACTGCTTGCTAGAGTTTTAATGAAGCAAACAAACATCTTTTAAGATAAGTCTACAAGTTTTAAAAAATATCAAGAAAAATATACTTCTGCAAGAATAAATCGACATACTTAAAGAGCAATTGGTAATGTAAGAGGCATTTTAAGACAAAACATGTTTGAAGCAGAATTATGCACAGATTATAGGGTTTATATATACCGTCACCATTTTATTTCCAGCCGTCGAAGAATATAACGGTCAGCCATATTGGGAATGTCCCAGATTGAACAAAAAAATGTAATTTGTATCTAATCTAATAGAAATGTTTTATAAAAACAATTTACACATAATAAACCATATTATATATAGGCAGATGCTAAAGCTCTCTTTACTTTTTAAGTAACAAAAAAAAATTATTTAGTAGTTTTAAAAAGGGCATGTAGACCCTTCTTTAGATGGGCCCCTGTACTCTTATAAAGGTTTTAAATCAGCTTCATAGAGTCCTTCCTATTTACGTATATGAGTACTCTTGGAAATAAAGTTTCTAGGATAACTTATAGGTTATTAAAAAAAAACTGCAATTGTTACTCAGTTGCCTTAAATATTACGTAAAACGATCAAATGTATATCACAAAATTATGCTTGGGCCACCTATTTCGCATATAAAGTAGAAACTCATAAAAATGCAAATTATTCCGACTAATTAAAGGTAATTTATATGGGAATACGCCTGTTTGATTTCACAGCTCATTTATTTTGCTTCCGCCGTTTGTATTTATGGTGGTTTAATTGAAAACGCGTAAGGGTAAAACAAAATGTGGCCAGTGTTTATATTCAAATCCTTCTTGTATCCCAAATTACAAAATGCACATTCACTAAAAAACATTTGAAACCAAACGAAAATAAATCGAAAAACAATCGCGGTTCATGAATCTTGTATGAGAAAATTACATCAATTATTAATTCTAAAAACTCGAATTTGGACTAACAAGCCCCTCCGTAAATGATATAATAATTCTTCAAAAACTTTATCGGACAGGGGAACTATCACGTCAAGTTTACAATCGGCCAAATTTTTTACTATTTATAGTCTAGTAACATATTTATTTTGAACGACAAAATCAGTCACGAATATTTTTATTATTTTAATACTAGTTACGAAATCTTACAAACCGTTGTGTTCAAGGTCAAACTGTACCTTTCCAAGATCAATAATATTATAATTATTATCTACATAATTGTTGCCCATAAGCTAATGTAGTCCGTGTAGAATATAAAAGCCCCATTAATAAAAGAGAACTTATTTTAACGGTCCTCAATAGGCATAATTGTTGCATTAAAAATACAGTAATAGATTTAGTTCCGTTAATTTTAGATTTATAGCTACCTAATTAATGTGAAAAACTGACTATTCTAATTCACTTTATTTTTTGAAGACACTTAAATAATTTAAAAATTCTCGAAAAAAGTAGTTACTGGGAAGTATCAGCATGTAGGTAACTAATTGCCGAAACATTTTAAACATGAATATAAAGGGTGTTCCGTTAGAAAAACTTGAGTTATAGGATATCCAAAATCTGAAAAAATAAATCATAAAAAAAAGACCAAGAACTGAATACTTTATAACACCAGCTATCGTTACGAGTGTAGACCTACAATTTTAAGAGAAACACAAAGCCAGATGCGAATTCGTACGATTACAATATAAAGTAACAGACGAAAAAAATTTTAAAAATGATTTGGAAGAGGACAGCCCCTGGTCCTGTAGAAATCAAATCGTTTATTCCAATCGAAAATCAGTTTATTTGAGTCTCCTGTTTTGGAGATGCAACCTGATCATTTATAGGGTCATAGTGTGACACTGGTCCCATGAGGCCCAAAATCAACTTAAGCTTTACATAACCCAGCTAGTTCCTTGTAATATAAAATCAGTTTAATGATGTGAGTGTACGTTTTTGCAGTGCAAATTGGTCGATACAAGGGCAAAAAAGCAATTCGGCGTCTATGAAGCTGCACCTGTTTGTAGGCCTGACATTGTCTGAATGTTATTCTCAATTCAATTAGATCATTAATGCAGGGGAAGGTTTTTAAAACGTAATTGGATAGACAATGAAATCAGAAGGTGCCTTCCCACTTATAAGGCCTAAATTCTTCTTTAGGCTCCACTGAACTCAAAATACCTAATTTTATGTCACAAAGAACTAATTGGGTTGTTTAAAATCTATAACCCGCTCTCGTCATCTCGACGTCAACCCGGATGTTAATAACAAAACAAAGAGCCATGTTGGTGTTGACGACTAGCTGATCTGGTCCGGAATGCGAAGGCACCAGAGTTTGAGCTAATAATTCTCACGATATCGCGCAAGAAAGATTTGTTTGTGATTCCGGAGGATGACTACAAGTTAAACTAAATGCTAGGGCGCCACCCTAACAATGCTGAAACCAACGTCCTCCGTAAAACCACGTGACAGACCTTTTACAGGCAAAGCCTAAAAATTACAAGTAGATAATAAAGATTTAGAATTCTATGTACATCGAAGTGTGTTTATTTTTATTTATTTATTTTACTTATTTTATTTCTTGTTAGACAATCATGTCTTTCGAGAACAATTTGATAACGGCCTTACCCCTAACAGATACGTCTCACCAATAAACTGTATACTCTTGTCCGAAGTACCACACGACGACTTGTAGATTTACCCTGTCGCTTCAGCCTGCGTTCCTAAAGACCACCGACCCAGTTCTGCCTTTTCAGTATTAATTTTCTAACAATATATTATTGCCACCACTAAGGATTCTCCTCAGAAGCTTCTTAACTCCCCATAAATTGAAGTAATGATAAGTTATAAATCTAAATTTAACTTTTTATGGACTATTAAATCAAAATTCTTCAATATAGTTTTAAATCTAAATTTTTGACGGCAGAACTGTTTCGTTACAATAGAAAGAAAACTTGTCATTAGATTTTTTTGGTGCTGGAAAATCTGGTCTCACATCAAGACGAACAACATACTTCAAATTCAACGAATTTGGCCAAGGGCCACTTTCCATATAGAAAGAGCGCAATCCTTACAAATGCTTAAAGAGGCACGCTCTAATGACTCACCCTGTATATTATGGAAATATTTTCACATTTCTCGCCAATCTCGTATAGGCATAGTTTATTTCAATTCATAATTCTTTATTCCTTGAAAAATTTCCAAGCAAAGCAGTTCATCTTATAGAGCAATCACAGTTTATGCTTTCTTTTAATGTATTCTCCTTAAGCTAAATTCAAAAGGGAAAATAGTATATATAGACAGGCATTGTCATTTGGATATTGAGAATAATTTTAACACCGTACGCTTGACAACCTCAAAGACTTCTTTGAACCCGGCTTGGTGCCTTATCTTCTCGCGTAATTATTGTAATTATATTCCTATTACAATTATCAGTTCTTTTCACTTTTTATTGCCACACTGTCGTGTCATAATCAAGAAACTATTTGGATTCCTTTTGTGCCTTGAATTACAATATTTCCATTAACGATATTATCCGGCTGTGTCCTTGTCCCTTTGTGTTCCAACTTTGAATTCAGCTTTGTATGAACATCTGCGTTGTATAATTTTGCGAGATATTTGTATGTACCGAGTGGGCGTTGGAAATCAGATGCACAAAGTAAATTAATGAGCTGCTGTTGAATTACATGTGGCAAAGTATAATTTTAAGCACACGTTGAAAAATGACTACAGCAAAATGATCCAGGCACCAGAACATAATATACTCAATGAAGTTGAAATTTTAAAGTAGTATATATAATAGGCAATACAGACAAATTTCTAAATTTCATTTTTAAAATACCTGGAAGAGTGGAATACAACAGAACATCGAACTTTATTGAAAAAAATAACATTGACATTTTAAGATTAAGATTAAACAAATCGGTAGGAACAACATCCTGTTATCTGTTGGAATATGCATATCAGTGCTTGGATGAGGGTAAGTAGGTACGTGGCCTCACTGTTGTTTGATCTTACCAAAGTTTTTGATACTGTCAATAAATAAATTTTGAGGCATAGATTGTGTTAACATCAAAGAAAATATTCTCTCATATATAATGTCATACATGAATACATATATGACGTTATGTTTGGACTTCCCCTTTCGTATTGGACTCTTTATCGTTTATAACATAACATAAACACACCACACATAGTAAACAATCCTCATATCCAAAACATAAACTGTCCGGAAGGGGGGGTTACACATTTGAAAAAAGCAGGACAACGTCCATTACTCACCAACATTGCCAGTGTCGGAGCTGGGGATCGAACCCAGTACACGATAGACAGTCTGACCAAACGCTCTTTAGCTGGCTAAGCTACCGAGTTGGCAATTAATGATTTGCCCAGTCATATGAAATACAACTGTATCACAATTTTGCTGACAATAATTACTGTCTCAGCAGATACTCCTCAGCACCCTCAAAGTATCGTTAGTAAAACCATAGATTCGTTAAGCGTATGGTGTCAGAGTAACTCATTTTCAATTAAAAAAAACCTATGTACTTCAACTTTCACCTTGAAAGACCTACTCCAACTTTATTATTAATGAAAACATTATTTGGTCAGTCAGTAAAGTCAGTTGGGGCTTGCTCTTCATCATAAATTATCCTGATCTAGGCATGTAGACCATTTGTGTAATCAATTAAACAATACTTATATTATTCGATACTGCAGTTAAAACAAGTGGAAAGTCAAAGTCAATGCGGAGAGCAAAGCCATACTCTTCAAGAGAGTCAGAAAGCAAACTCCCACAGGACACGTTTCCATGAACGGCGACAACATCCAATAGCACGATACCGTCAATTACCTTGGCGTTATCATGGATAGAAGCCTGACGTGGAAACAAAACACGGAAGCGATTACACAGAAGGCGAGGACGAGAAGGACTCTGCGCTATCCAATGATAGGCAGACAAAGCCAACTCAACCTGAGGAACAAACTCACGCTCATCAGGACCCTCATTGCACCCATTTTGACCTACGCCTCCGTTGCCTGGGGATACCAAGCAGCCACCTCCTTGAAAAGGATACAAGCCGTGGAAAACGTCGCACTCAGATGCGCCGTGGATGCACCATGGTTTGTCAGAAACGCCGACATCTTCAGAGATCTGGAATACACCCCGGTAACTGAGGTCATCCAGGACACCCTGGGCTCCGACTAGTCATACACCTCCAAACCCTCCCAAACTCCGAGAGGATACAGCCGACAGACGAAAGACGCTCCCTGGAGCCGACATGCTAGCGAAGAAAGAAACTCAAGACAGAAGAGCGCCAGAAGAAACGACCCAGCTGGCAGGGTCCAACAGCCAGGACCAGGGGAGGCCTGCTAACTTCGCCTACACTGTCTGCATTTGCAGGGGGGGTAGTCGTAAAAAGTGGGGCCACCCCTTACGAGGTGGGTCCAGGTCTACAGAGATGATTGGGGCAAAGAGCACAAGCTCGACCCCTAATCATCCGAGACCGTCATCAGTCAAGAATATTGGCGCTGAAGTAAATCGCTTTATGGAAAACCTATTGGTGAATATATGCCATGGGATTTTAGATATAGAAATTTAAGAAAATGGCGTTGCACATTTTCTAATTTAAGTCTATGAATGCTATAGCAGGGCTGCCAAGCTAGAGATGCATACTCTAGTTAGATCGCAAAAAAGAAAAATATAATAGTTCTAACGTTGAGATATTGGAGAAATCACGCCCACTGCGTATAATAAAACCAATAGTTGTATTTATGTCTCAAATTAATGTGTCTATATGATTGACAAAGCTGAGTTTTTGTCAAAAATTACTGCAAGGTCTTTAAGAGAGTAGTATATGTATAATTAATATCCTTAGTGGAAAACATCACTACGTTACATTTTTGCACGTTTAACGTGAGACTATTCACGACACACCAAGCGCTGAGTTTATATACATTATTTTGTAATTTAATGCGGTCACTTATGTTAGAGATTCTATGTAGTAGCTCGATATAATCTGCATACATTAAAAAATAAACATCTAGCTCATATGTTATATCATTGATATTAAACAAGAATGGTCCGAGAACAGACCCCTGAGGTACACAAGAACAAGATGAGTAATCAGTAGACCTGAATCCAATATACGCGAAGTACTGTTTTCTATCTGACAAGTGTGATTTTAAAAATCTCCAATGTTAGACAGTTTTTTTAATAAGAACGTTATGCTTAAGCCTATGCCTGTCGAATATTTTTGTGAAATCAAAATATATTACATCTGTATTTTGCTGCCTTTCATGT
Organism: Stenurella melanura; assembly: GCA_963583905.1. Taxonomy (NCBI): domain Eukaryota; kingdom Metazoa; phylum Arthropoda; class Insecta; order Coleoptera; family Cerambycidae; genus Stenurella; species Stenurella melanura. The sequence goes on along the minus strand of OY757311.1, from coordinate 22,218,583 downwards.
ATGTTCATAAACAGGTCCCTTATGGAGACCTAAATGGGTTTACTTCGTTGTTATTTTTGTAGTCACATTATAATGCCAATAAAATTATGATTATTTTATTCTACTTAATTTTTCTTTCACATTCACGTAGGGGATTTAAAAAAAATCTGTATATGTATATGTTCTAATATTATCAATATATTTTATTTTTTGGTTATACATGTATATAATATGTGTATTTGTGTGTGTATACGCTTAATGGCAAATAGAGCACTTCAAGACCAACAAGAGAAAAAAAATTCTGGCCACTGGTTAAGGTGTTTTATGCATTTGGTCTGAAAATTCAAAGGCTACGGCACATTTCTCACGAATTACCCCGTATATTATTGCCCTAATCTGAGATATGTAATGAATATGTTGGCAACAGTATTCATTAACATAAAAATAATTTTGCCATTTGTGTACTTTCTGTCAAACAATAAAAATCTATATTTTCACCAAACGGTTTACTAAAGTTGAATTGAATTAACATATAAAACTAGAATTTCTAAATATGCAAATTTCTTGAAAATTAAGTAAGATTAAGCCACGTACTGACGTGACCCTGAAAATGATTGAAGGTTAACAAATCAAGGTAGTAGATGTCAATTCATTATGATTTTTACATGGTTGTGCGAATGGTTTTGCAGCCACAGTCATATTCGACAAGAAGTATAGATATATAGACATGCGATAGTAAAAGTGAAGCAAAACAGCTGTTATGTTCTGTTTGCATAAAATATTTGTTGTATAATAACGTTTGCTTGTTGGTATTATTATCAACGTATTACTGGCAATTCAGTCAAGCAATGAATTTTTCTCGGTAAGGTATTCAGTATTTCCATAAGCACAGCCTCCTGTAACTGTAGGAGGCTGTGCCATAAGCCTATATTGGCCATTCACACAATTTTCAACTCCTCGTATACATACGCATTAGAATTTACTTATTCTTATCCGGAACAAAGCGCCGATTAACATATTACTAGAATGGGCTATCGCCCATTCTAGCTCCTCCGGAGGGGTGACAGCTAAAGCTGTCAATGCGAGTGCTCCGCACTCGATTAGGAAACGCTTGAATCATTGTAGAAAGCTTGAATCAATGTAGAAAGCTTGATTTTTAGTTTCGATTTCAGATTCGTCATCAGCTACTTGAAAAGCACCTAGGTACCGATTTTCAGTCTAATCGGTCCATAAATGACATATGTTGTCAGCCATTTTGGTTGCCGCCATGTTGAATTTTGTAAATCTAATGTTATATTCGTTATTAGCTACACTAATAACCTCTAAATACCGAGTTTCAGATGAATCGGTTGGCAAATAAGAAAGTTACAGTAAATTAAGGATAATACGCTATGGGAACGCCGCCATTTTGAATTTTTCAATTCCGATGTCATATTCACAATCAGCTGCTTCAGTAAGTTTATAATACCGAGTTTCATTCGAATCGGCTGGAAAATAAGAATGTTATAGTAAGTAATGGATATTAGGCTATGGAGAGGCCGCCATTTTGAATTTTTGAGTTACGATTAGATATTCGTGATCTGTGACCTCGATAACACATACATATTTATTTTCAGACGAATAGCACCGTAAATGACAAAATGTGTCCTGCAACTCGGCCGCCATTTTGAATTTTTTCCATTTCGACGTTACATTCACAATCAGCTACTTCAGTAACTTCAACATACCGAGTTTCATTCGAATCGGTTAGAAAATAAGAAAGTTATAGTAAATAATGGATATTAGGCTATGGAGACGCCGCCATTTTGAATTTGTCAATGTCGATGTAATATTCACAATCAGCTACTTCAGTAACTTTATAATACCGAGTTTCATTTGAATCGGTTGAAAAATAAGAAAGTTATAGTAAATAATGGATATTAGGGTATCGTCCGCCATATTGGCGTCGCCATTTTGAATTTTGCGATTCTGACGTCATATTCGAGATCAGCGTGGTCGATAACCCCCGGGTACCAAATTTCAGGTCAATCGGATGACGAATTAATTTAATTGCGATTTTCGATGACTTTGGCCATCCCTGGATACCAAGCTAATGCAAAGTAATCTTTGCCCACCCCTGTAACACAGAATTCCTAGAATATTGTTATGTACGTTATTCAAAATGGCGGAAGCAAAACATGGACTTTAAAAACGGTGATTTCTCAGGAAATAAGTGGAGTTGAAAGGCGTTCTATGTCTCAAATTAATCGGGAAGGACGATATTTTGTTGTGATAGTGGAGTGTGCGGGCCAAATCGGAAATTCGGCCCGGCACGGGCGTGTGAATGTTGGGTTTTTTGAGAGAAAGTGAAAAACATCTACGTACATATAAATTCATAATTAAACAATTACTTGGAATAGAAGCTCGTTCTGTGTCTCGATGGAAAGGGGGAGCTTTGCCCTTTCCCGTGATACCAAATTGTATAGAGAAAATCGAAAATTCGGCCTCGCAGGGGCGAGACAAACGTGACAAATTTGAGTGTGTTAAAACGTAACCTAGAAAATTGTAAAACATGAAATCTTAAAACACTCATATTTTAGTTAATACTGGACATAGAGGCTCGATCTTGGTCTCTATTTGAACACGAAGATTCGCATTTTATTCGTGCAGTACGTGCCCTGGGTTAATTAAAAAATTTAGTGTAGTTCTGTACGAAATAAGAATGGATATTTTCGTAAAAATCGAAAACCGTAAGTACTTTAAAAATACATAAGTGAATAAAAATCGGGAGTGGAACGGCGTTCGACGTCTCTCTGGAAAAAAGAGGAACGTAGCTTTCCGGCGATACCAAGTTCGACCGAAAAAATGGAAAATTAGGCCCGCGGCGAGCGCGACAAAATTAGCTTTTCTCGGATCTTTTAAATTTAAAATATCACATAATTACCAAAAATTCTTCCACTTTGACCGCCCGTATCTCGTTAATTTTTGAAGCTGGAAAAAAACAAAAAAAACGACTTTTAGATAATTCATTTTTCTACATTTTCGTTAGGGCAAAGTATTTTGCTCTAGGAGGCCCCGTTTAGAAGTTATGGAGGTTTAAAGGAAAAAATGTCGTATTTTCCGCCATTCTGCACCGCCGCACATTTCGGGCGATATCTCCGAAACGAAAAATCGCACGGAAATTTCGAGCATACCGGAGGAAGGGGAAAGAAACGCTCTTGTCCTTTGAGATTTTTTTATTTTGAGCTAGCTCCAGCCGTTTTCGAGTTATAGACGAAAAACCGAAAAAATGAGTCTCGCTTCGGAAACGAAAAAGCGAAAAAACGTGCCATCTTAAAACGTCCGTATTTTTCGAAAAACTTATCGTGGAGAGGCGTACGGCGTCGCGACGGAACGGGCAGAGGTCGTAGTTATAGCTAGCCGCAAACTGCGAGGTCGAAATCGAATGTTAAGCCCCACAGGAACGAAACAAAACGGTAAATTTTTGACGTTTACGAAATACCAAAACGACCTCTCCTATTTTCTCTTTTACCCCTCGACTCCTCATTCCCAAAAAAAGCAGGCGAGAGAGATAGCGGACTTTTACCCGTTAATAAGTGAAAAACCACGAAAAATACCCGCCCCGGATACGGCCTAAGCGACAGAAAATTCGTCGGCGAATCGAAAGACGCCGGGTCCGACCGGAAAGAGCGCGCCCCCGAAAAGCCTTTGTTGGCTCACTTTTACCGAATTAGAGGGGTACAGACCCTCCAGATTTTAATATAACGCGGCCTCGCGCCGACCGCGTAGACGAATTAGAGGGGTACAGACCCTCCAGATTTTAATATAACGCGGCCTCGCGCCGACCGCGTAGACTAGAATGGGCTATCGCCCATTCTAGCTCCTCCGGAGGGGTGACAGCTAAAGCTGTCAATGCGAGTGCTCCGCACTCGATTAGGTAACGCTTGAATCATTGTAGAAAGCTTGATTTTTAGTTTTCAATTTTCACTTTTTTTGGGTTTTTTAAATTTTAAGTTTTCAGTTTTTTAATTTTCAGTTTTTTAGTTTTTCGGTTTTTTATCATTCAGTGTTTCGGTTTTTCAGTTTTCAGTTTTTAATTTTTTCAGTTTTCAGTTTTTCAGTCTTCAGTTTTTAGTTTTTCAATTTTTCAATTTTCAGTTTTCACTTTTTCAATTTTTTAATTTTGTTTTCAATTTTCAGTTTTTAGTTTTTCAATTTTTCAGTTTTCAGTTTTTGTGGTTTTCTGTTTTTAGTTTCATTTTTCAGTTTGTCAGTTTTTCAGTATTTCAGTTTTTCAGTTTTTCAGTCTTTTAGTCTTTCAGTGTTTCAGTTTCTCAGTTTCCCAATTTCCCAGTTTTCCAGTTTTTCAGTTTCAGTTTTAAAGTTTTAAAGTTTCGAAGTTTTGAAGTTTTTAATTTTCTAAGTTTTTAAGTTTCTAAGTTTCTAAGTTTTTAAATTTTTAGGTTTTTAAGTTTTTAGGTTTTGAAGATTTGCAGTTTTTAAGTTTTGAAGTTTTTAAGTTAAGTTTTTCAGGTTTTCAGTGTTTCAGTTTTTTGTTTTTCAGTTTTTCAGTTTTTCATTGTTCAGTTTTTCATTTGTCAGCCTTTTATTTCAGTTTTTCGGTTTTTCAGTTTTCAGATTTTCAGTTTCTAGTTTTTCACCTTTCGATTTTTTAGTTTTCAATTTTTCAAGTTTTCAAGTTTCCAAGATTTCAAGTTCTCAATTTTTCAAGTTTGCAAGTTTTCAAGATTTCAAGTTTTCAAGTTTTCAACTCTTCAAGTTTTTAAGTTTCCAAGTTTTCAATTTCCCAATTTTTCAAGTTTGCAAGTTTTCAAGATTTCAAGTTTTCAAGTCTTCAAGTTTTCAAGTTTATCAGTTTTTCATTATTTCAGTTTTTCAGATTTTCAGATTTTTAGTTTTTCAGTTTTTCAATTTTTCAGTTTTTCACTTTCATATTCGATTAGGTACTTCAGCAACCTTCACATTCCGAGTTTCAGCTGAATCGGACGGCAAATAAGAAAGTTACAGTAAATAGCGGATATTAGGCTATGGGGACGCCGCCACTTTGAAATTTTCAATGTCGACGTCATATTCACAATCAACTACTTCTGTAACTTCAACATATCGAGTTTCATTTGAATCGGACGATAAATAATTCACTTTTAAATAAGGAAGTTACAGTAAATGATGAATATTATGCTACGGGGACGCCGCCATTTTGAATTTTTGAGTTATGATAACATATTCGTGATCTGTGACCTCGATAACATATACATACCTATTTTCAGACGAATGGCACCGTAAATGGTAAAATAGGTCCTGCAACTCCGCCGCCATTTTGAATTTTTCAATTTCGACGTCATATTCACAATCAGCTACTTCAGTAACTTCAACATACCGAGTTTCATTTGAATCGATTTGAAAAATAAGGAAGTTAAAGTAAATGATGAATATTAGGCTATGGGGACGCCGCCATTTTGAATTTTTGAGTTACGATAACATATTCGTGATCTGTGACCTCGATAACACATACGTACTTATTTTCAGTCGAATAGCATCGTAAATGGCAAAATGTGTCCTGCAGCTCCGCCGCCATCTTGAATTTTTCAATTTAGATTTCGGATTCGTAATCGGCGACCTCGAAAACCCCCACATACCGATTTTGAGCGGTGTGACGCCATAATCGACAAACATCGGCGCCATTTTGGCGCCGCCATTTTGAATTTTGCGATTCCGACGTCACATTCGTGAGCACCGTGGTCGATAATCCCCGAGTACCAAATTTCAGGCCAATCGGACGACAAATAAATTTAATTCGATAAATTTGGCTCACCCTATATCGAGATTTGTTTTGGGCACCCGACTATTGGCATTCTATTTAATTTGTAAAAATTTTACATCAAAACTTATTTCCGCGTTGCTGACAACGCCGTGTTGCCAGCAACGCGTGCTAACTTCACACACATAATTTTTACCACCTATTACAGTGCTCTGCATTGTCGACAAAAATTTATGTCTGAAAGGAAAACATGGACTTTAAAAACTGTGATTTTTCAGGAAATAATGGGAGTTGAGAGGCTTTTTAGGTCTCAAATTAATCATAAAGGACGATATTTTGTTGTGATAGTGGAGTGTGCGGGCCAAATCGGAAATTCGGCCCGACACGGGCGTGTGAAAGTTGGGTTTTTTGTGAGAAAGTGAAAAACGTCTACGTACAAAAAAATTCATAATTAAGCAAGTACATAGAATAGAAGCTCGTTCTGTGTATCGATGGAAAGGGGGAGCTTGGCCCTTTCCCGTGATCCCAAAATTTACAGGGAAAATCGAAAATTCGGCCTCACAGGGGCGAGACAAATGTGACAAATTTGAGTGTGTTAAAACGTAACCTAGAAAATTGTAAAATATGAAATCATAAAACACTCATATTTTAGTTAATACTTGACGTAAAAGCTCGATCTTAGTCTCTATTTGAACACGGAGATTGGCATTTTATCCACGCAGTACGTGCTCTGGGTTAAATAAAAAAATTTAGTGTAGTTCTGTGCGAAATAAGAATGGATATTTTCGTAAAAATCGAAAACCGTAAGTACTTTAAAAATCCATAAGTAAATAAATATCGGGAGTGAAACGGCGTGCGACGTCTCTCTGGAAAGCAGAAGAACGTAGCTTTCCGGCGATACCAAGTTCGACCGGAAAAATGGAAAATTAGGCCCGCGGCGAGCGCGACAAAAGTAGCTTTTCTCGGATCTTTTAAATTTAAAATTTCACAGATTTACGAAAAAATCTTCCACTTTGACCGCCCGTAGCTCGTTAATCTTTGGAGCTGGAGAAAAATAAAAAAAAAGGCTTTTAGATAATTCATTTTTCTACATTTTCGTTAGGGCGAAGTATTTTGCTCTAGGAGGCCCCGTTTAGAAGTTATGGAGGTATAAAGGAAAAAATGTCGTATTTTCCGCCATTCTGCACCGCCGCACATTTCGGGCGATATCTCCGAAACGAAAAATGGTACGGAATTTCTGAATATACCGGAGGGAGCGGAAAGAAACGCTCTTGTCCTTTGAGATTTTTTTATTTTGAGCTAGCTCCAGCCGTTTTCGAGTTATAGGCGAAAAACCGAAAAAATGAGTCTCGCTTCGGAAACGAAAAAGCGAAAAAACGTGCAATCCTAAAACGTCCGTATCTTTCGAAATACACATTTCGGAGCGCCGTACGGCGTCGCGGCGGAACGGGGAGAGATTCTAGTTATAGCTAGCCGCAAACTGCGAGGTCGAAATCGAAAATTAAGCCAGGCAGGAGCGAAAGGAAATCGTACATTTTTGACGTTTACGAAATACCAAATCGACTTCCCCTATTTTCTCTTTTACCCCTCGACTCCTCATTCCCCAAAAAAGTAGGCGAGAGAGATAGGTGACTTTCGTCCGATTGTAACGGGAAAACCTGGAAAAATACCGGAACCGAGTATAGCCTAAGCACTGTAGGATTCCGTCCCGAACACTTTCGAGCCGGGCACGGACCGGCGAAATGAAGCGCGTCTCGACGGCATGTACCTTAAGATCGCAAAGAGGAAGGGGCTCGCACCAACTGCTCTTTAATATTATGACTAGAATGGGCTATCGCCCATTCTAGCTCCTCCGGAGGGGTGACAGCTAAAGCTGTCAATGCGAGTGCTCAGCACTCGATTAGGAAACGCTTGAATCATTGTAGAAAGCTTGAATCAATGTAGAAATCTTGATTTTTAGTTTCGATTTCAGATTCGTCATCAGCTACCTGAAAAGCACCTAGGTACCGATTTTCAGTCGAATCGGTCCATAAATGACATATGTTGTCAGCCATTTTGGTTGCCGCCATGTTGAATTTTATAAATCTAATGTTATATTCGTTATTAGCTACACTAATAACCTCTAAATACCGAGTTTCAGATGAATCGGTTGGCAAATAAGAAAGTTACAGTAAATAAAGGATAATACGCTATGGGGACGCCGCCATTTTGAATTTTTCAATTCCGATGTGATATTCACAATCAGCTGCTTCAGTAAGTTTATAATACCGAGTTTCATTCGAATCGGTTGGAAAATAAGAATGTTATAGTAAGTAATGGATATTAGGCTATGGAGAGGCCGCCATTTTGAATTTTTGAGTTACGATTAGATATTCGTGATCTGTGACCTCGATAACACATACATAGTTATTTTCAGACAAATAGCACCGTAAATAACAAAATGTGTCCTGCAACTCGGCCGCCATTTTGAATTTTTCCCATTTCGACGTCACAATCACAATCAGCTACTTCAGTAACTTCAACATACCGAGTTTCATTCGAATCGGTTGGAAAATAAGAAAGTTATAGTAAATAATAGATATTAGGCTACGGAGACGCCGCCATTTTGAATTTTTCAATGTCGATGTCATATTCACAATTAGCTACTTCAGTAACTTTATAATACCGAGTTTCATTTGAATCGGTTGGAAAATAAGAAAGTTATAGTAAATAATGGATATTAGGGTATCGTCCGCCATATTGTCGTCGCCATTTTGAATTTTGCGATTCTGACGTCATATTCGTGATCAGCGTGGTCGATAACACCCGAGTACCAAATTTCAGGTCAATCGGATGACGAATTAATTTAATTGCGATTTTCGATGACTTTGACCAACCCTGGATACCAAGCTAATGCAAAGTAATCTTTGCCCACCCCTGTAACACAGAATTCCTAGAATATTGTTATGTACGTTATTCAAAATGGCGGAAGCAAAACATGGACTTTAAAAACGGTGATTTTACAGGAAATAATGGGAGTTGAGAGGCTTTCTAGGTGTCAAATTAATCGGAAAGGACGATATTTTGTTGTGATAGTGGAGTGTGCGGGCCAAATCAGAAATTCGGCCCGGCACGGGCGTGTGAAAGTTGGTTTTTTAGTGAGAACGTGAAAAACATCTACGTACAAATAAATTCATAATTAAGTAATTACTTGGAATAGAAGCTCGTTCTGTGTCTCGATGGAAAGGGGGAGCTTGGCCCTTTCCCGTGATACCAAATTGTATAGGGAAAATCGAAAATTCGGCCTCGCAGGGGCGAGACAAACGTGACAAATTTGAGTGTGTTAAAACGTAACCTAGAAAATTGTAAAACATGAAATCTTAAAACACTCATATTTTAGTTAATACTGGACATAGAGGCCCGATCTTGGTCTCTATTTGAACACGAAGATTCGCATTTTATTCGTGCAGTACGTGCCCTGGGTTAATTAAAAAATTTAGTGTAGTTTTGTGCGAAATAAGAATGGATATTTTCGTAAAAATCGAAAACCGTAAGTACTTTAAAAATCCATAAGTAAATAAATATCGGGAGTGAAACGGCGTGCGATGTCTCTCTGGAAAGCAGAAGAACGTAGCTTTCCGGCGATACCAAGTTCGAGGGGAAAAATGGAAAATTAGACCCGCGGCGTGCGCGACAAAAGTAGCTTTTCTCGGATATTTTAAATTTAAAATTTCACGTATTTACGAAAAATTCTTCCACTTTGACCGCCCGTAGCTCGTTAATCTTTGGAGCTGGAGAAAAATAAAAAAAGAGACTTTTAGATAATTCATTTTTCTACATTTTCGTTAGGGCGAAGTATTTTGCTCTAGGAGGCCCCGTTTAGAAGTTATGGAGGTTTAAAGGAAAAAATGTCGTATTTTCCGCCATTCTGCACCGCCGCACATTTCGGGCGATATCTCCGAAACGAAACATCGTACGTAATTTTTGAACATACCGGAGGGAGCGGAAGGAAACGCTCTTGTCCTTTGAGATTTTTTTATTTTGAGCTAGCTCCAGCCGTTTTCGAGTTATAGGCGAAAAACCGAAAAAATGAGTCTCGCTTCGGATTCGAAACAGCGCAAAAACGTGCAATCTTAAAACGTCCGTATTTTTTGAAATACATATTTTTGAGCGCCGTACGGCGTCGCGGCGGAACGGGGAGAGATTCTAGTTATAGCTAGCCGCAAACTGCGAGGTCGAAATCGAAAATCGAGCCCGACAGTAACGAAAAGAAATCGAACATTTTTGACGTTTACGAAATACCAAAACGACCTCTCCTATTTTCTCTCTTACCCCTCGACTCCTCATTCCCAAAAAAAGCAGGCGAGAGAGATAGCGGACTTTTACTCGTTAATAATTAAAAAACCACGAAAAATACCCGCCCCGGATACGGCCTAAGCGACGGAAAATTCGCAGGCGAATCGAACGACGCCGGACCCGCGCCGAAAAACCTCCTCCCCTCGGAGGAGTTCCTATTGTAAAATCGCAATTTTAGAGGGTACAGATCAACTCCCTATTCATAATACACACGGCCTCGCGCCGGCCGTGTTGATTTCATTTCAGTTCTGTTGCTGTATTTAACGATTTATTATAATAACGAATAAACACTGTGATTTGTTTACAAACAATAATTACCAACTGTTACGCTACACATTACATTTAATAAAACGTCACAACAGTCACTTAAGAAGCGTATTATTACCTGCTACAAGTAAACACGTCAGGTCATACATAGATTCTGTGCACAGCAGACTGGTTAAAATATGTTAGTTACTTTCACATCTTTTATATTCTGTAATAGATGGGGTGATAAAAGAATTTAAGGGTAACGTTCTAGGGAACAGTGAGCTTAAAAGGGACAACTATACGAATGTTTCATAAGTATTTTACACTTTTAATACGACCAAGAACATTAATAAGTGTGATTTCGTTCCTTTAGTATCTCAATGAGGCAAAAATTAATAATAATACACACGCAAATTTAAAGCAATGGATCTTTTCCACATAACTTTTTTTCTCCAACAGTTTTGAAGGTTTCGGCAGCTATTAATTTTTTACTACAATTTTTGTTTATTTTGCACATTTTTATCAAGTTGATCAATGTCAACTTGTAAAGATCAATTGTTGCATTATATTTGTAACACGCGAGTAACACCGATAGGTGTTGTGTATAGGTACCCCATGGTACAATTATATACAAGGTATGCTCGTCCGAGTTACCAGAATTTGACTTTTCTGCTCATTGACCCAGCGGGAACCATCTTGGAATGATATACAATGTGACCTTTACAATGGAAACACTTTTATAACTTTTCTATTTTCTGTCCGACTCGAATCAAATTTTACCAAAAGATAGAACAAATTAGGATCTACTTATGGCCAAAGAACATTCGCGTCTTACAGATACAAAGCCACCTACGATACCAAAATAAATGAAAAAAAAAAATCATATTACATTTTTTTTTATCGGAAAACTTTATTAATGAAAGTTCTTCAGAATTGTCCGAAAACCTAGAGTAAAATTTCAGCAATATTAAAAAATATTGAATTTTGTTTTTGAAGTTCAAAATTTCGACAAAATTTAAAAAAATTCAAAAAATACAAATCACTTGACAACTATCTGACAGCTTCCGTTTAATTAAAGACAAAATTGTCATTGCACAATTTTCTAAAGAAAAAAAAACAATTAAAATGATATGTTCGGACTCGGACATTGTTTTAAACAAAATTTCAATAGTCTTTAATGTTGCTGAAATTTTGGACTCTAGGTTTTTGGACAATTCTGAACTATTTTCATTAATAAAGTTTTTCAATAAAAAAAAATGCCTAATATGATTTCTTTGTTTTTTCCATTTATTTTGGTACTACAGGTGGCTTTGCATTTGTAAGACGCGAATGTTTTTTTTGGCTATAAGTAGATCCTAATTTGTTCTATCTTTTAGTAAAATTTGGTTCAAGTCGGACAAAAAATAAAAAAGTTATAAAGGCGTTTCCATTTTAATGGATCACACTGTATCACAGTATATTGCCAGAGAATTCTAATATTCTGTGATATTACACATATTTCAAGTTCTTATTATATTATCCCACAACATTATATCCCTGCAACCCGGGGTACAAGTAGCCGTGTTGGGGTGCATAACTTCGTAATATCATTTTTGTGTTTGGTTTCTCTGTAGTGTGATATTTGTAAGGTTAAAAAAGAAACAATTATTTATAATAAACTTAAGACATGGTTGGGTATAGTTGCAAAAATAGGAGTGGAACTTCAAAGAAATGTAAAATTCTTTTGGTTGCCCAAAAAATGAAGAATATCGAGAAAATGATTAGAAATTTGTCCAGTAAAACCTGATAATCTCAAAAATGGTAATTATAAAAACAATAATTATCGAATACATTTATTTACTTATAATTACAAAATATGTATTAGTAAAAGATGTACCTATTCACGATATAAAAGGTTGTATTTGCTATTTAACAAAAAAGTGGTCAGAAATGAAAAATGTTTTTCTTACAGCTCGCATATGTGTTTAAAATGGATTTTAAGAGGTCAGATTTCAAAGCAACCTGCAGTATAGTTCTCTCCATATATTTAAAGCACATAAAAAATGTCGGCGCCTTTGACTTTGCGGTAAAGATCAAAATCCCCGACATTTTTTATTTGCCTTAAATATATGAAGAGAACTATACCTTCAGAACATTTGGCAAGAACCACTCTCCAAGACACAACGGAAGAAAGCAAAGTAAGAAGTAAACATATTTATGCATATCGTTTAATTTCAAAGAAAAGTTAGTATGCAATATGATACCACATGATGCATAAATTTGAATCTAGGATATCTAAAACTTTAAGAGTTGTTAGATTTTATTGTGTAAAATTTTATTAATGAGGCATACGTCTCTTGTCAAAATACTCTATAATATACTCTATATGTTTTAAAAAGTCTCAGTATAATACTTATTTTATTTATTAAGTATAGTGAGTGTTTGTTGTATTAAAATAATATAAAACCTCATATAGTATACATGAACCCTTTGATAAATATTGACTAGAACTACCTACATACATGTTAATTTTTTTAGTATTGATAACTTAACCTATAAACTCTTTAAAGTAGCCGAACTCATAAATTAAAATATGTACCTATATACTGCATCAAAGAAGAACCTTTTTACCATATGTTTTATAAAGAATGTCTTGCATATCCATAACTACACCGGTAGTAAAAAAAAACACAAGTTGCACAATATATTTCCACTTCCATCTTCGAAAGTTACTCACATATACAAAATGTGGTGGACATATTGTCCCCACCCCGGTATGTACTGGAACAATGATCCGATAGGCTGAAGACAAATTCTTCTGGAGCCAATAAAAACGTTCAGTTGGCAACGATTTCTATCTATTTCCACAAACCTTTACCTACGTAATACGTATTTTATTAAATGTCAACATTTTACTGCCTAAATTTTCTTCCTTTCTTTTATCGCTTGTCCTTAAATGTGAAAGAAGCGAGGCGAGCAGGCATCCCACCGTAATCGGTCGGCATGGAAGGGATTTACTTTTATTGAACCACTTTTCTGTTGCGTAAATATTTTGCTGAAACCTTATTGAAAGTGGGTGGAAAGAAATTAAGACAATGAAAAGAAAATGTTAAATACAGTATGATATAACCAGTTGTGCAGGAGCTGATTACACGTTTTACATTTAGAGACACACCCACAGGCTGAAATTGCCTCCAAAAGCAATTAATTTTACGTCTTGAGGGTCGATTGAAGAACTACCCAAGTGCCTTGCCCTTTGACTGAGTAATATTTGAACAATTTACAGTCTATTTGGACATAAAAGAGAATAGTAAAACCTTCAGTTAAGAACCGACCATGGCCGTACTACTGTATCTTTTCATATTTACAGAAATTATCTAATTATAATGAATTTAAATTGTAACACTACATTGTACTTTATTTATTTTATTATAGATACCTACCGCGTTCTATTCTTCAATGGGCTTGTTCCATGATATTCGTTTTATATGGTTTTTATACTTTTTCATATAGTACTCGATATTCTCATTATGCACTTAAAGGTGTCACACAGCAGCAACAAAACGTCGCGAATATTTTCACAAAATAAACATATTTGAATTAATGAAATACTGTCTCTATTTTGAGAGAAACATTCATTTTCTTGATACCTTCTTTGTGAACTAACTCAAAACTTTAACCATAAATCTTATTCTTATAGGAAATAAACATATGTTGTTTAATCTATCCTAATATTTTCATAATAATTTATACTTTTCTTACTCTCTTTTATTCCCAAATAGACTTTAGTAACAGGGCTACAAGTTGACTGAAAAACTTCTCACTTTTGCTGTGTTCTGTGCTTCTGAAACTTGAACTAATGAAGCTTCCTCATGGGCAGTTGAGGAATTAGTGTGCTAGAATTAGTTGGAATTAGACACTTCACTTTAAAAGACAGTGAGCAATGACAACAAAATCTTCTAGCAGCTTCTCGTGGATTTTAATTGAACATGCTCTAATGTAGAAAACATCTTCTTTATTTTACAGCTTTGTTGTTTAATTTACAATTTATGAGTAAAATGCTAAAACACGTCAATTTTTAATTTTAAAAAGACATTTTTTGACCATAATTTTATACGTCCCTTCAATCCTCTTGGGGTGACAGCATAAGCGTCTTGGTACACTCAATCATGCTCAAAACGTGATATCATTTGTCTGACTATTTATTCCTTGCTTTAGTGTTTACCGTCAGCCTGAAGGTTGGCGAATAGGCGATGAAAAATTCTATCAATTTAAACTTGGTGATAGCCCACCGACAAACAACATTACGCGAATCAGAGAGCATAACGCACCTTTTTGCATCAAACACAAATTACCATACCAGGCGTTGCCCATCTTTCGGCAACATATCTAGCCACACCCTCTTTCTCTATTCAACTATAAAAACTCACAAACACAATTTTCGATGTATTGTTTGTTTTGTCGCTCTAAATTATTTCTTCCAAACCATATTTATTCGTTGATTATTAAATTCTTTAGAAAGCAAACATTTTAAATTATAAATTATGCGGTCTGATAAAGCCGCTCGCTCTTGCTGCATTGTTTAGAACGGGTTTTTTGGATAGTAATTTTCCTGTGCACAACTATCATATATATCTGTGATATTTTATCTACATTAGCGTCGTTTGCATTGCATACATCAATTGTTTTAAGTTAAATTTTTTATATGCTCCTTATATACTTTTTAATTCGCCGATTCTGCCAAAGGAGATTGTGATTATTTAAGTTTACTTTTAATCCAACCTAGCCTCGCTCTGTCCATCCCTTCAATTACCACGGCGATTCGTGCTGTGGATGTCTGGTTGGCTCCGGACGAGTGCTTAGGGAGGACAATTTGTATTATTAATTTAAAATAAATTTGTTTTGATTGATTGATCTCGTTTACCACGCGAAAGCTCCCGGGTTGAAACTCTTACGCTCGATAAATTATTTTTTCTTTACTTTTGTAACGATTAATATATATTTTCACAAATTCTTTTCTGATTTCTTTAGGTTTTCCTTCTTTTTCCAATAATAATTTCATTCTCTCGTGTGATTTCTTTAGGTTAGGTTAGTAGGTTTTTATTCCGATATCTAATTGTTAATAATTCGCCCCTTTTTCAGAAAATAACACGAAATATTTCAATTTCTCGACTTGCGGAATTTATTACACATTTACAAGTTAAGGTGCATGCTCGAATATTTCGCATTTCTGTGTACCCAGACGCTTGTGGGTGACAGCAATACCTTAAAAAAAAATTTAATGGAAGGAGGGTGCGTGTGATAGCTCATTTGAAAGGGTTTTTAATTCTCTATCCAGCAATTTAAGGTTTTTTGAATTTTGTATATTCATTAAGAAAATTAAATTTGAAAATTTTAAAATGTATTTGAAATGTGTCCTAAACTATGTATGCCTATATGTACCAGATATGTCAAATTTGACTTTTCTAATTAATTTTATGTCATGTCATAACATTCAATTTAAATATACCATTATTTCTGATACACAGGTGTTAAAGTACCTAATAAAATTGGTAGAAATATTTGGTATCAACAAGACGGAGCTACACCACAGTTTGCATTGGAGGTAAGAGCTTATCTTAATCAAGGTTTCCCCAATAGGTGGATCGATAGACGCGATGAAATTAAGTGGCTTGCACGTTCTCCCGATTTGACCCCGCTTGATTATTATTTATCGGGTTACCTAAAATCGAAAGTCTACTTCAACAGACCAAATAACGTCGATGTTTTAAAAGGCAGAATAAAGCAAGAAATTAATCAAATCACCCCAGACACGAAACAAAATATTTTAGAAGAATATCAGCAACGCCTCCATTATTGTCAAGAAGCAACGGGTCACCAGTTCGAACATTTGATTTAAACTGTTTCACGTTCTTTTGTTTTCGCAGTAACATTAAAAATGTAATATTTTTCAATAAAAAAATTAGAGAACTTCAGAAAATATTATATTGTAGGACAGGGAATTAAAAACCCTTTCAAATGAGCTGTCACATGTTCTCTCGTTCCATTTAAAAATTTTAAAAGGGTAGCTATCACCCCAAGGGGGTTGAAAGAAAGGTATAAAATTATGCTCAAGAAACGTCAATTTAGAATTAAAAATTGACGTGTTTCAGGAGTTTACTAATAAATTGCACATTACGTATACATGGTGTTCCTTAACGAAGTGCCAATATTTCAGGATGTGATTCCTTATGTCATTTTATGAAGAAAAGTTCATATGAACATATGTCCACGATGGCTTCAATTTTTTGCTCCAGGGTGTTGATTTTTTTTTCTAAACGTTATTTTTGAATATCTCAAAGTATTTTAGATATTATTTTCAATTTTGGTATATGTTAATACGATATAGAACCACATATTTTAATTAGAAAAATTATTTTATCGCTCCACCAGTGGCGTCCCTGCGAGCATGTTTTCCGATATTTTTTTAACAAAAAAGTGACACCGACATTTTTCCATGACGATATTTTTTCCCTGATCAATTCTACATGAAAACGGTCTCTTGCGTTTTTCTCGTCAGACGCTTGATTAAAACAGTTAAATTCATATTGAAACTAATTACATAGGCGCACACACACACACAAAATATTGTCGATTATACGGACCAGGCCAATCATCTCCAGTGTATTTTGGCTTGCTGAATCCGAATCCGGTGTCAGTTTTGCTCCACCACGTCACAATCTCTTTCTATCCTCACAAAAATGCAATTTCCCCTTTTTGCATTTTTCTGTTTTGAGTATAAAAAAAAATGGAGACGTGGTGAGGCAAAAATGACACCGGATTCGGAATCAGAAAGCCAAAATACACTGGAGAAGATCGGACTGGTCCGTGTAATCGACAATTGTTTGTGTGTGTGTGTGTCTGTGTAATTAGTTTCAATATGAATTTAGTTGTCGCAAGAGACATAGAAAAATGTCAGTGGTGTATCACTTTTTTTGGTAAAACATATCAGAGAACATGCTCGCAGAGGGGGGGGATTGAGCAGAAAAAAGTATAGCGCCATCCTGGTGCGTCCACCGTATTGGATTTAGAATGACGTCACATAGTTTATCGTATTTTACTCATCAAACCATTTCATTTGATACCCATATCAAGAAGGTTGTGAAGAAAAAGGTGATCCGCCATCTTGGGACGTCCGCCATCTTGGGACGTCCGCCATCTTGGGACGTCCGCCATCTTGGGACGTCCGCCATCTTGGGACGTCCGCCATCTTGGTACGTCCGCCATATTGGAATATACCATACTGCATGTCACCGGACTTATGCACGTGTGCAAAATTTCAAAGCACCAGCTTAATTAGAACTAGTCGAAATTTTGATTTCAAGATTCGATGGTGGTGAAATTAAATGAAAGATTTTAATAAAAAGATTCTACTGTAGATGGATAGTGAAGGTAATACATTTTTTTTCCTGTGAAAAAGAACATTGTCATGGCCCATTTGTGAAAGAAAATGCTGTTGTTTTATTACATTAACTTTAATGATACCTCTGGAAAATATATGAAGAAAGGAAATGCCTGTTTTTATATTAAATGGGGACAAAGAAAACAGTATAAATCCATCAAGATGTAATTTAACTGTTGCGGCTGTAAGACGAAAGAAAAATAATTCATTTTGTAAATAAAGAGATACAGAAGCTGCGTCGTTTTTATTGATGTCGTTTTGTGCCTCTCTAAGAAGCCGTGGAAAACAAAGGGCCTCTTTTTTATTGCATCTTTTGTCGTATCAAAGAGAAGATCAATACGATCATTTTCGTTGTGTACTCCGAAGTACTAAAATATAATACGCTTTTATTTTCTCAAAGAAATACAAAGGCGGTAAGGATATAATATTATAGCATATTAACGAGGGAAAATTGAATAAGGTTTCTGTGTGAGGCATATAATCCATGTTTGTTGTATTATTCTTTTTTATATGTGGTATCTAATATCAATTGGAAAATCATAAAAAAGACCGACAAAGGAATAGTTAATAACACCAGCAACGTCATCAGCGTCGACCGACAATTCTTAGAATCATTTTTTAAATGATGGAATAAATTGAACATTGTTTTACTACTTTATATTAATTGACAGGCATGACGTAAATTATTTATTTAAAATAAATAATATTAGTTTAATGAACAACTCGATAGATGATTTAATAAAAGTAAACAAACATTATTTAACCTACGGCCATGCTACCGGCAATTAAACGAATAAATACAAGCAGGTAGCGGGCTGATTGTGAGCCAAGTAAATAATCGACTACTTTCGATTGAGGTAAGCGCATAAGATATCTGGTTGATTTTATTAGTGTACGGGTATCGGTTGTAGTATCAGGCACGGTTTCGGTGTTATTCTGTCACAGGCAGGTTTTATAATGATTTATTTATCTCAATTGAGAATAGAAATACTATACCTAATGTTATTTCAGTGAGTACTTTCCAATAATGCAATAAAAAATGTTGTGTTGAAATAGCCGATTCACAAGGAAAAAAGATGAAAAATGTGAAATTTAATACGCCTTTTAATCACCGATTTGCATGACGTCACAACAACTGTTTTAATTTTACAAAGTTGCTGTCCTGACTGCTATTCGCTCACTGTTTTGTTTGTTTGTCACGTGTCATTTTATAACAGATGTCAGAAGATTAGATTAGGATTGTGTTTATCAACTAAAACAGAACGATTAACGAGTGGTTCGTACCAAGTTCTTCAAATAATAATGTTAATACCCAAAACAAAACATTTCCTTAGTTTTCTAGCGAAAAATAAAAAAAATGTGGCTTAACACGGTAAAAGTAGAGGCCAATTGTCATTAGTCAAACTGCCGCAATCATTGGAGCCAACATAGATAGCTTAAATTTACTATGCAATCTAAGTTAAAAGTGATGGATGGAGAAGAGCGCGTTTAAAATGCGTTCTATAAATAAATATTATACAGGGTGTAATTAGTTTCATGTCATTCAAAAAACTGGTGGTAGGGAACGACAAGACAAACAAAAAAACCTTATATCACACGGGGTCTAAAGCTCATAGTTTTGGAGAGAAAAAAATAAACAAAAATTTCCAAAATACTTAATAACATAGTTTAAGAACTGCTGGCATATTGGGGTAGGCTTTATTGCCTCGCGTCTTGTCGCACGTGATACTCTGACATTCGTGCAAATAAATATGGCGAGCCTAAGAGATAATTACGCGACGGGGGTCATCGAAAAGCATGCCGATAAAGCAGTTAAAAGCGACCTACAGAGGACACCGCCATGTTTTTTGCTTCTTCGCGGCTAAATTATCTTATTACGCGTGCTATACACTCCCTTGTAATATTCTCAAGTAATAATTTCAGTTTGTGTCCTTACTTGGTAAACAACGTACACACGACGCGACCTACCCGTTCCTTGGTTTTGTTTGTTGCTTTTGTTCTTTTTGAATTTTGTGTCACTTATGTTAAGATTTATTTTATTGACTTATCGTTCAAGTCGTTAGTACTTGGTTACGTAAGACACTACTTCTCGTTCGTGCCTTTTGTGTTACTTTTGTGTGGTGTTTTAAAGCGCAGATTTTGGACATTACGGGAGATTACACTTATCCAGAACTCGCGGATATGCACTTGGTGTATGGAGAAAATGGTGGAAATGCAGCTGGTGCGGAATAGCTTTATCGTTTAAGGTTCCCTAATCGACGTCATCCTTGTGCTCGTACATTTGTTAGTATGGACCAGCGTCTTCGAGAAACAGGTCGTCTCGATGGACATGGAGGAGAACGAGGTTCACAACGCGAAGAAAGGGTAATTGACGCAGAGGTTCAAATTTTGGAACTTGTAGAAGAGGATCCAACTTTAAGCGCCCGCGATATTGCGAACAGTGTGGGATTATCCCATTTTGTGGTATGGAGGACATTGAGAGATATGAACTTACATCCCTATCACTATCAACGTGTCCAAGCAATAGAACCTCAAGATTTTGCAGAGCGAATGCAATTTTGTAGGTGGATTTTAAGAAAACATGCGGCAAATGAGGATTTTTGAAACGTTCTGTGTTTCTCCGATGAGTCGTGTTTTACCAGAAATGGAGTGTTTAATTCTAAAAATATGTGCACTATTGGGCAGACGAAAATCCACGCGTAATAAGAAGGGCGCATTTTCAACGACGGTTCAGCGTTAATTTGTGGCAGGAATTTGCGGTAATGAAATAATTGGACCTATACAATTACCCGCCAGATTAAATGGTGATGTATACTTAAATTTTTTGCAACAAACATTGCCAAATTTGCTGGAAGATGTACCCTTGGCTACGCGCAGAAGAATGTGGTATGTGCACGATGGCGCGCCAGTCCATTTTAGTCTGGCTGTTCGAAATTTTTTGAACATAAAGTTTCCTCGACGATGGATTGGACATGGCGGACCAGTACCATGGCCTGCTAGATCGCCCGACTTAAATCCGATGGACATTTATTTTTGGGGGCATTTTAAATCTCTGGTTTACAGTAATCCAATTGACACTTTAGGACAATTGCAACAACGTATTTTAATGTTTTTCTTACTTTTTATTGGGTATTTTGCCACTGAAAAATATTTAAAAATTTTATTTATTATTTTTTATTTTTATTTTATTTTAATGTGCATAGAAACCATAAAAAATGATCCTAATTTACCAAATGTGTTGAGCGGAGTGCGTATGTTCTTAGTTCGACGTGCCGAAATGTGTATACGGGGAGATGGAGGTCATTTCGAACAATTTTCGTGAAAAATTCAAAAGAATTGTTCAGCTATTGGATGTTACCTATTGGGCATTAAAGGTATGATTACTATTATTATTAGTATTCGCTGTCTTGATTTGATCTGTTTATTACTGTTTACCTTGATTTTCATAGAGACCAAAGACTCGATTTTTAGTTTTCGATACCTGATTGAGAAAAATTATGCGCTCAATTCGTTAAAAAAATCAGATTTTTTCCTAAGTTAAAATACACAACTATTTTCTATTATCGTATCTTGGACGTCTAACAGTTCGTTTTCCAATTTCATAAAATAATTACTAATTTTTTAAGCTCTTAACACAATGTTACAAATGTTAATAAACCACTTTTAAATTTTATAAATTCTTATAAACGACAATAAAAGCTACAATAACTTTGTTCCAAATTAAAAAACACATGTAAACAGATCCTATTTAAACCCCTGCGGCCATGCTATGCTTGCGTTGTGCCGAAAGAGAAGAAATTATTTACATTTTCATAATTAGTGATATAAAAAGTTCGGTACAAGTAATCCCATCAAAGTGCCGCACTTCTTCTGGCGGGAACACAAGTCGGGTATTACAGTTTTTTGTTATTTCTAATATTCGGAACTATAACATCTATTGACCCTGAAAACACCGTGATTCTAAAATGCTTCCTACCTTAACATTCAAATTATAAACCTAGGTCAGCTATTTTCAAAGTGCCCCTATAGAAAAAAGTCATATAGGTTTTTTGTTTGTCTGGTTGGTCCCTATTACCAGTTTTTTAAATGACATGAAACTAATTACACCCTGTATAATATAATAGCTCAAAATGGGTTGTAATGTTTAATATTTTAAATAAATATACTTAGCTTTAGATTTGAGCGCCCATTGAAAAGGCCCATTACGTACATCTACGACCATTTAAAGATCAAAGTAAATGAAATACTAAAGTTGAATTTTTGGTGAAAATCGTGATTCGTGTGTGCCATGCATGTGATCAAAATAAACAAATAAAATAAACAAGACGCCAACGCTGTTAATTTATTTAAGTATTGCGTTGTTTGAATTTACATTATGATTGGACAGATCCACTTAAATACGCGTTAAAGTACTTTAACGCTTGTTGTCACGGCACACAAGCGTTAAAGTGATGTTACTTACAGATTTCCAACAAACGTCAACTTTGCACTATCAAATGTGAGAAAGCTTACTTCATCTATCTCCTGTAGATAAAATAGTGTATATCTGCGTTCGTAATTACACTTCACCTTATATTACTTGTCGCAGTTATTAACTTACGGGTATTCACCGAAGCGTATCTTGACCAGCTTATTTTCTTGCTTCGTTTCATACCTTTCATGCATAATTTTTTATGAAGTGATCACATACATTATGTCCTAGGTTAATTTATACATTCCATCTAAGGTTACTCATATAAAATGTCTTTCACGGTAAGTAATCAAAATTATGATACTTTATTTCTTTAGCTTACAATAAATCATGAATTAACGGATTGTTAAGCAACTAATATATTAAGAAAGACATTCAACATTTAATAAAACTAACTAGTGTAGCTAATGTATGGATAATAAATGGTGGCGCACAGTGGTGCAGAAAAAAGTTTTTCGTTCAAAATTTTCTAGAGCTCTTATTTTGCAACCGATTGAGATTTTTTTAATATTCGTGACTTAATTACGAAAAAATCTGTCATGGCCGATTTTTGAAATATGAAAACCTGAAGACTTTAAACCTTTGTGTCAGATACTTATTCTATTATTAGCTTAGAAAATTCACAGATTTCGCAATCCTTGCAACCATCGGGACATTGGAAATGATACACATACATAAAACATAAACTTATTCTGGACGAGGTGAAGGCGAGTCCGGAAACAGCTAGGATCCGTCCCAAAAAAACATGGTTTTAGGTACCTGTCTTGTTAAAAAAATAACTATTCGCTATTCAAACTTCGTGAATCCATGGCGTCTACGATTGGCGGTGACCACAACCGCATGTCTCAGTATTACGTCATCTGATCTCGACTTTTTCAATTCGGCGACCTGGATAAAACTCGCAGCTTTGACCCCATATACGAACATTAACATTTCCAATGTTAAAAAGCAGTGTGACATCCCCAGCACCCCCTTTGCTTTATCTACGACGCTAATACTGCCTGCGGCGCCGATAGTTGTTACCAATTACCTAGCAAAATAAGAATCAACCTAACTAACCTAACCATCCCATGAAAGATTGAAATCATTATAGGAAAAAGAAGGAAAACATTATTTCTGTCGTCAAATCAAACCTGAATTTGTGAAAAAATTCATTAATCGTTACAAAATAAGAATAAAAATTCGACGTGTCCAGGAGTTGACAAACAGCGCTAATGTGCTATAACACGGAAGAAATACTTGAACAGGCGGTACAATATCGATTGGCGCTGACCGACTACACCGCATCGCTTCCCACATAGTAACAGGCTCTCGATCAGTATTATATCATCTGATCTTGATACTATTATGTCGACGGCCTTGGGAAAACTCGTAACTTATGTCCTATACGCGAACATTAACAGCCATTTTAGCTTTTCAAACTTTACAATCATGCTTAAAAGTAGCCTATTTAGAATAATGAATTTAAATAATTTTTTCATTTCCATTTTGGATCTGCCATCTTGAATTTCTTACTGAAATTTAAAACTGAAACAATTTGAATTTAAAAACAGTAATCAGTAATATTTGAAACTGGTCAGTATTAACTTTAACGAAAATGTTTTCTTTAATCATATCTTAATATTTTATAGCCGCCATATTGATTGTGGCATGTTTCGGGTTGGTTCACGACAATTTGGATATCATATTTGTGATCAGCGACCTCGAAAACCCCAGAGTAGCAAGATTTATGTAAATTGTTTAAAGAAAAAATAATGGCCATTTAGACACACATTAACCGTCTTCAGGTTTTCATATTTCAAAAATCGGCCATGACAGATTTTTTCGTAATTAAATGAAATATTCGTATACACAAAAAAATCCCAGTCGGTTGCAAAATAAGAACTCTGGACAATTCTGAACAAAAAAACTTTTTTCTGGTCCACTGTGCGGTGATACCAAATGTACTAACTCGTGTGACTGAAAAATGTGCGTTCTTCTGTAAACTACATTCACGTGATTTTTTTCAGGAAAAGCTATTAATGGCATAGCATTGCTTGTAAGATGTACAATCTGCTCTAACTAAAGTTTTACAACGCTTTATTGATGATGTCAGGTAACTGCAGGTAATGATATGAAATATCAATGCCTTAATACAATTATTGTAATTTTCAGACAAAGATTAGTGGAGTGATGACTGAGTAAACAATTATTTGATAAATATATTTTTTAATCAACAAAATTAGTTTTGAAAAGAAAGTTATTTATTATTATTATTGATGCTGAGCGCAGTTTATGGACAACTTTCCGAAAATTTTAAAATTGCATGCACCGGACTTTTGCGGTTTTATATAATACTAAGATAAGGATATCAGCAGTGCGAAGAAATGTTAATGAAATATGTTTATAAGTAAAATGTGTGCTTCTAATATTTGGTATTCTACTTACGAGTCCAAAATCATAGCATATTCGTGTACTCACCTGAAACAAAACAAAAATAGATTAAGTTTCTTGAAAAGTAAAATAATAAAAATAATAATAACAAAATTAATGAATGACATGCATTTTCTTTTCTTTTGACACTAACTATGCGTTTTCATTTTAATTAATAGAACTCTCAATTTCAATGTGCCTATTTAATACGGACGGAAACTGTAATTATTTATCCCAATCTGAATTTTGAGTTTACGGGTATATAAAATTTGCAATCTGAAATTATTACTGTGTAATATAAATAAATATATAAATAACTTGACGTTGGGCAGAAAAAACATACGCATCATACTATTCTACATTCAGGTAATTGTACAATATGTGTATGGTCAAAGATTACACACCACCATTCCTTGATGGATAGAAAAATAAATAAATACAGCATTCGAAAATAAATATTAAAAACCTGTAAAAGTATTTAAACAAAACTGCAATGGTTTATAACAAAAAAGTGTTGTCTAAATGTTATTTGTGGCATTATCTTAATTTTTTTCTTCTACAATTTTTTGGGACTTCCTGCCACATGTATTTTTTCTTTTTAAGCGGTGCTCGGGGAATCTACAAAATCAATTAACCAGTATGTTACTGGTGAATAACCTCTACGTCTGTGACTTTTACGTCAAAGGATCAGTTAGTTAGAGGTTGCTTCTTTTTAAATAAATAACACAAATAAGTATAAAAACTTGAAATTAAATTTTTCTCCGACGTTTCGCAAATCTAATCTGTTTCCTTTTTCAAGGCTTTTTTTGAAAAATCTTTTTTGCTGTGTAAATAAATACACAGCTCTAAGAATGTGTGTTACATTCAATATCCATAGATACTTTTAACAAAAGAGGCAGATAGCAAAAAAAGAAAAATTAAAGAATCCGCGATAATATGATTGAATGAGGATAGATGCGTAGATGTCTGACAACTTGGTTGCCAATGTTAAAAGAAGAACTTCACAAACTTAACATTGTATAAAACTAAAAAAACTGTTAACTATATCAACAGTTCTATGTATATAGTAAGTATCTATGGATATTGAATATAACAAACACTCTCACAGCTGTGTATTTATCATACACAACAGAAAAGATTTTTCAAAAAAAGCCTTGAAAAAGGAAACAGATTAGATTTCCGAAACGTCGGCGAAATATTTAATTACAAGTTTATATACTTATTTGTGTCATTTATTTAAAAAAAAGCAACTTCGAACTGATCCTTTGCGTAAAAGTCACAGGCGTAGAGGTTATTTACCAGTAACATACTGGTTAATTGTGATATTTTGTAGATTCCCCGAGCACCGCTTAAAAAGAAAAAATACATGTGGCAGGAGGTCCCAAAGAATTGAAGAAAAAAAAGTAGATATTTTGCAAGTAAAAGTTGGATAAGGAATGTTCACATAGGACCTATTGCATAATCAACGACGATATTTCATAACAATATCCTGAACAATAAAATGTCCGTCTACTCCTCCATCTGTAAGCACAACTTAAAAAAGGTACGAGATTGTATTGAAATTTGGAGAGGAAGAACTCTATTGCAAATAAAAAAAAAAAAAAATGAATCACATATTTTAAAAACTGTTTTTAATTTTTATGTATAAGTAACGGATGATGAGCGAGTAGTGAGTACGCTTTAGACTCGAAATTCAAGGGCCGCGGTTCCAAACACTAATAGGTTTAATATAGTTCCTTTAAAAATATTTAAAAAAATGTTTAAGGTCATAATTTCTCCCGGGTGAACTTTCCTAACATACTGTCTCACTTTTCATGGCTCCCATATCACAACTCCCTTATTAACAACACGATTTAAAAAAAATTGATGGAAGATATTTACTCATCAGAAGATTGTTTCACGGTAAAGTATTTAATTTTATGCCTTTCAACTGGGCGACAATCCGCTAACACGCAGCATAACCAGAAGCAGAATGTATAATACCCCATTCCAGATCAAACACCCCCTACTATCCCAGGCGTTGCCTATCTTCTGGCAACCTCTAGCCACACTTTCCTTAACCATAACTTTTCTCTATCACACACTTTTTCCTTCACACCTTTATATATATTTATCTATCCTTTCCTCCTTTTATCTGTTTGTCAATTGTTTGTCTTTTTTGTAATTGTGTCCTTTCTTGTCCTAAATTCGTTTTAGACCGAAAAACCTTTTAAAAATTGCAACTATTAAAAAATCTTAATTCTTCGCCTCCCCTATTTTCCCGACGGCGCGCGGCGGGTAGACAGTTGGTCCAATTGCTTCAAATGGGTTTTTTCGTTGAGTTTTTTCTCCTGTGCCAGAAATCAAAATTTAATAGCGTTTAGTATCTTGTGCTCCAATAGTTTTTAGAGTATTAATTTTAAATGTTTTAAATCTGTAATACAGACATTACTAATTTTAATGTTAATTTTAAGCCGCCACCGGTAGGAGCTTTAACTTCTTGTATTTATTTTATTGAGCCAAACTGGTCCTGACCCGCCGAACCCTACGTACACCACGACGCTGCGCGACGTGGTTGTCTGGTTGGTTCCGGATCGCGATTCGGGGAGGCAATGTTTGTGTATTATTAATTTAAATAAAACTTGTTATGATAATGATGGTAAAGTATTTAAAAGTCCACCAGTGGCGTTCGTCATTATGAAGAAAACTGAACCAATGTTCCAAAAAAGATATTAGGCATTTTGCCTAATTTTACTGTAAAACAATTTCATAATCTCATTCGTTGTTATCAAAAACTTACTAATACCGAATTTCAATAAGATGGTGTACTTGGTGTTCATGTAATAAAATAATAAAATCTCCCTTTTTAAAGTACCAGTTATTACAGTCATAGACATAACTTTATTTTCGGACGCAATGAAGAGTTAATTAAGCTGGAAGAAGGCAGGCTTTCCATTTATAGTTAATCATGTGACTTTAGTCAGTTTACTTAACACTTTAAGGGCGGGTTGTATAAAGCATAGTTAAGGAGTTTTCCAGAGTAGTTAGTCAAATTCGTGTTGTACAACAATGGGTTAGCATTAACTGCCCGCGTTAAAGTTCAATTTCTTAACTGCCGAAAAATAGGCGGTTAACGTGAGGTAACTGTTGAATTATAACCTCAAAAACAAGAAAGTCTCAAGTATCAGAAATTGCTGAAATCATTAAATCAGTTAACAGCCGGTTTTACAATCGAAAGTTAACTTTCATGTTAGTTGACTTTTACTTGCAGGTTAACTATAACTTTACCGACACATGCGTTTTTCAATATAAAGTTAAGTGATGATTTGTAAACGAGAGGTTGTGAATAAAATTTTTAATGTTGGTACTGGAAAAATGGGTAATATACATAAAATGTATGAATTTTGGTCCAAAGTCACGTCACCTGCTATCAAATATAAATGTCAGAAGCAATTTATGAGTTAGTGGTCTATTACTAAGTATGTAGTATTTAGTATCGATCTATTTAAAAATCTCTTCCATCGTATTCTTCGAAAAAGTTAGATCTATACAGGATTACCTTGGCTACTCATCACTGCTATATGCATTTACTTCGTACATATCCATTTTTAGGCAAAATATCAAAAAATTATTTTGTGACAGTTATTTTATAGGTTATAAATTGCCAGTAAACTGCCAACTTCTAGTTTACCCACACCTCATCTGCTAGTAAAGTTAACTACTAGATAACTACCACATCGAAAATAACCAGCTATTGTAAAACCCAATTTCTATAATAACCTGAAAGTTAACTCTGACTGGAAGTTAACTAGCGATTGTAAAACCGGCTGTATATTGTAGTTATCTAGTAGTTAACTTTACTAGCAGATGAGGTGTGGGTTAACTAGAAGTTGGCAGTTTACTGGCAATTTATAACCTATAAAATAACTGTCACAAAACAATTTTTTGAAATTTCTCTTGAAAATGGATATATACGAAGTAATTTCATAAATCAGTGATGAGGAGCCAAGGTAATCCGGTAGAGATTTAACTTTTTCGAAGAATACGATGAAAGAGATTTTTTAAATAGATCGAGACTAAATACTACTTACTTACCTAATAATAGACCACTAACTCATAAATTGCTTCTGACATTTATATTTGATAGAAGGTGGCGTGACTTTGGCTAAAATTCATACATTTTATGTATATTACCCATTTTTCCCGTACCAACATTATAAATTTTATTCCCAACCTCTCGTTTACAAACCATCACTTAACTTTATATTGAAAAACGCAAGTGTCGGTAAAGTTGTAGTTAACCTGCAAGTAAGAGTCAGCTAACATGAAAGTTAACTTGCAATTGTAAAATCGGCTGTTAGTCAGTTAAATTTTACCTCCGGTTAGTTAACCAATCGGTAATGTGATTTTTATACAACTCGCACTAAATCAAACTTGGAAACAATAATGCCACTGAAAATGTGCTTTGCTATTATCAGTATGATTTGAGAAAATATACGAAATTGGATATCGATCCAATCTCGTTAAAATTCCACTTTGGTGCTTATTATTATATTAAGAATGTTAAATTTGTTTAAAATTGAACTTTTCATATTTCTAAGCCAATTGTTTTTGATTTAGACTGTTAAGTAAACTGACTGAAGTCACGTGATTAATTCTAAATGGAAAGCCTGTTGTCCTGTAGCTTCAATAATTCTTCATTACGTCCGGAAATAAAGTTAGAGGTTTACAAAAAAAAAGTTGTCTGGATCTGTGGGTCAGACCATACGTTTCTTATGTATTTTTCGACGCTGAATTCGAATCTGTTTTTAGTTTTGCTCTATCACGTCAGGATTTTGAGATATTCTAACCTAAATGTTAGACATATTTGAGGTTATGTAGCTTTGAGATTTTTTTTTCTCTTAAGAAATCATGTATGGGATCTTAAAGTACAAATCTTCCTCTTTAAAATGCCCTAGAGTTTGCTCAAATATCTTTTTTTTTGCTGAGATAACGAATTTTTAAAATTGTCTGTTCATATCATATCTTTCCCAATACATTTAATTAGTACGGAAACCTTATGGTCATTATTTAAATTGCAATATTTCGGCGAAAAAAAAAAAAAAAGAAGATATTTGAGCAAACTCAACGGTATTTTAAAGGTGAAGACTTGTACTTGAAGATCCCACACATGGTTTCTTGAGACAAAAAATTATCAAAGCTACATAACCTCAAGTATGTCCAACTACACAAGAAACGTATGGTCTGACCCCAGATCCAGAAAACTTTTTTCTTTTTGTAAACCTGTGATACTTAATTGGAAAAGGGAAAATTTTATTTTCTTATTACGTGAACACCAAGCACACTACCTTGTTAAAATTCGGTATTAGTGAGTTTTTGATTAACAGCGGCTAAGATTAGGAGATTGTTTTACAGTTAAAAACTTTGCTTAATACATCGTTTTTTTTTTTTTTTGGAAAATTAAGTTCATTTATCTCCATAAGAACGAACGCCACTGGTGGATTTTAAAATATTTTACCGTGGTGCAATTTTCTGATGGGTAAGTACCTTCCACCCAACTTTAAAAAAAATTCATTGTTAATAAGGGCACTGTGATATGGGAATCATGAAAAGTGAGTATACTGTATGTCTACTGCAAAGAGTATAATATTTACTTTAGGTTTTGTCTTTTGGATGATCACCTTGTATATATATTTACTAAAAGTATAATCTGTGGTATTCTACCTATATTCCAAATATTCTTTTCTAAACGTGAAATGAAAATTTCGCGTTAGATTAAGCATTTATATGGTTTTGAAATACATCAGGCTAATATATTGGGTAGTACCAACTTAAAATAAAAATAACAGGAATAAATCATGTGGATTCATTTATTATATTGAAATTAATAACGACACATATTTATAACCTTCATAATATATACGTTACAAATCAATACGTGACAAATTAATAATAATTTAAACATATCTATTTATTAATTATCTGTCAATTTATTTACCATATTTATTCATTAAATCGCAAATCTGTTTTCAATCGACAATTTAGCACACGCTGATTTTTTTTGGGTAACATCAAATAACGTCCACGCATAAGCGCATGGTCATATCGGCGCACCGCACATCGCCCGTCGCAAAGCATTACGTTCATTGGCCTTTCGTGCCAGTTTTACGATATTCCCTGTCACGAAAGACCATGAAAATTGTTACTGGTGCTGTGCTATGTATGATGTGCGGTAGGCCGCGCCGAAGTGGTCATGCGTCAGGAAAAAAACATTTAACATGGTAAGACATTCCTATATGTTAAAATTAATAAAAATTGTTAGTACCGTTTTAGAGAAGAAATGATTTCCTACTTTTAACTCCTACACCCACAGCTTTCCTCCGTACATATTCTAGGAGAAATTGGTAACGCCATTTCATATTGGTAGCAAGGCAGTACCCTTTATGTTAAATATAATCAAAATCGATAGAACCGTTTTAAAAAAAAAGTATTTTTGACTTTTAACTAAAACCCCATCACAACCTCCTCCATGCATTTTCACAAACATAGCATTCAAGAAAATTTCAATCTATTTGTGTCGGCACATTTAACCTATCGTCGTAGGAAACTGAGATTAAACACTCTCGCGATGTGTCCCACTTACCATGAGTGATACGAAGATGTGATTTGTTTTATATAAATTTGCCTAAATAAATATTAAATTACATTGCACCACTTGAATTTTTTAAGAACATACAACCGTATTAATCAAATTCAAATCTTATTATTGAACAACTTCTTTTTAAGTTTAGCTCTCGTGCGTGTTAGTGGTTTGGATCGGCAAATGATTTTTAATGAATTTCATGTATTTCGCCTGTTTAGGGTCCCGATTACAATACAGAAACTGGCGAGGTTATATTTAAGTGTTAATTTTAAAACAAATACCAGAAAAGTGCATCAATGAGAATAAACGTACAATGGGGAGCAGCAAAGTAGCAATTGAACGTATGTAGAAAGTTTTCAAGTGTAACGAATCGCCCTGAGAGTGGGAAGTAATCGCCAATCGTTCCAGAAAACACTACTGGCATCCTTATCACATAAATTATATCGTGTTCTTCACGCGCAAGATGGTAAGTTCACCCTCACAACCACAGATAGACTTTTTTTAAGAATCATTTTCATAGGTACAGCGGCCGTGCAAACGACCGTAATATGGAAAAGTAAAAACCAGAAACACTGAATTAGGTTAGGCCTTGGCTGAGAATACAAGACGGTCGTGAAATCACAGATAACAATTGCCGATCTTCGTTATAGAGACGCTGTACACAAAAAGAATGAAGCATATCTCTGTATAATAAAAATGGGTGGTTTACGTTCCAAGAATCGGTCTAAAAAAATGAAGTAAAAATCAACATCTCTCAGGTTTCCTTCGATAACCTTGATCAATGAAGAAAATTTATTACACACTTTATACATATAAAATAAAATTTTTATACAAATACAACAAATTAGAATGCCAGTCGATTAATAAATATCACAAACAAAAGAACATGTTTATTGTTTACATGCATTTTTCGTAATTACCTCAATATTTTTTATCATCCGACAGTGACACTGACCCTTCAGAAAATCGGGTCAATACTGTATATATCTTACAAGCACATATTATGACGTAAGTAAAAGATGCACCTCAATCTATAAAGTAGTAAATATTCACGCATGCTGTTAATATAAGGTCGCTAGCGAAATTTACGAATATATAAATATATAAGTATGATCTATCTATCCTTTATATAACTGATAGATTATAATATTTAAATGTCAATTAATAAAAAATACCTAAAAGCTATTTATGCGAAGATCAAACCTGTATCGTGATTGGCCACGATCCAATTGCTAATTTCTGCAGTTTCAATCATCATTCTAATTAATTACTATGATAATTGGTTTAAAGCATTGCGTTTTAGTTAGATGCATTCAATAGATACACTGAGAAAAAGGTATTTTGTCCACGACTATTAAATAATGTATTCATTATATATGTGTTTCCTCAAGGATAGTGCTATCCATTATTCCCTGCAGTGAATAATGAGGACAGTCAGTTGTTTATAAGAAATACCTCAGTGAATTTTAACTAAAAATTTAAAATGTCCAAATTACAGCAACCAAAAGATAAGTGTTGTCTCTAAGTTTTCTAGGAAGCACTCAAATGCCGAAGAGAAAACTCAAAAACTACATTAGTAAGTTTTTTTTTTCAAGCATATCATCTATTAGCCACATGCGGCAATCCCCAATATTATTTTTTAAACCATTTACCTACGTGCCTACAAACTTATTTTATTAGTATATAAAACAAAAATATTTATTCCGTAAAAATTCTTTCGGTTTAATTTTAAACAAAAGATTTTGGTCCTAGACAATGAGGAGATTTAGAAGTTATTTTTAATTTAGCAAAGGGAACATAAATATTATATGTTTCTGTCTCGTCATTACATTATGATACTGGCCATTTAATATATCTTCTTGATAAATATATATGTGCATATTTCAAATATAAATACACCTGGTAAAGTCAAAATCTTATATTTTTTTAAAATTTCCCTGCAGGAATGGGTACTTGAAACACCGGCAATGCACCTTACAATACGTTTTTGAGCTTTAAAAATATGAGTAGCAAAAGTGGAATTCCCGGAGAAGTAGACACCATATCTTAAACTAGATTCAACTTGTGCGTAATATAAACAGAGAAGTTGTTCTGTACATAGCACCATTCTTATATTTCTAAATAATGTTATGGATGCAAGCTTGGAAATTACATTTTCACATTGAATTTTCCAATTAAGATTTTTATCTAAGTGTAACCCTAGAAATTTGACTGTATCTGCTTCAGTACATAAAGTATCATATATATTAAAATTTAACTGTTTATTCTATTTTTGACTGTTATGAAATCTTAAGATCTGGGCTTTTTTGCCATAAAAATATAGTAAATTTTGGGAAAACCATTCATTTAGTAGTAAGTAAGCTATTGCCGTCGAGTTCGAAACTTTCATCTGTTTTATTTGAATCAATTAAAGAGGTGTCATCAGCATACATCGTAAAGTGAGAAGTAGATGATATGGAATCTAATTCATTTACATATAGCAAAAATAGCACAGGACCCAAGATAGAGCCTTGTGGAACTCCTAGTATCAAATAAAACCATGTTTGCTGTTATACTTACTACTAACTCGCCGTTCTCAAGAAAAGTTTTCACCCAATTCAGTGTTATTCATAAAATTCTATAATTATTTAATTTGGCCGATAATTTCTGATGGTCCACGCAGTCGAATACCCTGCTGAGGTCACAGAATATCCCAACAGAGCATTCGCCCACTTCAAGAAAATTTAATATTTTTCATAAAATGATGTACGTCTGTAGTAGTTAAAATACATTGGTTTATGTTAACAGATCTGTTGTTTTAGCTTTTTCTGCTCAATTTGATATTATTCTGTTTTCTCAGTGTAAAAATATTCTCGCTACGTTTAACTTATTTATGAAACCTCTCCCGATAATTCGTCATCATTATTTCCTCTCGGATAGGTAGTTCTGTTTTATTTTATATCCCCATCCGACGCGTATAAAAATGGATGCGGTACATTTTTTACTGCCCTTTATGTAATGTATTAGATACGCGACGCATACATCTTTCCATTCTCATAAATACGTGAGAAGATACTAAATTTCCATTTCAGCTCAATTCACCCTGGTAACATCCATAAATTTCTACTGTAATACACGGAATAATACTTCTTTCTAGCTTTCCAGCAACTTCCCTCTCATATTTTCCGTTGATGCTTTTAAAATGTGATTTATTTCTGCCTGAAAATATAACAGCGATAACCTTCATGGACGTGACGTAACGAGACATTTTCTCGTATGGGATAAGATCAATTCTTCAGGTTCTGTACTTTCTTGGAAAAGTTTATAAAGAGTATAATATCGCGGTAACCAATATCCAATATAATTACTTTTTTAAAGGGGGTTCTCAATTCGGCCAGCACGTATGTCTTTTTTCTGTTTGTTCAATCATTTCCAGGGTTCGGATATCAGTGCGTCATTTCACAATTTATGAGGGGCGTACTGAGACGCGTTTGTAAGACGGCTTTCACTTTGATAGACAGAAATAAACATAAATGACGCTTCCTAAATGTAAATAATAACTCCGTTTTTACAACGTGCTGCCGACTAGAGATGGTAGAGGTACGTAGCGAACGATGGCCGACGCGACGGGAGGTTGACCGCACGTCTTTTGAGAACATTACATGGCGATCGTTTCAAAATAACGTTATTCTGTAGTGAAATTTTTTTAAAAGGCCGCGCTTGTAACGCTAAATGAGTGGAACCGCTTTTCCCATCTATACCAGTGAGCATAGTCGTTTTCATATTTTTAATCTACGTAAAAAAAGGAGTCAAAGGAGTCCGCGCGGCGGTATCATTGAATCGGTAAAGATGCCGCCTGCCCGCTTTGTAGTTACCGCATTTTTTGTGTGCATTGGAAATATGAGGACAACTATAATCGTCTGTGCTGTGAAACAGACAGTGGCCAGTGGCAACACAAACGCGACCTTGACTTGCACAATATCTATGTCTCGCACACTGCCATTCATCAAAGGAAATACATTTATTAAAAATACGAGTCCTACATATAACCAGCAAAAATTACGACAAAGAATAGGATATGCTGTACACAATAAAACATTTTCTAAAATTATTTACATATAAATATATACCTGTTAGAACATACAGGCATATGCACCTACACAGGTACATACACACATATATATTACTGTGTATTCTACTCAAACAAACATAACGTAATCGTATATATCACCTACTAGCTAAATACTAGTCTTCAATTTAGATACGGTGGTGTTAAACACATTATTATTGTATTGCACAGAAAAATAAGTCTGATGACGATTGAAGTATGAGGCGTAAATTGACTGAAGGATTGAGGATGTCTAGAATTCGCGATATGTGGTGTGAAGTTGTCGGATATACTAAAGAGCAAAGGCAGGTCAACGAAAACAGTACATGAATCACAGAACGCCCGTCAAGCCGTTGTGAATAAGAAGAAGACGAACAAGAAGGAAAATAATTCGGATGAGGAATATTTAAATCAAGCATTTCTGGACAACCGGTTTCGGAATTCAATAATGTATACAATAAAACTATGGATTTAGCTTGTCTACGTGTATACAAAGAAATCGTGTCACATTCAAGCACTAATAACTCATGGGAGTAACCAATGGGCGTGTCGGTTCCAGTTATTTTAAAGGACATACATATTAAGAATTTCCTCTGTACGTCTTGAAGGACATGCAATTAATTTTCATATCTAGAATACTCCAAATGAGAACGAACAGAAACGTAATAAAAAGTGCATCCAGTGAGCGAAACTATTTTGCATTGTGTTATGACAAAACCCATGTTCTTATTAGCTTTACTGACAATCTCATGAATGTGACTCTTAAATCTCTGTATGAAGTTCGGCGATGTAGACAAGTGTGGTCCAAACTATAAGAAAATATGATCCCATTCCTTTTACGATTGTAGGGTTATTACACTGCTGAGTGTGATTATTTATTGGGCACCATCTACTTATGCTGTCAAGTGTTGCAACTTACGTTCGAAATTGAGCAGCAGATTTTCATATCGGGCACACAGTAGATGTTTTTCGTTAAGGTTAAACGTGATGTCATTTATGTAGATATTAAAATAGCACAGGACCCAAAACCGATCCTTGTGGAACTCCGGACGTATCGTTTAAATGTTTAGATTTGTAGCCTCTATGTTTAACAAATTGTAGTCTATTGCTGAGGTATGACTTAAACAAAGTAAGCAGATTAAGTCATAGGCCAACATGAACCCGCTTAGTTAGCAATACACCATGATCCAAGCGACCACAGACTGAAAAGTCGGTGTATATTACGTCCACCGGACTTTGATGAGAACCCCTAAAATGCGTAATATACAGCAATTTCTTGGTTGCCTACCTGCCTGTCATAAAACCTGTTTCCATATTTGTGGGAAAATGGGAAAAATAGAGCTCGGCGGTGGTTCCTCTTGAGTTACATCAAGTTACATCTAGTTAAGGCGAGCAAAAATAGGAAAAGATTATTTTTAATCGAATGTATGTATGCGAGAATATGGTAACATTGTATTAAAATTGGTAGTTAGTCGGGTATTTTCGGACTAGCTGATACTGATGTTAAAACTTGAACATTCAAAATTACGAATTCAATAGGATTTACATAACTTTTGACTATTAAAACGGGAGAAATTTCACCGCAAATCGGTTAATTGAACTTTATTTCTTAATATCGATATAGAGGTCGGTAGGAAAATTAACTAGTGCTGGGACGAATGGATTCGCATCACGAATCTGAATCATCGAAAATGATTCGAATCACGGATGCTCAGTTCGGATCCTTTTCGTAAAAAAAAAAAAATGATTCGAATCCTTTTTTTCGGACCATAGATCTGGCTCCTTGCTTCAATACTGCTAAATGAAGCAATATGAATTTAATTGCTTTAATCAAGAACTGTGTGTCTAACGAGAAAAACGCAAGAAGCCGTTTTCATGTAGAACTGACCAGGCTAATAAAAAAACCACATGGAAAAATGTCAGTGGCATACTACTTTTTTGTTAAAAAATATCAAAGGACATGTTCGCAGGGACGCCACTGGTGGAGCTATAAAATAACTTTTCTAACTAAAATATGTGGTTTTATATCCTAGTAACACATCAAAATTGAAAATAATATCTAAAATACTTTGAGTTATTACAAAATAACGATTAAAAAAATTCAACACCCTGTAGCAAAGAATTTAAACCGTCGCGGACATGTGTTCGTATGAACTTACACCCTGAAATATTAGCACGTCATTAAGGAACACCCTGCATACTATACGTTTTTTGCGCAAGGCGAATTTACTCCGGCCCTTACAAACTACACCATTTGAACTTAACTGCAGTGACTGTGGCTGGAACTGGAAATAGCATTCTGCCCGGCTTAGAGCGCAAGAGGGTGGCAAAACACACCTTTAGTGTCGAGGAAATGGGTTCTGAGCTCTCCCCAGACCGACCGGGTCACCGGAGCTCGTTTCAGGTAATCTCTAGAGAGCCAGTGGAAGTTTTAGTGACATGGCCAACGTGATCTGCGAGTATACCTGCGGACATCAACTGCACGTATTACTTTGTTTTTCTGGGATAAAAATTTAACCAGATCGTGTACTGTGTAGTAAACACTAAACTTTATATGTACTGTTGGAGCACTAAAGTCAATGCAGTGTAACGGATGCACTTTTGGATCTCAAGCGGAACTGTAATTAGAATGACAGCGTGTTAATGTTGCTAATATCGGAAGTCGTAATTCAATAACTATTCATTTTGTTTATTTAGAATTACGTCTGTAATACAGCAGAATTTAAAAGCATTTGAAGGGTACAGGCTAAAAAGGCTGAGGGTCACAAAATGTTAGTTTCGAGAAAACGAATTTTTAAACCTAAAACTCCATATTTTTTAAATTACATACAGGGTGATTCGTGAGGAGAGGGTCGTACTTTACCAAAAGATAGAAAACATTGAGGTGATCTTAAATTCCCAAACAGTAATGGCTAAGGCGACCCCGTTTTCGAAATAAAGGATGCTTTATATTCTTTGGAAGAATATTCTTTTCGCCATATATCTGTAATGCGTAAGCGGAATCCAATGTATTTTGATTACAGTAGTCATTCACCATCTAATGCCTGGGATATTAATAAAATATTAGGGCCGCACCCAGAATAAAAATATTTTAAAGTTAATCCTAGAAAATAACACCCTCTATACTGTTTATAAAATATTTGACATTAAAATATTAATTTACACCTAGAAAGATACAACGTCTCATAAAAAAATCTTTTGGCACCATTTCATCGTTTAAATAAAAAAATTAATTTGGGTTCAAATTTTTTTCTTCTTTAAATGAGAAATTAAAAGAAAAAAGTAACTCTAGGAATTACCTACATATTATTTTTTTGTTCCCTATCTGCACTACCAAACGGTAGTTCTCCAAACTCTGGTTTCAGCAATATTTAATTAATTTCAAGAGTAATTAATTGTTACAATCATCTAGTCTTGCCATTACATTTGTTTTAAAAGTCATGGCTTTCAAAAAAGTACTTTTTAATAATCAAGTGGGTACCTGTCAAAAATCAGTCATATTGTAATTATAGTGTCACGTCACCACTGTTGCTTTTACTGGTTACAATATTGTCTTGTAATAATTCTAAATCATGCCGTTTACATACGCGAGTAGAGAATACGCAAATATGGCAATGCAAAAGCTGCTGAAAGGGAATACAGACGCCGGTTTGGAAATTAACGTGTAGCAGATTATAAAACATTGTTTAGTGTTTAGACATCTTTCTGAAACTGGAACCGTTCCCTCAATCATGAAAATAGAACGTCCTGTTAACCGGGAAGAAGAAGATTTGATTTTAAATATGGTTGACCAGAACCCAAAAATCAGCACAAGAATTGGTCAACAATTAAATATTCCTCAAACCAGAGTTTGGTGCCAGATGATGAAATATTTCGGTGATGGTATAAAGAATAATACTCGAAATTTTCATATTTGGAGTCATGAGAATAACCGTGCAATAATCCAAAAGAATTCCCAACATAGATTTTCTGTAAATGTGTGGTGTGGGATGTTCAATAATAATCTCATAGGTCCTTATATTTTTGAAGGTCGCTTAAATGGTGACAATTATTTAGATTTTTTACAACATACCCTGCCAAATTTATTAAATAATGTAAACACAAGCGGAATGTGGTTTCAACATGATGGGACTACGCCGCATTTTTCGGTACGAGTCAGAAACTATCTGAATGAACAATAACCAAATAGGTGGATTGGTCGGGGTGGTCCCGTTGCATGGCCTCCGAGATCACCAGATCTCACACCCCTTGACTATTTTTTGTGAGGCTATTTAAAAACTGAAGTATATAAAGAAGAAATAAATACCAGAGAGCAGCTGATTGCAAGAATTGGGCATTTTTGCAATGAAATTAAAAACACTTTAGAGATTGTTAGAAAAAGTGTAAATGAAATGACAAATCCATCAAGAAAATGTACTGAATTTGGCGGTGGTCACTTTAAAAATAGACTGCGATTCAAAATAATTTAATTGGATTTAGTAAGTTTGACTGATTTCTTATGTTCTAGTTAAATTGTTAATTTGCATTATTTATTATTTTGTTAAGTTTATTACACATTCATTACAAAATATTTTTTTTATTTCACCAGGTACATGTAATGAATTTTTATTCTCCCTATTTGCACTACCTTTTGCTAGTGCAGATAGGGAACAAAAAAAATTATATGTAGTTAATCCCTAGTGACGTTTCCATCAATTTCTCATTTAAAGAAAAAAATATTTGACCCTCAACAATTTAATTTTTTTATTTAAACAATGAAATGGTGCCAAAAGAATTTTTATGGGATGTTGTATCTTTCTAGGTGTAAATTAATATTTTAATGTCAAATATTTTATAAACAGTATACAGAGTGTTATTTTCTACGAATAACTTAAAAATATTTTTATTCTCGGTCTGGCCCTCATATTTTATTAATATCCCAGGCATTAGATGGTGAATGACTACTGTAATCAAAATACAAAATTTCATTGGATTCCGCTTACGCATTATAGATATATGGCGAAAAGAATATTCTTCCAAAAAATTTAAAATACCCTGTATTTCGAAAACGTGGCCGCTTTAGCCATTACTGTTTGGGTATTTAAGATCACCTCAATGTTTTCTATCTTTTGGTAAAGTACGACCCTCTCCTCACGAATCACCCTGTATATTGCCGACTTTGGTCAAATTTTCAGTAAAGACCATGTGTATGTCCCACTAATTATTTATATTAGGCGTACGGAATGAAACTGAAAAAGGGTTATGCACGTTTAGACAGTGGATAAGGATATAGGTCCAAGTATTCTCACGTATTTCCATCTCCAGGATGGTCGGTTCCAAATACTTATAACAAGGGATAAACACTAACACTTTATTTAATAACTTACTGCAAACTACACAATACTTTTATTAACTAAAATACACTTTACTGGACTAAATAGTAAGGGGTCCAAAGCATTAAAAATTGAAATGACCCATTCCAACAAGGTAAATAAGTTTTGAGCTCGCATATCGAAAGAGGGTCCTAATGGGCATCAGAAATGGCTTGTTGGACTTTTGTTGAGGATTGCACAACTTCTCCACAAGAAAAAAAGATGGCGGAATGTTATTTCAAGAATTCGTGTTTTTAAACGTATACCTCTCGCTAGAAACTTAACTACATGCGATATTGATCTGATTTTTTTTTCTATACATACTACTGACATGAGCGCATATGCCTGTACTAGTAGAGTTTCAAAATCACTTACGGTTTTTTTCTAATTAAATCCTAAATCACAGGAACGAAATTTGTGTGTTTGAAATTTCGACGTGCGGATAACTACATTAAATGTTTAATTTTCTTATATATTATATGCGAATGAAATATGGTCTAAAGATCAACAAAGTTTTTGCAAAAAAAATTAACTCGATATCTCATACAGTTTTCGAGTTACAGATTTTTTAATTCGATCGTAATAATGCCTTGTTATGATAACGCGCAATGTGACAGCTGCGGCAGGATTCGGTCTGTGAATTGTGAATAGACATTAGTCTAATAACTAATTTCATTATGGTATTATATTACTATTAATCAGTAGGTCACCAATTGTCTGAAAATTAGACAATCATTTATGTGTTACAACTACGTGATTTTACAATAGAGTCTGTTAAAATATAGATGCAGAAATAATCGTTTAATGATTACTGAAAAAAGGAAACTTTGAAGTACGTCCAATTTGCTTAGAAAATTTTCAGTTACGTCATTTTGGCTTAGAAGGACTGTATATATCGAAAGGTGCAAATACAGTATGAAATCGTCAATAAATTATACAAATTTGAGATAAAAAAATAAAAATTGTCCGAAATTTCATATTTAAGAAAATGTATGGTATGACTTAAAAACCCATCAGAATTATATGAATTCGCCATAACAGACACAATTCTTATTCTAAACTGGAATTACTTTATAAATAGTAACAAATATAAAGCAAATAATCTAAAATACATTTTAGAATGTTGGTGTAAATAATGACATACCTACGTTGCCCAATAATGTGAACTTGCAATCATGAAGAAGGGAACCAATAATATTTGCGCAAGGTATGTTTAATTTTTGCAAAATAGAAAACCTACAAAAATTGTGTGGGTACATGACAACAAAGGGTATCTTAAGATACTCACGAAATCAGTAAATAATTAAGTGAAAAATATGAAGAAGAAAATATTGTAAAAACATTATTAGCAGTCGGTGTATTGTGTGACCTGTCAGTTGTCCTTTCCGAAGAGGATAAATGAGCAGTTATTGTTGCCTTAAAATGAACACGCCAACTATATATTTTGATTAATTTTGGAGATAACTGCGATGCAATAATTGATGATCGTGTAATTTAAGGTGTTCGTAAGTCCTATGTGAATTTATCCATACAGATTCACATAGGACTTACGGATTAAGGATTTATATTCACTACGGCCATCTGTAGTGAATTTAAATCTTTAGATTTGCTAAGGCAGTATTTATTTTTCCTTAAGGTTATTAGACTTACGTTAGCTACGTCCGCGTCCTACACAAGACACTTCCTTACTGCATTTAAAACGAGCATTACAGGGGACGGTAGTTCAGTGGTTCAGTGTACTTAGTAAAATTTTAGTGTCCAAGCGATTTTCCGATCTCCTTCCCAATTTACCTTTTCCCAGAAAATTTGGATATCTGATAGAGAATAACCAAATAAAATCACAAATGATGACAAAAAGTCACAACTGGTTCTAAAGAAAACAAATAGTGGAATTGTAAAGTAAACTGTGATTAAAAATGTGCGTCCACTTGGTGTTTTGTTGCATGTATAGCCTTTCCTAACAATTGTTTTAAGGGCAGAAATAATACAGAGCAGTTTTTAGCAGACAGTGCTTCTTAATAGTAATGCCTATGTAGTGGTTTGTCAATGCTTACTGAGCTGTGTATACTTATTATGCATTATTATTATTATTTTTATTACTTATGTATATATTACAAGTTTTGTGTACGTTTTTATGTTTTCATATTTGTAAAATGCTATATCATTTGTACCACAATAATGATATACTTAATAAATAATATCTCTATACAACACTTTCATAATTAATAGATCGAGTAAATCATCGGCCAAATGAGTTTCTTTTTACCTGTTAATATTTTTGCAAAATTGTAAAAATGTAAATAATAGCACAATTTCAAAAATGTATTGGCTTACCATCTTAATGCATTACACTTAGCCAGAAAACAGCCGCATGCTAACAGGAATACCACGAATCTAATTATGGTTTATTTTAAAAAGTCGTTAACTCAAAAACTGTACAAGATATCGAGCTAATTTTTTTTGCAAAAACTCTGTTGATCTTTAGACCATATTTCATTCGTATATAGTATATAAAAAAATTGAATATTTAATATAGTTGCCCGCACGTCGAAATTTCAAACACACAAATTTCGTTACTGTGATTTAGGATTTATTTAGAAAAACACCGTAAGCGAGTTTGAAATTTAACTAGTACAGATAGATGCGCTCATGTCAGTAGTATATAAATAAAAAAAATCAAATCAATATCGCATGTGGTTCACTCTCTAGCGAGAGGTATACGTTTAAAAACACGAATTCTTGAAAAATATTTCGCCATCTTTTTTTCTTGTGGAGAAGTTATGCAATCGTCAACAAAAGTCCAACAAGCCATTTCTGATGCCCATTAGGACCCTCTTTCGATATCCGAGCTCAAAAATTATTTACCTTGCTGGAATGGGTTACTTGGCGATTTAGACGGCTTTCGAAGGCGTGGACCCTCTACTAAAAATAACCAGTAACAATGTTTACTACTTAATATTTACACTTTCCATTTACTTTAGATTTCTGACATCTCACGTGTCATTCAAAAACTGACTTTCCCGCCCTGCATCTTGCCTTATCTACTCCAAAAACGTCTCTAGGGTCATCTATAAATCTTCTATACCTTTCTCGGCGGCTATTCAGAACAATGTAGAAACTTAATCTTCTATACATTTCTAGAAACGTACTTCTACCAGTGGCGTATCAGCCTCCCGTCCAAAGGGGGTGTAATGCGTAACAGTATTTATGTACCCTTCATTTAAAATTAAATTAAAATACATTTAATAAACCAGACGATCAAAAAGTGAATAAAATCGTTAGTAAAATCAAAAGTGCACAGCCTGCAAATTGTTTTATTCGGTAAGTGCTATGCGTATAACATTAGTTCGGTTGGTGAAATATTTTCACATGCGTTATTCTCGAAAATTGTTTATCTTAGAAAAAAAGTTGCTTTCATACTTTATATCATTATCTTTATTTTTTTCCCTATATATTTCGAAAGATAAAAGGTTTTCCGTTTTTTCCCCTGCAAATTCTCACATTTTATGGACCTAGCCCTAGAAAAAAAATATTTTCTACACTCATTAAAATTAATACTAAATGCAATTATATTACGTGCCGAGAATGAAAGAAACACTCGCGAAAATTCGTGATGGTATTAAACAATTATTTATAATAATT
The DNA here is from genome assembly GCA_963583905.1 of Stenurella melanura. Taxonomy (NCBI): domain Eukaryota; kingdom Metazoa; phylum Arthropoda; class Insecta; order Coleoptera; family Cerambycidae; genus Stenurella; species Stenurella melanura. Next base: position 22,174,257 of record OY757311.1, on the reverse strand, counting down.
AATCTATTCGACGGATCATTAGGGCATTCTTATTCACAACGTCTTGTGGTTCATGTAATGTTCCAGTTTGCCTTCCTTTGCTGTACAGCATATTCGACAGCATCACGCCATCTACCGAGGCTGCCTGTTAGGCACTCGGCCTCATCAAAGTTCTTTCCCATTAACTCTTTGGTGGCATCAGTCCCACGTTTTGGTGGTCTTCCCTCTTCGTCTCTTGCCATCTGATCCCTCCTGGACAATCAAACGTCCTATATTGTCATCTTTCTGATTACTGCGGCGAACAAATAAGAGAATTTGAGAAAATACGATACTGGAGAGTCGCTTTGTGGGACGTATTTCTTGGAGAATCGAAATGTTGGTACGATGGGCTGTCCAGGGAACTAGCAGCAAACGCCTCCAAACACATGTCAAACGCATCAATACGTTGTCTATTACTGAACAAAATATGGTAATTGTTGACTGTAACCATTTTACGTTTCACGATGCGCACGATATGCTCTATATTAATATTGACAAAACAATTTTCAAGAATATAGCTCCTCCCCAAAAAAGATTGTATACGCCACTAAACACAATTAAAATTTTAAATTAAATGAAAGACTGTCTATAATAAAAGAATAACCATAAATCGTGATGGCTAAATCTTGTTCGATTTTATTTAAAAAATTTAAATTATCATTATTTTCATCAAATTTCAAAATTATCTAAAACAAATAAACATGGACAAATATACGTATGGCGATACGGGTGCTGGAAAATTAGTGGGGTAAAGCGGTTATAGTCCGAACGAAGATTGCTAACTAATGGATTTGAAAATCCCACGTTAGTTGCAGCAAGCTTGGAAGAGCTTATACACTTACTAGACAATAAGCTCTGATTATGGTACAAGTGTAAATTACAACAAAACGAAAGTTAGGACTGTATCCAGCAAATGAAAACGTTCTCAGAAGCGACCTTCCAGGATCGCATCTTCTCGAATCCTTTAATTTATTGGCCACAACAATCGGAGAAAGAAGGCCACAAAAAGGTAGGGCTGATGCCACCAAGGAGCTGATGAGAAAAAGCTTTGATGAAACAGGCTGCCTAGAGACTAGAAAAGTGCTTGGGAAAAATGCAATAAATTTTTTGCGGAGAAGTATAAAATGATTTGGAGAAGCTCGCGTTGAAGGATTCCGATTTAAATGGAGCCAAAAGCATTGCAAAGCTGCGAGAACTTACCATAAAGACTTATGCATTACTCCAGTTTCTAATAATACAATTACCATGACCCCACTCGTCAAATCTGTCAAATGAGAGCATTTTCCAACTTAGAGAATGGGCTACTTTGCATCGGAGGTGGTGGGAAGATAGGGAAAACGATGGAAAGATGGGAAGTTGGTGGGAAAGGTAGTGGAAAAATAGTGGGAATATGGGAAGATGGAAGAAGCGTGAGGAAGGTTGGTGAGAAAGTGGGAAAATATAGTGGAGAAGCGGGCAAAGATATATTTAAGCATATAAGGAAGAGTAGGTAAACCTAAACAATGAATGATTATGCAGTTACGCCATAGTCGGCAAGCATACGGTGAACTTAATTTATTTGCTGAGTAAGCTAAAAGGAGATAGTATTTTCATAATGTTTTCTCTATGTTAGATGAGGATGCATATAAAACAGCAGATTGTATACGGAAAAGTTGCTTAGTGTGGACGAGATGTCTTCATCGAACGACCGTCCACTGAAGTAATCACTAGGAAATCTAGGATTTTGACAGAAAAACGCGTCATGAGTAACACTATTGGATTTTCTTGTGATGAAACAACAACAATGGCACTACTCGAAGTATCAACACAAAGTATCTGCATAATTGCGACATGTCATAATACAGTAACATGGTTTCAAACACAGTAAATCATTGGGGTTAGCGTATCTATCACTATCAGTGTTCAAATGGCATCATAATACTGTTTTATGGTACAGTACGGGAATCCAGGATTCCCAGAGAGCTACTAACAGCCACACAAAAAATGTTTCATAACAATTTGCCGTCTCGAGATTGTTTGTCTACAGGTGTGCTCTAAATTTAAGAATTCCGGATAAAAGGTATAAATTAATATTAAAAGTTGATTATGATAATTAGTATATGAATAATTATATAAGTTTATCATAGATCATTTCACACGGGCCCCCAAATAAAGTCAGATTTGAACTCAAATAAACATTTTTATTTTAAATATTTTTTTATGGTTGTGATTGATATTGACACCGAGATTCGTGACACCACACACGGGCCCTCAGCTCCCGCTGTCTTGAATGTTATTAAAGTGTCACTGAGTCTGATATTTCAACACATGTGATACACCGAAAGTTATCAGCACAAAAGCGCCATTCAATAGTGCTTAATAACATCTTTAGACGAAGGCAGTGTATTGTGGAATCCAAGCTATTATATGCGCTGAAGTGTTTATTTCGGTATCAGCTGATCATTTTTTCGCGAAAACCGGTTGTACAAAAAAATACACAAATCAATAAGCTTTAACTGTCTAAAGTCACTTATATTTAAATCACTATCCAAGAATGGTATCGACGACATCGTGAAGTATCTAAAACTGTGCATATTAACTAGAAGTCTTGCGCGCATTTACTGTTTGTTACATGTACTTAAGCGTGCGTACTAGCTTTTACAACAAATAATTAAATCTTCCTACACGAAATAATTTGGTATATTTGTTGAAAATACAGGAAAAAAAACAGAACGCATTCTTCAAATGTTATTTGTTATTTGCTTCGATCGACTAATTTTTAATCTATCTTAAAGTAACAATATTTAATTTCCTGTGAAAATGTCATTTTTAAACTGCCTGACAAATCAAACTAACTCTTGCCGTATAATATAGGACATGTCTCATTCCCATTAACTAATTGGAGAGCCCTGAGTAGAGATTTATTACTTCACTACTATATGATTATTAACAGAACATTAATGCATTAATCTTCTGACCCGTATAACATCACCTATTATATTGGGTAATTTAATTCCTTTGAAAAAATTCCAGAGGTCAACAACAATCGCTAACAACCATCGTAGTTTTGTATAAAAAAAAAAACGATCATAAAAACTTACAGAATACCAAAATCAAAGTCAATTCAAATTCAAAGAGGACTACTAACCACACAACATGATGTATATTTATCATATATTTTATATTAGATCTTATATTCGGCTTTGTAGCTCGCATTACCAAGTTGTATGTAGATAAACGACACTAAAATATTACATACATAAATATCTCACATAACCTTTACATATATGGTAATCAATTAATCCTTATAAAAAAAGCTTCTTCAAACGACCATCAAAAGAACAATCGAGGATTATAAAACGGTTCCTCTGTGCAATTTACCCCAAAACAGATAAAAGGAGTGGCAGCAATTTTAATTAACTTACTTCAAGGATATATGTCGGATCCCTGACTATTTTCTCAATTTTATGACGACGTAATAAGAAGTTTATGTTGGGCTTAAATGTTTTCAGGGGCTAATTCATACTGACTGACGATGAAGAGGGTAGAAAGCTTCGTAGTGTATCATCTAGTTTACTTACATAAAACCGGTATGGCGATATACAAGAAACTTCTATCTGTAATCCTCGTAACTTTATAAGATTGAAAAATTCGCAAACTAAGTGAGTTTAGTACACAGCAATTTTATGTTATCATCTTGTACATGTTTGTTTACTTAACGAGCGAGCACCATAAAACACGAATAAACATATCGGACATTATGAAATTTATCTCTACAAAAGGTGTTTTAAACCTACTCTTAAAAAATTTTAGATTCGCAATTCGACCATGTATGCATGTTTGTTTTTTGTTTGTGCATTGATTTCTCTTGGATGGCTCAAGCGAAATATTTTGTAAACTGTAGAGTATGACTCAGCGGTGGTCGTACATTTTTTCATCAAGGGACGTCTAGTATAGGGTGGGCAAATCAGAAAGAACTATTTTCTATTAGAGAATATTCGAGGTTATGGCGAAGGCGCAGCACAGTGGTCCTAAATCGAGTTTTTTTTCTTCAAAAATGGTTAAAGAGCGAAAATTCTGTGAACAGTTTTTTTTCCATTTTAATTAAAGCTTACCGAAATTTCAACAAATTCTAATTAAAAAAAAAACCTTTTTTATTATATTAGGTTAGAGGCAAAAAAATCGGTAAAGGTGTTTACACAGAACTTCCCTCGTTATTTGTGCATGGCGGCCACTAAAAAATTATTAAATATGAAATGACATTGAGAATAATAATGGAAATATAGTTATTCTAATTATTACAAAGAAGTCCTGATAACCTTTGGTCAAAAAAATAGTGCTCATCCAACAGCAAAAGTTCAATACTAAATAACAGGTCTACCATGAATTATTTCTTGGGATGACCACCCTGTATATTTTCCAATAAAAGTATAATAGCATATACCAAATATTATTGCCATTAGACACATTTTCAGTTCCACTTTGACGCAGTGAAGTGGAAGTATAGTAGTGGTTAAAAATTTCATTTTTTTTTAATTTTTCAAAACTTGGTCTTCTGCAATAGGTTCATAATGTCATGAAACACGGAAATTTTAAATTTGAGCGAAGAAAAATAATTTTCCATCTGTTTTAGTGGTAAAAATTTTTAAAAAAATGTGTGAAATAAATTTTCAAATTTTTTTTTTCTGAAATAGGTTTAGAATGTCATGAAACGTGAAAATTTTAAATTTCAGCAAAAACAAATTTTTCTGTCTATTCTAATGGTATTTTTTTTCCAAAATGGTAAAAAATGATGCAATTTTTTTTTCCGAAATAGGTTTGGAATGTCATGAAACGTGGAAATTTAAAATTAAAACAAAACAAAATTTTTCAACCATTCTATACTAAGTAGTGAAACAGATTTTATAAATTTTTTTCAAAATTTGTTTGAATGGGTTTAGAATGCCATGGAAACGTTGAAATTTTAAATTTGAACAAAGAAAAAAAACCATTTTTTTGAAATTTTTCCAAAATGTTGGTTAAAAAATTTTCAAAATTTTTTCTTCTGAAATAGGTTTAGAATGTCATGAAACGTGTATATTTTAAATTTGAGCAAAAAAAATTTTCCATCTATTCTAGTGGTAATTTTTTTTCCAAAATGGTAAAAAAATGTTACAATTTTTTTTCTTTCGAAATAGGTTTGGAATGTCATGAAGCGTGGAAATCATAAATTTGAGCAAAAAAAATATTTTCTATTCTATAGTAAGTACTTAGTGATGAATGCATAAATTTTTTCAAGAAAATTTTTCAGAAAATTTTCTAAATTTGTTTTATACGTTTAGAATGCCATGGAAACGTGGAAATTCTAAATTTGAACAAAAAAAAATTCCACCAATTTTAGTGGTAAATTTTTTTTCAAAAATGTTGGTAAAAAAATTTAAAAAAAAAATTTGTTTTGAAATACGTTTAGAATGCCATGAAACGTGAAAATTTTAAATCTGAAGAAAGAAAAAAATTTTTTCCTATATTTTAGTGGTAAAAATTTTTTCAAAAATGTTTGAAAAAAATTTTCAAAAATTTTTTTTTCTGAAATAGGTTTAGCGCGTCATGAAACGTGGAAATTTTAAATTTGAGCAAAAAACAAATTTTTTCACTATTTATTCCGTTTAGACGGTCCACCCTGTATATTTTTCAGTGAAAATTCTACCAGTTCTTCGCTGACAGTAGGGTTAACTACCTACCAAATTTGACTGCTCTCCGTCAACTAGTTTTTTAGTAAATGCACCAACAGACAGACAGACAGACAGACTAACGGAATTGAAAAACCTATATTTTCGGAATCTACGTGTTCTGAAACGTCAGAATCCGAAAAAATCTCGGAGGGTGATTTTTTCTCGAATATAATACTTCCCTTCGGTATGCGAGGGAAGCAAAAAACACATTTTTAATTAATTTTTGAAATAATACAGTGAATAACTTCATACGATAAAAATATAGTAAAGCAAAATCAGCTGTCAAATTAGACAAAAAAGTGCCAATTGACAGCTGCCAAATTGACATTTAACTTTTATTCCAAAAAATTTTTCACAAAACTTGTTCTCAGGTTTTTGGAGTCATAAATTCGAACAAGATGTCAAATTAAACAAGATATGTCAATGGAGAATTCAGCTAGGCTGTCAAATTTACAAATGACCGTTATTTTTTAATTTAAATATGTGTTTCTCTGGGCTTCTTAGAACTAAATTCAATTCAATTTATTGTTGCTGGATTCAAGTAATCAATCAATCTAACAATTAAACTAACATTATAAATTGACAGTTTAGCTAAGTTGTCAGATTGGCATTTGACTTATATGTAGTAATATTTACAAAAAAAACTCGTTACTCTAAGAGTTAGAATCGGTGGCCGTTCTGAAGAAAAAAGTTAACTGACAGTTCAACACCGCTACCGAATGACCGATTTTTTTTGTCTTTAACCTAAAATAATAAAAAAGGAACATTTTTCAAAATTCGGGCTCCGAGGATTTGTTAGAACTTCGGTAAGCTTCGACAAGATTTGCGCTCTATAGCCATTTTTGAACCAAAAAACTTGAAAACTCATCACACTGATCTCAGATCTTCAGCGTTGTAATTATTCGACGTATAAACGTACTATAAAATGCAATATGAAATTTGCCTGAATCACCCCATTCTAAAGTATCTGACTCAATGGAATATTACTGTAACAATTGCTTAAACTCAATAATAAATTCGCGAGACATTTTAGTTTTCTGGGGCATATAAATCATGTTTGAGGAAGCACCTGTCAACGTAGGTGCCTTATGTACAAAGTAATTATAAGTTATTTGCGATAGTCGAACAATTATTTAGTAAAATATATTTTTACTGTCGAGTTTTAAGACATTTTTTTCCATTGTATGAAATAAACTAAGTTTGGTCCAATTAAGAACTGTAAATTATGATTTCAAAAGAGTACGAAATTTTGGTTGACATAGTAAAATCACTACGTCGACAACGTAGTGATAACCAGAAAAGACCATGAGTTTGTAAATTTTATTTCGGTTCGAAATCAAGTTGCAAAAACTGGCAAAATCGGATTGTTCATCCAGTTCCATTATATCCTGCGTTAGTTTAAGGAAAAAAAGCTAACAACAATCTGCGTAAAACAAAAAAAATGTTCAAGTTCCAAAGTTTTCAAAATTTGTCCTTCCAATCCAAAAATCTCCATTTTTCTCATTTCTAGTCTAAACATAGTTCTTCTCAGATTTCTGAAATGCCTTTATCTCTGGCGACCGCATGTAAAAGTGGTCTAAAAGTGAGTTAGGCCGGATGTCCTACCGACCAAAATTTTTGTTTCCCCCATTAGAAAATATTTTTTTTCTCTCACTTGAGCCCCCTACAAAATTTAGCGCTTGGAGTGGCCATCTAGGTAAACATCATACACACGAGGGTGTGATCTCCTATCTGGAAACACAAATCAATATCCACCTACGCGGTTGTCGGCCAATAATAATTTATTGGCCCTTTATACCAATATACGTCATTAGCACGCATAAAATATTCTGAGTAAATACTAAGCTATTTAAAATCATTAACTGTTTAAATATGCAAATAACAACTTTACCTCACCACATACAATTTTACTCTGTCAGAACTCTTCTAATATGACAATATTAGTACGACTAATTATCACAGAATTAGTGATCATACATTATCCGGGTAATCACTCACTGAATAATAAAATACTACTTAATCGAAATAAATAATGGTCTGAAAAATTCAAAAAGCACGGTTTTAAAAACCGACTACTAAATAGAAGAGAGTAAAGTGTAATTGATTCTAATTAATAAAAGTAAAAACGTGAGGTGCCAAATGTTTAAAGTTTTCTGTCTTTCTTTTCTACAAAAACATCTTTGTGAAAAAAAACTGCCATGTTGGAATTGTTCAAGTGAACAATTACTTAGTTGCAATATTTGCAACAACTTATGAATAATAAGGACTAAAATCATGATTATTATTACTAATGTGTGATTTAAGTTGATATCAACAAAAAATAAACCTTTTTTAAAGAAATGAATTTCCAAAATTTTCAATATTTTTTAAGGGCTTCCATATTTTTCAACCTACTGTTTGTGATATCATCGTACAATTTTCAGTCATGGTAAGTACATATACTGAACTTGATATTTTTAACCAATATAGAGGGACCAGCTGAAAGCTGAACAACAAATGCTTATTATAATATCCATTACCAACATGCGACTAATTTTCCGACATTGTTTTAATATGATCGCAAGCATAAAACCTTTTTCTTAAAAATAATCATATTAACAGAGCAAATAGCATTTTTAAGTGCAGTTCTAAAGCATTTTAGTTTTATGATAACTTTACGAAGTGGTTTTATAACAGTAAACAACGGTTTGTAGATAGCCCCTTAGGGCCAAAAGCATGCTTTTAGGATATATTGTTGGTTTTATGGATAGTTTTATCAAGGTCTTCAGAACATTATAAAGGGTGTTTAGAATAAAACCAATTGGTTTTAAAATGACTTTTAAAAAGGCCCTCAGAGCTCTTTTAAGAATGGCCTCTCTTAGCTTTATACAAGCTTTATAAAGGTTTAATAGCGTTTGTCAAAGATATATAGTTTTATCAGAAGTTTTATTAAATAAATTTCAAGAGGTTCTGAAAATCACGATAAAATTTAAATTGTTACTTGGGCTCTCGGGCTATACCTATGAAAACTTAAACTTACGTAAGGCTGCGTGATACTAAACTCTCGTAATATGAAAGACTTGTAAAAAGTATTTAAATAAAATGTTTGTAAAACTGTCGCCGTTATACTAAAACTGTGTTATTTCTGAAATCTCCGCAAAACTACATTTGCTTTACCATGAAAGAAAGCTGGCTCGACGCTAGCTAAGCCGACTTGGGGTCAACAAGCACACATTCAGTTCAACCAAAGTAAGCAAGTTCTTGATAAAATAAGTATCAGGAGCATAGAAGTGAATGTTCCAAAATCGCTCAAATTGACTCCTGAAGGAGCTCCACACCCCTCAGGACGACTACCATTGGCCTCCCGGACCATCTATAGTGAGCACGCCGCCTCAAGGTAGGATTAATTCTGTTTATTCGCCACTCCAGAAAGTGCGAAATGAAAGGAAACGAACAATATTTTTTTAAATTTTATTATTTTTCTTTCGTGTGTAAATACTCCTTTGATTTTCGCACTTACATACAGGCGATTTGTGTTCAAATACTCCATCACCATAGTTACATCCACCTCTGGCAGATTAGACGGCCGGATTCGGACATAGTAAAAGACCCTACATCTCCTTAATGGTAGACTAACACTGAACATCATTGAAAACATTTTTTTCACCATGCCAGACATTAAAGAACGTGGTCGCAGCACTTAAAAAATGTAGTGAAAAACATTTTTTCGCTGACAGGTCAAATTTTACGCATAAGAGATCTCAAAGTTAAAATTTAAAAAAAATTAAGGTGATGTTTTGACGCAGCCATTGTAAGAGCTTAAAAATTAAGTCTGACATAGTGAAACACATTTATTCAATGACATTCAAATTGTTGTGCATAGAGGAGAGATCTTAAACTTCAATTATTTTTTTTTAAAGAGGTGTTATGAAATGTCAGTGTTTGATCCTGATACATTGATGTTGCGCATTCAAAATTAAATCTGACAACTGAATTAACAAAAATTGTCAGCCAGACAAGTTGTAATAGATCTTAAACTTCATTTTAAAACAAAACTTTATTAAATAAAGATGAATCATATTCGGATCCATCAACTGAATCATCTACAACATTGTGTTCAAGTTTAGAATTATTTGTATTAATGTCAAAATTAAAGCTCGATGGTCTTTTCTGAATTGTAGATTCATAGTACTATTATACATATGTTCACTGCTTAAAGCATTTGTACTATCTTCGGGTTTAGAAATTTGAGATGTTTGTATACATCTGCATTTATTGTAAAAGTCTTCCAAGATCTTCTGGGATTCTCGACACTTCTATAAAACATCATGGATTTAGTCTATGAAGTCCATACAATTTATACGAATATTCGAGAATCTATGGTTCATTATTTACTATAACTTGTGTAAATTTTAACAAGGTGTTTTGAAATTGAATTGAATATTTTTTTCAAGTAAATTAAAAAATTCACAAAAAATAACAATCAACAAAATTTTAATAGTCTGGCGACGTAACATGATTTTTACATGTTTTGCAACAATTTTCACCTTTTAAATTTGGGGTGTTCGATAGGGTACCTTTTTTGTCATGCGAGCTCGGTCTATAGCCTTCTCAGATTAACGTCGACTGTGTATTCGATGGCGATAGGAGAAACCCTAATAGAGTCGACTTCATCCAGATGGAGGGTAAATGTGATATATTTATGTCAGAGGTCTCCTATCGGACGTTGTTCTTAATGGCAAGTACTTGTCAAATAACCATTTAGTCGATTTGCTAAGGATCCTTATAGCAGACGATTCTGACGTCTACAACTACTAATCCTGGGGATATGTGGATTAGTTGTACTTAATTCGCTAGCGTTCTTCAGAGGAGAGTTGCTCGGTATCGGGAAATCAAGAGATCTTCTCGCAATCACAAAATTTCTTTGTTAGATATAATTATATTTTTCTATTAGCGGTTGCATTTTCGTAATTAAAAGCTTTTATTTAACTTGCCTTGTTCTTTGTCTATCTGTACGTATGTCTGTCTGTCGGCTATAGGCTAGAGCTTTGAAATTTGGCAGGCGTATGTAGATAAGATGACAATACAATATAGTATATCCAATATCGTTATAAACCCAATATGGCGGGCGTCCCAAGATGGCGATGAAGAAGCGAATGAATAACAAAGGAAGGACACACCTATGTTGTGCAACACGCTGGATGCTCAAGCAATAATAAACATTCTACTTTTTGCGTATCTCTATCATATCCAGGCAACAAAATTCGACTTAAAAAATAGATGTCAGGGTAATCAAATGATGAATACCTGCCCTTGATTAAATTAATTGGCGCCCTTTGTGGTTTAGACACTGTAACCATTTATTTTAACTATCTATGCACTAAAGAAACAGGTCCATTTAATTAAGTACATTAAATCTGCATGCAGATTTAATTTTAACAAAATGGTTACGATGACTAAATCGCATTCAAAAATCTTACTCGTTACAAGTAGTGAAATATTGTACGTATAAACCAGACGTTCCCAAAGTGATCTTAGATGAAATTAAACTATTATTATTATTTGTCTCAATTTGATTATTAATCAATTTTGTGTGTGATGGTCGACCATCAAAAATCGCAGTATAAGATTGATCCTTCGGGCCAAAAGTTTGAGAACACCTGGTTATATATGAACTTATAGCTAGACTCTTACGGTTTGGTCCGACAATTCGTTTGGCGAGTAACTCCAGCGATCCAAAAACTATCAAAAATAAAATAAAAAAATAATTACCTTTGGACTACACTAAATATACCGGGTGATGCGATAAGTTGTGATACCAGAATATCTCGAAAATAAAGCATTTAAAAAGATGTTCCAGGAAAAAAATTGCGTGGAAAATAGAACAAAATACTTAATTTTTCACAAGTGAACGAGTTCAAGGTTATTTCAAGGTCAGCACGTTTCTTTTATGGTATTTCATTCTACACAATAAGCTCACTCAGCACTTTATCTGAACCACTTTTAAAATTTTGATTTCATGGGTACTCACATTAAACATAACGTTGACCTTGGATAATAATCTTGAAAGCATTCACCAAAGCGAAAATAAACGAAGCTGCTCTGTGTCTTACTCCAAAATAAACAATATTTTTTTTTTTTTTTTTTTTAATGTCTTATTTATTTTAACGTCCTGGCGAAGTTTAGCTAAAGCTATTCCACCACTTAACCAGGACGGCGAAATGAGATACGGTCACCCATCCAAGTAACGGACTCTCCCGGCGTTGCTTAACTTCGCCGATCGAGTTCTCGCCACTTAAACTGGCACCGTATCTCGCCTCACTTTGTTTGTGTCAATTCATTTACAAAAATGATTTGTTTTCCAGACATTCTGAAGTCTCAACTTAAAATGCGTCACCCGTTATAGGTATCTTAAAATTTTGATTTCAAAAATAATTTTTATTTAAAAAATTATAAAAATCAAATAATAACCTTTAGAAATATATTATTTTCTACATGTATTTAAACGCAATCTAGAAAAATCTTCATTTCGGTTAAAAGCAAGGCAAATTGATTTTTTATGGAGAGATCCAGATATTCGTGTTCATATATTCGGGTTAAAATGATTTTGCTGAATATTCTTCGCAAATTGAAAAAGGTATTTAGACATCCCGAGCAGGATGGATTTATTGTTTGTGTTGTTGTCTGCATTACTCAAAATGACATTTTTCAGTGAACTGAATGTGGAAATAAAAGATAGTACAGTTAAATAGGTACATGGTTTACTATGCAAAACACTTTTCTATATACAGATTCAGCAAATTTAGTTTAAGGTACGTAAACTTGTTTCTGCGCAGATAAACCACGCCTTGTCGTAGAACAATGCAGGGCATTGGTATAAAGCAATAGTGCCATCGCTTGACCGCGTCGAATTGAGAACAGCGCACCCATTCTGCTTTTAATAGCGTAGCTGTTTAGACGTGTAGGAATAAAATAAATTAATCTCAATTTCGTTATTAAAATGCCGTGTGTTTATACAACTGCAGAAAAAGTGCAAATTGTAAAGTGGTACTTCGGGGGCCATTCCACTGAAGACACAATAAATTTATTTACTGTGGCATATCAAGACAGACCAATCCCCTCAGCTAGCATAATTTCATACATTATTAAAAAGTTTGAGAATTTCGGGTGTGTCGTGAATTATTGTAAAAAATGCTGTCAACCCGAACCCCGTCATCAACAAATGAGCGAAGAACGTGCAATTCGCGAAACTAATGTCTGTGCACTTGTTGAAACTACTGAACCTTGTTCTAGCAGGCAAATTGCTGATGAAGTTGACATGAAGGGAAGAACTGCAAGAAATATTTTGAAAAGAAATGGGTACAGTTGTTTTAAAGTTTAAACAACGCAAGAAATATTTCCCGAGGACAATTTCAAACGGATGGAATTTTGTGAAATCATGATAAATAAAGTGAATGAGAATGAAAACTTCTTAAAGAATATATTGTTTACAGATGAATCATCCTTTTCATTACATAGGAAACACAATCCATCCGTAGTACGATATTGGTCTCGGAAAAATAAATATTTGAGTGTTGCTGTGCGAACTCAGTATCCTCAAAAGTTGAACGTTGGACGGGAATTTTAGACGATCATATTATAGGCCCACTGCTAATCGATGGCAATTTAAATGGCAATAAATATTTAGAGCTTTTACAAACCAAATAATTCCTGCAGTTCAAAATCTTCCTGTCAACTTTGACGACATTTGGTTTCAACAAGACGGCTGCCCAAGTCCCAATACCTTAACTGTTATTAATTTTCTGGAAAGTACATTTCCCAATCGTTTAATAGCTACGAGGGGGAATAATAAAATGGCCCCCCAGGTCACCTGATCTAGCAACTCATGATTTCTTTCTGTGGGGTTTTTTAAAGGAAACCGCGTACAAAAATGCGTTTGAACGAGCCAATAATTTAGTTGAATTACGGGAAAAACTATCTAACTTTGTGCAAGCATTACTCCAAATCAACTCAATGATATGAGAGGTTCATTGTATACTCGGTTTGGCTATTGTTTGGCACAAGAAGGTGGTTTGTTTGAATCCTTACTTCATTAATGTATTGTTTGATAATTATTAGTTGATTTTAGTTTCTGAGGGTTATTTAATTTTATTTTAATGTTCTATTTTCATTTCGGTTTTAATAACAATTATTATTTTATTCCCATAGCATTTACGGTTAAAAAAGAAACTGCAGAAATGCTTTCAATAGAAGAAATTATTTGTCAAAAATGTGACAAATAACTTCTTCGCTTATGACGAAGAGATATTGTCTCGTTTCGTATTAGAAATTATTACCTACGTCCGCACCCATCCTTAGTTCATGCCGTACTAAATTCAATCCATTGTGTGCCTTTGATTTCACGATTTATGGAACTAGCGGGGCGTGGTCAATTGCATCGTTATTCCTATACCTTAAACATATAAATAAATATTTGTATTTTCTTGACCGTTGATATCAAATTAACTTCATGTATCCTGGGATTTTTCGGTCATCTTTAAATTAAAATTCTTATATTTTCTTACGTTTCGGTTTTATTAACCATCGTCAGAGGAAAAACTACAATATTTATATTAACGTACGATTATTTTATGTTATTTTCCAATTTTAATTAATTTTTTTAGTTTAATTAATTTTTAATTAAAATTGTAAAATGACAAAATAATCGTACGTTAATATAAATATTGTAGTTTTTCCCCTGACGATGGTTAATAAAACCGAAACGTAAGAAAATATAAGAATTTTAATTTAAAGATGACCGAAAAATCCCAGGATACATCAAGTTAATTTAATATACCTTAAACTGCATTTTCCGAATCTGTATATATTTATTTCTTTTTCTCTTTGCACCAGGGCGCTAAGAGCTTGCTCCAGTAACTAGCCACACCCTAAATCTTTCTCAGCTTGCGAGGGCTCCAATATTTCATTATTTAACATAAATTGCAGAGAACAAAGAAACAGACATCTCTAAAAATTATTTTCGCCATACGAATATATGAAATGTGCTCATAAAGGGACAAAAGCGTAACAGCTGTCACGTGTTCCGTTGAATAAATTTGTAAGTGCGACGTACCCTTTCTAGAGTATGTATAAAAAATGTACCCACAATAACGCCAAAAATGTTGCATATGTCTGGTTATCTCAAACCGCTTTACGAAATTAATTTCAAAAGCGTCTCTCTGACATTCTCGCCGCCTGAAATTACACGGCTTAATTACACTCATCATCCCTAAGGCAAGAAAGGCAATTAAAACCCAGGATTTCACGTACATGTCGCATTGTTGTTGGTTATGCCATTTAATCCTTGAAATGGCCGCAGACACTTTCATGAATTTGATAAGAAGAGGGATTTAATTTAGGTTTTATCCTGTGAATGGGGAAAATAACATTTTTTACATAAATATGAAATAAATGTATAATTTGAAGATGAAGATGAAAGATGAACAAACATGCGGTAGGCTATTTATTACGTCACTTTTACGATTGAAATACAATCTTGAGGTTGTACGAGTAGGGTTTGCAATAGGGGAATTTTGCATATAGTTAAAGTATAGTTTCTCATAAAGAATAACATGTCAATAGCGTTAGAAAAAAATTTCAGGTTAGTTACATACGATTACAATCCGTAGAATTACAGGTTACCAAAATTGATCCAAAATCGAAAATTGAGATAACATCAAATCTTTACGTTTTGAAGCCCCAGGAACACAAAAAAGTGGTTTTCGAAAAACTGTCTGTGTGTGTGTGTGTATGTTAGCAGGATAGCGCACAGTGGGTCATTTTCTGGTATTTCTGGCCATAACTCAAATGAATCGATTTTAACACATTTCCGAGAAATGGGTAATAAACAAGCTTCTTGGTAAGGGTGGCCATTATACTTAGGGGAACGTAAGACCCCGAACCCTATATACCTGCTTCATTTGCGTTCTACGGATTGAGAACGAAACATACGTTACGTGTTAAGATTATGCAGTGAATATTTAGTGTTTTTTGAACTGTGAAATTTTTGTTTCTTTGTCTTCAATTGAATGAATCGGTGATCTCTGATATAGAACAAGGCAAGAGCTTTACTGTAAGCAGTTAGTTGATATTGTTTGCATTTGGCACCTAATTATAGCCTTTTATCGAGTGAGCGGCTTTTGCCGTAAATTTTTATGAAAATGAAACGTTACGTTTTTGTTATGCTTTACTTCCCTAAGCTTCCACCTTGTATTTTCTCTATGATATTGAATGCAGGGTTCAATACATGTCCTGTGAATTTCAACTGCCTATAGCTGCCTTTTTTGAGAAGTCATTTTGAACATGTTGATACAGGCGAAAAACATTAAATTTCAGATGTAATAACAATTATTGATATTGCAGTCACTGATTTCATTCAATTTATAAATTTGTTCACTAATCACAATATCTCTAATATATAACATCCTTTTCTTTTCAACCCCTATATTAGATAAGTAAGCATAGGAAATTGGCAAATATTATAGTACCTCTTTTGAGTTTTTTCAGATTCTAGTTTGCATATTCCATCTTATAAACCCAAGCGACTTGATTCATTCAAGATTTGGAAAGAAAAATCTGAAAAGTTCCAATGAGAAATGTCAATAAAGAATTGTAACCAACGAAGATTGGTTGCGTATGCTTTTGCTTTCATCGGATCCTTCTATAACTAGCTTGCGACCTCTAACAAGAACAAGAAATGCGTTTTCTGCCGAAGTCTTGCAACTAATTGCTGCCCAAGATATTTAGTACTTCGACTGGTAATATAGAAATGGAATTCTCAGCTGATTGTGGAAGAATCACACACATCCCAAAGCCAAAGTGATTCGAGTGAAACACAAAGTAACTATTAATCAACAATTAAATTTATTTTTAAGATTGTAATCCTTTGATTTTGTAAAATAATACAATATTAAGTTTTTTTTGAGGTGAAATTCCATTAGTATCTTAAGTCTCCACATTTTATCAATAAGTACGATTTCCGCAACCTGAAACCCAGCACCATATCAGTGAAATTTTTTTACAGTTTTTCCTTCAATGTGGAGTTAATATTCAAATCCAAAAATTCACAATTTTATACATTTTTTTCAATTTCCATCCCCTGAAACTTGTGGCATTTTTTTAAAAATATGATCCTCTGTAGGTATGCATTTGTCACCAATTACGGATGGTATTACATGCCGGCATGTGTGGACAAAATCCTCATACGTGGAGCCGAAATTGTTGAGTCTGCAATGTTACCAATCGGTCAGCTCTTAGAAGAAGCTCAGGAGTCATGGAATATAGACCTTAAACAATGCAGGCAAGGCCACTCTAGAAAATCATCTATATAGACAACTAACGAACGAAGAGCTTCTTCGTTGTTTGCTAGGTTCGTCCGACCCGTTCATCACAGGACTTAGAAAATTTCCTCAAGAGAGGTCAACAACATTACCTTCCGAAGTATTAAGTCTACTAGCAATACCAGAAGTGTCCAAACCTTCAGCGACTTCGGTGACACAAACACCACAGGAAAGCACCTCCGAAACCACAACTTCTGATGACGACATCGATTCAGACAGTAGTGATTAGGTAGACCAGTGTGTATTCTTGATAGGTCTTACTTTATTTATTATTTCTGTACAAAAATCTATAATAAATTTATCTTTTGAATGCCTATTTTATCTCTTTTTATTCCACAATGTTAACAATATGAACTCTTATATATCACTCCCAGGACGAGAATGTATTTTAAAAATATTTTTCTCATAAATAGCTAAGCGCAATCAACACACGCCAAAGTTTGAAAAAAAAACGTGCATTATTTATATTTCCAACCCCTATAACTCACCCAAAGGGGTTGATAATTTTTTTCCCTTATTTTTCTCATAGAAATTTGGATATCATTCTTTTATAATACTTTTAGAGACTCAAAAAACGAAAAATTAATAACACTGAAAGATCAACTTCTTGTTGGAAATAGATCTAAACATATTTTTTTAAATGGTTTCATTGGAAGAATGTAATACTTCCTTTTGTTATAAACAAAATTGTTTTAAACAATATAAAACCAGGTTGTCTGGTAACACGGATTTTCATAATCGGTAGTGTCACCTGAACTGATTCCAAAAAAACTGCGTCCGACATGTATTCGATACTCATGCGTCCATATATAGACGAGTAGGCAGATTTTTAGGTGCATTTTTGAGCCGGGAGCAATATTTTGATTGATTCTTTTGTATTTTTTGTCGCTAAACACGATTATCGCTATGCATACTTCGTAAACCGTGTGATTATTTTTCAAATTAACAATTTAAAAAAAAACGACTTTCTTTCACGTTTTGTTTTATATCTCCTCTCCTGCGCATTTTTCGCCATATGACCCTTATTAGTTTCTTGTTCCTCATTGAATTATCTAAAAGATGAGATGGTTTGAAGTCGCTAATTTTTTTTAAATCTGGAAACTGTGTTTAAAGTTGAAGAAGTGCCTTCTTCTCGACATTAAATAACTCGGAAACGGATACACCTAGAAGCTTGAACCTTTCAGAAATCGTTGCTTACAATGATATAAAAAAGTGTTCGAAATTTCAGCAAGATCCGCTTTTAACTTTTTAAGTAATAAACGACCGATTTCGACGATCGTGCCATTTCTTTTGTAAATAAATAATTTAAACTATCCAGGCTATTCCAAAAAACTGTTAAATTTAATAGTTACACGGCACATAAAAAACTCAAAGCTGTCTACCGAGCCAACATAAGGGGAGACCGGAGCATCCTTTATTTTCTATACTTTATTAAATAATAAATATAATGCATGACTTAAAAAATAAAACATAATTATTCTTATATAAAGTATGTTCTGGCATGATTAAGATAAGAAATAAACGGAAACACGCCTCTTTTAATTAAGATTTCTAAATCTTGTGATATAGTTTCAATTTATCTGTCAATGTCGTGAAGGACGGGCAATGCGTCCACCATGCATAAGATATTCCTATCTTGGCGTAAAACAGTAAGATTTTTTAATTTACCAGAAACTTCATTAAATTTCTGTCCAAAGCACGATTTTTAAATCTATAGTATTAGTTTGTTCATTCTAATACGCAAAAAATTGAAGTACGGCTCTGTAGTACTCTTGTCAGCAGTAATAGCACCGACTTTTGATATTTTGATCGCCGGTATTAACTAAACAAATGGAGATAAGTAGGTATATCGTATATAAAGAGACTGAGTATACAGGGCCGTCGATAGCCATAGCCCCGGAGCAGTTTATTTGTACAAGAGTCTAAAGCCCAAGCAGCAACAAATAATCCCGCAGAAAATTGAAATATTTTGTGGGAAAAAAAAGCGGGGTAGCAAAATTTAAGATGCCGTTGAAACTTTCAGAAAATATTGATTTTGACCGATTTTCTAATTATTTCTTTAGAGGGACCTTTTTTTACACGATGCATAAAACACTCTAGATTTTTTATTTTTCAGTGTAGATTATCCGCTTTTTCATAACTTGAAAGCGCTTTTTAAGACAAACATTTTCCAAAAATAAAAAACGCGGATAATCTACATCGAAAAATAAAAAAGCTATATTGTTTTACATGTCGCGTAAAAAAAGGTCACTCTAAAGAAATCGTTGTAAAATTGGTCAAAATCAATATTTTTTGAAAATTCCAACGGCATATTAAATGGCAAGAACGGCGGGATTCCCAGTTAAGGCTAGGAAAAAAATCGATTGTTTATTACTTAAAAAGTACACTTTTTAAAACATTGTAAGCAAGAATTTGTGAAAGTCAGGCTTCTAGGTGTTTCCGCTTTCGAGTTATGTAATGTCGAAAAAAAGGCACTTTTTCAACTTTGAACGCTATATGCAAATAAAAAAAAAACGTAGCGACTTCAACCCAGTCTCATTTTTTGGATAATTCAATGGGGAATAAAAAACTAATAAAGGAAAATATGGTGAAAAATGCGCAAAAATGCACTTTTTAATACTTTTTTGTTCCTGCTTACTGGTCTAATATACTGGTTTGATACCTGATAACCGGAGGTGAGGTTTATCCCACTATCTGATCAGGTTTTATAGGGCAGCTGTGGCGAGTAGCTATTGTGACGATAAATACTATCTTTTAAAAAAGTTTCGTCCGATAAAAATGAGCTGCACTTTTTACGGTCTCCTCTCCGCACAATAGCATCATGGACCTCTCCAACCCTTAGTTGTATATATTTTATAGTAGGGCCACTATCAATTTTGCTTGCAAATTTAATTTATTTAATCCTCTTGCACAAACTGAAATTCGCCTCACATTTTACAAGTCAAATTATCAACCGCCTTCACTCTTGCATACTAATGAACTAAAACGATCCTAAAATATTATCTAGATATTGTTCGCTTAAACTTCCTATGTTCGCATGATGAACAGCAACCCTGCTCAACATATCAAGTGACAATTTTCTTTTGACAAGCAAATTTATAATAAAAATGCCAGACACCCACTCCGGATTTTGGTGCTTTTGTAACCGCAGCGCGTAATCCCATCTTTAAGGAGTTGCTAACTTCTTGCTTCTAAATTAACAGGCTTGTTTATGAATTTTAAACAAAGTTCGGAGGGTGGCGTAGGAAACTTTGTGATTAGTTTGCGGATACGTTTGAAGCCTCGCGTCCTTATTAATTTGTGGGTTAAGGGAGGGAAGCCACGTTACGCGTAATACATACAAATGAGGCAATTGTTAACGACGAAAATGAGCTGAATATAGATAGACGAGTGAAGTTTATTGAATATTTTTAATAAACGCTCTGAATAATAATGAGAAAATTATCTCCATTAAGAATAAATTCGATGTTCAATTTTATTATGGACAGTCTGGTTCATCTAAGGTAATGTAGTATAGTTCGCGCCATATTTATACGGAGTATAAAAAAATTCAAAGAGGCCGATCGTGCCAATATAAGGGAAGACCGGGGCAAGCTATATTTTTCTATAATTTATTAAGTATTATAATGTAGTATTTAACAGATAAAACATCATTACTTTATATAAATAAATTATGTTCTGCCATGATTAAGATAAGAAATAAACGGAATACGCTTCTCTCAATTAAAAGATTTCTAACTATTGTGATATAGGTAAGCGAATCCCCCTAACTAGAACGTTACACTCAGGGAATAGATAAACAGAGCCGTACTTTAAATTTATCTGTCAGTGTCGTGAAGGACGGGCAATGCGCTCACCCAACCAACAGTTATTGTCAAGTTTACGTTAATTCGTCCTACTAATAGGTCAGAATTTCGGTTTGGCTAATTTGGTGATAGGCATTTTTACCTAAAAGTAGTCAAAGACATTTAAAGGTAACATAACCCTGTCAGTAAGTCAAGTTGTGGTAATTTTAACGTAATT
Source organism: Stenurella melanura (assembly GCA_963583905.1). Lineage (NCBI taxonomy): Eukaryota > Metazoa > Arthropoda > Insecta > Coleoptera > Cerambycidae > Stenurella > Stenurella melanura. Next base: position 22,153,169 of record OY757311.1, on the reverse strand, counting down.
ACTCTTTATTTATTACTTAAATAATAGCTATTTACCCATACCACAAAAACAATTAAGAGAAGGGGAACTAGAATTGCAGGTTGGTTAATAACTACAGAATGACCAACATGACGCCCATGTTTTACATTATAAGTTGTACATGGTTTATCGATGATAGAAATATACTATTGGTAGGGGACACATGAGTGGATTTAATAAAAAAGTTATATTTGGAATGGTATCTCTCACCGTGTTTGGAAGAAAATTAATTGCGAATTAAAATTTACTGTAAATGTAACTATTGTACTTCTAAACATAAATACAAATGAAATAAAAATAAAAAATGTTATTTTTTTTTTTAATTTTTTTCTTTTAAAACTGGTAATTGTCTAACAATATGTCCAACTGATTTCTGGAAATCAAAATATGATTTATTGAAGTAACTGCAAGTATGTTTTGCAAATCAATCAATTTAAATATCAACTTCAAAACAGTGTTATCTTTCAAAATGGCGAACGAATATTTTTCAAGTTAAATATGGAGTCTTTTACATGTTAAACTTGAAAGTCTAATTGTCCTCGAATATAAACCTATAAAACAAGTTTTCTTAGACCGAAGGCGATATAACCAATATTTTCGATTTTGAGGTCCACATTTCCTATTTAAAAAATATAGACTTTAAAGTAAGTGTTAAAATAGGTCAATTTGCTCTACACTGTTAACTATTAGGTCCAATGTCCCAGTTTAGTAATTTTCGTGACCTAGTGATGGGATGAATTTTGTTTTATAATGGGGTATTTTAAAATCGTCGCGGTGTTATGAAATACACTATAGTCATCATCATGAAATACACTATAGTTATCATCATGAAATACACTATAGTTATCACAAAAATCTGTTATTTGATTGATTTCAGTTAATTGATTGTTTTTAATAAAAGTAGTCCCAGATGCCACAGTTATCACATCAGATTTTGTATTTGTCACTTGACATCTTCTCTTGAGTGTCTTGTCATTATTATTTCCTCCTATTTTCTTTATAACCCTATAATAATTTGTGGAATATCGGTAAGGCTTGAATCTATTTTTATTCTCCATATTTTATTTTTAATGTTTACTGTACAATATAATATGGCGTCACTCTACAACAACCGATACCTAGTGCCTAACTGATGAAGTTCGTGGTTTAGCTCGCCTTTGAAGACTAAACAAGGCCAAAATGCTTTTTGGTACATTTTTACTGGTAATTTCGACTTTGTCTATTGTCGTTATTTCCAACAGGTCAATTCCCCTGGTAATTTTGACTCTATGGTAATTGAATTGTAATTATTTTGACAGATGTTTTCTAAAATATTACTTCGCCTTTTTTTGAATTTTGAATGATTAGAATTAAGTCATTTGCAACCTATTAAATGACTTATTATGTGTATGACTAAGAGGTAATTTTTGAAATCAATTTGTGGTAAATTCTTACCTTGCTGAATGTCTTTAAATAGACCTATGGACTCTGAAGACAGTTTTTAGGTAAAATTTATGTTAATTTGACTTTCAAAATAACTTAATGTGTCTATGAACTTTGAGGGTATTTTTGAGGTAGGTTTTAGGTAATTTCTAACTCGGCAGAGTTACCTACAAGATCAGTGGGTCATGAACACATCTTCAGATTAAAAAACAGGTGCTTTACAACCTAAGCAACGAATTTCAGACTAGTATTACTTTAAACTAAGTGATTAAAACGAAATTAAGTAATTCTTGACCTCGTATAATTATTCTGCCTATGCGGTTGGTCTATTTTGCTTGCTTGCGAGTTGGGCACCAATGCATAAGATATTCCTTGGCGCAAAACAGAGTAAGATTTTTAAATTTGCCAGAAACGTCACGAAATTTCTGCCCAAAACACGATTTTTAAATCTATAGTATTATTTTGTTCATTCTAATAGAACAAAATTTGAAGTACGGCTCTGTAGTACTCTTGTCAGTAGTAATAGCACCGACTTTTGATATTTTGATGGCCGGATTTTACAAAACAAATGGAGACAAGTAGGTATAACGTCTATAAAGAGACTGAGTACACAGGGCCGTCAATAGCCATAGCAACAGTCTAGAGCCCAAGCAGGAACAAACAGTCCCGCAGAAAATTGAATGTAACAATTATATAGTAAAATTAAAATCAACCTAACTAACCTTACGTAAAGAAATCACATGAAAGAATAAAACCATTCATCAAAAAATGGAAAATATTATTTCTGCCGTCAAATTAAATCTGAATTTGTGAAAAAATACATGAATCGTTACAAAATATTTAAAAAAAATTCGGTGTGTGCAAAAATTGAACCTGGGACCTCTCGCACCATAAGCGAGAACATTACCTATATGCCAACCATGCACCTGACAATCAGCGCTATAGCACGGAATAAATAGGTTGAAAGGTGGTACAATAACCAACCAGCACTAACGCGAATGTGGGATTATTTATGTCCGCTTGAGGTGTAGACGCTAGTGAACAAAACCACCATAACGAAATAGCGGGAACAAAAAAGTCGAAAACAAAATGAGAACAAAAATAGAAAAAAGGCATGTGTCCACCGGGAAAGTCTGCTCACCTAGGCCACATAGTCGCATCATTTTTACGTCTACCTTATGATGTCAAGTTTACCACCAACGCGATGCTGCATAAGACGTGAAAATTACGTAAAACATAACAGCCTAATGTTACTGTCCAAAGTTATCATTTCAAGGTTCTTGAAAGTCACGGGTCTTTGGAGTTCCACATTGTCTATGCTATAATTAAACGTAATGGGCATGAGTTTTGTTGTGTAGGACATAACGTTGCATTTGGACACATTTAAGTTTAGCTTATTTCGAACACACCAATTAGATACGTTGGAGAGGCTGTTTTGTAATAGATTGCAGTCCGCTATGGAACTAATAGTCCTAAAAAGTTTGAGATCATCCGCATAGAGCAAACAGTGGGTTTGAGTAACTTCCACAATATCATTTATAAATATATTAAAAAGTAAGTCCCAGAATTGATCCTTGCGGAACACCTGATGTTGCCACGTATTCGACAGATCGAAACCCACTATAAGCGACCTATTGTTTTCTACCTAAGAGATAGGATTGAAAAAATACAAGCAAGGATTGGGAGAAACCGAAGGAGGACATTTTTTGAAGTAATATAGCGTGGTCAAGGGTGTCAAATGCCTTAGAAAAATCTGTGTATATTACGTCCATTTGCAAGCGTTGATCAATGGCCTCAGAGATAGATTGAGTTATGCATATTAGATTAGAGGTGGTAGAGCGCCCTTTAACAAAACCATGCTGGTAAACTGATAGTTGGCTTTTAATGCTGGGATATATGGTGTCATGCAATAAGATTTCAAAACCCTTGCAAAAATTACATATTATCGATATAGGCCTGAAATTGGCAATATTGTTTTTATAGCCTTTCTTAAAAACTGGGCATACTTTTGAATATTTCCAGATATCTGGCCATTGCGAATTCATAAGTTAAAAAGTATGGAAAGTGGATATGAAAAAATAGCGGCACAATCTCTATTTCAAATAGGTGTGTTTAAGCTAATTTCTTATTTTAATCATGCCAGAACATACTTTACATGAGAACAATGTTGTTCTACGTATTAAGTAATACATTATATTTATAATTTACCATTTTCTACAAAAATAGAGCATGCTTTGAGGTTTTTATGTGCATTAAGTATATGTAGTGAACTATATATTGTATTAATTGATATATTATAATATATATGATATAATATATTTAAGAAATCGTCGGCCAACAATCACCTAAAAAGACGATAATAGGACGACAGACTGCTATCTGAGATTGTCCGTTCAGAAAGAACGTTCAATGGTAGTAATAAGCATGATAATTTTTGTAAGAATTTTTGTGTAACAGATTTGCTAATATTTAAATTAATTTCTCTTATAATAATGATAATAATGTAATAGGCAATTAAATTCAGCAGCTTACTTGGTGTAGAAGCGTCCACCGGTTTTCGTAAATTGCTAAAGAAATAAATTTTACTTCATTTTTGAACAGCAGGTATAACCTAAAATTTGAATATGTCTTTAAGGAATGCACATTTTATTAGAATAGTTTTCTAAAGAAACAAATTTTACTTCATTCGTCTACACTTTGTAGCAAATTTAATTTTGACTGGATAGATAAGTATCAGTTTTAGAAACAGAATGTATTATATACATTTTCTAAATCGTTAAATAAAGCTTTTCCACTTCAAAATTGTTAGTGAATGGATACAAACAGACCACAAGATGTCCAACTGCATATTCTTATTTAAATTAGTATCCCGAGAAAACACTCAGGAAGTCATTATACGCACTTTTTGAGTCTTTATTAGTTTGAATGACATCATAGAAAGAACCGTTGAACAGTTCTTTCTAACAAAATCTTGAGGATTTTGTTTATAAATAAATATACTACAAAAATAGCACTTCTTCATGTGAAATGTATTCCTGGTAGCGCAACTGGGGTAGGTAGAGGTACGCTTTGTTTTACATTCTACTAAGAAATGAAAAAGAGAGCATAACCAGACCAAATTAGTAGTTTTATAAATAAGGTTACGTTTTACATCTGGAACCCGCATGATCACTGTCTACGTACAGTTTGAGTCAAAAATAAAATGTAAAAGGTTATCTGCTCTAGACATTCTTAAATATATCAACTGCAAACGGACTTTTTCGGAATTCGATATAATTTTAATAAGGAAGAAACTAGAAGTAGGTTAAAATATCGCTTTCCTTGGCGTGGAATAAATTGCAAAAAATTAAAGTAAAATACAAAATTGCTACTACTTTCTACTTTCTTAAAATCCCGTACCACGAATATATTCTTATTTTTCTAAAACTGTTTTGATAAAATGCAAAAGTAGCTTCAGCGCAGTTATACTCAATCGGTATGTATGTTTCTTTTATGCTTGTTTAATATTTACTATCGAATATTAGGCGGCCATTCATTACCTAGAAAGAGACATCCGATCGGGAAATATTTATTATTTTTGGCCATAACTTTTTTTCTTAGTACGTGTATTAAAAAATAAAAAAGACTACCTAAGTAGAACCATAACAAGACTATTACTATGAATTTTCACTCAATAATTCCAGTCATTTTCAAAACAGTTAGACTTAAAACCACGAAATAGAAAGATTTGCATAATTTTTAAATTTAAATCTATCTTGCAAACCACTGAAATTATTGAGTGAAAATTAATAGCAACATTCTTGTTATGGTTCTACTTAGGTAGTCAAAAATAGTAAATATTTCCCTATCGGATGTCTCCTTCTAGGGAATGGCCACCTTAAGGCGCATCACGTGTCCATCTCTGATCACATTACTGTATACTAGGTTTGATAATAAGGCATACATACACACAAACTTTTATCTCTTACGGAAAATAATACATGAAAAAGTAGCTTATTACATTGTCAGGCCTGAGACACACAAGTGTTGGATGCTATAATGCAAATATTCTTTCTCTAACACTATTTCGGAAACTACAAATTCCACAACTAAAGATTGTGTCGGAACAAAGTATCATTCCAAGCCACACGTAGTGGTTCGGTTGCTATAGTTACGTCTAGCTTCACATTTGATATTTTACACCATTTTGAAATTTGTTTGCATAATTTCTAAAATTTTGTTAGAGAAACGTCTACAACACGGTTGGAATGGCATATCACACACTCGCAAACCGTAGTACTCGCCATCGGCTCGGACTACAAACTTTTCGCTCGTGTGGAACATGGGCTATTCCAGAACTTGTTGTAGAATATACTATTCCCTAACACTATTTCAGAAACTACAAATTCCACAACTAAAAATTGTGTGAACATTCCAACACACTGTTGTGGAATAATACCCCACGACTTTCGGCAAATCAGAAGCCGTAAGTCACATTTAGTGGTTCGGTTGCTATGGTTACGTCGAAAAAAAGATATTTATTACTAGCTTCGCATTTAACGTTTTGAAGTTTTATTGCATAATTTCTAAAATCTTTAGAGTATAGTCTATAGTTTGTAATGGCATATTCCACACTCGCGAACCGTAGTCTTCGCCTTCGGCCCAAATTACAAAAGTTTTCGCTTTCGTTTGGGCCATTCCATGACTTGTTATAGAATAATACTTAGTAACTATTATAATGATATTTGAAGAATTATTCCTTGCATTCTGGTAAAAACACTAAACCATAGCCTAATACTAATAAAAAAGTGGTTGTTTGTTTTTAACTTATTAATATGTTCATATAATATTCAAGTAGTAATCAATATCTCAAAAACAAAAGACGTAAGAATGCAAATGAAAGAAATGCAAGGGATTTTCAAAAATTCACGATTGTGGTTTTTCTTAATTATTAAAAAACTATCGAAAAGCTAGATCAAATCTATAGAAGCACCATTTAGTACAGGCAATGAAGGCAAAATTTTGTAAAAACCTCACAAAAATTAATAAAAGGATAATCTCCGGGATTTAAGTAGGTTAATAACCTGTAGAATGGAATGATGCATTCTTTGCACTTCCAAGTTCCGGGCAAATTCAAAAAAATTTGGAAAATCTTTTTGATCTTCGGTTTTTTTGTTCTAGCGGTTAAAATAATGAAAATACAGAAAAAAGTTTTCAGCAAAATTTGTAGCTTCTCTCTTTCTCTACAAAAAAGGACCTTACAAATGTTTGTCTTACTTAAGCCGATTAGGAGATAAATCTAGTTTTCCATTTATAGTTTTGACCCGCTCCGTAATGCGCGGAAAATAAGAATTCTCTGGGAGTTTCGTACGACCGGACACATCGATCGATAATTGTTACTATTCAGAGCCGCTAAGAAAAATTAAAACAACATAAAATGTAGAGAAGTGTCTCAGCTTTAATGTGGAACAAGATGGCTTATTAAATTTTAAACAGTTGATTTATTCATATCTTTGAGTTTTATGCATCCTGCCTATTTCTCCTGTAACGATGGGTGCTTTTTCACTGCATGGATTCGATTCCACGCACTTTAACCTATATTTCGTTAAAATTTCATTGAAGAATGTTAAGAAACAAATAAGTTGTATATGTTTACCTGTTTAATTGTGCATTTTATGAACATGTATGAATAATGTAGACAAATTCAAAAAGTACTGCACGCATTTAAAGAATATTCGAAAGAATATGTTTTATTGTACTTATAATCCAAAAATTAAGACTGTGCTATTATTATTACTTAAGATATAGCGAATTGAACTCCAAAATTTGGAGGTGATTGATCGATGAGAACTACTTTGATCGCAAGGCATATTTTTTCAACAAAAGTAATTGCAATAAAATGTTAATTGGAATAATATATCATTATATAAGAATATATAAGCAAAATGAATTCTCATTCTAACGATCGTGGCAAAGATATGAATAAATCTGTGTATCAACTGTACAAAGTTCACTAAGCCATCTTCTGACACTTTTTTTCTCTATGATAAAATTATTTATGAATTTTGTGATTAGTTCCACATTAAAGCTGAGATTTTTCTCTACATTTTATGTTATTTTCATTTTTTTTTAGGGGCTCCGAATAGTAAGAATTATCGATCGATGAGCCCGGTCGTACGAAACTCAGAATTTTCATTTTTCGCGCATTTCGAAGCGGCTTAAAACTATAAGTGGAAAACTCGATTTATCTTCCAAACGGCTTAAGTAAGACAAACATTTGTAAAGACCATTTTTATACAGAAAGAGACGAGCTACAACTTTTGTTAGAAACTTTACTCTCTATTATCATTATTTTAGACGCTAGAGCAAAAAAACCGAAAATCAAAAAGTTTTTTTTTTTTTTAATTTTCCCGGAACTTCGAAGTGCAAAGAATGCATCATCTCATTCGCCAGGTTCTTACCTAGTTAAATCCTAGAGATGATCCATTTATTAATTTTTGTTACCCTAAATGGCTAATTTGCCTGTACTAATTGAAATACCCGGAAAATCCATTTAATCGACTTTTTACCTTTTATAACAAGGGAGATACCAATACACGAAAACCCCAATTTGGGATCCAGTGTATGTAAATGAGAAATTAAAAATATACAATTCACTTTTTTCAACATTTTATATTCAAGAAAAACAATAATTTCCAAAATTTGACTGATCAACCTGACAAATGCGATCGTAAAATTAATTAGATCTAATAAAAAGTAAACAGGCTGTAACATTTAACGTAACATTCTAATCCCGTCTGGATGTTAAAACGCTTCTGAATCTGAGTGTAAATTACACGTAAATTGTCTCAGCGCGCATCGTGTTTATACAATTCGTTCGTTGTAAGTTCGCCCAACAATAATAAATATTTCCGTTAAAGAAATTCCCCAGTATATGAGCATGACTGTTTATAGCTGCCTAAAAGTACACAAAAGTAGCAATTACAATTTAATTATCGTGTTAAACTTATGGTAAATATTTATTAATAATTGTGATAAAGATATGCTACCAGTAGTAGTGTAAAACATCGGAGAAAATAGAACACAGGATCATTATTTAATGATCTGTTAGTTTATGAAATTCGACGCACCTTATTTTCCATTATCATCGCGAGGTCATTACAAATAATATTCTCAATGCCTTTATACTTGTTTTGCAAAAATTACAACAACAAAAATATTCACGGTGCATTCTTAACCAATGTGGTAACTGAGGTGGCCATGACTAAGGACGGATGGATAGTAATCGGTTACGTTAAATATGATAAGGACACATTATTGTTTCCAATTTCAACGAAATCTGAGTAATCATAAAGATATTCAAGATGGTATGGTGGATCGAAAATGAGAAACGAGAGGTTTCATATTTCAATATCATAAAATACATGGATATTTTCAATTTCAAGTTATTCAATTCAGAAAGACTTCCCAAGCAACAATTGTACTTTTAAAATCATCTATAAGTTATCATAAAAACTTATTTCCAAGACTACTTATAAACGTAAATAGTTTGGAAAGACTCTATGAAGCCGATTTAAAACCTTTATAAGAGTACAGGGGCCCATCTAGAGAAGGGCCTACATGCCCCTATTTAAAACTACTATTAAAATTTTAGTATTGAAAATACTACTGAGAGCATGAACTGGACTGCCAGTAGTTCTCAAACAGTTCTCAGCAATGATGTAGCTAAATAATTTAAAAAAATAGGAAAGATATCATAAATTGTTAAGATTATTAATTTAGTAACTTCATAATTTTAGTGGAATTCTGATTATACAGTGTCCATAAAGTTGGCTACATATGGGAAAAAATTGTATTTTTGACATTTCTAAAAACTCTATTGGGGGTTCGTACTAGAAAATTGTAAGACTTAGTGGTTTGACATTCTTCGTCTGACGGATGAATATACACTATTTACCACTAAAAATAACTTAAATATTTCATATAAAGACGTTTTTCATATTTAGAGTGGTGTTAGTTCACGGAAATAAATAACATTCGTCGTCAAATCCCACACAGTTTGAGAATCGCTGAGCTCATGACTATGTTTCTCACTCCTCAGTGTACAGTCCATATTTCCGTCTCAAAAGAAGTGGGAAAGAATCTTGGTAGACATACATGGACAATGTCTTTAGGCTATAGCTTTAAGTTTGTGTGCAAGAGATAGTGAAAACGTATGTGCAATATTAATTCATACATCGGTCTTTTTAAACTTGACCCGACTCTAATAGGACCCATCTTACGAAAAACGTATCGAGAGCGACAGATCTGTCTAGGCCACTGCGCCGGCTTTGTAGTAGAGTAACAGAAGTATTTTTTATTTGACATAAAATAATTTCTTGAATTGAATTGAATCAGTGAAAATTCTTAAGAATTCTATGGGTTTCCATATCGAGATGCAGAATTCCCTGATTTTTATACAATTTACAAAATTCCCTGATATTTCCAGGTTTATTTTTTAACATTTTTAAATTCCCTGAGTTTTACAGGTTCTCCAGGTTTTCCATACGAGTCCGAACCCTGAACAAGCTGCCTCTATTGTATTATTCCGTTTGCAATGTGTTGCTAAAAGCTACGACCTATTTTAAACGATGCGCCATCAAAAGAGAAGAAGATTTGACTTAGTCGTAGAAAAATCGCCCTCTACAGGGGGTTGCAGGGGGCGATTTTCCGAAAGTCAAAAAAATTTTTGTTGTATATTTGAAATTTACAGCATCTCAGCTTTGTTTTCACGTAATATTACGTACATTTCTTAATACTTAATATTTTTTTCTAATTATTCAATATTGTCTGCGCTATGCTTTCTTATGGAGCGCCTTAAGGTGGCCATTCCCTAGAAAGTGACATCCGATAGGGAAATATTTATTATTTTTACCAATAACTTTCTTTTCTTAGTACGTATATTTAAAAAAACTATGAGTACCTAAGTAGAACCATAACAAGACTATTACTATGAATTTTCATTCAATAATTTCAGTGGTTTGCAAAATAGCTAGATTTAAAACTACGAAATAGGAAGATTAACACAGTTTTTCAATTTAAATCTAGCTATTTTGCAAACCACTGAAATTATTGAGTGAAAATTCATAGTAATAGTCTTGTTATAGTTCTACTTAGGTACTCTTATAGTTTTTTTAAATATACGTACTAAGGAAAAAAAGGTATGGTCAAAAATAATAAATATTCCCCTATCGGATGTCTCTTTCTAGGGAATGGAATGAATTAACGCTTGCCCTGAAACGTATCAATTCACAAATCCTTTAACTCATCATAACTCGAAGCGTGTTCATTTTTCGAAAAATACCATTCCATTTTAATTGTCTTTTATTTTCTTTATCTATGTATAATTCATTCCTTAAGCTATCTTAGTGTACAATATAGATCATTTCCATATTTAAATTAAATATTAAATAATTTAATACATTATATAAGCAAATATATAATGGATCGTTGTTAGACCAGGAGATTTTAATTTGGAATTTATTATTGAGCTGATTTGATATTAGCACACTTCCCACAGCATGTGCATTTACTTTGATATGTTCCTGGAAAGAGGATTTAAATAATTTTAAACAAATTTTTCAGAGGTGTGTAATTAATAAAATAAAATATACAGGAAAATATAAAAGAAAAAAACCTGTTTTAAATAATGGGATATAAAATATGTACTAGTGCTGTATACGCAATTTCTGCGGTGTGTAGATTTATGTGTGGGCGAACGTTCCGGGGCAGGAACGAAAGGTGTATGAAGTTTTTGTTGGAGAGGGGGATTTTATGTTTCGTGACTTGTCCGTCTGTCAACAAGGTCACCGTCTACCATAGTAGACGGGAAGTCTTTGGTGGAGTAATTTATGTGTATGTTGAGTGCCATCGTCTTGTCGTACGTTTGTAATGTCTGCTGTCAGAGCCGATTGCTGAATTTTGGTTGTAAAAAATTTTTGAGACTTTTCGTCCATAAAATCACGGATCATTTCGATGTTTGTTAACCTATGCAATTCAGCAATCGGCGTATATCTGCTGGAATTCCCTTGTAAAAAGGCGTAAAAGTTTATTTTGTGTTGTTTGTAATCGTTGGTATTGTGTTTTTGAGATAATGTTCCAAGCCATACAAGCATTAGTCAAAATTGGCCGAAATATAACTTTATACATTAAAATTTTGTTATTTATTGATAATTTGCTTCGTCTGTTAAGTAGAGGGTAGAGTTTGTTTAATGTCGCGTATGTCCTGTTAAGAGTCTGTGTAATGTGGGGAGCGAAACTCAGCCTCTTATCTAGGGTTACCCCCAGATATCGAACCGAGTTACGCTCCTCTATTACTGTATTGTTGATTTTTAATTTTGTTATTGTTCGAATGTTTGTGAATTTACGAGTAAACGTTATTGTCTTCGTCTTGTCGTCGTTTATGGTAATTTTCCAATTTGAGAAGAATTCGAGTATTTTTTGCAGATGATACCTAACATTCTGTGTGGCCGTCTGTGCATAGAACGACCGTCCATACAGGACGGTATCGTCTGCATATAAAAGGAAATTTGTTATGGGGTGAGGGGGGATGTCTGATGTGTATAAATTGTAAAGGATCGGGGAGAGGATCGCCCCTTGTGGAACGCCCGCCGAGATCCTTTTTTGCGTTGAAAAATTTCCATTAATGTTAACTGTGATATGACGAGCACTTATATAGTTTTTAATGAAAGTTACTATGTGTAATGGTAATTTTAGGAGGTTATGTAATTTACAAATAAGGAAGTTATGCCAAACTGTATCGTATGCCTTTTGTATATCTAGAAGCAATAGAACTGTACATTGTTTTTTGTTATAAGCCTGGAGGATATCCTGTACTATTTTACATAATGCCATATTAGTGCTATGATCCCTCCTAAAGCCAAATTGTTGAGCGGGGATGAGGTGTTTTTTGTCTACAATTTTCATTAAAATCCGTAGGAATACCCTCTCCATCAATTTGGAGAGGGTATTTAATAAACAAATAGGTCGCTAAGTCGAAGGGTTATGTGGTGGCTTATTTGGCTTTAGAAGAGGGATAATAATACCAATTTTCCAGGCTTTAGGGTAGTATTGAAGTTTAATTATGGCATTTATTAAATATGTTAATTGACACAGTATTTTATTTGGTAAATTTTTTAACAATATATTCGGGATTGAATCAGGCCCGGGAGCTTTTTTATTTGGAAAAGTTTCTATTATTAAAAAGCATTTAAGTTGCTACTTGGGTTTATTCAGTTATACGTAACAACAGGACTTTTCTGGATCTCATGCCGGAGCGACTCAGATATCCACGACCTACAGCGCCGTGACAATTGAGAGACTGGATGAGATAGATCAGATCAATGAAACCTGTACACAGGATCCGTTATCTGAACATAAGGTAATTTGGAGATTGACAACTTTGCTTAGGCGTTTTTATCGAAACCTTCTGGTATGTGTACGCTTTCCGAGAACACAAAATCACTGCAACTGCATTTTAGGAACATTTTAACATCCGATCCCTTGTTATTTAATAATTTTTCCACCTCATGGTCTCCATTTTAATATTTCCATTATACGTAATTGATCCATGAACTGATTCTAGCTAGAAGTAACTATTTTCACTACATTTCCCGTGACTTGAAAGATTGCATTCCCTGTTTTATTCAAAGATTACACCAAACACGCTTCACGTGAAACAAAACAAAGATTTATGTCTACATTATTGGCCACATTCCAAACACAGATAAAGCGTCAGCAATTGCTTTTATCAGCAACTCCGCGCTTCGAAGTTTTACGTAATTTCACGAAATTTACTTGTTTTCGTAGACATGGAAGAGCGTTTGTTTGTTGCAAAGCCAATTAGGTATGTGCATGGGATGTACGTGGCGCAGGATTACCCAGGTCAGTAAATCAAGTAGGGCAAGCGATATTTCAATTAATAAAACTATGCTACCTTCTTCTGGGGACACATATTTACTCCTGGTTGTCAACCACAATTAAATCTAACGAGTACAAATGAAAATATGCTGGAACTTAAACCAGTTATGATAAAACAAAGTAACAATGACGTGGAGATGATTTTCTTACATCAAATAATAAGCAATGTTTGAACGGATGACCTCCGTTGGATATGTTAGAATCAAAGACCGATTTCGGACAGTGCAATGGTAAAAAACAACCAAAACTCGTTCTGGCCGCAAAATTCAAAATGTTGTTTTCTGGGCATTTCAGAATTAGCGTTTCATCTGTTGCCATTCTTGCAATCAGACAACAGTGTATTAGTCGAGTGCAATTTTTACCTAGGAACCCAGTTATAATGAATGCATTTTCATGATTTTTTTTGCATTGTGTTTCTAGTACTGAGTACAAAACACTTTACTCTTTAAAAATTGTCGCCATTTACTTGGGGGTGGGTAGTAACCACCGAATCTGATATAAAATCATATTGTAAGAATGAAATGGCGGTTCACAATTTTTCGTGGCTGCATACGCCGGATTGGACATTGGACGTGCTTGTTGTCAGCAGCGAGATCCGCATGACGCATGGGGTGGGAATATAGAATGGGAAGTGTAGGTGTTTGTGAGATGCTTCTTTTAAGTTTCCATCTATCGTCATCTTTTTATTTTTCTTCTCTTAAGTTTTTGTTTCTTCTGTTTCTGAATCTGGCCGCCTTCATGTTTTATTTGTTTTGCTTTTATTTATTACCTGTTCCACAGGTAAATACCCATTTACAGTGGAGTTGCTGGGAAGGCCCTATCTTGCGGTAACAATATTTTTTTGCACGTTATGAGAAAAGAGGTCTGAAGGGATAGTTTGCTCACCCTGTATGTCGTTTCTTTGAGACAATCGGTTTCAATTTCCGCCTTCCAAATTAATAATTAAATATTATGTTTTCAAACAATAAATCCAGCTGATAAAAATTAAGATGGTAAATATCAGATAGAAAGATAGAATAGAATAATGAAATTAAATCAGATAAAATAAAATAAAATTAATTTATAGCTTATCTGTCTTTCCGCAGCGTCTTGTGATTGCTCTTTTATTTTATTTCCTTTTCTTTCTTGGGTTGAGTTGATTTTGTCCATTTAAAAATTTTCCACGGTATACAATTACTTTACGTCACAACACAGCTATATTGCTTTGTAAACATATGTGCCTCATTTTGACAGTGACTATGCTATTATTTATTGCCCATGAACCACTTAAAAAGTATCTTGTTGGGTCGTCTAGGATGTAGGTAGGGACACTGCACTTCACTTGAGCTTGTTTGCTATATTTGATTTAATATTATTAGAAAATCTTGTAATCATTAATTCCATATGAACTCCGTTTTTCTATTGAGACGCTTCATTTCACGCAGAATTTCTTAATCTACCGGTGGCTGAAATTTGTTCGATTTTAACGGGATTTTTACCGCTTTTTTACAGCTTTTTAGAGAGCATCTTAAAAACACGTCTATTCACGACGACACTTAACTCCCTCTCAACTCAAGTCTTACATTTATGGAAGAAATGGTATCGCACAAAAAATAAGACTATGAAATTACAAGTAATTTATTTTTTGTTTATTTCTGTAAGATGATTAGTTCTAAAAATATGATAGTTTAAAAATGGCGCTCGAACGTTTATCAGTCGAGATATAATGTTTATATCTCAAATATGTCAAAAACAATCAGCATGATGTTACAAAATAAAAAAATACATATTACATATAATAGAAAGTAACGGACTTTTTTTTTATATCCGTACAGCTTGAAAGATAACAATGTTATGTGCAAAACAATGAGTGCTTTATAATTTTCTTTCGAGAAAAAAATTAGGATTTTCCTGCTGCCATATGCGATAATGGAAATTAAAATATGCTCTAATTTGTTGGCATTTCTAAAGCAGTCGATTTTAAAAACATACCTACTTAAAATTAAGAATAATTTTACGACTTTGCTGAAAAAATTCCTTTGTCTGTAATTAACTCCAAAACAATTGCACTAAAGAAAAATATGACAATATAGAGAAATAAATCGTAAGAAGAGATATATTAATTTGTTTTTTGAAATATTTGTAGAATTAATAGTTTCGAAAATAAAGAGTACAAATGTGGGGCTTGAACTCTTAGTGGAAAAGAAATACATTTAAATCTCGTATTTTCTCAAAACTCTTGATAAACTGAAGCTCGCAAAATCAGAGCATGTTGGTAATACTATCTATTAATAATGTTGCGTGTTTCCGCCCCTAGGAAACACCTTGTATGAATCCGTGGGTTTCAAATAATTTTAACAAGGGGTAACCAGTAACATTTTATTTAATAAATTATTGATTACACAATACTTCTAAAATAACCTTTACAATGTTTTTATTTACACTTCGGATTTATAACCTCACTTTTCGCTACCAAACTTCACTTTTTAAAATTTCTCCCTCTTCCGCCGGGAATCTCGCCTTATATACTCTAAAGTTGCCTCTAGATGCATCTCAAAATTTCCAATTCCAGAACAATGTATAACTCTAGAGCCATCTACAGGCTTCCAGAAGAGATGGCGTATGTTACTGGTTGCCTAACCATCTCTACTTAATTTTCAGCTTCTAGTAGTCATGGGCGTAACAGTCTCCACTTCTTAGGAGGTGTAATGCATAACAATAAAAACCGGTACAAATTTTTGGAATTTCTATTCTATGGCCAATGACAGCAGAAAAATCTTAAATTTTTTATTTAAAAAACATTACAACAGGTTTCAGACTTTGCGAAGCTGAAAAAATTCCCTGAATTTTCCAGGTTTTCCATAACCAAAAATATAAATTTCCATTTATATTTTAGTAAAATAATTTTTTACTCGACATAAAATAATTCCTTAAATTGAACTGAATCAGTGAAAATTCTTAAGAACTCTACGGTTTTCCATATCGAGATGCAGAATTCCCTGATTTTTTAAACAATTTATAAAATTCCCTGATATTTCCAGGTACTTTTTTAAAGATTTTTAAATTCCCTGAGTTTTCCAGGTTCTCCAGGTTTTCCATATGAGTCTGAACCCTGTACAAGACACTCATTGTTTTGCACATAACATCGATGTTACTCAAGCTGTACGCATGGAACAAAAATCAAAAAGACTTCAAGTCCTTTAATTTCTATTATATTGTTGCGTTTATTCACCTTTTGGAAACACCCTGTATGAATCCGTGGGTTCTTAATAATTTCAACAAGAGATAAACACCACTAACACTTTATTTAACAATTTACTGACTGTACAATACTTGTTTACTTAATATTTAACCTCACTTTTCACTTTTTAACTTGTTCACTTTTATAAACTGCCTTCTTAATAAAACTTCCCCTTCCGCGCTGGTAATCGCGCCTTATATAATCCGAATTTGACTCTCTAGATCCATCTAGAAGCAATCAAGAATCTTCTCTTACCACATTCCAGAAAAGTCCATTTCTTTCTGATAGATTCCAGTCACAATTAGTAGGCATAGGCGTATCATCTCCAGTTCCAAGGGGGTATAATTCATAACAATATGTATTTTTAACTTCATACTGATTGTTTCTGACATATCTGAGATTTAAACATTATATCTTGACTGATAAACGTTCGAGCGTTCACATTTTTAGAAATATTCATCGTACAGAAATAAACAAAATATAAAACAGTTGTATTTTAGTAATTAGAAACTCAATGCAAAAAAATCATGCACTCCTAGTACTAATAGACTATAGGCAGAAAGGCGGAGAGTAGTAGTAAGTTTGCGTTCGCGGCGGCCTAGTCAATAACTTACGTGCAGCACCTATCACAAGTGCCAAAAAAGCCGTTTTTGATTCGCTCCTGCCGAGCCGAATTTCAGATTTTGTCATGGCACTTTACGATGTCGACAAAATGCCAATCTTCCTTTTTCCGTAAAGACTTCATAAGACCTTCCATTCGACGTGTTTATTTAGATATTGATGTTTGAGAATTTGATGAATTAAACGCGTCAACGATATTTGTAACAGACAAGATAACTGCAACAGATTAAATATACAAGGAACAAGCTAGCCATTATACTCTTCGCCGATTTACTGCACGTTTTATATAATTGTTGCACATTCTATAGGATACTCTTCGCAGTTTTTTTGTAAATAATATCAGTTTTAGACATTTTTTGTTTAATTACAAAACATACATTTTTTTAAATTTAAATAATAACTTTTTTATTTATTGATCGATATTGTTAAAAAACAATAGGGTTCTTCCTCTAGCTAACACTAAGTTATTGCCCAAATTTAAATACCATCGGACTTTTCGTTCTTAAGTTATCTTGTTTACAAGAAACGTGACGGACGGACGAACAGACACACAGACAGACAGACAGACGGACGAACTTTTTGAAAGTTGTTCAGAATTCGATCACCAACACAGTGATATGAATTTTTTTTTCTCTATGAGCAATCTGTTACTGGGACTGATTGTGGCTACATGTACGCAACTATTTCGTTGCGGCCCGGTAAGGTTATGATATTGAACAGACATCCAGTTTCTTGATTTTGCAAAGGAATTGTTTTTGTTTGTATTACATTTGATAATAATAGGTTTTAGCTCAAGATATAATGTACATCTTATTTTACTTAATGATTTCGTTTACTTCATATTTTTTCAATCGAAAATACATAGTTTCTTGATGTTTTGCAAAGGATATAATCTTGATTTTTGATGTCCTGATTTTAATTTAAGATATAATAAATCAGGTTTTTGTTTCGCTGTAGGTCGGTATTCATTGAACCGATTCAATCTGTATAAATGACATTGTCTACATCTTCTATTGATGTGATTGAATGTTATTTGATAATAAATGGCAAACAAACACATGCTGATTTGAGATATATAGTTGTGACGTCATTAAGTATTTTTCATATTCAGTTAAAAAAAACGCACCCTATTTTCATATTTGGGGAAAACCCCAACGAAATTTGAATATAAATAGGTTTGTTGTTTCGTTTGTAGAGCACGAGTATAAGCACAGTACATGAAAACATAAAATTCTTAAGAACATTCCAGTCTAATTTAGAAAACATCTGAAAGGATTAACAACACGGTGATAATCAAGGTCAATACATAGATAATCAAGGTTACGAGTCAATAAACTTGAATATCTCAAATTATTAAAACCAGATAAAAAAATCAAGACTAAAAATCCTAAGTGTTTACACAACTAGTTTAAACATTGTTGTCTCAAAATAAAAATGTATTCATTCACACTATAACGTAGACAAACAGCTATCGTTACATTACTTAAGCGAGTGTACATTATTTAAAAGTATTTTCAAGAAATGCTTTTGATAGTCTATCAACCGTTTTATTGATCTTTAACCCTATGTTTTTAACTTTCAATATTTTCTTACTAGCTGATAAAGGCAATATATAAAATCAATGCATTTAATTGTTATTGAGTCGAAATGGTGCTTAGCCATAAGACAAAACCGGCAATGTGTTCTTTACTGTTAATCGGAAAAAGAAACAGCTGTGTGATACAACTTGATAAGTTGATGTGTTACTGAAGGATCTGATACTTTAATGAATGAAGTATGAAACAATTGATCGATATTACAATATACATACTGTTGTATAGGGTTAATGCTCGACTATGGAGAGGGGTAGACTAGAAATGTTTCTACATTACAAAAATTAGCGAACATGTATGCTTTTGCAAAAGTGTGTAAGAAAAGAAACTTGAAGATCAGTCATTACCGAAAGCAAGGACTGTCTATTTCACACACAGTGTGACTCGTTTTAAATGGACACACCCCTGTAAAAAATGTGTTTATTACCCAGATTTTTTTCAATATAGACTTTATAAAAAAAAATAGAAATTAACGTCAATTTTCAAGGGCTACTATGATTATTATTCAATGACAAAAATGGACAAGTTTGATTAGCGACTTATCTCTATTAAAAAACAAACTATACCACTGAACCAGTGGGGTAAATATCAAATTTCGGGAAAGAAATATTTAATAATGGCAGATTTATTAATGTAGGCAGTGTACTTCATAATTAATTACTTTTATATTAGTTTTTTTCTAAAAATTTGAAGCAGCCCACGAAAAATCAAATTACAAAAAAATAAACTTGATAGTTTTAACAACTGTTTTAAATTTTGGATAACTGAAATTACTTACTACTTAAGGAACCCCTTCTTCTGTATCCAGATTTCCCAAAGGTTAAAAAAAAAATAGAGATCTTGGCTTCTAGTACAGACACCAAATCCGAAATTTCTGGATTCTTACTAGCTTGCTTTACTCATTTTCTCCTATTTACTCCCCAGCCCTTTACAAGAGTAAGCTCAAAATAAACACATCACACATAGAATATGTGTGATGCTGCCATATATTCATATATATCCCAAAAAAGAAACAACTATGTAATTATAGATATGTGTTTCGGAGTTATTGCTCCTCATCAACCCAACGTAGCCTAGAGAAGAAAAAACTCAAAGGTTAGAAAATACAGTACAGTGCACAATTCATACCTTCGTGCACTGAAGCGCCACATTTAAGGTCTCAATGATTTCAGCAGTCAGCACATAGAACTCTATGCAAGCGGTTCTATCTTCGTCTTATAAAAACAAATAAAGAATGACAGAGACATTCTCTAAGTTATGCTGGTGGGGAACAGTAACTTCGAAACACGTGTCCGTAGCTGCAGTGTTGTTTATTTTTTTTGATATATTGCAATTAGGTTTTTTGATACCTAACAATGTCCAATTAGCTGACGAACTGTCGAAAAAGTTACTCTTACTCTTTTACTCGGCATGAATAGACAACTTTAAACTAAGCGAACAATATAAGAATGTATTCTAATGAGGTACACAACTTGTATCAGGTAAATCCTCACCTCGAGGATTAAAAACATAGTCCACGTTAAAACGCAACGATTCCAAGGGGTTATTTGTCTTTAAAACTTCATTTACAATAAAGTTCAGATTGCGTGATATTTTGCGGATACTCTGAAAGGAGCGGAATTATGGTACCATGCATAAATTGGAGATATTGTGGATGTATGATGATGAGAGCTTGGTAGCTTTAAACGAAGAATAAAAACACTGACGTTTTCTACAGAACTGTATGAGTATTTTAATGAAATCTGAATGCAAATAATATAAGCATTCCTACTTCCAAACAATTTAAGCTCCGAGATACAATTTACCTATATTATTATAATGTATCAATTTATTATATTATAATAAAATACATAAAAATCTGTGACAGAAACCGCGTGTCATTTTATTAAAAGTGGCAGAACTACTCTAAACGGATAATACAAGAAAAAGTGAAAACCTGTTGTTACAGTTAATACATACTTGAAGTAAATACTTATTTAGATTTACTATGTTTATCTAACAAGAGCCTCTTAAGAGAGGAAGAAAGAGAATCAGACGAAAATGTCTATGACCATTTTGAGATCAAGCGACCAACAGACAGATCATGAATAAGTAAACAAGTTAGATTGGAGGAACTATGTAATGGATGCTTCAGCTGACGCATTAGAAACCTTTGAATCACTGAGTTACCAAAAAAACATAGGGTGAGGTCAACACGTTATGGGCTCAGAGCACTGCGATAAAGATATAATTGTGACTTGTCTATCTTGGGATTTATTTAGAATTTACGCTTATTAAAATATATTTTAGAGGAAGTCGTGGAAGCAATTAGGATACAGAGAGGCATGTTTACTCAAAAGTAAAAATAGTTGATCGACGTGGAAATACGTGGTATGCATTTTGCTTCGGGGAACTGTGGGCGTAATAGAAGGTCACTGAAGAAAAGATAGTGCAACCTATTCCAGTCGAGTCGACTGCGTCCATATAAGAAAAAGCTCAATAGAGTAGCACTAGCTAAACTTCGTCAGGACGTTAAAGTAAATAAGCCAATTAAAAAAAATTGATGAATAACTCTGAAGCCGCTAGAACGCACCTCTTGTTCTTACCATAAATTAATGACATTTTTAAGTGCTTAAGAGGTATGGCTGAACTTATATGGGTTGTGTGAAGGAATTCCTGAAGACAAAATTTATGAATTCAGACGATATAACAGCGACTAGTCGCGTAGTCTCACGCAGCCGTGATCTAACCCACTGCTACTATGTCGGTGACACATTAAAAATGCCACTAAAACCATATCCTAGCCAGGATCCGAACCCGGGACTCTGTGGTCTCAAGCTTAACGCGTAAGGAGTAAGTCGCCGAATCAGTGAATTGATTGATTGATTTGCCAGCGTACGGTGGGCATTGCTGCCGATTCCGGGCATCCATGGAGGTTCGTTCCAACACGCAGCTTGGTCGTCCGTCGAACACGCCCAACGGACGGCCAAACCGCGTGCCGGAACCAAATCTCGGATATTTTATATACCGCCGGGTTAGACATTGGACATGCTTGTTGTCAGCAGCGAGAGCCGCATGACGAATGGGGTGGGAATATAGGATGGGAAGTGTAGGTGTTTGTGAGACGCTTCTTTTAAGTTTCCATGCTTCTATTAAATTTCCATCTGTCATCATCGGCTGGGGTGTGCAGGTGTTTGCGAGATGCTTCTTTTCAGTTTCCATGCTTCTTTTAAGTTTCCATTTATCGTCATTTCCTTATTTTTCTTCTTCTAACTTTTCTGTTTCTTCTGTTTCTGAATCTGGCAGCTTTCATTTTTATTTTTTTGTTTTGTTTTTGTTTATTAACCGTTCCACAGGTAAAAATCCATTTACAGTAGAGTTGCTGGGAAGGGCCCTATCTCGCGGTAACAATATTTTTGGTGCGTTATGAGAAAAGAGGTCCGAAGGGATAGTTTGCTCACCCTATGTCGTTTCTCTGAGACAATCGGTTTCAATTTTCGCCTTCCAAATTAATAATAAAATATTATGTTTTGAATCAATAAATCGATCTGATAAAAACTGATGGTAAAGATCAGATAGAACGATAGAATGGAATAATATCAATTAAATCAGATAAAATAAATTAAATTTATAGCTTATCTGTCTTTCTGCAGCGTCTTGTGGTTATTGTTTTAATTCATTTCCTTTCCTTTTCTTCCTTGGGTTGAGTTGATTTTGTCCTTTTAAAAACTTTCCACTGTATACAATTACTTTAGGTCACAACACATCTATATTACTTTGTCATGTTGACACTGACTATGCTATTATTTATTGCCCATGAACCACTTAAAAGGTATCTTGTTGGGTCATCTAGGGTGTACGTAGAGACACTGCACTTCACTTGAGCTTGTTTGATTTATGTGATTTAACA
This sequence comes from Stenurella melanura, assembly GCA_963583905.1. NCBI lineage: Eukaryota > Metazoa > Arthropoda > Insecta > Coleoptera > Cerambycidae > Stenurella > Stenurella melanura. The sequence continues at coordinate 22,130,470 of OY757311.1, read as the reverse complement.
TTGTTAGAAAATCTTGTAATTATTAATTCCATATGAACTCTATTTTTCTATTGAGGCGCTTCATTTCACGCAGAATTTCTTAATCTATCGGTGGCTGAAATTTTTTCGAGATTAACGGTTTTACTGTTTTTTTTTTACCGCTTTTTAGAGAGCATCTTAAAAATACGTCTATTCATGACGACACTTAAATAAGCATCTCTCAAGTCGCCGAATTAGTTAATGAACAAAAAAAGATACCTACATTCTAGAAAAAAAAATGTTGTACGACTTGATGTACTTAAACAATGGACGATTCAATTTTCGACTTTGTTATTGTCTTTTAGGAGTTGTATGAACATTTAAACCTGAAATTTGACATAATGATTTAACTCCATTAGCAGTACATTTTCCTAACATTTGGTTAAAATGCATGCATCAATATTGAAGCTATCATCAGCTGTTTAAAAATGGACAATCTAAATTGTCCTTATTTTTTGCACCTTTAGAAATTGACATTCGTTCAGCAAATCCATAATAAACAAATAAGTTTATTTGTTTAAACAATTGCAATATACACGAGATATCGACACGAAAAAAACTGGAAATTTTATGAACAAAATGCAACATTTTGATCACAATAAAATACCCGTATGACCTTTTGTTGAACAGAAAAAAAATTGTTAATTTAGAACCCCTTAATTTGTTTATAACAATTGAGCGGTGAAAGATAAAAGGTGGCTATGACGCGTATTGATAAAATTTCCATTCTTTATATCTTGACTTCTTTTTGTCCGACGCAAAGTTTTCGTTAAAAAGCCAAAAAACATAAAAAAATGAATGTCACCATCGGGTTCAGGGTAATTTTTTCTATAAGAATAGTCAATAAAATTGTTGTTTTAAATTTCTGACCAAAATCGACGATTTTGACTTTACGACGACCGGCCTACTATACAGCCAGAAAAACAGAAAAAAATCCTATTCTGAAAATAAATTTTTTTTAAACAAATCTCCCGAGATTTAAGATTTATTCCAAATTAATTTTGACTAAACAACAACTTGGTGTTCTCTTCAGACCCATTTTCCAACGGATGTGGTTAGTTTCTGTAAGTAGCGATTGAAATTTTACACATAAGATAAAAACAGTTTTATGTCGTCTCAGTCAATGTATCCTTGTGTTTGGTTTTAGCGTCAGTTTGAATATTTCATTGAAGCGTTTTTGAACTAAAAATAACTCGAAAACTAAACATCGTAGCGCGCTACATATGCGTTTTAACAAACCGATAAATAAAACAAAAGTCTTGAAAAGAAACTACAAAGTGGTCCTTGTGAATTGTATGAAAAATAACAACATAAAACGAAGTTGCTCGGCCTGTTTAGTTCTTTGTGGTGTTGTCAGATGGCCACCAATTTATGTGTTCGCCTTACTGCAGACTGAAATATTTCCATCGGTGCTGTGATGAACGCGAGAATTTTTCAATGAAAGTATTAAAATAAACCACTAGCTTATTTATCTACGGAATCGATAAAGTAAATACGTGATTGTTTGATCTATAAAGAGCGCACAGCTTGGCTGGAATTGCGATTACTGGCAAGTCTGTATAATGCGTTTTAAATTACATACATTGTTACACTTGTCGAAACAGAGTACCAGATACTGAAACAATTAAACTAAAATGAGATTTTCTCTATTTACTTTATGAACCGTTTCATTACACTGGCGTAAATTAACGCTGACAATATACATCTGGGATCTACTATAAGTAAATAATAATAATTATTCATCTTTGAACAAAATACAAACTCCAGAAATCATTAAATTGTCTGTAGAATTTCTATTTTTTTTTTAAATACATAAAGAAACGAACTTTTGTATACAGGGTTATTGATGGATAGCGGGTATTAGACGTTTGTTGGAATCTGTTCAGAGAAATTTGAAAATCGGATTAAGGGGGTTGTTGGATATGGCGGATCTAAGGAAAATATTTTCATGCATGTGTTAGAGTCGGGTACAATTTAAGCTGACTTATGCCATGGCCGCTAAAACGTCCTAACTAAGATTTTATTTGATGCATAAGAAATGCCAGTAATTCTCAAACAGTTCTCTCCTGTAACAGCAATGATGTCGATAAATAATTATAAAAAAATAGGATATTAACATTTCTAAACAACTCTATTGGGGGTTCGTTTATGCATGTTCGACAACAAAAAATTACATTTTGACATGTCATGTGATCACCGGTTTGGCAGGACTGTTAAAAATAGTTGGCGATGGTATCGCAAAATGGGTCAAATTGTTAAGATATCGAAATATTTTATTAAGAAAAAGTGCATAGAATACAACAATGACCCCATATATCAATTAAAGCAGATATGAGGAAAATAAAAAAGTGCAAATTTTACCCCTACCATTAATTACTATGTGAAAAATCATAAATTCTTTTGTCTATTTCACAAATATTTGATTAGTTTCGACAAAAACTTTATGTATTTTAGTTGAATAAAGGTATATGCATGTAAAAAAAGAAACGAATCCCCAACATAGTATTTTTTAGAAAAATCAACAATACAATTTTTTCCCATATGTAGCCAATTTTATGGCGGACACAAATGAAACTGATAACAAAAAATGAATTACCCAATTCAGCCAATAACAATGAGTTATCAGAAAAAGAAATCAAAGACTAATATTGTTACACTCCAGCAAGAACCACGGGGAGGTATGGGCATTTCTTGCCAGGAAAGGATAGGATCGTAGTATTAGTAGGGGAAATGACAATATATATCAAAAAAATTAAAAATAATTTTAAAACAAATAAATTAAAACAATTCTGAAAGAACAACGCATTGGCATGTTTTCATAAATACTAAAACACTTGAACACTGCACTTAACAATTTACGACACGTTTTCATAAAAAATACAACACTACACTTGAACAATTTATCTACTCGACGCACGTTTCACCATTCGTGTATTAATATATAACGTAAGAAAGTCGATTGTATTAGAAACAAACACGCACTAGTAGTAATAAAAGACACATTTTTAATAAATAATAAAATAAAACATTTAGAAAGAAAATTATTAACTTTTAATAGAGCTTAAATAACAAAAAAAAGTAGAAGTGAGGATCGACATCAAACTCGCAACCACCCATTTACATTTATTGCTGCTCGAGTATCTTACCGATTGAGCTATGCGATGGAACTCCTTGTATATTTCCAAAAAATAGAGAAAGAATGAAATTGAAAACAGTTCAGATGGATGGAATGCCTGTCGATCAGCTTTCTTCAGATGTGTCCTTGCGTAAAATTCATTTTTTTTATAGAGAAATGTATTTATTTTTTTTGTCAAAAAGCTTATTCAAGTAATAACCACGAACACAGAACGAATAAGACTAAGTCTTATTTTTCCACCAAAATCCCATAATTTTCTAAATAATTTGTGCTAACGATTTAAATACTATAGAAACTAAATATCATGTTTCATATTTCTTAAGTCACAATACAAAATGCAAAGGTCTTGAAAAGACAAAAATGTATGTGTAATCATTTACATGAAAATTAACTTTAATGTTGGTATAGATTGACAAATTACATTTTAAATTAGTGGATTATTTAAAGAGTGAATTTAAGGATAGAACACGGCATCTGTAATAATAAAATATAACATTATTATACTAACATTAACCATACCACACTTATTCTACGAAAAATGTTTTGCTTCAGACTTTAAAAATTCTTTAGAAACATTTTTGCAAAATATACACAAATTCTTTACTAACCGAATACTGAGGAACACAACCCGTGAAACAATGTTTACCTTAGCAGTCGACACACAGATTATCTATAAGAATGATAACATTTTGTGTGAAAACTGCGTCCTTCCACATCAACAACTTTTCGACAAAGATTACTATCGTTCATTTCATTACTAGTTTCACGAAATGTTTTCAAACCTGTCTTTTACACTAATGATGTCTGTACAATTATATTTAATGGTTCGTCCACATACTAAACAATATGACATTTTCAGAACGCACATATCTCGCTTTTATACTCTTCGCAAATACAAAACGAAGAGTATAGGTATTGCATTCGATCGGCACATTTCTATAACCGGTAATATCGCTCGTAGAACTTTCAAAATACCCGTCCGTATGTCTGTCCGTCCGTTCGTCATGTTTCTTGTAAGTATACGATAACTTAAGAACGAAAAGTCGGATCAATCGATCAATAAATAAAAAAGTTATTAATTATTTTAATTTATTAAATGTATATACCATCTATATTATATATAATATTGTTAGATTTCAAAACTGGCAATAGTCCCTATTCACATACCATATTATATCATCTTAAGTATCTTAACAGCAATAAATCTGTCACAAATGCGATAAGATTATGGACCAAGCTTTGGCGGCAGTTATACAAGGCAGCTAATACAAATTAACATTATTAAACTATCCGCGAATATTTTTTTATTAACAAAAAAACTGTGAAGAGTATTCTATAGATATGTGCAACAATTATAATACAATCTAAAAAGTGCAGTACATCGGCGAAGAGCATAATGGTTAGCTTGTTTATTCACAAATTTGCATCAAATAACACAAAATGCTTCGATTTGCTCGAAGTCAATACGAAGACTGCGCACACAACTTTGCCGTTTCGACGTGCTGTCGGACATCAGGAGATGTTTAGCGTAAATTTCAGATCATTATGTCACATAATTTGTTTATAAATGTCTAAAATGCAAAAAATATCTCGTCTCGGCTTCCAAGTGGTGTAGTAAACACGGTATCTTATTTAAAATGTCTCTTTTTAGGGTTCTCTAAAAACTCCTATAGTTTCGGACGTAAACTGATGACCCAAAAACATAAATGAAGACATTTTTGGACCCCTCCCCCGGTCCCACAACCAAAAACCTACATTCGAAATTATTGTTGTTCTACGGCTAATTATAGCAAGAAAAATAATAATAATAATCATAATAATAATAATAATAATAATAATAATAATAATAATAATAATAATAATAATAATAAAGTGCCTTTATTGAAAATATACATATGGCGGAGTCCAGCCCAGAGGCTGCTCAAATACTCAACCATTAAAATTAACAAAGTAAATAATTACAAAAGAAAAAGGATAATAAATGAGAATGAAATTATACTAAACACAATTTGATAACGAGAGAAGAATGTGCCTACATCAGGTAGGCTTAAAAATATTTTATTTCTGATTCTTTGTTCACTGGTTTTGAAGAAATCGTTTGTAATGAAATTTAAACGAGTTAACTGAAACTTGCTTGATATTAACAGGAATGGAGTTATATAACGTTGATGCGGAGTACGTAAAGGATTTTTGAAAAAAGCTGTTGAATGATGAGGAATTGTTAAGTTCTCAGTGTATCTTAGATTTCGATCGTGAATGGACGACCTGGGAATCAATAGTTCTTTTAGATATTGGGGACTTGCTGATTGTACCAATTTATGAGTAAAATTTGCAAGATGTAATTTGCGTCTTGTGGCCATATTTAACCATCCAAGGGTTTTTAACTTATGCGATACATGATCTTGTTTTTTTAAATCAAATATAAATCTAATACAAGTATTTTGCACCTTTTGAATCCTATAAGCATTAGTTTGGTCGAGACAGGGACCATATATAATATCACCATAGTTAAAAAAGATAAGACTAGAGATTCGCATAAAAAAGTTCTTAATTTTACATTCAAACTATGACGACAAGAGTATAATTTTTTTAATGCGCAGTAGGACTTTTTCATAAGGTTATTAACATGTTGTTGAAATTTGAAATTATGGTCAAAAAATAGGCCCAAATTTTTTATACTATCCATAAACGCTAGTTTTTGATCTTCCACAAGAATATTGGTGTTATCCCTAATGAATTGTCTATTGCTCTCCTTCCCAAATACGATAACAGCAGATTTAGTTGCATTAATTTTTAGGCAATGCCGGCAAGAGTAATTTACAAGATTTTTAATATCTTGATTTATGTGCTCAATGGACTGCATAATCTGTGATGAATCAAAGGTGCTGTAAATCTGGGTATCGTCGGCATAGAAGTGTGATCTACAGGTTTTTAAGACACTGAAAAAATCAGCAGTGTATAAGATAAATAACAGTGGTGCTATCGTAAGACAATTTTATATCAATTTTTTGTACTCTAGTGTGGTAATAGCTTCAGTAATGCAGTAAACCTTTTCCTACTACATCTTTGGAGAGAAATCGTTTAATTATGTTGTAAACAATTTACATTAATTAATCTATTAAAACATTCCTTGCATTGTGTTGTGTCATTTAATATATCTGTTAACGCAGACAAAGGCCAACAATACATATATTTTGATTGAAAATAATACAATAGCAGACATACAAAGGCGATTCTACGAAATGAACCATGCTAGTCGATAATGGAGAAAACATAATGTCTACAAAAATATATATTATATATAAAAATATTTTTACATAGCCTATCCATTACTGGAATGTTCAATTATTTTATTAGTATATTTGTTTGAGGATCATAATTGTCTGTTTTACGCATAAATTGATCGGATAACATTAAACTAAAACCTATTCCGCCTTGAAAACATTATTTATAACCTATTCACATACCTAGTAGGGTAGCCCATACAAATCTGTTAGTACTTTTGCTAGATGGCACTTTGGTGTTACTGTATTAATTTACATATATTCTGATAAAGGACAGAGACAAATTTTTCAAACAAAATATTATTAACGTATTAAATAGGGTGTTAGTAGTATGGGGAGGCAGGGATCGGTTTTCGGTTACAGTTTCAGTCTTAAAAAATGACAACTAAGTTTTCGATTGTGTTTTTTTTCCTATAATCCGGGTCCGTAGCGACCGGTCGGTATGCATTTACATAATGAATTTCTTGAATTGAATTGGCAGAGGAAGACTAGTTGCATAGCAATCTAGATCTCTAGATCTAACGTCATTAGATTTTTTTCACATGGGGGACATATGAAAGAAATTGTTTATTAGCGAAAGCCAATATAATGAATGATAGGGAATGTACTAAATTCAATAGATGCAACTGCTTAGGAGCGTTAATTCAGGTTAAATGGATAAACACTCGAGGGCGAATGGAAGACCTATCGAACATTTATTATGATGCCGACTCAAAATTACTTTAAATAATTATCTATCATGTTTCTCATTAAGCAATCATGAGAATTTCTCCATATTTTTTAAATAAACTTGAATACGCCAAAAACCGTAGAAAAAAGTCACTACCGAGTATCCGCATGTAAGTTAGAAATTGCAAAAATATGAAATTAGTACGTGTTCTTGGTTAACATTGAAAGGCAAACTGACCGTCGTTTTTATAAAAATATACTTTTTGCAGATTTTACTCTTAACCGCTAAATGCGTTTTTTTTTTCTCTCGGAAAAAGTGGAATGACGTGGCAACATCGCACTGTAGGTACAAAAATAATAAATGCCTGGATAGCCAATTGAGAGTCAAAAACAAACATATGTAATTTATTTTTCAATTTTTAATTGTGACGAATATTAACTAGAACTACATGTTAGCCAAGGGGGCCATCATGGCTTCTACAATTTAGAATATAACGAATATACTAACAATAAACTATTTTCCATGCAAGCACCCAATTAGAAACAGATTAGAACACATATGAGCACTTTAGGGCAAATAACATTTTTTCAATTTAAATAAATTGGTGATAATCAATAGCCATTTAAATCGAAGGTTTCATCCGAATTAAAGTGATTAATTTGGAAACCGCTATTTTTATACTTTAATTCGGTCTAGGAATGTCTCATAACCGCGACCTTGCCATTCTTGAGGTAAAGTTGTTGAAATATCAGTTGCATGCAAAATAAAAAAAAGATAATCCAGCGATGCCTAAAACTTTGCCATATATCTGCTTTTTATTTATTTTTATAAACTGATGTGGTTTAACGGCTTCTTGAAGAATGATAATGGACTTATAGTATTTCTAATGTTAGTTGGAACTGTTAGTCTGAAGAGTTAATACCAAAGTTTTTCATTTATTTTTTGCGGTCTGCGTTGGAACAACACGCAAATTATTGTACTTGAATAATATGAACGGGGACCGTATTAGACGCTGTATAAACAAAGATTAGGAAATTAAGAAGATAGGACAGCCGGTGGAAAACCTTTCATCTTTTAGCAATGGCGCCATTAACCTCGACATTTAAATTGGAGTTCTCGCGCAGTTGCCACAATGTGACAGTCAGAGAGAGAGAAGGTAACATTAGAAAGAGAGGCCAATAGTGAAAAATGGACAACACTGTCCCGATAGAACAACCGAACTCAGCTGACTGTCAGTAACCAAGGTCACTAAAAAACAAGTTGGTTTGTAATATATGTCACATGAAGTATTTCTATGTTTATACGTAAGGTATCTATTTGGTTAGGATAAAATTGTACATTGAAGGAATAATTTTGAAACTTTTTTCTATAAAATGAGGAAAAAACAGCCACACGCAGCTGTCATCGAGGTCTATACGTGACGTAGCACAGCCAACCTATCTTTTAGTAAGCTTGGTCAAATTCGTTTAATGCGTAACCGACAAATCCCGAAACCGTTTCCGCTGGATATCGTGTTCCTTTAAATTGGAGTACACAACTATCTTCGTCTATTTCGTCTTCTCCGTCTGACTGTCCTATCTTATTAGTTCTCTATCTTTGGTATAGATGTGCCCCCTTGTCGGTGCATTGTAAGTTGACAGCACTTTAAAGTATACAAAACGTGGGTAGTTTATCACGTGATCACGTCCGCCTCTGGGCCAGTATAGTTCACTCCATATTTATACGGCACATACAAAACTCAAAGCTACCGACCAAGCTAATATAAGGTGAGACTGGGGCAGGCTTTATTTTTCTACACTACATTAAATACTAAAAAATATAATGTATTACTTAATAGATAAAACATAATTACTCTTATATAAAGTGTGATGTAATGGTGTGGGCTGATGTAAAAACAAGACTACGTCGATATAATCAATCCCCACAATTAAGTGAGTGTCTTAAAGAATATAAAGATAATAGTAGGCGAAATAGGCAAAAGCGATTTATGGACGAAGTGTGTATCTCATGTGATAAAAAAAGGAAAATGAATATTCTATATTACCACCTATTAATTCAATTATTATTAATGCAAATACCGATTCCAGTTCTGAAAACTCGGATAGTGACGAATGAAATATTATTTAATTAAAGTTCATAGGCAAAGCTTTTTTGAAATTTGTTTATTTAACGAACAGTAGAAATTTTCTACCTGCTTAACATCATGATACTGCAAAGTTCATAGTATCATGGCCTAACATTTAATAAACAAAACAGTCGCTGCTTTACACCCCTTCGAAAGGATTATATACCATCTATGCAAATCCCGCCTAAGATTACATAACTTTGCCGCTAGAAGATTAGCCTTAACATATCATTTATGTGACTTATCAAATGTTATAAACATATTTTTTCATTAACCACTTCTATTGAATAAAGGTATTATAGAAATGCCCTTTTTACAATTAAAAAATAATTATTTAGCATTTAAAGCATTTTTACATTTCTACCACCGCTGCCTATGTCCCATAAAGGAGATGCGGACTTTACTCCGAGCTTTCGTTTTTATGCTATCCCAATTGAGATCATAATATATACTATACCTATCGATAAAATATAAAATAAGACAGTTTTCCCAGTGTACAGTGTATTGGACGGAAATATTGATATATTTTGTGTGCCCATCATTTCTCTGAGTGTAGTAAGACATTTCGAGATCACAGAAATCAGACCCCCGATATCAAAGGTACCGCGGCAAGCTTTCGTTTCTGTATAGTTCCTGTCTTCTGTGGTAGAGTAGTATTATTATGAGAAGATGCCTGGGGCGGAGCCAACGTGCGCGAATATTTCTACCAGTGACAGCATCATCTGGGATAGAAGGATATATAATAATTGTAATCAAATTTTCGAGGTCGAGGAGCTGTGTAATGCAGTAGATTAAAACCTTGCCACACTCTGGTGTTTACGATGAAGACAATTTTCACTGAAAATACGGTTATATCATTTAATTCAATCAGAAACGGCGAACACAAGTATAGTGCAGCACAGACCCTGTGACTGCAGGTTGACGGTGCCACTGGATTCGAGGTCAAATATGACGCAAATCGCTCTCATTGGCTTATCTTCTCATAATAATACTACTCTATGATTATGAACTGAGTAAATTCATTCGTCAGGCGTTTCCACAGTTTTCGAACTGACTTTAGAAATACTATACTGAGTACAGACTTCCATTATACCATGTTAACTTTTACATACATCAATAATGTAGTAGAATCCGATGCGAAGTGAATACATTATATACATTTTTTAACAACTTCACTTTATATGTACGGCCGAACTACCTACATTCATGAATAATGTATTGTTTTTTAAATATTTGTCTACTGTGGTCGCCAGGATTAAAGCCATTGTTTTTACTTCGCCGAAGTATTTTAATCCGTTTATACAACCGTCGTCTGTGTTCCAGAACTTGAAATATACGTTGGGGATTTGTGTTAATACATTTATTTAAAGTAGTGTTACATAGTAGAGTAGACATTTTCCCTTGGAAATCTCTTACATAATAAGAACAGCGAATCGATATTTGTGAAACGATTTATTAAAAAAATATGAAAATATTTATGAAATTTAAACGGTAAAAGAGCTCGAACATTTACCAGAACCAGCGGATTGTGTGTTAAAGAGCCCACTCACAATGGACGAGCATGTTGGTATAGTTGTCTCCATTTGTTCAATGCACATAAAAAAGCTATAAAAACCGGCCCTCAAAATATCAATGTCGGTGCTATTACCTGCTGACAAAATACTGCAGAGCCGAACTTCAAATTTTTGCGTATCAGAATGAAGAAAATAATACTAGAGATTTAAAAATCGTGTTTTCGGTAGAAACTTAACGACGTGCCTGGTCAATTAAAAAATCTTACTCTGTTTTGCGTCAAGATAGGCATATCGTATGGATTGGTAGGCACATTGCCCGTCCTTCGCGACACTGACAAATAACTTCAAAGTACGGTTCTGTTTATCTATTTCCATGGTGTGACGTTCTAGTTAGGAGTGATTCGCGTAACCATATTATCACAAAAATTAGAAATCTTAATTAATAGAGACGTGTTTATGTTTATTTCTTATCTTAATCAAGCCAGAACATTCTTTACTAAAGAGTAATGGTGTTTTATCTATTAAGTAATACATTTAGTATCTAACAGTGTAGAAAAATAAAGCAGGCCCCGGTCTCCCCTTATATTGCCTCGGTCGGCAGCTTTGAGTTTTTTATGTGCAGTATATAACTACAGTATGGCCGAAAAGTGTAGTCAGTGGAGCAAAAAATCAGCGGCATTCTGACCAATGGAATTTTTGAGACATTTTTCATTTTTAGTATTTAATTTATTCAATAGTTTTCTCTATTTAAATGATTTGCAGTTGCATAAAATAAAACCTAAATTGTAATGAAATTTCAGGTCGTATCGATTTCCAAATCAAAATATGAGTTCCCTTCACAAAATTGTTCTTGTACTAGTTCTTATTATTTTTTATTTATTTTAGAATGTCTGCTTTTCTTGATATAGTTTATCGTATATATTGTTATGTATTAACACCCCCTTGGAACTGGAGATTGATAAGCCTATGCCTAATAGTGACTGGAAACTTGTAGAAAGAGATAGAGTTTTCTAGACTGTGGGGAAGATTCTTGATTGTTTCTTGATGGATCTAGAGGCAATTTCAGAGCATATAAGGCGCGATTACCGGCGCAGAGAAAGAAGCTTTAGGAAAGTGACGTTCGGTAACGAAAGTGAGGTTAAATATCAAGTAAACAAAGTGTAAAGGTTATTTTGAAGTATTGCATAGTCAGTAAATTATTAAATAAAGTGTTAGTGGTTTACCCCTTGTTAAAATTATTTAGAACCCAAGGATTTATACAGGGTGTTTCCTAAAGGGTGGAAAACACGCAACAATATTATATTTTCTTTATGTTCTTGTATTACATTTTTTCATAAAACAAATATTTTTTATGTGGGGTCCAAATCAATTTTCTGCACAAGGGGCCATCCATTAACTACTTTACGCGAATTTCATGGTTTTTCTACCCCCCCCCCCTCCTGTGTCATAGGGTGTCACGTTCGAGTCAAGCCATTCCCCCCTGTTGTGACGTCACATATTTTACAGCATTAAATTTTGAGGTATAATTTCGGGTTATTTTTTTGAATTCCATTGTTGTTATGTAATACTTAAGCGGCACCTTGTTCTACTATATAATCCCACATAATCGAGAGAACTATATACAATATACATATTAAGTTTTATCCGCCTATCGAAAGATGAAAACCACGACTAGCTCATTATATGTAATTGGTACAATCGACCAAATAAAATAAACGTTTGAATGTGGTGTCTTTATACCTAATAATTTGTTCAACTACTGTGAAATTGGCGGAGTCACGAAATTCATAAATCTACACTCCCCTGGCTCTAGTGACTACACTTTTCGGCCGTACTATATAGAGTAAACTATACCTTGCTCGGTGAACACGCTCGTGCGTAAGACTGTGGATTCTGTGAATCTAGTTGGAGCACAGTGGGTCAGAATTAATTCGTATCAAGACAAAACCTAAATTTCTAAGATTTACTTTTGGGGAAAATAGAGACGAATCATTTAGGAATAACGGGCATATAAAGAACATTAATAATGGGCGACTTTTCTCTAATGTTGCGATCTCGGTTTTTCTAGAGGATGAAGAATCTTTTCTGTAGGAATCTATTTGTTAAAAGTATGTCACCTTTTCTTTTTTTAATTAACATTTTTTATTAGTTACTTATGGCATTACTTCATTCAAACTATGTAATGTTTTATCCAAAAAATTGATTTTAATCATTCCATTTAAATAATCTCGACCCTGGTTAAAATTATGTGTTTCAAATGTATTTTATTCATTTGACATTACTTGTTGTTTTTGAGCAAGTTTGTTATTGATAGGAGTTTATTTTGGAGTCTTACAAAGTACGACATTACGACCTCTAAACAAAATCATAAACCGAGTTTTTATGGTACAGATGAACCTAAAATGTTATTATCACACCATTAGTAGGCACTATATAAAATTATTTCTTTTAGTAATAATTACTTTTTGATATGACCATTTTTTAAATAAAAATGTTACTTACTCTCTTCTTATTCTATAATATACTAAGCTTCTGTGAGGAGGAAAACTAGGCACTTACCTGTAAAAGAAAAAATAAAATATTAACATGGAATACAACTACATTTATAATATGTTAGAACACTTTCAGACGAGGATACTGTATACGAGATACGCGAACCCGAGATACAACATGCATTCAAATGTAGCTATTCACACCTCACTGGACATCGCATACAGTATTGATAGTGGACTTTGACAAAAGTAGACGAAAATTGGACGTAATTCGACACAGGAAACCACATAGTTTAATGGGTAGATGAATTATTCTCTCCATCGACTATGTTTTTTTAAATTGCTTTATTTATTTTATGGTTAATTTAAAATTAGTTTCTATCCTCGTGGAACGTTCGTTTTATATTAAAATTGATAGAATTACGAAATTCAAATATTCAACTAGATATAATATCAATTTCGACCCTTAATGTTTATAAATAAACATTCGGAAAATTTAACAACAAATTATTTTGACTTCTAAAAATGTGCTAGAGCATTCTTTTAAAATGTGTGTTAAATTACCAGCTACTCAACAGATTAATAAAAGACGTAGATAAAGAACGCTGTACTGTGTTTGAAGCCAAAGTAAACAATAAAGTGATAGAAGGGGCAAGGAGGGGTTATGTTTACATTAGTCCACCTACAGAGGCGTATCGTTTGAAGAGGGTTAATTATGAGCTAAGGATTCTTATTAATTTTTGATGCTTTGGTACTTATGAAACAGTTACATTACATAAATTCGACGCTAGAGAGTAGTGTGGGGCGTATTTCTTGGAGAATTGAGCTGATGGTGCGCTTGGATATCCAAGCGTTTTTTGCCTCCCTAACGGTTCACGGCCCAAAAGCATAAAGACGCGTTAGGGAGGAAACTGGTTATGTACTGATGCTTTCGGAATGAGGAATTGGAGACGTCTATTAGAAGTTCCTTGGACCAGATGTTGTCATTTTAAGTCTTAAAATGCGTAGGGGATGACAATGTTCAACAGACGCGAAAAGATGTCGATGATTATATTCAAAACAAAGTTACAAACATCGCATAATTATTGGAGACGTCCAGCCCCCAGTACCGTCAAGTTTAATACTTTCAAATATTTGTTTTAAATCATCTGCTCCTGAGTTAAATTGTACACGAAAATATTTTAATAACACTTAATATATTTTCAATAATAGTTAATTTATCGTCAACTCTGGTACATAATCTTCATTTTCAACAAAGTTTTCAAAAATCCCAGGAATATGTTCATTTTATTTCTACAAACTGTTAAATATTGATCATTATTTCCTATAAACTCCAAAATTAAATTTTAATTTTATAAATAACTACGTCCTACTGTACGAATAGCCAGCTTTAAATTAGTAATTAAAACTGCTGCATTCCCAAAACTCTCAAATTTATAATAAACAAATTGTACAAACGGGTCAGTTAAATAGAATTTATAGGTGTATTTTTAGATTAAAACTTTCCCTGCGCAGTGGCGGACTAAATAAATTGGTATTTACCGATGCGTATTATTTGAAAATCACTTACAGCTGGGAGAGAAAAATTGTTCGTAATTTTACACAACTTCCTGAATAAGTTTTACATGATTAATTTCGCTAGGGTCAAATTTTTAGCCATCAATTTGCAAAATAAGAAAGTTAAATTTTGCCATTTCTCAAGCATAACTCCAAAACTATTAAAGTTAATTACTTGATCTCTTTCTAGATGCCAACTGAATATTAATATTTTGAGTCAACCAGACCTTTCAATGTAAAACTGGGTGAACATACGAATTACATCAGGAAAAATGGAATTCAGATGTTGAAGATTTGCCAACACGTTTAGGATAACAGACAGAATAAACTGGAACTTTATTTTAACAAGAGGCAGAGAGCAAAAAAAGAAAAATTAAAGAATTAGCAATAATATTATCGAATGAGTATAGATGTGTGTCGAATTGTTCCGCAGATGGATGTACAACCTGGATGCCAATGTTAACCCTTGAGGACAGGGATTTTTTCCCTTGAAATCGAACTCTTTTTTACGAAAAATTTTTCCAAGAATCGAATATACAATTTGTGAGGAGTCGCCAAGGTTTTGCGTGGCCACAAAAGTGGCCAATTCCGTCCAGAAGGTAAAGACAAAATATTAAAATTAATAACAAAGGCATTTTTGAAGTATTTTTATGTCACTGATTACAAATAAACGGTCAGATTTTAAAAATTCAGCCTGAAAGCAATGATCAAAGTGATCAAAGTTAGCACAAATAAATAACTACTGCTATAAAAATTAGAAAAAAACATGATGAGATCGTTACTTTAGAGTCCAGACGCCAGGTTCTGTGTGCATGGAATACCATAGTCATAAAAATCGTTTTATTCCATGTTCTTTGACCCACTGAATTCGAATTTCGTGGTTCCAAAGCTCAAAACTGATCGGATTTTTTGCTGTGACCATTTTTTTTTGCTTTTTAGGGGGATATTTATTATGCGACTTGAGTATAAATAATACAATGGTCCTGAAAGTAATGATTTCTCATATTTTTTGATCCACCAAATCCAAATCTCATGATCACAAAGCCCAAAAGTTCGCATTCAGCGGGCCCGTAAACATAAGATTATGCTGCTTGATAAGCAACTGCATAGCTTTTTATCCCCGTTCACTTTTCTGGTCAGTCCCGTCCTCAAAAGGTTAAAAGAACTTCAAAAATTTAACATTGTATAAAACAAAATTGTTAACTATACTTATCAACAATTCTGTAGTAAGTATCTATGGATATTGAATAAAACAAACATATTCCTAGAGCTGTGTATTTAACATAAACAGCACAAAAGATTTTTTTAAAACGCCTTGAAAAGGGAAACAATGGGTTTCTGAAGCGTCGGCGAAATAATTTATTTAATATTTTTATACCTATTTGTCATTTGTCAATCACAAAAGCAACCTATAACTGATCCTTTGTCGTATAAATCACAGGCGGTTATTTTCCAGTAATATACTGGTTAATTGTTTTATTTTGTCACTCAGAAGTAAAAATAAATGTGGCAGGAAGTCCCAGAAAGAAAAGAGGTAAATTGCATTTAGCTTTAATTTAGCAAGTAATTAAAAAAAGTGGGTTACCATTGTGTTTAACAGCAATTGCGTTTATCTGCACAAGAATCTTTAAGAAAATATAATTTTATCAATGGTTATATTCATAAAAGTAAGTTCGTATTTGCCTTTAATGATATGGCACAATGGATGAAAAGAAGCAGATTTTTATCAACCACGAGATATTATCTGTCTACAATTTTTGGTTCAAATGTTCTCCAAATGTGAAATAAAAATTATTTTATTGTACTTATTATCATATTATACATGGATAAAAATAAGTAAATAAATATTGGGGCAATTTAAAATGCAATGAAGATTTGTACAAATTCATTCAAAAACATTCAAAAATTTAGTACGCATATTAAAAATTACCCATATCCGGGTAGACGATTTAAAATAAAAAATTCAATTAATTAATACAGGATGAGAAAGAATTGCATTTCGTAAACCTTGCAAACAAAAATCAACAAAACATGTATTTTAAATGTAACATTTCTGAGTAAAGCTAATATAAAAACTTAATTAGCAATCTATTCATTTATTCATACATTTACCAGTGCAGGTACAACCAATCAGGGATTTTGTCATCGAATGAGCTCATCCATTCGCAAAAAACACTCTAACAGATGCCTGGTTACTAATTAAAGCTTTCATAAAAAAAAACTTGTAATAATAGCGTACTTCAAGGTTCAATTTTAGGGCCATTGTTGTTTATCGTGTATGCAGCAGACTTCTGTAATATTCTTCAATCAGTAAATTACCAGTGTTATGCCAACGACTACCTACTTTACAAACATTTCAGTATATCAAGACAATCAAAAAAAACTTCACCACAATCCCAGTTACACTTTTGTTCAATGTTGTGAGTGCCTCGAAACATGTTTTTAATCATAAAGACTTATTATTTTACTGTTACTGTTAAAGACCCACTTACTGAATTACCATAAAAAAATTAAAAAAACGTTTTCAATAGTTGTAGAGTTACAATGGTATACATTACAAAATGGTAAAATTAAAAAGCTTCCGAACTGGGGAATTTCACATTTACAGAATTATAATATATCAAATTATGTATGTAGTAGAAGGAAATGGAATGCATAATTTTCTCTTAGGTCTCAGGATAATTTTATCATTTGAGAATTCCCCAAATTGAAAAATCACTTTGATAACAGACATACCTGCGATCAGCGGAACGCCACATTTCTAGTGCTAAAATTAAAAATGTTAAAAAATTCCCAACCAAAAATCTAATTAGAATACTTCAAAAAGGGCAAAATAACGTTTTTGGCTGGCAAATTCATATTTTTCATAAATTTTTTATTGTCTATAATAATCAGTCCCAATTTCTGAATCTATCTTAAGATTTGTAGCTACAAAAAAAATGTAGATAAAACAATGTTTTCAATAACTCCCTATATCGAAATCAAATCAATAAAGGGGTAAATATGGTGAACGCGTTTTTACGACAAACTGCATAATTTATGTATGCATATCCATTGTAGTAACACTTTAAAGATATAAAAAGAGGTTATGAATATTACGTTTATAAAATTTTAATAAAAATTCCTGGAACACCACATGTAGTACTAAAAATAGAAAATATTCCAACAACTAGAAGGATACTTTGATGTATATATTATATCTAAAAATAATAATTATTGATCTTTTCATTTCCACAGAAGAAAATCTAATTGAGTAAAATATCTTACGTTTGAATATTTAAACATTAGTATTGTCACTAACTCTGTTTACTTATTCCCTTCTTTGACATGTTATTAATTCTGTTATTTTCCATATACATCTCATCTTCCTGAATTGCTTTATTTCTCGTATTACCAAAATAATTAATTAAACTCCTCATTAACAAGATTGTTGATAAATATCTAATAGAACAGGATATGCGGTAGTTAGAGTTAAGGTCACTGTCCAGGTATACCTATTTATTCTACGCACTCTATTATTAAATAAGTTAGCTGAACAAACCAAGCGTTTTGCTTTAACCTGTATTTTAAAAAATACAACAGAAATACATTTTACGATCCAATTATTTCATATCAGCATTTATAAAATTTATAGACA
Organism: Stenurella melanura; assembly: GCA_963583905.1. Classification (NCBI taxonomy): domain Eukaryota; kingdom Metazoa; phylum Arthropoda; class Insecta; order Coleoptera; family Cerambycidae; genus Stenurella; species Stenurella melanura. Next base: position 22,112,037 of record OY757311.1, on the reverse strand, counting down.
TCTTTGTAAAGAATTATTCATATTTTGATGAGTATTTAAGCTATATTAAGCCTACATTTCAATGCAAAAACTCCAAATTATAAAAACTATAAATTATATAAAACAAATTTTGAAAAAATTTAAATTGACTTTAAAAAACGACCACCCATCAATTATGAAATAAAAATGTCACTCTTGCGAGGTTGAATTGATTCTTATTACTTAATATCGATATTAGAGCAGGTGGTATGGGAGAGTGCGCTTCGAATACATTCTGGACGCGTTACTATGTTACGCGTTTCGCCAATGTTGACATCATCGGAAGATGATTGAAACTCATTTTATCCATCTCTCGATTATGCCAACGTTGTTGGCGAAATGTGCATCGAGTGTTTGTAGAAATTACTTAAGAGGCGGCTAGTAGTCTAGAGAAAATATTCATTTCATGTTTAAATGTGTAACTCCTGTTTCCGTATCTGCCCTCATACAGCAGGCGCTAACTCTTAAATCACCCATAATAAAGTTAGCAGATGGCCAAAACGCTAAAATGGTAAGGAAAAGAGAGAAAGAGGGGAAAGAGAGAAAAGTGAGAGAGGAGGGAGAGGGGGAAGAGAGGGGGGTAGAGAGGGCGGAGAGAGGGGGAAGAGAGAGAGGGGGAGAGAGAGAGAGAGAGTCGAGGCTAGCCGCTCTTTGGTACAACTTCGTTTACATTACACAACTTTTGTGCAATGTTTTTGTGACCAGTATTGTTTGGTCTACTGTAGGTATTTTAAATGGTTCACGGAACATAATCACTCGTCGCTTTTTATTACCAAAATTGTCATTCAGCGGTTCTCAGGTGCATGCTACTGATTTCTTTTTCGCTTCCAATTAGACTTTAGTGATTTACTCGCCTTTAAATTGAATGGACTTAGCCCAGGCCAGGGCCTAGTTTATAATTGTATTTACTGAAGGAACGAGTTATCAATTTGCCGCATTTTAGTCCGAGGAAAATTACGGTCTAAAAATGGATAAAGCCTTGTAAGAAACTACATTTTCATGGCGAAAAAATAAATTTGTGATGTCACAATAAGGTGTATACAGAGAAATGTTGTTTGAAAAAATGTAAATAGCTACACACACGAGTGTAATATAAAAAAGGAAAAAAGAATTTCAAAGGACGAGTATTATTTCGATTTGGCTTTTTTGTTAATATGTTTAAATCTTCCATGGAGTGTACTAAATATCGTCCATTTTACACATTTCCTAAACAAATATTGCGTGTGGCAACATGGTCCAAGTGAAAGCCTGCTTCGTAAAAACATTCTCAGCGAATTATATAAAGAAAAACTGGAAGGTATTCGGAGTGATTTTCAAAATGGCTGGTTTTGGGTTACAATAGACGAAACGGCAGACTTTTTGGGAAATAAAGTGTGAAATGATATCGGAATGCCATCAGCACCAATCAATAGCTGCTAATTTTATACAAATTTAAAGAAAGAAACATTATTCTTCGACCTCTTGGGACTGAATTTTTTTCCCGAGAAATCGGTACTCCCTTAATTACCGATTTTAAGGGCTGAAATATTAGTTGAAGACTTACAGTTTAATATACAAAATATTTCGCAATCATCGATTTATTAGTTATAAAATTACATGTTAATGGACCTGACAAGTGCCATTTAATAGCTTCCAAGATTTTAGAAACAGTTAATGGCGAATCAGTATTTAATTTTTTTGAAAACACTTGGCAAATGGCTTTGGCAAGACTTGGCTGAACAAAATTTAAAGAAAGCTGTTGCTTTTACTAGTAATTCAGTGTAGTATGTTAAGTGCAGGAAAAAAAATTAAAAGGGAATACCTACAAGTGTTACATATAGTTGTTTAGCGCATGCGTCACACCGCGTATGCGAAAAAGTACGAGAAGCTCCTAGCAGGATAAAACATTTCCAAGAAAAATGTTCTAATTTGCCACTTCCTCCAAAACCAGTGATCACACGTTGGGAAACATGGATAAACGCGGCATGTTACTACCATGTTAACTTCACTCAGTAAAGGAAGTTGTAGAAACCTTAAATGAAGATGCTACTGCGATTAAGCCTGCAAAGGATTTAAAATAATAACAAGAATTATAGAAAACCTTCAATGTCCAAATTTGTCCTTGAAAGAAACATTTAACAAACTAGATAATGTTCAAAAAACAATTAACGAAATTCCGGGTGCAACTGGTGAGGTTATAAAAGTGGATTTGCCATTAGCAAAAAAATTGTGACAGAACCAGATGCCTTCCTTGATCAGGTGCCTATGAATATCTTTAGATATGTTTCACTTCTGTGGAATGCGAAAGATCACTGATTTACTGTTAAAAGAAATTACTGTTAAAAGAAATCATCTGTCACCTGAAAATTTAGAAAAAATACTTACTGTATACTTTAAAACTATGAACACTCAGTAAAAGTATAAAGTTTGAAACTTGAAAGTGCTGTGCGAATTTATAACAAATTATGTGTGAAATATGTGTATATACATTTATTATGCCAAATACATCATAAACTCATATAGGTAGGTTCGTATTACATTTAATTTTGTAAGAGAGAACAAACTTACATTTAATATTTTGATTGATTGATTGATTTTCCAGCGTATGGTGGGCATTGCTGCCAATTCCGGGCATCCATGGAGGTTCGTTCCAACACGCAGCCTGGTCGTCCGTCGAATACGCCCAACGGACGGCCAAACCGCGTGCCAGAACCAAATCTTGGATGTTTTATATATCGCCGGACCAGCTGCATACGCTGGGTTGGACATTGGACATGCTTGTTGTCAGCAGCGAGAGCCGCATGACGCATGGGGTGGGAATATAGAATGGGAAGTGTAGGTGTTTGAGAGATGCTTCTTTTAAGTTTCCATGCTTCTATTAAGTTTCCATTTGTCATCATCGACTGGGGTGTGGTGCAGTTGTTTGCGAGATACTTCTTTTCAGTTTCCAAGCTTCTTTTCAGTTTCCATCTATCGTCATCTCCTTATTTTTCTTCTTCTAAGTTTTCGGCTTCTTGTGTCTCTGAATCAGGCAGTTTTTATTTTTTATTTTATTTTTGTATTTTTTCCCTTTCTTTTTTTTTATTTATTAACCGCTCCACAAGTAAATATCCATCTACGGTGGAGTTGCTGGGAAAGGCCCTATCTCGCGGTAACATTATTATTATTATTATTTTGCGCATTATGAGAAGAGGTCCGAAGGGATAGTTTGCTCACCCTGTATGTCGTTTCCTTGAAACAATCGGTTTCAATTTTGGGCAGTTTTTCCATTTCATCACCTATATATTATGTTTATTACCTATATATTATGTTTAATATCTTTTCAATTGCCGCTTCTTTGAGACAATCGGTTTCAATTTCCGTCTTCCAAGTGAATCAATAAATCGAGCTGATAAAAATTAAGATGGTAAAGATCAGATAGAAAGATGGAATAGAATAATATCAATTAAATCAGATAAAAATAAATAAATGTATAGCTTATCTGTTTTTCTGCAGCGTCTCGTAATTGCTGTTTTATTTTATTTCCTTTCCTGTTCTTCTTTGGGTTGAGTTAATATTATCCCATTTAAAAACTTTCCACTGCATACAATAACTTTAGGTCACAACACAGCTATATTGCTTTGTAAACATATGTGCCTCGTCTTGACACTGACTATGCTATTATTTATTGCCCATGAACCACTTGGGTCGTCTAGGGTGTACGTAGGGACACTGCACTTCACTTGAGCTTGTTTGCTTTATTTGATTTAATATTATTAGAAAATCTTGTAATTATTAATTCCATATGAACTCTGTTTTTCTATTGAGGCGCTTCATTTCAAGCAGAGTTTCTTAATCTACTGGTGGCTGAAATTTTCTCGAGTTTAACGGGATTTCTACCACTTTTTTACCGCTTTTTAGAGAGCATCTTAAAAAACACGTCTATTCACGACGACACTTAACTCACTTCACCCAAACTTACATTTAATATTTTGTTGTAAAATTTCATATATGTGCGCCACTGGGATTAAACCCAAATTCCGATCAATGGTGATTTTAGACATGGTCTCCAATCTACTCGTCATTGTCACATCATCGACAAACTTTTTGCGTAGTTTTTAGTTCAATAGAATTTTATTTACGGTAAATTGTATCACGTTGTTCTTTTTTTTTGTTTCTCCTATATAAAAGTGTTATTTTTCACGTAGGTATTTTTACCACTAAGTATTTAATCAGTTTTCTCTGCTACTAGATACCCCGCCTTAGTAATATAGTAATATTAATGAGTAACTTAATGACCATCCAAGTTCACAAAACGTCGCCTCATTCATTACAACAGAAGTTTATATTTAATTTCTTTAATTGCAAAAGGGTTGCAACATTAATTATTATCAACCATTCCAGCTGAAATCTAACGAGTTCTTGTTGTTTATGGGAATGAACAACTTCTGTTTCAAATTACATTGCCTCCAATAATGGCATCGAGTCCAGCTGTGTAGAACGTATACAGTAGAAAGCACTTAGGCGAACATTTTACGAACAAGATGCATCTATTAATTTTTTTAAATAACGGGAAATCTTAATGAAATTAAGGAATTGTAATATAATTCGTTTTGTTTACTCTCCGTGACAAGAAAATAATTATTTTTAATTTTTTATCTTGCAATTGCACTGCTTTACAGGAGAAGTTTTAATTACCACATAGTTAAGTTAATATACGACGCTTCTTAGTTAATTATGAAAAAGAAACAAAATACCTGAGATCCTCGACATTTTAATTCAAGTCTAGAGAGAGAAGTGTGTAAATAAAAAATAAAATGATGAAGTATTTTGAAAAACTAACTAACTTTATATGAACCACACTGACGTATTCCATTGTGATTATCAAAAAAAGAGCTGTTATGCCGTTCAAGGCTGGATTGGCAAGTAGTAATATATATGTCAAATCTGACTACGAATAAATAAAATATTATCGCAATTTTTTTGAAAATCATTCATGATCATGATTCACGATGGAAACAGTGTGAGAGAGAGTTGCTTTACATCGCAAGACCCTTAACAAGGATGAAATTACGTTAAAAGAGTTAAACGATTGGAAAGGGTAGAACGACAGATTTGAACGGTTGATTTCAAGATGATTTTTTTTGCATTCCAAAAATGTTTAGATTGGTATTTTGTAAAGAAATTCATATTAAAAAATAAAACTATCTTCTTGAAATCCTCTTCATAAGTAAATTTGCTGAAGATTTACTAAGTGTGCGGTAAATCATTAATGAATAAAATAATTAAGAACGGACCCAAGTTGGATCCTTGCGGTACAGCAAAATCAATTTCATACACAAAATATTATGCATCTGACTTATTTGTTGTAAATAAGAACAAAAACATTTTACTGTGTAGTAGCGTCAAAAGTATTACTTTACTTGAAAAAATTGTTTTTTTAGAAATATATTTTACACACATCTCTTCTACGTTTACCACGGTATTTTTAAGTAGCAGTTTATGTAGTAGCAGCATAATAATAATAATAATAATAATAATAATAATAGTAAATAACGTCTTTATTGAAACAATGAGATAATTATAAAATTACACGAGGGAAGCTTATCATAGGCTATTCTGCCACTTGAAGCCATTAAGACCAACAGGAAAAAATGCACATGCATATCTAAAGACTTTACCAAAAATATACACATGTTTATACTAATTAAACGGTCCAAAAGTAAGTACCATAATTTTAACTTACTTTTACCACAATTTGCTATGCTACACAAAAGGCAAAGAAATAACCCCAACAATCTTTGAAAATCAATCAATGAAGATGTCTAGCAAAACGCTATAAAAGATGAGTGATAAGATAAACACGGAAAAAACTATTTGTATATTTTTGCTCCTCAAAAAGTAATCGTTTTAAGTCTGTTGTTAAAGATGTTATCGAAGAGATTTTAATCTAGAAGCGAGAGCACTCTGAAGCTTCGCGGTAGCTAAAAGAATTTGGAAAAGCAACAGAAGAGTGCCTCTGAATATAAATAATACAAACAATTATAGTGAATAGTCCTATTACGTGGATTTAACACTAAGACTATAACAGATAAGATGGTATCGTCCAATTTAAACCAGAAAAAGTGATATGATCACAATATCTTCGTAAATTGTGTACGAAGTCACTGATACATATCGGAAATAGCAAAGGTCCTAAGAATGATTCCTGTGGAACACCAAATATGTGTCCTGTTTGACTGTGAGTCAATGGAAAATACAACCTGATTGCGTTTTGTGAGATAGCTTATTAAGAGACTTTTACGTGGTCTAACTTAACAACAAGAATATCCGAATATTTCTGGATTATTCCATTTTGACGATATATCATTTCGCAAACAATGCAGAATAAAAAACCAAATGAGTGGAATACATAGAAAATATTTGAAGGACTTCGGATTTCCATACACCAACATTATTAGTTGCAAATAGTGAAGAAACAGTATTTTCCTGCAACAAACTAACGAGCAGTGTTCTGTATATTTCACCGCGCATATGATTTTTAACAAAACATCGTAATCAAAATCGCTGTAACGAAAACAACTGGCAACCGTACGCTCCGCAGCCTGTATCATTTTAGGGAGTCTACTAATTTCCGCATTATAACAATGGATACTTTATAATAATAGAGCGCGAGGTACTATTCACTGAGGGGTTAGAAATACGTGTCATTTAAACGCAGCCTATTGTCGATATATTTTTTCTACACTCAGCAGTTACACAAAGAATATACAATGTGCGGAATAGAATAATTAATTAGGTTACTATAATTATTGTTGTTGTAAAATGTAACGTTATTATTGTTCATCGTTGACAAATTACATTACTATAATTTAAGGTTTTTTATACACTCAGTTGAGTTTGCAGTTTAATAGCTTGATATAGAATGCAGTAATACAATCTCCACAGTACATGTACTTTTATATCAAATCACAGCTCAGATTTAGTGTTTGCCGTCTGTCGAGAGGCGAAGAAAGCATGCATATCACTATTTTTAATGACGATGATTGTAAAAAACGATCCAATTTTAAAACATTCTGAAGCTTTATTAATCAAATTTCTGTACGATATTACTGAAAAATCTTATAACCATCCAACTAAGATGAAATAAAATTGTTGAAATATGCTACAAGCACAAAACAAGCAATTTTGTGCTAGTTATTCTTATAATTAATATAGACAGACAATGTTTAGAATCACTTTTTAATTATTGTAAATATTGTTTTACTACTTTATATTAATTAATTATAAATAGTTTAAAAAAACTAACAAACACGCTTTATTAGCAAACTGAAGTAAAAAGCAAAAAATAATTTTTATTATTAAGATTTTGTTTAACAGCGATAGAAAGTCCACCCACTCAATACAATTAAAAGGCCCCTAGTAGCACACATATTGCACCAATATATAATCCATATAGAACCAATATATGAATATTGGTCCTATATAGGACCAATATATAAATATTGGTTCAATATTGGTCCAATATTTTGTGCTACTAGGGGTTTTTAATAAGTTTAAAATAAGAATCAAGTCATTAACAAAAAAAATTATTTCAGTGTAAATAAAGCGTGGGGGGGTGGTTGATATCAACACGTATAAATATTTCATTGGTAGCTATTTGTAAAAGTAGAGTTAGTATAAAAAAATATAGTAATAAGCACCCCACGCTTTTTTTACAATGAAATATTTTTTTTTGTTATTCACTTTATTCTTATTTCAAACTTATAGTCCAATAATTAAAAAGATTTCCATAACAAAAAACGTTATCTGAGATTTTCCTTCAGTAACTGTTAGTGGAGGAATTATACATCACAAAACCACAAAAATCAGTTCTGGGGGTGCCGCGTAAACCCCCCAAAAAACCACCCCTTCGGTGAAAGAAGCCTTATTTTACTGATAACTCGTTAACCGTTGAAGATATAAAAACATTGATCATCATAAAAAAGAAAGCTGGAGTAGTTTGCTAAAAAACGACCTCTTGTAATTTTCTTGTATATGCCATGATCATCGAGAAAATCGATATCGAAAAAAATTGCAACATTTGTGTTTTTAATGCGTACGAATTTTCCTTTATTACAATTTTTTTTGTGCGCGGCCATAGAAAATGTTGAATTGCTCGAAAACCGAACAAGCTAGGAAGAAAAATCAAAATGGGTTTTAAATGGGATATAAAATACTCTCGTGTTTCCATTTTTGATGGCTGATATCTATTAGTATATAAACTTAACCTCTTGAGTTTTGGCCAATTTTTGTTGTTTCCTAAAAATAAAAAAAAGATCCAAACATCTTGAAAATTTAGCTCAAATTTTTTTTTTCAGTTTATATATCATATAACTATATTGTTTCTAATCATTTAATAGTTAAAAAAATTGCATAAAAAATATCATAAAAAAATTGAATATGGATTTTTTTTGGCTAACTTCAACATGCTGGTAAATTTGTAAATGTGAATATTTTTATTCTTAATTTTTTCTGCATTGAAGTACTAGAGGTGTTTCAGAATCTCATGAGCCGCGAAATGCGCAAAAGGCAAAGTTTAATCTGAGTTATAAGTATGTTTTTGAAGACACTGGAGGCTGCCTTGCTGTATACATAAACAAGAGCTCGGGATAAATTGTAAACAATAAATATAATATTTTTAAGAAGTGTAACTGAGTCAACAGGACAGATTATGTCTCTGCGCATATGAAGGTCACGGCTCATGAGGTTTTAAAACACCTCTACCTTGAACTAAACGATAATGCATTTATAACTTATATTAAAGTAAGTTATTTTTTACGGGCCTGTGAATAGTTAGATGAACAAAAAATCAAGAGATAACTATATTATATTGTTATTTTTATGTACTAATAAATATCAATGCCATCAAAAATGGCAACACAAGAGAGTATTTTATATCCCCTTTAAAATTTTGATTTTTCTTCCCAGCTTGTTTGGTTTTTCGAGCAATTCCATTTTTTCTATATTGCTCCGCGCGCAAGAAATTTCAAATAAACGAAAATTCGCGCGCATTACAAATTCAAATTTTGGCATATACAAGAAAATTGCAAGAGAACTTTTTTTTAGGCACTTATTTAAGCTTTCTTTTTTATAATCAACAATTTTTTATATCTTTAACGGTTAACGAGTTATCAGTAAAATAAGGCATTTTTCAACGAAGGGGCGGTTTTTTGGGGGGTTGCGCGGCACCCCCAGAACTGATTTTTGTGGTTTTGTGATGTTTAATCCTCCCTCTAACAGTTACTGAAGGAAAATCTAAGATAATATTTTTTGCGAGCTTCTGGTGTATTTTTTACTTTACGGACTGGACTATTATTAAAAATCTTTTATTTGTACTGAGTGAGTGGATTTTCTATCGCTGTAAAACAAAATCTTAGTAATTAAAAATTATGCTTTACTTTTTAGTTCAGTTTGCTATCAAAACGTGTTTTTTTAAACTATTATTTATTCATTTTAGTTTCATTAATTTTTACATTGGATGCATTTACAAAGAATTGTTTTTAAAACACTGCAATTTTACGAAACAGCCTCGAATAACGATAGAAATATTTTAATGTAGATTTTTTATCAAAAGTTCTATACAAATATTGTGATGCTTTCTGAAAACTGTATTAGAAAATTTTCACGAGGGTGTTAAAAAATTCGAACCCAAAACAAGTGGAAAAAATCTGTCAAATTGGTTTAAAAAAAATTTCACAAAGTTTGTGCCTTCCTGATAAAAAATCATTATAGAAAATTGTCAGTTGAACAGTTTATCGGTTTAAAACATGTAAAGTGCTTTACACTAATTAAAATTTAGTACCTCGCCGAAACGAATAATTATGCTTATTTACCTCCTTATATTGTAAGAAAGTATAAACCAGTAAATGTAGCATTCGCAATACGCCTCCGAAAAAGGATTTTTATTATAGAAAGTTGGCAAAATTGGAATCGCGAACGTTTTCGCTTCTGACGTCATTAGAGAATTTATGTACGGGGCGATAAGTTTTCAGATAATTAACATGCGTTTCTGAAAAGTCATTGAGCAATAGCCAAGTGCTTTTTTCAAGACAATCCATGCTTTCGATAAATTAGGCGCTTTCACTTTACGCAAATTTGCTTTTTTGATATTATTAAAACGAAGTACTTGGTATACTGAAGCAGTTCCCAATATTTAAACAACATTCTATCGCCTAAAAAATTATAATTTCAACAAATAAATAACTAAATTTGAATAATTGGACGGGTATGTAAGAAGCGCTATGATTGGAGGTGACGTCATCGATTTCATGAACCGGAATTATCTAGGTAGTATAAACACAGCATTTTAAAGACTTTATCTACGTTCTCCGTATGATTGGGTATGAAATGGCTAATGGAGGATTTGCAAAAGCTACTCCGGGAAATTTATCAGATGTGTGGACATGTTTATTATTGTCGAATTTATGAAAAACGACGAACGTTTTTAACATAGCAGAAGTGGCGGGATTTTAATGTTGTAATATAAATACTTTATTTTTATTCTGTTTGTGTTCATCTACTATTACTTTAACCTAGTACCTCGATTCCTATATTATGAATATTGTATAATTTCTCAGTATTTTTATGCGTTACGCCCCTAGGAGACGGAGGCTGATGCTCATGAGTAGTGTGATAGCAATCGTGATATGATTCCTCAAATCATGTAGTGCACGCCATCTCTGAGACACTGGTAGTAGTACGGCTTCTAGAAATTTATAGAAGTGAATCGAGATTTCTACGTTATTCTAGACTGCCGCGGAACGTTATGGACTCTTTTACAGACGACTCTAGAGGCGTTTTTAGAGTATAATATAAACAGGCGGAAAGGGAAGTTTTGAATGACAAGTAAGGTTAGAAATCCGATGTGATACAAAGTATCAAAATAGTCAAAATAGATATTTAATAAGGTATAATGAACCGAACTGAAATTGTATTCCACAATTTATATTGAGTGTTTTTAAAGGCGGTAAAATTTTTTCAAAGTAATTTTTTACCCCTTTTTAGTGGTCCAATTTCATGCAAATCTACAAAGGTTATGTAATTATAGCTTTATTGGATTCGCCATTCTGAATCTTTAACTTTTGACATCAGCTACTCTGAAAAATACCCTAACCCGCGCATTCGCCAACACTTCGAATATTCTCGAATAAAAAGTTCTTTTCCGATTTTTGTCCATCCTGTATCAGGCAGCTTGATGAAAAAAATATGGGACTACCGCCGAGTCATACTCCTCATTTTACAAAAGATTTCATTTAAGCCATCCCAGAGAAATTAATGCACAAATATGAAAAACCATACGTACATTTTTCTAATCGTGAGTATAATGCAAAAAGCATGTAGTGTTTTAAAAATGTAACAAACATGTTTTAAAATCATACATCTTTTTAATTCTGATATATCTTGACAAAAATGCTTAGATTCCGGCTGATATGAATCACAATCCATTAAAATACGACCGCATGTGTAAACAAATAAAAATAGTATGATATAAACTCTCATTTTTCAAGTTATTTAATGTATCTGTCTCACTCCAAGATTTACGATACTGAAAATCATTTTTCATCCAATTCCAGGAACGTGTAGAGGCGATGATAGACATTATACCGCAACTAAATACCACTGAACTATTTAATAGAAATATTTAGTATTGTTTAGCCAACTGTAAAAACTGATTCAACTTGAAAAGCAAAAAGGTCTGGCAATCTTACACTACCACTCTCAGTTCTAAAAAAATGGCAGTATCATTACTTACCCAATAGACGCTGAGAACGAAACAAATGGTCCGCGACGGCGTTATGATCATTATGAAACTCAGGTTCAATTTTATTGACAAACGAAGCGATTGAAAGAAATTTAAGTAGATCCGTTAAGGATTGTGGCCTGTACAGTGTTTCCGTATACACATAAGTACTAAGTACGTACAGATCAATTGATGGATACGTATGCCAATTTTCAATAGCAATTTTAGGATTTTATTAAAATTGAAACCAATTTAAGAATCTTCCTTTTTCAAAAATCTATACTTAAAATTGAGTCCGTGCAGAATAAGCCAATTAAAAATAACTTTTATCAACGAAACGAGAAATAGCGTACCTAGTGCGGTGTGCAAAAGAGCGTTTTTAGGGTATTCTAATGTTCTTACGTTAACTTTAACCGGTTATATGTAAATTTCTAGATATGAGACAAGGCGCATTTTACAAAAAATTTAATAGAGTAAAATAATAGACAGATCAGGCAAGCAAAATACGAACACGAATGCAATACGTCCGGTTTATTTTCGTCTGCACGGACAGGAGCCGATTTGAGATACGATGATTTCCGACACGCGTAGAATACCAGCTTATGTTCGTGTGTTTCTAGTATATTTTTACCATTTTGGTTATTGCTCAGGACACTTTCCGGCAATTCTATAAACTTGCGATCAAAATATCGTAATTACATTAAAAAAATGTTAAGCATTAGATAGATAGATAGATATAGATAGATATATTTATTGGTGTTAAGAATTTACATTTTACACAAGTCAAACAATAGTAATAAAGTAAACATATTAAAATAATACAATAAGTCACATATAAATAAATAAGTAAAACGTTAAAAAATAAAAGGAAAAAAGTGTTTCTGCAACACGCATATAACTTAAATGTTTTTTAAGTTAATCAGAACATCATCAATGGAATAGTAGGCATTTTTTAATAGATACTCCTTAACGACGACTTTAAATTTAGTTAAATTCAGATTCCTTACATGAGTAGGCAAGCAGTTGTAAGCTGTTGGACCATAATAATTTAACCCATTTCTTGATCTGTTTAACCTAATGAATTCTAAGCATATATTATTACGATATCTGGTAAGATGATCATGTGTACTTTCACAATTTTGGGTATTCAAGATATTTTTCTTCGTAAGTAATAAGCACTCTAGAACGTACATGCTAGGTAAAGTTAAGATTTGCAACTTTTTAAAGGCTTCTCTGCAGTCATCTCTATAATTTAAATGACTCATAATACGAATTGCCCTTCTTTGCAAGCTGAAAATTCTATGTGCTGAGGTTGCATGACCCCATATCGACAAACCATAGCTTAAGCGGCTATGGATTGTTGCAAAGTAAACCGATCTCACAACCTCCTCCGATACCATACTATTAATATTTCTCAGAGCATAAATATTTTTAGCAATATTACTAGATAGATAATTAGTATGCTCCTCCCAAGTTAGCTTTTGATCCATATGAATGCCAAGGAAACGGACGGAATTAGGATTTTGAAAAGTCACTGAAGTTTTTAATGTAAAAATCATAGTTTCTGTCTTGGTCATATTTAGGCTTAGATTATTTGATGCAAACCAATCAGCGGCCCTCGACTGAGTATTCTCCAGATTTCTGCTAAGCAAATCAAATATGGGGTTACTCTCAATGATAGTAGTATCGTCGGCAAATAATATATGCTCAGTCCCTGGTATACAATTTGGAAAGTCATTAACATAAACAAGAAATAACACGGGACCAAGTACGGAACCTTGAGGTACTCCTACATCAATACGTCTAAGTGAAGAGCAGGTACCACTCAGTGATACCACTTGTTTTCTATCCTTTAGGTAAGATATTAGTAAATTTAGAGATGCATCTGCAAAGCCATATCTGTTTAGTTTACTAGCAAGGTCCTCGTGAGAAACGCAGTCGAAGGCCTTTGACAAGTCACAAAAAACGGATCCAGTGTATTTACTCTGTTCAAAGCCATCTGTTATGATATTAATTAATTTATGGATCGCATCTGTAGTTGAACGTTTGCACCTAAAACCAAATTGGCATGGATTGAAAAGATTGTTTTTCTCAAAATATTCAACAATTTGTTTTTTTAGTGCTATTTCAAAGATTTTTGATATTAGTGGAACTAGTGATATCGGTCTATAATTTGATGGGTCATTTAAAGGACCTTTCTTAAAAATAGGTATCACTCGAGATATTTTTAAACAATCTGGGTAAATGCCGGTTTTTATACATTCATTGAACAGATCAGTCAATGGGTAGACCAGAGAATGACCAATACATTTGATAATCTTAGCGTTTAAACCATAATAATCTAAGCTATCACTATTTTTTAAAGAATAAATGATATCCCTAATTTCTATATAAGTAAAATCACGAAACAGAAACGTGCCAGTATTAGATAGATTAATATTGTTCAAATAGTCTAAGTTATCAATCGCCACTCTAGGAATATTAGTCATTATAGAGTTAGGAATATTAACAAAAAAGTTATTAAAGTCATCAGGAGTTATTTGATTATCGATTGTATCTACTTTTCTAGGTTTCAGGCTATTAACAATTTTCCATGTTGCCTTTTGAGTATTATTAGATGCTTTGATGAATGCATCATGTGCGGCTTTTTTTGCAGAAATTATGGCTTCATTATAATGTTTACGATAATTAACTGTGATACTTCTAAGTGCCGTATTATTATTAAACATTTTAGAAAAATCAGTCATAAATGACAGCGTTTCTCTCATTTCACGTAAGTTATCTGTAAACCAGTTTACAATCGGCTTATGTTCGGATGACACTTTTTTGTATTTCTCAGGAAATGCATTTTGAACAGCATCACATAAATTTTTTATCAAAGCATCAAATTTACAATTTATAGATAGACTACTATCTTTGGTGAACATCCAACACATAGTACTGATAGCGTGATTTAAATTATATAAACCAATATGAGTAATGGGTCTAAAACTTATCACTTTATTATGTGGTGCTGTATCCCTGGCAATGCCTATAAAAACCCCATAGTGGTCAGATATACTTAAAGGAATTGTACAGGACTTTCGTAGCACTTCTAACACATTAGTAAAAATGTTATCAAGACATGAATTATAACGGGTATTTGAGTAGATCGTATGTTCAAGATTATATGATTTCATTAAGTCAATTAATTTTTTACTATTTTTATCGTTAGTATTAAATTTAACATTGAAATCACCATTTATAACGATTTTATGCTTGTATGAAGATATTTTGTTTAATATATTTCCCATTGTTTCAAAAAATATTTGTAGATCCTTCACTGATGATGATCTGTAAATAGTAATAATTAACATTTTATTAGTTACACATTCCACTGCTGCAACTTCGCAGTGGAATTCAACAGAGAGATGTATTAGATCATGACGTACTAGGCAGTCTTTTACTAGACTGGATTTAGCGAGAATGAGGACTCCACCATGTATATTGCGATGCCTACAGAACTTTCCCATTACTGTTAGATCTAGTATAGATAACATATTTATTTCCTCTTCAACCATCCAGTGCTCACTTATACAGACGAACATAAAGTCCATTTTTGAATTTAACAGGAAATCTTCTAATAGATGAGTTTTATTTCTCAAGCATTGAATGTTGATATGAAAAATATTTATAAAATCATTTATAAAATCATTTGAGGCGGCAGGTTTGTTTATTAAATTTACATTACATGTTTCGTCAATAGCTTTTTTAACAAGTGAATTTTTTACATCAGAAGAGATACTTGTGAAAGTCGCGGGTATAAAAAAGATATTTCGGAACTATCGTTTTTGTCATTAACTGGCGTAGGACTCGGTGAGTTCATGTTGTGAGTGAAATGAAAATGCGAAAGAGGCGATACAACGTGTATTCAGATATTATGACTAATTATTTTTGTCGTCACCTTAGAGAAAATAAGAAAGAAGGTCGAAAGTGGCTCCGTCTCGAATGTTTCCTGTGAATTATGTATACTAACTATTTACTATCATTGGCGCCCCCTCATGGCACTACGGTAGTTTTATAATTGGTGGCATTCGCTCTAGGGTAGATGGAATTAATGTCATTAATTTATTCATTAACGAATGTAAGGGCCACAGAATTCACAATTCGAATGGAAATGAGGTCTTCTTTTTTATTAATTAATATCACTTTAGTGAAATTCGTGTAGAGTAGATTTGTAGCATAATTTTCAAATCGAGCTTTAGTAGATTCTGGCAAATCATAGAGATCACGCTGGCACCACGCTCCAACGTCATTGTTCATTTTGCTCTGAGAAACAGAGTAAACATAAATAATCTACAGCGCACAGTGATTCAAAATTTTCAACAGTACGGATATACTTCCCTCTTCCGACATAAGAAACCACCTGTCATTGACGATGACAGAAATGCTACAAATAATGGTTTGTGCCACCATCAAATGTCTACTGAATTACACAGCTCCTCGACCTCGAAGATTTGAGTAGAATTATTATATCTTCTCTTAATTTTTTCCCCACATGTTGTCGTCACAGGTAAAAATATTCGCGCACGTTAGCTCCGCCCCAAGCATCTTCTCATAATAATACTACTCTACTTCTCCCGCTCGACATACTATAGCTCATAGCACTAAAACCTTTAACGGGCAAGCATAAAGTGATAAAATTTCTTAATATATTGGGTATTAACGGGCAAGCATAAAGTGATAAAATTTCTTAATATATTGGGTATTCACCGCGTTCGCATTACGTTGGAGGGTACTGTATACATTTACTTTTAACTTAATTTTCACTGTTGTAAAATTATTAGCGAAAAACTGAATAAAATGTATCTACTTCCTCCTTGCTGTCCAGATTTTTCCCCTTTGGAGAAGTTGCGCATTATGTTAAACAATTTGAATAACGCTAGAACAAAAAACCGTGGCGATATGATCAAGGACATTCTATTTCAATTCTTTTATTTGGCATAATACTACGGACAGAATCGATACCTATGTATACATTATTTTTACTTATTTAAATTTTCAACGCCAATATTATTTTTGGACCACTAAATTACAATATTGATTAATCTTCGAGGAACACCATGAAATATGGACTCATATAAATATTTGTTAAATCGGAAAAGCGCAATTAATATATATAAAATTAATATTTTTATTCATGACGGTGATATACATTAACATTCATTCAAACCAAAATAGAATTTTTATATACATCGAAACTGACCTTTTACGCTGTCATGTCGCACATGTATGTCGTGCTTATTTTTAAGATGCTCATGAGCTGTCTCTTTGCCAGGCATACTTCATTCCGTTGACTTTAAAAACGGAACCCACTATGATATAGTTTACACATTCATATGGAAAAACTGGAATTTTCGTGTTATTAAGTAAATAACAAAATAAACGTGACATCGTTCACATCGTTGCAAGCATGAAATTAGCAATTACAGAGCTTTTGCCATCATCTCAAACTTTGCAAAGGTCTCTGAAATAATTATGCGTTCTTTATTGTTCAATCCGATAAAGACAATTATTACACCCCACCAACACGGTTTTATGAAAAGTAGATCAACAACCACGAATCTGCTGTGTATTACGCATTATATCTCAAAGGTTCTCGATCGACAAGGTCAGGTAGACCTAATATACACCGACTTTTCTAAGGCCTTTGATCAATCAGATCATGGTGTATTGCTGACTAAGCTCGATGGTGTTGGTTTATCACTCAATCTGATATCACTCTGTTTAAGTTATACCTCAGCAACAGACTACAATTTGTTGAACACAAAGGCTACAAATCCAAAAATCTAAACGCAACTTCCGGGGTTCCACAAGGGTCGGTCTTGGGTCCTTTGCTATTTACTATCTACATAAATGACATTAAGCACAATCTTAATACAAAACATCAACTGTACACAGATGATATGAAAATCTACTGCTCAATCTCGGACATAGGCGATTGTATTAATCTGCAACATGATCTTGACAGCATAAGTAGACGGTGTACAAAAAATAATCTGTCACTTAACAGTAAAATGTGTAATAGGTACTATATCACTATTTCGTAAGAAGAACGCGATTATATTTCCTTATAGTTTGGACCACACCTGTCTGCAACGTTCAAGTTCATTTAAAGATTTAGTAATCACCTTTGACCCCAATTAAATTTCTGTAAATGTATTCATGAAATTGTCAGCAAAGCCAATAAGAGCATGGGATTCATCATATGTAATTCAAAAGAGTCGCTCACGAGGTGTCTCTTCATTACGCTTTTGTTCGTTCTCATTTGGAGATATGAACACAAGTACATTTGCTCGAAAACGTACAGAGAAAGTTTTAAGATTTGTGTCCTTTAAACTAACTGGAACCTACCCTCCAATTGGTTACTCCGATGACGTTTGATTGCTAAAATGTGACACGGCTTCTCTAGATACACTTAGAAAAGCTCAATCCGTAATTTTTCTATATAAATTATTGAATTCCATAATCGACTGCTCAGAAGTGTTAAGCCAGCTTAATTTAAATGTTCCTCGTTCCAATTCTAGACATCTTCAAACCTTCAGTCAACCTACGTGCACGGTTACTTCAATCGTCGGCAGTTTTTACAATGTGTAAGAACTATTCCTCAGAGCAACACAATATTGATGTATTTGTGTCTAAAATAAAGACAGTATTCAGCTAGCAAGTAATATTTACGAAATAATTGTGTGTATGCGCGTATATATGTATGTCTATATATGTATTATTATGTACAGGCATACATAATTCCAAATGTATGTAGTTTGTCATTTGGATTTTTGCTTATCATAATGTCCTTGTCTTTTACCATAAATATACGTACCGTATTTTAATGTAAATTATATTAGAATGTAATTACAAGTATCGTATGTTATACTTTTTAACTGGTCTTTGACTATTGGATAGTTGTAAATAAACAAATAAATAATGATATAATCACAGAGCGTGGTAGACACCTTCTCTGATAATTAATTAATTTAGAAAGTGCAATAAAATTCCACTTCCATCTTCCAGGTGCAAATCCATGCCATAGATCTATATGCCCTGGACCCCCTGGAATGCATAAACAAAGACATTCCAAGAGCGAAGATCTAATATACGTTCAGATAGTCAGGCAGCATTGAAGACTCTCAGGTCTTACACCTTCTAATCTGAAATTGCCTGTAGACCAAGACGAATGTATCACGTTCATGAAACCCCACCTCCTTGAAGAAAGATTACGGAAGAAGGTAAAAATTAAGGCTTTTAGGGGAGTCCGAACTGCAGCACAGGGGCCGCGGGCCTCACGTGCCCTTTAAAAAAATTGGAATCATTAGTAACCTTGGAAGTTTGGGTACCAAAAGAGCAGGAAAAACTTGGTTCAAGGATTTTCTCCCAAATTTTGGAACGGTGAGGGATATTGAAATCATGATTTTTTTTTATGTATATTGAAGCAAAAATAAGTAATTGATGTGTCCAAGAAAAAACCCCGAGGGCCGCAATCTCTGTGACAAATCGTGCCTTGGGCCTCAAGTAACTTATACTTTATGTCCAACGATTTTCCGATGTTCCAAACCGTAAAAACCGATAGAGCAGTTGAAAACTTTACAAATCTGGCGTATAATTATCCTCAATTCGGTTAAGAATTAACCCGTAGAAAGGGTTAATTTTAAAAAATCCTTAGACTCAAGGTATAAGTTACTTGAGGCCCAAACAACGCCAACGATTTGAACTCTACTTCCAATTGTGATAACACCATCCAAACCTTCTTTATTATATACCAAGGACGTGCATTAAATGTAATAAATACCGAGCCAATCAAGGCAATTTAACGAAATAAATAATCACACACAGTAATAAGCTGGTTGTGGTACAAGCGCGAGAGACAGGCAGAATTAAAAGAGACGCAGATGATTTAAATAATTATACGTGTCGACAAAGCGGCTATTTTCTCAGAACTGGCTAGCTTTAAATATGTATGTAAGCTCGGGCCTGTATACCAAGAACAAAATACATACATATATATACAACACTGCACTTAATGACCCCACAAATCGCCAAAGGCGTGCTTTAGCGAGTGGGAAAGTATTTTTGTTTTCAGAACCTAGCAGTAAATTTGAGACTGCCTCATCGTCATCACATCGCATATGTTATGGAAAGTTGCTCCTGTAAATTTTTCTGGGATTCTTGGAAAGTTGTCGGTAGCGAAGCCGTTAGAAATATGACTGCGGAGTTATTAAATCTTCTTAGAATTATAAAACGATTGAATTAATGTTGACTAAACTAGACTGGAATGTAAATTAAAACAAATTCTTTCTTTAAATGTAGTCTGTTTACCGCTTCAAAATTTTAATTCATGAAATTTATATTTACTAAAACCCAATAGGAAGACCAGAGCTCGACTAATATCTGTAATTTTTTTTTTAAGTTTGGTGTGGAAGTTCATCGAGCTAAGGATGACACTGACGAACTTACCCTAAGCACAGCGGTTAGATTTTATTATACAAATACAGGGTGTAATTATTTTCATGTCATTAAAAAAAAACTGGTGGTAGGGAACAAGACAAACAAAAAAACCTTATATAACACGGTGTCTAAAGCTCATAGTTTTGGAGACAAAATAAACAAAAATTTCCAAAATACTTAATAACATAGTTTGAGAACTGTTGGCATATTGGGGTAGGCTTTATTGCCTCGCGTCTTGTCTAAGAGATAATAAGGCCGCGACGGGGGTCATCGAAAAGCATGCCGACAAAGCAGTTAAAAGCGATCGACAGAGGACACCGCCATGTTTTTGGCTTCTTCGCGGCCAAATTATCTTATTACGCGTGCTATACTCTCCGTTGTAATATTCTCAAGTAATAATTTCAGTTTGTGTCCTTACTTGGTAAACAACGTACACACGACGCGACCTACCCGTTCCTTGGTTTTGTCTGTTGCTTTTGTTCTTTTTGAACTTTTGTGCCACTTGTGTTATGATTTATTTTATTGACTTATCGTTCAAGTCGTTAGTACTTGGTTACGTAAGATACTACTTCTCGTTTGTGCTTTTTGTGTTACTTTTTGGATTTTGGACCAAGTTTTTCTTTTTGTTTTCTTTATTGATTAATTCACATTTAATGTGGTATTTTAAACCGCAGATTTTGGGCATTATGGGAGATTACACTTATCCAGAGCTCGCGGATATGCACTTGGTGTATGGAGCAAGTGGTGGAAATGCAGCTGGTGCGGAAGAACTTTATCGTTTAAGGTTCCCTAATCGACGTCATCCTTGTGTTCGTACATTTGATAGTATTGACCAGCGTCTTCGACAAACAGGTCGTCTCGATGGACATGGGGGAGAACGAGGTCCACAACGCGAAGAAAGAGTAATTGACGCAGAGGTTCAAATTTTGGAACTTGTAGAAGAGGATCCAACTTGAAGCACCCGCGATATCGCGAACCGTGTGGGAGTATCCCATTTTGTGGTATGGAGGACATTGATAGATATGAACTTACATCCCTATCACTATCAACGTGTCCAAGCACTAGAACCTCAAGATTTTGCAGAGCGAATGCAATTTTGTAGGTGGATTTTAAGAAAACATGAGAATTTTTTAAACGTTCTGTGTTTCTCCGATGAGTCAGTCGTCTTTTACCAGAAACGAAGTGTTTAATTTTAAAAATATGCACTATGGACAGACGAAAATCCACGTGTAATAAGGGCGCATTTTCAACGACGGTTCAGCGTTAATTTGTGGGCAGGAATTTGCGGTAATGAAATAACTGGACCTATACAATTACCCGCTAGATTAATGGTGATGTATACTTAAATATTTGCAACAAACACTGCCAAATTTGCTGGAAGATGTACCCTTAGCTACGCGCAGAAGAATGTAAAATACACAACTATTATCTGTTATCGTATCTCGGACGTCTAACTGTTCGTTTTCCAATTTCATAAAATAAATACAAATTTTTTAAGCTTTTAACACAATAATACACATGTTAATAAACCACTTTTAAATTTTATAAATTCCTATAAACGATAATAAAAACTATAATAACTTTGTTCCAAATTAAAAAGCACATGTAAACAAATCCTATTTAAACCCCTGCGCCCATGCTATGCTTGCGTTGTGCCGAAAGACAAGGAATTATTTACATTTTCATTATTAGTGGTATAAAAAGTTCGGTACAAGTAATCCCATCAAAGTGCCGCATTTCTTCCGGCAGGAACACAAGTCGGGTATTACAGCTTTTTATTATTTCTAATATTCGGAACTATAACATCCATTGACCCTGGAAAACAGTGGTTCTCAAATTTTTCCTACCTTAACATTCAAAATTTAAACATAGGTCAGTTTTTTCAAAGTGCCCCTAGAGAAAAAAGTCATATAGGTTTTGTGTTTGTCTAGTCGGTCCCTCTTATCAGTTTTTTTAATGACATGAAACTAATTACACCATGTACACTGACGATTATCATTGCGCGAACACCGTATAATAAGCGTGTTCTAATCTGTCTACCAGTAAAGCTCCCGGGTCTTTCTTATCTCTAAGGTTCATAAAAAAACTGGAGAAATTAAGGAAACCTTACTACTTACTTCACTTACTACAATTTTGGGATCTAATAAAACGAGTGCCCTATATAAAGAACACTTTTATAAGCTATTGCAAAAAAAAAAGGTGAGTAGTAGTCGGGGCTATTAACGTGAGGTTTCCGTGTGAAAATAATAAGGAGTGAAATTCCAATTGTTTTAGTATTTTTATGCGAGACAAAAACTTTGGACAAAAACTCCAAGAGAGCAAAGTTGTTTATATTCAACCGAGGAACACGCCTGCATTTATTGAAGAAGCGCCAATAATGAGCAGCAACACAATAAATACAAACCATGCTACATGTTGATAACAACAATTTAGAAGACCATGAATAAATTAGGAAGAGGCCAAGTTGTCGGAATAAGACTCGAAGTAAACAGCACACCAGCCGGTCCGGAAATGTATTATCCAAGAATGGCAGCAATGGCTACCGAAGGCTGGTAATCAATCAAGTAAGTGCACGAATCATTTTCGGATTTTTCTGAAGAAAAAAATCTAGGGAAATGCTTGTCCGAAACTATTTTTGTCTAAAAAATTCTAAAAAAGGGCAGGCATGCTCTTTGAACAAAAATAAACAACTTTTGGTGCTCTTGGAGTTTTTCTCTAAAACGCTTCCTTCGCCCTAAACTAACTGAAAAAGGTCTTGAATTTTTTTGTTATTCTTTTCCGGGAGAAGCAAGCGCTTTGGAAAAAAACTCCAAGAGACTAAATATGTTCATTTTTGCCCAAAAAATGTGCCTGAATTTTTCCATAACTTTTTGGCAACATTTAAGCGGCCCATTGTTTTTGTCTCTCTCACGTGACCTGCCGTTGGGGGAGGGGTTTGCTACAGATGCCTACAACTTCACCACGGGGCGGCAATTGCATGCGGTGTACGAAGCCACTTTTGTCCATGGGCTTCCGTATTATCGGTTAAAAAGCATGTAGCTCGGATCACACTTTAGAACTTTCATTTTATATAACATTACGTACGTATGCCAACATTTTCATTTTATTCCTATTACAATTGCAGCAGGTGCTACGATTACGTCCTTTTGGTTGAATACGAGATTGAACATATCTCTAAACTGATAAGAATAGCACGATATACCAAGTTTGTACGGAAACTAGAATAATCACATTACCGTACTGACTCAGCAATTTGCAGTGCCCTACAGTTGAGTCCCTGCTTAATATTGTACTTTTTTTCAAACAACGTGACCGCCGAGAACTGGTTTTGTACTCACAGACAAATAGTACGTGTTGCTAATCAATTGGGATCAACACTGCAATGCATGACCGGTAGTAACTATGTGGCGTGCAACAAAATTCCTATTTGCGTGATCTAGCAACCAAAAATTATTCATAAGACTGAGACGAGTTTAATGAGGTTATTGTATGCACCTTCAATAAATATACCACGGCTATATTTTTACAAGATGTGTAACTGAATCTCACTTGTTACAACAAAATAGCTAATGGGAAGACAATCTGACCTGTTTGGAATGATCATACCCAAGAACAGCATCTCACGCCCGTGCGTTAACCGGTCTACATTAAATACTTCCTGGCCTGGCATACTTGTCCCATATAGGGTTTATTTGCAGACCATCTGAACATAACTGTTGTCACGACTTTTAAGAAAAAAATATGAGAAACAAATTATTTAATATTCAAATCTTTCTTCCAATATATTATATGGGTACTAAAATGAGAAACGCACATTGTTTTCGGGAGCTTCTTGGCAGTTCATCACATCGTACATTCATCAACTTTCGTCCAGGTTAGTGAAAGTTTTTGAGTTTACTAGTAAGTACGTCATTACTAGGCAGTAAGGCACGTTTAAGGCCAAATCGTAACAAACCAACATGGATTTAGATCCGGAAGATCCACTCACTGTTACACAAGAAGGTGACGATGTCTAGAATTGGGACGAGGCACATTTAAATTAAGCTGGCTTAGCACTTCTGGGCAGTCGATTAGGGAATTTAATAATTTAAACAAAACAATTATGGAATGAGCTGTTCTACATGTATCTAGAGAAACCATGTCACATTCTAGCAAGAAAACGTCGTGGGGGTAACCAATTGGAGAGTAGGTACCAGTTAGTTTAAAGGACACAAATTTTAAAAACGTTGTCGAGAAAATGTACTCCATGTTCATGTCTAGGATACCATATTAGGGAGGCCACACTCCAAATGAGAACGAACAAAAGCGTAATAAAGAGACATTAGTACATAACGTGAGCGAAACTCGTGAATTGCGTATGATGAATCCCACGTTCTTACTAGCTTTGAAGACAATTTCATGATTATGTTTACTGAAATTTAATTGGGGTCAAAGGTGACTCCTAAATCTTTAAATGAACTTGGACGTTGCAGACAGATATGGTCCAAACTATAAGGAAATATAATGGAGTTTTTTCTTACGAGAGAATGACATATTACACTTTTTACTGTTAAGTAACAGATTATTTTTTGTACATCATCTTAGGCTATCAAGATCATATTGCACGTTAATACAATCGCCTATGTCCGAGATTGAGCAGTACAATTTCATATCATCTGCGTACAGTAGATGTTTTGTATTAAGCTTGTGCTTGATGTCATTTATGTAGATATTAAATAGTAGAGGACCCAAGACCGACCCTTGTGGAACTCCGGAAGCTGCGTTTAGATTTTTTATTTATAGCCTTTGTGTTCAACAAATTGTAGTCTGTTGCTGAGGCATGGCTCAAACAGAGTGATCAGGATGAGTGACAAACCAACACCACCAAGCTTAGTCAGCAATACACCATGATTTAATCTATAAAAGGCCTTTGAAAAGTCTTTAATGGTTATTACGTCACGATTCGCCGTGTTCTGATGTTTGTAAAAACTCTCTAGCATCATTTTCTCCAGAAACTTATAATTTTTAGTTACATTAACAAGAGAGGACAATCTGAAGCGATTTATAATTTAGGAAAAAACAGACAGCAAGAGGCGAAGAGAATACCCTCCAGTATGTTGAAATTATATAATTAAGAAGTTGATGCCAGAAAACTTTAGTGAAGCCGTGCGCCCAACAGGCAACCATGACATATGTCATATGTGCCATATAGCAAAGGGAGGCCAAGTGGACTAATGCATTAATCGTAAAACACTTATGACGGCGTTATATATAAAAGAGTACGGTAAAAGTTTAAAAATTTGACACATCATCGCGTTTTCGACAAAGTTAAATTAGTTTGTGAAAACTGGGCTTATATTGACTGTTTTTTGCTAGTTGTAGTCTATGCCTATAAATGAAGAAACTCAAACATCGAAATTAGATACTTTAAATTGCAAAATTCTCTCAGCGGATATTAATTCTGAATTACGAATGCATTCTTCCTACACAAAATTATAATATAACACGCAACACTAAAAACAGCAGGATTCTCGATTCAAAGTAAGTCTTGGATTATCGATACTGCTTTGTGGTTGCGCTAAATTGAGCTTAACTGCAGAGGTCATTTATAAGTAGATATATTTTATATATACCGCTAGATCCTTCTGTGCTACTCCTATAACATCTGGCGATCCGATGCTGGTAAAGTTATTGATTTCGTTCGAGTCCTTGAGTAAATTGTGTTCTCCTCGTGTTTAAAACTCTCCTCATTTTTGCATTTTATTACGTTTGTCAAATAATAATTTTATCAAACTAGATAGCATATTATGGGAATATAAAAAATATCTGCGAAAGTTTTGATATTTGGCAAATATGTTAAATTGGGCTGTACTGAAAGTTCAGAAAATATCATGGGGAGAAAATGCCGCCAACTTGAAAAAGATATGCACTTTAACGAGACTTTGTGTTTAGTTTTATGGAAAAAATATGCGTTACAAAAATTAACAACTAATTTTATGCACGAAAGGTATTATTAGTTATTAGTTTAACGTTAATTTTCTGAAATTGTACCTGTGGTGTTGGAAGTTACACTTCCAGACTTTCCACATCTCCGGTCTGCCAACCCTCCCCCCCCTACATATTTTTCCCGGTGGGCCTTTGCGCCCACAATCCGGCACTGTGTCTGTGATACATGTGTCCAGATCGAGTGCTGAAATAGCTACGACTAAACCTCACCAGGACTTATAAACAAATAAGGTGTGAAAAGATGATTATTCAGGTTGTTAACGTTAATTTTCTGAAATTGTACCTGTGGTGCTGAAGGTACACCTCCAGACTTTCCACATTTCTGGTCTGGGGCCCCCCTACATATTTTTTCCGGTGGGCTCTTGCGCTCACAATTCGACACTGTGTCTGTGATACATGTGTTCAGATCGAGTGTTGAAATAGCTACGACTAGTTTGACAGTATCGGTAACCGAGAGATAAATATTATTAAATGAGACTAATAAGCACTAGGCGATAGAGGGGGAAATTTCACATCAAAAACGTATATGGAATTTTTTGTACCATCAAAAATGTAGGCTTCAGATTTTTTGTTTAACGCACATAAGTACGGCTCCCGAAACGTGCGCGGTCTCGGACGCGCTACACTTAATTTGTTGCAACTTTTGAACTAATTAATAAAATTGAGCTCAACAAAACTTGAATTAAACGAGAAACTTGTGGCTATTGGATTATTATATTTTCAAATACACAATGATTGTATGTAGGAATAGTACATATATGAAGTCGGAACATAAATAGATTTCCGATGAAATCGGTAAAACCTCTACCATTTCTACAATTCTTAAGATAAAAAACTCAAACTTTCACACATTACTCTTGAAGTAATGTATAAAAATGTCCGATGGATAGGTAGGTATGCCAAATAATTTTGAAATAAAAGTTATTAATGTTTATTTTACCCCTAGATTCATGAATTTTGGAATAGAGAAAAATGTTTTTATTATTGTATTTTTTTTTTTTTGTAATATGTTTATTTACAATCTACATCGATACGGAGTATTAAGTAAATGTGTTGAAGAGAGTTTCGCTTGCTAGGAGAACATCCATTGATATTTCTCCTTATCGACTAAGTTTTCATTGTTGAAGTAAATCTAGAGGCCAGGTTTTTTGCAGTCTTCTCGCATTGGGAATATTAGCGTACAGTTGTTCAACTAGCTGGTTCTCGTGGTTTGTTATTCGTTGGCTGTAAGTAGTGGCGAATCGCTGGATTTCATACGTGATGGAATATTTAGGTCATTATGGAGTGTCTGGTTACTGACGTACCAGGGGGCGTCGACTATCGTTCTAAGTATTTTAGACTGAAATCTTTGTATGATTTTTATCCTAGTGAGTTTTGCACATCCCCATAGCTGAATTCCATAAGACCATATAGGTTTTAGCATTGTTTGTATAGAAGAACTTTTTTGGATAAAGACAGTTTTGATTTGCGGCCCATAAGCCAGTACATTTGACGGAATTTGGCATCTAGTTGTCTGCCTTTTGCTTGTATGTGTGGACTCCAGGTGAGTCGTTGGTCGAGGTGTAGTCCGAGGTATTTAGTTTCTGTTTTAACTGGTATAGGTACGTTGTTCATTGTTACCGGTGGGCAAGTGCTCCGTCGAGTAGTAAATGTGATTTGAACAGATTTTGTTTGGTTGACCTGTGTTCTCCATTTTCTGTACCATATACCCAGTGAGTTTAGGTGGTCTTGCAGGTTTTCGGATGCTGTTCTTGGGTTTTGATTTATTGATAGTATAGCTACATCATCTGCGAAGGTTGCTATTGTAGTATTTGCTGCTTCAGGTATGTCGGAGGTGTAGATTAGAAAGAGTAGGGGTCCAAGGACGCTCCCCTGGGGTACACCTGCTTCGGTTGGGTAGAAGCTACATTGGCATTGGTTGTATTTTACTGAGAAATGTCTATCGTTCAGGTAGAATTTTAGTAGAACATAATAGTTGCTAGTTAGGATGTTTTTTAATTCAAAGAGTAATCCAGAGTGCCACACTTTGTCGAATTATCGTAAAATAAAGGTGCTAATTTAATTTTTAAGGTAAATCCCCTTAAAGTACAAATTTCAAGCTTTAAAAATCGCACCTACAGAAATCTAATAACGCACTTTAAACCAGATTAATAGATGATTGAAGTTAGTTATACACATTATCAAATTTTATCACTTTCTCAAGATTTTGAAATTTTCGAGGTGTGCATCTTCAAGAATAAATTTTTGAGATTTTTTACACTCATTGTATTTTTTTATACAATACTTCAAGAGTAATATATCAAAGTTCCAGGTTCCTCTCTTAAAAATTGTAGAAATGGTAGAGCTTTTACCGATTTCAACGGAAATCTCTTTACGTTCCAACTACATATATATACTATTTCTACATACATTCATTTTTATATTTGAAAATATAATAATCTAATAGTCACATGTTTCTTCTTTCATTTAAGTTTTGTTGAACTCAATTTCATGAATTAGTTCAAAAATTACAACAAATTTAGTGTAGCGCGTTCAAGACCGAGTTAAACAAAAAAATTTGGAGTTACATTTTTGATCGTACAAAAAAACTTCATATACGATTTTGATGTGAAATTTCCCCCTCTATCGCCTGCTGTTTTTTTCAAATATTTTTTTTTATTTTTCGAGTTATTGGCCAAGAGCCGAATTTCGACCAGTATTTACGATTTTTTTAGGGGTCGCCGGCACCTTACAGCTGTAAACTTCCCTGACGACTGGGCTAACAGGTCATTGTACAAAAGTATGTATTCGACATTGACAAATATAAGATCATATTCTAAAAAATTGTTCCATTTTTAGGTTTATTTGAATATTTATTAAGTTCTAAATGCTATTGAAAATTGTCATACATCTCCGTCAATTGGTCTGCGTACAGAAACACTCTACGAGTCACAATTTTTTTTAAACGCCTAGTCTACTATTAGAATCCTATTAAATTTCATAATGATCCATCCAGTAGCTTAATTATTACAATTTATTCAATGCCCTTTTCGCGAACCATTTCTCCCGTTCTCGGCGACCATTGGATAAACAATAATAACTAAAAATAAACTAAGAAATCAGTAATATTTTCGCATAACTTACTCAAAAACAGACAAATGAAATTGGTTTGAAATTTCCTTATTATCACTACAATCAATTTGTTGACATTAAAGTCAGATTAAATTCGGAAGGCTTAGCTTGATTTAAATTTGAAACATCATTTTATTTTTTAATTGTGCAATCATAGTCACTCATTTACTCGTTAACTTTAATAGTCACCTGTAGATTTCTAAATTAAGTCGCCGCATTTAATAAGCATTAATTATCTACACTTTGTCAAACTACGGAAATCACTTTTTTCTATACTCATTTTAACATTAGTATAATGGTATTGTTCTTGAAGAAACGACTTCTGTTGATATACTATCGTTTTCTTTCTTTATTAAACAATTAGAACCGTGTATGACTTGTGTACATAATGACCGGTGCTTTGTCCAGCAGAAAGACATATAATAAATCACTTTTCTTGAGGGATTACTGGTACAAAACACAAACCAAACATTGTCGTGATGACATCTATTTACATATCGTCGACGTCTAACTACTACAAATGAACGTTCCGTTTTTGAATACTTATTTATTAGTTGCAAGGAAATCTACACTTAACAATGTCTAATAAACAGTTTATATTTTACAGAAAAAAATGTCTAATTGTTAAAGTAGTCATCTACTAAAAAAAAAAATGAAATTCAATTTTTCTAAAAAGTTAAAATTTCAATATCCAGTGAACTATTTATTAATGCTAGTACACTTGATTTAAAAAAAAACGGTACACTTTCTTTTAGTTATGTAAATCATGCGTTCTTTGATTGATATTAATAATCTTACAAATGTCACTTAATCAGTGGCGTCATTATTAAAAATGGTTCGACATCATTCTAAGGGATATTCAAAAATTTCGAATTGTTTCTAAAATTGAAGATGGTTGGTCCATAAGACTTGCTGCTGAATACAATGTGAGTAAAACCACGATAATGAATGTTAAAAAACAATGGGAAACCAACCAAACGGTATCCCGTAAAGTTGGTTCCGGAAGGTCCAGAAAGAGCAATAATCAAGAAGATGAAAATCTTATAAATTATCTAAGAGAAAACCCTTTTCAGACTGCAGTAAATGCAATTTCAGAGACAAATTTCCCTGCTTCGGTACCTACTGCTTGCAGAAGAATAAAACTACAAAGCGACTTGAAGAGTTGTTCGGCGGCTAAAAAATACAAACTTTCAGAGGAAAAGAAACAGGGTAGGATTATTTTTGCACTCATATAATCAATGATGAAAACTTCTGGGGACAAGTTGTCTTTTCTGACGAAAAGGTTTTTAAATCCTGTAACGATGGACATGTTCGCGTATATAGGCCACCTTCCACTAGATACGACGAAAAATATACTTTCGATCCACAAATATCAGGACGGTTTTCAGTCAATGTCTGGGCTTAGATGAGCCTAAATGGGTTAGGTGCGTGTTGGAACAGTGGTGGTCACCTCAATTCCATTAAATATATTGAAATATTAGACAATATTATGTTGCCGTCAGTAATAGAGGTGTTTCCGGAAAATAATTTTATTTTCCAACAAGACAACTGCTCCATATATACAAGCCCATCGTGTCAGGCAATGGTTTCTTAATAAAAACATAGAGTTGTTACCGTGGCCATCTAAAAGTCCGGACTTAAATCCAATTGAAAATGTTTGGGGACTAATGGTGAAACATATGAGAAAATTAAATAACCATCCAAACAATGCCCAAGAATTAGAAAGGATAATTGAAGACGCTTGGGAGAACTTGTCGCAAGAAGTTGACCTTGCAAGAAATCTGATTTTGTCAATGCCTGCAAGACTTCAGGCAGTTTTAGACGCTAATGGAGCAATGACAAAATATTAGTTAATTCTGTATTACTTAGTTGAAGTTCATTTATTTTATTTTTTATTGTATTTTTATGGTCAGTTTGCATTGTTTACATTTTTTTTAATCTCAAGTATTTTTGTGTTCTTATTTTAAAAATAGAATTATCATTATTCAGTTAGTATTTTAATTACAACCATTAGTAGAATTATCCATTATCCGTAACAAATATATTTTTTTTAAACAATAATATGGCAGGCTTGAAAATGTTTTGAAAAAGTTATTTTCTAATTATTTTTTAAAATTCCATTTGAATAAAATAAAAAAGAAAGGTTTAATAAATTTAAAAACACTAAGAAAACCGGTCTCCTCCAAAAAACCCAGGTCCGGGGTAAATCACTTCTTCTCCACCCCCGTCTCGATATGCCTGGCCAGCCCTATTTACAGATATATGCACACAACTAAACTATTAAGATTTTCGATTACAAGAGTTGTACCAGTTTTTTTAAATCAAGTGTACGATGAGCAAAATTGAAAATTACTTGTACGCACATTCAGTCTAAAAATATCCTAATAGGTATACTTCTCATCATCTAGGCGGTATAAAAAGTGTCAGCGCCTTTGACTTTGCGGTAAAGACCAAATACCCCGACACTTTTTAAACAGACAATACTAGTACTACTGCAGTAAACTATATACAAATTCGAAAAGTGTTGGTTTTGGTATTGCACTAAAACGTAAAGAAAGACGGAAACAAATTGACTGCTGCAGACAGACCTGCCTACGCCCTTGTGGTGGGGAAAGCAGGTGATGTGTTATACGACAAACAAGAATAGCCTAGTTGCTTCGCTCTCGCTTGCTCCTATTGCTAGATCTAAACGAATATTTTCCGAATTTATGTAAAGTATCTTGGAGGTGCAATCACCAACCAATGGCAGAATGTAAACAACTACCCCTTTTAATGGCATATAATGCTGCGTTTACAAACTGTTTTTTTTTTCTGTTATCAATCATAATTCATGTTATTTAAGAATTAAGCATATATGAAGACTATTAAAATAACGTGTTAGTTAAAATTCGCCTATGAGGAGCTTCAATTTCTTTCGAAAATATTTTAATCACAAATAAATTACGAATATATATTTTAATACCCCAACGAACGTACTAGCTCAAAGGGTCACCGAGGAGGTTACAGATATATTTCACCCTTCGGTGGGGTGCAAGAGTTAAACGCCACCGTGACGTGTATCTAGGGAAGTCAAGCCATGACTTAGAACTGTCAATTAAATTCCCTTTTAGGTGAAATAGGTCGGGCAGCTTGCTTAAATCTCAAATCATTCCAAGCCCACAAATATACCAGCCCAACTATTAATTCTCCAAAACCGAATTCTGACAAGGTAAACTGTTTTAAATCATTTAAATTGGAAATACATTTGTGGGATTTTTAAATGAAATTAACTATCTATAGTGGACGGGGATTCGAGAGTTGATTAACGTCGAGTATAGACGTATTTTAGGACGCTCCCAAAAAAAGCGCTAAAAAACGGTTAAAAGCCTGTTAATGTCGATAAAATTTAAGCCACCGGTAGCTCAAGAAATTCACAATAGAAAAACAACGTTCATATGGAATTGATATTTGAAAATTACCAGTACAGTGTTTTTTAATAGTACCAAAAATAAAGTAAACAAGTGCAAGTACCAGTGGCATAGCTGACCTACCCAGACCCAAGTGGTTTATTGCGGTAGAAAAAGCTGAGCAATAAATATTTAGTGTCAAATGAGTGACATGTGTGCGCAAGTAGGGTAGGAATCATACAGAATAAAGAAGAAAGCTGCCAACATATGCACATAGATGGGTTCTATTTATTGGTTTATTAATTCTTGTCAAATGGTCCATACATTGGGCTTATTATACGAATACAAGAATGTCTCTCAGGTCAAAGGAATTTGGGTATGCTTGATATACAAAGTCCTAAATGTTCTCCTAGATCTCATTTTTATCGGTATATCGGTATACCTGGTGACTCAAATGTTGGGGCTCTTCCTTGCACTTTCACTGTAAATGGCTCTTTACCTGTGGAGGGTTTAGGAATAAAAAAGCGAGCAGGAGGTACACACTGCTAGATTCAGAAACAGAAGACCATGAAGAAGAATGAATAAGGAGATTATGATAAATGGAAACTTAAAAGAAGCATCTCACAAAAACCTACACTTCCCATCCTATATTCCCACACCATGCGTCATGTGGCTTAGCATTAAGTAAGAAAACTTAATGACTAAACTTCATAGGAAACACTTTCGGCTTTTGACACATTTTTGTTGTAATGACACTGGTGTTTTTTTAAAGGCAAATTAACAATATTTTTATACATCTCTTAATTATACTATATTGTAGTAAACATTTTGGTGAATGTGATAGCTCAAAGTGCGGCCAAGTTACAGACGATTTAATACTCCACCCTTCGAAGGGGTGTAGGGGGTGAACGACGCGTTGGTTGGCCAAGAAGTGGCTTAGTGTTGTATATTAGATCCCCTCTCAAATGAAATGGGTCGCTGCTTTCGTCATTCCAAGCCCACGACCCTCGTATTTTGAACCTAAAGGGTAGGACTACTATGCTCTAATCGTCAGAAATAAACGTTTAATTGACAGATCAAAAGTTTCCGCAAATTCCACTTTTAATTTTAAATTTTATCTATAAATTTCTATTGGAGCTTTTTGCCCAAAGTCAATATGACGCGTGTAAATTGTATATCTATAGTCTGACCCTTGGCAATCTGTAAAAAATATTCCAATCTCCATCCATACAGCGAGGGGTGAAAAACCCTTCATCCGGACTCACCGTTTTCAAATTGTGAAGGATATTATAGGCAACCAGTGTCCAATCATGACGTATTATTTTGTCCTACCCGGTTATGTTCTTATATTTTTATCTTAAGTTAATATTACACTTAAAATATCACAAAGACGACTTACACTTGCTTTTCTTCAACGAGAAAGATATCTAGGGCAATACTCTCATATAGAAAGTCACACCCTCTTTCACCGTGCAAATTAAAAAATATATATGAGTGATGTTAATCTATAATTATATCGTTAATATATTATATTACATGGTAGTTAAGTTTCAAATACAGTCCAGCAACCTTCAATAAATCCGTTTTCATCATGGCATGTTAGTTAAACTAATGGATTTACAGGGAGGATTGCCCCGGCTGATTTTCAATTACTAAGTGACCCATAATACATATAATAACTTCACTCAGGATATACCAACGACCCAGATTATACAGTGTATTTTCATTTTTGTGCTAAGGGACAAAATGGGGGAGTTGTTGGTTTTTCCCTTGAAAGATGTGATGAATTTTGTCGGCAGAATATAGAGGTTATTTTTGATCTTGAAAATTTAATTAATGAAGGTTCACAGTAAAATACATATAAAGGGTGTCCCAGCTATATTTAGACAAGCATTATCTGAAAAACGGTGAAACATAGAAAGAAATGTTAAACAGAAAAGTTATTGTTTAAAAATATACATTTAATCAGTTTATTTTCAAATGTACAAGGCATCATAAAAAGGTGGCAGGTTATGCAACTTTATTTTTTCGAATGGAATGCCCTATATATTTTTGGATTCTACTTCCATTTCCGAACAAATCTTATTAACCATGTCCTATACCTATCATTAATCATTGTTGAGATATTAGCAGTTAAATATTTGGGAGAACATTTTTTTATTAACGTAATTAAAAGGAATAATACAATAGAAGTGTGTCGAGTTCGGTGAAAGACACATGTTTCGTGGCTCCTACGGGATATCGAGATAAATCCGGATAAAGCGACAACAAAACGCCGAAATCGTACTGAATTGAAGCGTGAACAATTCTGCATTGATTGGTATAAATTGGCGCGAGTATGGCTATTTCATATAGTTGATATTTGATTAAATTATGTTGGTTGAATAAAGCAACACTAAATAGTGTATATAAACATTTCGAGAAAAGTGTACTACTGCTTGAGTGCTTGACCGTAAAATCTATACCTGGAGTCGTCCCTTCTTGGAGTGGGTGATATAAAATAAGCAACAGCCAGCCAGATGCGTGAATGAAACAGATAAGTTTTTTGTTTATGTAGCATTAGCATTGGTTTATTTTAAACAAGAATTGGAGATCAAAATGAAAAGATATTAAACATAATACATAGGTGATGAAATGGAAAAACTACCCGAAAGTGAAACCGATTGTTTCAAAGAAACGACATACAGGGTGAGCAAACTATCCCTTTGGACCTCTTTTCTCATAACGCGCAAAAAAATTGTTACCGCGAGATAGGGCCCTTCCCAGCAACTCCACCGTAGATGGATATTTACTTGTGAAGCGGTTAATAAATAAAAAAAAGAAAGGGAAAAAAGGGAAAAAATACAAAAATAAAATAAAAAATAAAAGCTTCCAGATTTAGAGACAGAAGAAAAAGAAAACCTAGAAGAAAAATAAGGAGATGACGATAGACGGAAACTTAAAAGAAGCATGGAAACTGAAAAGAAGCATTTCGCAAACAACTGCACCACACCCCAGCCGACGATGACAAATGGAAACTTAATAGAAGCATGGAAACTTAAAAGAAGCATTTCTCAAACACCTACACTTCCCATCCTATATTCCCACCCTATGCGTCATGTTGCTCTCGCTGCTGACAACAAGCATGTCCGATGTCCAACCCGGCGTATGCAGCCGGTCCGGCGGTATATAAAACATCTGAGATTTGGTTCCGGCACGTGGTTTGGTCGTCTGTTGAGCGTGTTCGACGGACGATCAAGCTGCGTGTTGGAACGAACCTACATGGATGCCCGGAGTTGGCAGCAATGCCCATCTTACGCTGACAAATCAATCAATCAATCAACGTAATTATAAGGAATAATACAATACAAAAAACAGTAACTATTATTATGATTATTATAAAACATGCTCAAATTGTCGCGTATATTCTATTTGACACAACTCATACCTCCTTAAAAGTTCTCGTGTACCAGAATTCCTTATAACTTCTGGGGTTATTTTGGCGGCAAGCCTATTCTTGAAATCATTAAGATTATTTGATTTCTCAGCATATACAACTTGCTTTAAATGGCCCTATAAGACAAAATCGAGGGGCGACATATCAGGTGACCGTGCAGGCCACTTAACAGGTCCCTCACTGCCAATCCAGTTCCCTCCAAGGCTCGCGCCATAAACAAGTAACATATCAACATATTCGTTAGATGTAAACAGTGACGCATATTTCTGATTTGAAAATGATTATGACCTACATGGATGTGGAAGTAATCAACTGTCAGTGAAGCTGCCACAGAATAACAGTCAATAATTTCTGCTTTTTTGTGAAATCAAGGCCTGTCTTATTAATTTAAGAAAATGGAGCATGGCAGAATCAAGATTAAACCATTGATATATCGTTAACTGTTAATGATAGGTATAGGTTATGGTTAACAAAATTTGGGAAACAAAATGAGAATCCAAGAATTTAAAAATATACAGAGTGTTCCATTAGAAAAAGTAAAATTACATAACCTGCCGCCTTTTTAACGCGAATTGTACATCTGAAAATTAAATGATTAAATGCATTTTTTTAAACAGAATAACTTTTCCATTTAACATTGCTTTCTGTGTCTTACAGTGTTCCAGATAATGCTTGTCTAAATAGAGCTGAGACACCCTGTATATCTAATTTGCCCTATTTCAGGGTAATTATACAGGGTGTTTGGCGGACGGTTTGCCAAACGGAAAGGGTGGATACAGGTGAGGCCATTCTGAACCCATTTAGCCCCAATGACCTCTATACAAACAAAGCCTCACTGTTTTAAGGATAATTGATTTGGTTATTTTTGAAAATTTGCCGACTCAGTTATAACTCTTTTTTTATAGTTCTAACAAATTAATTTTTTTCTTATCTGATCATTAATGTGTGTTTGTTCCAACGAAACAGATAATTAACAATTATAAAGAACAAAAAAAAGTTATGAGCTAACAAATTTAGGGAAATCGTAAATTAAAAAAAAAAAATCGGTAAACTTTCCTCTTTATTTGTGCATGGCGGTCACTCTAAAAAATTAATAATTACGAAGTGAAATTGAAAATAATAATCGGAATATAGTTATCACTATTATTACAAAGAAAACCTGATAAGTTTTGGTCAAAAAAATATACAGAGTGCTCATTCAACAGCAAAAGTTCAATACTAAATAACAGGTGCCAAATATGGAAGGCTTGCGCAAATACCTTTATAAATGTCCACCATGACTGAATTATTTCTTGGGATGACCACCCTGTACATTTTTCAGTAAAAGTATAATAGGTGCATATGCCAAATATTATTGCCATCACATTTTCAATTCCACATTCACGTAGTGGAGTGGAAGTATAGTGGTGGTTAAAAAATTTAATTTTTTTTTTTCAAAAATGTTGGTAAAAAACTTTTCAAAACTTTTTTCTTCTGAAATAGGTTAGGAATGCCATGAAACGTGAAAATTTTGAATTTGAGCAAAGAAAAAAAAATTGCCATCTATTTTAGTGGTAAAAATGTTTTCAAAACTGCTGGTGAAAAATATTTTCAATTTTTTTTTCTGAAATAGGTTCAGAATGTCATGCAACGTGAAAATTTTAAATTTGAGTAAAAAAAAAAAATTCCATCTATTCTACTAGTGGTACATTTTTTTCCAAAATGGTAAAAAAAAAATTCCAAATTTTTATTTCCGAAATAGGTTTGGAATGTCATGAAACGTGGGAATTTTAAATTTGAGCAAAAAGGAAAGTTTCCTTCTATTCCACAGTGGTATTTTTTTTTTTTTTTTTTTTTTAGAATGCCATGAAACGTGAAAATTTTAAATTTGAGCAAAGAAAAAACATTTTCCATCTATTTTAGTGGTAATATATTTTTTTTAAATGTTGGTGTAAAATATTTTCAAATTTTTTTTTCTGAAATAGGTTTAGAATGTCATGAAACGTAAAAATTTTAAATTTGAGTAAAAAAAAATCTATTTTACTAGTGGTAAATTTTTTTTCCAAAAAGGGAAAAAAAATGTTGCAAATTTTTATTTCGGAAATAGGTTTGGAATGTCATGAAACGTGGGAATTTTAAATTTGAGCAAAAAGAATTTTTTTTAATCTATTCTATAGCAAGCAGTGATACATTTTTTCAAAAATATTTTTAAATTTGTTTCAATAGGGTTAGAATGCCATGAAAATGTGAAAATTTTTAATCTGAACAAAAAAAAATTCCATCTATATTTAGTGGTCATTTTTTTTCAAAAATGGTAAAAAGAAATTCAATTTTTTTTTTAAATAGTTTTCGAACGCTATGAAACGTGGACATTTTAAATTTGAACAAAGAAAAAACATTTTTTTAGTGGTAGAGAATTTTTCAAAAATGTTGGTGAAAAAAATTTTCAAATTTTTTTTTCTGAAATAGGTTTAGCGGGTCATGAAACGTGAAAATTTTAAATTTGAGCAAAAAAAATGTTTTCATTATTTATTCCCTTTAGACGATCCACCCTGTATATTTTCCAGTGAAAGTTTAACCATTTCTTCGCTGACAGTAGGGTCAACTACCTACCAAATTTGACTGCTCTCAGTCACGTAGTTTTTTTAGTTAATGCACCAATAGACAGACAGACAGACAGACGGAATTGAAAAACCTATATTTTCGTAATCTACGTGATCTGAAACGTCAAAATCTGAAAAAATCTCGGAGGGTGATTTTTTCTCGAATACAATACTTCCCTTCGGTATGCGAGGGAAGTAAAAATACAGCATTGCATTCAAACAAAATAATAAAAGCGATCACAGATGTTCAAATGCTTTTAAAATGTTCTCTAGTTTATGCACATTGTAATATTCCATACAAACTTTTAAATAACTTGAGAAAATCGGGGATACACGGAACTGTGAGCTACATTGGGGAAGACTAGGAAGGACTAAAAGAAACAAAATTATTTTGTTAAAATTTGTTACAAGTCTTGCTCTTGATAAAAAGTTTTGTAATTCTGGGCAACTACTAATGATAGTGAAATTTTCAAAAGATATTTTAAGTGGATATGAACAAAGGTTAAACAGACACGTGACCCATAAACTCTTACTCTGCTTCGTAACAGT
The DNA here is from genome assembly GCA_963583905.1 of Stenurella melanura. Lineage (NCBI taxonomy): Eukaryota > Metazoa > Arthropoda > Insecta > Coleoptera > Cerambycidae > Stenurella > Stenurella melanura. The sequence continues at coordinate 22,072,746 of OY757311.1, read as the reverse complement.
TGGCAACGCATTTTTGACAATCTTAAAAAATCAATTAAGAAGAGATTAAGAAACGTGTCCTCTGATTTATTAAAAATCCAAATCAATCACAGAAATTTGTGGGAAGGTTATTTTACCTCAAAAATCGAAAGAAATGTTCTGCATCTAAGCGTACATGAAAATTTAAGTAAACGATATAGCTACCTCGTATACTTCAAAATGAATGTCATTAAAAATGAATGATAATTGGCTTTTTCGCTTTTAATTTTCGGAAATACCTTGAAAAGGTAATGTATTTTTAATCGACTAAATTTGGTAAAACGATAAAAAGTTTGAGGTTCCAGTAGATACATTTATACTGGAATACAACTTAATCCTACTTTTACTACCATTAAAGTTTTTTGTATAAAAATTGATGAAGAAGTTGTAGGTAATTCTTTTTTATCCACGACCGGCCTATTTTTACCATCAATGTTAATATATTCTTTTTTCATTAAAAAGGTAGGATCATGATCGCAATATTTCAAAATAGGAAAATTAAGTTAGCTGACAATTCACATTTTTTGTGGGTACCATCGTATGAATAAATATTTGTATTTTCTTGACCGTTGATATCAAATTAACTTGATGTATCCTGGGATTTTTCGGTCATCTTTAAATGAAAATTCTTATATTTTCTTACGTTTCGGTTTTATTAACCATCGTCAGAGGAAAAACTACAATATTTATATTAACATACAATTATTTTATGTGATTTTACAAATTTAATTTTATTACTTACAATTTAAGAAATTTTTTGTTTACACTATATTAACATTTTACGTTTATTTCTGTTGAAAGTTTTAATGCAACTAAATGCTGAACAAAAGTATTGCCTGCTTTCTGGTCTGTGTTATGTCACTATTGGTACAGTTTATTTAATTTATGGATGTTAGTTATGAGGTTTTCTCTAAAGGCTGGTAGTGTGAAATATGATATTTTAAGAATTCTGACGATGGTTAATAAAACCCAAACGTGAGAAAATATAAGAATTTTCATTTAAAGATGACCGAAAAATCCCAGGATACATCAAGTTAATCGTATGAAATGGAAACGTATTCTGCATGTTTAAGTAATAAAATTAAATAAATAAAATACACAAGTACTTGTTGAAATCCAACATCTCAAAACTTTTTATTTTGTGGTACACTACGTTTTTTCAATAGGGAATTAAATGTTTTTCAGGACCACCTAGGCTTTTATGCATTGTTTACTAATGATTTCCTCATCACATTTTCTCTTAGTTAATTTTTTTAGATGTAAAAACTCAAAATACCAAAATTATCACTATTTTTAAATAAGTATATATGCCTCCAAAGAGAATTAGGAAGAGCGGAAGGTTTCCGTATATACAGATAATAGCGCCATCTGTCGAGTCGGATGCGGAAACACGCGGCTACTCGCATACGCACCCATACACAGCAGGTATATCAAGTTTTGTGGCATGCACGCACACGCCACAATGTTTGTCAGTTCTCAGGACCTTAGGAAAAGCAAACAGAAATTCCATTGCTGAAGATATCTATCCTTGTATTTGTTATTAAAAATCAATAAATAACTATGGCTTTGACTTAAATTTATAAATTCCTACAAGGTTCGAAACTAATTTTTATATGCATATATGTAAAACATTTGACATGCGAGATTTAAATATTTACATTTATATCAAGACGCTTGTTTACTTATTAATTATTTTAGCATACAGATTCCTCTCATACATTATGTTCCGAACACTGTTCCCATGACCTTTTAAAAATCAACATAATTAATATTCTGAAAAAATTATATTTTAAGATTTTTCAGTGTAATTTCAATTAATAAGAAAGTAACAACTATAGTAATTTCATAAAGGGTGAAAAGTAGAGTAAATGAGCGACATTTTTATGAAAGGAAACGGCAGATTCATTTCACAGACCGTATACTGTTGTTGACAATATCTACCACAGAACTACATTAAATAATTTTGTAGATTATTAAAGAGAAAAAAAACATAGTGTTATGCGTTACGCCCCTTAGGGCATGAAGGCTGATACCTCATGAGTAAAAGCCGGAAATTAAGTAGCTGGTGGTAGGAAACTGCAGTAACATCGAAGCCTGTAGTGCGCGCTATATCTGAGACGCTAGTACGCTTTCTAGAAACTTATAGAAAAGGATCGAGATTTCTACATTGTTCCGGACTTTGCTTTTAAATAGGTGTTCGTTTGCAAGCGCGTGGCTCTCGAGGCGGCTCTCTTTGTGATGTAATTCTTAAGGGATGTCGCTTTAAATGTTATATTTTGCACACAACTTTACATATATTATCAATTTAAAATAATAAAATGTTACAAGAAAAAATCTGACATAAAAACTAAAATATTTTATTAATTAATCGATTTCTATGAGGTAATTCTATCTATATTACATTTTTAATGAATTATTAACTAGATTCTAAAATACTAGAACAACAGCAACGCACGAATAAATTATTTAATAAATTACAAGATAATAATAGTTGTTTAAATATTAAGAGCAGTAGAGACGAAGCAGAGATTTCCAATACAATTCGAAATGGGTAACTTAATGATCGTAATTCACGATCGGACAAAATAACCAATACATAATTAACCCTATTTTGCATGAATTTTCAAATTAAAGAGAAACAAATATTTTTTAATGTCATTTTGTATCTAGAACCTGTAAAAATTAGTGAAAAAAATCCCCTAAATTTTTTTCTAATTATTTTTGGGGTTTTTATTTTGGTTCCCATTTGGGAACAATATGCGTATAATGTATAAATGTTAAAATGTCTATTACATTGAACATTAAAAAACAAAAAAAATACATACTTATACATATATAATGAACAAAACAAAGTAAACAGAATTTTAAATTTACAAATTATATGTTTTAAACATTAAAGAATTTAAAACAATTTTTTTTGTCGTATAAACATAAATGAATTTTGCATTTTTCACAGTAAATTCTGCTTTTACCCGTACATCCGGATAAATTGCACCTTTCTCGTTTCTCCGAATGAATTGGCCAGTGATTTGTATTATCTCTCTGAACATCAAGTGCTGGGACATTTCCCTAGGGGCTCTAAGGGTAACTAGAGGCAGAGCAATAGAAGCAGAAGACGGCCGTCCTCTTTTTGGAGTCCCATTTATACCTGATCGTGTCAGAACTTGAGCCAACTCAAGTTTGAACTGGTATAAAGTATATTTCTGAAAATGGCTTTCATCTCCCTGCATCCCATTTTGTTCTATTATTTTCCTATATAAAATCCAGGAATTGGAAACTATGAGATCTAACATATGAAATGCTATGCGATGATACCACTTTTTGCTGCAAAGTTTGATATGATGGAGGCTTAAAATTGAGTCAAGTAGATCGACACCACCCATATGCTTATTGTAAATTCCAACTAGATTTGGGCATGCTATATCTTTTTTTGTGTTTTCACTTTTGAAAAACCTTTTGACCTTATTTTCAGGAAGGCTTCCCGCAAAATTTGACGCGAGTGAAACTACTTTATTGTCAAACCACTGTACTGTTCTTATTGTGCAATTTCCAACTTTTACTTGCTGCTCCTCATAACTGCTGCGACCTCTTTTTTTGAAATCTTTATCACTTGGAACTTTGCAATCTAAAAGTCTGTTTGATCTTATAGTGGCAACACTATCAATACCTCTGTTGTGAAGATAGGAAATCAAATTCAGACTGCAGAAATAAATATCAAAATATATTTTGTGTTGTATGCTGTCAAGAACAATTTGGCACATTCGGACAGCTACATTACTTGCTGCTCCAAAATCGACATTAGCATCAGGATTGTTCTCTTTTCCAGTGAAGAGTTTGAACTTGTATGAGAAGCCACTTACACCCGAAAGAACCCACATTTTATATCCCCACTTGTGAGGTTTTTTGGGGTTGTAAGTTTTCAGAGAAATTCTTCCTTTGAAGGATATTATCTGCTCATCTACTGACAGATTTTCTTCCATTGGAACACATTCTGTTACTGATAAAATTTGATCCAGCAGTGGTTGAATTTTATCAGTATTTTTCGAAGACTGCGTGTTATCATTGAAATGTAAGAAAATTTTTTATTTCTTCAAATCAATTGACACACATGACATCTGCAATTTGTGGTATTCTTGTGTCAGCAGCCCAGTATCTTCTACCAGAATTTTGTCTAATCAAAAACATCCTAAATAATATACCAAAAAATCTTTCGATTTCCTCCTTTGAAGTAACAATAGGTTTATTTGGTCTCTTCTGGGCACTATATAATTGAGTCATAGTTACAACTTTATCCAAAAAATTGTCATTCAAAAATAGTTTGAATATCTGATATGGTGTGGTACATTGGCTAATATCTTCTGGTAGAATTCCAGAACCTAAGTATTTGTACATCGCCGGTATCATCTTCTAAGAGGGAGTCGTTACTATCGGATGGAATATTTCTTACGTGGAGAATGGTATTTTTCCTTCCATAAAAAGAAACTGGAGTTATTTGTGGAAAGTCATCCTACAAAAATTTAAACTGAAAATACGCAGATTGCATGATGTTCCCAATTGGGAACAAAGATAATAATATAATATTTTATAATGTGGCTGATAAATATTCCCTAATAAACTCATGTGTAGGCTAAAGTAAGTTCTAAGTATCATACATACCATTTTTGCAACCAGGCTTATCCAAAATTACACCAAAAATGATACTTGAAAAACAGATGATTCGTATAACCTTCAATTAACTGACAGCACAAGAAATAGAATTTCTCAACCAACTGCTATGAACTTACAGCGCCACTATTCTTTCATTTATGTTATAATAGGATAAAGTAGATTACTGTAATGCTAGTTGCCGACCTTAATTTTGTTTTTTAAGTCATATATGGCATAAATTCAACCATGTTCCCGTTTGGGAACTATATGCGTAATAGGGTTAATAGGATTTATAAAAATAAAGTTAAAATCTGCCATCGACTTTCTCCTTATTCACATGACTTATGGTTTGTGATTCATGCAATGTTCTAGCTGACTTCCCTTTGCTGTATGCCACGTATCACAGTATCATGCTTGCCGTCGTGGTTGCCTGTCAAGCGCACGACCTCACCGAAGTTTCCTTGGTATCATCCGCCCGACGTTTTGGAGGTTCGTCCTCTTCACCTTTTGCTTTCTAGTTTTCCCTGAACTATCAACCGGCACAATTTTTTTGCTGTAAAGAATCAACCTTTCATAAAATTCAGACATTTAACATTTCTTTGATATTTTTTAATAATACATGCAAAAGAGAGTTCTAGTTGGGGTGCGGTCGAGAGCGCACGTGTGTATTAATGAAAAGAACCGGTTAAAACTACATTAAACTCGATAAATTTAAGTCAGCGGTAGATTTAAAAAATTCTGCGTAAAATGAGGAGTAGTGGTGAAGGAGCAATGCACGCATCGAATTAATAATAATAATTGAAAAAAGTAAACAGAAACAGTGTCTGTATTAGTGCACTATAACTGGAAGGTCGTACAATTTATACTACCTGCGACCCGTCCCTTCTTGAAGTGTATGGTGTATGGAGACCAACATGGGCAATATAAACAGCCAGTCAGCCAGATATGAATGAAGGGAGATACGTTTTTTTGTTTGTTTATTATATATAGCATTAGCATTGGTTTATTTATTTATCTCTTTATTAAAATTTAAATAAGAAATGGAGATTCAAATGGAAAAGGTATTAAACATATTACATAGGTGAGGAAATGGAAAAACTGTCCGGAATTGGAAGGCGGAAATTGAAACCGGTTGTTTCAAAGAATCGACATACCTACAGGGTGAGCAAACTATATCTTCGGACCTTTTTTCCCATAACGCGCAACAAAAATTGTTACCGCAAGATAGGGCCCTTCCCAGCAACTCCACCGTAAGTGGATATTTACCTGTGGAACGGTTAATAAATAAAAACAAAAAAAATAAAAAATAAAAGCATCTAAATTCAATATGGAGGACGCCCTAAGATGGCGGAGTATCTTTTTCTTCACGACCCCCTTGAAATGGGTATCAAATGAAAGGGTCTGACGAGTAAAATACGATAAACTGTGTGACTTCATTCTAAATCCAATATGGAGGACGCCCTAAGATGCCTCTTTCTCTACAACCCCCTTTATATGGAAATCAGATGAAAGAATTTGATGAGTAAAATATGATAAACTATGCAACGTCATTCTAAATCCAATATGGCGGATTATATTTTCCTTCACAACCTTCTTGATATGTGCATCAACTGAAAAGGGTTTGACTAGTAAAATATGATAGACTATGTAGCGCCCTTCTAAATCCAATATGGCGGATGGCCTAGGATGGCGGATTACCTTTTTCTTCATAACTCCCTTGACATGGGTATCAAATGATAGAGTTATATAGATAGATAGAGTTTGTCTGTTTGTCTTTAAAATAAGTAGACTAAAAAGTGAAAAATATATAAAAAAAATATTTTTACGAAAAAGCTTTTATTTAAAAAAAATATACTTACTAAAAGTAAAAAATATTTTGTTTAAATTCATGCATTTGGAAAACAAAAGTTTTGGGGACGATCATATAGCACTATTGAACAGTTGATCAATTGACCGTCCCTAAAGCTTTTGGTTTCCAGATGCAAAAATTAAAAAAAAAATATGTTTTACTTTATAGCACTTTTTTTTTAATAAAAGCTTAATTAATTAAATAACTGTTTAAGTTGTTTAATTATAACTGAAGGGCAATGACATATCCAGCAATAACACCGTCGACGTTAAACTGATGCTGAAAGTAAGTTTTTAAAATGCACATAACTTACTAAGAGATTTTATTAGTGTATTTTGTAAACTTGGGTACAAATACAATATTTATAACTACCTGCCGTTTTTCATTTTCCATACCACAACATAAAAGCAAGTCTTTTAAACGTCAAACATAAAACCTGCTTCATGTCGTATACCACATGTAGGCATAGTTTATTTAGTGTCAGTTTGAAAATCTTAAAAAAAGACCGACAAATGAATAGTTCATAACACTAAAGATGTCATAAGCGCCGACCGAAAATTTTTAGAATCACTTTTTAATTATTGTAAATAGGGTTCTACTCCTTTATATTAATTGATAAGCATGCTGTAAATTATTTATAATAAATTATGTTAGTTTAATGAGCAACTTCATAAATGATTCAATAAAAGTAAACAGATATCATTTAACCTACGGCTATGCTACCGACAATATTAAGAATGAACCAAGAGCAGATAACGGACTTGTAATGGTGAGCCAGGTAAGTAATCGACTACTTTCGTTTGAGGTAAGTGCATAACATATCTGGTTAACTATAATGTTATAAGTGTATAGTTTGTAATATTCAAGCATGGTCTCGGTGTTATTCTATAACAAACATGCTTTGTAAAGATTTATCCTGGTAGCAACTCTTTAGAGAATAGAAATAATATAACAGGCGGGAGACATGGGATAGATTGCATCGTTTAATAGGGCTCGTGTATTAAACAGCTAAATAGCTAAATAAATAAATACAATTCTGGGTTAAAGTTTAGAAAATACTTTTTTACCGTTATTTCGAACAAAGAAAATTAAAAACAGATACATAAAAGAGTACCTACACTCTTTAGAGTAGGCCTATCAGTACCTAATACAAAAAAAAATGTAGGTGTGCATATTGCCAATGGTTATTTTCAGAACTAGAAGCACATTGCCACAAATTTAATGTTATATTTCCTGTATTCAAAAGAATGAATCGGGAAATAGTTAAATACAAACTATCTTACGTAGGAATCTAATGTGTCGCATTTATAGAATTATAGAGAATAGAGATTAATGCTTAATTTGTTAAGGGTCTTACGAAGAAGTGTTAAGTAATATGAATATATGTGATGGGTAGTTACCTACAATACAGCTATATGATGTACCTCCAAGTTCTATTATGTGATTTATAAATTCAAACTTCAAAGGTAATCAATAAAATTAATTTTAAAATATTTTAGTAAGTAGTATGTTAGTTCACACCATATCCCACTAATTCGGAATCAGTTTAAAAACGTTATATAAAATAGTCCTTTAAAATTAATGACAACCGATAGCGGGAAACAATTCCGGAGGGTATCCAAGAGGTCACATAATCAGACATAAAATGCAAATATTCATTTAATACATAATTAACAATAAACAAAACTCGACAACAAATGTATACCGATACATTAATATAAAAAAGCTCTCGAGGCGTTGTAAATGGTCAAATATGTGTGACTAACGGAACTCGATCCTCGATCGATTATTAACCTACAAAATTTATCTTTGTGACCATTTCTGAATTTTGTAAAATTTAGAACATCTATCGTGAAATTGTTGACATTAACTTCGCTAGTAATACGTAGGTACGGTTCAAAGTTTTAGAGCAATTTTCAACATGAAATTAAAAAGATGCGTAACTAGAAAGTTTACAAATCCAAACACCACGTTGAGAAAATAAATTCCTATACCCCTACACTCCAAATCACACGAGTAAGTACCTACTAAAAATAAATCAAAACCGTACATATTCCCAGAATTTTGTAAACAAACTACCAAGATCAGGAGGAGTAGGAGAGGAAGTATATATTTCATTAACAATAACACAAAACAATCATCAATTAACAAGGTAGGTATTACAGGTCAAATATTTACCAAACGCCACAAAAGCATTGTCCCACCGTTAACAAAATCCGTCAAATACAAGATACAGGTATTTTTGATAAATAAAACTAATAATAATCTGTGAATTATTGAGTAAACACTAAATCGTACAAGCTATCAAAATTTTGTACTTATTGTAACCGCCGAAGCAGAGAGGTAGACGATATCCTACCTACATCTGCCTAGAGATCGTCGATAAAAGAATTCGATAAATTCATAAAATAAGTATAAAAGATCTGTATAAAAACACGCAAATCGTCCCAACTATAATTTACATCTATAATTTAAATTAAAAATAGCTTCGGATAGTTAAAATATACATATACTAACAATGTATTGCTGCAATTGTTTGAGTGATACCTACATAATTATATGAAAAATAATTCAGTTTTGACAACAGGCGTTTAATCGCGACGGCGCGGCAGTATGATATTTGATTGGAATTTCGTTCCCCTAGGCATGTTTGAGGGGGCGCCTATGTCTCGCCTATACATCTGGACCGCTCTACAGCATCCCAAAAGAGAGCGTAAACAACAAAATTAAATCTCAACACGCACGAAGCGGCGTGTTTCGAACGAGCGAATTACGTATTTTGGCATTACTTTACTAAATTCAATCAAATCACTTACCGGGTAGTACATTCCCTGAGGAGGAAGAAAAAAAGCGCCGGCACCCCACAGTTTGGCTGCGTTTGAAAACAGTTCACTTAAAAAACACTGCACAAGGCAAATTGAATAGGTAGATATTCAGTTGTTGGCACAAGTTTGGATTTTGTTGTGGCTATTGTTTACATTCACGGTATGTTTTGTGATAAAGTTTGAAGAACAACGCCCGATCAGGGTGCTCTATCTCAACTACCCTGGCAACTTAGCTAAAGCTACCAACAGAGGCAGAGGGGCACATGCTCGTGTAGCCTCTAGGTACGGCGTGGTGGGGTCGATCAATGAACGGAGAGGCAACGCGCGCATCCGAGGAGACGGCGGGACATTGCTAATTCGGCTGGGTTTTTGATGTACCTACGCAATTGCAGGCAAAGATATAATCAATGGCATTTGCAATTACAATGGTTCTTTGAACTAAACAAAGAAATGAAATAACTTTTGTCATATTGTAAACAATATTCCAATATTGTTAGATAGAAAAATAGCAAACTAAATGAGCACGATGTCGGGCATGGATTTTGTTCTATACTTTAACGGTTATACAGGGTGAACCTAAAGAAACGCACAAAATTCATATATTTGGTGTCATTTTTCAAAAAAATCCTCGAACAGGTGGATTTTAGTTTTGTAAATGCTACATTTTGCCACTATACCAAAATTTATGACGTCATTGGTTTTTGAGTTATGACGCCATCATAATTTTTTTTTAATGGAAACAGACATTTTTGTTTACTGTTTTTGATGGTATATTTCTTTAGCTTTCTGGTGATATAAAAAAAATGACATTACCTGAGCCATTCTTTTGGAAAAATGACATTTTATGTAAAAATAGCTTATCTTTCGCAAATTCATGAGTAATGTTCCACTTTCTTATGGACTGAGAAATCTTGTTGCCTACATTTTTGTTTTAACTAGCATGAAAGCATTTGACATACAAACAAAACAAAGAAAATAATAAAAAACAATCACCTTAACAACACAGAGATACAGGCCTTTTTGCGTAAACCTCGTGTGGAACCTCAATTTTGTGACACTTCTCAGACGGCGTAAAACTAGCGAATGCAATGCCACGTTTAAGTGAAAGAGAACGCGTAGAACTTTTGATGATGGTTGGATATGGTGATAGTCTGAGAACTCATCAGGAAGCATGTGATGTTTTCAATGCCAAGCATCCCGAAAAGCAAATTTCTAGATCCACGGTAAGTAGATTGGTGGCTAGATATGATGAATCTGGCAGTGTAGCTGACCTCCCTCGATCAGGTCGCCCTAGCACAAGCAACGAAACCAAATTAAATACTCTTCTAGAAAGTGAGGAAAACCACCATCTTTCGACAAGGCAGCTGGCTTTAAATCATAACGTGAGTCAAACTTCTGTTGTACGTCTATTGAAAAAAGAAAAATACCATCCATACAAAGTGCAATTAATCCACGAATTAAATGAGGACGATCCAAATTGGCGCTTACAGTTTTGTGAACAGTTGATGACCTTGTGCGACGAAAACCCAAATTTTTTAAAGAACATTGTTTTTTCTGATGAAGCTACATTTTCTTTAAAGGGGACTGTACATCGGCATAACTGTGGGTATTGGTCACGTTGGTAAAAAAATCGGTAAAGGTATTTACACAGAACTTCCCTCGTTATTTGTGCATGGCGGTCACTCTAAAAAATTAATAATTACGAAATGACATTGAGAATAATAATCGGAATATAGTTATTGCTATTATTACAAAGAAAACTTGATAAGTTTTGGTAAAAAAAGTATACAGATTGCTCATCCAACAGCAAAAGTTCAATACTAAATAGCAGGTGCCACATATGGCAGACTTGCGCAAATACCTTTAGAAATGTCCACCATGACTGAATTATTTCTTGGGATGACCACCCTGTACATTTTTCAATAAAAGTATAATAGGTGCATATGCCAGATATTATTGCTATCTGTCACATTTTCAATCCAACATTCACGTAATGGAGTGGAAGTATAGTGGTGGTTAAAAAATTTCATTTTTTTTCTTAATTTTTCAAAAGATGTTGGTAAAATAATTTTCAAAATTTTTTCTTCTGAAATAGGTTTAAAATGTCAAACGTAGAAATTTTAAATTTGAGCAAAAAGGAAAGTTTCCTTCTATTCTATAGTAGTGCTAAAAAAAGTTTAAAAATTAAAAATTATGTATTTTTTAAAATAGGTTTAGAATGCTATGAAACGTGAAAATTTTAAATTTGAGCAAATAAAAAAAATTCGATCTATTTTAGTGGTAAAAAGTTTTCGAAAAATGTTGGTGAAAAAAATTTTCAATTTTTTTTTTCCTGAAATACCTAGGTTTAGAATGTCATGAAACGTGAAACTTTTAAATTTGAGCATTCTAGTGTTAAATTTTTTTCCAAACTGATAACAAAATGTTGCAAATTTTTTTTTCCGAAATTGGTTTGGAATATCATGAAACGTGGAAATTTTAAATTTGAGCAAACAAAATGTTTTCGTCTGTTCTATAGTAGTGATACATAAATAGATTAAAAATGTTTTCAAATTTTTTTAAAAATTTTTCAAAAACATTTTTAAATTTGTTTGAATAATTTTAGAATGCCATAGAAACGTGGATAGTTAAAATCTGAACAAAGAAAAAAAATTCTATCTTGGTGGTAAAATTTTTTAAAAATAGTAAAAAAAAAAAATCTAATTTTTCTTTTAAATAGATTTAGAACGCTATGAAACGTGGAAATTTGAAATTTGAAGAAATAAAAAAAAATCCATATATTTTAGTAGTAAACAAGTTCAAAAATGATTAAAAAAAATTTCAAATTTTTTTTTTTAATCAGGCTTAGAATGCCATGAAACGTGGAAATTTTAAATTTGAAGAAAGAAAAAAAAAATTTCATTTTAGTAGTAAAAAATTTTTCAAAAATATTGGTGAAAAAAATTTTCAAATTTTTTTTTTCCTGAAATAGGCTAAGCGTGTCATGAAACGTAGAAATTTTAAATTAGAGTAAAAAAATTGTTTTCATCTTGGTAAATTTTTTTTCAAAAATGTTGCAAAAAAAATTTTAATTTTTTTTTTTCTGAAATAGGTTTAGCGCGTCATGAAACGTGGAAATTTTAAATTTGAGCAAAAAAAAATTTTTTCACTATTTATTCCGTTTAGACGGTCCACCCTGTATATTTTCCAGTGAAATTTCTACCATTTCTTCGCTGCCCAGTAGCGTCAACTATCTACCAAATTTGACTGCTCTCCTTCAAGTAGTTTTTTAGTAAATGCACCAACAGACAGACAGACAGACAGACAGACAGACTGACTGACGGAATTGAAAAACCTATATTTTCGTAATCTACGTGTTCTGAAACGTCAGAATTCGAAAAAATCTCGGAGGGTGATTTTTTCTCGAATACAATACTTCCCTTCGGTATGCGAGGGAAGTAAAAAAAATCGGTAAGGGTCTTTACACAGAACTTCCCTCGTTATTTGTGCATGGCGGTCACTCTAAAAAATTAATAATTACGAAATGACATTGAGAATAATAATCGGAATATAGTTATTACTATTATTACAAAGAAAACTTGATAAGTTTTGGTCAAAAAAATATACAGATTGCTCATCCAACAGCAAAAGCTCAATACTAAATAACAGGTGCCACATACGGCAGGCTTGCGCAAATACCTTTACAAATGTCCAGCATGACTGAATTATTTCTTGGGATGACCACCCTGTACATTTTTCAATAAAAGCATAATAGGTGTATATGTCAGATATTATTGCCATCCGTCACATCAATCCAACATTCGCCTAATGGAGTGGAAGTATAGTGGTGGTTAAAAAATTTCATTTTTATTTTAATTTTTCAAAAATGTTAAAAGAAAAATTTAGAAATAGGTTTAAAATGTCAAACGTAGAAATTTTAAATTTGAGCAAAAAGGAAAGTTTCCGTCTACTCTATAATAGTGGTAAAAGTTTAAGATTTAAAAATTACATATTTTTTTTTAAATAGGTTTAGAGTGTCATGAAACGTGAAACTTTTACATTTGAGTAAAAAAAGTTTCCATCTATTCTAGTGTAAATTTTTTTTCCAAACTGGTAACAAAATGTTGCAAAAATTTTTTTTCCGAAATTGGTTTGGAATGTCATGAAACGTGGAAATTTTAAATTTGAGCAAACCAAATTTTTCCTCTATTCTATAGTAGTGATAAATAGATTAAAAATGTTTCCAAATTTTTTTAAAAATTTTTCAAAAACATTTTTAAATTTGTTTGAATAGTTTTAGAATGCCATGGAAACGTGGATAGTTTAAATCTGAACAAAGAAAAAAAATTCTATCTTAGTGCTAAAATTTTTTAAAAATAGTAAACAAAATTTCTAATTTTTCTTTTAAATAGATTTAGAACGCTATGAAAAGTGGAAATTTTAAATTTGAAGAAATAAAAAAAAATCCATCTATTTTAGTGGTAAAAAAAAATTCAAAAATATGGTAAAAAAAAATTTCAAAAAATTTTCAAAAAATTTTTTATTCTGAATCAGGCTTAGAATGCCATAAAACGTGGAAATTTTAAATTTGAAGAAACAAAAATTTATCATTTTAGTAGAAAAAAATTTTTCAAAAATGTTGCTAAAAAAATTTTTTTCATCTTGGTAAAAAATTATTCAAAAATGTTGGTGAAAAAAATTTTCAATTTTTTTTTTTTTCAGAAATAGGTTTAGCGTGTCATGAAACGTGGAAATTTTAAATTTGAACAAAAAAAATTTTTTTTTATCTTGGTAAAAATTTTTTCAAAAATGTTGGTGAAAAAAATTTTCAAAAATTTTTTTTCCAGAAAGAGGATTACGCGTCATGAAACGTGGAAATTTTAAATTTGAGCGAAAAACAATTTTTTTCACTATTTATTCCGTTTAGACGGTCCACCCTGTATATTTTCCAGTGAAATTTTTACCATTTCTGCGCTGACAGCAGCGTCAACTACCTGCCAAATTTGACTGCTCTCCGTCAAGTAGTTTTTTTAGTAAATGCACCGACAGACAGACAGACAGACAGACAGACTGACGGAATTGAAAAACCTATATTTTCGTAATCTCCGTGATCTGAAACGTCAGAATCCGTAAAAATCTCGGAGGGTGATTTTTTCTCGAATACAATACTTCCCTTCGGTATGCGAGGGAAGTAAAAACTGATGAATCGGGCAAAAATGCTTTTTTTGTTCCAAAGGTATGGGCTCTATTAATTTTATTTAGGACTGTGATCAACCACACGGCTATTCAGGGTTGCGTAACAAAAATTAGAATCCTAAAATATGAAATTTGGAAGCTGTGACACGCGAAGAACTGATGATCTAAGGAGTCGATTTTTACGAAATTCATAAAAGTGCCAATATCTCAAAAATTGAATATTTTGATATTCTGGTCAATCTTGAGCGTTTTGGGAGATTGTGTAAAAAAAATGTCCCATTTATGCTGAAAGCTATTTTATTATTTAATAAATTGCAATATACAATAGAAGAGATGAAGTATCTTTCATAGAGACCAGACGTGTGCCGAGTCGCTCCACTTTAAATCACATAAGGACCGGTCAAACTTTGAGCGAATAAAATTAAATTTATATGGCATTGTGACTAAAAACAATTCTGCTTCACGCAATACAAGTTCGAACTCAAGCAAAATTAATAATTACTAATAAAGTGTGGTGAATAGTATCTGAATAAGTCGGTCACATCTTGAAATGTAATAGTGGCTAAACGTGCATCGAAAAGCAAGGGTCCAGTGAAGTTTCACTTATTGCGAGTAGATGGTATCCACTTAACAGCATCTGGAAGGATGAAACTCAGTGCAAGTAGTATGGGAATACTACAGAAGAAAGAGGGAAGCTGCTAATATAAACACAAAGCGACCAAAAGATAAGTTTACTCTAGCCTATTAAGTGTACGTGTTTGTTAATTTTTAGTTTATTACACAGCAGAGAAAAAAAATTAAAAGTAAAATTGAAAAGGTATTAAATAAAGGTAATCAAATAAAAAAATACCCGGAACTGAAAAGCGGAATTGGCAAACGGAAATTAAAACTGATTGCTTCAAAAAAACAATATACAGGGTATCCAAAATGATCCCTCGCTATAAAAAGGTCTTATTTTTTACTGTGAGTTAGGGCCCTTCCCAGCACTTCCACCGTAAATGGATATTTACCTGTGGAACGGTTAAAAACAAAAATAGAAAATTAAAATAAAAGCTTAGAAGAAGATAAATAACGAGATGATGATAGACGGAAACTGAAAAGAAGCATGGAAACTGAAAAGAAGCATCTCGCAGACGCCTACACTTCCCAACGAATGATGACAGATGGAAACTTAAAAGAAGCATGTAAACTTAAATGACGCATTTCACAAACACCTACACCTCCTATCCTATATTCCTACCCGATGCGTCATGTGGCTCTCGCTGCTGGCAACAAGCTTGTCTAATGTCCAAACCGGCGTATGCAGCCGGTCCGGCGGTATATAAAACATCCGAAGTTTGGTCCCGGCACGCGGTTTGGCCGTCCGTTGGGAGTGTTCGGCGGACTACCAAGCTGCTTGTTGGAACGAACCTCCAGACTGGATGCCCGGAATTGGCAGTAATGCTCACCTTACGCTGGCAAATCAATCAATCAATTGCAATATACAATAAACTGCTCCTAACGTTAAACTAGTTAAGAATTTAACCGAATTCAAATTATTTAATTTTACTTCCACATCCACGCAGTGGAGTATATAAGGCGCGATTCACGGCGGAAGAGAGAGAAGTTTTTGAAAGTGAAGTTTGGTAGCGAAAAGTGAGGTTAGAAATCCGAAGTAATAGACACTGTAAAGTTACTTTAGAAGTATTGTGTAATTATCAGTTAATTATTAAATAAAGAGTTAGTGTTTATCCCTTGTTAAATTATTTTGGAACCCACGGATCCTGAAGGGTGGCCTCAGAGGTGAAAATACGCGACAATTTGGTGTCAGACGCGGAATTTTAACACGAGGATTTTTCGAAGGTGTTCGAGAAGGTTTGGACAGTGTATTTTCGGAAAGTAGTGCTAACACAGAGGACTGATTTACTGGACATTGTTGGAGGGTTATTTTCGAACAGGGAAATAGTGTTGAGTGCATTTTTAAGACATTGTAGAACATTTTATTAGGACATTAGTGGTAGTAATTAAAAACTTTGAACTGAAAAGTGAC
Organism: Stenurella melanura; assembly: GCA_963583905.1. Classification (NCBI taxonomy): domain Eukaryota; kingdom Metazoa; phylum Arthropoda; class Insecta; order Coleoptera; family Cerambycidae; genus Stenurella; species Stenurella melanura. The sequence goes on along the minus strand of OY757311.1, from coordinate 22,056,203 downwards.
TAAAGACTCTGAACAAGACTTTTTATTTTCTATTTAGACATTAGTGGTTAAGCGACAAAGACACTAGATAAGACTTTTTCGTGCTATTTCGAGATTTTTCTGGACGTTACGATATTGACGTGATTGTTAAATTTTGTTGATTTTAACTTAGTCATATGCCTATAACGATTAGAAGTATGGCATCCGAGAAACAAAGACAGGACTTATTCGTACAAATGCAAAAAATGTTGATGGACCAAGAAAAGAAACGCCAGGAAGAGAGATAAGAACAGGAAAGAAAACAACAGGAAGAAAAAGAGGAACGAGCAAGAAAACAACAAGAAAAATAACAAAAACGTCAAGAAGAACTAAGAAGAGGATCAAGAGAAACGACGTCAAGAGGAAAAATAAGAAAAACGACGTCAAGAAGAGAAACGATGTCAAGAGGAGAAACAAGAAGAGAAACGACGTCAAGAAAAAGAGAAGCTGCGACAAAAAGAGAATGACGAATTAAGGAAAATTATAGAGAACCAGCAGAATGTCTTCATTTTAGCCACTGAAGATCTCAAAAATAAGATCGAAGTAAATGTGGACAAGGTCGAGGAAGAAATAAGTGGAGTCAAAGAAGAAAGTGAGCGAACTTAAAGCAAAAGTAGATAAGGTTGAGGGGAAAACGGACAAGGTCGAGGAAAATGTAAATAAGTTCGAGGAAAATGTAAATAAGTTCGAGGAAGAAGTCAAGGGAAAAATAGACCAGCTTAAATGACAGTTGAGGGATAGAGAAAGCCAGCAAGTGGTATCATCAGGTCAGCGACATAGTAAGAGGCGCTTGCGCCCCCTAGGGGCTGGAGCTGAAAGCTCATGAGTGAAGCAGTAATGGTGTAGATAACTGTAATACCATGTCTCCACAACTGTGTTCATGCACGCCATATCTGAGACAGTAGTAAAATGTTATAGAAAAGGATCGAGTTTTCTACATTGTTCAAGACTTTATTAGAAGATTTCTGGATGGATCGAGAAGCACTTTTAGAGTATATAAGCTAATGCAAACAGGCGGAAGAAGTTCTTAATGAATTGAAGGTTAGGAAATCGGAAGTGATACAGAGTGAAGCAATAAACATTGTTAAAGGTTATTTTAATCAGTAAAAGTGTACTTTAGTTAATAAAATTATTGTGAAGCTTTCAGCAAGTTATTAAATAAAGTGTTAGTGTTTATCTCTTGTTGTAATTTTTGGAACCAATGGACTTTTAAGGGGTGTTTCCTAGGGCTGGAGACACGTGACAATAGCGCCAGAACGTCGCTACTACATTCACAAAATAAATATATTTGCATAAATGAAATAGTCTTTGTTTATGAGAGAAAATCATTTTCTTGGTATCTATTTTGTGGACTAAGAATTTTCAAAATAAATCTATTTCTATATGAAATAAACGTCATTGTTCAATATAACTAAATATTTTCATACTGATAACAATGATTAATGAAAATCCCCTTAAACCCGACTATGATATTTGACTTTGCAATGATAACTGGTTACGACCGAGATCGACCAAGATATCGCAACGGGACAAGGACAGATCGCCAGAGATTAAACCAAAGTAGGTAGAAATGTCGTATTTCGAACAAACTCTCTAAAAAACTACAGCTCATCAATATAAGATAATACATAACAGAAAGAAATTACAAATAAGACTTCTATGAAGTGGTTGACTTGGAGACATCTTCTTTAAGTCGAATACATTTTTCGTCTTTTTTTCGTGCGCGTCAAAACGTCAATTTCCGTCACATAAATAATTTAAAAAACACTCTTTTAAAAAAAGCTTTTTATTTTTTAGTTTTTTTATTATGCTTCGTTCTAGTTTTGTCTCAATTAGAATCGTGCGTTTGTTCGATAAAATTCCATACCCATAAATGACAAAACATTTTCGTCATCTTGAAGCCGGCCCTGATTCTTGAATTGACTAACTAGTGATCTAACTATTGACTAACTATTTATAATCTGCGACCTAGAAAATTCCTAGATACCGATTTTCACATGAGTTATACCACAAATTATAAAAACACCCCGCCATATTGACGCCGCCATTTTAAATTAGTACATTTTGAACAAATATTTATAATCTGCAAGTTCGATAACCCTCAGATACAGATTTTCAGTCGAATCAGACGTTAAATGATCTTATCTGCCATATTGACGTCATCTTGAATCTGAGTTTCGATGACATATTTATTACCTACGACCTCAAAAATTGCCAGATACCAATTTTTAGTAGAATCGGATATTATACGACAATAAACTGTCCACCATCTTGGATTTTTCTATTTAAAAAAATGTCAAACTGTATTATAATGTGAACAATACACACATACAAAATTTCAAGGCAATGATACGTCTAGAAGTGGGTGGAAATTGAGTTGCAAGATTTTATTGCATACAAAGTTACAGGTCAAGCTAATAAAAAGCGTGTTAATATAGAGTTTGAAAAGAGCAGTACATGATGGGGGAAAAAGTACATACGATATAAATTCACATTAAAATATTCCATTGAATAAAAATCTAGGCTAATTTGCAATCGTCCACCCTTTAAACAAAGACAGATGTTGCCATTAAAGAGAGTATGCTGCATGGCGCAACACATAACCTCTCAAAATCTCAATTTAATTTTGGAAAATCGAAGTTTGCGCGAATCTCCAAGACCCAGCCACCCTGCATCCCCCTTTAATTAATCTCTTTCAACATTCGCGAAATTTAATAATACATCAAGATGTGAGATAATTCCATTAAGTGGTACGAAAATACTGCGGCATATTTTTCGGGGTATCAGAGTAACGGAGAAAATAGGTATATTCTTACGCAAAATATGTTCATTCAAATCGATGATTTTCGGCGAGATGGAACGGAAATTTAAAAATTAAACAGGGCTGCAATGACGTTGGGTTCATTCATATACTCCTTAGGGGTTTGCGGACCCCACGTAATGAGTCTGAGCATCACATTTATTTTGAAAAGCGTCTAAATTGTAGGTGATGCCATATTTTTATCGCAAAAATGCTTCCACCCATATCAACTTTATAGGTACTTTATTCCAGGCGACGCCGACGTCTAGCTTGAATAAAATATATAAATTCAAACTACAATGAATACAGGATGCGACAAAAGTAGAGCTATTTAACCTTAATGGTACAGAGATAAAAAATAATGTTTTGAATCAAGAGTGTTTCGTTTCATATATAGGCAAACAAATAAATTCTTCATACGAAACAAATACTTGTGTGGCAAAGTATTTCTATTATTAATTTGGAAATTCAGTCCAAAGCATTGCTACCAGGATAAATCAGTACAAAGCCTGATGTGATAGAAGACACCCAGATCGCATAAAGTAAACTTCATATTTCTAAGTCAGATAAAAAATTTCAAAGCTTTGTCGCCTATTACCACTAGGATAGAGCGGGGCATGGATTAAAATAAGAAATTAAGTATCAGTTAAAATTTCTAATAATTACGCCACTCACTCCTAAAATATTTTACGATCTAACGGTCACTACTGTTTACTTAATTTTTTACACACATACATAATGCTGTAAAAGGGCAAGCAGAACGGCACAGGTATTAAGCAGAGACGGACCACAGTCTTCCGCGATATTTCGAACGAGTTGTGTTATATTTAGAATATATAGGTTATGTGCTTCATACAATAATACAGTGTGTGGTTCAGTGTTTACATTTTATTTTGATTGTGAGTGCCTAGAATGTATAATACTTTAACAGATAAGTGAAATTGCTCTTTTTTTAAGCGTATTTTATGTATTTGTCTAAAAATATTCCGGCGGATGGTGAAATATTCGAGTGTTTTCCGTTTTTTAGCGGCTGTGGCAAAATAATATTGTGATAATGTTCAGGCCTTGGGAAGATCCTCAACCTAGCACCAGCAGAGAATTTAACGAAGATATGGGAAATGGTAACGGCTCGCAAATTACAGAGAAAAGTTCTAGACAATATTTATGCAAACATACTAAAAAAGTAGTTTTAAACGTTTATAAAAATATAAAAGAAAGTGAAGGTGAAAAAGGAGCCGTGGAAAAAACGGCCTACTTAACAGAAATTTTAGAACGGTCCATCTATAGAATAATTAAGGATGTGGTACCTAATCGAAAAGTTAGATCGGATAAAGGAGCAGCACCAGCATTAGATTCGTCTATGGTGAAATTGTTAAGAGATTTAATTTATAGCAAGTACATATATGGAAAATGAGGTACCAACGGTGGAATCAATACATATGGAACTGAAAACAAATGGTGCAGTGTCAGTTAGTCAAGCAACACTTCGGCGCTGGATAATAAAGATACGATTTAGATTCAAGATTATTAATAAAAGGGCAGGTATTATGGAAAGCTTCAGAATTGTGCAGTGGCGTAATGAATATTTGGAAAATATAAAAAAAATTCGAAATGAACAACGACCTATTTATTTTTTAGATGAAACTTGGTATGATACCCATGATACAGTGAAAAAAGGCTGGATAGATGGTTCAAAGAAATGTAAAGTTGATATGCCTGCAAATAAAGGAACCAGATTAATAATTGTACATTGTGGATCAGAAAATGGATGGGTGGCATAATTGTCCCAAATTTAAAAGAAATGGAAGAATCAAACGTAGACTATCACCAAAACATGACTGCGGATGTTTTTGAAGCATGGTTTCAGACTTCATTGCTACTAAATATAGAAGAAAACAGCGGAATTGTTTTAGACAATGCTTCGTATCATTTGCGACAATTGAGAAAATACCAAATACTGGAACAAAGAAAAAAGATATTCAAGAATTTCTCCGAAAACATAATTTGGAATTTGAAGAAAATTTTAGGAAGAAAGATCTTTGGAAATTGTTAAGAAGCAAAACTTCCCAAAACAATATGTGATTGATAGCATGGCTAAAGCTCAAGGACATACAGTTTTACGGTTACCCCCATATTTTTGCATTTTTATCCCGATAGAACTAATATGGAGTCAGCTGAAAAGAAGTATTCGCAAAAATAACACCTTCCCCAAATTTGATGCCAAAGTAGTCGACCTTATTAAAGCTAAAGTGGGAGAAATAACACCAAGTAATTGGAAAAAGTGTATTCAGCATGTCATTAAAATTGAAGATGAATTTATTAAGTTAGAAAAAAGCATCAGCCCTAATCAAGACCGTTTAATAATATCTGTAGATTCAGATACCGACGATACCGATTTAGAAAGTGGTTGTGAAGTGTTGAGTGAGTGTAGTGATTAGAGTTTTAAATAAAATGTTATATGTGATTTGATTTAGTGTACATTGTGAATTTATTTAGTGTTTTACATACGCGCAAATGCAATATAACGTGATTTTTATTTATTATATTATATGTATACATATTTTATTTGATAATTATTTATTTGTTTCTTTTTCAGAACTGAATTTATTTATTTTATAGTTATTTATTAGCTGTCCAGAATTGAAATTATTTATTTCAATTATTTGTTTGTTTTCTAGAAATTTATTTATTTATTTAATCTGGGTTAATTAGATTACGGGTTATTGACATAAATTCAATATTTTCTTTATTTAATGAATTTAAAAATTTACTTTATTTCGTTGACCTATTTTAATAATATCGATAACCTTAACTCTGAACCCACATTTTTTGGCAAGGAATTGCTCGTACCTCCTCGTGGTCCTTGCTGGGCAACAATAATAATTCGATAGGTATATTAAATTATTTTTGGCAAAACTGAGCAACAAAAGAATATTTGGTATAATTTTAATTTAGACTAATAAAATTCATCAATGCTCCACCAATATATAAAATATTATTCCTATCTTAACACAAGCAAAACAGAACGATTTTTTAAAATTTATCACTGTAACAAATAACTATTTATTTATCAACCATACATTAAATTAATTAGATTGTAACTCACGGCACAATAATTTTAAGTACGGTCCTGAGCCGCAATAAATTACGTCGGCTTTGACACTATGGCCGAGTTTTATGGCTTTTTTTTGGGTGTCTCGCGCCGTGTTCACTCTGTCGGGAATTTTTTATTTGACTTAGAAATATGATGTTCACTTTACAGCGTGTCTTGAATCTTCTCTCGGGGTTTTTCCTTGCATTCCCAGGGTAAATGGCTATTTACCTGTGGAACAGTTAAAAAAAAAGCTTCTTGCGGCGAGCTAATGTATATATTGTCAGACAAATGAAGTGGAAGCACTGATGCAGGACGTTGAAACGAAAACACAGATTTCTGTGAAACATGAAACCACATGTGGACGCAAGCGGGCAAAAGGAGGTGCACACTGCTAGATTCAGAAATAGAAGAAACAAAAGAGTCAGAAGAAAAAATAAGGAGATGATAGATGGAAACTTAAAAGAAGCATCTCACAAACACCTACATTTCCCATCCTATATTCCCTCCCCATGCGTCATGTGGCTCTCGCTGCTGGCAAGCAGCATGTCCAATGTCCAATCTGGCGTATGGCTAGTTCGGCGGGATATAAAAACATCCAGACTGGATATCCGGAAGTGGTAGCAATACTTACCCAGACTGGATGTCCGGAAGTGGCAGCAATGCCTACCATACGCTGGCCAATCAATCAATCAATCAAAGAAAACTGTTTAAAACAATATCAGTCCAGGTTACCGTCTGGTAACATGGATTTTCATAATCGATAGTGTCTCCTAAACTGTTTTCAGCAAAAAAACTGCGCCCATACCTTGCAATCTTTAAATATAAATTTTCTGAGAGATTTGTCATTCACGGCGCAAACAGAACTTGACAAAGCCAGTGACCACAGTTAATTTAGAAACTTAATTAAATGGTAATCCCTTTTTCACCGGCATTAAAAAAAAACCGTTTGTATCCGCTCTTGGCGTCCTATGCCAATTTGAATAATTATTATCAATTTAACAGTGTCATAACAATTTACAATTTTCTGTGCTGTAGTGCTGTTAGTTTTAATTAAACTTAACAAAACAACCAATGAAAACAAAAAAAAATAAAATACACCACGGCGCTGCATCACTTAAGCAATTTAGATGGGTTAAATTGCGTATATCCTCTCAATTTGCATAAATACATACGCCATGAGATATTACAGTGGACGCTGTTAGATGCGTATATTAAGACAAATTATTTTCAACAAGTTTTTTCACATAAAAAGACATATTTTAAAACCCTTCATATCATGGCTGGTAGAATTAAGAAAACTGAAAGCGATCGACTATAAAAAAAGATTCTAATTCCGTAGTTCACGGGAAATGGTAGTATCTGTACAGTGGTGTCGCTAAGGGGGGGGGGGGGGCATAAAGAACTGCCCTGGCCCACCCTGGGTTGTATAATTTTAATTAAATGCCGCTAAAAAAAAAATTAAATTAAAAATATATTAAACATAGGCAATAACATAGAAAAATGCCCGGAATTGGAAAACGGCAATTGAAACTAATTACTACAAAAAGAAACCAATATACAGGGTGTGTAAAATATTCTCTAGGGCCTCTTTCTCATAACCCGCTGAAAAAAGATCTTTTTAGCGCGAGACACGGCTCTTCCTTGCACCTCCACCGTAAATAGATATTTACCTGCGGAACGGTTAATAAATGAGGTTTCCTTGCGGCAAGCTAATGTATGTATGTCTTGGCAGACAAGCGAGATGGACGCACTGATGCGGGACATTAAAACGAAAGCACGGATTTCTGGGAAGCATGAAACCATATATGGACGCAAGCGTGCGGGAGGAGGTGCGCACTACTCAATTTAGAAACAGAGAAAACAGAAAACTCAGAAGAAGAATAAATAAGATGATGATAGATGGAAACTTAAAAGAAGCAGCTCGCAAGCACCTACACTTCCCATCCTATATTCCTACCTCATGCGTCATGAGGGTCTCGCTGCTGGCAACAAGCATGTCCTATATCCAATCCAGCGTATGCAGCAGGTCCAGCGGTATATAAAAACGTCCAGATTGGATGTCCAGAATCGGCAGCAATGCCTACCTTACGCTGGCAAATCAATCAATCAATATTCGAGTTAAGCGAACATCTATTTGCATTATACTATGAATGAAAGAAGTATCATAGAGTAAATATTTTGTTGCACAGTACAATTGACCATAACAAGGGACTTTTAATGGTGAGTCAGATAAACAATCGACTACTTTCGTTTGAGGTAAGCGCATAACATATCTGGTCAACAATATTCGTATACGGATATCGTTCGCAATATTCAAGTACGTGATCTCGGGTTTCTTTTATCACATCAAGCTTTGTAATGAATTATCCTGGTAGCAACGCTTTAGACTGAATTTCCAAATTAATAATAGAAATAATATGGTAGTTTACGCTTAATTCGAAATGGTGCATTGTGTTCCTTATTTGTGTTATGTTGCTTGTTAACGGACTATCGCTTAATATAAACCATACTTTATCCCAAACTTATTGCCGGTATAAAAAAAGTCGGGACCTTTGTTCTTTACCGCGCCGACGAAGGCGCTGATATTTTTTATACCCAGAATAAGTCTGAGATAAACTATAAATGAAAGGACCTATTCAGTTAGAAATTCGCATTTGTTATCATTTTATCAATGCCTTCTAAAGATATTTTCGCGTATACGGTAAAGTTTTTATTCGTTCTGACGAGGCGAATAGTTGTTTGTTCCCAAGCTCGACACACGAAGTGAAATTCTCGCAAATTAGATCGAAACAAAAAAAGACTTCCAAAGTTTATGTTTTGGGTAAATATATTGTCACGTGTTTCCATCCCCAGGACACCGCCCTTTAAAATCTGTGGGTCCCAAAATTATAAAAAGAGATAAACACTAAGACGCTTTATTGAATAACTTCCTGAAAACTTCACAATACTTTTATTAACTAAAATACACTTCTACCGACTAAAAAAACTTTCCGCGTGTTTACATCGGCTTATATATATGGTTATGGAACCTTCGCGTTCGGCAATCCAGAACAATGTAAAAATCTCGATCCTCTTCTATAAGTTTCTAGCGTCTAGAAAACGTACTATTAGTGTTTCAGAGATGGCGCGCATTACAGGCTTTGATGAATCCAGTGACAGTTGCCTATCACCATTGCTACCTAATTCCGGGTTTCTACTCATGCGCTACCAGCTCCTAGGGGGCGTCAGCGTGTAACAATAGTTATAGGGATAAGAATATATACCAGGAGAGTTTCCACCTATTCGATGGACGCTTCATCCCCTTTCAAGCGAAAACCCATCCTTCGATGGTGCATTGAATCAAATTGAATAGGAAATATTGAAATTTGAATTATCTATAAGAAATTTCCTGAGTCATCATTTTATAAATGTTCGTTAAGGTTGGAATTTTTATACGTAGTGTCCGTTAAAAAGTGGACCATATGGAAAACTTTTTTATTCATTTTTTTAACGGTTTTCAGCATGATTAATAACCACAAAATTGCCGAAAGTATTTGTTATGTCACAACTATGACATCTCTAAAATGCCATTAGAAATTTTAAAATGGCCTGAAATGCCCTTATTTATCAAAATGTGGAGAAGTACTATAAGGAAAAATTAAAAATTGTTTATAATTACAATAAGAATTTAAATGTGAAGTTTGGTGTGAAAATTTCAATGTTTTAGTAGTTTTTCATTAATTTCCAAAAACATGACTTTTTTTTAAGTTGAATTACTTTGAAACATTTCAATGCAAAAAATACGTAAATATTGCATTTCTTTTTAAATGTAATTAATATTGGCAAAAAACATTTTTTACAAAAAACAACAGGACAATCTGAACTATTTTCAGTAATTCTGAACTCTTACTGTGGAATTTTACATGATAATCGGTTTAAATATTAAAGAAACGATTGATCATTTAAATCAAATTTATATCACATAAATAAAACTCAAAATTCCTATTAAAATTTACCTCAAAAATCTTAAAAATGAATAATATGGATTTATTTAATAACTCTCCTAGATAATCAAGTAAGTTTTAAAAACAAATGCTAGCTTTTGACGTATCGATGTCTTATTAATGTCTACAATAAAATCTAATTTTTCTGTTGCTGCTGATCGTTTAAAAATGCTTACTAAACAACTTTTCCTTAGGGTACTTTTCAATTACCATACTTTGATAATTTCTAACGACATTTTAAAGGTGTCATAGTTTATGACATGACAAATATTTTCTGCAATTTTGTGGTTATTAATCATGCTGAACTAACGTCGAAACCTGTTTAAAAAGAACAATTGATTAAAAAAGTTTTCCATATGGTGCAGACTTTTTGGCGGACACTGTATAATATCTGTGTATTTTTTTTAATATATGTATGTATTCAGAAAGAGGTATCATTAAAAATATCTATTTTCCGTTCCCTATTTAACCGGAGAGCTGGTGAACGATTTCTTTAATGTGTTTTATAAAGCTAAAATTTTGTAGAAAGCTAGTTTTTTATTCCTGACTGAGCAACCTCGAGCAGAAGTGCTATCGCCCCTAAGTAATAAAAAAAAAAATAAAAATAAAAAAATAGGGGTCACTTTGGACCGGGTCTGTCCAGCCAGGTGGTCGACACCTTCTTGGGGAATTAAAAAACTATTATTCTACGAAATTTTAGCTGCTATAAAACTCTTTGAACATCATTCACTAGCTCTCTGACTAGTTCAGGGTTAAGTTGGTGAACGATTTGTTTACAATGGTTCAGCCAGCTGAAATTTTGTAGAAGGATAGTCTTTTAACATTGGAAACGTTAATGTTTTCGTATATGGGGTAGAGTTATCAGGTTTCGTTCAAGGTCAAAAGACAGCGGTGTCGAGGTCGACTGAGAGTATGGTATGCAACGGCTGATATACGCAAATGTAATATGGGTTGCATATATCACAGGGGGTCAAGTTACCAGTTTTCAGTTAAGGTGGAAATACAGCGGTGTCGCGGTCGAGTGAGACTGCGTATATGTAACGGCTGATGTACGCAAATGTGCATATATCACAAGTGGTCAAGTTACCAGTTTTCATTTAAGGTGGAAATACAGCGGTGTAGTGGATCGTGCTATTTTCGGACGAAGCGAAGCCGAGTCCGGAAAAAGTTGAAAAAGTTTATGTTTTATGTCATTTCCAATGTCCCGATGACTGCAAGGATTGCGAAATCTGTGAATTTTTTATTCTTAAAGAAGGTAAGAAATAAGAAAGTTGTCCTGCAAAAGGATGACGAGATACACTTTGTTACTCTATATAAGTATTTTATATGTTGTTAACTAATTAATAGAATATGTAAATATACAAGTGTATCAAAGTTGCGTTCATATATAGTTAAAAATGCCTTAAACTATTCTATTTTGAAAATCTAGAAAAGACAAATATTAATAGAATGAAAAAAATGGATGAAAACATTAAGTAGGTATATAAATTTAAAATTGTAGCTAGAAATTTAGTTGGACTCATTCAGAGCCGGATTGGCCCACCGGGAAATTGGGAAGTTCCCGGTAGGTCGCAAGGCCTAACGGGGCCGGGGGCCGGTGGCCAATGGCCAGCTAGTGAAAATTTTCAATTTCTTGTTTTTTATGGAAATTTAAATAATTAAAATCAGAATGAATACCTACTATTTCCTTTATAAAATTGTATTGTTTTTGTTTCCTAGAACTCTCACAGTATGCAAATTGCGGAGTATCGGATTACTGTTGTTTCAATGAAAATTTATTTTGCCCCTGAATTCTCTATAACATGACGTCTGGCTGATATGAGAAGCTGCGGTACTTTTTGTACAAATAAACTCGATCTGAGAAAAGACAAAGCTTTAAGAACCATATTCAATATAGAAAAGCCAGAAAAGGCTTGTTATCAACATTTTCTGAAATCGAGTACTCTACAGAATTTGATGCAACACACAGATTTGAAGCAAGATCTTTGAAGGAATCTCTGTGTAAATACGAAACAATATTGACAGCTTTGCTCTACCTACATATTTTTTAATTTACCACACCATTATCGAATTATTTACAAGAAGGAGGGCTAGATCTATTTAAGGCACATTCCATGATTTCAGTTACTATTAAATCATTAAAAAAGATTATACGAGATTTTGACGGTCTGAAAAATAAGCGCGATTCTTTTGTTCAATGGGCCAAATGCAAAATTGATGAAGAGAACTTGGAAGTCGAAATTCAAATTCAAATTACATTACCCGAAGTTCGGAGAAGGAAAAAAGGAAATGTTCGACGAACTAGCGTTTGATGATCCTGTGACTGGTGCAGAAAATACTTACAGAATTAATGTTTACAACGCGATATTTGACACTGTTATAAATGCTTTTCAGGAACGGTTCAAAGAACAAGAAGATTTATACCTAGCTAGAGTTCGCTGCACTGGACCCAAAAAATTATGATCAGGAAATATCTTTTGATTTCATAAGATTATGCCAAGTTTTAAAAAAAATTCATAACATTGCTTCGGATTCCTTAATATCAGAACTGAAAGATTTTAGAACAAAATGGCCCATTTTAGAACTTAATATTGGAGAAGCTCGCATTGAACATGGACAACACCAAGAACAAGACACAGACACAGAAGAGGAAGTAGAAGGAGGAGAAGAAGAAGAGGATAAGGAAGGGCAGAATGAAAAATGTTTTGCATCTAAATCGCGCCGTTGCTGCAATTGCATAAGATGTGTAAATGACGTACTAGAAAAGTACAACTTATATGGTTCAGCATATAAAACCTTACACATGGCCTGCAAGTACATAATAACTCTATCTGTGACTCAAGTAGAATGTGAAAGAAATTTTTCGAAGCTGAAAATCGTAAAGAACCGATTAAGATCAAGTCTCTCACAGGATCATTTGGACCAACTAATGATTATGGACACCGAAAAAGCTCTCTTGGCGGACATTTCTAATGAGACAATTATAGACAAACTGTCTTGCAAAAGCAGCCTTCTTGCAAAGTTACTTAACTTAACTTAATTTTTGTTTTTTGTTATGTAAACACCTAGGTAGTATAATACAGTTTTTCACGAAAAATGTTCCTGTATTTAATTTTCTGTACATCAAGTAGGTACTTGTAGAGGGGGCCGGTGGCCGGACACATTTCCCGGTATAATATATTTCATATTTCCTGCCCTGGATGCATTTCATTTTTCACCAATTTTCAGAGAAATTTTCCTTACGTTATGTGAGCCTCATCCTCATCCTTTTAGCGTCAGCGAGTATAAAACACTCGTAGACTATTTTCTGAAATATGCCAAATTTAAGCCAAACCGTGTAGATTATTATTTAACAGCCAGAAGTAACAAGGGATCTTATTCATACAATAGCTCCTGCTTATTCCTAAACTAAAAATTACGTACCTACTTGAACAAAAATATTAGTAGGGTAGCTATATAGGTAGTATAGTAGTAGGATTTTTTTTTTCACAAATACTAACATCAGTTCGTGTAATTTTTACCTTTGTCTTTTAAGTATGCATAGTGTAAATAAACTCTTTTTCCCTGCAACACCTATGTTAAATTAATAAAATTAAGATGACGACAGTGGGTAAAATAGGAATCTCTACTGAATTTAATCAGTGATCAAGATTGTAGATTATCCTAAAATTCAAAAAAATCCACTATCCAAACATTGTGGGTATTAAATTACCTATTATCTATGCACGTATTAGACAAGTAGACCTACGATTAAGTAGGTAAGAAATATCTTTGGTAAAAATGACAAAAATTAAAAGAAATTATCATACCCAAATACTAGAATTAAGATGGTCCCACTCTGAATTCAATTCGATATTCATTAGCTCCTTAAAACTTTTGCAAAAACATTTATATTTTGAAAACATTGCAAAACACGTTATCAGCTAGTCAAATAATTGTAACTTACTTTTAATGAATAAAATCTAGTAGAGAGCAATGACAAAAGACGGGCTGAAAAAAATGACTATCAATGTCTCGATTTTCAAATATTTATAAAATACCCGCTATGAAATGAGTAAACAGTTTGTTGATATTAGTTACCCACACCTATTAAATGTAATCGTAATCAAAAAAAATTTTTCTGAATGCAATAAATAACTTGACATATCAAATACCTAGTCACTGCATTGTTTTAAAACTGCATTAGAGCCTTTACGATAAGAAAAACGCGGGAATTAAATATGTAAACAGTAAAAATTGAGACAGTTGCTAGCTGTTTTCCTTTTCATAGAAAACAAACTAAACGATAAGCTACAGGTTGTGCGCTGCGAAGGGTTCGGCGGGGTAGAGGAGGATGGAGAAGCCACTGACATTCCACAATCATGAAAGACCGGTTTTATTAGCCTTGCTACATATAGCATGCCGAAATTACAATTTTATAAATCCAACATCCAACCACCTTGAGACCTGCTGCAATTGATATCCCTCATAAAAATAACAGCATAGGGCTGAGGATATGTAAGCATTACTTATTCGTTCTCTTCGGACAAAGCTTCCTATGACTTTGCCTTTGTAGAGAATTGTTAATTTATAAGAGCAAGCTATTGTAGCGCTTACCTTATTTGACGAAACCTTAGGAGATGAACAAAAAATCTGTGAAATTCACTAATAAAAACTGGACTTTTTAGAAGCACATTAGATTAGAAAGAAATAGTAATCAGCAAGTGGTTGATAGATAGCACGTCTCAAATAATTATTTGACAGTGATAGAAAACAAATTAGAAGGAAACGAAGAGGTTGATTGAGAGAGGTGTAAGCACATATTGAAAAGAGATAGATATGAAAATATACTGCGCACGCATTCGCTCTTCCTTTCAATTTGTTGGGAAGCGTATTGATTTACAAAACAAAAACAATGACGTGCGTGTGAAAATATTTAAAATTGCGTTAAACAAAGAGGAGAATGATTATTAAAATAAGTGTTGTTGGATTTGCATTATTATTAGGTATTTATGTTGTTGCAGAAAAAGTTACATACACGTTTCCCGAGTTTCCTTATAAAGAAACTAACAAAAATGTAAGGAAATTAAAAAATCCCATTAGAATGTACTAGGGAATTATTTGATTTATTTTGAAATAGGAGGTGATGTTTAGGGAAGTGGAGTCTGCTTGTGAAAGGGGCTGTTTGGGACGAAGTGGCGTATCAAAAGTACTATGTATACGACAATGTGTCTCGCCATCCTGCTACAGAGATTTGTATCAAGCCGACTTGGTAGGTAAAAAAAAAACAAATTATCGTATAAACTACCTACCCATTACAGCCTTAATGCATACCCGATAACCTATAATGCATGATTGCAATCACAGTGGCTTTGTAATACACATCAAATTAGCTATTCTTTATTATGTTTTGTCATAAAAGCTAGTTTATTCCCAAAAATATAATATCTCCAATGAAATAAACCAACACTAGGTAGATTTAACATAGCCAGGGATCAAGACAATAATAGGCATTAAACTTTTGGAACCTTTATTACTTTTAGTACACATGGGCGTCCGCATATTTTTTTCAACGGGGCAAAATTTATAATAATTACTGAGAGGTAGGTACAAAATTCATAATATAACAGAGTATGTCTTCCTACCTTTCTAAAAATTGACAGCAATGCAACAGTAAAATTGCAGAAACAGTCACGGACTGTTTTTAAGCTATAAGTAGGTACAAGCCATTAGAAATTTAGAGCAGCCTTTATATTATAATGTAATTGACACAAATAGTCACAATATCACCGTTAGTGTTTCCGTTGTGTGTACAAGGATGGTGTATTTATTCTTTCTTAATTGAATTTAAAACAAATGTTGAAAGTATTTTTAACTATATCTTAAACACGTCACTACAATGACTCAAAAGGCCGGGCCCCTACAATTTATAGTATAATACTGCTCAATCCACTTTTACATGCTTCACTGAGATTAAGTACATAACCAATATAATAATAATAAATAGTCTTTATTAGAAAAAAGAACACAATTTCTTAATCTAAAGGGCGAAGTTTAGCTCAACAGCTATTTCACCGCTTATATATATACCCTTAAAAACATAAGAACAAGATACTTGCATACTAAGTAGATACTTATATAAAACTAGTAGAATTTGTTCAAGTAACAAACAAAATAATAATTATAAACTGTGACTAAGAATAATTAATTGACGCAGAATTACATACACAAAACAAATTGTCAAATAAGCCATTGAAAATAAATGCATATACTTTACACAGTTTTACACATACTACGTACACTGTTGGTTAAATAATTTTTTTAAATTTTACACTTACTTAAATGTATTTATGGAAAAATGTTTCAAATAATTTTCAAGCAGATTATAATTTGATATAGCGTTGTAGAAAAAAGAGCGCAGAAAAATGGCAGTACTATATGTTGTGGCATGGTCAAAATATCAGTAGATCTTATAATAATATTATGGATACTTCTTCGACTTACAAGTTTTTGCTTAAGATACTTCGGCACTGAAGTAGTAAGAACTCTATGAACAAACATCAGCAGGTGATATTTGTAGGTATTTTCAAGATTAAGCCAGCCAAGTTGCAAACGTTTCTGTGAAACATGTTGAAATTTCTTTAATTCAAAAATATAACGAATACAGGTATTTTGAATTTTTTGTTAACCTATTTATTGTGCTTTTGTCGAGACATGAAAAATAGACAATAATGCCATAATTAAGAATAGATAAAACTAAAGATTCACAGTTTTTTCCTTAGTTTATAATAAAATTAATTATATACATATTGGCATAAAAAAGTTTCAGCACAATGTATGTTTTTTTGAACCAATTTGTTAACATGTGTTATAAATCTCAGTTTTGATTCAAAGAGGATACCTAAATTTTTTAAGTTTTCTTCTGTTGGGAGTCTACTATTATATAACAAAATATTTATATTTTCACATAGAATTTGGTGATACATATTTTGACTGAAAATCACTACTGCCAATGTGTTTGGGTTAATTTTTAAATTATGTTTTGTAGCCAAATTATAAATCTCTTGCAAGTCAATATTTATTAAGTTTGTAGCTGCGCGGTAATTGCTAGGATCGAATGAGAAACAAAGTTGTGTATCATCGGCATATGCGTGCATGTGTATGTTTACAAACATATCTGCTGTATAGAAGAGGTCCCAATACAAAACCTTGAGGCACACCGGATGATATTAACTGTCTACGAGAATAATTATTTTCAATAAATACTCTGACTACTACCAGTCAGATAGGATTTGATAAAATTTACAGCTATGATGGAAAATCCAAAATAGTGCAACTTTGCACATAAAAGTTAATAAGGGTTCAATAGGGGGTATTTTCGTCAAAACGTCCAAAAAGTTTAAGCTCCATATTAGATATTAATTTTATAAAAAACATTCGAAAGAAGGTGTTTTTTTTCAACACCATGGAGATATTTAACTGGCGTTTGTTGCTTCATAATGCAGATACTATAAATTAACAAATGATATAGTCTTTTTGTAGTAGTAACTTATTCGAAATTTGAGTTATGAACATTCCTCCAACAAAACAAAATGGACGTTGTAAAATTACTGGCGAGTTTGCATTCTTGTACATTTTTAGATGCCAAATCATAATTTCATATTGCCAGTAAGTAGCAACGCGTTAAAATTTTGAGTTTAAAACATTTGTGTCGATAAAGAGAATGTATGGATGAACGGTTTTAAAGTCTGTGTTAAAATATTCTTTGCAACCTGCGCAATGTCACGTATGCTATGCCTGTTAGTAGAGATCTACCTAATTTGTACCAAAGACTGGCTCTCGTGCTATAAAGACATATCACTTTGAAATATCTAGTGCCAGAAATATACAACTCAGTATCTGTAGTTTGGACCTGTCGCCAACTAAATAGTTGCAGCTAAAAGGCTGTAGCAACATTTTCAAGGCAAGAAAATGTACCATTTTGAAGGTTGGTTTGATAGTGAAATAATTATCAGTACTTAGTATTGCAACGTTGGCTCACCTTTTTCTACGACTTCTTGTGCTCCTTGAGTAGTTTCTTATGAGAGAACGAACTTAAATTATATATCCTTCATCAATTTCTTTTTTTTGTAAAAACATTCACTTTTTATATCACTTCTCTGTTATTAATTTTGTCACATTTCCGGTACCACCCACTCCAAAAGCGTACATATTTGTTTAATGACCCCTGAGTGATTGGTCATAGCTTTTAATTTCAATTAAATCAAATAATTATTATTCAGTTCTACAATAAAATTAAAATGACTTTTTTTTTTTCAGCTGGAAGAAGGTGAAGTAGATGTAAGACTAAATTCGTTTAAGGGATGTTTTATTCAACGATACAACAGATCTCGCCCATAACCTGGCTAACACCAATATAATAATATTTATTGTAACAATACGACACCTAGGAATAATTTGTATTTCACAATATAAATGTAGTTTATTATAGCTTGTTAATTGTTACACATCAATATTAATAAAATCACAAGGAAATAAAATGTTAATACTCTTCAGGACAAATCATCACATACATTTTTTATGATACTTAACCAAACCAGCCCGATTAATACAAGATTCTATTGTAAAAAATGGAATTGATCGTATACTTCCATCCTGCCTTAATCAGAATAGTTTGGTTCGTTAAAAAAGTGGATAAATTGCTACCTTCATTCCAAAAAATTGCACAATTATTGGCTAAAATTATTGCTTAACTGAATGTAAAAAATATCATCGAATGTAACATAGAAATTGGTACTCCACATTTTACAGATTTTTATATAAACATTGTGTGCCAAAAATCACTAGATTCTTGGAGTTAAAGTTATTTATTAGACATGTAACCGGCTTAGAGGCTACAACATGCATGCGTGAAGACGTTGAAATCAGCTCATAAATTATCAGCTCTGCGAAAGCCTTACCATCAAAATCGCAGTAAGTCTGGTTTAAATTCATTTACCTATATAGGATTTTTACGAACTTATGATATTGAATTTAATGGGTAATAGTTTATCATCAAATTAATAAAAATTTATCTGAATTAAAAATTTAATACTTGAATCGAGATATTATTTTTTTATTAATAAACCATTCCAAAACAACTAGATAACATATTCTTAGCTTTCATTTGGTTATCCCTTCTCTCGACTTGGAGTAGTTCTATGTATTTTTTGTGTATTACAACTAAAGTTGGATTGTTACTACTACCATCTTAATTTTTATTAATTTCCAACTTTATAATTTTCATATACTTACCATGAAACTCCAGATCACTGATTTCGATTTTTTACTTAAATTATTGTCAACACTTGTGATACAGCAAACGCCAATTATGAAGAGGTTTCGAGGTAGTTAGACCACGCCTCCCACAAAAAATGTGATTGGTGAAATAAACAGTATTCACAAAACAGCAACGTACATTAGACTGCCTACAAAATAAAAAAAAGTCATATATTTTTGGGGGCCCATTATTGGGAAAAAGTTTCTATTTGGCGTAATTAGAAGATCCCCAATTTTTGGTGCAAAATTTTTTAGTGTACCAGGTTACTAGCATCGATTTTTTACCTGAAAAATGGATTTCTTAAAGCTGGCAGGGGATAGAGCGTGTCGAATCGCAAACCAACCTCGGGTAGCTTCCTCCATCATTAGATTCTATGTTTCTTATGATGAGGAATACGTTGACACTGGTTAAACACCCCCAAGATTACACCATCACATGTTTTTTGGTCAAGAAAATGAAAAAAATGATAAAAAAGCACAATTTTGCCATTTTTTCGGAGATATTGCGAGAAGGAAGATGCGTCCTCAAGTTTGGGATTTAGTGGAAAATTTTATCGTTGTCGATCATATACAAAGGCTCCTGCCAGCGAAAACATTATTAAACGATCAGTTATTTTCGTACCTGGGAGGCCAAAATTTTCTACTGCGCAACTTCATCATAATTGACATTTGCTGTACTATTGTATGCACAGATTTAATGTCTGCTCTCTGACACAACAATGTTACAAAGAAAAAAATTACATTTGCATATATAGAATATGACATTTATAAATTCTATATTATTTAATTCAGCCTTATTGAAATAAAGCAATTCAGGACCTAACAAACCTATAAATAAAGTGTACTGAGGACTCACTCACTCAATAATGAAAAAATGTCTATTTGCAACCCAACTTTACCGTTTACATAATATATATCTGTATTAATATATCACCAGGAAGTATTTAAATTGTCTCGAGACACTGTTCATAAAAACATTTCTTTAGGCTGATGATCCATCTTCCAACATGTATTTGCGTACAGCCTGCGTAACCTTTAATCCAGTTTTGTCTATTGATTAAGTTAACATTAGTGAAGCACTAATCATCTAACATTTTAAATATTAAATGTAGCATTAACTAAAAACATATTTTCTATACTAAATATTTGAAGCTTGGTCTCCTAATTGTGCAAAATTTTCCTTAATCATTTGTACCAAAACAGTATACAAAATTATATTTAAAAAAAATTAACACATTCGTATACACAAGCTACAATCTGAAAGACAATATTTAGAATTTGACAATTCCTATATAGATTTATATCTTTAAAAATTTAGAGAATGAAAACACACAAGAAGTATTTCTTTAGACATTAAGAGGCATACATGAAAAACTCTGCTTTTCTGGTTACCAACGACTGTTTTTTACAATTAGCGACAATTTTTGGAAAGGGAAATTTAAAATCTATTCCGTTTCAATGGTGGCATAAAGAACTATATTGATACGACTACTCCACTGCATTAAGAATATAATCACAAAATTACATATTATTTTTTATAAAATATACAGGGCGTTTCGGGTATGTGGTCATTCCCAGTTAACAATTTAAGTGTCTGCGACTTCGGCTAAAGGAAATTAGACCAAAACAGGTCGAAATTAAATGTTTAAGTTCAGTTGGTGGAAGTCATTATGGTATCTATCAGGTGCAGGTCAATTATTAGTAAAATTAATGCTCTAATAGGTTATAAAAAATATTTTTGTTACTATTTTTACCTATAATAGGTAGTGTACATTAAAATACACTAATTAAGTGATAGGGAACGCATGCGTCTTAATAACCTAATTGGGTAAGTAGGTAGGGGATGACCTGTTCGGAAAAATTTGGTACACTTAATAAGGGGACATTTATCACCTAATAAGTAATATGAAGCTTATTAAGTAATTTTGGTTAAGTTATATCACTAGACCCTAATAGAAGATATATGTGAAATGTATTGAAATGACTAAATAGGTAATCGTATTTCTTGAACAAGACTTCTTACGTACCTAATAAGGATTCTAGGAGTCCTTAAATTTCCACCAAACAGTCGAAATGACTTCATTATTCAACCAATAAGTTATTTAACTAATAGGTCAAATATACCTGTTTAACTTATTTTGCACGTCAGTACGTGTCAAAAAACACCATTTAGGTTGTATCGACATCGAATTTATGTCCTATATCACTTATAGAAATTCCTGTTCGACGTGCAGTTAACGTCGAATGACACCTGAATTGTTAGCTGGGTTAATTTCTCGGGATGATTCTGCATAAAAAATATTTAAAAAACATGGATTCGGAAATCCCTCCTAAGTGCGCTGCGGGTCTCTGAAGGCGGCACCCAAAATTGACATTTTATTTAGTATCTCAGGAACCCTTTGAGCTACAGTAACTAGTTTTTGCACGTGATTTGATATCAGTAAAGGTAATTACCTGATGTTATCCACCGAGGGTAAATTCAATCAGGGGTGCACAAAATTGGAAAGGGAGTACTCTCCTCAAATTTACTGATGTGAATTTTCTGTGATTGTCTCATAGGAATATAGTGCAGTAAAAAAAGACCAAATAAACAATGAGATATGCATATTCTTATAACAGCAATATTATGATTTCATACCTTCTGGGGTATCACCAGGAGTATATATCTGAGTTTTGAACTTCCCAAGCCTATTGCGTGTTTTTTTATGAATAATTTTGTTTTTTGAACAGCGTTTTTTTAGGTAAAAAGGTGAATATCTCCGGTTCTAGAGCTCCGATCGGGACAAACTAAAAACCAAAAACTTTCACAATTAAAATTCCAACATATCTGCGTTGGTTTTGGGTCATTTAAGTATGTACGAAATGGAATAAACTGGATAAAAAGTGATTTATTTCCATTTTAATCATATTAATTTACTTAAGTTTTACAAATTACCATAACTATAACAAACTATTGGCTGCTGGAAAAGCCAGAAAGCAATTTTGATTCTTGAAAAAATAATAATAATATATGTAAATTAAAACACTGTTTCTTTAACATGCGATATGACCAAAAAATACCACACTTTTTACCTCCTAACTCTAAGCGAAGAAATAAATTTCTGTGTAAATTCATTTGCAAAATATTTTAATACAAGCGTATCAAAGAGACAGGGATAAAGTCTCTCAGTACAATTATAGGGGAAGCAGCTGGGCATACTCAAATTTACCGTAAGTTATGGATTTAAACTTCGAACACTAATAACCAGATAAGCAGATTTCGACATTTAGATATATAAATATAAAGAAACATAGCAACACTTATTTCTAATTAGAAAATAGAGGCAAGAGCTTAACTGAAGTTTATGTAGG
Source organism: Stenurella melanura (assembly GCA_963583905.1). Taxonomy (NCBI): domain Eukaryota; kingdom Metazoa; phylum Arthropoda; class Insecta; order Coleoptera; family Cerambycidae; genus Stenurella; species Stenurella melanura. The sequence continues at coordinate 22,033,660 of OY757311.1, read as the reverse complement.
TATTTAGCGATTACCATTATTTTCTTCTTTAAAACAGTTAATTAAATACATTTTTAGGAATTCTTTCTTATGGATAAAATGCATAAAATAGCTTCGTTCATTTGCCTTCATTACAACATAGCTGTAATTTTTTTAATTACAATCTCAGATGAATTACGAAAATGGAAATTTAGAGGTTGACATACATACTGTGTATGCACAATATTTAAAACAAATCGAACAAAATTAAATATAAAATAACAACTTCTGAAGAGACAACAAAGGACATACATTAGTAAATAAGAAATAAAAAACTGAAAATTTATTTCAGTGGAGCTGTAATCATCCAAACCTAAGAAATGCCACCTTAATTTTGATATGGATATTTTTGTTTCCAGCCCAACAATGTCCCAATATAAATGTAAAATGAAACAAAAACTTTTAATAAAACAGAGTGTTATGTAATTAATAGTATTTACTTATTTATGTTTTTTATATTGTGCATTTTTGTTTTTTCTTTTTCCTCTATGTACACATTTTTTACATTCAGGTGTTACTTTAGTTTCAGGCTATCGGGGAGGCTGAAAACTGTCTGTGGTAATGCTTTCTCCTTTTGATTGAATGTATATTTATATATACTCCTCTTTATTATTATTAAATTTGTGGGTTGTTGCTCGAAAGTCTGTGCTCACGGCAAACAAACAAAGCTATTTATATTATACAAAAATATTAACACGCATCAGCCATAGCCATTGGTCACTATACTTCGAATAATAAAAAATTTACAAAAATAAGTTAATCTCTGTCTGTTCCTGTTACATAATTTAATATCTTAAATACTTACTGCCTGTGAACACAAAGAATTGCTTACATAAGTGCCCTCGCAGTTTAACAGAACAGAAACAAGACCTCATGTCAAACATAAATTAATATGATGTAAAAGAAGTTACATTTAAATATAAAATAAAATATATATTAATAAATAATATAAATCAAAATATGACATAAAATGCATGGTCATGTAAAAACATTTAGTGTTTTTTAAAGTAATAAAAGTCATTTTGCCTACAAGATTTTGTACTTAGTTAAAAAAATTCTCTCAATATTGTGGATTAATGAAACAAAAATCTGGCAACAGACTGTGGAGACATGGTGGAAGTGGGAATTTAATTTCAGTTCCATCAAACATCCCCGTGGCCAGCTGCCAAACCTTCTTTCTTTATCGTCGATATTAAAAGATTATAAAATAAAAATAATTTAATTATGACAAAATGGTGGACAACTTTCCGTCTAAACCACTGGACTCTATATAGTAAGTGGAATGCCAGTACAGGCAAATACGTGTGAACAAAATATGACACATACGCGATTCAAAGTGGGCAGTTTTGCGTTACCACAGTAGAAATCTAACATTAAATGTATGTTTGTACTTGAGTCAGAAAGTTGTTTACCAATGTTACGCGCCGAAGCAATTCTACTTTGATTTGTTTCCTGTAGCATAGGTCTTGGATTAGAAATGCAATACTTCAAAGCTGGCGTCTCGTTTTTCGTAAAGTTGTGTTATGAATTGGTTATTTTGTGACTTGCAAACAGAGTGTGATTTTATTTTAACTAAAACACTATAGCGTAGTCTTGTATGATATTGCTTTGCAAAAATCGAGGTAGAGATAAATTAAAAAGTCTTGCAATAAAAATAAAGCCAGACCTAACTTTTTCCATAGTGCGATTGTGTCTCTGCCTGGTCACCACACTTGCGCGAGATTTAATTTCACGAACAAGTATGGACACTGGTGTTCGATTTACTACATAGAGGTCAGTGGTTTAACATAAGAGCATAAGCCTACATATTCTAATAATTTTTTTAAATAAAAAAATACTCCTTTAATGAAACAGAAGTCTGGCAGTTGACTGAGGGAAGCGGAGCAGTGGAGAGGTTAATATAAAATTACCCCAGAAGTTTTCATGTCATCTATCAAGAAAATATACAAAACATTTTTTATTCGAAAATCATGTAGGTAAAATGGCTGATGTTGGGCATTTCAGCTCTCTTGGTGCCAACATATGCATACATGTTTGCTGTTTTCACTCGTATCCATGCACCGGCTCCAAGGTAGTTATGACATAAAAATCAGAATGCTTTAAAATTCCTTACGCCATAGTGCTTCATATTATGTGCACCGATAAAAATAAAATTTTAAATTAAAAATTGTTTAACATACTTGGGAAAAAACATGCAGGAGACGTTTTCATTTTCTTATTTGATACAAAAAGTTGAAGTGGTGTATGCCGGTCAAAGTGCCAAGTGCGGCCGAAGTCTGGTGATTTTTATCCATCAGTTTCAGTAAGCATCTCTTACATCTACTTGCTCAATTACACCAAATAAATAATTTCTCCAACTTTCTAATAATAAATTATTTATTTATTACTTTGTGAGCTTTATGTCAAACTTTTTGTTTCTTACCGCAAAAGTATTTGTTTCTTATTATTTGCTTATATGAATCATAAGAATCTCAACTTAAAACATTATATTTATCTGTGTGTGAGAACCGTCTCTGGTGTAACTACTTTTAAGCCGGGATCTGCTTATATCCCAGTGGCCCAGTACTCTATGTATCTTTATGCAATGTACACAAATATGGAGACCTCGGTACTGCTTCTCAACCTATTCCAACCACTTAAATGGTGTGCTGTTGCTCTCAAATACTTGATTTTTGGGAGTTGTGCCCATAAAAACTTTAGTTCAGGATGACGAAAGCTACACCATATCTAAATTTAAACCAATTTTGCCGAAACCTAATTTCCATGAGAAAGTGGAGGAGTCCTTTGTTCGAAAGTGCACTAAAAAATTTCTTTAACAAGTATTATCTGAAAGTACACTAAAATGTAATGACGAAGGGCCTAAACCTAGACAGGAAAAAATAGAAAAAGTTCATGTGGCGTTTTTTACAATAAAAACGAGCAACGAGATTCCACAAACCCGTTTATGAGGGCGAATACTCCAAGACCAAATCACTACAGTGTACATTAAGCAGAATAGTCAACCAACCAAAGCAAACCAAAATTAAAAGTGTATTAATAGTCAGTCAATATTTTTTCAAAAAGTTCAACACAAATTTAACAAATATATTTAACTGGGAATCTGAATCTTTTTGTGCCAATCGATTGTTACATTACTCTCGCCGTTATATGAGGTTGCAACTGTTCGAGAAGTGACTCCCTTGCTATGAGTGGTGCTCTCTGATCTACGTTGCTATATATGCAGTTAGTTAGACAGGCTTGAATATTTTATTATTATACTTATTGCATTTTTACAATCAATAAATGAAAATATATTTTGATTTAGATTCATTTTTGATCAACTTAAACTGAAATCGAGGACCGGCATGCGATTCTGTGGCGAGATTAGGAAAACTGAGTTCACAGGTTAACTATGATCCCTTTATGTCTATAATAGTATTCCGATTACTCACAGAGTCTATCAACGGTTACTATAGTCTATGAAATGTTTCTCAAGAGATAATTTATAAGACAACGATCTGAGCAGAAAGTGTACCACTAGTACGACGGAAGGCAATCACAGTAAGTAAACATTGTTTATATTCAAAATAGCAAATATGAAGTGTGTCGGGATGGGGTTGAACTCTTAATGATTAACCTGAGTAGCAGCGCTGATGACGATTTCTAAATAGACATTATGATTACAATCATGACAGCATTAAACACCGTCGCTGAAATAAACGTTTAACATTTAATTTATGAATTAACCTTAAATAAATGCAAAATCATAGGCAAAAACCCTATTTATAAATAGTTATAAGGATTAACGTGATATGACCTATTTGGTAAGAACAGCTATATACAGCGCATTATAATTATGCTGAAGTAGGCACCAAGATAGCTGAAAATGATCTCAATCTCTAATGAAATAAAAACACTAAACAGTTTTTAACGTTTTCTCAATCTAATACTATACAAGAACACATCAGTTTTCTTTTTTAAACAGTACACTTCTAATTCAAAACAGCAATGGGCAATTCATAGGTAACTTAGATGCTCAATAAATGTAAGTTTGATATCACAATAAAATAAGAATATAAACATTTTCCATTAACAACGCATATATTGCTTTCTTTTTTTATTTATTAACAACTGAAGAGTCAGCACAGTTCCACAAAAGACCTAAAAACTTATTTATAAACAATCTTTATTTACATAAAATAATCCTCTATATTTACAAATATTTATAAAAAAAAATATCCTGTGGAAATTTGCTGAGGGATCAGCGTTAGGAAGATTTAGACTTACACGTTAGGTTTATTAGTTTCCTATACCTACGACCACATTCAAAGTTAAATAAATTTTCATTGTATACCATTATAGAAAAAATAAGTTATATTTAAGTATTCTACAGTCTACTCCAGTACAGTCAGGATACAGGGAGGAAGCAAGAGGTACATCATAGGTAAAAACACATATATTTTTTTACGAGTATGTCATGATGTTTAATCTTCAAAGAGGCATGTAATGTTATTCTGGGTGATAATTCGATCTAGAAAATAAATAAATAAGCCAATTTTAGCAAAAAATATTCTTCAACAAGCAGGTAGTATACAGGGTGATTCACGTAGGCCATTCATTAGAAGTTTTTCAACTTGCAGTTGGATTAGAAACTTAAAATTCGGTATGCAGCTATAATCGATCATGCCCGTTTTATCTAAAATATTTTCAGTCCTCCAACTATACAGGGTGTACCAAAAATTGTTACCAACTTTCTTATTTTAAATGGAAACCTATATTTTTCTTTGCATGGTTCGATTGGTCTTCTAATTCTGAATTTAGAGAACCTAAGTTATGTTAACTTATCTATTACGATTTTTGAGATATGTCCAATTTTTTTAAAAAAATTGCCGCTGTAGTAGTTTACGAACAAATTTGTATCTCGCAAACCTTTCAAACTTATGAAACCAAATTTGTGAAGCAGTTAACTGGAAGTCCAGGCTAACTTTTGATGTCCCATCGGTGGTTCCATTTTGTACCATATGGGCGCAGTCGATTTTCAAATGTCGCAATCAAAAATTGTCAAAAAGTCAATTTTTTCAAATGGCACCTACTATTTTTTTTCACACCATTCGAAAGAAAATTGAATTTTAGGGTGAGTTACTTAAGCATTCCCTATACCTAACTTCACCCCATATCGAGTTATTCAATAAAAATCAAGAAATACCTTATCTTGCCGAGAGATTCCTTACTTCATCAAGTATGCCATGGAAACAAAAGACAGTTGTAATAATTTTTAAAGAAAAATATGGATTCTTATTTAATTACACACAACACCAACAAATTATTTATTAACAAACAAGAACAATGTTGACGACATTCTGTCAGTGAAAACGGTGCACACATTGAGCATTTGCTTTGAAATAATTATTTTGTTAATCTGTTTATTTGTTGTTATTTTGTTGTTATTATTTATTATTACAATACGATTTTTGAATAAAAATTAAAATGAAATGATTGTTTCCAAAGCCTACTTACTACCCTTGAGAAAAAAAACAATATTTTTTTCAAAAAATGCCAATAACTCAAAAACGACTGTAGATAGACATACACAATGTTAATAAAAGTGGCCCTAAAATTCAATTTTGCATTGATTTCTGACATCAGAAATGGTAGGCGCAAAGATGTGCTACGCAATCTGTTGAAAGTAGAATAATAGAATATTTGAACAAAAATATGGTGGTCACATTGAACATTTACGTCAGAATTTCGTCAACATTGTTCTTGTTCGTTAATAATAATTTGTTGGTGTTGTGTGTAATTAAATAAGAATCCATATTTTTCTTTAAAAATTATTACAACTGTCTTTTGTTTCCATGGCATACTTGATGAAGTAAGGAATCTCTCGGCAAGATAAGGTATTTCTTGATTTTTATTGAATAACTCGATATGGGGTGAAGTTAGGTATAGGGAATGCTTAAGTAACTCACCCTAAAATTCAATTTTCTTTCGAATGGTGTAAAAAAAAATAGTAGGTGCCATTTGAAAAAATTGACTTTTTGACAATTTTTGATTGCGACATTTGAAAATCGACTGCGCCCATATGGTACAAAATGGAACCACCGATGGGACATCAAAAGTTATCCTGGACTTCCAGTTAACTGCTTCACAAATTTGGTTTCATAATTTTGAAAGGTTTGCGAGATACAAATTTGTTCGTAAACTACTACAGCGGCAATTTTTTTCAAAAAATTGGACATATGTCAAAAATTGTAATAGATAAGTTAACATAACTTAGGTTCTCTAAACTCAGAATTAGAAGACCAATCGAACCATGTAAAGAAAAATATAGGTTTCCATTTGAAATAAGAAAGTTGGTACCAATTTTTGGCACACCCTGTATAGTTGGGGGACTGAAAATATTTTAGATAAAACGGGCACGATCGATTATGGCTGTAGACCAAAATTCAAGTTTCTAATCCAACTGCAAGTTGAAAAACTTCTAATGAATGGCCTACGTGAATCACCCTGTATATTAATGTACAACTTACACCTATTTTCAGTTTATTAACATCCCCCAATTTGCCAAAAACAGCTTACTATTAATCATAATTTTAGTACAATGCTCTTTTAGTAGATGGAATCACTTCTATACAATTTAAAATGTAAGATGAGGCGAGGAAGAGCTGAAAACTCAAATTTTTTAATTGATCGTATCTGTCTGAATAAGCAACCTAGAAGGCTGTATTATATTGTGATCGAAAGATCGAAATTGATGTTTTCGGCACATTACAAATTGCACATGCGAAATGTTAATTTGGAACCCACATGAACGAAAGAAAATGGGCATTTTTTTTACGTTTAGTGACGTGTACGCAGTGCAATGAAAGTACAATCTACAAACTATTTAATCACAGTAGTCACTAGTGCCATCTAGGCACAGAATTTGGGATTCATTTGCCGCCTTGCTCCTTCTTAACATTAAAATATATATTGAGTGTTTGATAAAATTATACACATTATGAAGTACTATCCAAAAGTTCCTGGGATTTTAACATAAAAAAAATGACTCATGCTAGACAGTGCCCTGCCCTATCTAGCATAATAATATCATCGACAAACACGCGTTTGAAATACGTTCTATAAATTAATATTTTTTTCTAAGACAGCAAAAATTTTATACGAAACCTAATGGCTCAAAATGTGTTGGAATATTTAAAATTTCTAATAAATACTTAGATTTGAGGACCTACTGAAAATACCCATTGTGTCAATTAATATTTCCATGGAATTTTTGTACTGTTGAGAGCAAAAAAAAATAGGACAAGTTTTATAACGTATTTTTTCTAAAATCTAGTTGTGTTGCCTAACTTTAATTTTTGTGACATTGTCAGAGTTGCCAAAATTCCTTGCAAGTATGCCAAAACTAATATGCCCCATATAAGTAATTTAGTTATAGCTGGAGTTATTGCTAAAGCAGAAGATGGATGGTCAATGAGACAAATTGCACTGCGTTATAATATTAACAAAAATTCTGTGTTTAACATTTAAAAAAAGTGGAGAATAAACGGTACGATTCTGTCCTGGATCAGGGCGACGAAGGATATCAACTTAACAGCGAGATTTGCAATTGGTAAAGAAATTAGTAGAAAATCCGTTTCACTTAGTAATTCTGGTTGCTGAAGAAACGAATTTTCCTGGATCGAGTAGTACTGCAGCCGTATTCTTGACATGCTTCGCAGTGCACATATACGTATTGATGTGAACGGCATATTTGGGAACACTTTCTATATACGGTATTCTTGACTGCATTTCGTTTATGTACACGAACGGTAGCAATCACTCACAATGCATTCTATAGTCATATTCAAAAACAAATATGCTCAAAATCATCAGTACCAAGTTCCATAGATAGTGGTGGCTTATTAATACAGAACCCAACAGAAATAGCCAATATCTTTGCCAAGCAATTCACTAAACAGTACATTATTGAACCTGATAACGATATTCCAGAAATACAAGGCTTACAAAGAGTGCAAAATTCATTCACAACCATAAATATCACAAAAGAAAAAGTTCAAAAAGTGCTTATGAACCTAAAAAATGATTCGGCTCCAGGACCCGACCAAATAAATTCTTTCTTCCTGAAAAATACTGCCAGCGTCTTGTCCCAACCTTTGGCAGAAATAATGCAAACGTCGCTAGAGTCAGGTACACTTCCAAAGGATTGGAAATCAGCTTCTGTTACACCAATCTATAAAAAAGGCGATAAAAAGTTGGCTGCCAATTACCGTGCAATTAGCCTCACATCTATCCCTTGCAAATGTATGGAACGAATTATCACCAATGAACTGCTGGACTTTCTCACAGCAGAAAACGCACTACCAGAAGAACAACACGGTTTCATACCAGGAAGATCAGTTGTTACCAATATCCTAATTAACCTGCACACTTGGACTAATGAATTTGACTTACAAAACCCTATCGATATTCTCTATCTAGATTTTGAAAAGGCATTTGCCCGAGTACCTTTTCATCGTTTAGCTGCTAAATTGGAACACATTGGTATTCGAGGGAATGTTCTAGCATGGATCACATCCTTTCTGAATGGTAGGGAATTTCAAGTGAGGATTGGAGACAACAATTCTGAGTCTCACATGGTTCTGAGCGGTGTGCCTCAGGGCTCTGTTTTGGGACCGGTCTTATTTGCTCTATTTATTGCTGATTTGCCCTCATCAATTACATCCTGTATAAGTTTATATGCAGATGACACAAAAATATTTGGTAACCCTCTTGAAGCGAGTGAGGAAATACAAAACGACCTTAATAAAATTTACAACTGGACAAAAAAATGGTTAATAAACTTGAACATTAATAAATGCTCTGTGCTACATATTGGTAAACGTAATCCTCAATTAGAGTATCAACTCAATAACAGCTCCATAACATTCACAGAATCCCAAATTGATCTTGGTATCACAATTAAACATAATCTCAAATGGGATAGCCACATCATCAACATTACCAAAAAAGCGAACTCCATGATATATCTAGTCAGGAAATCTTTTCACCACATATCACCAGAATTATTTATAAAGATCTACAAGTCATTCATTCGCCCTATTCTTGAGTTTGGTTTCCAAATATGGTCACCTTATTTTCAAAAAGATATTGATCTCCTTGAGCAAACCCAACGCAGAGCAACTAAAATCCTCCCCCACAAATTTTATAACATATCATATGAAGAACGTCTGAAAAAATTGAAATTACCAACACTGCATCAACGAAGAATACGAGGTGACCTTATAGACATACAAAATATTAAACAACATATATAGCTGCCCATGTATAAACAGTATATTTGCTTTAAGTGCGAATACACATCTTCGGGGACATCAAATGAAACTTACTAAAAGCCATTTCTCAACCAACCCTTACAAACATTTCATCAGCAATCGTGTCGTGGATCACTGGAATAGACTACCCAATGATGTAATCGAATCAACTAGTTTGAACCAATTTAAAAATAGGCTTGACCTGCACCTGAACACTAATAATGTGCGATAATAGAATTATTTACCGAGATTCATTTTCATATATACATGTATGTATACTTTATTTAGTCTTTCGTTTAATATTTATCTATATTTATATTATTTAATTGTCTATGTTAGTAGTTTTAGTTTTATACACATGTACGTGTTCTTTAGGTATAAACAGCCCTAGGCTGCCTGCCTTGTATGTATGTAATAAATAATAATAATAATGCACTTGGCATCATGGCAATTTTCGAAAAATACCTAACTTCACTGCGTTTGAACTGACGGATGACGTATCTCGACTGATGTAATTTGTAGATGATTTTATTCTTATAAAGAAAAAGAAATAAAAGAATAGAGATTTTTTCCGTAAGGAAATGGCTTTGAGATCGTAGCCCGTGTAGTCACGACAAATTGTTTGTATTGAAGACTAGAGATTTTTCTTTTTTATTTCACTAAGAATTTATTATGTAATGGAGACTCCACGCCGAAATGATAATGCCTCTACTGAACAAAGCGGATAATTCTAGAATTCATAAAAGAACTTCCAAAACTCACTTCTAAGAAATTTTCTAATGAATTTACGCAAAAAGATGGTCAGTGTATGCGGCAAGAACTTACTACCTATTAAATTAAAAAAAAAAACACCTAATTGCTACAAACTGTATGAGATTTTCTACATTTTGTAGATATTCACTGTTCGCCATATACTGCAAATCGTCCATTATCAACAAAAATATAACAATACAATAAATATTCTGAATTTATTGCAACGAATTTGAAGACTTTAAAAACATACCAAAAAAAATATTAGGTTATGTATCATCATTCGCATATTTACCAAATGCCATAAACCGCTCGTTGTTTAATGCAAGCACTCGAATACTTTGCGAACGGTCAAGAATGTCTAGAATAAATTTTTGTTCGAATTTTAGTGAAATGCGAGTAACTTTAAAAAATGCGTGCAGTCAAGAATAGCGCAGCTGGTCGCCGGCGAGTAAGAGAATCAGAGCGATGCTGTCATCCAGCAGAACAGAAATACTTACTTAAAGCTGAACATAAAGAAACTCGACTGGGATTTGTGCTTGAATTTTTAGTGCATGATATAACTTTTTGGAACAATATAATCTTTATAAATGAAAACATTTTCCAGTCTACACACAGTGTTCTTATTCGTGTTTACTGATCTCCAAATACTCGACTCGATGAGAAGTATATATCTAACAATGACAACAGTGGTAGATTTTCCGTTAACATATGGGCTTGGATTTCGCCACGTGGTCCTGGTGTTTTGTCGCCTATTGAGGAACGATTTAATAGTGAAATGTATATTAGAATTACTGGAAGTAGTAAATAATGCATGGGAAAATATTAATAATAATAATAACAATCTCTTTATTTCAAAGTATAATAATAATAAAATGAAATGGACGTCACAGAAAAAAATGTATAACCTATTTAAAAAACCAATGACTATTATTACTATTATTACTAATGATTATTGTATAAATTTATTTAATTCTATGCCAAACATACGTATAGAAGTTATAAATAGGAATGGTGCAATAACAAAATAATAATAGTTAGTTTCTTGTTAAGTTGGATATCCTTTGTCGCCCTGATCCAGGCTTTCTACTAATCGTACTGTTTATTCTCCATTATGTGACATCATTAATAAATCATTAGAAACTGGCATTTTCCCCTCAAACTTAAAATTTGCAATTATCAAACCAGTGTTTAAAAAGAATGACCCAAGTCTTTATGAAAATTATCGCCCCCTGAGTTTACTGAGTGTTTTTTCCAAGTTCTTTGAAATATGCATTTATAATAGAGTTATACATTTTTTTAATTATCATCAATTAATTAGTAAGTCCCAGCACGGCTTTCTGGGAGGCAAAAGTACAGAAACTGCTCTCTTCGAACTTACAAATTATATATATTCAGCATTAGAGGAGGATTGCATTACTTGTGGTATTTTCCTGGATTTGTCTAGAGCTTTTGACCTTATTGATCACACCATATTACTCACTAAATTATTCCATAATGGTATAAGAGATACAGCTCTAAAGTGGTTTAAGTCTTATCTATCGGATAGAAAACACGCAGTAAAAATGCTTGATATTAATAATGGTGATTATATAAGTTTAGAAGCGCTGAATGTAACCAGGGGAGTCCCACAGGGGAGCACATTAGGACCATTACTCTTCTTGATATTCATTAATGATATTCACACTTAGTAGTGAAAACATCTCCCTAATCAACTATGCAGATGACACGAATATAATCATAAAAAATCATGAATCATTTATTGACTTAGTTACTGATGGTACACGCATTATGCAGGATATGGAAACCTGGTGCAATGAAAACAAACAAATATTAAATCAGAATAAGACTAATGCAGTATTTTTCAAAACTAATCAGAGGATTGATACTCCTTCTAATATTATTCTTAATTCTCATAAAATAGTTTTCTCAAGACATATGAAATGCCTAGGTATATACTTAGACGAAACATTGCGCTATAATGAACATGTCAAATATATAAATTCAAAATTAAGTCGAACCTGCTATGGACTGAGAATACTTGCCAAGTACGCTAATGACAATATAGCCAGAACATTTTATTATTCGAATTTTTATTCACATATTCGTTATGGGATAATTCTATGGGGTGATAGTACTAATAGCAATAGCACATTTAAAATTCAAAAAAGAGCAGTTCGTATACTAAGAAAATTGCCGCCTAGAGAGTCATGCCGAGGACATTTTAGGAACCTTGGCTTTTTAACCCTTAGTGGCTTATACATATATGAATGTATTAAATTTGTATATAACAATAGAGACAATTTTCAAATACACCTTATGAACCCGATGTATAACACTAGACATGGTGAAAGGTACACCTATCCTAACCATAGGCTCTCACTTACTGAAAGTAGCCCATTATATGCCTGTATAAAACTCTACAACCATCTTCCAAATGATATAAAAGTCAACGAACCATTTAATAAAATAAAAAAACCACTTTTATCATTACTTTGTGAGTTGGAACCCTACACAGTTAATGAGTTTTTAAATAATAGGATTGAATAGCAATATTGGTATAGCCTCCTTATTTGTTTCTTTTTTTATTTTTTGTTTTATTATTATTGCTGTAAGTATTTTAAACTACAAATAGTAAGTTTTAATTGTAATAACTGTATAGTATTTTTAAGATTTTTTCTTTTTATTTTATTGCGATATTTTAACTTGTATACAGTACCTATAAGTAATTAGTAATATAAGTACATGATATTTTTTCTTATTCTGTTGACTGGCTTATACAACTGTAACTGTAATGTCTGTATTAAGTGCAATAAATTATTATTATTATTATTATTTTAAAATGTTAAACACAGAATTTTTGTTAATGTTACAACGCAGTGCAATATGTCTCTATGACAATCCATCTTCTGCAATAACTGCAGTATTACAACAAAAAATATAATAAAAGTGCTAACTGTTTTATTTCGGCTACTCATTACATATTCAAATAGACACAGATTCACATTAGAAAAAAACAGTTGTCCTATTTTTTTTTCTCACGACAGTATCTTGCATAAATGATGAAAAATCAAACCTAAATATCTAATTATTATTGAATTTTGTAATCACAGATCCCCTCTGCATATTAAACATCATTGATACGTTTTCTAAATTACTCCTACCCTAAATGTACTGGTTATCCTAACCTTATTTTAAACTGCGCTGACATGTACTGCATGATTAGTATCGTTCGACATGATATCTGGCGTCGAATCCCCAGTGCCCATCATCTCAACCTGCAGGTCCCCCTGAGGATTGTTTTTAACTTTATGCTTTTTGCTGAGACCTGGAAGTTTCGGTAAATGTTTAAGGGCACTGACCGATCCCCTAGATTTGCTTTTGTCCGGGTCCTCCTGCTCTTCCGTAATCGAATCCAGCGGCACTTCCACCTGAGGTTGCTGATTGACATCTTGGATTGGAATGTCATCTGCAGGCATACACGTAACATTTCAGTATTGTGATTTCTCTTTTATTTTTTCAATTATATCCTCAATATTTTCAGGTTTCACCTTTTTGGACAAACATAAACATTCATTGATGCTGCATTGATAAATAACTTACCAGGTAACTTTTTCGTTCTAAATGATGCATTGGTTATCATTGACTTAGACACACTGTGACTATGGGAAGGTCTAGGGGTGGCTGATACAGTGGGAGAGTGTTGAAGGAGATTCTTTATCGCACCAGCGGCCAGTATGACATCTGTGAAAAGGACATATTTTTCATTGAAAATTGAAGGAAACCTAGAGAAAATGCATAACTTTATCTAATAATGTTGATGGTAGAATCTAAACAAATGGACGTAATATCTCCATGTCAAATCGTGAGAAAATTATCTATCCTATATGGCTCTGAAATTTGAATAATTCTCTGGTTTAATTAAAAATTACTATAAACATCTGGAAAATATTTTAAATGGAGAATCGGAAAGAATTCTGAAAGAACTCAAATCGGTTCTTCTTAAGTTAAAGGAGAAATTTCTATCGAGATAAATATTCTATTCTATGACAAATTGGTAGTTGTGGGGCACAGAAGAATAAATTAAACTGTCCCTAATTAAGGTTGACAGGGTCCGTATATCAAAATTGCCTCCCCCCCCGCCCCTGGCCAAGAGAGGACCCACTTCAGTTTTTAATTTTTTTACAAAAATGGAATCAATTTAAAACTCTGAAAAAATTCATGTGTAGCCTCAATTTTTAGGGCTCTATTGGACCTCACTAAGGTCCTTAAAAATATTTTTAAAGTCCAATACTTTTGTTATGGTAAAGAGGTGCGGAAAATTTTATTTCAGCACATTATTGTGACCAAATAAGGCAATTTTCAAGGTAGTTTAGAAATTTCCAAACCCCGTGCGTCAGGCAAAAAATTCAATCTTTTTATTTTCGTCAAAGGGACTTTTTGTTTAGAGAGACAATTCATTTCACATGCACATTTCAGCTACACACTTTTGCATGTGAAATGATTGAATTTCGAATAAATACCTGCATATGACTCATAATTGGCTCTATGAATGATGTCATGTAATGCTTGCACAGCCCCATTTGCACACCGTTCAGCAGCATGGTAAATTATATGTAGTAATTCTACGAGTAAAGGACTTGACACAGGTATTCGAGGTAAAATACTTTGGTGAAAACTACTATCACTTGTTATCGAACTCCTGGCACTTTCTGAATGATTACTGAACCCCTGTGTAACTAACCTAAAAACACATTATGCATTTAATTGAAGTTATTGATTAGATTTCACACAACCTTGGTTTTCCTAAATTTTTAATAAAGTTTAATTATATTGACACCTTCATGCTGGCAGACACGATAGGTCGTTAACGTCAAATCCATATCTGAACTTCAGAATTTCTCGCTCAAAATCATGACCGGATTGAAGATATTCTCATTATTGCAATTTAGAGATGAGTTGCCATCGGAGCTGGGCAGAGTACCGCACTAAAGTACTCACGAGTACTTCACGACGAGAACCTTTAAAAAGTACTCATGAAAACTTGAGTACGAGTACTTGTTTTTGAAGTATTCTAAAAAATGCGTACTTTTGCAAAATTCGTACTTTTCTAAAAAAGAGTAACGATTACGAGTACTTCGAAAGATACCAAATTGAAGTAGATAATGGACAAAAAATTAGATTACCACTTACACCATTACCAGTAAATAAAAGCAGATTGACATCAAGAAAAACAGTTACATTTATTAGAAATGTATAGGTACACAAAAATGAACACAACCAAAAATTTTAAATTCTAAGGAAAAAGTACCTGACACAAAATATACCTGAGACGTGCCTGTGTTGCAAGTTGGTCACCGTACTCGTTGTGGCCACCAAAACTACTCGAGTACCTAATAATGTAAAGTACTTGAAAATTTCGAGTAGTGTCATCCAAATAAAAGTACTCGCAAGTACTTATTACTTTGGGTACTCAGTACAATAATTATGAGTACAATTTACTCGAATACTGCCCAGCTCATCTGGTTGCTATTTAACAACCTGTTACTTTAAAACTTATTTGTAAATAGCAATAACAGATTGTTATTTCTGTTCAAAAATAACAGGTGAGAAAATAGCAGATAAGAAACACAATGTAGTAAAAATGTTAAGACTGCTGTCAAACTATTATTCAGAAAACAGCAGCAGCAGACAATGAAATCGCAATGCAACTGCGTAGACTTATGTGTTTAAGTATTGCCATTGATATGCTGTGTCGGATGTGTATTGCTATTTGTTGGTGGTAGGTGATCAGCGAGTAAAATTGTTATTTAATTTAATCTTAACGATAACCAGCGGTGGGTTTATATAGTATAGATAAACCACAAATAAATCCATATCTCAGTAACAAAAATTTAATTTGTATTAGGTAGTACGCGAGTATATCTATGATAATGACATTCGTATTATAGACAAATAAGATATACATATCAATATGTATCTATGCTGGTATTTCTTTATTAATTTAACATGAAATAATAATAATTAAAGGT
Source organism: Stenurella melanura (assembly GCA_963583905.1). Classification (NCBI taxonomy): domain Eukaryota; kingdom Metazoa; phylum Arthropoda; class Insecta; order Coleoptera; family Cerambycidae; genus Stenurella; species Stenurella melanura. The sequence continues at coordinate 22,017,567 of OY757311.1, read as the reverse complement.
TGAGGCTTAAAAAATGATTTATGTAAATAAAATTAGGCAGCATCATGTATAAAATAATGTATCTGAATGTATCATGGCGACCATGGATGTGGGTGTCAAAAATTTAGGTTGGGAAGCGTGCATTGTGAAGTCCAGTTTATTTTATGAAGTTCATGGTATGTTTTAGCTGTTTATGAGGTCAATTATTAGGGTAGTAACTGGATTTTAATGAACTTTATATTCTAATAAAAATTAGACTGAAAATACTAACAAAATATATAGTTCTCCCAGATTAATAGCCTTATAACCACCTCAGTACAAAAATTACTATCACACACTGTTCACAACTTTGGCACTAAAGTTAATAATGCTCATAATCCAATTTTAAGGTATTCAAAATAAAATTCATGTCTTCAATAATTCCAGCTAATTAAACTCATCAACAGTCCATACAATATACCGAATGAAGAGTAAATATATATTAATTTTCAAGATGCAGCGCTTGTAAACAATGAGCAAGGCGTAATACACATGTAATTTTCAATATCTGCTGTTGGACAATCGGCAAAACGCTCGAACTTATAGGCAAAATCATATATGTATTTGTTTACATATATGGACTGTATCTTGTGAATTAATAGTATAGTTACTAGTCATAAAAACGGTAAAACTTGGTAATTCTTGAGCAGTGAATAGGTTTTAATAATTCATTCTATAATGTCTTTTTAAGACTATGTAAATTAATGTTAAAGAACTGCCAATTTCTTGGGAGTGGTTCCCACCCCTTCTAGTGTGATAAAACACAGTATTTGTCATTTTACAGTCTGTACCACTTTCTCATTATATTGAATTACGTACAAGAAACGGTCTTGAGGTATCAATTTTCTAAATCCTCCGAACAAAGAACTTGATACGTAATGTGTATTGGTTTGTTTGTTGCTGATAATATACTCACAGTCTAAGGCACTTCAGTTGCCAACATTCCATAACAGCCATCTCTTAACATTAGATACATAAGTATCTATCTAGTGTTAAGTTCCTTGATCGGGAGTAAAATCTCAATTTTCAAATCGTTGAAATTTGGAAAATTCATGAAAAATTCTATAATAAAGTACCTTTTTTCTTACAATTGAATGCTCTATCAAATCTATTAGTTAGTTTTTATCTTTTGTCCACCCTCCCCAGAAGGGGTGAGAACCACCTCGAAATGAAAAGCCAACATTGAGAGTTTTTAACATTAATTTACTTAGTATAGGAGCATTCCAAGGTAAAAAGATTCACTGTCCACTGGCTCCACTATAATTTTAATACTGAAATAAACCCTTACCTAGAGATTCCCTTACATGTCTGTTCAATGCCTTGGGTAATAACATTAGATAACTGTTGGTTATAAAGGAACACAAGTGCAGTAACTACCCGTTGCCTATTTTGAGCATTTAAACATTCAACTTGTGGCAACGGTCCCCAGCTTACTAATTTTGTGTTACACTCTTCCCATCTCCTAAGCGAGTTTTCAGCTATAAATGCAGGTTCTAAATTGGTGGAGTCGTGAAAAATCGACGACTGTGCTATACTAGGTATTCTAAATGACAAAGTACGTGGCTGACCTTTGGAATCGATTACCTAAAATTGAAATGATCAAGAAATATCTAACTGAGAATACAAACTATGCTGTTCCATAAAGGTTACCTCAAGATTATATAAACTGACTAATAAGGTTTGCACAGCAGAGTACGACTTATCAGACAAATGTAAAAATACTAGGGTTGGTATAAATTGCAGAACAAATTTCCTTAAATGCTGTTCACCTGATCGATAGAAGTTTAAGAGCTGTTGGCATATACCGTCGATTAACTGAAACGAAAAACAAACTAAATATATCTATAATAGTAATACCAATCTACAGAAACATTGCATTCTTAATGAACATTGAATTGAAACTAATGGAAGTCTAAAGTAATTTATTTTCCATAACAAAATTATAAATAACAGACTAAAATCACTTACATTGTCAGACTTATATTTTTGGGGTTCAGAAAGGACATTATAAAGTGCTAACATGACCTCAAGATTATGTTCTTGTTCAGTCGAATAGGTATGAATTTCACTTTCAGTAAGCGACTCAAATTCGTCCAGCCAGTCCAAAACAAGAGCATCAGCCATTATTGTCTCCTATTAGAAAAATTAAGTGATACTATGGGGTTTATTTGAGGTTATGTTATTATCTTAGTACAAGGTAAATGCAGCTGGCTAAACACTCATAAATCAAAACATGATATACAACTGTGGGTTAATAAATCCGCAAAATCATTACATATATCATTTAATCAAAATTAATAACATGAATTGTCAAAACAAACTGTAAACGTCAAATTAAATTATTGCCAACTTTGCAACTGACAAGACAAGTGGTCAGTCTGGCAACCAATTATAAATAAATCAATTTTAGTTACGTTTCTCCGCTTACGTCAACTGTCAACCAATTCTTTGGTAAAATCTTACCATGTTTAATTAATTTAAATAATGCACTAATTGTTCTTTTTATTTGATTAATTTTTGAACTGTGCTAACTCAATCCAAACTTTGAAACGTTGTAATAAATTACTAATTTATGCATAGTGTGATTAAGATAAGATAAGGAAACGGCCAATTTGTAACGAACCTATGGTGCAATTTAACCATTCAAATTGCAATATCAAATTAGGAACCGTTTGGATTTGACTGATGAGAACAAACCCATTATATATTCATTTTAGGAATGAAGTGGGTTTAGTGCTTAGTTTAGACTATCAAATATCAAGATCAAGTAACAACTACAGTTTAATCATATTCTACTGTGGTAGTGTGGTAACAACCAAAAGCAACAGATCATTTTCATCACGCAGACGCAGTTGAAGTGTGACCGAAATCTCCGTAAACACGTAGACGCCATTGTTTTAGTGGCAAACAAAAAGTGAACACCAGAGTGAATTTTTACAAAATACGAGTGATTCAAAAGTGTAATTTATATTGTGTATAAAATGGTAGGGTGTTCAGCATTTCGTTGTAAAAGTCGCAGCGAAAAGAAAATGCCAGGAGTAACGTTCCACAGGTAATATGAATGCTTACCTAACTTTTTTTTTTGTATGCGAGTGTGTGTTTGTGTATACTGTTTTTGGTAATCACGATAACTTCTGGTAGGCTCAAAATTTTTATTTCAAATTTGTGGCATATAGTAGAAAATACTTTCTATTGAAATTGGGCCACAACCGTCATACACACATGGTGATCGCCAGATGCGTGTTAACTGTTATGCTTTATTATTTTACTGAACTGAATGAATTTCTATCACGTATTTTCAAAATTAAAGGAAAAAGGGGGTGTATCATGATAATAATAATAGTTTTATTGCCCAACAGTACAACCCATTTACAGAACAATATAACGGAAAAATATTAAAATACATAAACTGCTGTAAACTGTACGCAAGAAATATAGAAACAACTAGTGAATACATAGGTATCTGTATGACTACGTAGGTTCCTCCTCAACAGCAATTGCCTTATTTATTAACTCCTTTAGAGTATAGTTGTTAATATCGCACAAGTGAGATATATTGTTAAAATTGTTAGACATTACATACACCTGAGACCTTAATAACAAATTTGTTCTCGCAACGTTATTATAAAAAAATACATTTTGTCTAGGTACATAAAAGTTAATCTGAGCTAATAATTCAGGACAGTCAATTTCGTTGTGTAGTAATTTGTATAAGCATGATAATGAGGCACATTTCCTCCTTGTGTCTAGGCTCAATATATTAAACCTTTCAGTCAGATACTTATAGTCAATTCCCCTTACAGGATACTCACCGTCCAGCTTAAACACCAGGTATCTTAAAAATCTCCGCTGAACCCTCTCGACTGCATCTTTGTGACAATTGTAGTGAAGGTACCAAACTAGAGACGCATATTCATGTTTAGTACGCACTTATGAATAATATAAAACTTTAAGAGCTCCGTGAAAATTCGACAGTTCCTGATAATAAAACCAAACATTTTCAATGCTTCAGATATTTTCTCTATGTGATATCTAAAAGTAAATTGAGCATCAAATTTTATACCCAAATCTTTTAAGTAGTGCAGCATTCTAGCAAATTACCGTCAATTCGATAGTGATATTCATAAACTGACTGTTTCCTTGTGAAACTTCAGCTTTAATGTGACATTTTAGAGCCAGTAAAGTCCACCACCACGCGTTAGATGAACTTCACCTTCATCCTTCCTGTATGCAGAGTAATCCGCCGTAAATAACTCACTGCTGCGTACACCATCATCAAGCCAAGTTTCAGTCAATGCTATTATGTCGAATTCACACTCACTAACTGACGAATAAAATAACTGAACTTTAGAATTAAGCCCTCGAACATTTTGGTAACTGCATGATAGTATATTGTATGTATTTACAATATTTACAAGTTTTTTGTCTATTGTTTCTTTTGATGGAATTTTGGTAATAAATGCTTTGAATTACAATTACATTCTGAATTTGTAGTGCTCTAGTTTTTTAGGTTTCCACATGATTCTGAGAAACAAAGATTATGGTTGAAAAACATGAAATTAACAGGCTGGACTCCAACAGCAAATGATAGGGTATGTAGTACCCATTTTGAAGAGAAATGGTTTTACCAAACGGATGGAAAAAAGATGAGATTATTAAATGAGGCTGTGCCGACAATCTTCTCGGAATTACCCTTCTACTACTACTTGCAGATAAAGAAGAAGGTGAGCATTGTTTTTTTAATATTTTCTTTTAAGGTATACCAACCAGCGATAAGCAACAAACTCACTTTTTTTTTATTTGCAGTTCATATTATTTTTTATTTCAGGAAACAAAAATATGCCAACAGATACCATTAAATGAACCTGCACCTTGCACTTCATCTGCTACTGATCTAGAAGATACGCCAACAGAAATGAGACTCAGAATGCAGATACCGTTAAATGAACCTGCGCCTTCCACTTCATCTGCTACTGATGTAGAAGATATGTTAACAGAAATGAGAATCAGAAAACAGATACCATTAAATGAACCTGCAACTTCCAATTCATCTGCTACTGATGTAGAAGATACCCCAACAGAAATGAGACTCAGAAAACGGTTGTTTATTGAAATGGAGAAGAGTCGACTAAAATCCAAAAAAATTAAGGTACTTGGGCAGGCTCTGAAAAGATGTAAAAGGCGAGTCCTATCTCTAAAGCAATTGGTTAATACATTAAAAAAAAGAAATTTGACATCTAACGAAAATGTAATAAAAATTATAATAGAAGAAGATTAATGTCCCAACATTTAAGGCAGGTTTCTCATATTGAGAAGCATGCTGTGAACTTTTGTTTATATTAAAACGTTTTAATGAACCGTCAAGTAAATATCTTGTTATATTATTTGTTTTTATGACGAATTTTTTAATAAAAACATACTGATTGATTTTTAATTTTTGTATTCAATCCTGCCTGCATCTTAGATGTTTTATATTTAAAGAGGATAATGTTTTTGTGGTCATAAATATATTTCATTTATTCACTTATTTAATGTTAGCCTGTTTCCGCTACTAAGGCCAATCACCAATACCAGGAGTCGACCTACCTCCAACCTGGAGATTTTGCCGAACCTCTTCGCCATCGAAGAGTAGGGATTTTTCACTTTCCTAACATATAATAGATAACCAGCCAACCGCTTTATAACTCCTCCGAAAGATGATATATCTACTACAAGATCCCCGCCTAAAATTGCACACCTTATACGTATGCATTGATATACAAGCCATTAGAAAGCGAGACGAGATCAGTGTTTACCTGGAGGGTCACACCTGCAAACATTAATCGCAATTGGCATTGCTTAACGTTTCTTATCGAAATTCTAATATTGTCAAGATGCATCTACTCTTGTCCCTTTATAAATTAATCCTGTTGATTTCTAACTGTTTAGAGGTAAAAAAGTTACATGGGTATTCAAGGTGTATCTTTAAGACAAAAAAGTTTGTCTACATTGATGCTGAAAATGCAGGGTGTAATTAGTTTTGTCATTAAAAAAAACTGGTAATAGGGACCGACTAGACAAACAAATGACTTTTTTCTCTAGGGGCACTTTGAAAAAAAACTGACCTAGGTTTAAAAAATTAATATTAAGGTAGGAAACATTTCAGAACCACTGTTTTTCAGGGTCAATGGATGTTATAGTTCCGAATATTAGAAATAATAAAAAACTGTAATACCGGACTTGTGTTCCTGCCGGAAGAAGTGCGGCACTTTGATGGGATTACTTGTACCGAACTTTTTATACCACTAATTATGAAAATGTAAATAATTCCTTCTCTTTCGGCACAATGCAAGCATAGCATGGCCGCAGGGGTTTAAATAAGATTTGTTTACATGTGTTTTTTAATTTGGAACAAAGTTATTGTAGCTTTTATTGTCGTGTATAAGAATTTATAAAATTTAAAAGTGGTTTTTTATTAACATTTGTAACATTGTGTTAAAAGATTAAAAAATTAGTAACTATTTTATGAAATTGGAAAACGAACAGTTAGACGTCCGAGATACGATAATGGAAAATAGTTGTGTATTTTAAGTTAGGAAAAACTCTGATTTTTTTAATGAATTGAGCGCATAATTTTTCCCAATCAGCTATCGAAAACTAAAAATCGAGTCTTTGGTCTCTATGAAAATCAATATTAAAACAATATTAAACAGATCAAAACAAGACAGCGAATATTAATAATAATAATCATACCTTTAATGCCCAATAGGTAACACCCAATAACTGAACAATTCTTTTGGATTTTTCACAAAAATTGTTCGAAATGACCTCCATCTCCACATATACACATTTCGGCATGTCGAACTAAGGACTTATGCACTCCGTTCAACACATATTTGGTAAATTAGGATCATTTTTTATGGGTTTTATGCACATTAAAGTACGTTGTTGCAATTGTTCTAAAGCTCTTCTGCACCAGCTGCATTTCCACCACTTTCTCCATACACTAAGTGCATATCCGTGAGCTCTGGATAAGTGTAATCTCCCATAATGTCCAAAATTTGCGTTTTAAAACACCACACTAAACTGTAAATTAACGTTATCAACAAAGAAAACCGTCTGATAAGGACTTCTCTTACACCATGAGAAGACTATAGTGCGTGAATAATATCGCCCCGTTTTTAGATATCTCCCGCGTGTTCTGGGCATAAATAAAGATAGCGTTCAACTACCGAACCAGTTTATGTCGAAATTACTAGTTGTCGGGCCATTCTTGTTATTAATTTTTCATACAGTCTGTAGTATTTCCCTTTAAAGTAGTTAAATTTAAATGATTCGTTTTATTTTAAGTTAAGAAACTTAACGTTTCACTGCGCAGATGCACGTTTACAAGGGACCGACTCTTTTACATCCCCTCCGAAGGATAGTCCATCCGCTATGTGACCCCCACCTAAAGTTACATACCTTCTACATATGCGCTGATATATAAGCCCTTAGAAGGTGGAGAGAGAACGCCGTATTTCCCTGAAGAGGATCACGCATCGAACTACTAATCAGTCTGACGTTGCTGTCTTTTTGTATCGAAATAGTACAGGCTGGTGTCTCTACACTCGCTCTGACACTTTAAATAGTTTTTCCGCAAAGGCGCTATTAATTAAGGCTGAAGTGTAATAAGCAAACCGAAATAAAAATCGAAGTGTGTTCTTGCAGATTTTTAAAAATGATATTAAAAAATCGTTATAAATATAAAAGAATATAGATATTTCTTTGCCTCGCTACTCACCTCTGATTTTAAGAAATTAATATAGATGCATCCTATGAAGGTTCATGTCGTTCATTTTACATGTGAATGTTCACAAAAAGTAACACACTTACCCCGGTAGTCACTTTTAACTATTCTGTGTAGTGCATGACTGGTACTTTACTAACATTCTACTGAAAACCAAACTTATTTACCCTTGTTGGATAATTTTTTACTTCAAAGCTGCTCGTAAAGCTCATTGTTTAGTATTGACTTCCTGATGAAACGTTATCAAATAAGTAAACATTTAACGATAGCTTCATAGAACTTTTGTTCTTTTAACACTGTTATTACCAATCTAATCTATTTCTGACTTCCTTCATCAAACATTTATTTTAATCAATAAATAGAGAGATCAGGAGTATGATATAGCTATTAAGAATTTATAATGATGTTATCATTTTATTCTCGTGTTAATCAATAATTTAATAAAATAATAAGAGATTCACTAATACGATTATTATTTCCAAGCAGGTATTCCAAGGTCAAGTTTATATATTTAGTGTTTTAATTCAAATAACGCCATCATGCTAATGGAAAAAACGTTAACATTTGATAAGAGTACAAATTTAATGGCAGTAATAAACTTTGACAGTTATTTTTTAAAAAACATTATGCGTTGTATTTAGGGCAATATAATAGTCGGAGAGACAGCTTTGCTTTTTTGGTGGTGATTTCATACCTATTGATTTTTATTTCTAATAATAGATTTGACAAACATTACACGAGACAAGCCTCAGACGTCACACCCGCGGTGGATTGGGGCGGAATATCGATTTAAATTTCAAATAATTTCGTCGAAGATGTTGCTAAAACTTCAAATTCTCTATTTCTTCTAATTAAATAAATACATCGACTAGAAGATCAATGTCTCTGTGGAGAAAGGGAGTTTGGCGTTTAATCGGCATCGTAAATTGCACTGACGAAACCGGAAATTCTGCCTGGCATGAGTGAATCAACAATTTCTTTTTTTTATATTTCACCAAAACGATTTTGCTTCTTTCTAGACATTCCCTAAATAAAATAGTCGGAGACATAGTGTTGAATTTTTGGTAATCCATTACAAGAAATAAAATCATTCAGTATGAAAATATTACCAAGAATTCAACGCTTCGTACCCGACTATTTTATTAAAGAATGCCAAAAAAATAAACAAAATCCATTTGACAAAATGTCAAAAAGTGCCTTTTTTATTCACTCATGCTGAATAAATTTTCGATTTTGCCAGTGCAATTTACGATGCCGATTAAATGCCAATCTTCCTTTTTCCACAGAGACATTGTATAACCTTCCAGTTGATCTATTTATTTAATTATGAACTATTCAAAATTTGGGGTTTTATCATCTCCGACGAAATGATTTGTGTGCGACGTCTGAAGCTTGTCTCGTTTAATGTTTGTATCAAATATATTACCAGAAATAAAAATCAATCGGTATGAAATCACTGCCAAAAAAGCAACGCTGCCTCCCTGACTATAATTAATTTAGTCAATTTTACAAGAATGTATAATTGTTTCCTAAAAGTAGGATGTGCAAATGCCTTGTTGTTATAAATTTCTTTCGACGAATTGCTGTCAACCATTTCCATAAGAAAGTTCTGTCCCAAGGAAATTTGTGGCATTTTTTTGCAGAAAAAGTGGCACTGAACAACGAGGCATTATTCGTCTTTTAAAACGACACCAAAAAATGGAAGAATTAAAATTTCTAACGATTTATATACAACTAAAATAAATCCCATATTCATAACATTTAAAAAAACCAATTTTGACAGATACCTCATGATTCAGTGGCGCCAGCTGGCGAGTTAAAATATGTTAGCTCCCATTGTATGTTGAAGGATAAGTAGTTTCTGTACTTTTGAAAGTACAGTATAGGGCGCATGCATTGTATGACGAACACAAAGATTACATTTTTCTAAGTTTATACTCATTTTTAATGTTCTTATTCGCATTTCTAGATTGGTACCTGTGTAACATTAATGAACTCTCTTGAATAGGATGCACATAATTTTTTGAAATCGTTGAGTTTTAAAAATATACTGATATTTACAAGTTGGAAATCCAACCTATAATTAGGGGTCTATTTTTAATATTCGATGATTTAAAAAAATTATATGCATCCTATTCAAGAGAGTTCATTAATGTTACACAGGTACCAATCTAGAATTACGAATAAGAACATTAAAAATGAGTATAAACTTATAAAAATGTAATATTTGAGGTTATGTTAGTTAGACAATTATGCAATCCAAACCACGTGACTTTCAACATGGCGTGGAGGGCAAGATCCGGCAAACATTTATTTTCGTTCGTTAAAAGAGTTTGGTTTTATGTTGGTTACGATTCCACAAGTTAATAAGATTAAACCTCATGTTTGCCCTCCACTCCATATTACCAAAAGAATTTGACAGGTCGTTGGATTGCCTGGCAATGCTTATTGTACTGGTGTAGATAACTCTAGAAGCGTTTAGGTATACCGAATGTCCAGAGCTTCGACCATGCGCAAAACGTGATAACATTTATCTGACTATTTATTCCTTGCTCTAGTGCTCATTGTCAGCTGAAGGGTTGGCACATAGGTATTGTTCTCGCTTACGATGCGAAAGGTCCCGGGTTCAAACTCCTACGCCCACTGATTTTTTTTTCTTTCATTTTGTAACGATTAATATATTTTTTCACAAATTGTTTACTATGATTTCTTTAGGTTAGGGTAGTAGGTTCTCATTCTGTTTAAAATAATTTCATTCTTTCTTCTTCTGTGATTTTTTTAGGTTAAGTTAGTAGTTTTTTATTCTAATATGTAATTGTTAACCGGCAGTATTAGCGTTACAGACAAAGAATACTTTCACAAAATAACATGAAATACGTCAATTTCTCGACTCGACCATATAAATAACTAGGCAAAATATGCCATTTTTACATATATTGTGTTAATTTTAATTGAGTTTCCTACAGACGAGCTTCTGATGCACTACCGTCTTTTACCTTGGCAACGAAATTTTATAAAATGTCTAAAAAAAGTTATTAACATAATTGATTTCGACAACTGTTTATTTTACATATTTAAATAATACAAACTTAAAATAACATGACAATAATAAAGTACAATTATATGAAATGTCAATAGTACAAACACAGTATTATAAAACTTCATATCTCCATGGAAATTTCAGTGTTTATCAAAATTAGAAAATGAGGGAAAATTGTAAACATTTTTTGTAATTGCGATCAGTGATGCAAAATTTCATGACATTTACGGTTTGTAAAAATTTCAACAATAGTTTTGTGAAAGTTTCAATGTTTATATGTTTCTGAAATATGAAATTAAGCGTAGAAACTTATAAGAAAGGACCCCCCACAAACCTTATGGAAATTTTATGTAATTTGGAAATATTGTAGCTTTTGCTTTTCTGAGCAAAAGTTCTCATGAAAGTGGATTGTGACCTAGTTTGAAATTGTAACCTATTTGTCGATAGGTCACAATTTTTTAATAGTATATTCGTAATCTACAACTCCAAATTAGTCTAAAAATCACTTCAAAATATAGCCTATTGACGCCACAAATGGGTTTTGTATATATTGTGTAAAATACGTGCACAAAACACACTGCAAGTTTAATTAGCAAAAAATTGAGAACTTTTATTTTCGAACACACACTAAATCACAATTTTATTTAGTTGACCTCTTTAACAATGGAGTGGGGGGTGGTGGTAGAGGTGGCAAATGTCATAAGAAATTTGACACCTTGGCGTTTAGTATATATACCAAATCCCAAGTTTCTGGGCTCTTACTACCTTGTTTTACTTATTTATACCCTTCAATCCTTCAACGGAATAAGCTATTACCAATCTCATTGTAATGCAATACCTTAAACCGTTCCAGAGTAATCATGTGCACGAAAACAGTTACAGAGAGACCGACAGACCGAAACATTTTTGTTTGAATTTAAAATCTCCTCGTCTCACAACGTATTTCAAGTAAAAAAAATTGAATTTTCTTTTACGATTCTTGTACTTCCGCTGCTCTACGTGAATGTGACTTACAGGAAAATCTTATACACTTATGTACAGCTGCAATTTGGGTCAGAATAGCGTCATCTAAAGTCTGCTAGGTGGGATGATTCTAAGCACTGCACTCTGTGGCGATTGTCAACGATAAAAATAAATTAAAAGACATATTAATTAACAAAGCATTCACTATATAAACTAAATTATTTTTTTCAAATTGAATATTACAAAAACGTCTCTGATACATAAAGATCTCACATTTAAAAAAATGTTTTGTCTGAACTTTGTACACTTGCTTTGACTTATCGATAAATGTTATCATTTCGAAGGATCAATACACATTATTATTATTACTATTGTTGTTACTTCTATTTGCAAAGTAGTTAGTAATTCAGGTTGCAGGTAACGTCGAATAATTTAAGTGTTGATATTATTTTGAGAGAAACACTTTTATTTATTTTGGTTAAATGTGCACTACCATAATCAATTTTAATAAATTAATTAATATCAGAAGAGCGCATTATAACCGAAGTTAGTCCAAATAAATATTACATTTTGAGACACGTGTGACAAATCGTAAATTCTTTGAAGTTCACTCAGCTATACCCAACGCTCCCCAAAGCATTACTAGCTAAATGAAATAAGCATATAGACCAGCAGCTAGCTGATATGCCTCGCCGTTTATTTATATCTTACGTTATATTACACATGTACATAAGTGTATAGGATTTCCCTGTACTTTTAGATGGCTTCTCAGACTGTATATACCTGTGTATTTTATTGTGAAATTTTCAGATTGAGTTCGATATTTCAGAAATATATAATGGTCAGTTGAAACTTTCATAAATTTCAAGTTGAAACTGATTTATTTAAAATGAAATTTTACAACACTAATTATAATTTTAATTAACACATTTATTGTCACTTATTTAAGGCAGAATTTCCTCAGCAGTCAAATTTTTATGTTTAGAAAATGTCGAATGTGATGTTGCTGCAGAGCTCTAGAATAAACTTAATTATCTAGAATTAAAAAAATTGGATGTCAAAATCTAAGATGGTGAAAATCTTTTTTATTTACACACAAAGAGCATGCCAGTTTCTAACTTATTATATGCACAACAGACATTTTATCTTAATTTTAATTAGACTGCGCAATAAATTTAAGTTACCTATGTTGGCTACATTGCTTAAGACAAGTTGACAATTGACAAGTGACAGTCGGCTCGTGTCTTCATAACAAAAAATGTTCCCAGCCTTAGATACTTTGTACTTTTACCATTTTAAACCACAATTTTCTTCTATTTTCCTCTTTGAGAAGGTAAAGGAATATTTTTCTTGGGGTATTAACATTATGATCTGGCAACTCAAAACGAAACACTCCTTAAACATTTTGTTTTAGCTGGTAAACACAATCCTAACCTAATCTTCTAGCATCTAGTGTAAAATGACAACTGACAAGGCAGGAACTTCGTAAAATAAAATTGGAATAGTAGTAGTGACATCGTCCAAATAGGCATTTCAAAGACGAGGTGAATTGCACATTTTTATTTTTTTTTTCCTCTGTGAATTAAAGCAAGATTTAAAAAAATATATAGTAGTGTTATTTCAATGGTACTTGCCAACAATGTAATAAAACATTTCTACTGAAATATCCCATTATTATAGACAAACCATAATTCTAAATTAAATACTCTTTTTGAATTCATTTGCAATCTGATTAAATGAATTTGATTGTGTTCGGCACACTTTTGATCAAATTAGGGAATATCAAGAGAAACGCTTATATTTATTTGTATCGTTTGCTCAAAAATTTTAGCAGTTCGGTTGAGTCACTGGTTACTTTTTACCAGTGATGCAAAATTTCAAATTTCATTTTGAAAGTTTCAATTTCAATTTGAAACTTCTGAAAGTTTCAACGTACCCTCATAAATTTCTGAAATATCTGAATTTTATGAAAATTTCAGATTAATCTGAAAATTACCACATTTTTGAAACTTTCACGAAAGTTTCAGCTGCAAAATCTGTATTTACATTACATCAAACGAAATTTCGCATGTTTTTTTAAACTTATTTTCAACCAATGATGATTAAAGTCTAGTTTTCACATTTATTTTAGAGGTTAGGTTAGCTTTATCTGGTTTGTTCTGGTTTTGAGAAATGCCAGTCCTGGGATGTCAGGAACATACGCAGTTAGTAAGTTCAGAACGCGTTTTACTAACTGCGCATGTACCTGGCGTCCTCGGACAGGGTATTTCTCAAACCCAGAACAAACCTATCATTTCTTTCGTTCCTTTCTAGGTTCCTAGGTTCTATTATTTTTGCATTAATAAGAAAAACTTATTTTGAATGAAAAAATATATCAATAATATAATTTCACTGAGGTCATTGATTAATGACGTAATGGTAATGTATTATGTTACAGTTTGGATTTTAATCTGAATTTACCGGGGACCATATTCTTGAATCAGGGAGTGGAAGATGTGAATGTTTTATCTCTTTTCACCTCGCTACGTTTCCTTCTTTCTCCCGAAATGAGCATTCTCTCCAATGGAGAATAGGGGTCCAGGAGATTTTGAAAATATATTGACAAATTATCTACTTGTGTATTTTGAAAAATGTATTATTATTTTTACTTTTCACGAATATGATTGTAAGTTCTAATCTTATCAAGGAGAAAACAAAATTAGTTTTTATTATTAAAAAGAAACACCGAAAAGTAAAAATTTATGAGACTAGTTCCAAACTGGTATTTATTTTTCATTAACCCTCGGAAATTAAATAATTTACGAATGTTATACGGAACTTAAATTTCATATTATTTCATGAAATATTTTAATAAAATTCCACTTAATATTCATAATATTAGGAAAATATTTAATTAAGTTTCATAAAATGAAAGTTTCAATGAAATATCATGAAAGTTTCATGATACTTAATATTTAATTTTATATCTTAGAAATTTTATAAATTTCAGATGAATTTCGAAACTTTCATAAAATTGTCATTGAAATTTCACAAATTTTAAGTTTCATGAAATTTTGCATCTCTTAACGTTATAATAGAACTTAGGTTTCATCATTTCGGGAAATATTTCCATGAAATTTCACTTAACTTTCATAATATTAGGGAACCATTTAATTAAATTTCATAAAATGAAAGTTTCATTGAAATTTCACGAAAGTTTCATGATGCTTACTGTTTAATTTTATATTTCAGAAATTTCATAAATTTCAGATGAATTTCGAAACTTTCACAAAAATGTCATTGAAAATTTAGCAAATTTTAAGTTTCATGAAATTTTGCATCACTGCTTTTTACAGACTATTACATTGATGCCTTACGTGGTGAGAAATTTATCTTCGTTCCCTTTAAAACTTTTTCTACATGATTCATTCTTTGCTTTTTAAATGTATGTGCTAAATAGTGTTTCACTTTTTTAATCCTTCGAAATTCAAATATTTATAGAATCGCTAACGCTCTGCAGTAGGGAAGGAATCATAGGGATAATCATGTCACCAATTAGCTGCTCTGACTTAATGCAGATTCTATACATATTACGATTTTACTACAAAATAAGGCCTAAATTGAAACATAATCATCGCTTTTCATATTGTGAATAATATTTCTAACTTTTCCAAAACTTTTATGAAATTTCCATGGAGTTATTTTAAAAAAACTATTTTTATGGAAATTTTACAACTCTATAAAGTTACGAACGAAGAAAGATGACAGTAAAAATAATCAGACTATAGAAAATTATAAAAATATACCAGCTATATTTACTGATTTATTTACATAAATTAACGTGGCAAAACTGCCATTAGTACTTATATAATACGCATATATGAATTAATAAATATAAATTATCCATACAGGTTTCCAGGAAACTCTTGATCTGACAAATCGTCATTCTGGTCATGGTCGGAATCAGGATCCTTATGCCTTTTTCTTCCATAAGCCCGCTTACTAGTTGTCGGAAGCTGGTCTGTTTCGCCGTGTAAAAGAGAATTGCGGTACAGCAGCAATGGTTGCCAGTCTTCACCACGACTACTTGGCATACCTTAGATAGATAGATAGATTTATTGATGTTATAATAAAAAGTACTTACACAAGTCAACAATAAACAGTTATATATAAACAATTGATACATGAAATTATTTGTTAAAAGTAACAGAGTATGGAGTAAAGTTAAATATATAAGATAGTGTTAAAACAAACTATATATGATTCTACAATATATAAGTTAAATAAAATTTAAATCGGTATTGAAAAACTCGGAATCACTATAAAATGCTTTAGACAGAAGGTATTTTTTTATTCTAAATTTAAAGTGTTTGTCGGGCAAGGCTTTTATATTTTGAGGCAATACGTTAAAATATTTAATACAGTAATAACCTGTTCCATCTCTGGTTTTATTGTCTCAAATAATTTATATTTAGGTTGGTTATATTACCCTAATAATAATAAAAAGGAAACCTTCATTTCAGATGAAACTCAGATGTTTCTTTGCATAGAAAATGTGTTATATTTGTAATTTGCACAAATGCTTGCTAATTGTAATTTGATTCGTTGATTTTAAATAAAATAAAATTAAATAAAATCTGAAAATTTCAATTTATATTTCATATTTCATTATATTTCATTTATATATTTAAATTTCAATAATAGTCCATTATACTGTGTGCCTACAATGTTACTAGCCAGCCTAACCTTAACTTGACATTCTACTGACTTTACTGGATATTTTTTGTTTCTAGTGTTCTTTGTCTAAACCTAATAGGTTGTGAGATATTGGCAACTGAATGTTCACCTGCTGTAAATATCATAAAGGAGGATTACTTTACGTTTCAGCAATGGGCTTGTTCCATGATATTCTTTTTAAATGGTTTTTATACTTTTTCATATAGTACTCGATATTCTCATTATACACTTAAAATTTCGTATTATTAACTTTTTCCGTTCTCGAGATATAAGGAGTTGAAATTAGTAATAGTTGCAAAAACCGAGCGCTCATTTGTGACGTCATTATACGCAAGTGACATAAGAAAAATGGCTTTCTGGGACCTTTCAAATTTAACCTGAAAAGTCGAAAAACATGGAATTTTTAAACGCTGGTAACTAAATAAACACGTCGAGTGGAAGTTCGTTCTATGTGTCTACGGAAAGGAGAAGGTCGGCGATGAATTCTAATCGTAAATTGCAGGGTCGAAATCGAGAATTCGTTGCGGCAGGAGCGAGAGAAAATTGTAATTTTTTGACATTTCACCAAATTGTACTCCCCTACTGTCAAGTAGTAAGCAAAACAAACAATGCTTCGAAAACACTTATAATTATAACCAATAAGGAGCATCGAGTCTATTGAGATCGCCAAGTCTATGCGTATAGTGACGTAGCGCCTGGCCACGCCCCATTTTCGTGATATGGAAATTTGTAATAGTTTTTAAGATACTAAACGTGCGAATAAGATTCTGATATTTTGCAGATCCATTAATTTATACTTGCACTTTCGATTTGTGAAATAAAAAAAATGCTGAACAAGCCCATTATTTTTAAGATGCATTAAACATTTTCCTCAAAATACATTATTTTAAAACATATTTTCGAAAAATAGCGTTCATTCCACATCGCCCCAATTTCTATGACAATTTTCAGCTCGAAGCGGTACCCAATCTGAGCAAACTTTTTATTTTAATTTAATTCAGGTTTTATAGAATTTTATTCGTTGGAAAAATTTACTATAATTTTTGTTCTTGTAGCTGAAACCATGATGAACGGTACACGTGTTTGTTTTGTGAGTATGCAAGAATATTTTTTTTCTTTTCTGTGGTTATATAATTTATTCTAATTTGATATTATCAAGTGAATGAATAAAAAAAGAGTTTCCAAAATTACCTGTTGTGATTCTTCTATCCAAAAACGCCATAACAACCCGCTTGTCCTGCTTGAGCAACTTGTTGGTAAACTCAGTTAAAATTTCGAGGAATGGCAGATTTGGTGGTGGTCCAGTCGGATCATCTGAGTTATTTTCAGCTCCAGTAACAGCAAACAGAATACCAGCTCTGTGCAATGCTGTTATAGCCTCACGGTTCTTTACTGCATCTAGACCAAATGATAACGCGAATCTTTTGGCCAGTTCCTGGAAAAGTGCAAATGCATTTTATTTGAGCCATTCTTTTATATTTATTTTTACTTTAAGTGTTTAAGTGTATAGATAATATTGATATAAAATATCCTATACAGTAAGTAGCATAAATATGTCTCAAACAAAGCAAAATTGTTAGTTTTCTAAAATTTGCGACGTTTTTTCGAGCTTTCAATGACATTTCATTATAAAGCACACCATGAACAACTACAACATTTTTTCTTATATTAGTGGAGTGTATAAGCTTTTTTCTAAGCGCGAATTAATTGTGGTTGAGTTTAGTTTAAGTTTATGTGAATAAACACATTTCTCAGATGCTTTTTCCAAGCACATAAAAAATAAAAATGGCTTGTATTTACTCTTATAATAAATATCTGACATCAAAAACAATAAATTGGGTTAAAGCCTTTTTGCTCCCACTGTGTTAAAAAAATATTTTTAAGAAAAAGCTTATATTTAAAAAAATTGTACTAAAACGTAAAAAATAATTCTTTAAAATTCATACACCTGGAAATTAAAAGCTTTGGGGACGGTCATATAGCACTATTGCAGTTACTTGGCTCAACTGACCGCCCCAAAGCTTTTGGTTTCCAGGTGTATGAATTTAAAAAATTATTCTTTACTTTTTAATAGTTTTTTAAAATAAAAGCTTTTCTTAAAAATATATATTTATATAATTTTTTTTTTGGCATAAATGCACTTTACTCTTGAATGATTTTCACATTTTTTGCCCTGCCCTGTATAATATTTAACTTGAAGCCATTCTAAGTGCACCTGAAATGGTTATCGGACATGCAATAACTTTTGGCGGTATTTAAAATTTGGTTGTGTAACTAATTTTTTTTTCCATTTGTTGCACACTTAATCGACCACCCTGTATATCCTGGGTGTAGAATCAGGTCATGCCTATCATAAAAATGCTTTGTCATCGAAACTGAATCAAAGTGTAAAATTTCAACTCTGTAGGATAAGAGGAAGTGGTTCTAATTTAGTTTGCAAGATTTGACCTAAACAAACTAACACACTAACATTGCAAGTTAAATAAAAGCTTAAAAATAAAAATCGAAGTAGGCATTCCTTATAGGGCACGTGGACCTCAATCAACACAACCTCAATCTTCCAAATTAATTAACATGAAATTCGCAGTTTTCGTTTATTTTTTTTTAACTTTCCTGTATTATCAGCTATTAGGAAAAGCAGTTTTAAATTTAGTTTTCATTATATATAAACAATGTCTTTTTGTACATGCATGATTAGTCTTTGAGTTAATTAGGACAAATGTAAAGTTGAAATATGATTTTTAGAAGAGTAAAAAACGTTAAATCTTGAAAAATTATATCTCGGTCAATTTTTGACCAAACTGAAATGAAACAATCTCAAATTTAAGGTCACAGGCTTCAAATTCTATATGCGTTATAGGACAAAATTCGTACTTTTCAGTATATGTAAAGAACCGTTTTTTAACATCTCCAGCCTCTCTTAAAGTTCCGTCAGTATTCTACGCCAAAATCGAAATGCACTCCATTATGCCTACTTTGAAAACACTGATGATTTCTGAATAATTTTAATTCAAAAAACAGATCTGTCAGAAAAGAACAGTTTTAAAATTATTTTTGGCCAACCATGCAAAATATTTGTACCTTTATCCAGGCACCCGGTATAAAACAAATAAGGATTAAGAAATATTACCTTGAGCGCAAAGAATTCCTCATGTTGCCTTGAATTCCTTCCCCCAGATAACCTCTGCACCTCA
This sequence comes from Stenurella melanura, assembly GCA_963583905.1. Classification (NCBI taxonomy): domain Eukaryota; kingdom Metazoa; phylum Arthropoda; class Insecta; order Coleoptera; family Cerambycidae; genus Stenurella; species Stenurella melanura. The sequence continues at coordinate 21,997,868 of OY757311.1, read as the reverse complement.
TTAAACATCATATTCAAGCTTAAACACATCGTAAGAGCGCAGTTAACCTTGTTAATTTCCCTCGCCTTACTAAGTGTCGCTTTTATGATATCCCCATACTCGTTATAATACTTGACATAGTGCTTAAACACATCAGCTGCAGCTTTGGTCGGCATAATATTATAAACGATTAACTTGCAATAGGCCGCTAGAAAATTACGTCTTTTATGTAACTCCTCGATGCGGTGCTCGTCATGTTCAGCGTCCTGCTCTGGAACAAACACGTAGGTCTGCACAAACTCGTTTAGTAGAATCTGGAGGGTCCTGTCAGGTCGGCAAACCAACTCTCCGATAGATGCTTGATTTTGCAGCTGTTCACTGAAAACTATCAGAAGATCGCAAAGTCCAACGTATGCTTCTTCTTTTATCACGACATGAGGCGAAGAACGGATGAGAATCTGGGAAGCTTCGATGAAATCGTTGAGCTTGTCTCGTATCTCCTGAAGATTCGAATGGGTGAGGCCACCAGATTCGGAAGTTACTTCAAGGTCTCTTAAGCCCCACAGGAGATAGTAATAGCAGGAACTTAAGCAGTACTTTAAGGCCTCAGGTGGGACGCCACTTTCAATATCCTAAAAAGAGTAATAATTTTATTTACGGAAAACAATGCAACGTTTGCATCAGGTTGCATCAGCAGAAACATTTTTATATTTGTTTGATTCAATGAAATAGGTATATTATACAGGGTGATTCGTAAGTAATGGTTCATAGAGCAACAATGAATTTCCAACATTAAAATATGCAATGAGTCATTTTTATACATTTCAGTTGTTTAATTTTATAATTTAAATGATCAAGCCTTGGCGGGAATTGTGCAATAGCACAAACTGGTACGACTGTAACAGAGATTACGCTGAGACAGGGAGAAGCGAGAAACACACAGATCACTCAGCTGAGGTGATAGACGAGAACAGTCAAATTGTGCAATAAGTTAAAGCAAAAAGCTGGGTTTATACAATGACATGTTCGATTAAAGTAGCCAAGTTATTCAGTTCCACATCGAAATAACGTCCAAGTGCCTTAGAGTAAGCGTTGAACATTTAAAACAAGCGATACCGAATTGAAGGAAGCTTAAGTATGTCATTTGATAGTACCAAAATAACAAATTGTATTTAAAGAATTGCCGTTTTAGTGAAAAATTGTATGTACTGTTATGTTAAACTAAATGAAGTGGTGAAACCAGTGAGTTGAATTTGTGAAAAGTGAACGTCAATGTGAAAGATGCAATTTCTTTGTTCTGACTCCTGTTTTCCCGCCCAATATGGCGCACCAGCAGCATCGCTTCGTGCCTTCCCTTCAAATGTTCCACAAAGAAGCAGGTATCAAACATTCAGTGTTTAACTTTTAGTAACTTTGTCGTAGTTGTCGTTCCTGACTCTAAACATTTGGAACTGTCATGATTCTGTTTATATCTTTATTAACTGCCAAACAGCATTGTAATTTTATATTGCTGTGTTGATAATAAATATGGAGAAATCATTTCTTTATCTGACATTACCTTGTTAATAACCAGATGTCCCGTGTATATTAATATAACTTTGATTTTAACCGATTGCTTCGTATCTTTGAGGATATCTATCCAGCTCATTTCTTTGTTTATTTTTACGTATGCTCTAACCTTTATTCTTATCTTTAAGCAGGCCTATCAGAATATTTGGTTTGTCTATGTTTAAAAATAAACCATTTTTTAAATAACTTTATGCATAACTATCAATTTTGTTTGTTCGTGTATAATTACATATATTACATATTTTTGTGGGTTTACCTGTCAAAAGTGTTATTTTGTGTATGTTTTATGTTATTGTTAATTAACTTGTTTTCTTTGTTTTTTAATTTTGCCTAAAATCAGAGTAATTTCATATTCAACAGGTTTTTATTTTTCTATAGTTTTTACGGGAGATTCAACAAATAACATAGTGGCGCCCATTAGTTTTCTTTGGTCAGTATATCTATTAACCTTTGTTAATGAAACTGAGGATACAGTGATGATAGGAAGAGCCGACATCGAAGGATCAAAAAGTGATGTCGCTATGAACGCTTGGCCGCCACAAGCCAGTTATCCCCGTGGTAACTTTTCTGACACCTCTTGCTGCAAGCACTTGGTGACTGTTTTCAAATAACTACATTTTAATCTGTCGATATGCTGTCACATTATTCTCACTCTTTAAGCAATTATCTTTCCTATGAAAGTAAATAAAACGTTACAAATATTGGGATTTAGCTGAACGTACCTTAGTTTAAAAGTTGAAATTAACAGAGATTCGGGGAGTTCAAAGTTAATACTATTTTTTTAACTTTCACATATAACTTTTGAAGTTTTTCAAATGTTGGAATGAAATCTACAACAACCGATTTGAATTTCTCATCTTAAAAAATTCCCATTCTCCTATTTTCATATGAATATCTAAAAAACTTGTGAAAAATTTAAAAATATGGTATTGACTCCCCATAGGGGTCGTTCACATATTACGTATCACAATTTTTTACTTTTATGGACCCTCCCCTGCTGGTCACAAGGACACAACACAATGTAACAAAACTTACTCCCCCCCTCGTAACATAACGAATTTTCATTTTTCTATTGTGAAGTGTTTTTAATAGTTTACATTCTATATTTTGTTTATGGTATATGCAACATGAAAAACGACACCTTTTTCTGGGTTGTTTTTTTTTTTGCTTCCAGCACGCAGCACGCAATTTCTTCTGCGGCCTTGATCACATTTTTTTCACTTTTAAATTTTAACGACAATTAAAACAGTGCTACTTTGGTAACAATTCCAATCTTCTGAGATTGGGTTAAAGCTGGTTCACCACGCAACTCATTGCCAGCTTGAACTTGATACAATTTTCAAGAAATTTTGAATTGATTGTAGTATAAGTTTAATGTTACGTAATGTAGTTGACGACCCCAAGTGCATTACGAAATATGTGATATCTTTGTTAATGCAACTTTTAAGCTGAGGTAAGTTTAGTTAAATCGCAATATTTTAATGTCACTGCTGCTCTACGGACCACCCTGTAAAATAACCACATGCTGATTTGACGTATATGTCATGCCGTTAAACTTTTTTACTGCAAATATTTCATTTAGATTTTCATCTCTTTTAACAATTAAAAAAACATTTTGTTGTACAAACCATTGAAATATCCACATCTCATACGGCTTGTTTATAATCCTTTAGTCACTATCGAACCTAGAATATTATGGAATGCACTAAACACAACCACACGGTAAGATACTGTATTGTTGTGCATAAAAACTATCACATTTTTCATAGTACCTACAGTTAATCCCGATTTTGTCTAATAATGAAAATGTCTTACCTTAAAGTCCTGGAATAACGTGTCCCACAAGTTCCACTGATTCAAATTATGACACGCATAAAACATGGATACTTTTTTTAAGGAGCTGATGACATTAAAAATCTCATCGGCATTGGGAGTTTCTTCTCCAAGTAGTAAGTTACGCCAGTCGTCGATCGCCTCCTTATAACTAGCCACAATCATGTCTACAATTGTTGACCTGGCCACATCACACCTTGTGTATATCGAGTGACCTTCCGTGCAGAGGATTTCCAAGGTTTTCGCTAGAGTTTCCAACACCTAAAGCATAAATACGTGGTACAGTTAAACAGAATCCATGTAACAATTTTATTAAGCCATATATTTAACAATATGAAAATGATTATTAGATAACTGTTTAAAATACTACCTCAGGTTCATGGTGAACTTGCACTATATACTTCAATTTAACTAAAAGTGCTTGTAGGCATCCCTCTTGCCTTCCGCTGGTGTAAAGATCTAAATCAAAATATTGTGGAATGCTCAGAAGATTTGCCAGCTTTTCAGGATCCGCTGAATATTTGTCAAGTAATGGAGGTAGCGTGACTATGAAATGCTCTGTGAGCTTTTGTTTATCTTCGCCAGCCTAGAAAGAATTATATAATATAAAATGATCAAAGAACCCGCACTATTCCCACTATTCCTAAGTCGAAAAATACTCATGGTATATACAACATGAAAAACGGGGGCGTTATTAAAAGTATGTCACTTAACCACGGAATCAGTGTGTCAAAGAAATTTGATTCAACCTAATTTACCTCTATCCAAAATCGCACCCCTATGAATCCATCCAACTTGTGATTGATTTAGAAATACTCATAATAAACACATAATCTTTTCAATTTTTTCTGCTTCTCCGTTTCTGAGATATTCTCGCGGTTAAAGTGAGGGGTCAATACATTTGAATCATATCTTAGAGGCAATGATGACCTCAGAATCAAAATCAGGCTTACTAGAGGTTAACCGGTATCAACTCTTATCAAGTTATTCAATACACTACCCAATACAATAATAATCTGATAAATAATTAATATGAACACATTTAGGCTTTCATATTTACATATTACTTCATACTAATACCTCATTTGAAGTGAATTGTTATATACTGCACACACATTCTCTTTCACGAACATTTTCGCTTATTTGCCTTTACTAACAGACTGGTTTAATAAACCTAATTAAGAATATTAAAAATGTTATTCAATCCTACTATAAAATTTTTTTGTATATTGCAATTAGATAACAGATGTATACTAGGATATGTTGGGATTTGAAAATGATGAAATTAAGAGTCAGACTCACCTGTTTCATTTCCCTCAATGAAGACACCTTCCTGGTTGGCCCACGACCCACAGGTGCCTCCCCGGTAGCAGCCTGCTTCACACAACAAACCATAATTTCAATCAGACTCGTTTCTTGCCTGTTATCCAACGGTTCTTCATGTGGGCCAGGTTCTTCAAGAAGTAAGTCCGTCATACACTCCCAGTCTTTCATCATGGTGTTTGACTCGATGAGTGAATCCACCAAATACGCAGCATGCTCATGCAGTTCAGATTCTATGAAAAACTGAACTAAATCCCGGATAAAAGGTGTGTTCGGCAGACGACGCTTTCCTCTTTTAGTTTTGCCGGCGTCCATGTCGCCGGGCTGGAAGAGCCTCTCGTTTAAGAACTCACCGGCAGCTTGAGCAACAGCTCTGTGAGATGAGTATACCTATAAAAATTATTACCATTGTAAGCTGTTAAACAAACTTAAATATAATTGTAGTACAACTTACCAACTCGTAAACATGCTCACAATCCTTATCGGTTAATATTTCATGATGATGTTTTAAAATAGATATGACCAATCTAACGGCTTGGACAGCCACGTCGTATTCTTTGTCAAGAGTCATAGCCACAATTCGGTCCTTGAATTTATTGGTGAACAATTCCAATTTACCCTTCAATTCTTCACTGGCATACAGTGGTTGCAATGCCTGCAAACATCTTAGCCGAACTTCTCCAACCTATAAATACTATTTAATATTAAAAAAAATAAAACAGAGAGAATAGAAATTGTGAACATAAATAAAATTAAATTTAATCCAAAAGAGGTCAGTGGGAGTACCTCAAGGTTCTAGAAGCTAGAAACTTATAGAAAAGGATCAATATTTTTACATTATTCTAGATTGCTCTGCTGCTTCACTGGATAGTTCTAGAGGCAATTTGTAGAATATATAGCCGATGTAAACACGGAGGCAGGAAGTTTTTAAATAAATTAATGTTAGAAAATCAGAAGCGATACAAATTATAAGCGTCTAGGGAAACTGAAATGCGAAAACTTCGACTTGCGCAAAACGTGATATCACTTGTTTGACTATTTCTTCTTTGCTCTAGTGTTTGCCTTCAGCCAGATGGTTAGCCCATAGGTAACGCTTTCGTTTTTGGTGCAAAGGGTCCCGGGATCAAATTCGTATGTCTCCTGAGTTTTTTTTACTTTGTAACGATTAATATATTTTTTTACAAATTCTTTTCTGATTTCTTTAGGTTTTCCTTCTTTTTGTATAATAATTTCATTCTTTCGTGTGATTTCTTAAGGTAGGTTAGTAAGTTTTTATTTTGATATCTAATTGTTAATAATTATTAGCGCCGCAGGTGGTATTAGCGTTGCAGACAAAGAACAAGAAATGACAAATACATTTTTTCTTTACTGAGGTGGCAAATTTACCTTATCATGAAGAGTCCAACCAATATATTTGAGATAAGAGTCATCTAGAAAATTTGCATGAAACTTGTGCATCCAAACCCCTATTTCTGTCATCGCAATAGCACGTATTTCAGGCAATGTATCACGATACCTATGAACAAATACTGATTTGAACATGTACGTGAGCATGTTTTTAATTTCATCCATATTTTCTTCCAGTTCCTGCCTCTTTCCAAGTAAAGCCTCTAAACGATCGCTGGCTCTTTTTTCTCTAGTTTTCTGTCTTTCGGCCTCGTACTGACGCTGGGTATTATCCAGATTAACAGAAACTGTCAATGCTACATCGACCAATGCCGTCATGAGCTTCATTGCTCCCAAGGTAGCCGTGTGGCGGAAAGCTCTAACCTATAAAACAGAAAAGGTTAGTAAAATCATATAAGTGCTGTTCTTTTAATAAAACAATGCCAATAATCTAAACATCTTACCATTTTTATATATTATGTTGTAACAGGGATATATAACAGTAATTGAAAATGATAAATGCCGATATTGAGTTAGATGTATAAAAACATATACATACCTGTGAATCTGATAAACCAGTAAGAAGTGATATAACGTTATCCATCAAAAATTGATCATAAATTATAGTATACTGACACTGCTTGACCAACGTTTGTACAAAATCACAAAAGTTTTGTCTAAATTTCTTCCAAGTCTGTCCAGCCATAATCAAAGGGTATTCTCCACTTTCTTCATCAAACTCCTCAGTCATCTTTCTAATAATAGCCGCATGTTCCATGGTAGCCTGCATTTGCTGCGTAATTCTACCTTTACAGCCAGCAGCATTAATAAAAAATTGCATGAGTGCAATAAGTGCAGCTTCTCGATTTATCTGCAACCATAACGTATAAATTATAATTAGAATATATCAGGGGATCAACAGTTGGGCAATAAATTAATTACTTCTGCGCACATAATTTGTCCCAATAATTGGCCTATTGGAAGAATATACCTATATTTACCTTATAACTTTCTATCCAATCATCAACAATATTTGTCAAAGAAGTTTTACTATTTTTAATTATATGATAGAGTGACGTTTCATCATCATGGGTATGTATAATCTCCCCAATATTGTTTTTCCTTCCTGGCGGTCTGCCTCTCCCTCGACCTCTACCTGTATTACCAGTACTTGTAGGCGAGTACGAAGGAGTAATTACAGGTGGTGGAGGATTGGTCGCTCCTCTAGCCTTTGACCTGGTCACACGTCTTGTTCCAGGAGTTGGTGGTGATTCGAATGCACCATCGGATGATGAATGACCTGCCTGCTCTCCGTAAGACTCCCCGTAAATACTTTGATGCATATAGGCACCTCCGTAATGTTCTTGCTCCACTTGTGGAGTCATGGGATTCTCGTACTCCGGAGGAGGCTCATCCATGCGAATTCTCTTACCACCCCGTCGATGCATTTTTGTTTGAAAATTCACTCAAAAAACAACCATGTATTATTAACTTTTCGATAATTTTACTATCTTTTCAGTATAATCACAAAAAACATGAATTAAATTAAGTACGGAACAAAACAAAACTCATCGCGCCATTTTGAAGAACACTGACAAATGTCATAGATTACTGGGACTTTACAAGAGTCTAGAGAGACCGAAATGCGAAAGCTTCGAGCATGCGCATTACCTTGTAAATGTATAATAAATTCGTGCAAGTGGAGAAATTAAAATATTTCCTGTTATTTTGTGGAAAAAAGGCGGGGGGACACCCCCCGCACCCCCCATTTTTTTGTCTGCGACGCTAATACTGCCTGCAGCGCTAATAATTATTAACAATTAGATATCAAAATAAAAACCTACTAACCTAACCCAAAGAAATCACACGAAAGAATGAAATTATTATATAAAAAGAAGGAAAACCTAAAGAAATCAGAAAAGAATTTGTAAAAAAATATATTAATCGTTACAGAATTTAAAAAAAATTGTGCGGGCATACGAATTTGAACCCGGGACCCCTCGCGCCATAAGCAAAAGTGTAACCTATGTGCTAACCATCTCGCTGGATGTAAACGCTAGAGCAAAGAAGAAATAGTCCAAACTAGTGATATCACGTGTTGGGCGTGTCTAAGCTTTCGCATTTCGGTCTCTCTAGACGCTTCTATGTCACAACTGTCAAATTACAGATCTGCAGTGCTACCAATTGTAAAAATATCCACGAAGGGCGCGAAGCGGCAACTGTTGCGGAGGCAAGTTCACCCAAATATACTAATATACACGATTTTCACGTGGATGGCGGATGGAGTTACGATATTAAGCAGCTTCTGAATAATCTAAGTATTAGAGATCTACGATCTACGAAAATTTATTCTGAGTGCCCAGATAACGATCTCTGTCTTTTTTATTCCTAAAAGAAAACAATTCTTGCAAATCACTGAGTGGATTTTTTTGTAAACTCCTACTCATTAATTTGTGCAACTCTTTGTCTTTTATTAGGTTCAGAGTTATGCAAAAAATCGTATGGTAAATCATTTTTTAAATGGTAATTTCATTTCTATACTTTGAATGCGATTTCTTTTAAATAAATGTAGTATGTTATGACTTAAAAAAAATAGATTATATTCTTTGAGCCATTATTGATTGCAACGCTGTTTCGAAAGGCCATTCTTTCATACTTGATTCGTCATCGTCTTACCACCCACCACAGAAACAGTTCTGTGGGTACTGTCTGTACTCAGGCAACATTGCAAAGTGAAATCAATTTTATCTAAATATCCGAAATTACATGCTCTATTTTGTCATCCAAATTGTGACAAAGTGAATTACGGAGCGGTTTCACAAAAAGCTATATTCAAAAATTTAAGTTCGTAAAGTATTCCACAGATATTTTTTTAAGTGTAATTTTGTATTCTTACATGTAGAGGGGCAGAGAGTTTGCAAACGTATTGCAAAATGAGTTTATTCTAATTTCTTTTGACATATGGGCATGTAAAATCATATATGCAAGTGGCGAATATTACTTCTGCAAAATAAAATACTGTTGTTATACGCAACACATGACACCCATCAATTAATTACTTGATCAATAAAACCCACAAACTACCCTGAAGTTTGATACTTGGAAGCAATAAATCTTTAATAATCGGCTCTCAATAAAATGTTTATTCCCTTCGTACACCACCCAATAGATGGGACCGTTTAGTTATTGGAAACTAGTACATCCAAAGAGGCTGTTCAATGTTATTATTGTTAGTTAATCATAGAATAAAACTTTATTTTAATAAGAATTTATTGCATTTCAGCTCCTTTAACAACTTCATCATACAATTACAAAATATGATAACCAGTAACATATTAAATAGCTGAAGTATAAAGTATATAATTTAATCCCTCCTTTTCCTTTTATCACGAATATCACGATCATCTCTTTTTTCAGGTTCCTTCCTTTTACTAGCTCGCTTAGCCTGAGACAAGAATTGATCGAGACCAAAGGGATCCTCTTCTTTTTCAAATTGCACAGGGCCAGAGCGTCCCGCCCCTGAACGATCAGTCCCGCCAAATTCTTTATCGGGAACAAATCTATTGGTTTTAATAACTTTTTCGAGATCCTCGCCTCCATACACATCTTTATCGATGTTTCGGCTAGGTCTGTACAAATGATTAGCCATGGAGCCCCCTTCCCTCCAGGGCTTATCGTACACATTATAAGCTTCATCATCCCCATATCCTTGACCCAAACCTTGCGCTTGTCCAAACAAACGTTGATCAAACTGCGTCTCGCTTGAAGAAATACCCCTAGCTGGCATACCCAATGCAATTTGCTCAGAGATATCACGCTCTCTTTCACGTTGAAGCTTGCTTCTTTTATCGGGGGCGGCTCTAGCAAGATTTCGGTCCCTAGCTCTCTCTTTATGACGATCTTGCCTAAGCATTTCTCTTTCCTGTTCTTCATCATCAATAGGTTTGGAGTGACCTGAGCCACCGATTACCTTTATGCCTGCTCGTTCATCACGAGCTTTTTGTGCAAGTTGCCTCAAGTGTTCCTCTTTTTGTTCTTTTTCCTTCTGCGCAAGTTTCTTTTCTAACTGTGCTCTAGTTTCGACAGCCTCTCTGGCTTTTCTGTCTGCTATATACAAAGCTTCTGCCAATTTTGCAAAGTTTTCGTTTATGTGAAGCTGCTGTAATCCTCGTCCATCTGCTGCTAACCTCTTGTCTAAAGGAACAGTGTAACCTGAAATGAAAAATACGAATTTAGTGTGCTTAAGACAAAAAAAAACAAATAAATAAGTTCCCTACTGGATAGCTTCAAATGGTCGAGAGAGGTCCTTTAATTAGTTCACAATAACTTGCATTATTTGTATTAGCAACAATGCCAATAATTAACATTTGTAGAAATCCACCGATCTCATTGTGATTGAAATCTGTTAAGAATGTGTCTGCATGTCTCCCATGTCTCAAGGGGAAAACGCTAAAGTGCAAAAAGCTGAAAGTCGCTAGATGGGTGAATTGACATAAATGAATGAGCTAATTAACCGCACTTAGAATTTATTTAAGTACATGGAGTCTTTAGGAATGGAAAAAAAATAGGTATAATAGTTATATACAGTGGCGGATTTACAGTTTTTGAGCCCGTAAGCAAAATGGATGATCTTCCGCCCCAAACCAAATCTAATTTATTAAAATGTATATAATTTGGCACGGATTTGAAAGTATCAATTTTAGATAGAAACTCAATTAACAAGTCGAGTTTTGATGTCATAAATTACTAGCAGTTATTCGTATTTTTTTATAATATCAAGCTTATTCTAAACCTCATACTATCAATTTAATATGTAAACATGTCGACAACTGTCACGTTCGGCTTTAGATGAGTCTCATAACGTAGTTCTCCTAAAATCTAGTTGTGTACATTTAACTTTAATTTTTGTGACAGTGTCAAAATTCATTGCAAGTGTGCCAAAACTAATATGCTCTTTATAAGCGATTTAGTTAAAGCTGGAGTTATTGCTAAAGCAGAAGATGGATGGTCAATGAGACAAATTGCACTGCGTTATATTAACAAAAATTCTATGTTTAACATTTAAAAAAAATGGAGAATAAACAGTACGATTAGTAGAAATCCTAGATCAGAGCGACGAAGGATATCAACTCAACAGCAAGATTTGCAATTGGTAAATAAATTAGTAGAAAATCCATTTCACTCAGTAATTCAGGCTGTTGAAAAAACGAATTTTACTGGATCGAGTAGTACTGGTCGCCGGCGAGTAAGAGAATAGGAGCTACGCTGCCATCCAGCAGCACAGAAATACCTACTTAAAGATGAACATAAAGAAGCTCGACTGGGATTTGCGCTTGAATTCTTAGTGTATGATGTAAATTTTTGGAACAATGTAATCTTTCCAGATGAAAAAACTTTCCAGTTTACACAGAGGTCTTATTCGTATTTACTGAGAAGTATATATCTAACAATGACAAAAGTGGTAGATTTTCCGTTAACATGTGGGCTTGGATATCGGCACGTGGTGCTGGTGTTTTGTGGCATATTGAGGAACGATTTAATAGTGAAACTTATATTAGGATTTTAGACAATATTATGCTCCCTTCTGTGTCACAATTATTTTCTAATAATGAATTCATATTTCAACAAGATAATTGTTCAGTTCACACTGCTCATACCATGAATAACTGGTTTCAAGACAACAATATTAATAGCCCAATCATAGTCCAGATCTTAACCCTATGGAAGACATAACTACTTGTACGAAGTATCCAAAAACGAAATGTGAGACCACAGAATGCCCAAGAATTATTGGAAGTAGTAGATAATGTATGGAAAAACATTATTACTAGAAGTGTTTCAAAATCTCATGAGCTGTGACCTTCATTTGCGTAGAGACATAATCCCTCTCGTGAACTCAGTAACACTTCTTAAAAATATTAGATTTATTGTTTACATTTCATCCCAAGCTCTTGTTTATGTATACAGCAAGGCAGCCGTCAGTGTTTTCAAAACACACTTATAATCCAGGAAAAACTTTGCCTTTTGCGCATCTCGCGGTTCATAACATTCTGAAACACCTCTAATGATTATTGTAAAAGTTTATTTAATTCTATACCAAACTGACTTACAGAAGTTATAAATGGTGCAATAACAAAATATTAATAGTCAGTTTCTTGTTAAATTGAATATCCTTTGTTGTCCTGATCCAGAGGATTTCTACTAATCGTACCGTTTATTCTCCACTTTTTTAAAATGTTAAACAGAATTTTTGTTATTATAACGCAGTGCAATATGTCTCATTGACAATCCATCTCCTGCTTTAGCAATAACTACAGCATTACAATGAAAAATATAAAAGTGCTAACTGTTTTATTTCGGCTACTCATTACATATTCAAATAGAGACAGATTTACATTAGAAAAAAATAGTTGTCCTTTTTTTTTTACTCACGACAGTACCTACTTGTGGCAAAATGAGATACATTAAAAAAAAAACAAAATGGATAGCTGTGGGAAACAAAAAACAAAAAAAAAGCAAGTCTGGTATGATGTATATCTGTATCTCTGCAACTATTGAGTATAGGCTTGCGGCGTAGTTCACGAAGTCGCATGAAGCGTCATCGCTTAGGTGAGCACAACAACTTTGGGATTAAAAATAGATTGTGCTTAAATGTCATCTGCATGTATTCATTAATTAATTTAGGCATCTTTGTTATTGTTAAATCACTATGAATCCATGTTAGATATAGTGCTGATTTCATAGCATAAGTCTGAATCATTTTAGGCTTAAATTAATAACTTATTCTGATGTCCCTACTCCTAAATGAGGAACTTTCATTCCTAACTCACCAAACTTTTTAATGATTGCAGACCCACTACGTGTGCTGCGTTCTATTTTAATCTTGTTTCATGTACGTTTTATAATAATTTCATCTTATTAATTTTGTCCTATTACCTTTTTTGTTTTAGCGTTAGGTTTAAAATCACCGTATGTGTATCTAATCCTTTTGTGCAAATGTATTTGACAATTTTTAAATGAAAAAAAGCTGAGGTCTTGAAAATCTTGTTATTACATTATAAAATATTTTTAAAACTATATCTTTATTTTAAGGATACTTCTTAACATAGGTAAAACGCTTTAGACAAGCCATTATGTTGAAAATGTGAGAGAAACAAAGTTATTTGTGAAAAACTCATAGTTTTGGCCAACGTAACGCTATAAAATAGTATATAACAATCATCCTTATGATGCAACGATTGTACAGTTTTGTTCTTAAAATATAATTTAAATCTATTATTGATAAATAAATATTCAAAAAATGTAGTTTTATGAAAAAATCAGTCTAAAAATACAGCAAACACACTAGGAATAAGTTCAAATATGCTTAAATCCAAGATTTTCACATTAGATTCAAGATAAATTTAATTAAAAAATAGTTGCAGCATGAAGTTATTCAGGGAATATTGGTTAACGGAACAAAATGGTACCTCAATTGGTAGGTACAAAAAATGAAAGGAATGGTATAAAGTTTCCCTTTTAGAGTGACATCAATTTTTCTAAACCATATTATTTTACCTAAAACATTAGAAAAGGATGGGTTGAATTTACAAGTATATTAGAAAAGCCCGTATACAACAAAATAAAAAATATATTACATACATAGAAACAATAAGCCTTTTAGCCACATGCCTCGAGCTAGGAATTTTGTTCATAAAGATTTTTCATACTGCTCTATTTACCTAAAATATGTTTATTTTCTGCCATTCTCTATAGCAAATTCTAATATGTCTTTATGTAAAGCCGGTGCCACACAATGCGTCAAACATTGAGGCCAATAATGTTCGGCATGTAGCATTTGGCATATCTTTCTGCTACATGCAGGGCCAGATTTTGTAATTTTCTGCCCGTAGGCTGATTTCAATCTGACGGCTTTTTTCAGACAAAAATCTCACAACAATCATAACTTTCATAAATCACCAAGTAGGTAGTTTACATGATGATATGATCATGTGAAAAAGGCGACAGAGACGCACTTAGTTCATAAAACTGATAAAAATTATTATTTTATCATTCTTTAACAGCCGGTTTTACAATCGCAAGTTAACTTTCATGTTAGTTGACTCTTATTTGCAGGTTAACTACAACTTTACCGACAGTTGCGTTTTTCAATATAAAGTTAAGTGATGATTTCTAAACGAGAGGTTGTGAATAAAATTTATAATGTTGGTAATGGAAAAATGGATAATATACATAAAATGTATGAATTTTTGTCAAAGTCACGTCACCTGCTATCAAATATAAATGTCAAAAGCAATTTATGAGTTAGTGATCTATTACTAAGTAGGTAGTATTTAGTCTCGATCTATTTAAAAAATCTTTTCCATCTTATTCTTCGAAAAAGTTAGGTCTATATCGAACTACCTTGGCTCCTCATCACTGCTATATGAATTTACTTCGTACATATCCATTTTTAAGCGAAATGTCAAAAAATTATTTGTGACAGATATTTTATAGGTTATAAATTGCCAGTAAACTGCCAACTTCTAGTTTACCCACACCCCACACCTCATCTGCTAGTAAAATTAACTATTAGATAACTACAACATTGAAAATGACCAGCTATTGTAAAACCCAATTTCTATAATAACCTGAAAGTTAACTCAGACTGGCAGTTAACCAGCGATTGTAAAATCGGCTGTAAAAGTCATAAAAACTTTTGGCGGTATGCCGCCCCAAAGAATCTGCCGCTCTAGGCAGCTGCCTACATTGCCTTTTGGGAAATCTGCCACCGGCTGCATGGTGTGGCAAACATTGGATCCAACGTCGGAAAGAAACGTTAGGTCCAATATTCATTATCGCTTCTTCAAAATCTCAACTCAGAATTCATTTGAAAAAATATGCAACAATGCAAGAGCAAATTTAATTTTCTATAACTGTAAGCAATTACCTAGGCAATTGTTACATAACATAACAACTACATATATTTTAAATAAAAGGTACTTAACCCAAGTAGTTTAAAAATTAAATAAATTTATTGAAATATCTGTGTAATATAAAACACAACAGATGTGTTTAACAATTTGTGTAGCAGGGTACAGAATGAAAAAAAAAAAAAAACTCTCCCTCCAATGTTGGAAGCACCCTTTGCCGTGTGTTAATTTTACCGACAGAAGCCAAAAAGTGGCAAGTGGCCAATATTCGCCACATGGCATTCATCTTCAACGTTTGAAGAACTATCACGTGTTCCACCTTGGCTGACACTAGACACATCGTGTGGCATCAGCTTTACATACACTGCACCAAAAACTTATGGTTTAGGCAGTGATCAATCATTTTTTAATTATTCAATTTTTTTTTTATAGATGCAGATTTTTCAAAGTGATTATTAAATATTAGACAGACGTTAGGCCAAATTAAAAAATATGCCAAAGTTCATTTTTTTTCAAATGGCAGCACTCAAATTAGATTTTTCTGAGCCACAGTCTGTGGCTCAGTGCTTTATAGATAATCATACAAAATCAAGCCCATACACTAAGTAACTGCAATTTTTGCTTCTCAATAAAATTAATTCTTACTTTCTATGGATTAATACCTTACCTTTGGCATTCTTCCAGTTAGAAATGCAAGGGGGAATTTTCCATTCCTTTTGTTCTTTAACGGTAACTCTTCGGGTTGGACTGTGTAAGACAGGTGCTGGAGGTGATGGGGGACCTCTAGGAATTTTCTTATTTATTTTAAATCTAGGCGGTTCCATGGGATCTACCTGAGCTTCCACTAGCCTTATAACTCTTTGTTTTGCACCAGAATTGAAAGCTGCGCCCTGCTGAGATGGAGTATAACGAATAAATTCCGCAGGAGCTAGTTTCTCTGCTGCTCTTACAGGCATCGCAGCTGCTATTTTGGAGTTGGTTATTCGCTGTAACGCTTGTCTGGTACGTTCGGTGATATCATCAATTTCTTCTTGATCAGGTTTTTCTAAACTGGGGTCATTTTCTGCTACGACTTCTACTGGCAATAAGTCGGACAATTTAGAATAAACTATTTTGTCTTTAGCATGTCCTTGTCTAGCAATAACATCATACTTCACTTTTCCATCAGCACCCAACTGAACTGCCAAGGCATTTGAATTTGAATCTTTCTTGCGGCCCATGTCAAGGGGGTACTGAGCTACGTGGATTTCTGGGAAGGCACCTCCATCTCCGTAATCTGTAATATTTCGGGGTACCCATCCCCTCCGTTGTCCATAAGGAGGTGCAATACTTTGGGCACTAACTAACGCTGTGGATTTTACAGAAGCTGCTTTTTTCCTCCTTTCATCATCTCTGTCCCAAACAGGTTGGATCGGAGCTGGCAAAATACTTGAGAGCTCCATTTTGCTGATTAGATAGGTTTCTTTTGCTTTTATGCGCGTTATAAAAAACACTTATTAGAACTACTTAATTTATAACAAACATAGACACGAGTAGTTAAGGCCGCGAGAAAAATGTAAGAGCAATCCCACAAACACAATTAATGGAAAGTTCTGAAATAAGTTTGTATACATAACACAGGTATAGTCGACGCTCTTTACAAAACTACGTAAACCAACTGACAGAACTCAATTGTCTCATGCAAATGGTCAACACTTAAACATGAATTGCCAACTTAACATATTCAGCAGTTCTAGGAATGGAGGAAAGTTTTGGCACATTTTATAGCTTATAAATACTCTATTTAAAAGCTACCAATGAATAATTTAAATAGGTATAGCACTAAAACATCTGCCGAGTGTTGTACCAATGTTAGCAAACGCTCCACAAATTTTAGGCAATCTATTATCACTTTGTTTTATTATGAATTCACGCATTCATGCATGGGACGTCGTTTTAAATGAATATGGCGCCATCTATGACGCAGAAGCTAAGATGTTTAAGCTGCTTTCGTTTGCAGTGAACATAATAAACAGGATTTCAATGAACAATGATCATATGATACAAAATTGCATGGTAGGGACAGAGACAACACATGAAACAGGTTCCTATGATTACGAATTACTCTGCCGAACGAAAGCAGCGTCAAACTGCCTACATGCCGTGTTGCCAAATTGCCTGTCATCATTCCAAAAGGTGAATGTGTTGGAATCCGAAACTCTCGGTTGTATTTTGCAGCGTGTGCCCCAGCCCAAGATTACTAAAGGAACAGGTAGCCAGGTAACTTGAAAAGAGATAGTTTAATAGGTATATACGTCACAAAAAGGCTAGATTTGCAAAATTTGCGGAAGTTTATGAATGTTGAAAACGAATATTATTTTTAGATTTTAAGTGTATATCAGTTCAATTAATGGCAATAAAGAAAGGAAGCAAATCATTTCGGAACTATTTCTAAATTGTATAAACTGGAAAATCTGTTAATGCTGCTGTTAATAAAGGGCTACTCGTGAGGCAGCGCATTCTTACCAGGAAACCTTGGTTTAGTCCCAACCCTAATCATTCGAATGTGTGATGATAATTCAAAACCTAACTTTACAATCCAAGATATACAAATCTTACCAACAACCTACTAACCGAACTACAGTGTACTTTCTTTGTAATAGCTATCAGAGGGCAATATTTTACTTGCTGCAACAAAGAAGTTTTATAAAGGCTAGCAATGCCAACTTGGCAACACAGGAATAAATTACATAGATCGCTGTAGACAAACTTACCATTAAATTATGTTTTACCTCTATGTACAGAGATGGCGCCACATTCCGATATCCCTAATGAATTAAAATAGACCATTTTTGCTAATTGTGATCTGTTGATGGACCTATTTTCGGAGAAAATTACAGCACTGTGACTCGAAGATGTTACGGATCGCCTATGGTTGGTCACTTTGAGGTCACAATAATCTGGTCCATTGACCCATATTTTAATCTAAATTTGGGGTACATTTCAACGTTACCTCAAAACTCATTTCCGCTGCCGGCTTCGGCTACACGTGTTTCTACCTTCACACAGACATCAAACCAGTGACACAGAATCCAGTGATGACAACTTAATAACATTGTTTTGACTCTTCACTCATCTGACTTCACCTAAATTAACCTCAACAAAATAAATATAAAGTGCAACGAGCAACGAGGTATTTTGTAAGGTACTAACAAATGAGAAATATGCAGAATACAAGTGAATGTCAGTTACAAATTAGGCTAATTACAAAACAGGATGCGTAAGTATAACGTTTATAAAATAATTGCATAGCAATTGTTAATTATAATTAAAGATTGACTTTTTTAGATTTGCAGTACCTGATGTACCTCTGTCGGTTCCACAGACAATAGAAAGCAAGTCTCTAAATGATTTAGTGAATCAATTATTGAACGAGAGTAGTTCCGATTTTTTTAAATCAAAAGAATTTGATTTCTTAGTTACTGGAGAATTATTACGTGTTCCTTTGATAGAACATTTACAAGAACGTAATATATCTACAGAAGTTACTGTTGATATAGAATATATCGAAAGAACTCCAGCGCCTGAGCCTGAGAATTCTCTTTTACATGATGATTGGGTTTCTGGAATACGAACTGCAGATAAATGGTAAAAAAAATCAAGATTTTTATATAGAACGGGTTGTGTTGTAACTCACACAGGGCCAGTAATGTATCAGGTTAAAGTAATTGTTATCTTTAACGGTTTTTGGATAGCACTTGCATTTTTGTTATGCATGCTATATGAAAATGTTAAAATACTTTGGTACAGACAACATTGACTAATAAATTTATTATATAGAACTGTGTACTAATGTTAGTATGTTAGTGTTGAATATCCCTTCATTCACTAATTGGTTACAATTGCAACACAATTTTGTGATATTTATTTATTTATTTATTTATTTATTTATTTATTTAACAATACACTACCCAACAGAAAATTCCAATTACAGGGTAGGAAACCAAGATATAATGCACTTAGTAAATATAACCAATAGCTCAGTAAGTGCTGTAAAAATAAAATGCTTTATATTTTAGGATTTTGACAGGCTGTTATGATTATTCAGTAAATATTTGGACTACACATGGAAAAATCGTAACGGCTTTGAAAGAACATACAAATATTGTTAAGGCAGTATCTTGGCTAGATGAGACAGATCCTTCTAGAGGATTTATTAGTGTTTCACATGATTCAACAGGATTATTATGGACGTGGGAACCAGGTAATAATTTAATGTCATTACATTTATACATTTTGTACAATACCATATTAGTTAATATAGATTGTCCATTACCTACAGAAATGTTGACAAACTGATGTCATTCATTGTCAAAAAGAGAGGATAAATGTTTAATTTTTAAACAGTAGTCGAGTGTAAATAATTACGAAGTAATTTTAGAAGAAGTATTTGCCAGAAAGCTGAAAAGAATTTTATTTTCCCGTAATGATCGCCCAAAGAAAAAGAGACAAAACGATAAAACTTTTATAATTTACGTATAAATAGTAGTAGTATATAGCTTTATTGGAAATGCCAATTGGCTAACGACCGAGGTCTTTCAGCCTATGTACAATACATTATTGTACAATCATATTGATTTTTATAACAAATATAACACTTGTGTTTATAGACAAAAAAAAAATTACTTACTTACTATATATAAGTAGTTGATTATGTGTATTAACAAATTAAATTAATAGTATTAGTCACTATGTAGCAATATAAGGGTTCATAGATTGATTGTGTAGGGAATATTCTTTTAGGACGGATGTTGGGATCGGTTTGGTGAATTAGAGGATTTATAATTTCGATGTTAAGTGAATTATTGGCAAATTTTTGTAATAGTCTTTTGAATCAGGAGAGGAGGTTCAATATGGGTTTTTTGATATAGAAGGTTATTAGAGGGATTATGCAAGGGGTTGTTGGGGTGTCTAATCTTTGTAATTTTCCTCAGACTGCGCATATAAATAAATACCAAGTAATTTCACAGTCAGAAATATCTGCCAAAAAGTTCAAAATAAATAAAGAAAGCACTTCGGTATGGGATTTGAAGCAAGAAGTTCGCTTAGAATCTGAAACGGGAGCTGCCCCTTAACATGATGAACTACCGCGGGTTATCGATTTAAATTTCAAATAGTTTAGTCGGAGAACGTCAAACATTTAAACGTTTATAACTAAATAAATACATTAGCTGGAAGGCTGCATGATGTTTCTATAAAAAACAAAATGAGCATTTTGTCAGTATTGTATACAGTATGTTTCATTTTTCATGACTCTCATATCAGAGCTCCCTTATTATTAACAATGCGATTTAAAAAAAATTGGGTGAAAGATACTTACTCGTGAACGGATTGTTTCACAGTAAAATATTTAAAAATCCACCAATGGTGTTCGTCTTTATGAAGAAAAACGAACCTAATTTTTTAAATTAGGTTTTATCTGTGAAATAGTCTTATTCGTTGCTATCAAAAACTCACTAATACCGAATTTAAATAATATAGTGTGTTTGGTATTCATATAATAAAAAATTAAAGTCTACATTTATTATACAATCATAACTTTATTTTCGAACGTAATGAAGAGTTAATTAAGTTGGAGGAAGACAGGCTTTCGAATTATAATTAGTCACGTGACTTCAGTCAGTTTACTTATAGTCTAAATCAAGCATTAATTGACTTGGAAAAAAAACAATTTCAATTTTAATTCAGGAATAATTCAACAAATAATAACACTTACATAGATATGTTTGTTGTGAACTTTTGCTTGAGATTTCCAAAAGAAAAAAAAATGTTTTGCATGTTATTCTCTTAAAAATATTATTGGAAAAAAGGCATTTATTATTATTATTATAACTATGTTTAAAAGGTAGATGTTATAGAAATTTAATCCCACTGAAAATGTACTTTGCTATTATCAGTATGATTTTAGAAAGTTAGATATCGATCAAATCTCGTTAAAAGCCCTTATGGTGCTCATTATTGCATTAAAAATGTTAAATTTATTGTTTAAAATGAGATTTTTATTATTTCAAAGCAAATAATTTTTTATCTAGACTGTTAAGTAAACTAACTGACATCATGTAATTAATTGAAAATGGAAAGTTTGTCTTCCTCCAGTTTAATTAAGTCTTCATTACGTCTGAAAATAAAGTTACGACTAATAATTGTTGGTATTTTAAAAAGAAAATTTTTTCTTTCTTATTACGTGAACATTAAGTACCACTATATTATTGAAATTCGTCATTAGTGAGTTTTTGGTAACAACAATTATGAGATTGTCTTACGGTTAAAACTTTTTCTAACAATTTTCTTTGGAAAATTAGGTTCATTTTTCTTCATACGGACGAACGCCATTGGTGGATTTTTAAATTTTTGAACATTAAACAGGTTCCTGATGACCGAATGCAATATCCTTTTGCTTATTTCTCTCTGGATTTCCTGTTATCACTGTAAGAATATATATTTTCAGGGACAGACAAGGCAGTCCCAAAAGCCGTACTCAGAGGACATGAAAGGGGCATAGACAGTGTAGGCGTTAGTCCCAATTCGGCAAGGTTAGCTACAGGTGGTTGGGACACCAACTTAAAATTATGGTCTACTTCCTTGGAAGATGATGGAGGTGAACCAGCCCACAAAAAAATTAGGGGGCCTAATATCCTTGTAACTAAAACGCCATTAAACACTTTGAAGGGCCATAAAGAAACAATATCCTCGGTCAATTGGGTAGACAATTATGTTGTGTGTACAGCTTCCATGGATCATACTATTAAGTTTTGGGATGCAGAGGTAAGGATATGACGAGAATTTAATTGTTGTTTTCTGACCATAAAATGGTTTTTTGTGTTATAAAAATTAAGAACTCAAAAATTGTTGGCATTGCTGTTATGTTTTGGCAAATATTTTATCTTATGTGAGTCGAACCTTCCCCCCTACCTGTTTTGGTGCTAGCCACCCTAGAAAATATTCAGTTTTGGAACGGAGTATAACACTTTGGGGCTTGGTATTAGCTGAAGAGGGTATATTGGCGATCAACATTCGATATATGCCAACATTTTTTCTCCGTGCAATTGACAGTACTGGCGACATCAATTATGCCCAAAACTGGAACATAATATAACACTTTCTGACCAGGCCATCTTTTTGCAAATAATTGGACTTTTGGCCAAGAACGAGCCAAAACTGGTACTTTTCAAACAAATGTTCGCACCTTCTCAAACTTGTAGTTTCTGTACCAAAGAATAGTCTCTGTGAGTGCCAACATTCTTTTCTCAATGTAACCCCCAAAACCTATAAAAATTTAAATATTGATTATTATTCCAAAAAGGTACAAGAATGACACATTTAGCAAGTAATGACCAAGAAATTATCCTTTTTAGCATAATAATTGATATTTAAACTTTCGTAGGTCTCGGAGGTGGTTTGGGGGGTTACATTGAGAAAAAAATGTTGGCACTCACAGAGACTATTCTTTGGTACAAAAATTACAAGTTTGAGAAGGTGCCAACATTTTATTTTAAAAAGCATCAGTTTTGGCTCGTTTTTGGTCAAAAGTCCAATTTTTGGCCAATAGATGGCCAAACGAACGAACGAAAATTTTCCGTCGGGTCAGAAAGTGTTATGCTAAGTTCCAATTTTGGCCATAATTAATTTCGCAAGTGCTGCCAATTGCATGGAGAAAAAATGTTGGCATATATCGAATGTTGATCGCCAAAATAGAATATTTTCGGGGGCGGCTAGTTCCAAAACGGGCAGGGAGGCCCCATATATGTAGCTATCTCCTAGACCAAAAGCATTAGTCTCTTTATAAATCATTATATAACACATTATAAATTGTTGCATTGAGGCTAAGCATTTTTCGCAGTTATGGAAAGTTACAGTAGTCAAAAAATCATTACCCAAACATAATGACCCCTTTACATACTCGATTTTAAGAGTGTTTAGTGTTTTATTGGCCATGTCAAGTCTTTTAAAAAAAATTATTTTACCAAATATGCAATCATTTCATATTGAATTATTTTTTTCCTGATTCACAACGTGGTTTTAGAAAGGAAAGTAGTACTGCGACCAAGTTAGCTGCTATCACTGATGACATATTCAAGGTGTTTGATAAAATTGGTTAGTGTACTGGTGTAACCAGATTTTTCTGTAATGTTTGACACAATTAACACGTTGATGGACAGAACATCTATAATAATAATAACTTTATTTCATATATGCCTTATACAAGGGTATGAAACGTCACAGCAGTTACAAAAATCCTTAACTATTTTGTATAGTAATACCTATAACTATTTAAAATTGTATATAATGTATATATTGTAAAAACACAATTGTATAAAAGAGACAATTACATATAGAGGACTACAAATATTTAAAAACAACAAAAGTGAATTCTTCTGCAGATCTTAAGTGATATTATATTCATAAAATTCTTTTAGGGAGTAAAAACATTGTGTGCTCAGGAAAGAATGTAATTTCTTTTTGAATTTCATTACGTTATTGGTAACTTTTAGGGATTCTGGCAGTTTGTTGTATATATATTGTACTGCAAGTGTATAGCGCACTCTTCTTATAGACGTTTAATTTCTATATATGTGATGTGGCACAATGTCTATAGACGTTATTTAAAGCATAGCTATTTGTGACTAATCGTCGGTAAACATCAGCTTGCAGATAAAAATATTAGATGAATAAAGTTGTAGTGTCACCATACGTATGCAGAAATATTCGTTACCGTCACAAAATTTATTGCATAAATTATTATTGGTGAATGAAATTCAGCATCTTCTGTACCTTACTTTGCAAAATACACTCAGTGTTGTGCAGTGGCGGCTCGTCAGGGGAGGCAGGGGAGGCTGAGCCTCCCCTTGGAAGAACCACCATATCTTCAAAAGTAATATCTTAAGAAATTTCTAGGTATATCTCAATTTTCAATATTTTTTATTGTTTATTATTCATTAATTAATTTTCAGTTTATATATAACATTTTTGCATTTCCTTTCCACAAACATACCTATAACGTTACAGTCCGGATAGTCTTTGTATGCATATTTCCCGGTCGGCCGGTCTTTTACTGAATGAACACTGCGGTTCGCTGGAGGCTAATACGAAATAGCTTCCAACTTTACCGCATTTACTTATAACATGAATGACCTTGAATTTCTTTGCGCTGTGTAAAATAGCAACACTTGGAATAGCCAAGTATGAGGCTAGCCTCCAGATCTCAGTTCTTTATAGCGCATGTGCACAGGTCATTCAAGAGTCAGGTGATTCACAAAGAAAACGAACTGACGTCTGACAGTTGCGTTTAGCCGGTTATAAGAACAACTTGACGTATAAATACATAAAACATTTGATAGGCGGGCTAGAAATAAGTGCTCTAGGTGAAAATATTCCCAACAACATGTCTTGTTGTCCAGACGTGGTGGATTATGTGTTATTAAATGGATTTACTACTCTTATTTATGACGAAAAGGTAAGAATTAAAAGAAATGCCAGGCCTACACCAGCAATGCTTTCGTTAGTTTTTAAAAGTGGTAAACAAAACATTCAAAACAGAGGGTTTTGTGATAACAATTATAAAAAAGTCGAGTGGTTAACGGCATCAACAGTTAGAAACAAATTATATTGTTGGAGATGTTTATTATTTACTACTGATCAATCCTCAATTTGGGGCAGGGCCGGGTTTAATAATTTGCAAAATTTGTCGCGAGATTTAGAAAGGCACGAAATATCCCAGGAGCACATTTCATCTTGCATTAAATTCGAAATGTTTGGTAAACAAAATATTGTAAATTTCTTGGATTCTGCACATAAGAGAGAAATAGAAAATGTTAACGAAAAGGTCCGTGAGAATAGGGAAATATTAAAGAGGTTAATAGATGCCGTTATATAGTTATCTTCACAAGAAAATTCTTTCCGAGGACGTGACGAAAAACGAGAATCGTGCAATAAAGGAAATTTCAAAGAGCTGGTAGATTTTTTAAAAACTTATGACCCAAAATTAGAGAACTTTTTGAATAACGCCACTATTTTTTGAGACAATTCCGGTAAGCTTCTGTAGAATGATCATTTTCAGCACTTAAACGCATAAAAACATATTTACTAGAAACAAAATGAGTCAAGACCGCCTTTCAAATGTATCGCTTATTTCAATAGAAAAACGTTTTTTTGTCAAAATTGAGGAAACACGATTCATTTTATGATGAAATAATCAACCATTTTGCTAGTTCCAAAAATCGCAGGTTACCACTCATTTATAAAAATATTCAGGCTTTAAAGCAGAGATTAATATAGGTAGTTGTTATTTTAGAAAAAATATTTATTTGTGTTATTTATTTTTTAGGAAATATTTTTTATAATTCTCCATAATATAGAGTTCCGCGGTTATATTTTTTTTTATATAACTTCTTTCTCAAAACTATTTTAATTTCTATTAAAATTTATAATTTTACACGCCTGGCAGTGATAATGAATACAATTTTTTGTTTGTAGAAAAACACTTAAATTTTTTTACCAAAACTATTTTTATTTTTATTAAAAGTTATATAATTTAATTACAAATGGGATAGTAGGACTCCTTTGGATACCGATACTCGAGTCGTAGGAACGAGAATTTCATGAGAATGATTTTTTCATCTCATCATATTTTCTATTTCCTTTTCATTCTATTCTTTTATTAGTTCTATTCTCTCAAGTCGTGAATCGGTATCCTGGCGAACAACCCACGGCAAAAAAATGTAACGCGCCGTTGTAATACCTCAGGGGTGATGGGGAAATGTACAAATTGTAGTCATGTTGCACATCAGTTGTCTTTCAGAATATCAAGCCTCCTCTGCAGACAATATCACGAGCCGCCACTGGTGTTGTGACACTGAGTGTATTGTGCTGTGGCACGTGATTACACTGTGGATGCCGTGCCCATCAACGTGTTAATCATAAACTTATATGTGCAAAAATAAAATTTTATGATTTTGAACAATCTGCAGTAGTTCTTACTTATATGAGCATACTCAAAGATTTCCATTAATAATACTTCCTATTCAAATTTAGATACATTGGTGTACCTCAAGGGTCAGTTTTGGGTCCTTTGTTATTTAATATTTACAGAGCCGAAATTCCGTGTTCTATTTCAAACTGTCAAATATAAACATAAACAGATAATACTGTGCTTTACTCACTTTTTTGAGTTAAAACTATGGTTAAAGCTGGTGATTTAACACTCGAGCTTAATAAAATAATGAGTTTATTTGCAGAAGATGATTTAAATTTAAACTCTACTAAATCTAAATAAATGTATTTTGATAGTAAAAATAAGGGTAATCTCAAATTCAAATGGAGAATTGTAATGCCAGCACTAATATCCTAGTGCCCAACTAATAATGAAGACAGTGAATATATTTTATATACAAATTAGGTAAATTGTAAGCTATTATTCTCTTGTAATTAATAATTAATATTACAATATGCTAGAACACTCATAGTTTTATTTATCACACATTTTAGGAGTATCCGTTAGAAGAAATTTTTTTTCACCCGGTTCCACAAAAGTCAAAATTTGAGAAAAGTCAGTAAAGCTTATTAGGTCATAATATTTTAAATGGACAAAGGCGCTACTTGACAATTTGTAAATTTGAAGCGCGACAAAAACATGATTTATTCAATTTTAACCACATCAAGGCATATTTTAATCATTTAAAAACTTCAAAATGTTTCATTGCTAGAAAATGACAATTTTTTGAAATTTGACAAGAATGTATTAATTGTATATAACCTAATTTTTTCCAGTTATGTGGTATAAAGAATGAAATAGTGGGCCAAAAGGCATACCTTAGCTCATCATGGTCACCATTATCAAACACACTACTAGCAAGTTCAGCGGATAGGCATATTCGACTGTATGATCCGAGGTCATCAGAAGGTACCCTCTGCAAAACAACCTTTACATCTCACACGTTATGGGTCAGTGCTGTCACATGGTCTAAATATGACGAACATCTCTTTCTGTCTGGTGGATACGATTCGACGGTGAAATTATGGGACACAAGAAGCCCTAAAGCACCGCTTTATAACCTTCAAGGCCACCAGGGACAGGTTTTGTCAGTAGATTGGTCAAACAGCAAATATTTG
This sequence comes from Stenurella melanura, assembly GCA_963583905.1. Taxonomy (NCBI): domain Eukaryota; kingdom Metazoa; phylum Arthropoda; class Insecta; order Coleoptera; family Cerambycidae; genus Stenurella; species Stenurella melanura. Next base: position 21,970,719 of record OY757311.1, on the reverse strand, counting down.
GTGTCAGGAGGAAGTGATAATAGTGTACATATTTTTAAAAACAAACATGTACAGTAAAATTGCTATAAATATAAGTATAAAATTAGTTTTTATTGTTTATTCATTATTTTACATAGGTATGCCAGAACAGCTTATACAAAAGATTAAAAGTAAATTAAATCCTAGAGATCACTTCTTATCGCCAGCTTGAAAATGATGGGGAAGGCCTGAAATAAAATAAAAATAAAAGTCAATACATGGACGTTGAATATGAAGAAGCCAAACAATTTTCCGGACAAAAACAATAAATTTTAGCAAAATCGTAGGAGACATTTGAGATTTTTGATTCTGTTGACAGTAAACTACCCTTAATTTTAAGCATAGGTGAAAAATAAAAAAAATGTTATTGATATGGACTCTAGATATCGAATTTAAACGAGATCGGTTTGAACAGTTTTGGAGTTATTGTTTCTCGCCAGCATAGTGTTAGCCTAAGTAATGATTTTATAAAAAATACTATCAAAAATTGGAAAGTACACTACACAATACTCCATTCGTACCTTTGTGCACTCAGGTGCCACATTTAGAGTCTCAATGACAGCTGTCTGTACATAGAGCTCTATTTCCACCTGGCAAAAGTAAACAAAAAAATGCCAGAAATAGTGAATATTCTTTTTTGGGTTATATGCAACTATTCCTGTTTTTGTATATACTTAATTATAAAGTTAGAAATTACTTGATTCGTAAAATATGGTGTTTTATGAATTTCGATTATTTCTTTTCAAGCAGCAATTCTTGCCTACTTCTGGGATAAGGAATAGCTTGTGATGATCATTGTCCTAAATTTTCAAGTTCTTAACTTATAGTGTATTTGTGTTATTTTATTTTTTTACATTTTCTATATCATTATTATTGTAAGACTTTTATTATAATGTACTACCCTACTAATCTTTTGTATTGACGTGGCTGTTACAATTTTCTTGTACAAAAAGCTGAATAAAGTATTATTATTATTAAATAAAACAAAATAAAAAACTTGCCCAGAGAATGGGGAAGCACTAGAGGTTGCTGCTTGCTGGGCGAGATTTCCAAATCCGACTGTATTTTGATTTGCCAAATTTCCAAAACCTGGGCTTCCAGATGCTGCAGCACCAAATCCACCTAAAAAAAATGAATATTTAAGTTTTATATTAAAGCCACTTACAACAGGATAAGTTTCCCTCAATTGACTGCTGAGAAAAAAATTTAATTTAAAGTTTTAAACAAACAACAGAAGTACCCTTTAAAATTAGTAACATTAGTTAAAAATTATGCCATGACATACCTGTAGGTGAGCTTGAACCGAAGACTTTATTGGGACTTCCAAAAGCTGGAGCAGAGCCAAAGGCTGGTGCACCTCCGAAACTTGGAGCAGCTCCAAAGGCAGGTGGGGATCCGCCAAAAACTGGAGCGGCACCAAATCCAGGTGGTTTTTGAAAACTAGGTGGTGACCCAAATCCACTTTGACCAACGGCAGCAGAACCACCACTAAAAGGTCCTGGTTGTGGACTCCCAAATGATGTGTTGCTAAACGAGCTTTGTCCAAATGCTGGCTGTTGGCCGAAGCCTGATGGAGAACCAAATGTTGATGTGCCAAAGCCACTTTGTGAAGTACTACCAAATGCTGAACCAGTATTAGAACCAAATATAGAGCTGGAGGTAGTAGCTGGAGTGCCAAACAAATTAGAACTAACACCAAATGCTGGCTTTTGATCAGTAGCTCTACCAAAAGGATTGACAGGAGCCGTATTTGATTGCCCAAACGATGCACCTCCACCAAATATACTGCTACTTGTTGTTGCAGTGTTACCAACGTTTAAACCTCCAAAACCAAAAGCACCAGCACTGGTTGTATTACTTGCTGCTCCGGCAAAACTGAATGATGATGAACATACTGCAGTTGTGCCAAAAACATTAGCTGAACTAACAGCCCCAAATGTTGAACCATTTGATGAACCAAATATATTTGAGGACGTGGTTGAAGTACCAAATACTGATGTTGGAGAACTACCAAAAGATGTCGGTTGGCCAAAAATTGACGAAGTTGTCGCTGGTGTAGAACCAAATGCAGTAGGACTTCCAAAAGTGGTACCAAAAGGACTTGCTGTAGTTTTTGGAGTACCAAAAGCAGTATTTGGTTGGCCAAATGGCGATGAAGTGGTGCCTGTAGGTGTTGAACCAAAACCAGAACCAAAGGGAGATGTAACAACACTTGTATTAAATGATGAGCCTTGAGATGATGGTGCAGAACTGACAGCAAATATAGAAGATTGGGTCACCGGTGCAGATGTTGTTGCTCCAAAAATTGAGGGCTTTGTAGTGGAAGCAGACGTAGCTCCTCCAAAAATTGAGGGTTGTGTAGTGGATGTAGAGGTAGCCGCTCCAAATATAGAAGTTTGAGAGGAGCTACTTCCACCAGCTGTACCAAAAATAGACGTTTGATTTGTGTTTGTATTGGCTCCAAATATTGAACCCTGTTGAGTAGTAGCTGAAGTGTTTGTTCCAAAAATTGAGGGTTGAGTTGAGGTGACAGCAGTCCCAAATATTGAGGGTTTCGAGGTTGTGGCTGTAGTAGGAGCGCCAAATATGGAGGATTGAGTTGTAACACTAGTACCTCCAAAAATAGATGTTTGGGAAGTTGTTGTAGGACTGGACGTTTCAAAAATTGAAGGTTGAGTAGACGTTACTGGTGCGCCATAGACAGGTGGTTTAGTTGTGGAATTTGTGTTACTGGAACCAAATATCGTAGTACTTTGTGTAGAAGTAACTAGTCCAGTAACTGTAGTAGAATCAACAACAGGACTTTGTGTCCCACCAAATAGTAAACTTTGTGCAGTAGTAGTTGAAGTAGTAGTATTTGTAAGAGGTGGAACCCACCAGGTGGATGGTGTTGTTGTCACAGCAGTAGAGGGAGTATCACTAGAAGTGCTTGTAGTTATTGGGGGAGTACTGAATACTGAAGGTTTGGCACTCACAGTAGTGGCTGGAGAAAATATTGTGAGACCACTAGAACTAACTGCAGACTGTGTGGTATTACTCAAACTAGTATTAAATATTGATGGTTTTGTTGTAACTGTTGAACTACCAAACATAGAAGCTGTAGCAGTAGTCATGGGGCTAGCATCAGATATTGATGATGCAGTTGTGTTTCCGAATACTGACTGAGTTTTTGTAGAACTAACGGCACTACTAAATATAGGTAACGATGTAGTCGATGCGGTAGTTGAAATATTAGGAGGATTTGCGAAATTACTGAATATCGAGGCTGTATTTTTGGTAGACATATTAGTAGCAGCTGGGTTCATGACGAACAGAGATGGTTGTGTTACAGCAGGAGAGGTAGAAAGTTCTGTTTTTGGCACTGAAACACTAGTATTTGCAATAGAAACAACAGCAGCTGTCGATGTAATACTTGTACTGGTGGTCGTCACTGCAGTAAAAGCCGAAGCTTTTGGAGTACTAGAAACAGCCCCAAAAGTGAATGTTCCTGAGTTTGTAGTTGGAGTTCCAAACAAAGTTTTATTTCCTTGTGAAGATAGAGTGGGAAAAAGTGAAGCGCTGCTGGTAACTGATACAGGAGCTTCCGTTTTGTTGATGGTAGAACTAGAATCTGCACTAATTTTTGCACCAAATGTGTTAGAGGTGCTACTAAAGCTAAATGTAGGCTTTGTAGTAGCAACTGATGCAGTGCTTACAGATGCAGAATCAACAGACCTAACTGCACTAATTGGAGTAATCGATATGCTGCTTCCAAAATTAAACTGTGCCAAGCCTGTTTTAACTGTTGCCGTGGACATTTTTATAGAGCTTGTTGTAATAACTGTGGTTGTAGTTATTGGGTTTAGAGATATTAATTTAGGCAACTCCGAACTTGCCGAACTACTTGTCGTTGCTATGTTAACTGCTGTCACATTTTTTAGTGCCGTACTTGAAGTGGTAGTCACAGGAGCAAAACTAAACGATTTATTATTAGCACCAAAGGACACTTGTGTTGTTGGTACAAAAGCAGATGGATTGTGTGTTGGTAAAATAGACTGAGTTGTATGTCCTTGTGGTAAATTGCTGAACACTGAAGTAGCCCTTGATAAAGGTACGAAGTTACTGGCCGTTGTTATTAAATTAAAAGTTGAATTACTTTTTTCAACTTTCTTAAAAGTAAAAGCTTTTGCATCAGTTTGAGGTGTATTGGGAGGCGTGGCAGGAGGCTTTGCTTCGATTTCACGTATAGGTGTAGAATGTGCAAAATTTAAACTTTTTGGAAGAGCACCAGTTTTCGAAATACGTGACAATTGTAGATCAGAAACTAATTTCTTTGTCGTTGGTGACTGCATTATCAAAGATGAAAATTGCGGTTTAACAACTGTTACATGCAATACTTCTCGATTTTTGAGCAAATGTCGTAATTTATTAGTTTTGGGCACAGATAGATTTTTCTTTCTATTCAGAACTCGTTCGTACTGTATCTGATAGATATCTTGCGGATGCTGTAACTGTAGACGTTTGAGATCTTCCTCGAGGTCTTCTGGACTACCCATAGAAACCAAAAGTGGGGGGCCGTTTGTAGAACGATTTTTATTCTTTAGTCTACTTGCTATATCCTTCATTACGTAGCTCTAAAACATAAAACATATATGTTTACTCTGGTGTTTAAAAAAATATTTCGGTTGTTTTTTACCTGTTTTTGTATAATTGCATTCTGTCTAACCATGGCCTGGAAAATAGCCTCCATAGTAGGCATCTGAGCTCTGTATGTTTTTCTAGCATAATCTTGAAAATTGTCCCACTGTTCATCCAAAGCTTTGCTAGCCTGCAGTATCTGGGAGTCTATGTAATACATCATTCTTTTTATATCTGTCTGTCTCTTATCTGTGGCTGAATCTAATGGTTGGGCCCTTAGCAGCAGTGACATCGTTTCATCTTTTGAGGAGTTATATCGAGACCGAGCTTCTTCAAACCAAGCCCAAGACTGTATCAAATTTTGCTTTAGATAATGTACCTAAAACAAGCTAAAACTTATTTTTACAGTTAATAAAGGCTTATTTTATGGAATGCAATTAGATTTTTACTTCGGAAAATATTTTATCATTGAAAAATGAAAGAAACAGTTATAATTAATTATGTTTATCTTTACGAGTTTAATTTATAATGTTCAAAAATAGAAAACAATTAATAATACCCTCCAATCAAAGAACTTATCCCTAGATACATAATGTGTATCGATATGTTTATTAGTGAAATAATCATAGTCGAAGGCACTTCAGTTGAAAGTTCCAGATTGGCCAGTCGATCTGTTCACGGCTTTCACTTGAAAACAACTGTAACGTTTCAAACACGATCGATTGGGTTCGAGTATCGTAATCTCAATATTCTCAATTTAATGTTTCCACCATTAACGCTAACAGTATTTAACGTTTCTAGTATTTAACAGTGATTTCGTCATGCAAAAGTATTGTTTTGCACATTTTATTAACAATATACATATTACAAAATGATGAGGTGTTGTGCCATTTGCAAAATGCAGTTTAAAAAGAAAGTTAATGGATCTGATAGGATTTGATAAGAAACCTGTGAAGAGCAGGACGCTACAAATACTAGTGGCAAAATATCGACTCAGAAAAAAAATAAAACAAACGGCTTGGTGGAGGCAAGGAAGATTAATGTGAGGGATACAATTTATAATATGTACTCCAAAAGTGAGTTTGTGGCGTAGTGTATTTTGTAGTTTTTGTACTTAGTCTATCCAAATAATATATTAAAATTGTACGAATCACCGTTATTTTACAAAAAACTCCCATACGTGCCATTCTGTGTGATCTTGAGCCGATTTGATTCGGAAATTAAAAGATGATGTGAACGATAAGATTCGTGATTTGAAGTGTACATGTTCTTTCTGCATTAAGTAACTAAACATATAAACAAAAAGTTCTTATAAATGCATAAACTTACTTCCTATAATCCTTATTTGACACGACAATGCGAGATCCTTTCGAATTTATGTTCATACTCTAATGTTTACTTTGTAATGAAAAATTGTGATTTGTGATGTAAAATCGTGTGCTCGCCGGAAAGTTATCCGATTCTTTAGATAACAAAAGTATTCGAATTCTCTAATTCCCGATATTTGAGACTAATTATGTACCATGTACCTGGCACCAAAACAAAATATTACCTCTGCATTTTCTCCAATACTTATATCAACAACTTCCTTGATAAACTCCTCTAAAGAACTGATTTTAGAAAACATCTCGGACTTCTCAGCTTCTGAACCAATATCGTTGATTTTAACTAATCTACCCTGATGCAAGACTGCTTGAAGCTCAGATTCCAAGGAAATGCATTCATCTTTTATCATCTCAGCTAACAAAGGATCTGTTTCATTAACTTTTATGTCAACTGCTGTAAGAGACTCAACTGGTTTTGCGGTGATACTAGCTTTCGGTTGAAGCACGACTTGTTGTTCAGTAGCAGGGGGTTCACTCTTCGCAGCAGGTCGGGTAGAGATAACTATAGGCTTGCTCTGACTGACTGCAGGTGGGATAGAAGGAGCATTCAGGGCAGAAAATATTGGAGAATATTTATCGCTTGTGGGAATATTAGTAGTAACATTCGTTTGGGGTTTACTTATCGGAGCTATCAGTGTTTGTCCTCCAAACATAGATGCTTGGGTAGTTGGTTGTTGTGGATTTATCGGAGCTACCAATGTTTGTCCTCCAAACATAGATGCTTGGGTAGTTGGTTGTTGTGGATTTATCGGAGCTACCAATGTTTGTCCTCCAAACATAGATGCTTGGGTAGTTGGTTGTTGCGGATTTATCGGAGCTACCAACGTCTGTCCTCCAAAGATAGATGCTTGGGTAGTTGGTTGGTGCGGATTTATCGGAGTTAAAACTGCTTGTCCTCCAAAGAGAGGCTTAGTTTCAGTTATTTTCGTTCCAAACAGGGAGGAGCTGGTAGTTGCGTAGGTAGGTTGAGGTTGTGTTAACACAACAGGTCCGAAAGTTGAAGCTTGACTTACGGCGGTACTTTGAGCAGGAGCAAACGAAAACGTTTTTGGAGGTTCTGTCACACTTTGAGGAGCTGGTACGGGATCCGATACAGTAACGAATTGTCCAACACCACTCAAATCAGGCACAGGATCAGGTGGTGCACATATACTCGGAATTCCTTGTTTTAAATTCACGATATTAAAAAAACACAAAATGCCTTGATGTGACAATATCAGTAGATAAGGACAAGGTGGTATAGATGATTCATTCCATGCTAATGGTTTTGTAGAGCTGATGTCCAGTGCTAAGCCAACAGGTAAGGTTTCCTGATGATCAGGACTAAGGGGAAGCTCTGCTCGAGCAGAGTCTGCCAGTATCCACTGTGTCCAGCTGTCCCCAGAACCTCCCAATACTCCTACTTCTGTGCTGTTCGAAGAAGCCACCATGAGAAGATTCCTGTCACATATTAAATTTAATTTAATTACATATAAAGCCATATACGAGACATGTTATCATGCTGTTATCTTCGACTTTCGAATTATTTTCATGGCACCCCTCGGAATAATAATAATTTATTCACCCAAGAGATCGTTTTACATAATAAACGGTAAGTTAAAACAGGGAACTAACAATAACTGTACATACATATAACAAAATAATAGAGTAAGATCCCAGAGCCGCCAAACCTACGTCATTTTAGCAAAGCTAATATTTTGATAATAATGTGATATGTGGTTAAGAAAGTATGCATAATTGCTAGCTTGAAAGCGGGGCCCATTTACAGGTAACCAGGTGCTAAAGGTACATAAAAACACTACAAACTTACGTCAGTATGAAGGCTGATTTTTATATATGTTTGAGAGAATACTGTTAAAAACCAACATTCATTATTGCCAGACACTTCTCGTGGGCCCTAAGTTCCGCCAGATGCTTCAAAGTTCGAAAAAGACCAAGCCGGCTAGCTGAGTAAGTAATTGTGGAATCACATCTACTACTAATTACGTAAAAAACGAAATAAAACAAAAGATTTATTATGTTAGGTTAGGTTAGATTTTTTCAAGCATTAGAGTGTCCACAATTAGTTAATTAGCTAACTTGCTTCTGGTGGAAGTTAGGGCTCACGGGAAGTGTCTGGTAATAATGAATGTTGGTTCTTAACAGTATTCTCTCAAACATATAAAAATCAGCCATCATACTATGATGTAAGTTTATTGTGTTTTTATGTACCTTTAGCACCTGGTTACCTGTAAAAGGACCCCGCTTTCAAGCTAGCAAATATGCATACGTTTTTAACCACATACCACACTATTTATTGCCAAAATATTAGCTTTGCTAAAATGACGTAGGTCTGGCGGATTTGAGATCTTGGTCTATAAATATTAACATCATATGCTAAATAGGGTATTCTCACTTTGGGAGGGTATGTGGACACTTAATACAAAAACAGAGGACACGTTTTTTTCATTCTTCTCAAATACTCAGTAGAAACCTGTAAAAATTTAAAGAAATTCCAGTTATTAACATGACGTACTAACTCTGATAAACGGTTTGATTGGATGGGAGTTTGGAAATGTATTAAATACCTTTACAACTGGGTCTACTTCAGTTTCTGTAATTATGAATTTTCGGGAGATTGAGTGATTAGTTCACTGAGCCCTAGTCTGATGTTGGGGTTGGCAGCTATAGCATTCAGACCTGCCTCAAGAGAAACAGTGGTAATTTTAAGACCATCAAAGAAGTGAAATGCATCGCTAGTATCGAAGATACGATGAAGAGCAGAGAGTAGCAATAGAAGATAAGCAGAAATATTCCTTTCTTGTTCCACCCTGAGAGAAAAAAGTAACCGACGACCGTTGCAAAAAGCACATCTGATTCATTTCGTCATATAAATATCGCCATGTCCTTCAGATGCCAAGCGTAAACTCTTCCACAGTTACAGGATATCAGAGCTTTAGGCAAATTGTGTTCCCTGCATCAGGAGAATTCTGTGGGATGCCATGAAACAAATTCGAAAAAGAGAGATTTTGTTCTTCGGAATTATACCAAAAGCAAATATCAAAATGGCGAGTAATGTATTATAGGACACTAAATTTCATTCTCCCGCATCACTAGTCACTTATATCTAAGTTAACAAATCAATTTCACTTACCAGTGTTGTTGCAAAATCATATAAAACTGTGGTGGTCTGGTTGAACCGCTATAGCAAACGTCCTCATAATTTGTATAGCTTGGATCTCCAGTTTTTGGGGCATCGATAACAATTAGCTTCGCAGAGCTTTGGGGCTCGACAGACTGATAGATGCCAATGAATTGATAATTAGAAACCCACTGTAGAGATATTATGATATGAAGCCCGCCAAGAGGGGGTTCATTTACAACTTTTACTGCTTTTAGATCCGGTTTGTACTGGGTAATTTTTCCATTTCTCGAACCAACAGCTAGCTGTTTTCCTTTGGGGCTCCAACAGAAACAAGTAGCTTCTGCTGCTGATGGGAGTTCGTTAATGTCAATAGAATTACCTGAAATTAATAATAATCAATAATCTAACTGTTACATGAGGTAACTATTCGCAACTTGAGGGAGATAAGAACACCGAACTGATTCAAAAACACTCCCACATGTACCCCTGGAACCATTTGTTTCTGATAGCGGATTTTCTGATTATTGTAAAAATTTTTATTCGTCATATTCTTAACAGTTTTATACAGTTACTTAAAACTTGACACATATGTTGGACAGGTCTATCCATAACAATACTGTTTTTAAAAAAATGCAGGATCAAACTGGGAAAAATAAGGTTTTTCTATGCCCTTTTTAAATGAAACTAGATACATATTTTTTTCTTAATATATACAATAGTATTAATATAAAACTATATTTTTTATACACTGAGAAGTTAAGCAACGTCGGTTGGATCCGGCACATGGATGGGCACCCAAGTTCTCGTTGGAGGCCTCAGTCCATATGCTTAGTAGAAAAGGCTTGACTGGACTGAGGCGACTTGGCGAGAGAACGACAATGGCTGATAACTGTATCAAGGGCCCCTTTATCAAGAGACTCGAAGTCTAGGAAGGATGTTTAGATAAGGAGCCTTAAGCAGGTGGTACAAAAAAGTATCTACAATAGACCTTCTAGGTCGCAGTAGGCCAATCGCCAGCTCCTTCAGACTAAAGAAAAAAAAAAAATCTACTCACAAAATTTTGATGTCTATAAACGAAAACATTATTTTTCTCAGTTCGACTTTATTCTGTTTAAAGTCATAGTATTGTTAGGGGTAGATTTGACCACTGCAAACACAAGTACTTAATTGCATACAACGGTTAAAAAAATTTGACAAATCAAAAATTTAACACAAGCTATAAAATCTCCTGTATATTAGTACCGAAAGCCTTCAGGGGTACATGTGGCAGTATCTCGAAATCAGCCTGATGAACCTCATTTCTCATTAAGTTATATACAGGAAATTTAATGGGATATGGGGTTTTCTCTAAAATGTCCAGATAACCAACACTGTAGCAGTTGAAAGACCTATTGAATCTTGCCAACCTTAAACAAGTTGACGACCTATCATGGTGACCATACGTGGGGTGTCAAAAATTTAGCTCGGGAGGTGCACGTTATGAAGTCCAGTTTTAATTATGAAGTTTGTGGTAGATGACAATGAAAGATAATTTGAACATATATTCTATTTTTGCCAAATTTATTTTATATATAATACTTTATTTGTTGATACTTTTCCATGTACTCCTCATAAATATATTTTTCTGAAATTGGTCAAGAATGTCAATTTTCTCGGCACAATTTCAGACCCCAAAATACGCTATTCTAGTATTTTAGTCCATTGCTAAGCAACCATCAAAAAACAGTCCGGGAAAGTTTTTTCTGTCCTAAGCCGGGAAAGTAAATAACTTTCCCGTACTGGAGTTTTTAATATTTTTTAGCGATAAATAGTTATTAAAGTGAAATAAATCTCTGACTTTTTCACAACAATAAACAAACAGTGGTTGTCAAGAAACGATTTTATAGGCAATCAGACGGTAATGAAAAAATGTTATGCATTTATAAAAATTCCTTAATATATAATAATATTGATTGCGATTTCAGAAAAAACAGTATGTGTACCTCGTAGTAAAAGCACATTCCCGGACTTCAATGCTTGTTGGCCGAGGCGTTAGCCGGGAATGTATTGCTTTTACTACTAGATACACAATACACTACTAATTTTTCGAAAATTAACCACTTTTTCTACCGACAAACATGACATGTTACAGTGTTGGAAAGCTCGTTTTAATTGTGATCAAACGATGAAATAATGTACAAGGTTTATTAAAAAAAGTATAAGTTATGTATATTTCTCAAATACTAAAGCATGTTTGGTTTTCTTCTATCGGCAATGGATTCTATTACAAAATAGTGCCTGGTGAATGAGTAGCTCGTTTATTTATATTTTTTTACAAAATAACTTAGGCTCTGGCCTTCTCTGACGTACCTAATTAATTTCTTTGTATTTGGCAAACAAGGGTTTAATAAAGATTATTATTATTCTACACTTGGTAAATGAAATAGAGTTATCCGAATTAATACAAATTTTTCTGCTCGGTAGTGTAGAAGTAGACAAATATAGATGATTGTGGTCTGTGCTATTATCATTTTTCCGAAAATCGTACTAAGAATAATACATGGTTCTTTTTTCTATCTCTCACAGTCTTAGAAATAACCCACATTCCCATCGAATTTGGTCCACTTTGTATTGCCATAGTCATAGAAAATGAGTAATGCACCTAGCTTCGTGCAGTGTTAAACGAACTTTTAGGCTAAACCTCTGAAGACATGATTTCAACAAACACCAAAACTCTTGAACACTACATCTGAATACCAACGCACGTTTCGCTAACCACGTTGGCACCATCGGGATAAAATTCAAAAATTAATTATCTCCCGATAATGCTAACGTGGTTAACAAAACGCACGTCAAGTGTTGTGTTTAAAAGTTTTGGTGTTTGCATCATCCCATTGAAGGTCCCCCCCAGGTTTTAACGGCACATTCGGAACTGTTATGAAAGTGCGTAAATGTTCAAAATCACTTGTGACATTGTTTAATTTTGCATAACTCTCAAAACTGAATTAAGTGTTCTTAAAACCCTGTCAATGTCTACAAAAATGAGGCGAGCTACAAGTAGAGGCCCAATTTATATGGACACAACTGGACATTTACTTACGGAATACCCTTTATATGCAAACCACTAAGCTATCGCCTTTATAATGTCTGTTCATTTCTCCTATATTACATCATATCACTTAATCGTGTTATAGGTACTTAAATTTCGAAATTTAGGTAATGTATTATAGAAATAAAAAATAAAGTTATTACCTTTAATTTCATATATCCCCAAGGTACCGTCACTTTTACACGCTGTAAATATAGGTGGTATAGCAGGATTCCAATTGATTTCAGTTACATGTACACCTGGTGTGGATGATAATCGTGCCTCGGTAATCACTGTAATATTTTGCTTCAAAAAAGACAAGACATCGTAGAAAATAACAACTGAACATTTATCCTTTTCTATTATAACAGCTAAAACAGTACTGTCGCAGTTCACACATACGTGTTTTGGTGGAGATGGTAGGGTTACATTTCTTCTGGGATAATTTGAAACATCCTTGTCTTTGGGACTGTAGTTTTCTATACTTTTTAACTGGATAACTGAAATTTAAAAAGAAATAATTGTTCAAAAACATTGTCATATTCTCTAATACAAGTCAGAGGTCTGTAGAAGGCCCCTAAAGTTGCGATGCGAGTGCAGTTTGAAGTCCAGAAAGAGAACTCAAAGAATAAACCTTAATAGTCTAGTCATTTTAGATGAAAATAGTTATAAACCTCTTAACTGTAGGAACTAGCATGGATTTCTTTGAAACTTTGGAAATTGCTGCAAAACAGTATAGATAAAAAAATCACATAGGTTAGATGTGTGGCATTTGAGTATTACTTAACTGTTAAATAAACAATTATAATAAGCACATGCCAATATCTTTAAATGTGTTATTTTAAATGGGGTAAAATTTAGTTTCTATGGGTTTCTCAGGTCACTGATTATGAGTCCATGGTAAAAAAAAATCAAGATGGCGGCTTCAAAATGGGGGATGATAAAAAAGAAACGTTGAAAATTTACAATTTGTATAAATCATTTTTTTAATAGAATAATGGAGTCACTGAAGCTCTTTACTTCGAAATTCTCGAGCAGTGAATGGACTTTCATGATTCCTTCTGCAATATCTTTTTGAGACTATATAAATGAATGTTAATAATGTCGGCTATTTATTCCAGTGAAAAATTGCAGTATTTTTCGTAGATAACTCAAAAATTATTAACTATAATGCGAAAGTGGTATAGGATAAAAAAGGAGAATATAAAATGGCAAATACTTTTTCCTTATTCATGTACGGTGAATTATTCTAAAAATATGGCAGGTTACAGATGGCACTTGAGCGTTTATAAGTCGAGATATATAGCACCAACAGACAGGAAAGAGCGACAGACAGATAGATGGAGTTGAAAGAGAAAGATATTCATTTCCATAAATATACATGGCCTAAAATGTGAAAATCCGAAGAAATCTCGGAGTGTGATTTTTTCACAAATAATTCTCTTTGTTAAGCAAGGCAAGTAAAATGAATACTTGACTGATAAATGTTAAGAATAAGAAGCCTTTGAAAGACAGTACTTGTAATACAAATTAGTAGCAGAGGTTAATAATGAAGGTCTAGTTAAAGTTTGACCTGTACAATTTACCTTGTAGATTAGGTGAATTTGAGCCTACAAACAACAATCCATAGCGACTGGCACATGAAACCAAACTTTGTGAATTCTGAAATGTATCTAATCCAGTATTATTAAAAACTTTTAAACGGCAGTGTAATTTAAATTGCAGATCCTAAAACAGTAAATATATTTAGAATGTATCTAAATTTGTTATTTTTTATATTTACTTGTACATCTACAGGATCAGGACAGGTTTTTAACATTTTTGTTTATATATTACAAGGAACTTATATTTTAAAAATTTTCTTCGCCGTTTCACATAAAACTTAACCTCCAAAACGTCAAATGAAAAGCAAAATATCGAGAGAACTGTTTTAACAACTGAACTGGCGGTAAACTTAAAATTTATATTAACTGTAACCTCGCCAGTTTTTTTTTTAGTAAACTTCATTTCATTTAGTAAATCCATTTGGTAATAAATATTATTAGAGAATTGATGAATTAAAAAAATTGTGGTCGTCGAACATTATATTTCACAGGTTTATTAGTAACAATTAACAATTGCACTTGTAACAATTTTTATTAAAACTAGACATTACTTATTTAGTCGAATAAAACGTCTATATTATTAAAAGTTTAATAAAAACTTCATTTTAAAGTTATAATACACATTGACATTACATATAAAGGTACAATCCAATTTTGAGACGAAATACTTCATAAATGTTTTTTAAAGCTTAAAAGTTACTGATGTGCTTAGAGCAAAACAGTCAAAAGATAGACATGCCCGTACATCTAAGGCATATGTATTTCGTTTCGTTTCACTTCATCAAAAACACACATCACAATATGATTAAAACGTTTTTATATTCAAAAACAGATAGAATATAATATATGCAATGAGAAAAATATTTATTATTAGTCTTATTTTATGTTACAAATTTACATTAAGTTATAAATTAAAATACATTAAATTTTATGCAATATGCATGGACTAAATTAGTATAAATATTGATTACAATTTTAAGAGATATCTTACAAATTTTACTTAAGACTAAGACAACTTTTGAAGGACACATACGAGCCTCCTGCTACTTTAAAGGCAAACAAACCTGTTAAAATTACAATGAAATATAATGGAATTAAAGTTGCCGAGTATATCTGAAATCTGTTTAATAAAGTTAAACATGACACTAATAGATGGGACGCAATAACATAACCTATTTGGACTTTATTTCTATTATCCCACGCATTAAAGTATATTACACTCCAAAAGGTGTGTAGTAAAATGAAACATAGACTGGTGGCCGCGCTCGTCAAGAAAAACATTTCAGTTCCAGATTTTAGCCCCATCGTTCCTGGTCCCACAGCATCAGCTACTACATTAATTAATGAAAATGCTCCACTTATTATTCCAAATCCCAGTCCACTCACGTAAGCCAAAATATGTTTATTTTCGATTAATGTAGCGCTGTCATCTGTAATTTTCTTTAAACCATTTTCTGCTCTCCTTAAAATTTTATAAATGATATATCTAAAACCTTCTTGGAAAAATACTGAGAACACTAAACCAAAAACTAGTTCTTTTTTCAGAGGCACTATAAACCACAATAACGACGATAACAATAGGGACAACAGCCAGAAAAATGCTGCTGCTATTAATATTATTATTCTTACGGGATCATGGGCTATGGTAAATACAAACATAGCAAATGGGGGCCCGAAGGCTAAAAAGGTACAGCCAAAGAATTCTGCTACCGTCATTTTATTGTCAACATTTGATGTTTTAATTAAAAAAAAATAAAATTATTGTAAGGAGTGATTCATTGACACAAAAGACAGGAACACATATCTATGCCTAACTTCACAAACATTGACATTGCCTATTACCAATCTTTTTCATAGCAGTAAAGCCAACAGTTGAAAGCAAAGTAATTTGAAATCAGAATCACAGATTAATAAAACAAGAAGATGAATAATATTATAGGGGGTTATGTTTACAATCGCCCGTCTACAAAGGTGTATCGTTTGAAGAGGGTCCATTGTAAGAAAAATGATAATACACTACTAGAATATTTTGGCACAGATCAACAAGTATCTTTTTGTTGTTCTGTGCCTCTGCCACGCCACTGAATCTACGAAACCATCATATATATTGATCAGGTTGGATATAAGCATTCTTCCATTGAGTCTACCTCAATGCATTCTTCACAGTCGTACGTCGTACGCAAAGAATTTATATAAATAGAAGCAGATACACATTTATAAGTGTGTTGTCAACATCTCGTACTCAAGTTCAGACATTACATTTTATAATTATCTCTTTCTTTATGATGAAAATTACTATAGCCCCATCTTTGTTGCAGTACTACTGTTTTTAACATGACAAATAAATGTAAGACAACAGGCTATTCTTATCCTCAACTACACCACAAACAACACATTTTTTCACTATTTTTACGATTCAACGAGAATAATTGTTTAAATTTACAAAATACGAAAATAATTTTGAGGTTAGAGTAGTTAAAACGGACACAGTTCTTAAATGACTAAATTCCACATATGTCTTTGCTACACTCATACCACTGTGTTGGAGTACCTGTAACAGAGATAGCGTTATAGGCAATATTGTATCTTAGAACGAAATGGTGAGAAAAAGGTATGTTGGACATGATGGCAACAGTATCGTATAACTTTTACACTTTATCTCGGCTTCTATTTATATAAATTCTTGGGTCGTACGGATATGGCAGTATTTGCGCCAATTTCATTGGCCATTTCAACGACTTTAAATCTCCATGCGCGCTGAATGACGCAAATGTTCCTTGCCCTTTTTCGATACTGCCTACTGACTTTCAACGGACGACTTTGATCTACCTCAAAGCAACAAAACGTTCCGCCAAATATTATATTTTACATAATTTAGAAACGTAAGTATAATAAAGAAATCAACTTTGTTATATATTACATGTAACTTATTTTTATCTAATAAAACCATAGTAGGTAGAAGTTACACAGGTTACATAAGTCAAATCCGTACGTTGGCACCAAGCCGTAGTCTTGAAACAGCCAATAAAATACTCGCAAATACCACAGTAGAGAGAAGACTACTGTCATATCCGTACGACTGTAAAGAATGTTATACAGCAAAGGGAGACAAATTGGAACATTACATGAATCACAAGACGTCTGCAAACACGTTGTTAATAAGAAGAAGAAATCGCTAAGCCGGAGAATCTAGAATTGTGAAAAATCGACAACACTCTCCTAGTTGTCGATTAATTTTACCTTTTCGGTTTGATTGGCCATTGTGGCAACTGCTCAATAACTCTAACGTAAATGTCGAGGTCAATGGCGGCATTACTGAAAGATCAAAGGTTTTTAGCAGACTGTCTTATCTTGTTAATTCTCTAATCTTTGGTTTCAGCTGGTTAAATTAATTACGGTTATATTAATTCATGGCAAAAAATTGCCAAGCCGGTGTAATCGTAACAAGCAAGATTCTCTCTGCAAGAAGTAAGAAGTAAGAACGGAACATAACGACAAACGACAACGACGTCAACGTTAACTCTCGAAGGAAGGGTGTTGATACGTTTTTGCTTTTAATTAGGTTATGTTTTTTAAATGAAATAACAAATTAATAACAAAATGGTAAGTTGAATATAATTAAAAAGGGCTAAGTAACTTAGCAAACATATAAATGATATGTTTAATTAGTGACATACTAGTATATTAAATATTTTTTAGTCAGGAAGTGTTAATATATGTGCAGTCACAGAGGAAGTTAAAAAAGCCTTGAAGGAATTTCGTTTTAGAAAGACCCAGGATACAGCAGCCCTTGTTTGTAAGTTGTCATTCTTTAACAAATTGATTGTTATAAAATTGATAGATGTAGGTATTATATTTGTATGTGTTTTTACATAGGTAATTTGATATTTTGTGGTGTACACTTACAGCCAGTTTTATTATTATCTAGAGATTTCTATAATTATATGATTTTAGATGAATTACCTGTACTTATCTAAGTAGTGAAACTGTGGGTTAAAAAAAGCATTAGCGAACGTGTATTATTATGAGTACTTTGATTTAAAAAAAAAGTAGGTACATATCTTTTTAAATTTAATAAGGTACTTTTCCTATTTTACCACAAAGTATAAATAAAATTATGCTCTTACTTAGTGATTCATATTCCTACGTTTAAGATTAGTCCAATTAATTTTTTATATCTTTATGGTTTATGGTTATCTGTTATGAAATACATGCATAGGTGCACAATACATAATATGGAGTAATTATTATCGATTGGTGAAATACCTATATCTTAAAATAAATATTTATTTTATTAATCAATACAATAACAAGTAATGATAAGTTTTCTTTATAGAATATTGATTATAAATAGGAGTATAATCAATACAATAAACATAAACTGTCGAAGGACCGCATGTGTTTTGCCGAAGGAGAATTTGAAAATATTTTGTAATAAACCAACAATTTCCCTGTTTTGGATATAATCACATTTAGAGTTTAAACTTATAATCTGTATTATATGATCTCAAGAAGATTATAGAACATTTTGTAGATAAAATAATTATCAGAAAATTATCATTAATTCAAATGTTACATGGTAACAAATGATAAGGTATTATTCGCCCAAGCATAATAATTAAATGCATCTAGTAAAATAAGTCCTTATCAGTTGCCGTCATAAAAAATGGAAGTGTTTTAAATGCCATATTTATTTTGAGGTATATACCCCCCTCATTTTTTTAAATAATTAATAGTAACAAGTATAGGTAAAAATTGGGTACTCGTTATGCTCTATCATCAATATCTTGAAAACTAAGGAAGATAAGAGCATAAAATTCTCTAAAATAATGGTTATAAAACAATGATACAGATGTCTGATGATAGTTTATATATACTTAGTGCCAAAGTCTCATAATAGTGTTCATAAGCGCTTGTTTTTGGTCACTGATTAATAGTATCCTTATTACCTTTCTCGGTTATTTAAAATGAAATTAAGAATCTGAAATGAATCATGAGTCATCTGTGGATTATAAAACACTCCATTAAAGCAAATATTGGAAATTAATATTTGCGTCTTGATATCGTTACGTCTTTACGTCCCTTAGTAAATACCCCCAAACTGTGCATTCGAATGCACGGTTTGGGGGTATAATTTTCGAAAATTATAACACAAAGCACTTAGCCCGGGAGGCAGCGACAGATTTTCCGCGTTAATATCTATAAAGCTAGATTTTTTTCAAAAGAGAGCTTAGATAGTATCTATAATGAAGGTGCAATTCTACCAAACTCTTAGTGGTGCATAAATGACTAAAAAATTAAGCAACATGTTTGTTTATTTATACTGCATATAAACAGGGTATTCCCTAATTACATACATACAGTGAAAAAACTGTTAACAGGCAAGTTTATATGTGAGGCGTTAAACATACAATTTCTCCGTCTTAGTCTGGCATCTGGTACATAAAAGTTTAAAGCACCTAAAATTTCAGGAACATCTATTTGATTATGTAATATGTCAAATATAAACAATATTTGAATGTCTTTACGGGGTTTAATGAGAGAAGTTATGTTAAATTCTATTAGTTGACTTCGATAAGATATCAGAAAAAGCCATATTCTATGTTTTTTAAAATACATAGATCTTAAAAATATTTTTTGGACTTTTTCCAGCATGTTAGTGTATAGGTATGTTCTTGGAGACCAAATAATGCATCAATATTCAAGTTTCGAGCGTACATATGAATTAAACAGCAAAATGCAGGTATTATGAGTAAAGTCTTTACTTAACCTAAGAATAAATCCTAATTTCCTATAGTATTCAGAGGTAAGACCTATTATATAACCTTTAAATGAGAAATTATTAGTGAATAAAATGCCTAGGTTTTTAGTTTTTCAATCTGAATCTTGTTGATATTACATGCGACTATGATAGGGTCTTTCTTTTTCATTTAGGTTATGATCTTGCATTTTGATACATTCAAAGCCAGGTCACTGTCCTTACAAAAAGTAGAGATGGCCTCAAGGTCACTTTGTAACCTATCAGTGTCTTTTATGGTGTTAATTTGAAGGAACAGTTTTAGGTCGTCTACATACATTAAAAAATTTGAATGCTCAATATAATCGGAGATATCATTGACAAACATTACACAAAGCAAGGGTCCTAATATCGAACCTTGTGGTACTCCAGATGTTGGTACGAATGTATGTGAGTAACAGTCATTAAATTTGACATATTGTGATCGATTAGTAAGATATGATAGTAAATATTGCAGTAAGTCGTCCTCAATAGAAAAATGCTGTAGTTTCGTTATTAATACGTTATGATTAACTCTATCGAATGCTTTTGATATGTCATTGTATACAGTGTCTACCTGGGATTTCTCTAGTTAATGAGCGACATAATCCGAAAATACACATAGGTTGCTAACAGTAGATCTCTTACTAACAAAACCATGCTGTTGTTCAATAAGGACTGAGGAAACATGATAGTACGTTCTGTTATATATTACACATTCAAGTATTTTTGATGGGGCAGGTAAACTGTAATAGGTTGATAGTTTGTTATAACGCTTGTATTTCCTGTTTTATGTATGGGAGTGACTCGACCAACCTTGAATTATCTGGGAATTTTCTTTTGTTTAAAGATATGTTAAATATAATTTGTAGAGGGAGCACCACTAAATCCACATAAGCTTTATAGAAACATGTTGGTACTTTGTCTGCACCCATTGCAGTCTTAGGTTTTAGTGATTTTATTGCTTTGCAGATCTCATCTGTCGTTATATTTTTAACAATTAACTTATCAAGGTCATTGTTCTTGTAATTTGAATCAGATGCAGATGGTGAACTGGTACTGTGGACGGATTGAAAATATTCTGCAAAAGCATTGGCAATGTCTTCATCATTTTCAAAAATATTATCATTCATGGAGAATCTATATGCAATGTTTGAATTAGTTCTTTTACTTTGTATATATTTCCAGAATTTTTTAGGATTGTGACTGATATCAGTTTCAGTGTTTTTGATATAATTAGCATGACATATTTTGATTTGCTGCTTATCCTCTGCTCTTAATTCGCGAAATCTGTGCTTGTACATGAGGTCTTTTTGAAATTATTTAGAGTATGTTGCAAACAAATAGATTTCGTTTTTCGAATTGTCAAAAAATGACAATTCGCCTTCTCTCCTGCCGGCCCCAATTTTCGATTTTCACCTCGCGATTCACATTGTACGGTCATTGCGGACTTTCTCCTCGCCATCGAGACATAGAACGGGTCTCCGATCGCCATATTTATTCAGTTCTTACATTTGAAAAATTGACTTGCGGTCGTGCTAATCGGCGACTGTTTCTAAGTGGTTTCCCGAGATCGAATCCTGTCTGGGAATACTTTTTTTTTTCGTTTTCAATTTTTTGGCAAATATTTTTGATTCTATAATTGCTATTCGCTCCGTTATATTGAATTTCTCGGAGAAGAATGGTGTACGTTCGTTAATGAGGTGGAGTAGTACAAAAGCCATCTGCGATTGCTGAATAAATGCAAAGGTTTCATAGACATTTCAGACCAAATAAAGTCCTACTCGACTGCATTACGAAATTCGATAGAATGGTATGGTAAGACAGCAATTGAGCTTCTATTTGGGTCAGCACTTGCCTACGCCTACATAATGCACCAGAAAATCACCAATCAGAAACTCGATCACTTTTTTCACCACTTAGAGAAGGTTCCATCTTCTGCCTGAAGAAGATGTGTGATATGTTAATCAAAACTTTCCTCTGAAAATGGACGAAAATTTGCACAAAACATAACGCAATTTTATCACTTCAAATGTATTTAGTGCGACAAATTTTACTGCATTACGTGTTTTTCTAATGTTTATAGTTGTAATATATAAGCGGTTTTTGATATTAGGATTTTCTTTTTTTATATATTTTTTCACTTATAAATTGGCTTGGTATTCCACGGCGGAAAATGCAAAACTTCTCCAAGAAATGCAATAAAACAGAGCGAACAGCAATTATAGAATCAAAAATATCTGCCAAAATATTGAAAGTGAAAAAAAGAAGTATCCTCGGGTGGGATTCGAACTCGGGAAACCACTTAAAAATAGTCGCCGATTAGTATGACCGCAAGTCAATTTTTCAAATGTAAGAACTGAATACATACGGCTATCGGAGACCCGTTCTATGTCTCGATGGCGAGGAGAAGGTCGGCAATGACCGTACAACGTGAGTCGCGAGGTGAAAATCGAAAGTTGGGGCCAGCAGGAGCGAAGGCGAATCGTCATTTTTTAACAATTCGAAAAACGAAATTTTCGTCCATCAATTTTTTGCAATATGTTTAATTTTTTACTCATCCATGCACCACTAAGAGGTTGGTAGAATTGCACCTTCATTATAGATACTATCTAAACTCTCTTTGGAAAAAAAATCTAGCTTTATAGAAGTGATTTCACGAAAACTGTCGCTGTCTCCTGGGCTAACTTATTTATTAACTTACTAACTGATTAACTAGAGTCCTCTAGAACCAAGCGCCATCTTTTGAAATAGTTTTGAAGTGTAAAGTTCACTACTATGCCACTGTATGGCGTAACAATATAGTAAAAATAACCTTTATTTTTAGTGAAAGTTGATCGTGAAAAGCAGCAGATAATAATCGACGAAAAACTCGAGGACATAACTATTGAAGATTTGCAAGAGGCTCTGCCCAGTCACCAGCCACGCTATATTGTTTTATCTTACCGGCAAGAGCATAAGGACGGAAGAATATCATATCCACTGTGCTTCATATTTTTTACTCCTAGAGATAGCCATGCCGAGCTTCAAATGATGTATGCTGGTTCGAAGATTGCTCTTCAGCAAGAAGCCGATCTTACCAGAGCATACGAAATTCGAGAACTTGAAGATTTGACTGAGGAGTGGCTGTTGGAAAAACTCGGTAACTAAATTGAAATTTTGAATTGATCTTGCCACCGTTATATTTCAGTTAAAAATTGATTGTATTCTCAGAGTATGTACTATATATATAGCAACTATATATTTTAAATTAATACTACGTCATTCCCAAGAAAATTAGTTTTTAGATGTAAATGTTTTAGAAATTGTGATCCAGTAATAAATGGAAAGGAGCGATTCTCGAAATCTCTGGCCTATTTTTTATTAAATTGTATGTTATTATTGACATGTGGTGGGTTTCTGATGTTAAAATGAGATGATTAAAAATTATATAAATTTTAACTTAATGTTTTGATGGATTTTAGAACTAAAACGACTGAATTACTTGAGGATATATTTAGTATTTGATCATGTTGAATTGAAGAATGTTTACTTTCTTGCCTTACATTTTAGTAATAGAAAAAGGATTCAAATACGGTTTATCAAAAAAATAATCTAGAAGCTTCACCAGGGCGAAGTTATTTATTTGGTACAATAAACATTCTTGATAGTCATTTTCAGCTATCTTGACGCCTACTTCATAATCGTGTCAGTCAAGTAATGCACCATATACGAGTTATAACATGTTAAATCTTTCACATAACTACATATATGGGACATTCCATGTCAACCGGATCACCTTGCTCGCCTAAATTTGAATGAACGAAAAAAATTTTTAAAGTACCAATTTGTTCGTTAACATCTAAGCTTTCAAATGCCACTTGGCGTTTTTCAAAAAACCAAATAGTGGCTTAATATGGCGCCTGAAATGGTGAGTATTTTGAAAATTCCTATAAAAAATTATATGTACAGTACTAATTATTGTAAAAAAAATAAAACCATCATATCAATTTTTTCGTTAGGACCTAAGCTTTCGAATCCCGTTGGCCGTTATTTCAAAAAACAAAATGGCGGCTCAATATGACTGAAAATGTCCTAAAATATGATAAAAATTAAAGTAAGTGAGGTTTTCTGTTGACAGAATACCACTAATATTGCCGAAACTTCAAATTTAACTTCAGAAATTTTAAATCTGAACACAATGTTTAGAAACGATATTGGCGTTAATAACTAAAGACCTTATAGTTTTAACTATTACATATACACGTAACTATTTTATATCTAATTTTAGGTAAATCTACTGTAAATTATATTATTTTTATTTATTTTATCTATATTGTGTAAATGTTTTGACGACCAATTTGTTAATGTAAACTTGGACTCATAAGCTGACATATCCTATATATCATATTTATTATAATGATCGAAAAAAGGATGAATAAATATATTATTATTATTATACCAGAATTCGACAGAGATACCTTAAAATTACCGCCATTTTTAGACACGTGCTATCAAGTATTAGGCATGTTAGCACACAATAACAATCCACAAAAAATTCAGGTTTTAATGCTACATTTTAGAACCCAAATTATCGGTAGGGCCGCGCAAATACTAGCCGCGAGAAGTATTACTACATTTCCGAAGTTAAAAACATTATTGTTAAATACTTTCGGCGACCAACGCAATGAAGAATCCTTGTTAAATGACCTCATGATGCTCACACAAAATAACAACGAATCTCCTAGCCAATTTGCAGACAGATGCATATCGCTATGTGGACTTTTACTTGCAAAAATGCAAATGGCAAATATATCACCAGCACTACGGAAAGAGAAATTACAATTATACAACAAAATGGCACTACGAACATTCCTATCTTAACTTAATGCACATTTAAGTCACCTACTAAGACGTAAGGAACCTGTGAGTCTAGAAGAAGCAATAAATATGGTAGTCGAAGAAGAAAATACGAACTACAACTGACAAAAGTTAGGAACCAAAAATAGTTTCCAAAATGCAAATAACCATCAAATAAGAACATCACCAATAAACCGAAGAAGTAACCTTAGTTACCCTCAAGCACAAAAACAGATCCATCCCTTATTGTCTGCCGAATTATTTCATGCCAAGAAATCCCCAACAAACATGTTAACAAAGACCGTTTCAAAATCCCCAAAATTTCCAACGCCAAATTCCTTCTCAGCAATACTTCCTAAGAAAAAATGTCCGCACTACACAAAATTTTCGCAAAATCCCCAATATACACAAAATTTCCCAAATTTCCATAATCAACGTTTCCATTTCCAACAAAAACCTCAACAATCCTACTCCCAACCAATGGATACGTTATCTGGAAACACAAGATTAAAATTTCCACCACCATCTACCACCCAGAAATGGACAGCGCAAGAACAACACCTACTTACAAGAAATAGCAAATACCGCTTCCAGTAGAGATGAATATCAACCAGATTATTACGAAGAACCGATATATGATCCAGAAAATGCAGAGAACTGTTATTACTACGATGAGTATTATACAGAAAATTATCAAAATTGCATCGATGATGAAAAGTTTACTTTACCAGGCTCGGACCCCAACACTACGAACCCGTCTAATCCGATGAATTAACCCCAACAAAACTGGTAGAAATAATTGTTGCAGCCAACACAAATCTTCCGTATATAGTTATTCCTGAAGTTGAAGCCAAAATGATTGATACAGGGTCTACAAAAACATTGATTACAGAAAAAATCGCCGAGACATTTTTCATAGACCGAATTAAAGAGGACCCTTTCCAAATTAAAACACCTCATAGTATATCATTACACAAATATTCAGCAGAAATTCCAGTATCGAAAGTTTTCAAAAAACCTGGAATGTTATATACACACACTACATCTTTACAGAAGCCAACATTATTTTACCAAAAATATTTATACGGATACAAGATTGCGCCTTAATCGGTGCCAAATTCATATATTCTTATAAAAAGCGGAAAATTTTATCTATAATTCTTATTGAATAAGAAAACTTAGGGTACCAATTTCTTCGTTAGAACTTAAGATTTTTAATGCTACTTGACATATTTTACAAAACCAAATGGCGGGCATTATGTATTCTTTAAAATAGTGGGCATTTCAAAAAAATATGCAAATTTATGCTTACTATACAACTTTATTAATTATTAATAGGTAACATTTATTTCCTTAGGACTTAAGCTTTTAAATGCTACGAGCCATTAAAAAAAATGACGGCTGAATATCACTGAGAATGCCCTAAAAACGTGGCAGAAGTAAATGATGATTTCTTCTAGAAATTAATCTGAAATGTCCTGAAAATTGTAATTAAATGTTAAATAAGTAAGCTTTTGAATGCCACTTATCATTTAAAGAAATAAATGGTGGCTTAAGATGGTGCTTAAAATTGTGAGAATGTATTTTGAAAATTCATACTTGCTGTCAAAATTATTGTTAAACGAATACAATAAAAGAAGCAGTGTTTTTTTTAAGGACATTCGTTTTCCACATAATTCCACATGGCATTTAAAAAAAATAATAAAATGGCGGATCAATACGGTTGAATTTTTCCTGAAAATGAGGCAGAAATAAAAATAAATGACGATTTCTTCTGGGGAATTAATTTGAAATTAACTAAAAACTATTATTAACCATTATTATTAAAAATTACACACACAATGCACACAAAAATGTCTTGACTGATAGGTCAGAAATCACACACCTCAAGCTCTTAACCAAACATAACTAAATGAATCAAGATTTAACATAACAAAAAGGCAAATAATCCTAACCAAACGCCTCTAAACGAATCAAGATTCGTTCAAGGGAAACCCATCAATATTCAAGAAGGTTCGAAAAAAAATGTAAGCTAAAAAAGGCTTTATACGATTAAAGGGTTTGCTGGTCACCCTGTAGGGGCTTATCAGTTATTAGGTCTGCGACTGATGAACCGATGAACAAAATTTTTCATTTTCTGGGGTTTCATGGTATTTCAGGATATTTTTGGCGATTTACTCAAAACTATAGGGTACTAAAGCTAAACTGACACCAGATTCGTGATCAGCGGGTCAAAATACATGAGAATCATATAGTGGGACCTATGGGCCAAGAAACTTTTGAATTTTTGTGTGCCTGTGTATTTTTTCATAATAATGGTTAATAATAGTTTTTAGTTCACATCAAATTAATTCCCAGAGGAAAACATCATTTATTTTTATTTCTGCCACGTTTTCAGGAATTCGCCATTTTATTTTTTTGTAGAAATGGAATTATGTGGAAAATGTATGTTCTTAAAAAACACTGCTTCTCAAGTTGTATTCTTTTAACAATAATTTTGACAGTAAGTATTAGTTTTTTTTTAAATGTTCAAAATACATACTCACAATTTTAAGCACCACCTGGAGTCACCATATATTTTTTTTTAATGATAATTGGCATTCGTAAGTTTACATATTATACATTTAATTAGTTTTCAGGATATTTTAGATTAATTTCTAGAAGAAATCATAATTTACTTCTGCCACGTTTTCAGGGCATTCTAAGCGATAATCAGCCGCCATTTTTTTAAATGGCTCATAGCATTTAAAAGCTCAATTCTTAAGGAAATAAATATTACCTTTTTTAATATTTCTTAACAATAATTTGTGCAGTATATTTTTTATATATATTTTTTAAGGGACACATAATGCCGCCATTTTGTTTTCTAAAATATATCAACTAACATTAAGAATCTTAAGTTCTAATGAAAAAAATTGGTACCCTAAGTTTTCTTATTTACTGAGAATTTTTGATATAATTTTCCACTTTTTATGTGAATGTATGAATTTGACACCGATAAGGGCGGCATCTTGTATCCGTATAAATATTTTTGGTAAAATAATGTTGGCTTCTGTAATCAAAAACATAGTACAACATTTTTTCACACATTTCAGGTAATGTCAGATTAATTATCAATAGAAAATCTCATGTTCAGTCATATTGAGCCGCCATTTTGTTTTCTGAAATAACGGCCAATGGTATTCGAAAGCTCAGGTCCTAACGAAAAAATTGATATGGTGCTTTTTAGTACTGTAAATATAGTTTATTTAGGAATTTTCAAAAATACTCACCATTTCAGGCGCCACATTCTCACCATTTTGTTTTTTTGAAAAATGCCAAGTGGCATTTGAAAGTTTAGATTTTAACAAACAAATTGGCTTCTTAAATTTTTTTTTCCATTCATTCAAATTTTGGCGAGCAAGGTGATCTGGTTGATATGGAATGTCCCATATAAAAATAGGTTTTTTATCTATGAAGATGCGTTTATTTACTAATAATTCATAAATTAAATGTTGAACATTTATTTAAGAAAAAAAAACATGTTCTACAGGGTAACAGATAAAGATAGTCACATTCATATATAAATCTGTTCGGAGAGATGAAACACGTTACCTTCCTTTACGTCGTATAGGCAGGTAAAAACCGGGTAACTGTGTGAAAGGTGTTCATTTTAACCCAAGTTTATATTTTACTTTTTTACAAACAAATCTGGTCCGTGTTTTTCTATTCTTGATCACTGTCCAGATTTTTCCAGAAGTGTTCAATCATTTTAATGATTAATAATAAAATTTCAAAATGCTCTCATACTTTTTGATTTTACAACTAAATTTACACATGAGCAGGAATAAGTATGAATATAACGAAACATTTTCGTTTCAAAATTATGTAGACAAAATGGCAAGTAGCTCTCTGTCTTAAGAGCACAGAGACACAAATACACAAGTGAAATTAAGAACCTCCTTTTTGGCTCCTTTGGGATAGGTTTCAAATGGTGCAACTGTCCATCAAAACAATCGACAAAGTCTGTTAAGCTGATACCTACCTTAATAACTTCTAATGTTTTAAAGCTTCATTATTTAGGCAGCGTATTTTATAACCTTCTATTTACACAAAAATCTGCCATTTTGCTCAAGACGAAAGCAATACAAACAAACGTAAGACTACGTTTGATATTTTTCTAGTTTGTAAACAACAATAAGTAATAAGTATATTTAACACGAATTAAACATAATCAAATTGTTGGCTTTAAATTGTTTTTTTTTATAATACGGTTTTTATTCAGAGGTAAATTTGAAATATTGGACACGAGAATGCTAATGTAGACAAGAAAAACAAATAAATAGTTCCTAAACTACCATTATTAAAAAAAAAATTGATCGAGGAGCCGCTACTATGTGGTAGTTCATTATCACAAAAAACGAATAAAGCACTACTATATTTTTTTACCACACAAACTAAAGTCCATTCAGGTTAAGACTGAATCATTGCTTTTAGATTCGAAGCTGTTTCCCAGCTTCCCATTGGCCAAAATGTGAGGCAAGTTCACACTACAGTCTCTTACGACCTTGCTCGTTGCAATTTATTGTAAATTGGACTGGTTTCGATTCCATGTTATGTTGCTTTAAATGCTTGTATAGAATTTGGGTACAATTTATGAGTGTAATTATAAACTTTATTGGTGTCACTCGGTATTGAATTTATTCAGATATAACACAAATAAGTATGACATAGTAGGAAGATTTTTGCAGTGGAGGACGAGTCAACCTAAACGGTTACCTATTCAGATTTTAACTACATTGCGTGTTGCTGTGTAAACCGGTCTCGGGAGTTCTTCAGTCTTAAAGTGGATAAACTATAGCTACGTATAAATCGAAGCTACGCAGACCTCTTTTGTAAACCTTTGCCAGAAGTAGATTTTAAAAGAGAATTGGATATAATATAGCATTTATACCACAATACAAACTGTCAAATTTAATACCTATATAACGGAAAAGGTACGACTAATAAATTTGAAAAATCAGGAGTTTATAAATTATAACGTTCAGAGTGTAATGCATGTATATTGGACAAAGTGGTTGTAATTTTAAAACAAGATACCTAGAACACAATAGATTCTTCAGATTACAAAAACAGATTCTAAGTTTGAAAACCATATATTACATAATTGTCATATTTCTCTAGACATCAATAATATGAAAGTCCTACACTTTGCCAACGAGTGTTTAATACTCTTATTAGAAGCATTGGAAATTTCCAAACGTAACCATAATAATAATTTTAAATTGAATCATTGTTTGATAATGACGTAAACCGTCGAAACGGCAATCACAAGATGTGTAAATTAGTGGTAAAAAAACATAGTAGTATTTTATTCGTTTCCTGTACCATTATTTTATTCATAAAGAAATTACGTTTCTCAAATTTGCTTGAATATGTTTTATCTACAAAGATCTCAAGAAGTGTATTAATACAGTAGAATCGTAGTCGATGATTCCATTAAAGATTCAAGATTGGACCCACAATTCTAATTTATTTATGGTAGTTGCAGTTTGTTGGGACCATTGAACTCTTGTACATAATAGAACTCTCTAGGATAGACCTAGCCACTCGGAGAAAGAGGAAACTGTATCTGTCTTTCTTTTCCCTTACATCCAGTTGTACATCCAGGTGAGAACATCGCTAGCCAATCAGATTTTTTAGAGATTTTGCACTACAAGAACGAGTATGGTTCTCATTCGACCTATTTTCTTTCAACACAGTGGTGCCACAGCTACCGAATTTTTGGTAGATCTACCGATTCGGACGAAGTCTCCCAAAATATCGATTTATTCTGAAATTCTACCGAAAATGTAATAAACAAATTATATAAACACAAAATGCTACCACCTTATAAGTATTGAAGATTGCAACCACCTTTATGTATAAACAGGCTTGCGTAGCTTAGGGGCGAGAACCTCCCCCCCCCCCTCTACTCTATAACAATTTTCGTAGTTATACTTACAGTACATAAATTGATGTTAACTCGAGCCGATTCAAAGACTTGGAAAATTCTTCTCCCGCTTACAGAAAATGTCCAGAAAGAAAAAAAGATGTCGTATAAATTGTTAACCTATTCTACCGAAATCGCTGTGGCAACACTGAAAACTAGCAGTTGTTTCCTTATGTACTTTAGTTCAGTGGTTGGAACTAATTGTAAAAGCTACACGTCTAAAGTTTAGACCTTAGTTAAAAGCGTGCTATTTTCCTCCAAAATTAAAAGCAAACTATTTTCCTAAAAATTCTGTTTTAACAGATATTTCGAATATGGCTCAATATTATTTCGAATAATTGAGATTCTACTGTATATGTAACATAGGCATATGTATGTAAAAGAATCAATATCTAAAGTATAATCAAAATGCTGTACCAGTAAGTATTATTATCAAGCCATATTGTTTTTAACTGTAAAATATTCCTATTATTATTTAATAAATTTGCATTCTAACAAATGTTCTTTTAAATTTAAGATAGGTAGTATTGTAGAATTAAATGAATAATAAGAATTGCCATCCATGATAGTAGATATATATAATTTTGTAATAATATATGCTTTTTAAATGTTATTTTTTATATGTAAATGAGTATTGTTGACGATTGATTTTATGAAAAAATAGGTATATGGCGAAAGAACATATTTAAAATGGAGACCAGAGAGATAATGTTGTTAGGTTTTGACTTAGTTTTATCATATATTTATTATACAAAAACAAATAGTACTAGTATGTCAAATACAAACATTCCAAAGTTACACCAAATAAAGATTAAAATACATGTACCTTCATTACTGTATATTTGAACTATATTATATAGTTAAATGTGTTTTTATGTATTGGAAATTTTATATATTTGTGCATTTTATATTTATACTTTTGTAAAATAAAGAAAATGTTAAATTAAACCTTTATTTTAAATATTTACACAAATGTTATTAGAACAGTAATTTTATTTTCAATGTAATTTACAAAAAAAAAAGTAGTTTATGAAGACTTATATTTAACAATGCAACTATAATTAATAAAAATGAGCATGAAGTATAAAATAATGATTGTATGGAGTTGTAAATGACTGTGAACACGTAAACGATTCTTGCTGATTTATTGATTATACTTGCTCGACAATAATCAACTATTTAGAAAAACAATTTTTATTTGAAAGATGTATAACAAAAAAAAAATATATAATTACATCATACCTGATTTCGGGATATCAGTTCTATTTATTATGCATGTTGTTCATCTAAGATTCTTTTACAAAAACTGCATAATATTAAGAACCGAAATCCCTGTCTTTTATTTGTTACTACATGCTAATGTTTGATCTTCACAAACCTGCGGTAGGCGCTATTTAGTTGGATATTAACACGTAAATCATTCTGCAACAAATAGAGAAAAATTAGGGATTTCGGTTCTTATTCTTATAGTACATTAATTTTAGAGTTGCGAGCAGAAAGATGCATTGGAGATGGAAGAGTAACAAATCTACATATTTTGGAGAAAAACGTATCTCATATTTCAATATCTTGCTATAAATTAGTTTTAGTTTCCACATTCAACGGTATCAGTCTACCTCATTTAACAGAACACATTTCTATAGTGATATTTATTCACCGATCCTCTTTTTAAGGGGGCCGAAGTTCTGGCAGTAAGCAGTGAGCGGATTAAATGCCATAATGTAAAAAAAATTAGTAAATTTAAGCATTTAAATTTATAAATAACAATGATTAGGTAAGGTTTTTATATCACAAAAAATTAAGGCTCTCAAACCAACTTAAAAAGGTTGGTATTTAGTAAAATTAAGTATATTATTTATACAGGGTCAAAATTATTACGCTTAACATTTATTTCTAATAAGAACGGGTTAAAGAGTGTATTGCAAGAAAACTTTATCTGTATGCATTTCTCCTTTATAAAAAAAGTAATAAACAAAACATATCATACAATTTAAGATAAATAAAATTGTATTTTCAGGCAAATCATTGGGACCCATTCTCGTGAACTTTTTTCTAGTTATGATTTGTTTCCATGAACATATGTGGAGTAAATAAAAAGAATACCAGAGTATTGCCACTTTGGTATTCTTATGTTACATGTGTACAATACACAAGTTCCAAGTGTATTTTATGTTTTAACGTGAAATAAATATTTATTAAATAAGGTTTACTAATTGTAATAAAGAAAGATTTCAAAATGTATGAATTTCAGATTAATGGGCTAGGTAAGATTCATTGGTGTCTATACATTCTGCGAAGACAACTAATGAGATTTACTTGTAATGTTACAAAATTCAGAAGTATTTTATAGTTTGAAATACGAATTCATTTGTAAAATGTGATATTTTTGAATAAGCGAATGAATTATTTTCAAAGGTATAGTGATATGATCTAAAATATAATTTCAAATTATGTGATGTAAAGAGACAAAATGACATCTTCCGATTTTTATGTAGTTTAGATAAAA
The DNA here is from genome assembly GCA_963583905.1 of Stenurella melanura. Classification (NCBI taxonomy): domain Eukaryota; kingdom Metazoa; phylum Arthropoda; class Insecta; order Coleoptera; family Cerambycidae; genus Stenurella; species Stenurella melanura. The sequence goes on along the minus strand of OY757311.1, from coordinate 21,937,812 downwards.
ATCTAATTTTTAAATGGATTAACAAACTGGCTATTTTTGCATATTTAGGTCCTACTTCACATTGAAAAAATTTTCATTTCACTGTGTTGGTGATCAAATTATGAACAACTCTCAAAATGCCTGTACGTCTGTCATGTTCCTTCTAAGCACAATAACTGAAGAATGAAAATTCAGATTGTAGTGAAAATTTAGGCAGTAAATTAATGTTAGCTAGAGAAAGAATCCTATTTTTGAACAAAATCGATCAATAAATAAAAAGTTATTAATTATTTAAATTTATATAGTTATATTATACAGTGTCTGCCAAAAAGTCATATGAAAACTTTTTTATTGAATTGTTTTTTTTTTAAACAGGTTTCAGCATGATTAAAACCACAAAGTTGCCAAAAATATTTGTCATGTCACAACTATGACATCTCCAAAACGTTATTAGAAATTTTAAAATGGCCCGAAATGCCCTTATTTATCAAAATATGTAAAAAATACCACAAGGAAAAGTTGTTTGCAATTACATTAGGAATCTAATCGTGAAGTGTGGTTTGAAAATTTCAACGTTTTAGTTTGTTGTTGCCAAAAATATGTAACTTAATTTTTTTTTAAATTTTTTGTTTACAGTTGAGTTAATTTGAAATATTTCAATGCAAACAATATAGCATTTATTTTTTAAAGGTAAATATTAACGGCAAAAAACATTTTTTACAAAAAACAACAATCTTGGAGTATTTTTAGTAATTCTGAACCCTTACTGTGGAATTTTGCATGATAATTGGCTCAAATATTAAAGAAACGATTGTTCATTTAAATCAAATTTATATCGCATAAATAAAACTCGAAATTATTAAAATTTACCTCAAAAACCTTAAAAGTGAATAATACGGATTTATTTAATAACTCTCGCTAGGTAATCAAGTAAGTTTTGAAAACGGATTCTAGCTTTTGACGTATTGATGCTTTATTAATGTCTACAATAAAATCTAATTTTTCTGTTGCTGTTGATCGTTTAAAAAATGCTTACTTAAGAAGGAAAAATTGAAATTATTTTAATTCATGGCGAAAACAGAACAAAAAGGGGCACAGCTGATATTCTTAACCAAAGAATTTTGCAATATGACAATAATATGTATGGAAAGAGAAGGAAGACATACTGAAATGTATTTAATTTAAGAGACTATAGATGGCAAACATGTTTTAAATATTTTGAAATAAATTTTAATAGGAATTTTGAGTTTTATTTATGTGATCTAAATTTGATTTAAATGAACAATCATTTCTTTAATATTTAAGCCGATTATCATGCAAAATTCCCACAGTAAGGGTTCAGAATTACTGAAAATAGGCAATAGTCCCTAATGTTTATCAACTGAACAGCTATAAATGTGTCACAAATGCGATAAGATTATGGACCAAGCTTTGGCAGCTTTCATTCATTTCGTAGTTGGACAAGGCCATCACTGGCTAATACAAACTAACATTATTATACCTATTGTTTGCAAATCTTTTTTATTTATGATAAAAATAAGGAGAGTATTCTATAGGATGTGTAACAATTACATAGAAAGTGCAGTAAATTGGCGAAGAGTATAATTGTTAGATTATTTAATATTCATGCTATTCTTTGTGATTTCCATTTTTTCAATAGCTGAATTGTTTTTTTTCTAAAAACATCCTGTGCGAGAAGAAAATTCTTAAAAAATTTTTTAAGAGTAATATTCATGTTTGTATTCAAGATAATGAATTGTATGTTTATACAAATAACGCTCTATTGCATCTTTTTCTCGTTCTTTTGTCAATATCCTACAACATTTACAGCATAATATCCAAACTGATAAAACTTGTTTTTATGTAGAAATTACATATTAAAAGAAAACTGATATATACAGTATATCACAGGAGTTGATGTCAATAATTCAGAAGCATGTAGATAGAATCAAAACAGTGTCTGTACATCCTAGAAGATCCTGGAGGAGGTTGGAAGCTTTTCTGTGATGCTGCCTCTGGAGACATGGTTTCCACAAACACCAAAACCAAAACTGATTTATCTCCCGATGAGGCTAATGTGGTTAGCGAAACATATTCATGTGTTGTGTTCAAGAGTTTTGATCCTATAAGATATTTTCCTATGACACCGTTGGTTTTTTAGTATCTTATTGATTTGTCGAATGAAAATGTATTTTTCTCGAAAATCGCTAATTTAATCGAAATCAAATAATGCTTAGGAAATTTAGTTCTGATGAAGTTCGAAAATGTCACCCCTCTGAAAAATGGAGATGTCATCCCTTAGGGATAGTCCATTTCTGAATTCAATGGACTACTCAATAATGAACTATGCAACCACCAAGGTTAGAAAGTTACTAATAAAAATCATTTTCAGCCCATAACAGAGTAATGTAGGGTTGTAGGAAAAAATGCAGCTTTATGTACATGCTCCTGAATTATTGACGTTAACTCCTGGACTGGGCATCCTTTATATTTGGTTCATTAGAGAATTCGGAAAACAATTTTAATCTTTATGCCATCAGAGCTGAATATGTAAATTCGGATTTTTTTATTATAAGACAAAAAATAATCTCCTTTATTTCACAATATAAGATAAAACACATATTAACATTACTTGTTCTTTAAATATTAATGAAATAAAAACATAGAAATAGTATACTAGGTGAAATAAAACTCAAAAGTAAAGTTCGATCATATAAGTAAGCAACAACGGGCATGTCATGTAAATTGTAAGGCCAATTCACACTATACTTTAATAATTAACGTCATGTTGCATCAGTTCTCTCTAGCAGGATTAAAACTTATACAATTGCGCCTTTTTCCTATACTTTAAGGTAAACAGACAAATTCAGAACTTTTCTATCTTTAACTATATCTACGGTAGATTGTGAAATTATTTCCATCATATATATAGGCTATAAAGTTCTAGACGGTGGTAAAAGTCACATAACTGCAAGATTCGTCAATATTTAATAACTTTGAGACATTATTCAGCATGACATCTGTCAATACTAACACAAGTTGAATAATTATGTTCACTTTTTGGTGACCCTCCTCCTCAAGCGAACATATTTGTTGAAAACTAATCGAAAACGAAAAGAAAAAGTATGTTTTGTTTTGAAAACATATTTTTCAAAGCAATTACCCATTCCACACACTGATAATTTGCAAATTTTCCTCGTTAATTTGATCAAAGCTAGGCCATATCCACATAAGTTCAAGAGAGTGTAGACACAACTGAAACACAGAGCTGGCGGAATAGCTCTATGACAGCAATTCTCTGAACTACTCGTTCATCATTCTGTTTTGGAAATGCTTAACCTTTGAAACGTTCTTTGCCCTTTCTTGGTTTTGCTCGAAACATCTTTATGAGTGGCTTTGTGCCTTTCTGATGAGCTCCAGAAAAAGGGCGAAGAACGTTTCAAAGGCTAAGCATTTCCAAAACAGAATGACAGATTTCATAAAAATGCAATCCATTAGAATGAAAAATTTTTAAGGCAAGGTAGGTAAATAAATTCATTTTAGGCCTTTGTTCTCATTTTTAACTGAATTTTCATGACCGTAGGAGGTTATGTAGCTACTAGTTTAATCTGCACAGCCGTAGGGGACTGTGTGGATGCTAGTTGTTGAATGAGAATTTTCAAATAGGGAATTATACAAATTTATTTTAGGATTTTAATTTGTTAGCATAACCAGAATTCAGGTTATCGAAAGATGCAAAGATTTCATTAATATTTTTACACATAGTTTTTCTTTTATGAGATAGTTATGTTTTCTGCTGTTTGCAAAATCCTATAAGAATACGTTCAATATAATTAAAAGCAAACAAATAATAATTCACTTTTAAACATGTACATTATATAAAAGAATCTTGATTATTGATACCTATTTTAGCACATTATTGAAAAAAAAAAATTATTTTGTCATCCGATTCCCGACAATCCGAGTATCGAAATCATCCGAATATCTACATCACTAACTGAGATTACCATTTTTATTAATTAAAGAAAAACACAAAAGCCCTTTTACAAATTACCATTTGCCTTTAATATTACTAATATTTCAAAATTAAAATCAGATAATGAACTTATTTTTGGGGCAATTTAATGCCCGCAAACGAAAACAGACATTCCACAGGGGCTGATAAAAATAAAGGAGTATTATAATATACAAATAATTTCTTAATTATTGGATAATAATTCAGCATTTCAATGTTGCTTCGAGAATCGTCCAAGTACGTTAGAAGTTACGATTTTATTTTATTGCCCAATTCAGTCTTATCATCTTTTTAATCATTATTATTGGAGATGGCTGTATTAGATATGGCCGTGATGGTGGTTTCAATTACTTTTAAATGGTAATTTGAGTAGCGGATCCTCAATACAATACCAATGTATTCACCTATAGTCCGTTTTTAAACCAAGAGTAAACATGAAAGTGCCATTCACACCATATAAGTGACTAGAAAATACACTAAAACCTTTCTGGCATTTTGGGCAACCATCAATACACGACCACAGTGGTTTTGTGTGTATTTTATTACATTATATAATGCATCGACCTCTATTTGACCTCTAGGTATTTTATACAGCATCCAAACCATTTATGCAATATAAAGGCATCAGATATTTAGCCACTTTTAGCTTCAGATTTATACAAAAGGGATTAAAAATTGATATATAATGTGCAAACGATAAAATAGAAATTATAACCAAATAATTTATGGCATGAAATTAAAGTATTTACAACATGTCAGAATTTATGACTATTGCCTTGTGTAAAACTGGCGAAGCCGTATCCATCCGTATCCGTATGATTTAGCGTGTTAAATTTAAAACGCTCCTGGTTTAAAAACAGACAATACCTATAAGTACTTGTAGTTAATAGTTAAATTGTAGTTAAACTGCAATTGTAGTTAACTACTAGGCAGCTCTGTCTATAACACACTTCATAAAAAATTATATACATTCAGTTCACTTAAAAATTTAATCTCTGGGAAATTATAGCTATAAGACAATTCAGAAAACCAAAAAAATAAAATTGTGGAAGTGCAGTGCCATAAAAAGACAGACTTGCTGGCAGAGTAGCCCCATCTTACTCTATAGTGTGAATTAACCTTAATAGTACAATACAAAAATGTCATCTATTTCTGACATCTAACTTCCGCAAATGTTGTTAAATTATTTTCTGTAGGTATTTTATTTGTGGTGTTTGGAACGTGAACAAACTAATCATCAGTAGTTATTATAGAGGTATCACGCCAACTAAAAAAGAAAACAAAATTAAAATACGCCCTGAACAATTTTTAGTTGGTGTAATAACACTTAATAACAGTATGATAACCTTATGTTGTTAGCTGCTGCCTAGTAAACCGGATTTAATTTCACTTATATTGAAGATATTTACGGCGGTTATTACAAGTATTAACTGAGACCAGGCTTTACTCAAATTTTCTAATATTCAACTCTGATTGGTACATACTTATTGAAGTATTTTATCATTATCAAGACATTAGTAATTTATTAAAAGGATGAAAGGTAATTTCTCTCATATGTTAATAAATAGTAGATTATAGTTTAGGTTCACAATTTTTTATAAAATAAAAAATTTAAGGAAACTGATGATTGTGAAGTGTGACTAGAATTTGTCAAATTCCATCGAGTGTGAAATGTAAACATTTTCTGTTTTTTGAGGTTTAAAAACAATATTGACCATTTTCGATCACCTAATTTTGACACCTGATTTGACACAGTCTGGAGGGCACACAAACCTCATCCGATCACAGAGGAATGCATATGAGAACAACTAGAGATGAGTCGCTAGCAGAAGCAATTTAAACCTGTTTATAAAAAATAACAGCTTTTATCCATCTCTAGAAAATAAAACAATGAGTTGTACCCTCCACGCCACCAGCATGATGTAATCGAAAATGGTTTATTCAATAATAATAAATATTCAATTAAATTGACACCAAATAGGGTACTCGCATAATTTGTATTCATTTATTTATAAACATATACAGGCAAACTCATTAACACAGAATACAGTTAATACAACGAAAAGAGTGACAACAAAGATAGACTTACAGAAGATGAAAATGGAATAAAGATACCAGCAAAATTACTTAACGATGATATATGACTAGTTTTTGTTATCACAAGGAGTAATGTAAAAACTTAACTTAGGTAATAATTCTGGGCAATTACATTTAAAATTATTTATAAGTTTTTACGTTTGCGGAGTATAGTATCGGAACTTTAATTAAAATATTTAAACTGCAGGTTACAAAAATACATGTTAATCTGATTCAATCTTTTGTACATAATTATTGCAGCATGGTGACGAGACAGAGGAACTGTACTCAAAGCATGGTCTCACAAGTGAGCAATATAAAATCTTGAGAGCATATACATTGAAAGAATCAGAAGTTGTACATTTAACAAAGCCTACTCATTTTAATGTTTTGTTGGTTATATCAGCTATATTGCTGCAAAGAAAGAGCTGGATGAAGACATGTAAACTTATAATTATTACTTTGTAAACAAATACAGGACATCCTATTTAAAAATAGAAAGTTGGGGTCAAATCCACGAAACGGAAGTCACAGAAACATCACAGATAGTGTTCTTTTGATAGTATGTGACATAGATATAGCACACAATCGTTATAGTGTCTCTATGAGGGAGATGCAAGACGAGGTAACAGGCAGGAATAGCATCTTCCATCTTTATTATTCGAATTTATTTGGCAAGTTGGTAATAAACATTTCATGGAAAAAAGATTATTCGCTTAGTGCATGTTTTTACATAATTTTTAATAAATTTTAAATAAACCGATTAAAGTGTTTTTGAAGCAAACTATGCAATTACCCTATTAAAAATCTTAAGGTATGAAATTTATGAATATCTAGAATCATACCGATGATATTGATGCTCTCCATACATCAAGGTGATAAATATTTAATGACTCATCAGTCATCAGTACCACATGAGTAACCTCTACTTGTAATGTAATAAACAAAAAGGAATATTACAGATACAAGAAAATATTTTCAAAATTTCAGGAAGGATCAAAATCTTTCTTAATATTTACCTCGATATTTCTCAAAGTTACTAAAATGATACTATTCTATATATCTTTTTTAAATGATAATAAGTCTAGTTTCCTTTGATTAAAACAATTTTAGAACACAGCCTGTTTTACTTCATGCCATGATACAAATAGATAGATACACTCTCATTTTGGCATCTGCACTCGTTTACTAATTCAATCAGTTAAGTCAGTTTGAGCATATATTTATTTGCATCATGCTAGATACTGTATGTACAAGTTTGTATTTATTTTATTAACTTTCCTATTTGTCGTCCTTTTCATGACATTTCTCCAAAATGTTGTGGTGTTTTATATTAAATTTATTTTTCTTGTTTGCGATTTGAAGGACAACCCCTTTTGGGGGAATAATTCGTGGTGAGCAGTAAACTGTATAATGTGACAGTGAGTTTAAATAAGCAAGTTTCTTCTATATCTAGCTAAGCTAGATAGCATCGTTGCCATATTTCTAATAATATTTAAAAAATAAATACAAACTTGTTCACTGTATAAAAATGAATCTATAAAAGCAGTATAAATAGAAGCATTAAATAAATAGAGAGAACAGCAGAGCGTAATTTTCATTTAGTCACTAACACATTTAATAAAGTAAAATGGAATTACATCAAATATTAGACATAAATTTTACGAAAACATAAATCCGCTTATTCTTACCTAGATAAAACAATATTATTATCTTAAATATCACTGAAAAATATCTCTTGTATGCTCTACACTAATTAAGTAATTGTTATTAGCATTAAAGATGTTAACGCAAATGTCATCCAATTAAATGTATCACGTATGCTCAATATGATCTCTTTCTAAAGCTATTACATACCCATATAGGTAATAAAAGAAGCTCAGAAGATAAAACGCCAGTTTAATCCAGCCTTCTCGTTGACACCTCGTCAAGACATCTGCATTCATAATACTTGTAGGGTCGTATATACCATAATCTGACATTACAGGCCTTGTACGATATCTGTTGAAGTGGTATGCTATTAGAGGGATGTTTAAACACAAGGAAAACCATTCTCCAGACGCAGCAAACAGAATGTTGAATAACAAATGTAGTAGGTATTCAGGAAGAACGAGCTGCAATATTAATTAAATTATTAATAGGTCACTGTGGGTCAATCAATGCAAAATTGCTAATTCATATTTTAAGGAAACCAGCTGAAGTTTCAGTTAATTAGATTTAAATACAGATACTGAAAACTTACAGATTCCAGCTAGGTACGTAGGTTAAGATCGATTATTTAAAGTAAACAGAAAATTAAAAAAATATCCTTACCGGGTTTAAGCTGTTGCACTGATCTATAGGATTTTTGTAATCTGTTTTTAATTCGTCAAAAGCTATTACATGAAACAATGAGAAAAATATTAAAAATGCGTCTACGATTAAAGCTATAATATATGAAAATGCAGGAAAATTGAACGCCATGTTTACAAATTTTCACGGATGTCAGTTACGTGACGAAGCTTTTTAGGTTAGACAGATACGTTCGTTCATTTGTTCAACTGTGTTCGACCGTGTAAATTTGTTTGATGTAGAGTCAATATTTAAACCAGGATGAGTAACATTGAAGTCCCATTCACACCATAAAAGTAACCAGTAACCACTCTAATCAAAGATAGAGAATTAACAAGATAGGACAGCCGGCGGAAAACCTTTTATGCATTAGCGATGGCGCCATTGACCTCGACATTTAAATTGGAATTCTCACGCAGTTGCCACAATGTGACAATCAGACGGAGAAAGTAACATTAGAAAGAGAGGCATAGTGAAAAATGGACAACACTGTCCTGATAGAACGACCAAACTCAGCTGACTATCAGTACCCAAGATCATAAAAAAAAACAGGTTGCTTCGTAAATGTCACATAAAGTATTTCTATGTTTATATGTATCTATTTAGTTAGGATAGAATTGTACATTGAAAGCATAATTTTGAAACTTTTTTCTATAAAATGAGGAAAAAACGGCCACACGCAACTGTCATCGAGGTCTATACGTGACGTAGCACTTGTCGATGCTAATGAGTTAACCCATCTTTTAGTAAGCTTGATCAAATTCATTTAATGCGTACCCGACAAATCCCAAAACCATTTCCGCTGGATGTTTTGTCCCTTTAAATTGGAGTTCACAACTGTCTTCGTCTATTTCGTCTTCTCCGTCTGACCACAGTAGAGAAATATACAGTAGACTCACTCCCTATCTATACTCTATGTAGAAAAAAATGGGACTTGGTTTCCTAATTATGCTCTCGGCGCCAATATTCTTGACTTTGATGATGGTCTCGGATGATTAGGGGTCGAGCTTTGAGCTCTTTGCCCCAATCATCGCTGTAGACCTGGACCGGCCTCGTAAGAGTATTATGCTCTCGAACTAAATGTCAAATTTTTTGGTTATGTCTTATGTTGTAATATAATCATAGCACAAAATTCACATAATTAAGAAAGAGTTTAAAACATTAAAGAATACTGTCATAGTGTTACACGCATAATATACCTAATCATGTAATGAATCAAACAGTTCATTGATATTTGTCCGATTTCTAAAAAAAAAATTGCACTGGAAGCAGCTGGAATTGTTATTAAATTCCTTAATAATTTAAATAATTTGCGTTACTCATTTTTCTGATCGTTTTGAATTTTTGAATACGAAAACAAATAACACACAACAGGTAATCTTATTTTGCAACTTTTGAACAATTGACCTTCTATTCGCGCGCTATATCGAGAACTAATAACTTGTTTCGTACTGAGTGTAGCCCATGCGTCGATGGCAAAAGTGGGGGGTCATGGACAAAAATAAGCGGAAGTGACCCAACTGTATGTTATTAATCTGTGGTCTGACTGTCCTACCTTGTTAGTTCTCTAATCTTTCCTATAACCTTTTTGGCGTGTTGGGCAACCAACAATACACGACTACAGTGTATTTGTGTGTATGACTTACCGCGGTAAATTTGAAACGGTCCTTTGGTTTAAAAACATCAGACTAATAGACATGGCGTAATAGCAAAGGTTAGAGAAATTCCCTAATCTTAATTGGTAATAGTCTAGGAAATAGCTACATATATGTGGCTTGGGATACAACATGTTGGCATTGCTGTTATGTTTTAGCAAATATTTTTCTGAGTATTTTATCTTATGTGAGTCAGACCTCCCCCCTTCTCGTTTTGACGTCAGCCGCCCCAGAAAATATTCAATTTTGGAACAGAGCATAACACTGATGGGGCATGATGCTGGTGTTGAAAAGGGTATTTTGGCGATCAACATTCGATATATGCCAACATTTTCTGTTTGCCCATTTCCCAGCCAGCCAAAACTGGTGTTTTTCAAAAAAGAATGTTGGCAAATTCTCAAACTTGTAGTTTCTGTACCAAAGAATAGTAACATTTTTTCTCAATATAACCCCCCAAAACCCCCAAATATTCAAATGCCGATTATTATGCCAAAAAAGATACAAAAATGATACATTTAACGAGTAATGACAGCGAAATTATCCTTTTTGATATAATAATCAGCACCTATTTGAATGATTGGGGCACAGAATTGTTTTATTATTCTGTGATTGGGGGTTTTGAGGGTGGTGTATGGCTGGGTTACAATGAGAAAAAAAAATGTTGGCACTCACAGAGACTATTCTTTGGTAGGTGCAAAAACTACAAGTTTGGGAAGGTGCCAACATTTTTTTCAAAGCACCAGTTTTGGCCCGGTTTTGGCCAAAAGTCCAATTTTTGGGCAAAAGATTTGCCATTGAATAAATGTGGGTACATTGCATGTTGGAATTGGAGTTGGATTTGAAACAATGATGTATGCAATCACACGCATATCTGATTCTCACGTTATTATTGGAATCAAAGCAGCAATTCATGATATGAGAAAATCACGAACTAAAATGTTCGAATGATTTTTACGTGATTCGTCAATTTAAGTATGTAACTACTTTTCTTCGGTAACTGTATATTGTAATTGAATCCAAGAACTTAAATTATGGTATATTTTATATTTTTAAAAATCTCCCTATTCTTCCGGGTTTTCCGGTTATTAACGTACCAGTGACGTAACGTAACAAATTGAATTCGCGAAATGTCAAAAAATGCTATTTTTCGTTCACTTCTGTAAGCTCGAATTTTCGATGTCTCGGTGTTTTCATAAATTTTAAAATCTCTTTGACTGTGAAGATAATACCTACTTAATTATGGTAAGAAAAATTAAATTTTCCCCAGCAATCGATTTATTCTCTAAAATAAGCCCTTTTAAATTTGAATTTAAATTTTACCGCAAAGAACCGTACGTTACCGTATCCCGCATTGATAACGTCAGAGGTTACATTGTTCCATTGTTGGTAAACGAACATGGGTTGTGTATTATAAATACAGGTTACCTTGCAAAACCTTAACGTTTTATAATGGAAAGTAAGTGGTGTTTTGTGCCAAGATGCAAACATATATTCAAGAACGCTCCTGCGAGAAGGTTTTCGTGACAGTGCCAAAACAAAAACAACACAAAATAAAGTTACTTAAAGCCGCTAGACGTGGTCCACTTACAACAGCATCAGTATTTTTCTGCTGTGAGGATCATTTCAAAGTAAGTTTAAAACTTCATTATCATGCATGAGTATTAGTCTAAAATAATGAATAACTATACCTACCTAACCCTGTTTACATTGCAAGTTTATGAATATTTATAGGTTATGTTTATATAATATCAACCTTGTATGTATATTATATTGAACTACTATATAAGTATGTACAATCGTAATACAGGAATCAATAGACTACGTTACAGTACTAATAGATAAATACAGAGATAATAAAAAAGTTTAGTAGGTATTTATGTTGTAGCTTTAGAGCCCCTCACTTCTGTTATGGACGTTATGGTGAAAGGTTCATCTTTCTTCATAAATTCCGCGATCATGAACACATTCACTGCCGGTAAGTTTCCTGAAGTAGCTCTTACATTTTGAATTAAATCATAGGTAAAAACGTATAGCGCACGAAAATGAAATTATGCCTCGGCGGGTGAGACGCAAGACGCAAAATCTTTTGTACGCGCCGGCTAATTCCTTTATCGGCATACCCGGCGCTTTTGATATTTACTAAGAGGAAATACCTTATATCTATTACGACTATTATACAAAAAGTATATAAAATGCTGTGTTTATATACTACATACATGCGATATTACTGTTTGATGTAACCGATGACGTCACCAGGGTCACCACCAAAAATGGCGTGTTTCGCGTAGCTGTATTCAAATTTTATGTTATTTATTTGTTGAAATATTAATTTAATAGACGATTTATTGCTTTTTAAATACAGGGAAATGTTTTAATACATTAAGTACTAGAGTGGAGTGAAAAATTTTTTTTTTTATTTTCAAAAAGCTTGGGTGTGCAAAAGTTGCCACTTAGCATACGTAAACACGTCATAATTTATTTTTTAAATTTTGTTAATTTTTTAAGCTGCCGTAATGGCCATTTTTGTTTCCATTTTCGTGAATGACGCCATTTATGAACATTTTGAAAAACTGGTGGTTTTTTCAAATTTAATTATAAGGTAAAGGCACCAAAGGTGGACATGTTTAGGATACATTTTATTGTGACAGTTTAGTAAACGCCACTAAATATATTTTGAACATGGTAGTGTATAATCTCAAGGTCTATTTTTAGGGAAAAATGTTCAGTTTTGAATATTATTAATTATTTATAAAAAAAATCTTTAAAATACCCAACCTGTGCGGATCACCCAATAGTGAACATAGCATTTTTATGTTGGTCCAATAGTGGACCCACCAATAGTGAACACTATTAATACCAGCATAAAACAAGGTGAAAGCTGGAGAGATAAAAAGAAAATTAATGCAAACAACAACAATCAATAAAAAGTGTATTTAAAGAACATTAGAATAGGCAAAAAACATATTTTCTCCTTAACATTTAATGAACGAACCCATAGTGAACATGGTATGTCCGCATTGTGGACATGGTATGTCCACCACAGGTTCCTACTTTTGTATACTAATGAAACTTATAGCCACACTTAAATACCACACTTAAATACCATTAAAATAACATTGTAACACTGACAATATAAGTTAAAAGTCAGTGAACATGCCATGTCCATAATAGGTACATTCATCATTTCGTGTTCCTAAAGATGACATCCCATTATCAAACTTTAAAATCATTATTCAACAAGAATTCTAGTGAAAACTAAGTAAAATGAACTAAATTTTGTGAGAGTAATATATCATATTTTGATTATTATTAAAACTAAAACATCAAAAAGGAAAAAAGTCAATACTTACTTGTTCATTTCTTTGTAACAACCACTTGTAAAAACAATCAAAATAGTGCAACATCAACTTAAATTATCACTGTTCAAAAGAGGTGATGTCTAAAGGCGCGGTAGATGTACCGTGTTAACAACGAAGTTATACAGTGGTGCCAAACTATTCCATTTGTCACAGAAAGCTGTAGTTGACTAGTTTCAAGAAATTTAAAAATAAGTGTCCACTATAGGAGCTATGTCCATTATTGGTGACTTTACCTTACTTGTAATTTATTAGAGTAGATATATTCAAGATTAACTTGAAAAAAGAAATACTACTTCCTACGGATTTAACCTTTAGGTGCCACAAGAGTACGTAAATATTAGTAAAAAGCTGAAAATCGTTCTAATTTATAATTTTAATAAAATATATCATACGCGTAAAAAGTAGCTGATATATATTTATAAGCTTATTCAAGAACATAAGAACATAAAAATAAATAACATAACAATGCGTAACTTTAACTGCAAAAAAATATATTATAGATATAGGTAAATCAAATTTATTAGAGAATCACAAAAACAGAATAAACCAACCACCAAAAGTTATTGTTCTATTTTGAACTCGGACTTTTTATTAAAACTGGGCATTATGGTTCTTTTAATATGCTTCTAATGTACCCATTCCTTTCAGTTTTGCAAATTGTTGCAGAGACTTCAGTCACTAAGCGAATGCACCGCTCTACAGCTTGTGTGTGACATAAGAACCTTGGAAAAGTTAGCTGACAATGTTCCGTAATGGATCTTTGGATTTCTTCGCGATTAATCGTTTTAGTTATGGGCGGTTCAACATTAGAAAAGTCCTTGTAGCTTATTATCTCATAGTAGTTTAAAGCCTTAAAATTCAGCTCCGGAACAAACTTTCTAACACTGTTCGACACCCTTTTATTGTTTCTAGTCTTTAAAAATGCTATTCTTCTGCTGGTTTCGTTGTTATCTTTCAGCATAGCCAACATTACATTTTCAGTATGCGCAAAATATGAGTTCCCTTGTATCACCGGATCAACAACTTCTTTAAGTTTATTTGGTAAATATCTGCTATATGAAATCAACTTCCAAATATGACGTGCATCATTCCAGCATTATTCTAGCTCTGTCTTAATTGAAAACCAGGTAGGGGCATACACTTTGACAATATAAGTGGCCAAAGAAATAAGAGTTTCTGATGGGTCACTGGTACTTGTATAGAGGCGAAGTATGCGACTTGCAATCATCATCCATCTTGAATGTGCTACTGGGCCCGGTTGAAGATCGGCAAAATTTTGAGGGCACGTGCCAGATGTAACAGTTTCAGTAATGTTATAGAGATATTTTTGGTCATTACTCACATGACGTAAATCAATTTTGGGTAGCGCAATTCCCTCAATCTGTTCATAAATAACAATAGACCGAACCTTTAAAGAGATACCAATCAGCCCTGGGAAAGACTTAGGTCCATGTGTTGCTCCATTCAAGTGTATTAGCAAGTGGAAGCTCATTCATATGAAGGAGGAAAACGAACCAGTGAAGAGATTTTATTAGGTCTTAACGCAGGCGTGGGTTGTATTCCAAAACAAGGTCCAGAGGTTAAAAATTCGAATATTTAGCAGCCTTGCGGCAACTCATAACTTTTTAATACATAACTGAGTTTTTTTTTAGAGATTGGCCAAATTATTTGAATGACTTTTTATACCCAAGCTAAACTTTTATACAAAAAAATAAATAGATATGAACACTGTTTGCAAGCGGGTTTTTCCAAAACTTTAAGGTCTTTGCGGCACTTCAAAATAACATTAGATTTTAATAATATTTTATCCTGGTATTGCTTATCTGGTGTAGCAACTTTTGCAACCCCAAGCATTTCTGATTTCCAAAAAAAGTGAAAAAGTGCCTTTTTTCACTCCACCCTATTAAGTACTTCATTTTAATAATGTCGAAAAAGCTAATTTGCATAGTATAGTGAATACACCTATGCCAATTTCGATCTTTCGATATCGACGTTAGGAAGCCTTCCTGCTGATGTATGTATAGGTATAGTTATGAACATTTAAACATTTGATGTTTTGGTTTTTCCGGCGAGACTAATTGAAATTTCAAAACCACTCCGACCATAGCACATCGTGTTAAGTGACGACTTTCACGGCGGATTTCTAAATTCGAATCCTGTACGGGTGTACTTTTTAATTTGTTTTGAACGTTTTGGCTGATACTCAATCAATCAATAATCTAATATTTAGCGAAACAATTGTCGTGTTGACAATACATCAGTTAAAATTAAAAAAACAGTTCAGTGTTTTATTTGTTAAATTATTATATAGTGTTGACATGAATTATCACAAAGTAAAGGTCGAATCTATTAACTATTCAAAAAGTCTTTTTACAAAAAAAACAACTCATTTTTAAAAAAATTTCTCGCAAATTTCTATGGAAATTTTTTTGCGCAAAACTGCTTTATTTTATCTTGGTAGTCATGATATAGAATATACCTTTTGTCCTATGGCTCAATACCAAGATATTACCAATCTAAATTTCACAAGACACCGCTCACAAATAATACCTACATTGAAATAGTAATCGAGCGAACAATACCGGTAAGGAACTAATATCAAATTACAGAGCGATTTCTTTACTATCTGTATTTTCTAAGCTTTTTGAACTTGCGTATGCTGGTCAGTTAAAAATTTACTTTAATAAAAATAATATACTATCTTCTAGTCAATATGGCTTTAGGGAGGGACACTCTACTCAGGATGCAGTTACTTCCTTATACACATTTATACTTCAAAATATTGACCAAAAAAAGAAGTGTGAATGTCTATTCTTTGATATGTCGAGAGCATTTGATACAGTAAATCACGAATTGCTACTTAATAAAATGTGCGCTTATGGTATAAGAGGAGTACCTAACGCCTGGATTAGGTCCTACCTAACTCAACGTACTCAGAAAGTCATATTGAAACTCGGCAGCATGTCGTATCAATCAGATGATAAGCTGGTACCAACGGGGGTTCCTCAAGGTAGCACCTTAGGACCTCTTCTCTTCCTTATTTTTATAAATGATCTGCAAAGCCACTTAAAAGTAACGAATGCCTTCCATGTTACTCAATTTGCTGATGACGTGGCAGTTGCATCAACAGCTGACAACGTACATGAGTTGTCAAGTAATGCAAACATCTGCACCTCACTTATGAATAGATATTGCGATAAATTTGGGCTAAAACTTAATGGGACAAAAACTCAAATGTTGATGTTTGCCAATAACAATCATGATTATAGCTTATTAGTAAAAATAAATAATTTATCTATAGAAAACAGCCACTCTGTAAAACTGTTAGGCATAACTATTGATAGTAATTTAAACTGGTTTCAACATATTGAAGGCTTAACAAAAAAAATTTCAGTTAGAAGCTATGTCATCTGGAAACTTCGTTCTTACGTGAGTTTAGAAATACTTAAAAACTATTATTTTGCACAGGTGCAGTCATTATTAAATTATGGCATTCTCTGCTGGGGCAACTCCAGTAGAGTTAATCATCTATTCATTATACAAAAAAAGATAATTAGGACTATGTTGTTCAAAGGTTCTACCCATTCATGCAGAGATTTGTTTATTTTGCTTGGAATACTAACGCTGCCAGCTTTATATATTTTATCATGCTGTTTGTTTGTTAAGTCTAATATTAATCAGTTTATCCAGTTTTCCAATCGAAATATACAATATAGCTTAAGACACACGAATGACATTTTACTGCCTAAACACAATCTCTCTGCTGCTAGCAATGGTGTGGCAGTTATGCCTATTAAGATATACAACCATCTCCCTAATTATTTGAAAGAAATAGCTGGTTTAAAATTGTTTAAATTAAAATTAAAAAAAATACTATTACAAAAAGCAATTTACAGTTTGCAAGAATTTTTTAGTATTACCCTTTAACACAGGTAACAATTATTGTATTACTACTGTTTTATATTTTTCCTTTTCGTGTGTCGTCCTTTTCTTACTATTTTCTTTAAAAATAAGTATTTTACTATTTTATGATTATTATTTGTACAGGGATTTTATGATTGACTAGACTATCAATAATATTGTTGTTGGTAGCTCCCCATACGTTTTGACTAGGTTTTCATCTAGTTATTGAAAACCATTATCTTTATATTATATTATTGTGACGTTTTTTATATACATGCAATGCATGTCTACTTAAATAAAGAGTATTATTATTATTATTATTATTATAATCCGGCTCTGCCTTTTACCTCGTCTCTCATCTCACCCGTCCCTTAACAGTTGGCCTCTTAGCAATTACGCATACTATACTCTGTTGGAGATTGAATTCTGAACAACTTTCAAAATTTCAGCCCGTCTGTTTGTTCGTCTATCTGTCCGTCCATTTGTCCGTCTGTCCGTCTGCCTGTCCGTCCGTCCCGTTTCTTGTAATCATGATAACTTAAGAATGAAAAGTCCGATTGTATTGAAATTTGAACAGTAAATTATTAGTGTTGGCTAGAGAAAGAGCCCCTATTCACTTTGAACGAAATCGATCAATAAATAAAAAGTTATTAATTATTAAAACAAATTTTTAATCATTTCTTTTCATGTTTTGTAATTAAAGAAAAAAATGTCTAAAACGAAAACAATTCCACCTCTCCGGGGAAGGTTGTTTAAAAAATGTAGAAGAGAAAATAATTTAAAAAAAATCGGTAAAGGTGTTTACATAGAACTTCCCCCTTTATTTATACATGGCAGTTACTCTAAAAATTATTAATTACGAAACGACATATGAGAATAATAATCGGAATGTAGTTATCACTATTATTACTTACAAAGAAAACCTGATAACTTTGCTAAAAAAGAATATACAAAGTGGTCATCCGATAGCAAAAATTCAATATTAAATAAAAGGTGCCAAATATGGAAGGCCACCATGGTTGAATTATTTCTCAGGATGACCACCCTGTATATTTTTCAATAAAACTGTAATAGGTGTCTTCGTCGCCTATATTTTTAGTTGCACATCCACTTAATGGAATGAAATTTTTTTTCATCTATTCTAGTGGTAAAAACAAATCAAATATATTGTTCTATATTCTACTATCTATTTTATTTTTTATACGTTCGAAATTACTTTTTGAAGGTAAATTGAAATGATTTTATTGAGCGCCAAACAGTTTCTTAAAAGCTGTTAATATTATAGACTATAGAACACCATTAGCATGACCATCTACAATCTATAGAATGACTCTTACTCAGGGTCCAACGAAGTCGGTTCAATAAATGCTCATTGATCAAGATAACAATCTAAATAAATCAAACTCAGTATTGAACGAACAAAGTATTAATTTATTAACAAATTTGAACTTGGAATGTAATTAACAAATTTAAATAACAAAATCTAACTTAACTAAAATGATAAATATGGCCTTTATTTAAAATAAATATGTACCATGGATTTCTGATATTGTAAAGCTTTACCTTGTCTTTCTTTTGAGTCGAGTAATGTTAAATTATAACCTCTAACTGGTTATTATGATCCTTGAAATATAATGTCACTTGACTGACTTTTTAAACCTCTCAAGGCTTCTTCTTCTTCTTTTCTGGATTGACGTTTGTTTATAACCTCCAATTTATTTTCAAGATTTCCTTGAAATATTTCTATCACTTGATTGACGTTTGAAATTTCTTCACCATATGAATTTGCTAACTGAATTAACAAATACTTCCCTCTTCTAAATCTGCTTTCCGGATAATCTACTTCTTAATACTTTCAAAGTATACTCACTTCTTATATTTAATCAACTTTTACAATTTATTCTTGATATCAATATATCTGGATTGTAATATCCTAACCTTCAAATTATTAACCACTTTTCTTTTCTTTTCAATTTATTTATTTATTCTTGGATGAATATTTTTCGCAGGTCGCTGTTCAGCGGTGTATGATCAACTGATTTGTTATTTTTAGTCGTTTCAATGGGTTAATTTCCAATATTTCAATTGTTTTTTTTCTATTTTGATCTAATATTTCAAAATTTAATTTTAATTTAAAATTTAAACTATTCAGTTTTGTTTGTTCTTTACCTTAAGTGAATACTGTTTTTAATTCTTTATTTTTCCTGATAAGTTTCTTATTCTACTTTTCAGGATTAAGTGAATAATTATAATTACTCGAAATATATTGACATATTACATACACTTTCTTAAAATCTACTTATAACTACAATTAACAATTCCAATCTCAAATAAATACTAATTCATACATTTAGATGAATAGCAATGATAAACACAAAATGCTAGTAGTTAAAAACGTACTGCAGTTTCCATACTGACAGAATACTTATATTATAAACTAAAACAAGAAATTGATACGCCAACAAACATTTAACATCATACTATTAGTCCTTTCTTTCTGCATGATGTGAAATATCATTTACAAAACACCTTTCTGCAATGATATTTGAAAATATCTGAAAACTTAAAATGTCATTCAGTGTTTTGTAATATATGGACTTACTATTTCTAAAATAATTACGCTGCACTGCAACTACTGTTGATAGTCTTTCATTCAATATTCATTTTGTGTAGATTTACAGTGTTTCTACACAAAATATGATTTTCAGCCCTAAGTTTTGACATGCATGTCAGATTTTGTAAAATTTATTTTTTGTTTTCCAATTTCATTCTAAATCATTTTAAATGAGATTGTGATTCTCTATCAGTTCATGTTTTATTATATACTATTTAGAATAACCTTGTTAAACTAAAATAACTTCATTTTATGTTTATTTAAATATTTTGTTCGTATTCAATATCAAGTTTCATTCTCTGCATCCTACTCGATGAGAATAAGTGAACTTGAATCAATTAAATAAACCACAGATACTCCTGCTTCTGTATGATCCGTTAAAGTAAAACTGTTATGATTAATTCCTAAAATACATACAAATTTGTGAATTTTATTTATGATTTCAAACACGACACTTAGGTAGTGTTCCACAGTGTGGATATACAGCAATATATATACTTATATATATTTTTTAATGGGTTTAATTAATTTTTTCATTATCTATTACCTTTAGACGGTCCACCCTGTATATTTTAAAGCTATAATAGTTTAATCATCTAACCATTTAACCATTTCTTCGCTGGCAGTAGCGTCAGCTATACCTGCTACCTACTGCACCTACCAATTTGACTGTTCTCCGTCAAGTAGTTTTCTTTATAGACAGGCAGCAGACAGACAGACAGACAAACAGGCAGGCAGACAAGCAGGCAGACAGACAGATCGACGGAACTGAAAAACCTGCATTTTCGTAATCTACATGACCTGAAACGTGAAAATCCGAAAAAAATCTCGGAGGATGATTTTTTCTCGAATACAATATTTCTCTTCGGTATGCGAGGGACAGGCTCGTCGAGAGGGGGGGGGGGTCGGTGGTGTTTCCCCCCCGGGCCCAGAGCTTTTGAGGGAGCCCGGATTCTAGGAGATGGCGATGCATATGCTAATTTCGATTGTATTTGTATTAGTTAAGGTAATAGAAGGCATACTCTTTGTAAATTGTAAGAGGTAATAAATAAATTTTTGATGTGGAAAATCATGTTTGAAAGTATTGAGTCGTAAGAAGCACTAATCCGCTTTTCGAAATTCTACAACCGAAGTAAAAAATGACATTGTAAGGAATACCACCCTTCGCTTTTCGAAATTGCAATCATTGAGATAAATATTCTACTGTGAGGAATGCCACTACAGCTCTTCAAAATTATCTCGTAGAACAGGGAGAGGGGAGGGGGGCGCACGTCACTACCCCCGGGCCCCGATTTTCCCTCGACGGTCCTGGCGAAGGAATATAAATTGAAAATTAACATTACATATTGTTAACTTTTCCTCTTAACAATGTTAAGATGCATCTAAAATTGTCCCCATAAGTGGCCACTAATTATCCCATTTATTTCCATTTTCAAGAAAAATAAATGCCAGAAAATGTTAGCTGTAGTTCATAAATTTAACTCGAATTGTTTGCTTAATAAACTGTTTATTGTATCCAAATGCTGGTTGACAGTGTGATGTAGTCGTGTTTTACAAAACTAATGCAAAGAAAACAACTTAATATTCTTTAACACTTAAGAGCACTTCAGACCTTTTTGTTTCGGTGCACTCCACCCCCGTAAATACCTACTTGATTCTCAAACGAAACAAAAGAAACAAAAGTATCTAGAGCTAATGACACAAGTAGCTGTGTTGCATTCCGGACTATTAAAAGAAAGATTTATGGCATAAAAAAGTGGCTTTCCTAAACGTCTACAAATTGTCGAGCCGGCAAATGAGTCCCATTTATCACGGACCTAATACACATCCAAGTTAATTTCGTATGTGCACTGGAATAAATCTGTATTGTTGACACTTTTATTTGTTTGGAATCTTGAGGTTTAAGGTTTAAATTTGCAAGTGGAAGTCGCATTCTAACGCGGATGGAATGATTCACTCTTGGACAAGCTGTTAGTCTTACCAAAATCAGATTTTCATTGCTCTATACAGATATTTTATTTTCTTTATACACCGATGTATATACATTATACAGCAATCATTTTATATACACTTAAGAGTGTAACAGCAGCATATAATTCTTTTGCTTTTTGTCTGATTTGAATCAAACTGATCTTAAAAGAGGTTATCAAGGTCTATTTAACACCATAAAATCACTTTCCATCTTTAAATGCAAGGCTATCTATGATACTAAATTGTATGAAAAAAAAAATTGAAAAAATCACAGTAGGCATTTTTTAATCAAAAAATTTTGTTAACGAAATTTGTTCGAACTCGTTCAAAAACCCTGAATCTGAAGTTTAGTTAAATTCCGAAAAGTTATGAACAATAACGCAAAGCGAATTAAGGCATGTATTAGGGCTGATTGAGGTTTGATAGAACATAATATTTAATTCCTTTGGTGGTATTTACGATTCATTTGTATGTAAATTGTTTCAAAAAAATAAATTTAGAAATAATTTTTTTTAAATGCCCCAAAAGGGATTATTTTCATCAAGACCTCGGCTTCCGAGGGGCCTCGTGCCCATTTCTATTTTGATTTAATTACGACTCACAATCCAAAAAACAAAAATAAATTACCCACACATAACATCTCATGGATATGTACATCCATAGCATATGCATTAGATGTTGGATATTGAATATGTATTGTTAAATATCCATATGATATGAAATGTATATTCGGCTACTGACATTCATCAGTGCCATATACAGTTTATATTGCTGGAGGTATATACATAATGATTTATACATAATATGACCATTAAGATATAATTAAATTAAACACGTACACGAATTTTATCTCATTATCTAATGCACATGCGCTACTAATTTATGGCATAGTACGTCGGTGCACCACGCATCATTTGTTTAAGGATTGTAGTTCGCAACAGATGGTAGCCATTAAGCCCTATAGTGTTGCGTGCATAGTGTTTATGTGTGATGGAAGTTAACTCTTTCTCATTCTCTGGATTTTATATTTGCTTATTGCTATATCATGCTGTTACATATGCACGGAGCTCCCATGATGATGCAATTCTTTAGATTTGTAAATACATACTCTTTTAGGGTTAGAAAATTTGCAATATATGACGTGTCTTTCATATCCAGTGAATGTACATTGCATATGTTTATGTACATTCGTTGGATATGAAATAGATATTGAAGTCGACGACAGATGTATATGCTAGGAATGTTAATTCCACGTCCATTACATGTACATTAGATATACTTTCTCCATCTTATGGATATACATATCCGTAGACTGAATATACACTGTATGTACATTGCATATCATTTTGTTATGTGGGTATGCTTATTAGAATAACTCAAAATGCGAGGCGACAAATACATTTTTATAGAGATCATCGAAAGACTGACCTACGCCTATGGTTAGTAACATATTAGTGATACCACAAGCTAATTTTTTGATTGCAAACAAAATTATAAAGGGGGGGGGCTACATTTGCATATGGGGCCAGGGCCTCAAGGATGCTTAAGCCGTCGCTGTTTACAATGTTAGAAAAAATAAATATCGGTGATGGTATTTACACAGAACTTCCCTCTTTATTTATACAGTTTGGTCAGTCTAAAAAACTATTAATTATAAGAAATGACAGGAGAATAATAATCGGAATGTAGTTATCACTATTGCTACAAAGAAAACCTGATAACTTTTGGTTAGAAAAATATAAAGTTGTCATCCCACAGAAAAAATAAATAATAAATAAAAGGTGCTAAATATCGAAGCGTAAATAACTTATCTAAATGTATGTTTTACGTCTCGACGCTGACCGACGCCTAGCGTCGTTTTATGTAAAACGTGTGTTTGATAAATTTTGATACCTAGATTCATATTCTTGCATTTTTACGTTTCGACGCCGACCGACGCTTAGCGTCGTTTTTATAAAATTTGTGTCTTTGATAAATTTTGATATCTAAACGTGGTTCTTCCATATTTACGTCTCGACGCCGACCAACGCTTAGCATCGTTTTTGTAAAACTTGTGTATTTGATAAATTTTGATACCTAGATTCATGTTCTCGCAGTTTTATGAGACCCATCTTTTTATGGAATATTAATGTAGAGCCTATTAGAATTACTCGAGTTGTGTGACTTTTTAAATTTTTTATCCACAGCTCAATAAAAATTTGAAAATTTCAAAAGTTCTTTATTTCTATCCCCTGTATATTTTGCAGATTTTGTAAATGTCATATCAGGTTTGAAAGTTAGCCAAGTTTATTTTGAATGTCTTATCGAAGCTTCTTCTGTAATTTTTTTTATGACATATGCTCCAAATATTATTAAAATTCTTGACCAATTATTTCCGCATACTAAAGTGCAAATATAGTCAAGAAGTTTGCCCTTAAAGAGACTTGGAAAGAAAATCTGGATGTGGAAGTAGTGATTCCTTAGGCAGCGGTTTTTATTAATTTAACTGATGATCAATGTCATTTTGATAGCAAACACAGTTATTACCATACATTTAGTAACTGCACACGGCTGTAGGTGTCTTCCTATGTAGCAATTTAAAAAGTTTTACTTTAATTTACCTTTTTCGTCGAAATATTAGAAATACATATATTTTTGTATTTACTTTTTGGAAAATATGTAATAAGTTTAGAACTTCAAAATATAGTTTAAGAATGTCAATGATATAACATGTAACAAAATTTAAAAACTACAAAATATTTAGCCACAAAGCGATCAACGAATATTCGCATAACCGCCTAAGAGAAAAAATCGTTACTGCTCACGGTGTAGTTAGGAGCATCTGTTATCTTTTTAATTAAAAAAATTACAGGTTAAGCTGTATTTTCATGAAAGAGTTAATGATGGGAGTAATTAGGAACGAAGTCTACCTGGAAAATGTCCTAATATGTTTGTGTCCGGTATTTTTCACCTAATGTTTATTTAACAGTTAATAGACACATTATGTTATTTAACTTACAGCATTAAATTAAAGATCTTGCTTTGTATATCTTCTGTCTCACTACAAAATATTTTTTTACGAAAAGAGTGACCGGAAAATCGACCTCTCTTTGCAACTTCTATAACTTTGCGTGAAATTGACAAGAGTGAATGCAAAAGATCTCGAAATTTTATCGCCCTATCCGATACTGTAAATGTTCTTTTACTTCCACATCCACGTAGTGGATTGGAAGTATAGTAATCGCAAAAAAAATTTCAAAAATTTTTATTCGTGAAATAGGTTTAGAATGTCATGAAACGTCGAGATTTTAAATTTGAGCGAAAAAAAAATTTTCTGTCTGTCTGTCGGTCTGTCTGTAACTTTTTTTGTCCGCACGCTTTCTCCGGAACGGTTTAAGATATTGACCTGAAATTTTGTACACGTATATATTATAACGAGATCTGGAACTGGATTGTTTTTTGAGGAAATCCGGTGAAGGGTTGGGGGTTAAATAGGGGTAAATAGGGGGAAATAAGTAAAGCAAGCTTGTAAGAGTACAGAAACTTGAAATTCGGTGTATGTACTAGAAGTTAAGGCCTCAGATTTTTTTATAATATTTTCAACCCCCCACCACCCCTACCCCATTAAAGGGGTTGATAAAATAAAGTTGAGATATTCATTTGAAATTTCGTACACGTATGTATTATAACGATGTCTAGAATTAGATTA
Organism: Stenurella melanura; assembly: GCA_963583905.1. Classification (NCBI taxonomy): domain Eukaryota; kingdom Metazoa; phylum Arthropoda; class Insecta; order Coleoptera; family Cerambycidae; genus Stenurella; species Stenurella melanura. Next base: position 21,912,221 of record OY757311.1, on the reverse strand, counting down.
TATTTTGGGATGATTCCGTTGAAGGGTTGGGGGTTAATTTGGGGTAAATAGAGGAATATAAGTAAAACAAGTTGGTAAGAGTACAGAAACTTGAAATTCGGTGTATGTACTAGAAGCCAAAGCGTCAGATTTTTTAATAATATTTTTCAACCCCCACCACCCCTACTCCAATTTGAAAAGGGTTGATAAAATAAAATTGAGATATTCATTTGAAATTTTCTACACGTATGTATTATAACGACATCTGGAACTAGATTATATTTTGAGATAATTCCGTTGAAGGGTTGGGGGTTAAATAGGGGTAAATAGGGGAAAATAAATAAAGCAAGCTGGTAAGACTACAGAAACTTGAAATTCGGTGTATGTACTAGAAGCCAAGGTCTCAGATTATTTATAATATTTTTCAACCCCCACCACCCCTAAGTACTTCATTATTAAAAGGGTTGATAAAATAAAATCGAGATATTCATTTGAAATTTGGTACACGTATGAATTATAACGACATCTGGAACTAGATTATACTTTGAGATGATTCCTTTGAAGGGTTGGGGGTTATTTAGGGGTCAATAGGGGGAAATAAGTAAAGCAAGCTGGTATGAGTACAGAAACTTGAAATTCGGTGTATGTACAAGAAGTTAAGGCCTCAGATTTTTTTATAATATTTTTCAACCCCCACACCACCCCTACCCCATTAATGGGGTTGACAAAATAAAGTTGAGATATTCATTTGAAATTTCGTACACGTATGTATTATAACGACGTCTGGAATTAGTTTATATTTTGAGATGATTCCGTTGAAGGGTTGGGGGTTAATTTGGGGTAAATAGAGGAATATAAGTAAAACGTTGGTAAGACTACAGAAACTTGAAATTCGGTGTATGTACTAGAAGCCACAGCGTCAGATTTTCTTATAATATTTTTCAACCCAACCACCCCTACTCCAATATGAAAAGGGTTGATAAAATAAAATTGAGATATTCATTTGAAATTTAGTACACGTATGTATTATAACGACGTCTGAAACTAGATCATAATTTGAGATGATGCCGTTGAAGGGTTGGGGGTTAAATAGGGGCAAATAGGGGAAAATAAGTAAAGCAAGCTGGTAAGACTACAGAAATTTGGGATTCGGTGTATATACTAGAAACCAAGGCCTCAGATTTCTTTCTAATATTTTTCAAACTCTACCACCTCCGCTTCATAATTAATGGGATTGATAACATCAAATTGAGATATTCACTTGAAAGTTAGTACACGTATGTATTGTAGTGACATCTGATTGAGATGACTCCATTGAGGTGGTAGGTTGTAAATAGTGGAAAATAAGTACGGTAAACTAGAAACTTCATTTTTAACGTATATGGTAGAAACCAACTCCTCAAACTTTTCTATGACATCTACCCCAAATATTATTAAAATTCTATGACCAATAATTTCCACATACTAGAGTGCAAATATAGTCAAGATGTTTCCTTTAAAGTGACTTGGACGAATAATCTGGATGTGGAAGTAGTGATTCCTTAGGCAGCGGTTTTTTTAGGGGTAATCCCACCCCACCTCTATAATAACGGAGGTGAACTAACATATGAAGAACGTTTACTCTTAAAAGGGGGCGAACGTGGGTGTAATGGGTATAATGCATAAAATCTAGCTAAAATAGTTATTTTTAATGCTGGAATGCGAAATGTCATTTTTGTATTCGAGAATGAAAGTTGTGCGAGCGCCATCGAGAGAAAAATCGTTGAACAATACAAAAGAATTTCGCAATCGAGTTTCAAACAACATTTTTATGATCTGTATTAAATTATACTGAAAACGTTTTGACAGTTCTAACAACCAATTAAATTTCGTTATTTCTTGTCATGTGACACAAATCACCCAATCGTTTTAACATTACACTGATAATACCATCCAGTGAAATGTTCAATCTCTACGACAACAAATTTATTTAACTTTGACAACTTTATAATAACTGCAAAATAAATTTCAAAATGTCACGTTTTGGCAATGCCAATTCTCAATTTATAAACGCGCTATACAAAGAAACAAATCCAATAAATACCACAAAAAGTCACAAATACACATGGGGAATATAAATAATTGATTTGTTGTGTTGCGACTTTTTGATTTTATTTTTTCAAAAAATTTTCTGAACGAATATCCCTCTGACATTTACATGCCAGCGCAGAAAGTAGCCCAAGAGAGAAGAGCGCCAGAAGAAACGACCCAGCTGGTAGGGTCCAACAGCCAGGACCAGGGGAGGTCTGGTAACATCGCCTACACCGTCCGCATTTGCGGGTGTCAGTGTCCTAGGGATATTATAGCTGAAAACAGTGGCGGACTGATACTTGTTGGTGGTTGTGGCGCAGTGTTGCCAATAATATTAACTGTAATTATCAGTCGACTAACATGAAAATGTCCAAGAATGTCCGATTCAGTGTTGCCGTAGACTTTCCGGCGATTTCCGTAGATATTAAGGCAGGTAGATTTAGCTAAAGGTGTTTTCTTACAAATTTTGAAGAACGGGAGAGGATGGTCCGAATTTATTCAAAGTCCGAAAAATATCCCCTCAACGTTAAAAAAAAGTCCGCCGATAGGCAACACTGTTGTGGCGGCGATATATAGCGAGGGGCGACAAAGCCATATCTCACATGCCCACGAACGTTCTCAATATGTAAGGGGGGCGTTTTGAGCTGGGAGCGTTGTGGCGATCGCCACCACGCCACCATTGTCAGTCCACCGCTGGCTGAAAATATTATATTTTGCATCTAGAGTTCACTACCAACTGTAGATTTTTTATTAGATATGTGAATGGAAAATGTGCAAAGCAGCAGGTTATTGGTATTGTTATGAATTACACCCCCTTGGAACTGGAAATTGATACGCCTATGCCTAATAGTGAGTGACTGGAAACTTGTAGAAAGAAATGGACTTTTTCTAGAGTATGGTGAGAAGATTCTTGATTGTTTCTGGATGGATCTAGAGAGGCAATTTCGGAGTATATAAGGCGCGATTACCAGCGCAGAAGAAGAAGTTTATTAAAGAGAAGTGTTATAAAAGTGAAGAAGTTTATAAAAGTCGATTTTTCCGGCTAGTTTTTAAATTTATTGGCCTTCAATCATCTAGCAAAGATATTTAAAAGCTTTCATTTAACTTGCAATGTTAGTTTGTTAGTGTGTTAGTTTGTTTAGGTCACTTCTTACAATCAAAATTTTGACTGGTTCTAATTAAGCTAAAGCATTGAAATCTTCAACACGTATGTAGGTCCGGTGATAATGCAACATAGTATAGCTATTATCGGTCTAAATCCAATATGGCGGACGTCCCAAGATGGCGGATTGCCTTTTTCTTCACAATCCCCTTGATATGGGTATCAAATGAAAGGCTTTGACGAGTAAAATGTGATAAACTATGTGACGTCATTCTAATTTCAATATGGCGGACGCCCCAAGATGGCGGAGTATCTTTTTCTTCACAACCCCCTTGATACGGATATCAAGTTAAAGGGCTTGACGGGTAAAATACGTTAAACTGTGTGACGTCATTCTAAATTCAATATGGCGAGCACTCCAAGATGGCGGAGCATCTTTTTCTTTACAACCCCCTTGATATGGATATCAAGCTAAAGGGCTTGACGAGTAAAATACGATAAACTCTGACGTCATTCTAAATTCAATATGGCGGACACCACAAGATGGCGGATTATTTTTTTTCTTCACAGCCCCCTTGATATGGGTATTAAATGAAAGAGTTTGACGAGTAAAATACGATAAACTCTGTGACGCCATTCTAAATTCAATATGGCGGACGCCCTAAGATGGCGGTGTATCTTTTTCTTCACAACCCCCTTGATATGGGTAACAAATGAAAGGGTTTCACGAGTAACATACGATATACTATGTAACGTCATTCTAAATCCAATATGGCGGACGCTCTAGGATGACAAATTATCTTCTTCTTCACGACTCCCTTGACATGGGTATCAAATGAAAGGGTTTTGTTTGTTTGTTGGTCTGTAAAATAAGTAAAGACTAAAAAGTAAAAAATCTAAATTTGAAACTATTTAACTTTTAATTTTTGTAAAAAAAAAATTTCAAGCTGGCATTTGGGGTGAATTGTTCTCGCATTGGTAGGAACTTACCTCCCAAATATGAATCAAATCCAAGCCGGGAGAGCTAATCCATGCTTATAAGGTCTTTCTTCAAACTTATGAGAACAAAATCCTCCATATACGACAACGGAGCGGTAGAGTAGTAATAAATTACCTGAATTTATAAAACAAGCGAAGAATGTCTTTCTGTTTAAAAAACATTTGTATAAAGTCAGGAATAAATAATTCTAGTTTACTTTATGCATTAGGCTGATTGTTAAATATTAAGTTAATTTTATTTAATTAATTTTAATTATTCCACAAATATTATATCCTAAACTAAATAATGAAAATGTATTTCTTTTTGTTTTTTTTGTAATACGTAGTAACAGTAAATGTATTTTTAAGTATACCACATCTATGTGTAATAGTTGTAGTGATGCACGATATATATCGATGTATCGAAAACATCGATATTGCCATATAGACGATATCCGATATTTTTACATCGATATATCACATTCTTAAACATCGATGTAATATCGATATATCAGCAATATCGAAAACATCAGACAGAGTGTATTAAAAAAAAACAAAGCGAATCTGAACATTTTTTTATTTTGGCCATTTATCGAGTACTGCTGAAAACTGCAATACATTTTTGAATTACATATCTATGCACCACTGAACATGAATAAATGAATATGATATGGGTAATCGCTAGAGCCCGGTAGCAATGCCGCAGTTATAGTACCAAACACGCCATAGGCGTTATATTTACTCCGCGAAAAACCAAAGCTATATGTTAAAAAAAAACTCGAATACAAAAAACACTGCCAGATTTTTTTCATTATCAACTTCAATTTATCGAATATCGATAATTGGTAATATCGATGTTTTTTTCACGATAAATATCATATATCAATAGTTTGGTTCGATACCCAACCAGCAAATTTGTTTTATAATTTAAATGTTCTACGATTATTTTGTTTTACTATTATTTTATAAATGCTTCTAAATTCCGATTGATTATATTAGAGTTCCAGAAAATACTATTTTGTTGTCTTCAATAAAATTAAACTATTTTATAAATTTATCATTAAAACGTTTCTATAGCAAAACTATAAAATATCTTATAATGGAGTTAAGAAATTATTTTATAAATGTTTTCGTGACCAAGTTACAAAATATTTCAGCTTTTAGAGCTAAATCATTTTATAACGATTGTTTAATAACATTCAGCAGCATTTTTAGCACCCTTATAAATATGCATTCGAATTATTTTATAATTATTTCTTATCATCTTACAAAACAGTTATATTAAAGATCTATTTGGGACAATTTTGTTTTTAAAAATAAATGTTGTTCTAGAGCATGTTATATAATTATTATATAGCATTGTATTTGTTGTAATATGGAAACAGCAACAAAGTCATTACAAAACAAAATTGTTTACTTGAGCATAAAAATGTGGTGGCTGACAATACAATAAAACATATTTGAGTAAATTGATTTCCTGCGTTAGCTGTGTATTTATATTTAGTCATAATTAAAGTATGTCTTTTAATGAGAATTTCAAAAAAGTTTATAAAAAAATATTCTCCCAAAATGTTGGTTAACAACATTGATAAGAGCGGTGCAGATCTTGACAGATCATATAACGTCGAAACTAAAAACATCAGATTTAGGACAATGGAGAAACTTTAAAAGTGGTTGTAAACATATTAGGTACATGCATTAACAGCCCTAATAGCACAACATTGTCCTATGGATATCCAAAGGACGTCCCCACTGGACATTTCGACGTCCGATGGACGTTTGTTTTTGGATCAAAGTACATCCGATGGACAACTGAGGGACGTCCAAATGTCACAACTTTGAACAATATTTGTACGTCCCCGACGGATATTACAGGGACGTCCATAAAGGACGATACATGGACTACTTTTAAATAGATATATTATTCAGCAAAAAAGTACAAACACTTGTAAGTACTTTAATTGACTAAAATGAAGTAGTAACATATTGTCCCATGGATATCCGAAGGACGTCCTCAGCAGAGAATGAGGACATGCGATGAACTTATTCTTTTTTTGTCCAGAGTACATCCAAGAAATGTCCAAATGCCAACTTTGAATAATATATCTGTCCATTCCGGGCATCATATAAACCTTTAAATTATTGTTTGGTTGCTCCACTAAAAAGCACAATTATTTGACACAAACATTAACAAAAATGAAGTACAGTTTTTTAAAATTAGCCCTCCCCTACATCAAAATCGTGGCATTTATTTGGTTTCCACCCTTAGAAAGCCATTCCTTAAGGGGATCAAAGAAACTACCCCTTTTGATTTTCCAAACTTTTTGCTCCTTGCAAAATTTTTATAAACCGCGTTTGATTAATAAAATACATCAAAAATATAAATAGCTTTTCTTAACAGTTAAAAGTGCCTGTTAGAAAATTCACAGAGAGGTTCATTTCAACCCTTTAGGATTGATTAAAAAAACCGTAAAATACAGAAAGGTATTCTAAATAAAAGTGATTCACATATAACCTCCTGTAAGTTGAATCAACATGTAATAATTGATTATTTGCATTTAAGGCTTAATATATACTTATTATTAGTTATTAGGGTTAATCAATTGGGGTATAAAATACAATTTTCTACAAATTATGTATATAGTACTTATAAACTTTTATTAAAAATAAAAAAACAAGAAAAATTTACAACTTAGTTGTGGTATTAGGACAGTACTAAATTAAAGTGCATTAAACATTTGAAATGTAAACGAAACAAAACAGCCTTAATTCTGTTAACAGTCAAATACAAATTATATACAGTGTGACCCATTTCAAATGGAAACACCTTTATAACTTTTTTATTTTTTATCCGACTTGAACCAAATATTACCAAAATATAGAACAAATTAGGATCTACTTATGGTCAAAAAAAACATCCACGAACCAAAACGAATGGAAAAAATAAAGAAATCATATTAGGCATTTTTTTATCGGAAAACATTATTAATGAAACTTGTTCAAAATTGTCCAAAAACCTAGAATCCAAAATTTCAGCAATATTAAAAAATATTGAATTTTGTTTCCAAAATTTCGACAAAATTTAAAAAAAATACAAATCACTTGACAACTACCTGACAGCTTATATTTAATTTCAAACAAAATTATCATAGCACAATTTTCTAAAGAAAAAAAAACAATTAAAATGATACTTTCGGACTCAGACATTGTTTTAAACAAAATTTCAATAGTCTTTAATATTGCTGAAATTTTGGACTCTTTGAACAATTCTGAACAACTTTCATTAATAAAGTTTTTATTGCTGAAATTTTGGACTCTTTGAACAATTCTGAACAACTTTCATTAATAAAGTTTTTCGATAAAAAAATGCCGAATATGATTTATTTATTTTTTCCGTTTATTTTGGTCCTTTCCGTACAATTTCAAAGTATGTTCGAACATAGACGTCCCGTGGACGTCCTGTTTATGTCCATGGACGTTCTTACATTAAATGGACGTAAAACGGACGTCCATCGGACATCGTGTGCTATTAGGGAGCGTAGTGGTTTTGGCAATAAGACACAGTTTATACTGCTGTAAAATGAAACGACGCATTTCACTCACTTCACTGTTAACGTATCAGGTCATATGCCAAAGTACTGTTGTCTCCACTAGTAAAAGTAACTATGTGTTTTTGCAATAAATAAACCATATAAATAAAGAGCTCTGTAAATAAGGTGATTAACTACTACTAATTTCTAGGTTATATTTGTGCAAAATGAACCAATTCTGTTTCCATGGTTGCATTTACAACTCAGTCCTAACAGATTTATCATAAAAGCTACAAAATTATCGTGAAAGGGAGTAATCCATTTTTTAAGATTAACAAAATGTTACACTAAGGCGCATTATTTTATAGATGTTTTATAGGAATCGTCTAATAATATAAATATCGTGAAATGCTTGCTACTAACACAAATGTATTTTATAGAGGGAGGCCATTTTTAAAGGCCAGCATTCGTGATGGTAAATATGACAAGATATGAAAATTTAAAATATCAAATGTTTATTAGAATTTATGGAGTAATGGAGTCGTGCTAACTATACAGTTATGACTACTAAAACAAATTAGTGTAAGTTACATTGCAAAAAAACTGAAATTCATAATTCATCGATATTTATAACACTTAAAAAATTATTGGAAATCACCAATAAATGTGAAGTCCATTAAAAATATATTAAAAATATAGCCATAGTTCACAGTAAAAATTTTTTCGCATCAAAATTGCAGTCGTTGTAAGCCAAAACAATAATTATTATAGGTTATAAGGTACCTAGTATTAAATCACAATGCCATATGCTTTTAGTGTCAAAAATACTTCTTCAAATTTTAGGATACATTTTAGAAATCATTTTATTTTATTAATGTGTATAAAGCAGTATTTTTTAAATAATGACTATTTATAAGCTCTTATAAAACTGTTTAGTTGTTTTTATAGCAGTAGTTTAACAGTGACGTGTGTTTTATAGTACAATTAAATGAAGCTTTAATAAAACTGCTATATAGTGATAGTACTAAATTTTCATAAGGCATCTTGAAATGTTTATACAATTCTTTTGTAATGGTTCCAATAGGCGTTACAAAATATCAACAGCGACTGAAATAGAATGGTGCCAATTTTTCATTTCTAGCTGCTGTGAAGACGTTATGAAAGTGTTTCTGAGAGTAATGTTGGTTTGTCAAATTTGTGTCAGAAACATTCCTGCAACTTTTATAAAATATCAAATTGCAAGTTGGAATGTTAGCATCGATATGAAACATCGATACTTTCAGTTCGACGTCGCATCACTAAATAGCTGTTTGTGCTAAATAAAGATTGTTATTTAATATGTTATGTTATGTTGTGCAGACAAATTTTAATTACGGTTCTGTGGGATATCAGAGTTGCTAACGAGACAGAGATTTATGGTCAGTTTTTACAACTTTTTTATGTGCATTAGATATTATGTGTTGCAACTATAATAAGTTTAACCATTTAATCCTTGAATTAAAGAATGGGTACAAAGGCCCACCTCGACCTTCCAATTATTATGTGTTTACCTAGAGGGAACTAAATATTGACAAAAATATCCAAGTATTTTTAAAACAGTCGTATTTAAGAACGACCCAAGTGATTAGCCAGAATAAATTATGAGTATTTTTTTGGTCGAGTGAGCGTAGTGAGAAGTCAGAATTATACTCTCGTCTGCCGCCACCAGAGAAAATCGGCCACATATCCACGGCGTTTCTAATAAAGTGAAAGCGACAGGGTCCTGAGGGATTAACCGGGAATGTCTATGTGCGGGATTCTTTTAAAATAGCGCCTAGATGACAGCGTAGGTTACAAGACGTACTGCTAACAGCTGAGGGAAGACGCCGCTGACGGACGCGTCACGCAGTCGAGCCGTTGGAAAACTAAAAACGCATTTTGTAATTTTAGGTGTTAAATGTATCTGGGGCTCTGTAAATCGACATCTAAATCACTAGCGCTCATCCACATAGATAAATTCGTGAAAAAACGAGTGCCAACACCACAATAATGGTTTTTATTTTGAGAAGCAGTTTACAATTAAAATGTCGGGCCGATAGTTAATGTGGACATTTACGAAGATTTAAAATGTGGTTATTATAGGACTTAAGTTTATAACGGTAGATTAATCTTAAAAAATATTTTGTAAACCTGCTCACGACGAAAAGCAAATATTTCAGTTTTTATTGCATTGAGTTAATCCACATCTTTGGACGTTTCACTAGGTTTACACGTTTACGGGGAGTTAATATTTTTAACCCCCGACGCAAAAAGGAGGGGAGTTATTAAGAACAACGTTAAAAGAGAGCTTTTTGGGGCCATTCGTGGTAAAGTGTGGAATCCATCTTTTTCTTACTAATTTTGGAGTGCTGAAAACAAATCCGTTGGCGAAATATCTCAGGAACACATTAAAAAACCAGTGCCCAAGGAATCACTTATTACCCTACTTATTTTGCCATATTCACAACCTACCACCTTCCTATCTCAATTTTATATTATCAATCCGATTAATAATGGAGCGGAGGTGGCGGGCTTTGGTTTACCAAACCAAATCTCAAATTTCTCTTACCAGCTTGATTTACTTATTTTCCCTTATTTACTCCTATTTAACCCCGAACTCTTCAACGGAATCATCTCAAAATATAATCTAGTTCCAGATGTCGTTATTATACACACTTCTACCAAATTTCAAGTGAATATAGCTTTAATATTTCCTTTACCTAAAATCAGTCAACCTAGCCAATTGAGTCACCTAAGGTCCATTAGTGTTTTACCTGTCTTATCAAAGATTTTTGAAAAAATCTTAGAATTGCAAATTAGAGAATTTGTGAATCTCAACAATGTTCTACCATTAAAGCAGTCGGGATTTAGATCTGGATTCTCTTGTGCTACGGCTCTTGCAGACGTAACTGATGACATCATTGGAGCTACTGACAATAACAAAATAAGTGTATTAATATTATTAGATTATACAAAATCTTTTGATATGATAAATCACCAATTACTTTTTTCAATTCTACACTTTTGTGGCTTTGAACGAAATTCCTTCAGTCTAATTTTGTCATTCTTGTCGGATAGAATTCAACAAACAGTACTTAATAATAATATTTCACAACCACTAACGGTAGTTTCAGGTGTACCGCAAGGAAGTATACTTGGACCGTTATTGTTTACAATTTTTACATCGAATTTTCACACATCCTTGCAACACTGCAATTACCATTTATATGCTGATGATACACAGCTTTATTGTTCATTTCATGTTGAAGATCTACAGGAATATAGGAATTTAATTAACAGCGATATAAAGAATTTGGTGTCAGTTTCTACTGATCATCTACTTAACCCTAGTAAATCATCTGCTATAATATTTTGCAATGACAATGCTCGTGAATTTGTGTCGAGAGAAATTAATATACAGATTGGAAATGATACAATTGCCTTCAATAACAGCTCTAAAAGTCTTGGTCTTATTATTGATTATAAATTGAGATTTAAACAGCATATTACGAGTAAATTAAGATCAGCATACGCTGCACTAAAAATGATATATTCCCAGAGACGATTTTTAAGCATGGAAGTAAAAAAAATGTTATGTGATTGTCTAGTTTTGTCCCATTTTAATCATATCGATGTGGTTTATGGCCCCTGTATTGACAGCATCGAGACCCGGCGCATACAAAAATACAAAATGCTTGTCTTCGCTTAATTTTTGGAATTCAACGCCGTCAAAGAATATCTCGTAAATTGAAAACTGCAGGATGGCTGAATATGTACAATCGCCGCAAACTTCACATGGCTTGTTTTTTCCATAAAATTTTAAAGTTTAAATCGCCACCTTATCTCCTCAACAAGCTCTCTTTTCGAAATGATATTCATAACATTAATATTAGACGAAGAAATATTCTCACCATACCACAACACCGTAAGGAAATATTCAAAAGGTCATTCTCTTATAACATTGCTGCTTCTATAAATACTCTACCCTTTAATGGACTCACCCTTTCGTGTGTAAGTTTTAAAAAACATTTAAAAAATATTTAATGCGAAATCAGTAATAATAAAATCTTACCTTTTCCCGTAATTTCTCTGTTTTTAAACTTTGTTCCTTCTTTAATTTTCTTTGTTTCATTTTTTTTCTAATTTCTTTTCTTTCTCTTCCTCTCATTTCCTACTCTCCTCCCTCCTTCAGCTCTAGTTTGCCTCTTTTTCATTCTACTTTGATGTGTTTTTTTTTTAAATTTTTTTATGATTGTTTCGATATGAGTATACCTATATTTATTTAATTTATCTACCTCTGATATTATTTATAGGCAATAGTGGAAGAACAGTTTACTGGCTTGTCAGTAAACTGAACTACTCGCCTTTTATTTACCTGTTGTGTAAACATGTATAATTTACTATTGTTAAATTTGTCAAATTGGGTAAATAATAAATGCTTTATTATTATTATTATTATATCTCAATTTTATTTTATCAACCCCTTTAATAATGCAGTAAGGGTGGTGGGGGGTTTAAAAATATTAAAAATTCTGAGGCCTTGGCTTCTAGGATATACACTGAATTTCAAGTTCCTGTGCTCTTACCAGCTTGCCTTATGTATTTCTCCCTATTTGCCTCTACTTACCCCCCAAGCCATCAACGCAATCATGTCAAAACAAAACATAATCTAGTTTCAGATATCGTTATAATACAAACTTGTACCAAACTTCAAGTGAAATCTAAATTTTATTTTGTCAACTCTTTTAATAGGGGGGTGGAGGTGGTGGAAGGATGGAAAATACTATAAAGAAACCTGAGGCCTTCGCTTCTAGTATATACACCAAATCCCAAATTTCTGTGCTCTTACCAGCTTGATTTACTTATTTTCCCCTATCTACCCCTATTTAACCCCCAACTCTTCAACGGAATCATCTCAAAATATGATTTAGTTCCAGATGTCGTTATAATACATACGTGTAGAAATTTCAAGTGAATATCTCAATTTAATTTCATCAACCCCTTTAATAATGGAGTAGGGGTGGTGGGGGTTGAAAAATGTTATGAAAAAATCTGAGCCCTCGGCTTCTAGTACATACACCGAATTTCAAGTTTCTGTACTCTTACCAGCTTGCTTTACCTATTTTCTCCTATTTACCCCTATTTAACCCCCAACCCTTCATCAAAATAATCCCAAAATATAATTTAGTTCCCGATGTCATTATAATATATACGCGTACCAAATTTCAATTGAATATCTTAGTTTTATTTTATCAACCCTTTAAAAATGTGGGGGGATGAACAATATCATAAAAAAATTTGAGGCGTGGCTTGTAGCACATAAATCAAATTTCAAGTTTCTGTACTCTTACTAGCTTGCTATACATATTTCCCCTATTTACCCCCAACCCTTCATCGGATGTCTGCAAAAAACAATCCTGTTCCAGATCTCGTTATAATATATACGTGTACAAAATTTCAAGTCAATATCTTAAACCATTCCGGAGAAAACGTGCGGCCAAAAAGAAGACCACCGACAGACAGACAGAAATTTAATTAACTAACTAAATTAGTTAACAACTATCTCCGTTTATTTGGTCTTCTCTGTCTGACTCTCTTCTCTTGTTAATTTGCTACTCTTTGGCGTTAGGAAGTCCAATTTTTGTACGCTTCATGTTGTTCCTGTCACTCCAAATTCGGCTCAATTGAAAGTTTCCTATTTTGCCATCTGTATTGTTATCGAATCTCATATTCACAATTTCTGGTATTGTCCACAAGGGCTTCAAAGTAAATTTGTTTACCACCTCATAATCACTTATTCTTATCGTGTCTGGGTGCTCATCCATTGCTTGGACTACTTTTTTTTTCAAGTTAAATTTGTTAGTTCTGTCCATAATTACTTCACCTTGCCAGTTCTCCAGCACACGTCGCATCTCATGTTCAATATGGATGTTAAAAAGGATTGATGATTCAATAGCCTCATATTGTTCATATAAGTACATGATGATGACTACAAGATAATTAAACCTTGCCTGGTTACTTTCTTGAAATACGTCCAGCAAGCAAACTTCTTTAATTTTCATAAACTAGGTATTTTTAAAAACAATATTTTTCTTCGCAACTTCGTCTTCCTTATTACATAATGTAGTGTACAACATTATGTAATGAGGTTCAACGAAGTTGCTCAAAAAATTAAGCTCGAACTTTCTTCAGGTAAGTCGATTGATCTATTAATTTTATCCGATTTCTCTAAGGGGTTTTACTGTTGTGTGAAAGTACAGCTTTATCCTTAGATTTCATTGGGACACTTTGGTTTCTTCACTACTTGAATTTATAAATAGGACATTATTTATGATTATTTAAAAAAATAATTTTAATTTATTACTACTAAATCTGAGAAGTATATACTACACCTACGTTTGCAAATAAAATCTTTTTATGAAAGATTTTTGTTTTATCAATAACACATATAACTAACATTAACGAAACAAAAATACCTATCTATCACCTAAATTAATGCCTGTCTTTTAAATTTGTGGACAAATAAATTTATTTAATCTCCGCCCACGCCATATTCTACAAACTAGCAGTTGTTCCAAATAAATTATGTAGGTGTTTTATTTTTATCATTATCAAGCCGGTGAAAGAAACATTTTTCGTTTTTCAACACATTTGCCTGGACGTAATTGAAATTAATAGACGAACAGAAATCTTTCAAACAAATTTTAATAATTGTCTTGTTACCGATGAAAAATTGTGGAAAATGTAATATATGTGAATTTTATGGTTACAAGAACAGTCAACTTGCCTAAATGTTCAAATATAGACTGATTTAATATACATGGTGAGCAAGGAGAAACGAATAATAGATAGATATGGAATGGAAAACCGCTGCCTAGGCAATCACTACTTCCACTTCCAAGTCTGTTTAAATGAAAACATCTTGAAACTATATTTGCACTCTAGTAAGTGTAAATAATGGCTCATAGAATTTTAACAGTATACTATTTTAAATCGTCTGCCCCGAGACAGTAATGGGCGTAGATGTCCAAAAATTGTTTGAGAATTTTTTTCGCATACACACTAAAACACAACATTATTTTGAAAATAATAGAGTGGGGATGTTAAAGATGGTGGTGGGGGTGGCATATGTCATAAAAAAAATTGAGACCTTAGCATCTAGTATCTACAATAAATTCCATATTTCTCGACTTTTACTAGCTTGTTGTACGTATTTTCCGATATTTACCCCAGTGGCGGCTCGTGATATTGTCTGCAGAGGAGGCTTGATATTCTGAAAGACAACTGTTGTCCAATATGACTACAATTTGTACATTTCCCCACCACCCCTGAGGTATTACAACGGCGCGTTACATTTTTTTGCCGTGGGTTGTTTGCCAGGATACCGATTCACGACTTGAGAGAATAGAACTAATAAAAGAATAGAATGAAAAGGAAATAGAAAATATGATGAGATGAAAAAATCATTCTCATGAAATTCTCGTTCCTACGACTCGAGTATCGGTATCCAAAGGAGTCCTACTATCCCACTTGTAATTAAATTATATAACTTTTAATAAAAATAAAAATAGTTTTGGTAAAAAAATTAAAGTGTTTTTCTACAAACAAAAAATTGTATTCATTATCACTGCCAGGCGTGTAAAATTATAAGTTTTAATAGAAATTAAAATAGTTTTGACAAAGTTATATAAGTATATAAGTATAGTTATATAAGTTATATAAAAAAAATATAACCGCGGAACTCTATATTATGGAGAATTATAAAAAATATTTCCTAAAAAATAAATAACACAAATAAATATTTTTTTCTAAAATAACAACTACCTATATTAATCTCTGCTTTAAAGCCTGAAAATTTTTATAAATGAGTGGTAACCTGCGATTTTTGGAACTAGCAAAATGGTTGATTATTTCATCATAAAATGAATCGCGTTTCCTCAATTCTGACAAAAAACGTTTTTCTATTGAAATAAGCGATACATTTGAAAGGTGGTCTTGACTCATTTTGTTTCTAGTAAAAATGTTTTTATGCGTTTAAGTGCTGAAAATGATCATTCTACAGAAGCTTACCGGAATTGTCTCAAAAAATAGTGGCGTTATTCAAAAAGTTCTCTAATTTTGGGTCATAAGTTTTTAAAAAATCTACCAGCTCTTTGAAATTTCCTTTATTGCACGATTCTCGTTTTTCGTCATGTCCTTGGAAAGAATTTTCTTGTGAAGATAACTATATAACGGCATCTATTAACCTCTTTAATATTTCCCTATTCTCACGGACCTTTTCGTTAACATTTTCTATTTCTCTCTTATGTGCAGAATCCAAGAAATTTACAATATTTTGTTTACCAAACATTTCAAATTTAATGCAAGATGAAATGTGCTCCTGGGATTTTGCGTGCCTTTCTAAACCTCGCGACAAATTTTGCAAATTATTAAACCCGGCCCTGCCCCAAATTGAGGATTGATCATTAGTAAATAATAAACATCTCCAACAATATAATTTGTTTCTAACTGTTGATGCCGTTAACCACTCGACTTTTTTATAATTGTTATCACAAAACCCTCTGTTTTGTTTACCACTTTTAAAAACTAACGATAGCATTGCTGGTGCGTAGGCCTGGCATTTCTTTTAATTCTTACCTTTTCGTCATAAATAAGAGTAGTAAATCCATTTAATAACAAATAATCCACCACGTCTGGACAACAAGACATGTTGTTGGGAATATTTTCACCTAGAGCACTTATTTCTAGCCCGCCTATCAAATGTTATGTATTTATACGTCAAGTTCTTCTTAACCGGCTAAACGCAACTGTCAGACGTCAGTTCGTTTTCTTTGTGAATCACCTGACTCTTGAATGACCTGTGCACATGCGCTATATAAAGAACTGAGATCTGAGGCTAGCCTCATACTGGGCTATTCCAAGTGTTGCTATTTTACACAGCGCAAAGAAATTCAAGGTCATTCATGTTATAAGTAAATGCGGTAAAGTTGGAAGCTATTTCGTATTAGCCTCCAGCGAACCGCAGTGTTCATTCAGTAAAAGACCGGCCGACCGGGAAATATGCATACAAAGACTATCCGGACTGTAACGTTATAGGTATGTTTGTGGAAAGGAAATGCAAAAATGTTATATATAAACTGAAAATTAATTAATGAGTAATAAACAATAAAAAATATTGAAAATTGAGATATACCTAATAGAAATTTCTTAAGATATTACTTTTGAAGATATGGTGGTTCTTCCAAGGGGAGGCTCAGCCTCCCCTGCCTTCCCTGACGAGCCGCCACTGATTTACCCCCTAGCCCTTCAACGAAATCATTTCAAAATATAATCTAGTTCCAAATGTCGTTATGATGACACACACGAGTACCAAATTTTAAATGAATGACTCATTCTTATTTTTCTTATTTTGCTAACCCCTTTAATAATTGAATTGGAATGGCGGTGAGGGGTGGTAGAGGTTAAAAAAAATAGAGGTCTTGTCTTCTAGTATGTTTATAAAATCCAAAGTTTCTGAACGCTCACTATCACTAGCTTGCTTTACTTACTTTCCCATATTTACCCTCAACCCTTTAACGGAATTATCTCAGAATATATAATGAAGTGGGAGTGAGTGGTGGTGGGGGCTGGCACATGTTATAAAAAAATGAGACCTTGGCTTCTAGTATATACACCATATCCCAAGGTAAGGTGCTCTTCCTAGCTTGATTTATTTATTTTCCCCTATTTATCCCAATTTAACACCCAACCCTTCAACGGAATCTAATTTCATATGTCATTATAATACATACGTGTACCAAATTTCAGGTGAATATATCAGTTTAATCTTATTAATCCCTTTAACAATGGAGTGGGGTGGCAGTTGGGTGTGGCAAATATTATAAACAAATTTTATGCCTGGTTTTGGTTTAAGAGCTGGCTACGAAAATTAAAAATGATAAGGTGCAGTGAACATTTTTATGTAAAAACCCTCCGTACTAGCTGCAAAGTACATAGGCCTGCAGCCATGGGCGGACCGCCAAACGCGTCAATTTTTAATCAAAATAAAATCATTGATTGTAGCTCTGAAAGTGTGTGTAGTTATAGTTTCTAACTGTAGAAATTGCGTAAAATTATTACCAGAAATCTAGGTCGGGGATTAAACGTTGCCAGAAGTTGCAAAAAAATTGTTTAAATTTTAATATCAAGGTGCAGTTCTGGCGATTGTGTTTTTATATTTAAAATCTCCCGATTCTTCCGGGTTTCCGGTTATTAACCCACCAGTGACCTGTCGTGACAAAGTGAATTAGCGAAATGTCAAAGATTGCTATTTTTCGTTAACTTCTGTCGGCTCGAATTTTCGATTTCGGCCATGTAATTAACGATGCCGCGAAAACGCCAATTTCGATCTTTCGATATCGATAAGGAAGCCTTCCTGGTGATGTATGTATTTAATATTGAACGTTTAAAAATTTAATGTTTTGCTTTTTTCAACGAGACTAATTGAAATTTCAAGTCCACTCCGACCGTAGCACATCGTGTTAAGCGACGACTTTCACAGCCCCATTACCATACCAGGCGTTGCCTATCTTTCGGCAACCTCTCTAGCCAAACTGCTTTCTACTAAAACTTCTCACTACCACACACTTTTCACCACCGTATATTTTAATCTATACCTGTCCCTTTTCTATTCCTAACTGTTTGTACTCTGTTTGTATTTTTGTAATTTTTGTCATTTTGTCATTTTTTGTTAATAAATTCCCTTTCGACCGAGAAATTTGAAAAATTAAAATCTATTAAAAATCTAAACTTCCTTTCCTAAAGCATAACTTCCCAATGGCGAGTAGACTGTTGGGTACAATTGCCTCGAACGGGTTTTTTCATTAAGCTTTTTCCCGTCTCATCAAATCAAAATTCAAACAAAGTGAACTACGCGAACGAACGCTAAATAGCGATAAGTTTTAAAAGTTCAAGCCTGCTAAGCAGGCAAAACAGCCAGTGCGCTAAATTTAAGCCGCCATAGGCGGCAGGAGTTTTAGCTATTTAGATTTAAGTTTTATTGAGCCGAACCGGTTGCGATCCGCCCAACCGCACTAACACCACGGCGCTGCGCGACGTGGTTGTACGGTTGGCCACGGATCTTGATCCGGAGAGGCAATTATTGTAACTGTAAACTGTTAATAAATTTGTTATGATGATGATGACGACTTTCACAGCGGATTTCTAGGTTCGAATCCTGTACGGGTGTACTTTTTCTTAATTTGTTTTGAAGTTTTTGGCACTCAAAGATTTCATTTTATTTAACAATTAATGCGTTTGATCGCCCGCCCACACTTCCCACCCCGGGTGCTACTTCTGGCTGCAGAGCTACGTACTTTTCAGCTAGTAAGGAGGATTTTTACATAAAAATTTTCAATGCATCTTTTCATTTTTAATTTACGTAGCCACCTCTCCGTCTATTCCTATCTATTGCTATTTTGACCATGCCACAACATAGTACTGCCAAATATTAGAGAACTAACAGGATAGGACAGCCGGCGGAAAAACTTTTATTTTTTAGCGATGGCGCCATTGACCTCAACATTTAAATTGGAGTTCTCGCGCAGTTGCCACAATGTGACAATCAAACGGAGAAGGTAACATTAGAAAGAGTGGCTAATAGTGAAGAATGGACAACACTGTCCTGATAGAACGACCGAACTCAGCTGACTGTCAGTACCTAAGGTCACTAAAAAGACAGGTTGCTTTGTAATATAATGTCACATGAAGTATTTCTATAACAAAATTTTCGCGAGTAACTTGGTATGTTCTAGTATGCAATACGGGCTAACCAAAGCATACTTTGCCGTTTTCGCGAACGTATAGTAAGGTAGGGGAATACGTACGACGGCAATATATGACGTCATGAAATGATTTTAAATCATACTTCGAGTAACCTAGTTGAAGAGGTAGTCACTTCTAGTTAGATTGTTTTTAAGAGTTGTGAAACGATGGCCAAACGTCACTTCTTTTAACAAGGTTATGTTTGATTTTTGTTTTGGGGTAGGTAGTTCGCGTATACTTAATTATTAGCAATAAAAAGAAAAATTTTTTTTTTTTTCATTCTAAAAAACTCATAGAACTTTATTTCAGTGTATTTCTCTAGCTAGTTTTCAAAATGAAGGGGTACACTTGATATCTTCTCAGTAACAGCCTTAAGCATATTAACAACATTTTACTGTCTGTTAAAACAATAGCATTATGTAACTCTGTATTTATATTGAAAATTAAGTTCTCCGTCATAAAAAATAAATTTTCCATTACATTTACATTTGTAAATGCCCTAATGAAACTATAATAACTAACCTGAACTAACCAACTTGATGATTCTACGTTTTCGCGACTATCTGGCCTTACTAGTATTGGTATGGTGGGGGAACTTACTAGACCTAACTATTTGGTTAGATAAAGTTACTCGCGAAAATTTTGTTTATGTTTATATGAGTAAGGTATCTATTTGGTTAGGATAGAATTGTACATTGAAAGAATAATTTGGAAACTTTTTTCTATAAAATGAGGAAAAAATTCACAGATTTCGCAATCCTTGCAATCATCGGGACATTGGAAATGATAACACCATACATAAAACATAAAGTTTTTCAACTTCCACGATCCACTACACCGCTGTATTTCCACCTTAAATGAAAACTGGTAACTTAACCCCCTGTGATATTTGCAACCCATGTTACATTTGGGTATATCAGCCGTTGCATATACGCAGTCTCACTCGACCGCGACACCGCTGTATTTTCACCTTAAAGGAAAACTGGTAACTTAACCCCCTGTGATATATGCAACCCATATTACATTTGCGTATAACAGCCGTTGCATATGATAGTCTCAGTCGACCGCGACACATTACTTTGAAATAAAGATGTATTATTATTGCCACTCAATTTGTACAACAGACAACCTATATCAGTTAGTTGCAATTCTAACATCATTTATTTGCAAGCAGGCACTTATTTGTAGCAAGCTGTACACTTTTGTGTTCTACCGTCAGCATCGCTGTACAACTTTTAGGTAATCTCCCGACAAGGTAGGTAATGTAATTGGCAAGCGCAGCAGCCTAATCGATAGTCGCGCGGCCTTTTCGGCAGCCGTGTACAAATTTTTGCTTGGATAATATAAAGTCATACATTTTCAGTCTGTGACGTCAGACACGAATGTTATGTAATAAATTTAAGTAAAGGCAGGTTAAATTTTAATTCGCTACTTATTGATTAATCAGTAAACATTAAATTCAATCGCAAAATAAATTATCTGCCAAGGATATCTTCGAACAAAAATAATTTAGTGTCATTGTAAGTGTTGGCCAGTTTATTAGCATTTTCTAGCTCAAGCAGTGTATATGTAGATGAGCGTACAAATATCGGATGCGCAGTGGATTCATAAAAAATAAAATCGATTATAACAAATCTCAAGAGTAAGTGAGCCTACTGGTCTTCTCTCTACTGTGCCGCGACACCGCTGTCTTTTGACCTTGAACAAAAACTGGTAACTCTACCCCATATACGAAAACAAACATTTCCAATGTTAAAACAGCCACATGCAGCTGTCATCGTCATCGAGGTTTATACGTGACGTAGCCCTTGTTGATTCTAATGAGCTAACCTATCTTTTAGTAAGCTTGATCAAATTCATTTAATGCGTACCCGACAAATCCCGAAACCGTTTCCGCTGGATGTCGTCTCCCTTTAAATTGGAGTTCACAACTGTCTTCGTCAATTTCGTCTTCTCCGTCTAACTGTCTTATCATTTTTCTGCGCTCTTTCTCCTACAACGCTATATCAAATTATAATCTGCTTGAAAATTATTTGAAACATTTTTCCATAAATACATTTTAGTGTAAAATTTAAAGAAATTGTTATTTAACCAACATTGTACGAAATATGTGTAAAACTGTGGAAAATATATGTATTTATTTTCAATTGCTTATTTGCACAATTTGTTTTATATATGTAATTCTGCGTCAATTAATTATTCTTAGTCACACTATAACTATTATTTCGTTTTGTTACTTGAAAGAATTCTACTTGTTTTATATAAGTATCTACTTAGTACAAGTATCTTGTTCTCATGTTTTTAAGGGTAAGTGGTGGAATAGCTGTTGAGCTAAACTTCGCTCTTTAGATAAGAAATTGTATTTTTTTTTACTTCCCTCGCATACCGAAGGGAAGTATTGTATTCGAGAAAAAATCACCTTCCGAAATTTTTTCGGATTTTCACGCTTCAGGACATGTAGATTACGAAAATATAGGTTTTTTAATTCCGTCAGTCTGTCTGCCTGTCTGTCAGTCTGTTGGTGCATTAACTAAAAAATCACTTGATGGAGAACAGTCAAATTTGGTAGGTAGCTGACGCCACTGCCACTAAAGAAATGGTTAGACTTTCACTGAAAAATATACAGGGTGGATCGTCCAAAGGGAATAGATAATGGAATTTTTTTTTCGCTCAAATTTAAAATTTCCATGTGTCGTGACATTCTAAACCTATTTAAAAAAAATCGGCAAAGGTCTTTACACAGAACTTCCCTCGTTATTTGTGCATGGCGGTCACTCTAAAAAATTAATAATCCCGAAATGACATTGAGAATAATAATCGGAATATAGTTATTGCTATTATTACAAAGAAAACTTGATAAGTTTTGGTCAAATAAATATACAGATTGCTCATCCAACAGCAAAAGCTCAATACTAAATAACAGGTGCCACATATGGCAGGCTTGCGCAAATATCTTTACAAATGTCCACCATGACTGAATTATTTCTTGGGATGACCACCCTGTACATTTTTCAATAAAAGTATAATAGGTGTATATGTCAGATATTATTGCCATCCGTCACATCAATCCAACATTCGCGTAATGGAGTGGAAGTATAGTGGTGGTTAAAAAATTTCATTTTTATTTTAATTTTTCAAAAATGTAAAAAAAAAATTTAAAAATTTTTTCTTCTGAAATAGGTTTAAAATGTCAAACGTAGAAATTTTAAATTTGAGCAAAAAGGAAAGTTTCCGTCTATTCTATAATAGTGGTAAAAGAAGTTTAAGATTTAAAAATTACATATTTTTTTTAAATAGGTTTAGAATGTCATGAAAGGTGAAACTTTAAAATTTGAGTAAAAAGTTTCCATCTATTCTAGTGTTAATTTTTTTTCCAAACTGGTAACAAAATGTTGCAAACATTTTTTTTCCGAAATTGGTTTGGAATGTCATGAAACGTGGAAATTTTAAATTTGAGCAAACCAAATTTTTCGTCTATTCTATAGTACCTAGTGCTAAATAGATTAAAAATGTTTTCAAATTTTTTTAAAAATTTTTCAAAAACATGTTTAAATTTGTTTGAATAGTTTTAGAATGCCATGGAAACGTGGATAGTTTAAATCTGAACAAAGAAAAAAAATTCTATCTTAGTGGTAAAATTTTTTTAAAATAGTAAACAAAACTTCTAATTTTTCTTTTAAATAGATTTAGAACGCTATGAAACGTGGAAATTTTAAATTTGAAGAAATAAAAAAAAAATCCATCTATTTTAGTGGTGAAAAAAATGTTCCATTTTTTTTTTCTGAATCAGGCTTAGAATGCCATGAAACGTGGAAATTTTAAATTTGAAGAAAAAAAAATTATCATTTTACTTAGTAGAAAAAATTTTTTCAAAAATGTTGATAAAAAAATTTAATTTTTTTTAAAAATATTTTTAGAATGCCATGAAACGTAGAAATTTTAAATTTGAGCAAAAAAAAATTTGTTCATCTTGGTAAAAAAAATTTCAAAAATGAAAAAAATTTTCAATTTTTTTTTTTTCAGAAATAGGATTAGCGCGTCATGAAACGTGGAAATTTTAAATTTGAGCGAAAAAAAATTTTTTTCACTATTTATTCCGTTTAGACGGTTCACCCTGTATATTTTCCAGTGAAATTTCTACCATTTCTGCGCTGGCAGTAGCGTCAACTACCTGCTAAATTTGACTGCTCTCCGTCAAGTAGTTTTTTAGTAAATGCACCAACAGACAGACAGACAGACAGACAGACTGACGGAATTGAAAAACCTATATTTTCGTAATCTCCGTGATCTGAAACGTCAGAATCCATAAAAATCTCGGAGGGTGATTTTTTCTCGAATACAATACTTCCCTTCGGTATGCGAGGGAAGTAAAAATTGAAAATTTAAGATGGAAAGGAAAATTGAAATTTTGAAAATATTGTATAAAATGGATGATGGTAAAAAAAATTTGTTCGCTCAAATTTAAAATATCCACGTTTCATGACATTCTAAACATATTTAAATTTTTTTTTTGAAAATAAAAAAAAATGAAATTTTTTTATAAATTGGAAGGAAAATTTTTTACCCTCAAATTTCACATTTCTACGTTTCATGGCATTCTAAACATATTTCAAAAAAAAAATTTGATTTGATAATTAAAAAAAACAATTTTTTAATTTTTCCCCATTACATGGAATTTTTTTTTCAATTTTAAAATCTACACGTTTCATTACATTCCATTTCAACAAAAAAATGTTTTGAAAATAAAAAAAAATATCCCCACCACTGTATGTACAGCGTGTCCTCCGATTGAGTTCGCTATAGGGAAAATAGACAAAAAATTTTCGATTTTTTTTTCATATTTGGGGGTTCACCCCTGCTTATCTAAAAAGTTATTTTGGGTGTACTTTAGTTTTTTTTTAAATCACGTAGGCCATGACAGTTAAGCAAAAACGAATTTCTTGTTAGGTAAAGACCTTTTTTGTAAAAGATACAGCAAAATGTCATTAAGGAAAGTTATTCAGATTAAAAAGTTATAGTCCTGGCCAAAATTTCAAAAATATACGCCCACTTTGATGTTTTGATTTTTTTAATATAATTGCATTCTACGAAATAAAAAATTGTATGTCGGTTTACTAAAGTGTTTGATCTACCAAGTGTCTAGAAAACAATTAATTAGTTATTAATTTTTATTGTGAAGCAAAAACACATTGTGGGTTAGGAAATTAATGAATACAAACGACAATTAAAAAATTATAATTATGAAACTACTATAGGTATCTAGAAATAAACATAAATATGTCGCGTCATTATTAAAAATTTTTGCCACCAGCTGCAACACATAGCTCTAGTCTAGCTTCTACTCCTCTATAACTCTTCTGGATTTCTTGAAGAGGTATGCCATCAACTGCTTCTTTAATTTTGGTTTTTAATAATTTTAAATCATTGTCAAAATTAAAAGCATAAACTTTTTCTTTTAAATAACCACATAAGTAGAAATCTATTATCGTTAGATCTGGACTTCTCGGTGGCCAAAAATTCGGCCCGTATCTTTCAATCCATTTTTCTGGAAAATGACGGTCTAACCACTCTCCGACAATGATTGCAGAATGTGCAGGCCATCCGTCTTGCTGTAGGAACAATTTCATCCTTTGCGATATGGGTATATTTTCGAGTTGATCCAACAAAAAAGTATTTAGCATTTCCAGGTAAGAATGTTGATTTACATTTCCTTCAAAGAAATATGGACCAATTGTTCCAAAGTATGAAATCGCACACCAAACATTTACTTGGAATATTACCGTCTACATCGTATACGAAAATTAGGATTTTCCGAGGACCAATACCTACAATTCTGTGAACTTACTGTACCATTTATTAGTGGAAAACGTTGCCTCGTCAGAAAAAATAATATTTTCGTGAAAGTGTCTATCACTTAAAATATTCTCGCCCATCCATAAACAGAAATCCAATCTTTTACCGTCGTCATTTTGTTCAAGAGTGTGTACAAATTTTGGTTTATATGGATGAATTTTATTGGCCTTGTATATTTTTTGTATCACACTTTTAGAAATTCCAGTTTGAGTTGCTCTTCTTCTCAGAGATAATTTTGGGAACTCATTCAGCGAATCCATGGCCATTAAAGTGACAGGTATCATCTTCATTAAACTCCTTCTTATTTTTCTTTATGTTTAATACACTACCAGTTCTTTTAAAAATTTTTAGCACCCCTCTCTGTCATTAGTCCATTTGGCCAATGTTCTTTGAATTTTTCTACGACAGCCTCATAGGAATATGTATCTCCTAATCCGTAGCACTGAACAATGAATATCTTTTGCTCTACTGTAAGCATGATTTTCAGTTAATAATTATGATGCTCATCTGACAGTTATTATTATTATTAATTTGATGAATATGTATTGAAAGTTTTAAAAGATGAAAATTTCAAAAATTATTGTCAATATAGGTTGCTTCCAGGAATATGTTTATATTTTGATTCGCCATTTTTTTTTAAATACCGCAAAAGTTATGTCAAAGTAAGTGAATATCGTATTTGTGTAAAATATTGGGATTACCTTGGAAATAAATCATAACACGTAGGATGAATATATATGTAAATAACTAAATAATTTTCTTTCGATTAAATAAACGAGTAAAACTTTAGTAAACCGACATACAATTTTTTTTTTTTTCGTAAAAATCAAAATCATCAAAGTAGGCGTATATTTTTGAAATTTTGCACAGGACTATAATTTTTTAATCTGAATACCTTTCCTTAATGACATTTTGCTGTATCTTTTACAGAAAAGGTACTTTACCTCACAAGAAATTCGTTTTTGCTTAACTGTCATGGCCTACGTGATTAAAAAAAAAACAAATGTACACCCAAAATAGCTTTTTAGATAAGCAGGGGTGAACCCCCAAATATGAAAAAAAAAATCAATAATTTTTTCTCCATTTCACCCATAGCGAACTTAATCGGAGGACACGCTGTAGAGTAGATGATGGGAAAAAGTTATCAGCTTTTCTCTGCGATTATATTTCTTATATGTCTAATTTTTTAGAGTGACCGCCCTATATGAATAAAGAGGAAAGTTCTGTGTAAATACCTTTACCGATTTTTTCTAATTATTATTATAATAAATTGTGAAAATGTAAAAAAAAGTTTTGTGCTCTATTTCATTCAGCAGTAATATAATTAAACAGCTAATTTGTGTATTTTTGTTTTTTTGTATTTTTAGTAAAAGATGTAAGATACCTACCGCATGTTTAATGAAGTTATATTTTCTAGGCAAAGTAATTTGCCACAGAATAGAACCACCTGTTCCCTAATCTTTGCAAATTAGTGTGAACGTGATAAGTAAAAATGATATTTACTATAAAATGATATGTTTGTAATACAAAGATGAGTGTTTGTTGAAATGTTCAGTCTGGTTTAGTAAACATAAAGATTCCGAATGACACTTTTCAAAATAAGCACTAAACATTTCACGACTTGTTTGTTTTGAGTATCAACCAACAACTATTTAACTTCCCATATAATCCCTAATAGACCTCGTGGCTAGATCATGTAAATAAAAGATCTATAATTCAGTTTTCTTAATCATATGGAACATTAATGGTTTTTTTGTGACATGTTTATTTTCTGTATTAAATTTTATTGGATTTTGAGCTTCGGTCAGTGTGTGCCAACGATACTGTGGAGGTTTATTTTTGTTAGCGTACAAAGTGCTGTTTCTTGTCTTAACCTATATTTCCGAACATTTGTGGGGATAATAAATTTGCTGTTTATGTGGCAATAAGTCTTGGAACGTATCGTTGTTTTAATTATTATTGAAAGGTTATAGTAAACAGGATCGTTTGAACTTTTTATTTTTACTTGCACTTGTCCAAAGCAATGGCCGCAGCTTTATTTGAGCAAAGAGACAGACAAAACTAATTCACTTCGTTGACTTCAAAGTCAGTGAACATATCCTTTTGTTGTTGGACCGTTTGAAATAAATATATTTTTTACTCATCATTTCACTTTATCGTCGGTGAATTGTATTGCAAGTAGTCCGGGAGAACGAGATATCTTCAAAAAAAATATATTTTTTTTTTTTGAAAAAATTTACCCCTCTCACAGTGGGTCGAAATAAACCGTTTTTAGGCCAAAATTCTGAAACTTATGAAACTCGTTCAAAATTAGCTGGCGATTGCAGAATTTTTGATAACACCATACATAAAACATAAACTTATTCCTTAATAGCTACGATCCGTCACAAAAACATGATTTTAGGCACTCTTTACAAATAACTAAATAAAACACATTACTGTGTTTTCTACCACTATGTATTTATAAAAATTGCGACTGCAGTTTCGACTTACAAAGCCATTGTCAAGCAGTGAATCAAAAATTACTGATTTACAATTGCACAGAAATGTTATATATATAGACAATTTTGGATGGATGGATAGGTACAATAAGGGCTTAGGCAGGTAGATGACAATAATAAACTTAATTATGAATATTCAATTATGGGTGTGCCGGCTGTAAACAGAGGTGGATATATATTAAGATCTAACTGATCATTTAACAAATTATAATCCTTGATATTATTGTGCATATGAATTTCCAGAGATTCTAAAATGTTTAATTTAAAGCCTTTTGTAAAGAAATGTAAAATTTCAATGTCGTCTAATTCCGGAAAACTGTGGTTGTTTTCGAGGCGGTGGTTCGCGAAAGATGAATCAGTTTTCTGTAACCTATATGATCTAAGGTGTTCTTGATACCGTATTTTCAAATTTCTATCGCTCTGCCGTATACAGATACTATTACACTCTGTACATTTTAACTTATAAACTCCAGATTTGTTAAATTTACGTGTTGGGTCTTTTGCATTGTATAATATGTTTGATAATTTATTCTGTGATTTGAAAGCTATTTTTAAATTGTGTTTAGAAAGAACATTGGCAATTTTTTCGGATAAATGGCCACAGTAGGTAATTGTTGTGTAAGTAAATTTTGTAGTTTCTTTTATTTTTGGATATGTTAATTGAAAAGTGTTTTTTTTCCGAATTTTGTTAATTAACTTTTTAATGACATCTTTACCAAAATTTTGTTTAACTCCAATGTCCTCGATTATGTGTAGCTCTTTATTCAGAACAGCCTCAGACAGAGGTAGTGAAAAAGCTCTGTGGATCATCGAGTTGTATGCTGCCATTTTTTGTTGGTGTGGGTGTAATGAATGATTCACTGCTTGACAGTGGCTTTGCAAGTCGAAACTGCAGTCGCAATTTTTATAAATACATAGTGGTAAAAAACATAGTAGTGTGTTTTATTTACATATTTGTGCAAAATGATTAACTACCGCAGAGTAACGGCTCCTTCAATCAACTTTTTACAAAAATTGCTATTCGCTATCTGTCAAACTTTGTGAATCCATGGCGACTACGATTGGCGCTCACCACAATCGCATTATAACTTCATGTTCTCTGCGCATACTCATACTGTGCACACTTGCTCAGTATTGCGTCATTTGATCTCGACTCTCTCATGTTGGCGGCCTTGGATAAAACTCGTAACTTTGGCTCCATATACGAACATTAACATTTCCAATGTTAAACAGCGGTGGTACACCCCCCGCACCCCCCTTTTCTTTGTCTATGACGCTAATACTGCCTGCGGCACTAATAATTATTAACAGTTAGATATCAGAATAAAACCCTACTAACCTAATCTAAATAGATCACACGAAAGAATGAATTTATTTTAAGCAGAATAAAAACCTACTAACTTAACCTAAATTAATCATAGAAAAGAATTTGTGAAAAAATATATTAATCGTCACAAAATTAAAGAAAAGAAATTCAGCAGGTATAAGTGTTTGAAGCCGGGACCTTTCGCACTGTAAGCGAGATTTTGCCAAAAGAGGATCTTTCGCACCGTAAGCGAGAACATTACCTATGCGCCAACCGTACGGCTGATGATGAACGCTAGAGCAAGGAATAAATAGTGAGACAAATGAATTCACGCTTCATTTTTCGTCCGCCGCAGCAGCACTAATGCGTCCCGGCTCGATGCTTAAAGATTTGCTCTCTCTGTACCGCCTTTTTTTGAACAGGCGGTGCAATATCGATCGGCGCTGACCAACTACCGACATCGCTTCCCACAAAATAACAGGATATCGCTCAGTATTACATCATGTGACCTTGATACTTTCATGTCGACGGCCTTGGAAAAATCTCGCAACTTTTGTCCTATACGCTATACGCGAACATTAACATTTCCAATGTTAAAATGCCATCGAGAAATTGGTTGCAATCATCGGGACATTGGAAATGATAACACCATACATAAAACATAAAGTTTTTCAACTTTTTCAACTAGTACGATCCATGATCCCTGTGATATATGCAACCCATGTTACATTTGTGTATATCAGCCGTTGCATATACGCAGTCTCAATCGACCGCGACACCGCTGTATTTCGACCTTAAATGAAAACTGGTAACTTGACCCCCTGTGATATATGCAACCCATATTACATTTGCGTATATCAGCCATTGCATATGATAGTCTCAGTCGATCGCGACATATTACTTTGAAATAAAGAGATGTTATTATTGTCACTCAATTTGTACAACATACAACCTATATCAGTTAATTGCAATTCTAACACATCATTTATTTGCAAGCAGGCACCTATTTGTAGCAAGCTGTACACTTTTGTGTTCTACCGTCAGCATCGCTGTACAACTTTTAGGTAATCTCCCGACACGGTAGGTAATGTAAGCGCAGCAGCGTCATCGATAGTAGCGCGGCCTTTCAGCAGATGTGTACAAATTTTTGCTTGGATAATATAAAGTCATACATTTTCAGTCTATGAAGACAGCCGCGGATGTTATGTAATAAATTTAAGTAAAGGCAGGTCAAATTTTAATTCGCTACTTATTAGCATTTTCTAGCTCGAGCAGTGTATATGTAGATGAGCGTACAAATATCGGATGCGCAGTGGATTCATAAAAAATAAAATCGATTACAACAAATCTCAAGAGTAAGTGAGCCTACTGGTCTTCTCTCTCTACTGTGCCGCGACACCGCTGTCTTTTGACCTTGAACAAACACTGATACTACCCCATATACGAAAACATAAACATTTTCAATGTTAATAGCGAAGAAATTACCATTATAAAATAGTGTGATGTTAAGGGGTGGAAGTAAAGAAAACTTAATAAAAATCCAGAAACCACAAAATTCTGTCTGCAAACGCATAGATTTATTCGAGATACAAAATTAAAATTAAAACAAGAAAATAAACTATTATTTAAATGACATATGACAAAAGCAGTTTTTATGTCTTGTGGATATACCGTCTATACCTGATTTATTAGGTAAGTCAGATATAATTTTTCTAAGACTGTGCATTTCAATAGGTTTAAATTTTATTTTTTACTTCTGTACTATATCTAACTCATACCCATTTTGTTTAGGGATACTTTTAATAATATCGTTAATACTGCCTACGAAATATTCATTAAACTTTTCCGCGATTTTCAATTAATTTTTTATTACTTCATTCTCGAACTGGATTTCTTTGGGTGCCGAGTGGTTTTTATTTGGGTATACTTTCTTCAAAGTTTTCCACATATTTTTTTGACAGGAGGTTAAGTTAGGATTGTGTTTACCAGCTAGAACATCATGTTTGAGTATTTTGTGCCAAGTGGTTCAAATATTAATGTTATTATCCCAAATAAAATATTCCTTCATCTCCTCAAAGAGGAAGATAGTTAAAATTGTGCTTTAAAATGGTAAAAGTTCAAAAGACAGTACCTAGACTGGGAACATTCTCTGTTATGAAGACACAAGGCCACTGTCACTTCATCATTTGTCAACTGGTCGTAATCAATGCATTATTAAACTGTGTCAATGCAGTCAACAGATTATAGAAAACTTAAATTTACTCTGCAGCCTAAGTTACAGTGACGTCATCGTCAAACGCGTGTTTGAAATACGTTCTATAAATAAATACTTCTTTCCAAAGCTAAGCCAAAATCCAAACGAAGTCTAATTCAAAATGCGTTATAATGTTTAAATTTATATATACTTAGTTTAAGATTTTTTACATTATTATAGTCCTATTAGATTCATTATTTTGAATCTTTAATTCCGCAAATACCTGACTATTTACCTGCAGCTGCTCCTCCGCCATTCGAATATTCTCTAATGAAAAGCACTTATTATAACCTGCACCTCCGCCATAACCACAAATGTTCTTTGTTAATCATATTTATACTTCTTTTTGA
Organism: Stenurella melanura; assembly: GCA_963583905.1. Taxonomy (NCBI): domain Eukaryota; kingdom Metazoa; phylum Arthropoda; class Insecta; order Coleoptera; family Cerambycidae; genus Stenurella; species Stenurella melanura. The sequence goes on along the minus strand of OY757311.1, from coordinate 21,880,478 downwards.
TTTTTGCTCACATTATACTAGACACAGCTTGATGAAACAAATTTGGAACTACCACCAAGTCTTACTAAACAGTTTGCAAAAGATTTCGTAGAGCCATTCCCAGACAAATCGCTGAACAGGCATGAAAAAAAAAAAAACAAAAATACATGCGGGTCGAATTTAAGGTGGGCCATTTTCTAAAAAGAGACATCCGATAGGCAAATATTTATTATTTTTGGCCATAACTTTTTGTCCTTAGTACGTATATTTAAAAAAAACTGTAAGACTACCTAAGTAGAACCGTAATAAGAATATTATTATGAATTTTCACTCAATAATTTCAGTGGTTTGCAAAATAGTTAGATTTAAATTTAAAGATTGTGCTATTATTTCTATTTCGTAGGTTTAAATCTTTTGGAAGCGACTGGAATTATTGAGTGGAAGTTCATAGTAATAGTCTTGTTATGGTTCTACTTAGGTAGTCTTATATTTCTTTTTAATAAACGTACTAAGAAGAAAATGTATGGCCAAAAATAATAAATAATAAGGTAAGCTATCATGGCTATTCAGGTCGTTGCTCACTTATAACATTTAATTTAATATTTGTTGTATAAAAAATAAAATTCTCCCAAATTTACATTATTTCCTCATGAAAAATAACGACCCATTGCCAACGGCAACAAGTATTTGGTACACACAGCGTCACTTACGACCAACAAAACAATGGAATTAAAGTATACTTACGAGAACATTTTTAAAGTGTGTTAAAAAATTTCTGAAGTCGATAACATTCGAAACCGGTTGGTTTTTGAGCAATAAAAATATAAGAGAAATATAACTACAGGCTTCCACTATATTTCATGAAGAGGGAGGAAAATTCAATTCCACAACCCACTGGGTTGTGCTCTGTTCTTGTAGATGAACCTACTATCGTTTGGTCTGAAGGACACGACAAGGATTGTATATAATTTAGGCCGGAGCCGTGTCGCCACTACGATACTGATCAACACTACTCACAAGGGGGATTCAAGATACCCTTCAGACTCCCCAAGACGAGAATAGACAAAATTATACTTACTGTGATTGCTACAGTCTGCTCTCTCCGTCGAACTCTTATGTTGGTCAGTGCACTTTTAATGAATATAGCTTATAATTAGCACTATCTCAGAAACACTTCTTAATAATTAAGACTGTCGATGGATTCTATTCGGACAAGTACACAGACTTGGCGGGATCAAAGGTGACCCGCGGAAAGTAATTGTCCGACTCGCGCCACAGAATCGCCCGTCGGTCACAAATCTTATAATTAGTGGATCAATAAGAAATCGAATTCAAAATGTATTCTCATTTATTGAAATAATTCATAAAATGTAAAAAATATAAATATTCAATACTAATGCTAATGTGTATAAGGCAAACATCAAAGAGCACCACCACTCGGCAAGCCATTACCTCCCGTAGGAGTGTAACTTATCCAGCGTCGAGAGAACTATGACAATCGACTGTACAAAAAGATTCAGACTCCCAATTAGTAATATTTGTAAAATGAATGCAAAACTTTTTGAAAATTATTCACTTTGAATTTGGCACTAATATTATCGAAATGATTGTCAGGATGCTTAAAGAACCTATCTATGTGAGTTCGATGGTTTTCATGCTTCTATAAACGTACTAACGACATCGAACACAAATATACTTTTTTCTGTCGACTCGCCTTCGAGCGATTAGTATGGCGTTGTCCGCCTGAGCCGGGATAAAAAGTATTTTGTGTTCGTCGGAATCGACCCTCCTACTTTGAATTCTTTGACTGTTTTTCTGTACGTTTTTGGGGTTTTGTATGAGGATTATGCTCCAACCCGTTGAGGAATATTAAATGAGGATTTCGGTTTTTATTGCAAAAACCGCCCCATTGATTTTGTCCTAAATTTTGACGTTTAAAATAGCTACTCGCTACATCCTGACTGAGGATTGCTACTTGTAAAACACCAAATTCGTTGTACTTTCGAAAAATTCATCTCGAGGAGCGGTTTTTTGCATTAATTACTTCTTGTTATGGTAATTTTGTAAAAATAATTTTTTGAGATTTTAAAAATTAAATTCGTGGTACTTCCGAAAAATTTGTTGTGCGGAGCAGTTTTTACGTCTTATGTGATTTTATTCGTTGTATTTTCGAAAAACCAATTTCGGGGTACTTTCGAAAAGTTCGTCGGGCGTAGCGGTTTTCCGCTCCGTGCAACTTGAAATTTTTTGGAGTACTTTTGAAAATTCGAATGACGGAGCCCAAAGGCGATTGACCGTCGTCCTCGAGATGAAAAATTTTTCTAAGTCAATATTTTGGTCATTTTTAGTAAAATAATTTTTTACGTAGATTTCGATTTAATATTAGGCCAAAGGTGTTTAGAAGTCTTTTTAATGGTTTTAATATTATTTTTTTCATGGGATTTTTGTCCGATTTTACTTTTATAGTAAATTGGATATTTTTTCAAATGGATCATTTTACTTGGGTCAATAACATTCTCTCTGAGCGCTATAGTGATCAGTTTCGATAATAATAGTAATTTTTAACCACTTTAATTGGTTATTCTTGCAAGGAATCGATATGAATTAGAGATTTTTTAACAGGTAAGATTGTACTCTCAAAAAAGCTTTTATTTAACAACGCAATTTTCAAATTTAAGATCGACCCATAAATGGCTATGAAACTACAGTTTGAAGTTGGATATGACACAAAGAGCATTTTTGTCAGTAGTTAACTATAAACATAGTATTTTAGGTCATTTATGATTCGATTTTTATTTCGAATAAACCTTCGTAAAGGTAATTCAATCTGCTATCAGGTACGATAAAAATAGTAATTTGCGTTATAAGTCCGGTGGGTGACTTATTACAGTACAAGTTATTTTACAATCAGAGCTGCGGTACTGAATTGCCTAAGTTCTTAAAATTTATATTTAAGTACAAAAAGTACTTGAGTATTTTTGCTTCAAATCCCAACAAAAATGCAGGTACTGGTACTTAAACTTTTAAGTATTGGCCATGGTACTTGTACTTAATACTTAACTTTTTACTTTAAGTACTTTTTACTTATACCTACTCGAAGAAAAAAGACATGCTTAATATGGAAATGTACTTAAGTATTTTTTAGGGCTTAAAATTAACATCTGATAAATTTAAGTCTTTCAGTACCTACCTACTAGACATGTATAATTCATGTCTTGACAAATATTTTCTAGCTCAGTATTAGATTTTTATTTTAGTTTAGGAGAGGCCAGTGAATAATGTTATTTAGTGTCGTCTGATTGCTGAAAGTTCTGTGTATTCTTTAGTTTTATTTGACTTTGTTCTGTCTATATATTGCATAATATAATAATAAGCATAATACTAGTTTATACTGTTTTATGTGTTGTTTGTAAGGGTAAGTATCTTTTATTGAATATCAATTATCTAGGGTTTTTCTATGACCAATAGTTTGCAACGCTTTAGTTTTGGTATAAGTATAGTGGGAGGCCAAAGTTGTCCATTTTTCCCTCGGTGGGATAAACAAATTAGGATTGTGCAAAAGCTATTGCACCGACGGCACCCATCTTTAGCACACGTATCAAGTACTATAGAACACATGTATTTAAGAAAGTTTTATCAAATTTTAACAACAAATTAAAAAGTTATGATAATAACGAGGATAATAATTAAAAAATGACTATTATTGCAGGTTTCTTGCAATAGCTTTTTTACCGATGGAGCGATTTTAATTTGGAAAATCTCATAATGTAGGGATTTTAATTGGGTGCAAATCATCCATTCTTCACTTTTCTCTACAAGCGATAGATTTTCCAGTATTTAAGAAAACTGATTTTCTACTCTAATTGTTGATAAAGACGATGATGCAAATTAATTTTTTTGACTTTCAAATTGAGCTTTGAACATCTCGCAGCGAGGCAGTTTCTTTTGTCTTCTTGTCGAGGGAAGTAAATGATGGGAAAATATTGAGAACACGTGTGCAATGCAAAATTGTATTCAATACTTTCTTTTAATGAAATTTTATTTGAAAAATATATGAAAAAGTGTCTTAGAATTTCATTATCTATAGAATTCCCCTGCAATAAAGCTCGCTGGGTTGATAGGGGTTTTTGGTAACGGACTGCTGTACTATAAGTAGAGTTTCTAATTACTCCAAACACAGCCCTGAAGTAAAAAATTATGTTCCCGACCATGTTTTCTACCCAACAATCTACAATCTTCTCAATTTCCATTAGATCGCTAATATCCATTTTTTAACGTGGCAGAATATATTCAACGCCACCACTTTAACACTTTTTTACGGTAATGCAATATTTCCATTATAAATTAGTTCCAAATCACCCAAACGTACTGAACCCTACTTCTCTCACCATTGGCGGTCCCTTTACCCGCCGAATCCCATGATTTATGACGACAGTTTTATTGTCGGCAAATGTTTGAGTAAAATGTCTTGTTTAGTAAATAATGTTTAAGTATTTAGTACGTGTAGGGGTGTCGTCGAGTGGTGGTGAGATTGAAAAGTCACGCCAACTGTTATTAGTGGGGTGGAAGTCGTCCATTTAAGTGTATCCGGCAGTGAAGCTACTGCTGCTCTTCGTTCGCTCTATCAGCTGTTACGTTTATATCTTCTTCTGGACCGTTTCCTGTCACAGATTTGCTTTTAACCTTTGATCAAATCAAAAGTGATGTAGGTGTGTATTAATTGATTTTTCATGTCGTGGGATAGAACATATGGTTTGAATTTTTATTATTTATCTCTATTACTAACCTATAAATTGCGAAGAGCTAACGTTTGGTTAAAATTCAAAGGGTTTGTCGTAATTTATTTTTGTTTATATAACAACTAATGTAAGAATTTACTGTACTTAACTATTTATAAAAATTATCTTTAAAGCATTTACTGCTCAGTCCCATTTCCATAAAATTTAGAACCATTTAAAACTACTATATTATATTTGATGTAATAAAACACGAGAATCTCTTTTAGGCCTCAATTTTCCCACATACAGTGTGTCCCATTTTTCATGGAGCCACCCTCATATCTCGCTCACCTGATATCCGAATGTTTTGAAATTTTGGTGGTGAATTTATACCTATGAAGTGAGTCTTTAGACGTAACCATATTCAACTGTAGTCAGTGGCGTTCGATTCTATCATGGAAAAGGGGGTCGATTTTTGAATAAAAAGTATTAGCGATTTTTTTAGAGAAAAACTAGTAATATATTCCTAATCAGCACCTTTAGAAACCCCGTTGTACAAGATTACTTAAAAATCAATTTTTTTCAACTTAAAATAATTTGTATCTGTGAAACGGATTGTCATATGAAAAAAATGTATACTTTATTTTTTGTTCAGAATTATGTATTGTACTAGTATGAAATGATTCTACAAAAGAAATTACCATTTTTTTAATAAGGCAAAAATTCTAATTTGTACATACCATACCTACCATGTTTCTAACAAATAATCTACACAAATAATTTAATTATACAATTCTTTGCGTTTCTATGTAACCACCATCATTCCGAATACATTGCTCAATCCGTTTTCTTACATGCCGTACAACTTTTCTAATCTCGGCTGGAGTGATTTCAACAGATGCCTGTCTAATTCTGATCATTAACTCATCTTGGCTACGTAGTTTGTTATTATACACTATATTTTTTAGACGACCCCACAAATAAAAATCAAGTGGTGTCAGGTTTGTAGACCTCGGGGGAAACTCCTGAACTTGCAACATTATGAGCCGGGACACCATCAAGTTGATAATACAAGTATCTTCTGACATCTTGAGGCAGATTGTTGAGAAAGTGTTCAATTTCTCTTTGCAACAAATTTAAATAAGCTTCTCCATTCAATCTTGGAATGAAAAAAGGCCCAATAATCTAATCCTTCCATAAACCACATCAAACGTTAACTTTTGACACATTATGGCTTTTAGTACTGATAAACCAGTGGGGATTTTCGTCAGCCCAAAAACGGCAATTCTGAGAGCATACTACACCATTGTTAGTGAATGTTGCTTCATCAGTAAATATGACGTTTTTCAGAAAATTAACATTGTTTAAATATTCACCCTGGGCCCAAAAACAGAAATCTAATCTTCTGAATGTATCTCCATCTTCTAGGGTATGTAGAAATTTTGGTTTGAATGCTTTTTTCTATGTTTTTTCAGGCAACGCCAACCAACTAAAATTTAGATTTAATGCTACTTGCCTTATGCTAGATCTTGGATGTTTTCTAAAATATTGTAAAATGCGTTCCTCGTTTTGAATTTGCCGATTTTGTAAATTATAATTCTTTGGTCTTAACTTACATACATTTCCTCCATTGTTAAAATTTGTATTAATGGTTGCTACCAATTTATGGCGAATGGGAGGCTGACGGCCAGGATGCCGTAAATTAAATTCATCAGCAGCTTCTCTAAATGATCTGGCATTATCTCCGACTAAACGAACCAATTCCACTTTTTCTTGCATTGTTAAACGTTGAGCCATTTTCATAAAAAAAAGTCAGTTCACTTATTATGTAACATTAATCCATCATTCATTAAATTTTTAACGTATTATCTTATTGACTTTCAACAATACATTGACACTTGCAATAACTTTTGTTTTCATGGCTTACTTAAGTCTTTATTAAAGATTATTTGTTAAAAACATGGTAGGTATGTACAAATTAGAATTTTTGCGTTATTAAAAAAATAGTAATTTCTTTTGTAGAATCATTTCATACTAGTACAATACATAATTCTGAACAAAAAATAAAGTATACATTTTTTTCATATGACAATCCGTTTCACAGATACAAATTATTTTAAGTTGAAAAAAATTGATTTTTAAGGGCCCATATCTCAAACGCCTTTGAACACACAACGATGTAATCTTGTACAACGGGGTTTCTAAAGGTGCTGATAAGGAATATTTTACTAGTTTTTCTCTAATAAAATCGCTAATACTTTTTTTTCAAAAATCGACCCTCTGTTTCCATGATAGAATCGAACGCCACTGACTACAGTCGAATGTGGTTATGTCTAAAGACTCACTTCATAGGTATATATTCACCACCAAAATTTCAAAACATTCGGATATCAGGTGAGCGAGATATGAGGGTGGCTCCATGAAGTGGGACACAGTGTATATAAAATAGCATGGTAGAATATTCGTTATTGACCATATCCATTATACAGGGCCATCACCAGAGATGTATAAATTATCCTGTTTTAAATAAACAGCGTTGTATTAAATTCATTTTCCATAAAATGTTAAGGTTTTTGATTATATACACACATGCGAAGATGTACAATATATCGAAATTAAATACAAATTTTGCAATAAAAAATTATTATTAGTAAGTTCTGGGACTCCCTGTATAAGAGCTTACATAATCTATCTTTATCTAACGAAGGTAATGGAGAAAGACGCACAATATGACAACTAGAAATGAAGTAAACTCCTATAACTCATGTAAAATAATTATATTAAAAATAGATGTCAATCTTCATTTCTACGTCTCAAGCAGCTATATTTATCATAATATAAAATTTCTATTGAAATTATTTTGTAGTTGAAAGTTTATTAATAGATAATGATTTGCCTCAACCAGTTTTCATTTGACTACTTTAAATAACCAAGTTTCAGAATTTCTCATAATATCTAGTGCATCTCTTTAATTCTTGGGGGGAGGGGGGCACGGTCACGAGCCCTTGACTCCTCCCCCCTTGTATACGCCCCTGTACCTACAAAACAATCTTGTATTATTCTGTAGAAAACTTATTCACTACTGGTTTTTTATTTAAATGTGTATAAATAACTTAAGATTTTAATGTAACATGTGTATTCAGGGCCGTTCCTGGATCTTTTGCCACCCCGTATAAAAAGAAACTTTGCCGCCTATATGAACTATGGAATATATTTTTTCAAAATAATTTTTTTATGTACATAGTACTGTATATCTTATATGTATTGTCTGAATGGTATTTGTGGCATTTTCTTAACCCTTCTACTTTTCTCTTTGGGACTTTCTGCCACATGTATTTTTACTTCTAACTGACGTCCGAGAAATCTACAAAATAACAAAATTAACTGGGAAAATTACTAAATTGAGTGTAAATACCATAATGGAACTTTTAACTATATGTATCAAAACAACTTATTTTCAGTTGGAAAATGATTTGTATCAGTAGGATTTCGGTACGGCAATGGGCTCTTCAATGTCACCAATTTTAAGCATATTCAAAATGGTACATACAAGATACAAACCGGTGATCTGGTGGAGATATGTAGACGATATCTTTGCAATTTGGCCTTACGGTATTGAGCTACTAGATATTCTTTTAGAATATTTTGATAATAAAGAATCTTCTATTTTTACTTTAGAAAATGAAACTAGAAATGAATTACCATTTCCAGATGTTTTAATTAAAAGAGTAAATAGTCTTTTATAACGAATTTAAAAAAAAATCTGGTTGTGTACATCTAACTTTAGCTTTTATGACATTGTCAGTTAGTTGTCAAAATTCATTGCAAGTGTGCCAAAACTAATATGTCCCATATAAGCAGAAGATGGATGCCAATGAGACGAATTGCACTGCGTTATAATATTAACAAAAATTCTGTGTTTAACATTAAAAAAAAATGGTACGATTCGTAGCAATTTTGGATCAGGGCGACGAAGGATATCAACTCAACAGCAAGATTTGCAATGGGTAAATAAATTAGTGTAGAAAATCCATTTCACTCAGTAATTCAGGCTGCTGAAGAAACGAATTTTCCTGGATCGAGTAGTACTGGTCGCCGGCGAGTAAGAGAATCGGAGCTACGCTGTCATCCAGCAGCACAGAAATACCTACTTAAAGCTGAACATAAAGAAGCTCGACTGGGATTTGTGCTTGAATTTTTAGTGCATGATGTAAATTTTTGGAACAATGTACTGTTTACAGATGAAAAACTTTCCAATAGACACACAGCGGTCGTATTCGTGTTTACCGACCTCCGAATACTCTATTCGATGAGAGGTGTATGTCTAACAATGACAAAACTGGTAGATTTTCCGTTAACATGTGGGCTTGGATATCGGCATGTGGTCCTGGTGTTTTGTAGCATATTGAGGAACGATTTAATAGTGAAACGTATATTAGGATTTTAGACAAGAGTATGCTTCCTTCTGTGTCACAATTATTTCCTAATGATGAGTTCATATTTCAAGAAGATAATTGTTCAGTTCATACTACTCATATCGTAACTAACTGGTTTCAAGATAGCAACATTAATTTTCTTAACTGGCCTAGTCATAGTCCAGATCTTAACCCTGTGGAAGACGTATGAGGACTACTCGTAAGAAGTATCCAAAAACGAAATGTGAGACCACGGAATGCCCAAGTATTACTGGAAGTGGTAAATAATGCATGGGAAAATATTATTACTAAGGATTATTGTATAAATAAGTTTATTTAATTCTATGCCAAACAGATTTAGAGACGTTTTAAATAGAAATAGTGCAATAACAAAATATTAATGGTTAGTTTCTTGTTAAGTTGGATATCCTTTGTTGCCCCGATCCAGGATTTCTACTAATCGTACAGTTTATTCTCCACTCTTTTAAAACGTTAAACACAGAATTTTGTTAATGTTATAACGCAGTGCAATATGTCTCATTGACAATCATTTGCTTTAGCAATAACTACAGCATTACAATAAAAAATATAATAAAACTGTTTTATTTCGGCTACTCATTACATATTATTTAAATAAAAACAGATTTGCATTAGAAAAAAATAGTTGTACTATTTACTATCAACAGATATTTAAATATTAATTCAAATCAGTCTACGCATATTAAGGGTGGTGTTATGAAATGTTTGTGTGATTGGGCCAAAATAATTTCTTCTAATGATGAAATATGAGAAACGGTTTATCAAAGAGGTCCTTATAAACAATCAATACCCTGAAGCCTTTGTTGATGAAACCTTAATAAATATTGAAAATAACAATCATATGCGACAAAAACCTGTAAAACGTTACACAGCGTTAATTCCTTATGTACACGGATTATTCAAAAAGTTACACCGTATAGGTGATAGATTTGATATTAGGACGGTATTCCAAACGAGCAATACTTTAGGATCTATTCTGACAAAGAAAAATCGAAAACCACGAGCAAGATTGAAAAACTGCATTTACAGTATTCCTTGTGAGTGTAACAAACATTACGTAGGCGAGTCATCCAGACCGTTGAGTGTAAGATTGGGTGAACACAAGAGTTATATAGGAAAAATAAAATTCAGAGGTCGAAGATTTGCGAACACGTTTGGGAGAACGGACATAGAATCACTGGGATTTGGCAAACATTTTAACTAAAGAGGATAACAAAAAAAATAAAAATTAAAGAATCAGAGATAATGTTATTGAATGAGGATAGATGCGTGTCCAATTGTTCCGTAGATGCTTGTACAACCTGGTTGCAAATGTTAAAGAAGGACTTCACAAACTTGTATAAAATAAAAATACTGGTAACTATATCAACAGTTCTATGTAAGTAGTAAGTATCTATGAATGTTGAATATAACATACATATTCTTAGAGCTGTGTATATATCATACACAGTACAACAGACTGTTCAAAAAAATACTTGAAATCTTGAAAAGGGAAACAGATTAAGTTTCCGAAACCTCGGCGAAAATGTGATTTCAATATTTTTATGATTATTTGTGTCATTTGTCAAAAAGAGCAACCTCTAACTAATCCTTTGTCACAGTCACAGACGTAGAGGTTTTTCCCCAGTAATATACTGGTTAATTGTATTATTTGGTATATTCATCGGACGTCAGTTAGAAGTAAAAATACATGTGGCAGGAAGTCCCAAAGAGAAAAGTAGAATAATTACTGTATACTTTATGGAGCAAGCGTTTTTGAAATTAATTGTAAACATATTTTTATAGAATTTTGAAACTAGTATTTTGCTTTCTCAACATTCATAAATGTGGTTGACAATATTTGTATTTATTTTAAGAAATATTATGCTACTATATTTCTGAAATTATTTTTATAGAAATTATTATGTATTTATTATAGTATATAAATATAAACTTTTTGTTTACGTGTTAATAAATACTAAGTAAATAAATATTCTATTTTCACATTAATAGCTCCTCCTAAATTGTGTAGCTCCGCGCGACTGGACCTGTTGTACCTCCATCAGGAACGGGCCTGTGTGTATTGTGTATTATCGCCAATTTGCCTGATTCAAAGTATTTCTGTCTTCCTGATGAAACATAATAAGTTGAAGATTTGGTTATAGGCACCAGCAAAGAAAGTTAATATGTATAAAACAAATTGTTTACTCTGATAACAGTGATAACTGATGAAACATAGTATTTTTATTTAATTGTGTATTGTTTATTTTTGCAAATAAATTTAATTTAGAACTGGCTTGCAATCCAGAATGAGCAGAAAAGGTTATCGAAATAAAAACGCAAAGATTAGAGAAGACATAATATTTTAATAGATTATTTTTTACTTCATTTTCTTCAATTGCACAATATGGCTATATTTTTCGTGTCAACGCATACTGTTCCTGAAAGTTTGGACTGTTGATTGGTATTGGTGCAGTAATAAAAGACCTGTTCACATATAAATCATATATTTATTATACAATTTAAGTTACATAAATACAATCATATAAACAAGGACTATTGTCCTAATGCTAAAAACGGACGGAATATAAACAAAATTAATAACTATTATTCTTTAGCTTCAGTGCTTCAATATACAGGGAGGTTCATATAAGAAAATGAAATAGATTGTCAAATATACGTGTAGTTGTAAATGTAAGCAAAATAATTTGTTATTTAATGACTTTTTATCTTTATTGTTTTAACGAATACGGAAACAGATGTATCAAACATTGGTATAACTCAAACTACATAATTGATATTAGTTAAAACACTGTAACATATGCTATATTTCGACAGAAATGTTACCTCTTAGTAGGTGTAGTTCAGTAGCACTGATAGTGAGTCCTTATACGTGTGTAGAGTTTTAAACATAGAGAGATAATGTATATATATATTTAAGACTTCAACGTAGTGTTAACGCTAGATGTTAGGAAAATATGTAGGATTTAGTAGGGGAACCGTAGAAGCTATATGCGGTATATGCTATGTGAGTCCTGTACACAGGGAAGTATAAACGTTTAAAGTATAAGAAATGTTCGGTCGCGACTGCTGGGCGCACTAGTAATCCAGTAGGAGTGTTTTTAGTATCATTGTGTAGGTTGAACCTTTCTGCGTCGCATAAAAGTGGTCCGGAAATTCCACGATTACTGACATTTTTTATCCAAAAAGGCCTTTTGCATTTTTTCTCTAAAATTAACAGTTTGTGAGTAAACCTTAATGAATCAACAACCATTATTACCAGCATTTCTATTATACGAGAATAGTGTACCATAATTGTAATATTTGTAGTAAATGTAAAATAATCTAAAGTGCAAAGCTAAAATGATAATTGTAGTTTTTCCTGCTGTGAAATCCATTGCTCTGTAGTTTATTACTTCCTTTTGGTAAAAGTGCTCACAAAGGTGAAAAATGGTAATATTTAGTAATGTGGCGCGATAAATAAAATTATTATCCTAGAAGATTTCTTGATAGAAGGAAACCGCCAAGATATGTTTTTATTTGAACTCACCTACAACTTAGAAATGATGGAACGGCGTAATGGATAATTTAGACACAATTTTGACCAGATTTAATAAGTAGAGTAAGAAGCATTATACTCTTCATCGATTTATTGCACTTTTCATATAATTCTATTCACATTCTATATAGTACAGGCAATGAAGGCAAAATTTTGTAAAATCCTCGCAAAAATTAATAAAAGGATCATCTCGGGGATTTAAGTAGGTAATAACCTGTAGAATGGAATGATGCATTCTTTGCACTTCCATGTTCCGGAAAAATTGATAAAAATTTGGAAAAACTTTTTGATTTTTGATTTTTTTGCTCTAGCGGCTAAAATAATGAAAATCGAGAAAAAAGGTTTGCAACAAAAGTTGTAGCTCGTCTCTTTCTCTACAAAAAAGGCCTTTACAAATTTTTATCTTATTCAAGTCGTTTAGGAGATAAATTCAGTTTTCCACTTATTGTTTTTAGCCGCTTCGAAATACGCGGAAAATGAGAATTCCCCGGGAATTTCGTACGACCGGACACATCGATCGATAATTCTCACTATTCAGAGCCGCTAAAAAAAAGGAAATAACATAAAATATAGAGAAAAGTCTCAGCTTTAATGTGGAACTAATCACAAAATTAATACAAATTTTTGTCAGAGAGAAAATGTGTTAGAAGATGGCTTAGTAAACTTTATACAGTTGATTTATTCATATCTTTGAGTTTCATGCATCCTCCCTATTTCTCCCGTAACAATGGGTGATTTTTCACTGCATGTATTCCATTTCACGCACTTTAATCTGTATTTCGTGAAAATCCATTGAAGAATGTTAAGAAACAAATAAGTTGTATATGTTTTACTGTATAATTGTGCATTTTCTGAACTATGAATAATTCAAAAAGTACCACACGCACTCAAAGAACTCTAGTCATTGGAAACAATATGTTTTATTGTACTTAGAATCCAAAAATTAAGACTATGCCATTATTATTACTTAAGATATAGCGAATTGAACTAAAAAATTGGAGGTGACGGATCGATGAGAAATATACTCTCTACTTTGATCCCAAGGCCTATTTTTCCAACAAAAGTAATTGCAATAAAATGTTAATTGGATTAATATAACATTATATAAGAATTTATTGGCAAAATGAATGATCATTCTAACGACTCCTGGCAAAGATGTGAATAAATCTGTGGATCAACTGTACAAAGTTTACTAAGCCATCTTCTAACACTTTTTCTCTGTGATATTTTTTTATAATTTTTTTTATTAGTTCCACATTAAAGCTGAGACTTTCCTCTACATATTAAGTTATTTTCATTTATTTAGGGGCTCTGAATAGTAAGAATTATTTATCGATCGATGAGCCCAGCCGTACGAAACTCCCAGAAAATTCTCATTTTTCGCACATTTCGAAGTGGCTCAAAACTGTAAGTGGTAAACTCGATTTATCTTCTAAACGGCTTAAGTAAGACCTTTTTTGTAGAGAAAGAAACGAGTTACAACTTTTGTTGAAAACTTTTTTCTCGGTTTCATTATGTTGGGCGCTAGAGCAAAAAAACCGAAAACCAAAAAGTTTTTCCAAATTTTTTTGAATTTTCCCGGAACTTGGAAGTGCAAAGAATGCATCCTCCTATTCTCCAGGTTATTACCTAATTAATTTTTGTTACCTTAAATGGCTAATTTGCCGGTACTAATAGGATACTCTTCGCTGTTTCTTGTAAATAAGGTTAGTTTTAAACATTTTAATTTTATGTTTTAGTTCAGTTACAAAACAGAAAATAAGATTTTATATTTATTTAAATAACTAATATTTTTTTTTATTTATTGATCGGTTTTATTCTAGACAACACTAATTTGCTATCCAAGTTTCAACACAATCACAGATTCCATCTTAAGTTATCGTGCCTACAAAAAAAACGTGACGGACGGACGGACAGACAGACGGGCGGACATTTTGAAGAATTCATTGTTTCACAATGATATGAAAATATTTTCTCTGCGATCGACATATACGGTTTTAGAAATGTGCCGATCGAATGCAATATACTTTTCGTTTTCGTAGTAGCGAATAGTATAATAACAAATTATCAGAAGAGCTGCCCAACAGCTGCGCGTTAAAAGCGTTAAAGTTTTTAAAAACAAAGTTGTTCGAATTTAGAAAATAGACCACAAATAAACGTTTCGAATGCAGCCAGTCCAAAGCCTTGAACCAGAATATGAAGATTTGCGATCTAATCCTAATTTTATTCACAAAGCCACCCACGTCCATACGGCGCAGATGTCAAAATGGGTTGAAGTTGACGGAATACACTTTGAACAACACTTGTAATTTGTAATTTACTGTCAAATTCATTATTGTTGTCTAATTAAAAGATACTGTATCCAAATTTTACTTTTTCTGTTTTGCGAAAATATTTATAAAAAACGATTCTTTCATACAGTTCATATAAATTTTACTCAAAAACTGATAATTTGAGTAGAAAAACGCAAGAGACCTTCGTGTGCAATATTTTCAAGTTTTGTTCATAAATTAACGCAAAAGTGACACAAACAGGTACTGAGGGTATGGTAAAACTGGGGGTAAGTATAATTATGCTTAGCCGTTGTATCCGCTCCTGAATGATTTTCGTACATAATTGTCATTGTGTCTCATAAAACATAACCGTAAATTAATTTGTTTATTAAACGCTTCGAGGGTATTCATAAAAACCAGTTTCAATCCTCGGACACATTTCCCTACCCAAATTTATATAAGAAACTTTTCTGATTTTGAAAGGTTCTATCTGGCCTATGCAATTCGGAACATCCTGTATATTATATTTAAGCACATGATTAAAGAGGGCTGTTTCCAGTTTGTCTAGCCACTCATATTTTAAACATCTTCTGCTATTGTATTTACGAGCATATAAAGAAAGCCGCTCCGAAAGACATCTGGGAGTGTAATATGTATCCACATTTGCCCCTTTTTACGGTTCTTATGAAACTGTTCAGTGAAATTTGGGTATGTTGTATGATTATTTTAGTTTGTTTTATACGACGGCGTACCAGGGTAAAAAACAATAATCCCTTCAATTGCCAGATTAAATCTGTCAATTGCAAGATTTAGGGCCATTACTTTTGGTCTCCGTTAAACTTTAACCATCGGCCAAATCATTGTTAGACTGATTTAGTTTCCATGGAAACAATTGTACTTTAATTGATTTAGCCCACGGTTAAAATTTAACAGAGACCGAAAGTAATGGCCCTAAAACTGTCAATTGCCAGATTAAAGATGTCAATTGCCAGATTAATGGTATCGAAAGCTTTGGAAAAATCTAAAAGAATCAGTGCAGTTAAGTTACCATCATCTGTAGCTCTAAATATATCATCTGTCATGTCGAGAAGTGTAGTATTGCAGCTATATCCGGATCGAAAGCCAGATTGCGTTATGGGTAAAATATCATGTTCTTTTAAAAAATCTTTAATTTGATTTTCCATAATTCTTTCTAAAATCTTGGACATAGTGCACAGTATACTTATGGGGCGAAGATCCTTTAGTTCTTTAGGATCTGTTACTTTAGGAAGTGGTGTCACTAATGCTTTCTTCCATATTTCAGGGAAAACGCTATCTTTTAAACAAAAGTTTACAATGTGTGTAATATAGAGTATTAAATGAGGGCAGCATAGTTTTAAGAGTTTTATGTTTATATTATCATATCCAGTGGCATTTGTTTTGATATTGTTTATAATTTTTTCTACGTCCGATTCATTTACCTCTTTGAATGTAAATAGCTGAGTAAAGTTTGTTTTCTTGTTATTTATATAATAATTATCATTTTCCTATGTACTTATGCTAATGAAACATATTTTTGGCCGGTTCTTCTGGCGTCTTTTAGGTGCATTAAATATATGTAGTCAAGTATAACACTTAACAATGCTGTCAAAATAGCGTATATTATATAAGATGTACTACTTCCTAACCGAAATAAGAAATATCTTAAGGACATTCATTTTGTGGCTTTGTTCATTCATCCTTAATGAACCCCCCTGTATGTACTATTAAATACGCAACATCGGACTGAACGAAAATGCATAAAACATATCGATTACTTTTAGTACGGATATAGTTTCCTACAAATTAAATTTTATGAGTTTTTACAAATTTACAAATTTTAACATTGTGAAATATTATTTCATTTTCCTTTCCTTTGAAACAGTATATTCCCTATTTTTATATGAACACAAACATATGTAACATATTTCATTTATTTTGATGGCAACTACAAAAAGAATACAAGCTCTGAATAACTGGAAAGTAACACGAGGAAGTTGATACTTATTGTTATTTATTAAACAATTAGTTGCATGAAATGGGTCTATAATTCTCTGGAAGCTGTACCAGTTTAGATTTCGATAATTATACCCTAATACTTTAAAATGTTTATTGTTTATGGGAAATATATACGTTTTTGGTAAAAGCCCATGAAAAGGCTTGAAACGCCGTTTTTATTATCATGTGTTATAAGCAAATTGAAGGAGGCTATGAAAATGTATTTCCCCCCAAGAGTTGCCTATACTCTACAGGGTAGAGCACAAGAAGCGAAAGGGTTTATAAAATTTATAACAAAAATCAGCTAATTTTATGTTGAAAATAAGTCATTCAATTATTTCAAGCACAACAGCGTATTTATACCCGGTGATAAGTTTTTGACAGTACAGTAATTATAGTGAAGTAAAGGTAAAAGACCAAATTACCGAAAGAGAAGTTGTTGTGGAATAGTAATTATTTCCTGGAACTTGTTGAAAAGATTACATGTAGTATAGCAAAGCGTTTTGGAGTAAATCTGAGTTCCACAAAACATTTGTTTAAACAAATAAAAATGATTAAGATTGGTTATTTTTAAACAATTGATGATAGCTTAAATAATAATGGAAGTCGAAATATTAATGACAACAGCTAAAAACAAAAACAAACTCGAAAATTGCGTCGTCGTTTGCTTAAGTTTATCAAGTCGTAGAACAAGATTTTTCGTGATATGCAGAGTTGTTACATACATTCCATGGCATTAACAGGAAAAACAATTACAATTTTTATGAGATGTATTTGCATCGAATTTTGTTTCGAAAATAAGCATTAGTATGCATCAATAGTACACAACGGACGAAACGATTTTGAAAAGTTCGTGCACATGAAACGGGAGTAACCACGATCTCGTTTTAATAACTAATTTTAATTTCATTGTAAATGTTGAGGTTCCGAAAAACATCATATTTTTTTTAGAAATCTACAATCAATATGAAAAACTATATAAAAAGACATTTTAAAAATATAATTTTTGGACAAAATGCAGTAAGATCCGGAACGTTCTTATCTCCTTTTTAACACGTGATGCCCCTTAGAAAACAAAAAAGAAGTTATTTATTTCCAAGCTCTAATATTAATGTCATACTTTAGAAACTCAAAATTTTCATATAACGATCTTTTATATTAGTATATTCTATAACATCGTCGTATAATAATAATGTACAGTAATGTTCACGAACGAAACGATTTTATAAATATAATACACTTGTATGAGCAATACAAGGCATTTACTCTTGTATTCTTTTTGCGATTTTTGGTAACTTATGTCTATCTTATATCGAAAACTGACAGAATCACATATTGCAACATAGTTCCCTATCACTATAGTAAGAACAGAAATGAAAATATTTAGAAAAAGATATAGCCAAAAATATTTACAGGTTTTGTACATTTCGTTAAATCACCACAAACATGCTACAAATGATAGAAATGCATTTTGGAATTCAAATAGTCCCTTATTGCTAAGGGCATATCTATAAATAATATACAGTTTATCCCATAATTCGAGGTTTGCTATTGCTATATTTTTTATTATAAGAGAATATATGTTCTGGTGGGTCAAAGACATGGGAGCTAATTTTCATTAATTACATAAACAACAACCCAGCGATGACAGGTTTAGAAAAGAAAAGAAAAGACAAGAAAAGAAAAGAAAAGAAAAGTAAAGAAAAGAAAAGAAAAGAAAAGAAAAGAAAAGAAAAGAAAAGAAAAGAAAAGAAAAGAAAAGAAAAGAAAAGAAAAGAAAAGAAAAGAAAAGAAAAGAAAAGAAAAGAAAATAAATTATTGATGGGTTCAAACACTGCGACACTAGAGAGTAAATCAGACATCGCCGGATTATGATATTTAAAAATTACTTCAGAAAGATTTTCACACTTTGAAAAATACCCAAAAATAAGGAAGTTAAAAAGCTTTTAAACATTTTTCCAAATCTCCAGCCAGTGAAAATGTTTGTTAAGTCTTACTGCCTTATTGATACCTATCACCATAAAATTCTTCAAAACTTTCGTGTTTAACCCAATATGTATCTCTTATAATAACAAAGATAAGTGAAGCAAAGGTTATTTAGTGCAAATCGTAGGTCAGGCTTAGCTTTAAAAAAATATATTTTCTTTGCTATGCTGAATGTACATTTGGATAGAGTATCTCCTTTGAATATGCAATTATATGTATTAGACACCAACATACATCTTTTTTAGATATCTCACTTTACTATTCTCTTAAATACAACACATCTTTATGATTTTTTAAAAAGTTTTCCTACAAAAAATAAATATGCTTATAGATAAGTTCGTGGACACTAGGGCTAGTAATTAAATATTTCGAAAACATAAGTAGGTACTGCATGTTATGGACGGAAAAGTTTTCGAGATTAAAATAGTAATATGAAGCTAAATCAATATAGGGTTATCATAATGGCAATAAAATTAAATTATGTTGATTTATAGCTATTTCGTGAATAAGTAGACTTGCCTTTTATTAGGTAATTGTTATCAAAATATAAAACCCGATGATATTACTCGTTTCGGCAATAGATGGCGTTTTATATACCAGCCACAAACGACAAAATAAACTGGACTTCACAAAACACGATTTCCAAGCTAAAGTGATACCAACAATCATCTTTGGGGTGTATTGGTGTTAACAAAAAGTAAGAAAATCTGAATATACCATAAATAAACAACTATATGGAGTATTGGTAACAAGTTATGATAAATCACACCTTGCTTCCATATATGTTCAAAAACTCAACTGAATCTCCACAGAATACACTCCAAACACTCTTGAACTCAATTAAATACCGAATGAGAATTCATGAAACAGATTTTTTTTGCCACAGCCTCTTCAATCACTTTGGCAAAAAATGTTATCTTCGGACATTTAAAGATAATACAAGTTTTTTCTTTCTCTATAAAAAAAACATGATAAGTTTTTTTTTTCAAGGGGAACCCTTAAAAATCATTTTCCAATAAAACACAGTAATTGCCTTAAGGTGGCCATTCCCTACAAAGAGACATCAGATAGGGAAATATTTATTATTTTTGGCCATAACTTTTTTTTCTTAGTACGTATATTTAAAAAAGCTATAAGAGTATCTAAGTAGAACCATAATAAGACTATTACTATTAATTTTCATTCAATAATTTCAGTGATTTGCAAAATAGCTAGATTTAAATTTAAAAATTATGTTAATCTTCCTATTTCGTAGTTTTAAATCTAGCTATTTTGCAAACCACTGAAATTATTGAGTGAAAATTCGTAGTAATAGTCTTGTTATGGTTCTACTTAGGTACTCTTATAGTTTTTTTAAATATTCGCACTAAGAAAAAAAAGTTATGGCTAAAAATAATAAATATTTTCCTATCGGATGTCTCTTTCTAGGGAATGGCCACCTTAAGGCGACAAATTCGAGTGTAGTATATCATAAAAATGTATTAAAATGAAATTAGTGACAAACGCTTGTCACACGGATAGATTAAAATTTTAATTTTATTAATCGAGTAACCAAATTAAATTTAGCATCAAAATGTTCATTTCCTCAACATTCACCTTATTGATGATGTATAATAATGAGAGTGTTTTCAATCAAGCCATGAATTCTAAAGTACAAATATAGATTTGGCCTCGGCGACTTATCATGGCGGCCAGCATAGAGAGTGTCAGTGTAGCCAGCTCACATGAAGTTCAGTTTATTTTATAATATTCGTATTCGTAATGTATTGAAAATTTTAACTTTAACACAGCTCAAATAAGTTCACGTGGCAACCCTATATTGGTTGGTGCTAAATTTCCCAAGCGAATATATGTAGCATGTTTGTGGTATCAACTTCTAAACCAATAAATCACAAAAAATAATATATTACAAAGATATTACATATCGTATAATGCAGGCACTAGGTGCTGACGACGCTGCTCGACGACCTGGTGCTTGCCACAGCCATGAAGAAGGCTGTCACTCACATGAAGCACTTATGGAGGGTTGGGCTGCTGGGCTCCTCCTTCAAGGTAGTCACCACTGCAACAGGAGCTGAGGATCAGCAGGGGGCGAGCTGTGGGGGCCAGGGGAGTACTCACTCTCAGGTGCCCAGTAAGGCGGATACCGTGCGGCTGCGTCTTGCCTCACACTACAAGGGCTGAAAGCTGCTGGTGACGGGTAGCCTTGTTGAGGGTATCCTCCCGAATTACAACTCGTATAGGAGGCTAGCTGAGACTGCCCCAACCAGGCGGTCTCGTAGCGGGAGTACGGTGGAGGATACGTGGGGGGAGTGAAGATGTTCCTAGCTAAAGGAAGACCGTGTTGTCCAAGAGTATCGCCAAAAAATGATTTAGGGTACGGCTGAGCTGAGCGGTAAGGCCTCTTCATTCGCCTCCTTCTCCTGTAGTTGCCGTTTTCAAACATGTCTTCGTATTGAGGATCTAGAGTCCAATAGTTACCTTTTCGTTCACCACCTCCCTCTCTAGGGACTTTGACAAAACATTCATTTAAACTTAAGTTGTGTCTGATGGAGTTTTGCCAGCCCTTCTTATTGCGTTCGAAATATGGGAACTTGGAGGTGATGTATTGGTAAATTTCTGACAGGGTTGCTCTTTTCAAATGGGAAGATTGTATCGCCATTGCTATGAGTGCAACGTATGAATATGGCGGTTTACTCTGGCTGTTGCTGGAACTGCTGTTAGTGGTTGATGATGCCGTCGACGATGAAGGTTGGGGTTGCGGCGAATGACTGGAACTCGTGCTGGCTGCACGGACCGGTTCATCGGTTGATTCTATTGAAGTGTGCGAGGTATTGCTATTTCCGCCAGTTAGGGCGCTCGCAGCTCCTCCAGATATGGTGTTGAAACTCGAAACTGGAGATATTGCTGAAATAAAAAAGAATTATATTAGACACTGTTATAAATTGTAAAAACGGAGCGAGATACAGTAAATAAGTCAACATATTATTATTATTATAAAAAAAACAACTACTGTGAATAATCGTTTAAGTAGTAGGCCACTGTTGAAATATTTGAGAAATCACGGCTATTATGCATAATAAAATCAAGAGGGTATGTTACTCCGAGGTCTTTAAACCTGGACGGTTGAGTTAAACTTTTTTTGTTCAGCAAGTAATTAAATGTGTCATTAATGTCTCTCGTGGAAAATGACAATAAGTTACGCTTTTGCATATTTAATGTGGGACTGCTCTGACAAATTAAGTGTTAAGTTTATATTCATTATTTGCAATTTAACAGAAGCAGCCCAAGAATAGAGCCCTGAGGCAGACAAGAACATATATGTAATCAGTAAACTGGAATTATTACCGCTTTAAATCTACCCTGACAACATATGCATATCCAACTTTTCCCGGATTTCATAAATTCGAGGGAATCCGGGCCCCCTCAAAAACTCCGGGTCCGGGGGGAACACCCCCGACCCCCCTCTCGTTGGACCAGAGGGATAAATATCATTGCCGCTCTAGAGTATTTGACTTATTTTCTCGAGGAATAATGAGGTACTTTAGGCTCTTGGTACACAAATAGCTATTTCCGGCTGTATCATCGAATGTGATTTTCCAAAATATTTGTTTTACATTTTTTTAAAGAGTTAAATAATTAACAAGAAAGACAAATTCTGAAATTATACTAATACCAACTTTGTTCTCTGAAGTAATGCTCTAGCGCTTCGCTGGCAGGCGCTGAAGCGCCTTAGATTAACATGTTTTAATTAATTCAAAAGTATTTTTAATCATGTCTGAAAATGATTCCACAGCATCTGTAAGACTCCAAAGTCACGGGAACCTATTTTCAGACAAGTCACCCTTTGTAAATTAATTTCAGCTTATCATCAAAAAATTTGTGAAAAAAAGGCAAATTTGGAAAAAAAATAAAAAGCGATTTTCAAGTTGAAACTTGGCAGGATGGCACATTATATATCCAAGATTGCGTGAAAAAAATTTGTCGCTCCAGGTATCGCCATTTTGTTACTACAATTTTTTTTAAAATTGTTGGGCCCAAATTAGCAAAACGTTTGTGCCATGTCTGAAATTGTCACCCCGCTTTCTTAAACACCCAAATATTATGTTAAAATAAATTTCAGAAAAATGGGACATTGCTAGTTCAAATTCTGACAAGATGATTCAGCGCTGCCAAGAGGCAGGTATCGTCCAGTCAGATGAGCGGAAAAATGACAAGTGGTGATCAAGACGAGCAAGACACGACATCCTTTTTTGGGCCTCTAAATCGATTGGGATAGGTCTCAACCCTCCCCCGCCCCTAGATTCACACCTATTGGCTAACAACCACCCCAAATGCGTTTTCGAGCTAATACATAGTGCGACTCTGTTTCGTTTTTGTTTTTTTTTATCTTGAATCGCTGGTTTAGAACACGGAGCAATTAGAGGCGCGGTTTTACCAATCGGAAAGGGGCGATAAAGAGGTGGAAACTGCCCTAGTACAGTAAAATTGTAACAAAAATGTCATTTGCGGTTACAGACAAGCAAGATATTTTCCCATACATTTTTTGTGATGCAGAGTAGATTGTGATAAGTTTCAACACCCCCGCCCCATAGACTCACCCCTATTGGCCAAAAATCACCCCCGAATTTATAAAATGTTTTAATTCGTCGCGCAAAAAGTAGAATCACCAATTTTGGTCTGAAATAAGATATTATTATTATTGGATATGTTTGCAATAAACGTTTCTATAGCGAGTAAAAAATTTACAAAAAATTCATTTTTACTGATTGTGACAAATTCTATTAACGTGATCGCCCTCCCGGATATTAGCCTGTATTGCCCGTTATTGCTCTTTGAGAGGCAGATAACTAGCGAGTCATTGGTACCTCCTTCTGAACGATTTTCTGTCATCGCTTTGTCGGGTGTTGGTCTGTATTGTCCAAAGTCGATGATTCCATCATAAGATTCGCAGCATTAAGTCGACAATGTTCACCTCGTTGACTTTTGGCAAGTACCCGACAAGTCAGTTGATATTAGTCATGCTCATCATATTTTTGATTGAAGAAACAAAAAGGAACCATTCCCGCATCGCAAACAGCGAAAAACGCGTTCGGGGGGTGGTTTTTGGCCGATAGAGGTGAAACTTGAGGATAAGCACAGCTTGGACCCCACGCAATCGATTCAGCGTAAAAAATGACGTAGGGGAACATACAGATTTGAAAAAGGCAGTTTAGGGTATAGGAATAACGATATAACTGACCACGCCCCGCTAGTTTCATAAATCGTGAAAGCAGGGGCACACAATGAATTGAATTTAGTACGGCATGAACTAAGCATGGTTGCGGACGTAGGTAATAATTTCTAATACGAAACGAGACAATATCTCTTCGTCAAAAGCGAAGAAGTTATTTGTCACATTTTTGACAAATAATTTCTTCTATTGAAAACATTTCTGCAGTTTCTTTTTTAGCCGTAAATGCTATAGGAATAAAATAATAATTCTTATTAAAACCGAAATTAAAATAGAACATTA
Source organism: Stenurella melanura (assembly GCA_963583905.1). Lineage (NCBI taxonomy): Eukaryota > Metazoa > Arthropoda > Insecta > Coleoptera > Cerambycidae > Stenurella > Stenurella melanura. The sequence goes on along the minus strand of OY757311.1, from coordinate 21,855,999 downwards.
AAATAAAATTAAATAACTCGGAAACTAAAATCAACTAACAATTATCAAAAAATAAATTATTCTTATAAATTACAAAAATAGAACATTAAAATAAAATTAAATAACCCTCAGAAACTAAAATCAACTAATAATTATCAAACAATAAATTAATCAAGTAAGAATTCAAACAAACCATCACCTTGTGCCAAACAATAGCCAAACCGATTATACAATGAGTTGATTTGGAGTAATGCTTGCACAAAGTTGGATAAGTTTTTCCCGTAATTCAACTAAATTATTGGCTCGTTCAAACGCATGTTTGTACGCGGTTTCCTTTAAAAAGCCCCACAGAAAGAAATCATGGGGTGCTAGATCAGATGACCTGGGGGGCCATTTTATCATTCCCCTCGTAGCTATTAAACGATTGGGAAATGTTCTTTCCTGAAAATTAATAACAGTTAAGGTATTGTGACTTGCGCAGCCGTCTTGTTGAAACCAAATGTCGTCAAAATTGACAGGAAGATTTTGAACTGCAGGAATTATTTGGTTTTGTAAAAGTTCTAAATATTTATTGCCACTTAAATTGCCATCGATTAGCAGTGGGCCTATAATATGATTGTCTAAAATTCCCGTCCAAACCTTCAACTTTTGAGTTCGCACAGCAACACTCAAATGTTTATTTTTCCGAGATCAATATCGTACTACAGATGGATTGTGTTTCCTATGTAATGAAAAGGATGATTCATCTGTAAACAATATATTCTTTAAGAAGTTTTCATTCTCATTCACTTTATCTATTATGATTTCACAAAATTCCATCCGTTTGAAATTGTCCTCGGGAAATATTTCTTGCGTTGTTTGAACTTTAAAACAACTGTACCCATTTCTTTTCAAAATATTTCTTACAGTTCTTTCCTTCAAGTCAACTTCATCAGCAGTTTTCCTACTATAACAAGGTTCACTAGTTTCAACAAGTGCACAGACATTAGTTTCGCGAATTTCACGTTCTTCGCTCATTTGTTGATGACGGGGTTCGGGTTGTCTGCATTTTTTACAATAACTCACGACACACCCGAAATTATCAATTTTTTTAATAATGTATGAAATTATGCTAGCTGAGGGGATTGGTCTGTCTTGATATGCCACAGTAAATAAATTTATTGTGTCTTCAGTGGAATGGCCCCCGAAGTACCACTTCACAATTTGCACTTTTTCTGCAGTTGTATAAACACACGGCATTTTAATAACGAAATTGAGATTAATTTATTTTATTCCCACACGTCTAAACAGCTACGCTATTAAAAGCAGAATGGGTGCGTTGTTCTCAACTCGACGCGGTCAAGCGATGGCGCTATTGGTTTTTACCAATGCCCTGCATTGTTCTACGACAAGGCGTGATTTATCTGCGCAGAAACAAGTTTACGTACCTTAAACTAAATTTGCTGAATCTGTATAAACGTATTGCAGTATCAGAAGTGGACCGGTTTTTTGCAAATTTGCATGGGATTTAGCGCAACTGCGCACTTTACGATAAAAGGCCGCACTTTGGCGAGATCAATTTCGTCAGAAAAGTGTTTTCGGGTAATCTCCATGTCAATACGAATCGATCAAACCCACTTGAACTCATATCACTTAATACTTTAGAATTTTTCCATTTTCTTTATTTGATATGTTGGGAAATTTATTTGCAAAGGGTGACTTGTCTGAAAATGGGATTACCGTGACTTTGGAGTCTTACAGATGTTGTGGAATCATTTTCAGACATGATTAAAAACACTTTTGAATTAAATGAAAACTTTTAATCTAAGGCGCTCCAGCGCTTTCCAGCGTAGCGTTAGAGCATTACTTCAGAGAACAAAGTTGTAGTGGGGGACCTAAACTCCACGAAATAAACAAATTCATACATTGCTAATGCTGTAGCTATTATGGTCGCCGTCTCTTTAACTATTACTGCAAGGAAGCGATTCAGAAATACAACTCGCAATATCGCTCCAAATAATGGTTATCAAAGAAGAATAAAAGGGGCGTAAAGTTCTTTGTCGGTCAACTTCAAACGAGGCGTATGCATCCACGAGGTCTATAAATATAATCTACAATTTCCTTTTTCTAGGATCAAACCAGAAACCACAATTTTCAAGCCGTTAAAGCTGAAAAAATTAATAATAAAAGTCTCACAAACTGGTCCATTTGAAAAGTGGAGTTTAACTGTAGTTAGAGATGTAAACACCATCAGTAAACACAAGGGGCAACACTTAAATCAAAATAATAAATAATGAGGTGGTAATTCCTTCTAACATTCTTAAGCGTCGTTACTTGCAAGTAAATCATTCAATTCTGTACCACTTTCCAGGCCTAACGCGGCGATTTATAAATATATACCAACATCAAACGAAGTATGTCTCCACTATTTGCAAATATCTTTCAAAACAGTGAATTAACGCCCGACCAATTTCACGCGCGTTTCTCGGTTGCAGTGTTTTTATTCGCTTCTAAGTTATTAATTGGTGAAAAGCACGAATCTGGTACTTAACACTTATTCATTAACATTGGAGAGTGCTGTCCTATATTACTTTATGAATAGTCGTTTAAATTTAATTTGTTGGAAAACAAGTAATGTTCATCTTGAAAAATTGTGACTTACTAATCCACTCACAAAATTATTTGCTTTTTAACATACGAACAAATGGAAATTAAGCTCATATCAACCAATATGGATTTTCAGCAATTATTTCACTCATTAATATGCTAACCAATAACCATTTTTGACACCATTGCACCAATAAAATGGCATTAAGAGTAATAAAATAGTTATATGGGCTTTTAACAGCACTGACAGTACATACAGTTTTATCTTGTGTCGGATGTAATATCAGTATGCAAACCCTCTGATTGGTTGATATCGATAAGAATAAAATAAGCTAACCATTATAATCTTCGCCGATTTACTGCACTTTTTATATAATTGTTGCACATTCTATAGGATACTCTTCGCAGTTTTTCTTTGCAAATATAATTAGTTTTAGACATGTTCTGTTTAATTATAAAACATAAAAACAATGATTTAAAAAAAAATTAAATAATTAATAACTATTCTATTTATTGATCGATTTTGTTCAAATTCGGTAGAGTTCTTTCTCTAGCTAACACTAACTTACGATCTAATTTCGAGGGCGTGGTTGCCGAGTAATATAAATTCGTAAATTGACAGTTTATCACGCATATACACAGGGGTTTCTAAAGCTACTGTTAAGTACATTTTTTTGTAAAAAGTTTTTCCATCACCGCCAAAATTTCCAAATATTCGGATATCAGAATCACCCTGTATAAAAAACATAAGGTCAGTTGGGGTATCTGGGCCCAGGGGGTAACTGGGCCATGGTTTTTTCCGTAGAATTTGTGGGGGTAATTTCACTTCAAGCAGTTGGCAGCACTGAAGGACAATGTCATCTCACTACAACAATTAGTCTCATGTTTCTGAGTGTTGTTGCTTTCATGTAGCAATTTTTTAAATTTTGTAGTGCAAAATTTTCATAGCAACGTGATGTAATCTTGATTTTTATGAAATACTACAGGTTTACTGTATATATTATCAACGTCACAGTTAATTTAGCATAAATTAGAAGCATGATATATCCCTAAAATGTTATTGCAAGCATGTATTCTGCGTTGGGACATAAGCTTGAGTGGGTGGCCCAGTTACCCCCACAATTTTTCAAAAATGGGGTAAGTGGGCCAGTTAGTTGGGGCATCTGTGCACGGCTGGGACCAAGTTACCCCAAACACATTAAGTATGTTGTTTTTGTTTTTATTTATTAGGTAGATGTAGATCACTGCCCACAGTCACACAAACAATAGCGATCTGAACCCGGGACCCGACATATTAATCCCTATGTATTTTGTCGAACACGAACCTGATGTCCGTTTAGCTCCATCACCCACCATTTTTTTGTAAATCACAAAAATAACCCAAGCAACCTTATTTCTTTAAATTATTTTCGCGATTTACAAAAAGTTGGTGGGTAACGGAGCTAAACGGACATTGGATTCGTGTTCAGCACATCGAAATACATAGGATTACTATGTCCGGTCCCTGGTGTAGATCATTTTTTTTTGTGGGCCTGTGTTATTTATGCTTACTTGAAATTGGATGTTTTTTTCATTTAATTTTGCCCTTTTTACTTTAACAGAAGTTGTGTTATTCCTAAATTTGAATAAATTTCCACCTAATTGTTATGTAGTAGTTCTCTTACATCGTCGACCACTCGACTATGGTGTGGTTTAAGTGACTTGTGGTAATTTTTGTACGAAGTTTACATGTTTACCAATACGCCCACTTACCCCAGTTCAAAAAACAATCGTTTGTATGATACCAAGACCCGTATGGTCCAGTTGCCCCAATTTCTAGGGGTAACTGGGCCCATCAGACTTTATATTATTTAATTATAATTATAAAGAAAATTAAATTTGAATCGGGATTTGAATATTATATATTTAAAGACTGTATATTGTATTATATATAAAAAAATATTTCAGATATTAATATAACTTATTAGTGGTTCTCAGGCAAGTTCAAAGTATAATCTTCTTGCTCAGGTTGTAAAATCATGGCCCAAATACCCCAAGTGACCTTACACACTAGTCGAATTGTGAACTTCCTCCTTTTTACAAATTTCAAAGTCGTTAAAAATACTTACAACATTGATTAACTAAAAGTTAATTTCCTACAAAGAATAACGTTATGGTTGCCACTGTGGAGGAAAATAACAATTTTGTGCTGAAAAACAAAAGTTTTCAAGTTTTGTCGCTGGTAAATCATTCTAAATATTCTAACATATCTAAAATTTTACCGATCCATCCCCAATTACGCTATAGTTTATTTGTTGTTGTGTAAGTTCTTTGTTTCTAAATTCAATCGTCAACTCCTTGAAAATGTACCGCGAAAGCATTTGTTTTTTAAAACAACTCGTAACATTTTGTGTTTATATTAGTGCGAAAGGTAATTTAGTGTAAACTGAACTTCTTGAGTAAGTTGAACTGTGTTTGGTTGATTTGTTAAGTGTAATGGCCCGAAGAGGACACGTTTAGTCAGTGGCGGCAACACTACGAATTATTTTGCAAAATCGAAACACAATTATAGGGAGAGTAAACACCACCTCTAAGAAAAATAAATTAAACTCAAGAATATTTATATGTATTAAAATACTCTATTTACAACATCAAGTTAAGGTGGCCATTCCCTAGAAAGAGACATCCGATAGGGAAATATTTATTATTTTTAGCTATAACTTTTTTTTCTTAGTACATATATTTAAAAAAACTATGAGAGTACCTAAATAGAACTATAACAAGACTATTACTATGAATTTTCACTCAATAATTTTAGCGGCTTGCAAAATAGCTCGATTTAAATTTAAAAATTGTGTTAATCTTCCTATTTCGTAGTTTTAAATCGAGCTATTTTGCAAACCACTGAAATTATTGAGTGAAAATTCATAGTAATAGTCTTGTTATAGTTCTAATTAGGTACTCTTATATTTTTTTTAAATATACGTACTAAGAAAAAAAAGTTATGGGCAAAAATAATAAATATTTCCCTATCGGATGTCTCTTTCTAGGGAATGGCCACCTTAAATTAAACTATGTGACAGTTATCGATGTTAGGCAATTAATCAATCAAGTTCACAGGGTTATTTCCTCTCTCGTCGTCCAGCTGAGTTGCCCAAAATCTGCATGCCTTAGCATCCAGCATCTCAAAGATGACCTTGGTACTGGCGACGCCAATACGATTATAAAAATTCACAGATCTTGCATCTTTCGCAAGTATCTTAAGCGTATTGAAAATACCAGAACCAGATTCAACTATACTGCTCTAAGTCGAAGTCCTATAGGATCGTCCTATTGATATGCCTGCTAAATTACACCAAATTATTTTCTGTATTTCATTTTTTATAAATATTATTTTAATTAATCATACTACGAAAAATTGAATAATTATATATTAAATACCTTCGATAATATATCTCTATAATATAGGTACAACCGTTGAGAGAAGAATTAGAAAGAAAACGGTCTCAGAAGGCAACGATTAAACAGTTATCGGACGAAAATCGACTGTATGCGTGCTCAATAGCATAAGGACGAGTATAGCAGGGGCGTTCGGTAATTATGAACCTTCCTCGCATGTCTGTGGTTTGGTCGGCGAGATTCGACAACGGTCCACAAAAAAATTCTCACAAATCAAACGATAAATACTATTATAAATTTGAAAAACCAACTAAATCCTCGATAACTAGCGTACAACGTTTACTTCAGGGGTATTTTTCGAAAAATGAACACGCTTCGAGTTATGACGAGTTAAAGGATTTGTGAATTGATACGTTTCAGGGCAAGCGTTAATTCATTAAGGCTCCATAAGAAAGCATAGCGCAGACAATATTGAATAATTAGAAACAAATATTAAGATATGTACGTAATATTACGTGAAAACAAAGCTGATGTACTGTAAATTTCAAATATACAACAAAAGTTTTTTTGACTTTTTCGGAAAATCGCCCCCTGCAATCCCCTGTACAGGGCGATTTTTCCACGACCAAGTCAAACTTCTTCTCTTTTGATGGGGTATCGTTTAAAATAGGTCGTAGCTTTTAGCAACACATTGCAAACGGAATGACACAATAGAGGCAGCTTGTTACTCTACTACAAGGCCGGCGCAGCAGCCTAGACAGATCTGTCGCTCTTGATACGTTTTTCGTAAGATGGGTCATAAATCATGCGCCCAGTAGTATTTTCAATATTAACACTCGATGTTAGGGAAGGCTGTAGTTGTCAAAAACAGATATACAGAATATTCTAACATAACCTTTGGGATAGTCACCAAGCGTATCATGATCATCGTTCAAAAATTGCTTCTTTACCTACTACTCTAATTTGCATTTAAGAACTTCATTTATATTTTAATTTAAAGCTCGCATATTCTAGAGAAAAAATGAGTACTCCACTGCTGTAGCGCCAGTCGGAAATATTAGATTTTCGGTTAAAATAAAATATATATGCTAAATTTACAACGAAAATCTTCTGAAAAAGTAGTGATAAGGAATATACATTTATATGTTTATACAGGATTACTGGTAATTCGATATATTTTAATTTCTTTTAGAAAATTTCACACATAAATAAACATGGATATTGTACAAATGTTTTAACGTGACAACAGCAAAATTTAAAGTAGGTAAACAACTAGGATCTCCAGCCATACCATCGGCGGCTGCCATTTTTTGTTTATATTTAATTATAATTTAAATCTATCAAATACAACAAATTAAATAGTTTTAGTCCTGGTTGCTACAATGTCCAATAGTTAAACAGAATAAAAAAACGTTAAAATGGAAAAAAAATGGTAATTCGATACATTTCTTTAATAAACACGTGATAGTAGAGGCATTTTACTATAATATGAACTCAAATATGCATTATCCAAAAGTCATTAGAGATATTACAATTTTTGTGTCTTTTCCAAAAATGCTCCTCGCGGTGATATTATCGAGAATAAAAAAAATTCCGCTTCTACCCGAATTTCTTTGTTTCAGTCGTATACTTTAAAGAGCATTTATCATGATTAAATCAAAATAACCTTGAAAGATTACCATAACAAGAAAATTTGCGCATCTCAACAATTTCAAAAATTTTATGATATATTTCGTGAGAAAATTATTTTAAAAACTACCCTGATTTTTCTATCTTGCAGCTTTTAAAAATATCTACAGTTTCTTAAGAAGCATGTTTGAGCTTAAATAATGTCGGTTTTTCGAGTACCGGATATGAAAAAAAAAAAATAAGCAGCACTTAGTACCCTAAGGCTGCAACAGGTACTCTCTCTCAAACCAGGCGGTCTGGTTGGTCACTTAAGGACCTTGGAGTGAATCCAATTGGAATCCAAGACCAAACCCACTGACTCAATGCTAATCAAGCGATATGAGATTTAAATGTATTTCTTTGTCACTAAAAGTTCAAGCCCCACATATTTTCGAAATTACTAATTCTACAAATATTTAAAAGCAAATTAATATATTATTTTTTAAACTTTATTTTTCCATATTGACATATTTTCCTTTAATACAATTGTTTTGAAGTTACTTACAAAAAAAGGAATTTTTTTCAGCAAAATCGAAACATTTTTCTTGTAAAGTACATTTTTTAAAATGACTGCTTTAAAAATTAGAGCATGATAGTAATGCTATATATTAATAAACACCAATACAGGTTTTTGAACTTCCATTATATGGCCAATGGCAGCAGGAAAATCCTAAATTTCTTCTTTACTTTGATGTGCTGATTGAGAGCCGTCAGACGAGCAGAGTCGAAGCCCTGCAGTTGATGAAAGGTCACTCATCTAGTATACAGATGGATCGAAGATGGCTGAAGGGGTTGGCGTGGGCGTAGCGGGGCCTAATTCCAGGCTACCCAGAGAGCTCGGTAAGACCATCTGAGAGTATATAGATCTTTACTCCTCGAATACCTTTATTTATGTATTCCTGAGCACCTAGATCTATAGCATAAATTTATATTTATGCTCAGGAATACATAAATAAAGGTATTCGAGGAGTAAAGATCTATATACTCTCAGATAGCCAGGCAGCGTTAAAAGCTCTCATCTTACACCTTTGAGTCTAAAATTTCCTGGGAATGCAGACAATCCCTGAAGCAACTGGCAAAAAATAACAAGGTTACCTTGATGTGAGTGCCAGGACATGAGGTAATAGAAGAAAATGAATTCGCTGACGCCCTTACAAAAATAGGTGCTGAAGCCCCATTTTTTGGGCCCGAACCAATTTGTGGCTTATCTAAGGGACAGATCCTAAAATGGGAAAAGGAACAGAACGAGGAGGAATACTTCAGGCCGAAGACAAGCAAAAAAGTTCATGACTTGTTCGACAAAGAATGCCACAAGGCTTCTAGAATTCGAAAAGTCCGACTTAAGGCTGATGACAGGCCTTTTAACATTGTTCCTTGAGACATAACTTTAAGAATATGGGCAAGGTAGCTGATGATACGTGTAGATAATGTGATGCCGCAATAGAAACTGCGGAACATATTCTAGTCCGCACTAAGCTAAAGTACCTATAAAAGGTGGAATTAGAGCCTGAAGACATAGGGAAATTAGCCCCCAGGAAAGTCATAAGCTTTGCAAAAAGCTTGGAAGTCCTGGGCAATAACTAATTGTAGCAAAATTCACAAAAGATTTTTCAGGTCGATGTGAAGAGGGGCTGTTCGACCCTTAAACAACCTACAATGTAAAAATTATCATTTCTGAAGTAAATCAACAGTAAACTTTAACTACTTTTTAATTTTTAGTAATCAATATTTGCAGTTATTGCTCAGAGTATTCACCCCTATTTCGAATACATACATGAGCCCTCTATCGTATTTTCGTCTTTGTAACTCTTGTGGATATGTTTGTGGCAATTGTTACTTTGAACAGTAACTTGCAAGTCCAACGATCAGAGCTGGACACTACTTCAAGTAAAAGTAGTATAAATTGTACTTCAATTACTATTTTAACTTGAAGTATTTTACTTCGAATACCCGAAGAAATGCGTACTTGATACTTGATACTTGCAGATATTTTAGAATAGTACTTAGTACTTGTTAAACGAAATGATAGTACTTGAAGTACTTTATAATTTACTTTAAGTAAGTATTTAAAATATTTCATTACTACTTCAAGTACCTTAGGTACTGCAAGTAAATTTACAATCCAGTTGAAGCGTGCAGAGAGTGATATTCGTTATTGCTAAAAAGAACATTGGCCTTTAGTTTGTATTAGACAGTATAGCATAGTATAGTATAGTATAGTATAGTATAGTATAGTATAGTATAACACTTTCTGACCAATCGAAATATTTTCGTTGTCAATGCTCATTGCTGGAAAACCATATGCCAACATTTTCTACTTGCCTGTTTTCCAGATTTTTGGTAAAAAATTGGACTTTTGGCCAAAACGGACCAAAACCGGTGCCTTCCAAAAAGAAAAAAAATGTTGGCACCTTCTCAAACTTATAGTTTCTGTGTACCAAAGAATAGGCTCTGCGAGTGCCAACATTCCTTCTCAATGTAGCCCCCCCCCAAACATTCAAATACCGATTATTATGCCAGAAAGGATACAAAATGATACATTTAGCGAGTAATGACCGAGAAATAATCCTGTTTAACATAATAAAGGATTTGAATGTGTTTTTCCATTGAGAAAAAAATGTTGGCACTCACAGAAACTACATGTGGTACAGAAACTACAAATATGAAGGCGCCAACATTTTTTGAAAAGCATCAGCTTTGGCCCGCTTTTGATCAAAAGTTCAATTCTTGTCCAAACATTTGGGAAATAGGCGAGCAGAAAATGTTGGCATATGGTTTTCCAACAATGAGCACTGACAACGAAAATTTTCCACCTGGTCAGAAAGTGTTAGACTATTACTATGTTCCAATTTTGGCCATAATTGATGTCGCCAGTGCTGCCAATTGCGCGGAGAAAAAATATCGAATCTTGGTAGGCAAGATACCCTCTTCACTGACACAAAACCCTAAAGTGTTATATTCTGTTCCACAATTGAATATTTTCTGGGGCGGCTAACGCCAAAACGGGCAGGGGGGCAGGTACTGACTCACATAACAAAAATATTTGCTAAAACATAACGGCAATGATATACATGTTATATCCCAGGTTCCTTATATCGAGCTATCTACTAGACTATAATATTCAAGAAATTTTCTTAGTTATTTTAGAATACGTTAATGAAATGAAATGTTATGTTTTTTAGGAGTAAAATTTTCTCATTACGTAAATAAATAAAGCATATTCAAAAAACTGTATCATTATTTATATATACCTTAAATATAAAGAAAATATGTCAATGTACAGAAATATCTGCACATAAAGATTGGTTTAGATAAATATAAAAAAAATGAAAATACTTGAAGTAGTTAAGTGTACTTGTAAGTGTTTTACTTTTAAACAGTACTTGATACAAGAAAATACTTGAAGTATTTACATGTACTTGTTAGAATTAAATGACTAATTGAAGTAGTACAAGTAGTACTTGAACCCAAAATTGCAAGTACTACCTCGAAGTACTTGATACTTAAATTATTTTGCTTTTTGAAAAGTGATTGATACTTGATGCAACAAGTACCCCAACTAACTATTTGGTACTTGTTATTTGAGGTAGTTTAAATGAGTACTTTGCCCAGCTCTGCCCCGATGTTAATGTACCTGACGAAGCTACAGATAAAATTAACGGATTTATTAAAAAAATGATTTATGGTCAACTTCAATTGAAGAAAAGAAGTCTCATTAGTTCCAGTGCATCCAAGAACTCATTAAAGATTTAGTATAAAATGACAAATTCTGAGAAAGTTTTTCCAGAAATGCACGCCAGTTTGCACAATCTTCAAACAAAATATCTGCGACTATTTCCCCACACAAATTGAAAATCATTTTTTTCAACATGATGAGGTTCCAACAAACATAAGAGAAAAAGTTACTGAAATATCAAGTGCTGGAATGTTGAAATTAAATTTCTTTCCTCCAATCTAGATCAGTTTTGGACCAAAAGGATGCAAGAATTCGCCGAGCTGGCGAACGAAGCTGTCAAGCGATTAGTCCCATTTGCAACATCATACTTATGCAAGTTGAGTTTCTTGTCTATAACTGGCATAAAAACAAAAGTAAGAAATGCCTCGAACTTGAAAATTATATAGTTGTGTATGTATGAAATACAGAACCCAGATTTGAGAAGTTTGTTCCTAAAAAATAGGCACATTGGTACATGCGTTGCAATAACATTTTCTTTGTAGTTTTCTTTTAAAGTATTTAATGTTTCGCAAGGGTAATGATGTTAAGGTTACATAGGAAGATTGGTGTTAAGGTATTATTGATGTTTTTATTTATGCCGCGAAAAACGAAAATACATATTTTAACAAGCTAACATTATACTCTTCGCCGATTTACTGCACTATTTATATAATTGTTGCACATTATATAGGATACTCTGCAGTTTCTTTTGTAAATAATATTTGTTTTAGACATTTTGTGATTAATTACAAAACAAAGATTATATTTCTTTTAAATTTAAATAATTAATAACTTTTCTACTTATTGTTCGATTTTATTCAAAATCAATATGTTTCTTCCTCTAGCTAGCACTAACTTACTGCCCAAATTTCTACGCAGTCGAACTTTTCGTTCTTAAGTTATCGTGCTTACAAGGAACGTGACGGACAGACAGACAGACAGACAGGCAGACGGAAGAACATTTTGAGAGTTGTTCAGAATTCGATCACCAACACAGTGATATGACATTTTTTCCTTTACGAGCGATATTACCGGTTTTAGAAATGTAACGATCGAATGCAATATACTCTTCGTTTTGTATTTGCAAAGAGTATAATAATGCGTCTCTGTTTCATTTCCTTCTTACAACAACTCCCCGGGCGAGGGGTCGCGACTCACACTTTGAGAACTCACTCCTGATCTAGACAATCAGTCCTAAGTTAGTAGCAACCCGCAAACTATTTTTAAGCCCGTCCTGAGTCTCCGCCACTGTATTTTGATGACTATGGCGACGGCAGCTGTGCGTAGGCGGCTTGCACTGCAGTTTTTACCACGTTCCGCTGCCCCAGAATTTGCCTTGGAAAATGTGTATCCTTGCATGTACGCTATGCAAATGCATGTCGTATTTTGTATCGACGCTGGTGTTAAATGTTTCGAGCGTGCCTTGGAACGTGCTTCAAATCAACTCTTTTTAAGGCCACCCCAGATTTTAAGCTATTATTTTTGTTTTTGAAGCTTTCAATGATATTCTCGAGCATGTTATTTTGATAGTCAGGTTTGCTCGTTTTCATCAAATCCGTCCTCTGACCCCAAATAGAATTTTTAGTATGAATTGGTTTGTTTTTAATTTACTGCAGTTTACAACTTATTAAGAACATAAAGCGAATCAACAGACAAGATAACATGGAATTCGATTAAATGTATCAGGAAAGTACTTTTTCTTACCTTGTCCTGAATGCTTTTTTAATGTTTTTTCAAACATGTGCATATTAACAATATGTCCCGTTTTGTTTGGAACCACCTCTCCAAAAAGTTTATTTTAGGTTTGATGTAGATCGAATATTTTTAATAATACAAATTTTTTAAAAGTGCGTTTTTCTGGTGCATCCTACTGTGATTTTTTTCTTGACGTAAGAGCAGCATTTTTTTATTTTAACTGTTTTCATGCAAATCGACAACCCCTCGAATAGGATTGTGCCAAATTTTGTGAAACAATCCTAAGAGAACTTAAAATGTTGAAATTGCCAATGCCAAACTGCCAAATGAATGTTTAATTATCAATTTTCATAGGTTATGTTTGTTTAAATTTCTGCTTATAGTAATAATTATGGCCGCGCAAATGTTGAGTTTTCAAGAAAAAATAGAGATTATTAAAATTGTTGGTAATAATATAAGGTCAAGAGAAGCTGCTCACAGTGGCGTAGCTGAAAATCTCACCCCCCCCCCCAAATTGTATGGTCTGGGCCCCCACAAAATGAAAAACTCACTTAAATTATAATGTTTTTCGGCAGCGGTGTACATTCTCTTTAGCAAAGTCTTCGATGATGTGTTCAGTATCTAACTTCCTTGCTCTCTCTTTATCAATACTTAATACACATAATGCTGACAGTCTTTCTTGTGTCGTTGAAGTTCATACAAACGTCTTAATAAGCTGTAATTTTGAAAATCAATTGTATCAACAGTAACTGGTAGTGTTAAGAATAATTTCATGGCAATGAAAACATTTGGAACACTTAACAGTAAAGTTTTATGATTAGGGAATATAGCAAAATAAAACACTGAAGAATCCGCAATTTCTATTATTTATGTGCTCAAGACATTTCTTAGTAACAGAAGTTCGCGGGGAAAATCTGCCGATAAATCATCAGAATAATTTTCAGCAAGATTGCTAGCTTCCAAATAAAGCTGATCGCCATTCAACTTTGAAAATGTTTTGGGATTCAAGGAAAATCTCTTTACCACTTCGCTCATCTCAGAAAATCGGCCAACAATCTGTTGAATGACAATATCAAGGTTGGCATAAAATACCTCTACTTTAAAAGATGTTTCGGAATCTGTAAGCCGTTCATCTTCTGCTAGTTCATCAAAAAACTTTTAACACGCCTTTTTCTCTTTTTTTGAAATTCTTGTTCTATACCCCATTTATTTGACATATCCGAGGCCTCTACTAAAATTAATTATGTACGAAATAACTTTTTTATCGACCATTAGTATAGTATAGTATAGTTTATTTCGTGTAAGACAATTACAGTTGTGTACACTCGTCAATAAAACATTGTTAATTACATGAAAAGGAAACAAAAAAATACAAATTTATAATTACTTTGCAGATTACAATTAATGTAAAACAGAAAATATACAAAATAATGCTCTATTCCCTAAAAGAGTATTACAGGAAACGTCAGATTATAATTTAGAGTAATATCAAATAATTATAAAATGAGACAACAGTAACGAAATAACGATACTACTTACTGTATTTCATCACAAAAAAAACACAAAACAGATATAAATATGCACATGTATATCAATGTATACAACAAACAAAATAAAAGACAAACCAATATTGATACGAACTTCTATTCTCAATGTTCTAAAAACTCATTAATAGAGTAGAACACTTCTGTGGTCAGTAGTTGTTTCACCCTGCTGGAGAACACATTAAAGTTTTTATTTCTTATTTTGAGCGGGATTTTATTATATAATTTTGACCCCCAGTAGTCCACTCCCTGCTGTGATATATTCAATCGATGATGTGGAATTTGTAATTGTTCTCTATTTCTGGTGTTACACTGATGATTCTCAAAATTATGCGTAAATTTCTCTTTATGTGAATGTACATATTTAAGGCAATTGAGTATGTACAGTCCTGGAATAGTAAGTATACCATGTTCTTTGAAGGCATCTCTGCAGCTCTCTCTGTAGGTCATGCCACATAAAGTTCTAATTGCCTTCTTTTGTAGGATGAAGATTTTCTGGGCATCAGGTGCTGTTCCCCATAGGAGTATTCCATATGTTGCGATGCTGTGGAAATTTGAATAATAGGCTACTTTTGCAGTTTGATAGGTGGACACATTTTTTAATATTCTAATACTGTAAATAGCTGAAGCTAGTTTTTTGCAGAGCTCATCAATATGGCCTTTCCAATTCAGTTTACTGTCCAAAGTTAAACCCAAGAAATTTAAAGATGTTTTCTCAGCTTCTCTTTTTGTGGATAAGATGATGTTTTGGGTTTTTCCTCTATTTAATGTTAGATAGTTCGCGGTGAACCATGTATTTGCTTCATGTAGTACATTTTGAGGTTGTGTTGTTAGCTCAATTTTATTTTTTCCTTTAGATATAAAAGTTGTATCGTCTGCGTATAAACAAGCCCCATAGCTATTGACATTAAATTGTAGGTCGTTGATATATATTATAAATAATACCGGCCCTAACACCGAGCCTTGTGGTACACATTTGGTTATTAAAAATGGTTCTGATTTTTTATTATTCCACCACATTTTCTGATGGTGGCCATTCCCTAGAAAGAGACATCCGATAGGGAAATATTTATTATTTTTAGCTATAACTTTTTTTTTTAGTACGTATATTTAAAAAAAAACTATAAGAGTACCTAAGTAGAACCATAACAAGACTATTACTGTGAATTTTCACTCAATAATTTTAGTGGTTTACAAAATAGCTCGATTTAAATTTAAAAATTTTATTAATCTTCCTATTTCGTAGTTTTAAATCAAGCTATTTTGCAAACCACTGAAATTATTGAGTAAAAATTCATAGTAATAGTTTTGTTATAGTTCTACTTAGGTACTCTTATATTTTTGTTAAATATACGTACTAAGAAAAAAAAGTTATGGGCAAAAATAATAAATATTTCCCTATCGGATGTCCCTTTCTAGGGAATGGCCACCTTAAAATATTTATATATAATATTGAGTATTGAATATTGATGTTTAAGTTGAATGTAATTTTTAATTTCGATGATATTTTCGCGTCATAAATTTCTAGACTAGGGGGCCCCCGCACCGCGGGCCCTGCGGGTCCGTACGCTACGCCACTGGCTGCTCACGAATTTAATGGAAGAAACCCATCGTCCGCCACTTATCGCCAGCAACGTTAGAAAAATCAGAGTGTGTTAATGATGCCCAGGGGCGTATACAAAGGAGGGTCAGGTGGTCACAAAAGGAAATCTGAAACTTAGTCATTTAAAGTCAGATTGAAACTGGAGTTCAAATCACTATCTATTAATAAATTTTCAACTACAAAATCGCTCGAATAAAAATTTTATATTATGATAATTAGCTGCATCACACGTAGAAATATGAAGATTGACACTATTTTTAATATAATTAATTTTGAACATCGTTATACTATATTATTATATGAGCGATTATGATAGCCATTATTCACGAAGATCATGTTTGAACCCACGAACCGTAGGCGAGTGGCGCAAATCTTCTGAGTGAATAACGGTCATAATCGCGAATGTAATTCTGTGCTTTTTGTACACCTACTAAATATAAATTAGACTGTTTGGTAGCATTAATCAGTACCTACTCGTAAGAAGTGGAAAACGTAAACAATCAGTATGGCGATACACTTGGTTGTCACTGTCAACGAGTTGTTTGTCAGCTGCAGCAAGAGTTTATCGCAGACGATTTAAAATATCATGACTTCATTTCTAGTTGCCATATTGTGCATCTCTCTACTACCTTCGTGAGACATATTAGAGACATATTATGTAAGCTCTTATACAGGAAGTACCAGAACTTCTTAATAAAAAAAATTTAATGCAATACGCCACATTTTGCATTGGAAGTAAGAGCCTATCTCAATTCAGTTTTTCCCAATAGATGAATCGGTAGACGCGGTGAAACTGAGTGGCCTGCCCGTTCTCTCGACTTGACCTCGCTTGACTATTTTTATGGGGTTACTTAAATTGAAAGTCTACTTCAACAGACCAAATAACGCCGATGATTTAAAAGACAGAATAAGACAAGAGATCAGTCAAATCACCCCGGAAACGATACAAAACGTTTTAGAAGAATTTCAACACCGCCTCCATTATTGTCGAGGTGCAACGGGTGCTCAGTTTGAACATTTTATTTAAACTGTTTTGTGTTCTTTTTTTTACTTAGTAACATTAAAAATGTAGTATTTTTTTTATAAAAAGATTAGAGAAATTTAAAAAATCTTATATTGCTAGATAGAGAATGAAAAATCCTTTCAAATGAGCTACCACACGCACCCTCGTTCCATTTAAAATTTTTAAAGGGGGTTGGCTGTTACTCCAAGCGGGTTGAAGGGGAGGTATAATAACATTGTCATTTTAGAATTAAAATTGACGTGTTTTAGGATATTACTCATAAACTGTAAATTACGTAGATTAATAACAATAAGAAACATTTTTTGAAAATTTCAATCCGTTGAATCTTTTACAAAAAATTTTGGGTACCTGGTCACATCTACTTTTTCTTAAAGGGTGAGCGCAAAATTCGCCTTTTTTGCATAGTAGATAGCGGGCCAAGGCAAAGAGTAAAATAAATAATTGATTGAAGGAGCCGTTACTCTGTGGTAGTTAATCATTTTGTACAAATAACTAAATAAAACACACTACTATGTTTTCTACCACTATGTATGTCCAAAACAACAGAGACACGTACAGTGAACGCTATAGAACGTAAAATAAAAGAAAATAATTTGGTACTCACCAGAGCAGATAAATCTAACGCCACAGTTATCTTGCCAAAAATAGAGTATGTTAATAAAGTGCAGGAATTCATCCAGTCCGAGGACATAACAGAAATAAAAAACGATCCGACAAAACATTATCAAAGTAAATTAAAACAAGGTCTCTCGAATATTAAAGCAATTTTTTCTGATTATGAAAAGAGGAGAATAATTAATATGAACCCAGTGGCACCAAAACTATATGGTCTTATTAAAAATCACAAACCAGGGAACCCCATTCGACCGGTTGTTTCGTACATTAACAGTCCAACCAGGGACCTTAGCATTTCCCTGAATGATATATTCAAGAACATAACTAAATTCTCATCAGACAATAGCCTAAAAAATTCGACGGAATTAGTTGAAAAATTAAAAAACATTAAAACTCCACAAAATTCTGTTTTAGTCTCATTCGATGTAAAAAACATGTTTTCTAATATCCCGACGGATGAATGTCTACACCTCATCAAAAACCTTTTAGATACATGCAAAATTAACCATATAATCTCTTACGAAATCTTATCAGCCTTCGAGATCTGCCTGTCACAAACGTCTTTCAATGCGGGGAAAAATTATACTTACAAAACTCAGGCTTACCCATGGGCTCTCCACTTAGTCCTCTCTTATCTTTATGATACACTTAGAAAAAGAAATTCTAAATTCTACGTTAGGCAAGAAACATATTAATTTTTGGTATAGATATGTTGATGATGTTTTGGCCGGTTTCAACGGTACTACCAGACAACTGAACAATTTTTAAAATTATATTAATAACATACACCCGAAAATACAATTTACATTAGAGTCAGATAATAAAATTAATTTCCTAGACCTTACAGTGTCACGCATAAATAATCAATATACTTTTAAAATTTTTAGAAAACCAACATTTACAGGAACCACAATTCCTTACGACTCATTACACCCATATCAGCAAAAAACGGCAGCATACAATTCTATGATACACAGAGCATTTTCACTACCTCTGTCTGATGCGGATCTGAATGAAGAGCTACACATAATCGAGGACATTGGAGTTAAAAATAATTTTGGTAAAGATGTCATTAGAAAGTTAATTAACAAAATCCGGAAAAAATCACTTTTCAATTAATATATCCAAAAATAAAAGAAACCACAAAATGTACTTACACAACAATTACCTACTGTGGTCATTTATCCGAAAAAATAGTTAATGTTCTATCTAAACACAATCTAAAAATAGCTTTTAAATCACAGAGTAAATTATCAAACATATTATACAATGCAAAAGACCCAACACGTAAATTTAACAAATCTGGAGTTTATAAGTTAAAATGTACAGAGTGTAATAGTATCTATATAGGGCAAAGCGGTAGAAATTTCAAAATACGGTATCAAGAACATCTTAGATCATATAGGTTACAGAAAACTGATTCATCTTTCGCGAACCACTGCCTCGAAAACAACCATAGTTTTCCAGAATTAAACGACATTGAAATTTTACATTTCTCAACAAAAGGCTTTAAATTAAACGTTTTAGAATCTCTGGAAATTCATAAACACAATAATATCAAGGATTATAATTGAATATTCATAATTAAGTTTATTATTGTCATCTACCTGCCTAAGCCCTTATTGTACCTATCTATCCAACCAATATTGTCTATATATAACATTTCTGTATAATTGTAAATCAGTCATCTTTGATTCACTGCTTGACAATGGCTTTGTAAGTCGAAACTGCAGTCGCAATTTTTATAAATACATAGTGGTAGAAAACATAGTAGTGTGCTTTATTTAGTTATTTGTGCAAAAAGTAAAATAAATCCTACAGGGCTCAAATTAAACTATGAGAAATTTTAAGGTGAGCATATTTTTTACTTTTTTGAAAAAATTAAAAAATCGCCCGTATTTAAGGGAAGAAAATATTTTAAAAAGGCAGTATATAATGAATATTTAAAAAAATAACACAACTGTTATTACTCAGATTTTATATTGTATGAATTTCTTACGGA
Source organism: Stenurella melanura (assembly GCA_963583905.1). Lineage (NCBI taxonomy): Eukaryota > Metazoa > Arthropoda > Insecta > Coleoptera > Cerambycidae > Stenurella > Stenurella melanura. Next base: position 21,836,190 of record OY757311.1, on the reverse strand, counting down.
TTATATATCATTCTGTAGCGTATTTGGAGGAATTTAGGAAATTGTCCTACAGCCCTACAGTGTAATAATTAAAATACCAACCCCAGATATGATACATTTGTAGATATGAGATGACTAGTTATAACAATAATTCTAGCGAAAATCTCAAGTATATTGTATCATAGGGGTAGGACGAATCGTTATTCTTTCTCGGGATGCTTTTCTTATTATTTCAAGGGGTAGATGGGCGGTGGCGCAATTTCTTAGTACATGTGAGTTCGACTAGTCATACAATAATTCTAGCGAAAATCTCATATCGATTGAATCATGTGGGTAGAACTTACGAATTGTTTCTCTTTCTGGGAGTGGTTTTCTTATTATTACAAGGATAGGAGGATGGTAGCACAATGTCCTTGTAGATGTGAGTTCGACTAGTCATAACATTAATTCTAGTGAAAATTCCATGACGATTGTGTCATGTGAGGACTTATGAATTTTTTCGTTTTCTGGGGTTGGTGTATTAATTATTAGTAGGTGTTGGAGGGTTGTATGACAATTTCCTAAACTCTCAGAATTATATACAGGGTGTCTCAGAATTGAGTTCCCGGACGGGAACCTGTAATTCCTGAGGTCATTTTAGCCTCATGTAACCGAACTTACCTTAGTCCAAAAATGCATCTCTGAGGAAGTACATCCTCTTGAAGTGGGACAGAAGAGAAATTTTGTTTCCAATAATTTCCGTTATATCGTAGGTAAATTTAAACTAAACATATACTTGTTATTTTTTGACGTTACTGATAAATTATTATTTTTGTATTGTCATGACAACATGACAAGTTTTCTGTTTCACGAGCACCTATGACCTATAGGAAAAAAACGATAATTCTTGATTTTCGGTTGACATTACACAAAATTTTAAAAGTATTAATTTGTGTACTGAAACAATTGGACATCACGTGGAGCATTTGTTTTGAATGTATTTTTTGTTAAATAAACTACTTTTCTGTTTTTTTTCTGTTTTGTTCTGGAGTTGTAAATAAATGTTAAATACAAATAGAAGAAAAAACGATAATTTCTTGTATTTCGGTTAATATTACAAACAAAATTAAGAGTACCTTTATTGCAGCCCTTTTAATGCTGTGCAAAAATGTTCAAGTATTTCGTAATTTTACAGATTGATAAAAAAATATAGCTAGTCAAATATTAACTATTATGAAAAAAAATAGAGAAATAAAAGATCTTTGGGTGTTAAGTTCACATAGAGTACTTATAAAGATACAGCTCCCATCAAAATTTCAAAATTTTATCTTCAATATAACGGAAATTATTAGAAATAAAGTTTTTGTGGGTCACTTTAAGAGGATGTACTTCCTCAGGGATGCATTTTTGGACTATTGGGTTATACGGGTCCTATAGGAACCCAAGAATCGCAGGTTTCCGTCCGGGAACTCAATTCTGAGACACCCTGCATAATCCGTAAAAATTCATACAATATGAAATCTGCGTAATAACAATTGTTAACAATTGTTTTATTTTTTAAAATAAATATTCATTATATACTGCCTTTTTAAAATATTTCTACCCTTAATTAGGTGCGATTTTTGCATTTTTTCAAAAAAATAAAAAATATGCTCACCTTAAAATTTCTTAAAGTTTAATTTGAGCCCAATAGGATTTATTTTGCTTTTTCTGTTGGCCCGCTATCTACTATGCAAGAACAGCCGAATTTTAGGTCTTTTTGCGGCCATTCTTTAGCCAAGGAATAACACGTTTTAATGTATTTAAGTTACACTCTGCGCATATGCAAAGTTTCATTGATCCTTAATTTGTCTCCTTTAAATTGCAGATTTGAGACCATTACTGTACTATTTCTTATATTACAAAAACAAAAGTGCTTATCTTTTAACGATTTGATAACATGTACGTACTTATTTAGCGAATTTGCAAATATTTTCAAATAATGAAGCTCTCGAAAAAAAAAAAAAACTCGTGGACACCGAATAGTTTCACTTAGCGCCTCCTCCTTCCCAAAGTTTCATGGCTCATTAAGCACGCCACGAACTGAAATTAACCCCTAACGCTCCGATTGTATGGGCCCCTCTTCTAATATTACTCGCCGTCGGATAATGACAGGTGAAATCGAGCTAGCTAGCTGGAGGGGGTGTGAGTTAATTAGGGCCTTATTTGTGCCACCCTCGGGTCAGATATTTGATATCAATACCAGAACGTTGTTTACGAAAGACGAGCGACCATTTAGGCTCCCTCTTTCCCCCCCAACCAGCTTGTCCTCGTTTATAAGTCGCATGACGGCTGTTAGAGTGATAACCTCTCGATAAGGGGATTATCATATCTGTTTCAATCGCTGGTACACGGTACACACCAAAAATATAAGAGTAAAAGCATGGAAATGTAATATCGACATGGAAATTGGTACGTAAGATTATAATTGGATACTGTGCTTTTAATTGGAATATTTTCTGATTAATTCAAAGCGTAATGTTAGAAGCAGACAGGTATTTTTTAGAGATTGATTAATAAATCATCAATTTAATCATTCTAACATCAAAATATGGCCAGCAAAATCAGATGATTTATACAGGGTGGTCCAGAGTTAAACCGCCAAACGTTCAGGCTCGATTTCTCGGAATAAAATAAGATTTTTTCGTACATAATTTTTTTTTTACAAAAATGCACCACCTTAGAGTTAGAGCAAAACGGAAAAAAGAGAGATGAATTCGTCCCGTTTCCCACGGAGGGTGATTTGGACCAACGAAGCAATTTTCACCCGCGCTAGTATCTTTAATCAGCAGAACGCTTACATTTGGGAGCACGGAAATCCTCATGTCGTACGAGCTAGCCATTTTCAACATAAATTTTTGGGTGGTCCAGCTTTTCTTCATATTTTGGAAAATGATTTTCAACCAATCTTTGACGACATGCCTCTAATGAGAGAGTAAACATATGGTTCCAATAAGGTGGATGTCCAACCCATTACACTCTATCAGTCCACCGATGGTTGCACCACTATCTTTCGGGAAGATGGATCAGTCGCGGTCGAGACAGCCTCCGCCCTTGGTCTGTGCGCTCTCCAGAGATGACTCGTATGGACTTTTTTGTATGGGGTACGATGAATATCTTAAGAAGAAATATTAAAATGTGGAATTCTTCCATTTAGAACTTTCAAACAATCCATTTGCTTGTATCAATCAATTTTTGTCCAACATTTTTTTGGGGCATTAACTGTGAAACATCTAATTCTAACTATATGTAAAATTTCTAACTTCCGGGTCAAACTGCTGTCCGGGTGACAGATTGACAAACAATGCACATCTCTCAACAATTTTGAGTCTCATCAAAATGGTGACTCAAAATAATCGTGGTATCTTTTCAAGTACATCAAAAATAGTCAAATGCAACTTTGTTGAAAATCTCAGCTGCTGTTTTTCTCAAAATATCAACAAAAATGTTATTTTTCAATAAAAAAAATTACGAAAAATTTTACATCGATTCTCGTTATCAGCAAAATATGCAAATTACCTTCAAAATTATCCCAATCTCAGCTTGAAAAATATTGTCGATAATTAAATGAATACAAGCATATAATTCGCAAATTCGGAGTTTTTTTATTGAAAAATAACGTTTTTGTGAATATCTTGAGAAAAGTAACAGCTGGAATTTTCTGTAAAGTTGCATTTGACAATTTTTGATGAACTTGAAAAGACATCACGATTATATTGAGTCACCGTTTTGATGGGACTTAAAATTGTTGAGGAGAGGTGTGAATGACACAACTAAAGATAAAAACAATGTTCTGTTTTTTGTGTGTTCGATTATTTCTCTGAAATGATTTGAGCGATTTCTATGGAAATCGTCTGCAAAATGTAGAGTTTGGCTCGGCGGTGGTCTACTATTAGTTTCATCACGATGTTCACTATAAGATGAACAAAAATCGGAGAGAATCTTTTCGTTAAGAGAACTTTCGATGTTTTGGCGAAGTCGCTAGGGACAAATTCAGTTAACACTGGTAGTTAGATTTTCGAAATAGCTGATACTGAATCTGATGTCAGAGTTAAAAATTTAAAATAGTAAATACAATAGGGCTGTCATAATTGCAGAACTGTGCTGATTTATTTAATATTCGGTCACTAAATAAGGTGAAAACTTTTGATTGAAAAAATTTAATCGCCTTTTAAAAAATCGCTAAAGGTCTTTACACAGAACTTCCCTTTTGTTTATACAAGGTGGTCGTCACTCTAGAAAATTATTAATTAAAAAACGGCATAGGAGAACAAGCTAACCATTCTTGTTCCTTGTGTACATAAACTCAATTGCCAATGTGTCGAATTTTGATGGACACATAGTATCGTACGCAGATGATTTTTAAAGAAGTCGCGTAGACAAGTACGTTTTTAAAAGCAGAGTTAATATTTTCTGTTTACAAATGGTTAAACCCTAGTCTGCTTTCCTTAAATATTGATAAAACTAAATTTATGTCTTTTACTCTACTTTATACACAAAAATAATTGTCTTATTAAAAAAAACTAATAAAATTAAATATCTTGGTGTAATGATATATCAGCATCCAAGGTGGGATGAGCATATTCTTTATATAAACAAACGCCTGAGACAATTAATACTAAATTTTATTCTTTAAGAGCAATTTTAAATGAAAAAAAATATCTATAGTCTACAACGCTCTTGCGGAGTCTATTTTATGATATTGTATTATAGCCTGGGATGGCCTATTTAAAAACGTCTCGAAAACTTTGCAAGTTACCCAAAATACATGAATAAAAATAATATTTAAGAAAAGCAAACGATATTCAACTGAAGCTTTGTATCGAGAATCCGGAATGTTAGATATAAAAAATCTCTTACAATTAGAACAGTCCTGTCCTTCTTGGGAAGTTGCAAGAAACTTTACAAACAAGCACAACTAGTGCTTAGGTAATTTTTTTTGCAACATAAAGAATAATGCAATAAGTATGTACTTTTATTTTAGTATATTCCATCTCCTTAATTCACTTCTTATCTCTTTTGTATGTTTTATATTCTCATTATGTTACAAATTGTACCTATATTATACCTAAAATTAGCAATAAATTTATTATTATTCTTATACTCTTCGCCGATTTAGTCCACTTTTTATATAATTGTTGCACATTCTATAGGATACTCTTCGCAGTTTTCTTGTAAATAATACTAGTTTTAGAATTTTTTTGTTTAATTACAAAACATAAAAAAAACTAAAAAAAATAATAACTTTTTTATTTATTGATCGATATTGTTCAAAGACAATAGGGTTCTTCCTCTAGCTAACACTAACTTACTGTCCAAATTTCAATACAATCGGACTTTTCGTTCTTAAGTTATCGTGCTTACAAGAAACGTGACGGACGGACGGACGGACGGACATACAGGCAGACAGATATACGGACAGACATTTTGAAAGTTGTTCAGAATTTGATCACCAACACAGTGATGATTTTTTTTCTCTACAAGTAATATTACCGGTTTTAGAAATCGATCGAATACAATGTACTCTTCGTTTTGTATTTGCGAAGAGTATAATAATAATCGGAATATAGTTATCACTATTTCTGCAAGGAAAACTTGAAAACTTTTGATTAAATAAACATAAAAAGTGGTCATCCGAGAAAAAATATAATAAATAAGCTAACCATTATACTCTTAACCGATTTACTGCTCTTTTTATATTGTTACGTATTTTCCACCTTTTAGGAAACACCCTTTATGAATCCGTGGGTTCTAAATAATTTCAACAAGAGATAAACACCACTAACACTGTATTTAACAATTTACTGACTAAACAATACTTCAAATTCAAAATAACCTTTGTTTACTTGATATTTAACCTCACTTTTCACTTTTCAACTTGTTCACTTTTATAAACTGCCTTCTTAATAAACTTCCTCTTCCGCGCTGGTAATCGCGCCTTATATACTCCGAAATTACCTCTAGATTAAACCAGAATCTTCTCCAACCACAATCTAGAAAAGTCTATGGCTCTTTCTAGATTCTTTCCAGTCACTATTAGTAGGCATAGGCGTATCATCTCCAGTTCCAAGGGGGTGTAATTCATAACAATATAATTGTTACACATTCTATGGGATACTCTTCGAAGTTTTTTTTGTAAATAATATTAGTTTTAGGCATTTTCAGTTTAATTACAAAATATAAAAAAATTTCGTTTTTATTTAAAAAATTCATAACTTTTTTATTTATTGATCGATTTTAGGGGATCTTCCTCTAGCTAACACTAACTTACTGTTCAAAGAAACGTGACGGACGGACGGACGGACAGACAGACAGACGGGCGGACATTTTGAAAGTTGTTCAGAATTCGATCACCAACATAGTGACATGAAATTTTTTTCTCTACGAACAATATTATCGGATTTAGAAATGTGCCGATCGAATGCAATATACTCTTCGTTTTGTATTTGCGAAAAGTATAATATGAGATGCCTAATTTTCTTTTGAGGAGGTAACAAAAGACCAAGTACAGAAAGCACTTAATTCAGTCAAGTCAAATGCTTCTGGTACTGACTCTATATATAAAAAAAATGCTTTTATTGTGTTTTCCAGATTTGCTGGTGTATTTAACTTATATAATAAATCAATGTATTCTGAAAGGCGTATTTCCAGACGTCTGGAAAGAAGCGCTTGTAAAACCCCTCAACAAAGTTAAATCTCCAACTGATTTTACTGACTTGCGTCCCATTAGTTTGTTACCAATAATGTCCAAAATAATAGAAAAGCTCATGTACGATCAAATTATTAATTACGCGACAAAACATCAAATAATACCAAAAAATCAATCTGGCTTTAGAGTGCTCTTCTCAAAGTCTCTGATGATATAATTAAAGGCTACGATATAGGAAAAACTACAGCTCTTGTGTTGCTTGACTATTCTAAAGCGTTTGATACGATTAATCACAACTTATTGCTCTCCAAACTAAAATACTATAACTTTTCTAACAGTGCTTTAAAAATACTTAAATCTTACTTTACTAATCGCAAACAGAAAGTTGTAGTCAAGAATACTTCTTTTTCGGAGTCACAGATGCTTGAATCTGGTGTACCACAAGGGTCAATTTTGGGACCACTGTTATTTATCTTATACACTGCTGATTTTTTCAGTGTCTTAAAAACCTGTAGATCACACTTCTATGCCGACGATACCCAGATTTACAGCACCTTTGATTCCTCACAGATTATGCAGTCCATTGAGCACATAAATCAAGATATTAAAAATCTTGTAAATTACTCTTGCCGGCATTGCCTAAAAATTAATGCAACTAAATCTGCTGTTATCGTATTTGGGAAGGAGAGCAATAGACAGTTCATTAGGGATAACACCAATATTCTTGTGGAAGATCAAAAACTAGCGTTTATGGATAGTATAAAAAATTTGGGCCTATTTTTTGACCACAATTTCAAATTTCAACAACATGTTAATAACCTTATGAAAAAGTCCTACTGCGCATTAAAAAAATTATACTCTTGTCGTCATAGTTTGAATGTAAAATTAAGAACTTTTTTATGCGAATCTCTAGTCTTATCTTTTTTTAACTATGGCGATATTATATATGGTCCCTGTCTCGACCAAACTAATGCTTATAGGATTCAAAAGGTGCAAAATACTTGTATTAGATTTATATTTGATTTAAAAAAACAAGATCATGTATCGCATAAGTTAAAAACCCTTGGATGGTTAAATATGGCCACAAGACGCAAATTACATCTTGCAAATTTTACTCATAAATTGGTACAATCAGCAAATCCCCCATATCTAAAAGAACTTTTGATTCCCAGGTCGTCCATTCACGATCGAAATCTAAGATACACTGAGAATTTAACAATTCCTCATCATTCAACAGCTTTTTTCCAAAAATCCTTTACGTACTCCGCATCAACGTTATATAACTCCATTCCTGTTAATATTAAGCAAGTTTCAGTAAACTCGTTTAAATTTCATTACAAACGATTTCTTCTAAGCCAGTGAACAAAGAATCAGAAATAAAATATTTTTAAGTCTACCTGATGTAGGCACATTCTTCTCTCGTTATCAAATTGTGTTTAGTATAATTTCATTCTCATTTATTATCCTTTTTCTTTTGTAATTATTTATTTTGTTAATTTTAATGGTTGGGTATTTGAGCAGCCTCTGGGCTGGACTCCGCCATATGTATATTTTCAATAAAGGCACTTTATTATTATTATTATTATTATTATTATTATTATTATTATTATTAAATATGCAAGATTTGTCTAAGTATGTTTACAAATTTCCACCATAGTTGAATTATTTCTTAAGATTACCACCCTGTATATTTTTCAATACAAGTATGATAGATGTTTTCTTTGCTAATTGTGCTAACTATGGCCATATCTCACATTTTTTTTCATTATTCACTCTCTTTAGATGGCTCACCATTGAAAGTCTACCAACTTCTTCGCTAGCAGTAGCATCAGCTATCAAATTTGACTGTTCTCCGTCAAATAGTTTTTTAGATAATATAACGTCAACAGATAGACAACAGACCGATAGACAGACAGGCAGACATACAGATAAACTGACGGAATTTAAAGATGCTGAATAAGGTTCAATTAATCGAAAGCTAGTTGAATTTTATGTCATTATTATTAATGGCTTTTTCTAAATATGGTTCAATTTTTTCAAATTTTTTTGCCTTACAAAATAAAATACCACTTTTAATGCATATCATAAATAGCTATTATTGAAATCGATATTAAAATTGTAAGTTGTTTAAAAGTTAATTAATTAATTTTTTCTCTTTGCTTATAATTATAATGTTTTATTGTAAACTATTTATTTATTTTTCCAGAATATTATTATAACGGTGGTTAAAGAGTTGTTATCCGAACACATCATAGATGAAAATATTTATTAAACTTAGGTTTTTATTTACTGTTTATTGTTTACGGCATACAAATATAACTGACGAATTTTTGCAACTGTTTTTAAAATCGAGTGTCAATTATTTTAATCGAATGACGTTCTTCATACGTCACGAGCTCTTCGTTGTTTGTCCTGGTGACCCCTGATCCCAAATTGATAAGCGTCACCAGGGTCACATACCCACTTCATATCACATGTAAATTTAAAACTAAAATTATTAATTAATATAGAATTATAAATTATCGATACAAGTATTACACACTATCTCCGAGGAGATGTACTAAATCTCAAGACAGAAAAGCTGTAAATGTGTATCTTATTGGTAAATCAGGATTGATACAAGAAATATTGTTTATTTCCCAGAATACCACCATACATAATAAGGGATGTCAAGAATGGTTAAGGGTTTCATTGCTTCATATTTTTAATCTGATATTGAAAACTTCAACTTTTCCTAGTGCATGGAAACTAGCTATATATACTCCAGTTCATAAGTCAGGGGATAAAATGAACATTTCGAGCGATAGGGGTATAGCAATAATGTGTGTTCCAGCTAAACTATTTGAACAAATTATGTATTGAACAGGCACGTAGAAAAAGTTTAGTAGACGAGCAACATGGTTTAGTAGCTCAAATATCTATTGATACAAATTTGTTTATATTTACCAACTACGGCTAGGAAACATTGGAGAAAAAAAACTCGATACTGTATTTACAGATTTAGCAAAGCATTCGATAAAGTTGATTATGATATGCTATTGAGAAAGCTACTAAATTTGAATTATCTACAAAAACAATGCAACTTTTAAAAAGTTATTTGCAGCATAGACGTTTTTTAATAGAACACAATGGAACCACTTCTCGTAAATATTTTGCTAATTCTGGAGTGCCACAAGGATCATATCTGGGTCCATTATTATTTGCATTATTTATTAAGGTTTGTTAAATTCTTTAAAAGCATACTTTTTGCAGATGATTTCAAATTTACCAAAAAATTAAAGCAGTAGATTTTGTGTAGAACTCCAGAAGTGGAGCTGTGATTTTAAGCTATAATTTAATATAAAAAATCGGTAAAGGTATTTACACAGAACTTCCCTCGTTCATGGTAGTCTCTCTAAAAAAATAATAATTACGAAATGACATTGAGAATAATAATCGGAGTAGAGTTATTGCTATTATTACAAAGAAAACTTGATAAGTTTTGGTCAAAAAAATATACAGATTGCTCATCCAACAGCAAAAGTTCAATACTAAATAGCAGGTGCCACATATGGCAGGCTTGCGCAAATACCTTTACAAATGTCCACCATGAATGAATTATTTCTTGGGATGACTACCCTGTACATTTTTCAATAAAAGTATAATAGGTGCATATGCCAGATGTTATTGCCATCTGTCACATTTTCAATCCAACATTCACGTAATGGAGTGGAAGTATAGCGGTGGTTAAAAAATTTCATTTTTTTTTAATTTTTCAAAAGATGGTAAAATAATTTTCAAATTTTTTTCTTCTGAAATAGGTTTAAAATGTCAAAGGTAGAAATTTTAAATTAGAGCAAAAAGGAAAGTTTCCTTCTGTTCTATAGTAGTGCTAAAAAAGTTTAAAAATTAAAAATGATGTATTTTTAAAATAGGTTTAGAATGCTATGAAACGTGAAAATTTTAAATTTGAGCAAATAAAAAAAAAATTCGATCTATTTTAGTGGTAAAAACTTTTTGAAAAATGTTGGTGAAAAAAATTTTCAAATTTTTTTTTCTGAAATACCTAGGTTTAGAATGTCATTTAAATTTGAGCATTCTGGTGTTAAATTTTTTTCCAAACTGGTAACAAAATGTTGCAAATTTTTTTTTCCGAAATTGGTTTGGAATATCATGAAACGTGGAAATTTTAAATTTGAGCAAAAAAAATTTTTTCGTCTGTTCTATAGTAGTGATACATAAATGGATTAAAAATGTTTTCAAATTTTTTAAAAAATTCTTCAAAAACATTTTTAAATTTGTTTGAATAGTTTTAGAATGTCATGGAAACGTGGATAGTTAAAATCTGAACAAAGAAAGAAAAATTCTATCTTAATGATAAAATTTCAAAAAACTTTTTTTTTTAATCAGGCTTAGAATGCCATGAAACGTGAAAATTTTAAATTTGAAGAAAGAAAAAAAAATTCATTTTAGTAGTAAAAATTTTTTCAAAAATATTGGTAAAAAAAATTTTCAAATTTTTTTTTCCTGAAATAAGTTAAGCGTGTCATGAAACGTAGAAATTTTAAATTTGAGCAAAAACAAATTTTTTTCATCTTGGTAAAAATTTTTTCAAAAATGTTTTAAAAAAATTTTCAAAATTTTTTTTTTCTGAAATAGGTTTAGCGCGTCATGAAACGTGGAAATTTTAAATTTGAGCAAAAAAAAATTTTTTTCAACTTGGTAAAAAATTTTTCAAAAATGTTTGAAAAAAATTTTCAAAACATTTTTTTTCCTGAAATAGGTTTAGCGCGTCATGAAACGTGGAAATTTTAAATTTGAGCAAAAAAAAATTTTTTTCAACTTGGTAAAAATTTTTTCAAAAATGTTTGAAAAAAATTTTCAAAAATTTTTTTTTCCTGAAACAGGCTTAGCGCGTCATGAAACGTGGAAATATTAAATTTGAGCAAAAAAAATTTTTTTTCACTATTTATTCCGTTTAGACGGTCCACCCTGTATATTTTTCAGTGAAAATTCTACCAGTTCTTCGCTGACAGTAGGGTTAACTACCTACCAAATTTGGCTGCTCTCCGTCAAGTAGTTTTTTAGTAAATACACCAACAGACAGACAGACAGACAGACAGACAGACAGACAGACCGACAGACAGACAGACAGACAGACTGACGGAATTGAAAAACCTATATTTTCGGAATCTACGTGTTCTGAAACGTCAGAATCCGAAAAAATCTCGGAGGGTGATTTTTTCTCGAATACAATACTTCCCTTCGGTATGCGAGGGAAGTAAAAACTGTTTTATAATAACAATTACTCGAAGGAGAGAGCCTATTATGTTCGACTGCAAAATGAATCACATATATTTATAAAGGACTAATAGTGTTACTTTCATTTTCTGAACACATTGAAAACATACTTTAAATACTTTAAACATTAAATATATCAAGAATTTCCTCTGTTGTTTTATTATTATTTTTTGATGATTGTAGTATGGATACCAAATCAGTGCTGCATATTAAAGTCTAGAGCGGACATAACAGAAATATAATATTTTTAAAGCCTCAATATCAGTAACATTTTTACAGTTTCTTACGATAAATTCATAAAATTACATTGCCTCAGCTACTTTTAAAGTAACATGCTTATTAAAAGAAAACTTGCAGTCAAACAACACTCCCAGATCCTTGTTGGAATAACTACGAGGTAACATATTATTCTCAATATGATATTCAAATTCACATATTGTCTGCTTTCTTGAGAAGCTAGTAATATTGCATTTCGAGACATTAAGGCCTAATTTATTAATTATACACCAATACACCAAGACTGAACATGATCCAAATCAACTTCAAGCTTCCTACAGTCGTCAAGTCTGTAGGATGGCATCTACTTGTCCCTAGCAGTCTAATATATTGGCAACATATTGTGTGAAGACAGCTAAATTTGTAACTGTAAGCAGGGCCGGTTTTAAGCAATTTTTATGGGGGGGGGGGGGGTGTGAAATTGTTATAATGCCGAATGACTTCTTCTCATCTGGTCCTCTGCTTTATTTACATATCATTTAATTTTTGGGATACAAAAGAATGTAAATCTGAATGAAGAAAAAACCTTTATTTTAAAGTAAAATGCAAAATATAAAAGATACAAAACGGTTATTCCTTGTGTTTGTTGGGTATTTTACCACTGTGAAAATATGTAAAAATATTGATGAAAAAAACCTCTGCGCCAAAAGGATCAGACAGGGAGTGGATGGTTCTTAATATTTTTAGTACAAAATGTCTCATACCAGTCACACCTAAAAATATTAAACTGAAAGAAAATTGTTAAATGATAATGAAGTAAATTAAATAGAAGGATGTTGACGTTTCGGAAACTATTTCTTTTTCCGTTATCAAAACTTTCACTTGTGTGTCATTTTGTGCTAGAATGATTAAAAACCAGCCTCTCTCTGTCTGATCCTTTTGGCGCAGAGGTTTTTTTCATCAAAATTTTTACATATTTTTACAGTGGTAACATACCCAACAAACATAATAAATGAATATTGCCACAAATTAATTATAAATAAAACGGATATATTATTATACAACTTAATTTTTTTAAGCAACTTTAACTCTTCTTTCTTTTAAAGTGGCCCATCGTGCCGAATGGTAAACGATTTGCCGAATTGGCTTCAAACTTGGAGGGGTGTGACACCCCCCCCATACCCCCCCCCTATATCCGGCCCTGTATTGACAGTAATTTATTCTACCCCCGCCCCTCTCTTGTTATTGCTTCGACTGGCTAATAATATCAATACTTTAATAGACTTAGATTGGTCCCTACCTCATAAGAAACATCAACATCAGCCCAATATTCTGAAAGGAGTTCTCTTTTCCTCTAAACATCTGGCTTCCCCAATACTCGTTCAATATCAATATCAATTAAATAATCAATTCATCTGTAGTTCAACTCATTCATGATGATTTAGCAGTGATAAAACTTCAAGTCGCAACAGAGTACCTAGATGTGTAAAGTTATTATCCGAAGAACAAAAATAGTCTTTATTATTTAGAAAAGAACAAATTGGTCATACACGGGTGGTATAATACCATATAAGATCGCTCTCATAATTCAAATTATTGAATCGTCCGTAGATTGGGATTTGACGATCTATGCGTAGAACATGACGCCATTGTGAATGTACATACAACTTCAATCAAAGAGTCGCATTATGTTTGGGTGTGTTACAGTCAGATACGAACAAAAAATACTGATAAATTAACGACAGTTTATAGTAAACAAGTTACTAGATTTAATCCTATAGTCTTGCGAAATATGTTTCTAATATTCTCACATTTTATTTTATCTCAACATGACGGCCATTATCAACCATATTTTTATCTCTGGGGTGATTTATGTCAATTCTAACTAAATGTAAGCAATTTAGTGTTTTTTCGAGATTTTTGCTTCAATGACATTATAGTTGTTTATCACACATTTGATAGAAAATAAATTTACTTCGAGAAAGACATCAATGAAACTATTGAATACATATGAAATGGATTAACTGTATCTAACCAAAATGATATTGAGTTAAGTTTACGAAACAGATTTATATTTTCATTGTCGGAAGACCATTTAAAACAAATAATGATGGAGTTAATGTTATATATTTTGTTGGGCAATCCATCCACCTTCCTTTATTCGAAAAAATGGAAGCCCATTAATTTTAAAAATGAAGCGTTGATATTAGACGGAGATAGGCAATTTTTTAAAGACTAGGTATGGCTTACGATTCTGTAAACCGTAAATTCTTGTGTGCCAAACTGCACTTTCATGGCCTTGGTAGTACATCGCAAGGATTTTTTAAATCGTACTTCACGTACCAGTACCAGAGAGTAGGTACCGAAGCTGTTTTTTGATGTGCCCAACTTGTAGGAGCTGGAGTTCCACAGGGCTCTGTTTCGGATCCCTTACTATTTCTCATTTATACCACGGACATTCATTAACACATAAATTATTGCCCCATGCAAAGCTACGCGAGTGTGCATCAAGTCTCAACTTTGGTAACGTAGGCAAAAATTATGGGTGTTATCTTTGATAAATAAACACTGCACTTAATTAACTTGTTAAAGCAATAAGCGAAATTACTATATACCATCAAGCAATTTGTAACCTTTAAAATAAGAAAAAAATTGTATGATAGACTAGTTTTACAAATATTTTGTTATTACACTGGATTGAGTATGCGGTAGGTTCCTTGTGAAACATCTTTAGAATAATTATTTTTAGAAAAGGGAAAAACAATGCTTTTTGATGTTTCAAATAAAAACTGTATTTTTATACAGTCTACATATGTTCCGGCTTGTTAGGCCTTTCTCAAGAGCGTTACAGATGAATACCAAAGCTATGAGGGCGATTGTTCTAAAAATAAATGCAATAATACCCAAACATGTAAAATTACGGGAATTTCAAGTAATAAAACTAAGGATCTACCTACTCGGAATATAATTCAATGGGCTATTCTTAAAACCTTGTCTATTATAGGAGGGTTTATGAAATTTAGTTGGCCATTGGTGGTACAAGTGTTGCTTTTAAGAAATAAAAAAATCCCTTAAAGGCAACACTTGTACCACCAATGACCAACTAAATTTCATAAACACTCCTATAATAGACAAGGTTTTAAGAATAGCCCATTGAATTATATTCTGAGTAGGTAGATCCTTAGTTTTATTACTTGAAATCCCCGTAATTTCACATGTTTGGGTATTATTGCATTTATTTTTAGAACAACCGCCCTCATAGCTTTAGTATTCATCTGCAATGCTCTTGAGAAAGGCCTAACAAGCCGAAACATATGTAGAGTGTATAAAAATACAGTTTTTATTTGAAACATCAACAAGCATTGTTTTTCCCTTTTCTAAAAATAATTATTTTGTTATTACCAATAATGTATTTCCCATTCTTCGATTCCGTTAAAAAGGACATAGTTCAAAAAGTTCAAGATACATGTTGTCAGTTTACTTTTGTCTTCCGAAAGTGTGACCATGTAAATACAAAAATTCAAGATTTTCATTGGTTGAAAATTGTATCTGAAAGCTCCACTTTACTTTGCTGTTTGTACACCGTTTGCTTATTAAATCTACACCGAGATACCTGAGGGGCAAGCTCAGACTTCGCAATGAGCTACATTCGCGTAATGTTAGATAGGTTAATGGGCTAATGGCTTAACAGTGCCTCAGTACTCAACTCTTCAAAAATCATTCATTCATTCATTTTATATAAGTAATACAATTAGTAAATATTTACAGTAGTATACACAGGTTAAGGTAATATTCGTTGGTTAAACTTCGCCCATGTAAACTGATATGTATGTTTTTGCATTTTCTTAAAACTATGTCTTTTATTATACTATCATAACTTCTTGATATTCTTTCACTTCCTTGAATAGAGGAGTGAAGACATCCAACTCTGTTTAAATAAGCAATATAAATATATCTTGAGTTTCATTGTTCAACCCATTCAACTAACACCTAGTTTGAAAATTCATAACTCCCGTTATTAAACGTTTCCGAAATAGTTCATTAAAACCGTTCTAGAAAACTATTGGTCCTAAAGCTAATTATCAAGAAAGCCGTTCTTGTGCAATTCTAGTCAGAAAATCATGGCTAATTACTAAAAATGTAAACGCGAAAAACATGTACCATCAAAGTTTATTTATTTATTTATTTATTTATTTAATCATACATCATCCAACAGTACAAAACCATTTATAGAATGGAAATCTAAACTAATTCACCTAACCTAACTAAGAAATACAAATAGAAATTATGAAGGTGATTAGACTGCATGACAATGATGAAATTTCTGGCTGCTAGGCAAATATGTCCAATTCACTGCAATGAGTTTCATAACTACTACAAATATTAAACAGAGGAGAAAACTGTAATACGTCAGATCTAGGAGTAGATAAATAAAAGCTATGAGAATAACGAGAATTAATCGGTGGGACATAAAAGTTCAGCTGCCTTAATATTTCATTACAATCTATTTTATTATGCATAATTTTATCTAGAAAACGCAAACCAAAGGACTCACGCCTTTCGGAAAGACTGGTAATATCAAATTTTTCAAGTAATTGATTTTGAGAAGCTCCAATTGGTGGATATGTACCTTCAGTTTTCCAGTTTAAAAATTTCAGGAAGCTGCGCTGAATATTTTCCAATTTATCATTATGAGTATTATACCCAGATTGCCAGACAAGTGAAGCATACTCCAACTTAGATCGAGAGAAAGCAAAACAAAGCATCTTTAAGGTTTTCGCATCATTAAAATCATGGCTGTTACGCAAAATGAAGCCTAACATTCTGTATGCATGCGAAATTACAGCATCAATATGGTTAGTGAAGGTTAATTTATTATCAAAAGTTACACCTAGATTATTGAACGTAGATGGTCTGTTCAGCGTGTCGCCATTAACATTATAATTATATGTAATTGGGGAGTCCTTGGTTGTATAACTCATAACTTTGCACTTGCCAACATTTAGGTGAAGAGCCTTTTCATCGCACCAAGCCGATAACTTAGTTAAGTTTTCGCAGTCATTAAAATCATTAATCCTATGCATCTTGACATCATCGGCATACATTAAGAAATATACGTCTAAGTGATCACTGATGTTAATAAAACTATTAAAGAAAAGGGGTCCAAGTATTGATCCTTGGGGTACTTCTGACGTGGCTCGGTATTCAACAGATTTATATCCATTATAAGATCTCTATCTAAAGTTATTTCAAGGGGTCCCAGATATATATTTATAAGAGCTGTTCTTACCATTTTTGGCTTAGAATTAGCTCATCAATAACGTACATCGGATAATATATTAGAGTCTCTTGGCTAAAGGCCAGCATTGTAAAAAAAATGTCTTAACAGACGGGACGGAAGGGAATTTCGGGACACCCTATATAGTGATATATTTTTAGATCCGAATAGCTTGCAATTTTCATTACTTCTAAGTAAAGAAAATTATCTTCGCTTCATATTAAATTACTTTAATCGTCTACATCCCCGATAAACACAAATTCAGGTATTTATTAACGTCATGTTTAAATGGATACAAGGAAATCAAAGACTGATAGAAATGTCTTAATAGGAAAAGGCGCGATAAAAACCATGTATCGTGTTTCATTCGCACATCAAATTGTCTTATATTCCGAATATTGTTATCGCCACTCAATTACATTTAGCAAAATTGCTTATAGGGGAATTCCATATCAAAAGATTGATGAAAAAAGTCATTATTTGAACAACGCGCGTGCAAAAAAAAAACGTGAATGTAGGCACAAAAATCGACTTTCGTGAAGCTAAATTTTATTTATTTAGCAATTCAGTAACTTACTGTCTGAATTTACACCTGGTGCTTGTTCAAGTCAATTTTGCATATTTTATTAGTACTTATTTGACCCGAAAAATTGTTTTTGTGTTTTGTAAACTGCAAACGGTTTTAACTTTAAGAACAAAGTATTATGTTCACCTTTATTTCGAAGTACTTTCCGCTTGTTAAAACAGAAACACTTTCAGTTGAAAGAAGAAAAAAATTGCTTCAAGATCGAGTTTCTAAAGACTGCTACTAAAGAGACCTTTGGGAGACACCTGCACGAAAATAATCTCTTTAAGACAAGATTGCAAGCAGTGAATGAACAGAACTGAGGAATAATAGAATAGAATTCTTACTGATGAAGGCAACTTCGATGTACACACGTCAGATGGAAGTATTTTGGTGTGGGGAGAGAAATCAACGGTTTTCGAAAGAATGCTAGTCAGTGGAGTGAGTTTCAGAAATCAGAGGTCAAATCTGCTCTCTGACTGATTATTTGAACTCACGTTGTTGATTTTGATGATGTAGAAGCTGTTCTGTTATCCATGCTTTTTAAAAATTGCCAAAGAATCTGTTATGGCGACATCACCTTTATCTGAAAGGCTGTTTTAATAATCTTCCCCTAACAGAAGTTACCGTTTAAACGATGACTCTTCCATAAGTTGGCTTCACCTGGACCCTTGGATAAGCCATGAATTTTTTAAAGACAGTTTTTAAATTTATATTTTTTAAGGATTTTGTTATTATCATCTTTTATTCTCTTTTTAATAAACGCAGTTTAATTTTCTACGATTTTGTTCCTCAAGGGATTAATAAGGAATCTTGAAAATCTGACAAGAAGCCTCGACTCTTGACACAGCGACTCTAGTCTTGTCTTGATTTTCTAACTTCTGTTCTTGTCTAAATTTTTTTTTTAATTTGAAGATCATACCAAGAAATAGTTTTAATAAAATACTAATTGTATAGCTTGGAATATTCTAAAAATACTGGCGGAGCTGCCACAAATGCTTTATTCCTAGAAAAAATTATGTGTTGAATTTGAGAACTCCAAGCCAAATAAATGTACTGAGGATCGCTAGAAAATCTATCGGTCATTTTAAAAAAAAGTAACTTTATAAATCATTTTTGATCGGCAATTTCATTTATCACTGTGTATCATTATGAATAGAAAATAGAAAAAACGGATGCCATATATTAAAAATCATGATTATTATATACAGGGGCGGCCTTTGGGGGTGGCGAGCAGGGCAACCGCCCGGTGTCTCGCTCTTGCAGGGGCCTCGCGCACTTGAGCAACAACAAGGCATCATTTCTGAATCCCTAATTATTTTAAGACATTAATGCACCTTAGTTTATCATGATTAATAATTTGTTATCTTTGTCTTTATTAATTTTTGATAATTTCCAATAAACAATTTTAAAGCTCCAAATTTATTTATTTATAACTTTACATTTCTCGTCAAGCATCATCATTAAAACTAGACAGGGGCCTCGCAAAGATCTACCCGCCCGGAGCCTCGCAATGGCTAAGGCCGCCCCTGATAATATATAATAATATATAATAATAATAATAGACATGGTTACTGCTAAAGTATTTCAAGACACTTAACGACCTTATTTAAACGATTATCAAAATACAACTGTATTTCTTTTTACAATAATTTACCTGTTGAAATGAAAAATATTGAAAACTATGACAAATATAAAAAAGCAGTAAAACAGATGTTACTTGAAAGAGAATATTTTAGCGTAAGAGTTTTTACATTATTAAGGACTTCTTTCCATATTTTATTTTTACACTGATTATGTATTAGATGTTTTAAAACGTCGACTCTTATTTTGTACTAGCCCCTTTATGTTTCTTGTAGTTTGTTTACACTTATAAGTAATGTTATACATATTGTCTCTATTGTTGACTTGCCATATGTACTCTATTGTATCAACATGGTTAAATGAAATTATTATTATTATATTATTATTATTATTATTTTTTTTTTAACCACAACTTACGTTGTATTATAACTCCTGTCAGACACGGGGCCCCTAGAGGCCAACGTGTCCGTCAGTGGCTAACACACGGCGGATAGTGCGACATGTCGATAGTATGACAGATTTTTGTGATACGGTGATTATTTTTTCCCAGTCTGATAGTCCCATTTTTTCTAGATTACCAGGTAGGTATTTATCCACTAATTCGTTGGTTGTTATGATAACAGGTAGAATAGTTACAGTATTAAGCTGGTATATATGTTTTAGTTCATAAGCCAGGTCCTGGTACTTTAGAGTTTTCCATTCCTTGCTGTCTTGATGTTGCTGTCAAGTGGAATCGTTACATCTATAATTTGGGCCCACTTATCCTTCTTGTGGATTACTAAAATATCAGACCTCTCTATCTGTTATAATCGGCGTGTCCCAGTACACTTTAATATCACAGTTCTCAAGGATCTGACAAGGTGAGTATTTGTAATACGGTGTGATGTTTTGTACTAATTCTTTCCGTTTACAGATTGCTTGATGGACTATTCCAGCAACTTTATTATGCCTGTCCAAGTAGTCTTTTGGGGCAAGGTAAGTGCAGCCGGCAGAAAGGTGTTGAATTGACTCTGTTGTTGTGGAGCATAATCTGCATTTATCTGATGGTATATTTTCCTTGTGGATGTACTTTCTGTGGTTTCTGGTAGACACCACTTGGTCCTGTATCGCTTCTATGAACCCTTCCGTTTCAGCTTGCAATTGCCCATCAGCCAAGTACTTTGTGGATAGCCTCTTATCTACCTCGGCACTGTTTAGGTCTGAGGCATATCGACCATGTAGCGCCTTACCTGCCCACTCTTCCTCGATTTGTCTTATTGATCGGGGCGCTTCAATAGCTCGGTTTTCAGCTAAGGAGAGTGGTGAGAGGTTGTTATCACATCGTACGATTGCTGCATGGATAGGGTTTTGCTTGTTGTTATTATTATTATTATTATCATTATTGTACTCCACTCAGGGGTTTTCAAAATCTGTAAAGAAAGTTTTGTCCACTGATGTGTTATCATATGACTCAACTTCTTTAGTTCTTTCATCATACATACATTATTATAATTCCCACAGATTACCAAAATCAGATGTAAATTTATTATTAGAGGTGTTTACTTCAAGCTAAATCTGTTTTTATCAGTTTATTTTCACTCGATAAATATGACTTAATGGTCGCGTATTTTTATAGGAGTGATATGAAGTACTTTATATCCTTCGTATGGTTTTAAATTTTAATCTAAAATTTAAAAGAAAGCGGTTATGGGCAGTGTTATGTTGTTTTATTTTATTGCTATTCCTTATCACCATTAAAGAAGATAAATCAGAATATATAAGTCAAAAACATATTCTGTCTTACGTTATTTTTCTAAAGCTTATTGAATTTTTAAATAAAACTATTAGGTACCTACTAATATTATGAATCCGTCATTTTGGCTTTTATCTTTCACATCAGATTCAGTATCAGCTACTCCTGAATGTAGCTTGAAAAACTACACTGGTGCGTGGTGCATTCGCCAAATTTGCGGATATGCTGGTGATATAAAAAAGTTGTTTATGTCATAAAGTTTAACGTTCTTGGGTGTCATACTGACAAAATCTGTCTGTCGTAAAATTAACCAAGGGACTGGATTAAATACTATCTTTCATCATCTGGGCTGGGCTTATATTTTTGCAGCGCCTTTCACCAAAATATTCAATTTATCATTAACCTTCGGAAAATTCCTGGTAGCACGGAAAAATTGTCTCATTTACAAAAAAAAATGAAAAGTGTAATATTGGAAACTATCGGCCTATCACCAAAATTAGCAAGTTCGCTTAGCTTTCATAATTCATCCTACATAAGATGAAATATTTAGGTGCAGATTATGACTTATCAGCGTGGTTTTGTACGCGGTAAATCTACATTAACCAATCTGTTCTATGTAACACGATCTATTTCGGACGTTGCCTTGTGGATAAAGCCTATGACACACGATATTTTCATCAGTAAACTTCTTGTTGCAAGTTTCTGTTCTTTTTCATGAACGTTATATAAAATTACTGAAGCGACAGAACAATTATATGTAGAATATCGTGGTTTCAAGTCTGTCAAATTCAGACTATCTTTGGAGTTCCACACGATTCCATTCTAGGTCCTCTTCTGTTTGTTTTAGGCATCAACCATATAGTACATGACTTGGAGATCGACTTCTTACTGACAATGCAAACATTTCTACTGCTACAACTTCAGTTACTGACTGTGGCATACCAACAAATGTGTTTAGTGTGTCTATGAATTTCTCCTTATGATGAAATTAGTGGACTGTATTTTCTATTGATTTATTTTACAAGTAACCAAAGCTTACAAATATATTAACGACTGTACTGTACGATTGCTGTGGCTAGACTCTGGTCTTACTAAACTACTAACTACTAACTTAAGCATAAGTGGAACGGGCTCAATAATAAATATTAAATATTTGCAAGATGGATTGAACAAAGTGAAAAGTGGTATGATACAAATAGCCTCCTACTCAATGTGAGGGAATATAATGTACAATAGAAAAAAAGATCCCGTCTTCTATAAATATAATTTAGACAATATTGCGCTTACCCGTGTCGAATTTACCAAAAACCTCAGTGTCACTATCGATAACAAACTAACATTTAAAACATATTGAGCAAATTGTACAGTCTTCATATAATGACTTGGGTTATGTTGTTACGAACTGTAAAGGGTTTAGAGATGTTAACGTATCTTTGTTAACACGTTTTTATTAGCTTAACCTGTAACTTTCTAACTTTGCTTGTAAGAAGATCTAGCGGACAGTTTGTCATTTAATATCCGATTATACTAAAAATTGGCATCTGGGGATTATTGAGGTCAGAGATCTGATCGAAACTCGAAAATTCAACATGACGGTGTCAATATTGCGGATAAGCTTTACCATTTATCGTCTGAATGGACTGAAAATTTAACAATTCAAAATTTCGGCGTCAATATGGCGGATAAGTATTATAATTTATGGTCTGACAAATTAAAAAAAAAATAAAGCAATAGCTTTTTATAATAAGGCAGGATGATAAAATACCGACAACGTGTTGGGTTTCTTATTAAATGACTAAAATATAAATAATGAAAAGGGCCGTAACCGATAGAGAAAGAGAGTTCTTGTTAACATTTCTAAGTGAACTGAAAATGCAATAATAATCAGCATAAAAGGTGCTTTTATTTTACTTACGTTTATAAGCTACTAAAAATGAAATGTTTTCGTGAATAACTCGACACTATGGGCTCTTTTAATGTGAATGCATCTTAAATGCTAATGTGCAATTTGTACCTCTTTTTGCAACACTCAGCTTTAAAATATGTTTTCTTAGAACGAATATATCGTAATGCCAAAAGGACTGTAAAAATTGAGAATACTGTATGAAGAGAAATCTGATATTTCCCTATTTTCTTTCCGACTCGAGATATTTTTAGTTGAAACCAATATGTTATTACACGTATGTGGGTGGTACAGCACCATAAAACTATGTCTATTAAGACTGGTGGCTATTCCATGCTTCGACTTAGTGTTGTTATTTTCCCCATAGCTGCAATTATTATCAGTTAGTTATGTTATACAATAGATAGATTTATTGCGAACCAGTGACAATTTAGAATTGTATAGTATATGTCATATTGTAATCAATTAATTTATATCTCTTCTACATATCTATCACGGACATATAAAAATACACTTATAATATACATATCTACATTACCATAAACAATTCCACATACAGAATAAAAATAAATAAAAACAAAGTATAACAGTTCAGTTATTTGAAGAGATATATAGGAATATCAGGTATTTCCTATAATAAATCAATATTCTAAGTGGTATTTTATACAGATCTATTCTCCAATCGATTACATATTCACTACAAATTTCATTTCGGCCCATTGTGCATTCGCGTCGTGTGGGATCTTTTAGAGACCAGTGCTCTCCATAAAGGATAGCAGTCTATTCCAGGGTTGATTCAGTAATTCTTGCTCCGGCTGTAACAATGGCCTTTGGAGATGCCTATATCTTGACGCATCTAGGGGTGCAGTTGCGCATAGGATATGAGTGGTGGTTTCAACCTCCCCTCCACACATCTTCCAAATAGGGCTGTTTTTCAACCCCATTGTGTGAAGATGTTTGTTCAGAGGACAGTGTCCTGTTATCAAGCCTACTATCCGTCTCATTTTTTCTCTATCGAGCCCAAGCAGCCACTTAATAATTGAGTCAGTCGAGGGTCCCTTTATATGGAGCCTCGACTGCCTTATTCCAGGGGCCTGAGTTCTGAGTTGCTGAACCTTGCAGTGGCCCAGTCTTGTAACTCTGATTGAATCAGACTTCTTGGCAGACCGAAGGCTGGCTCGGGGCCAGGGAACGGAGTTATTGCTCCTTCTCCCGTCATTCGGTCTGCTTCTTCGTTGCCCTCCACACCTCTGTGACCGGGCACCCATATGAGTTTGACAGAATTGTGTTCAATGCCAGCACCAGTTCCCTCCTGAGTCTTAGATCCGTCTGTGTACCACTCGAGATCTTTGGGACTCAGAAGATGATTTTTATCGCGCTCCCAGTGTTCTCGACTTGGAAACACCACTGAGTATGTAATAGTGAACCTGTAGATAGGGAGATACCGGTCATCTCCTGCTTTAGCGATGACCCTTACCGGCAGATCCAGGGCCTTTGTGTGCCTCCATCCCCGGCCGGTCGCATTCCACGTTCCATTTTTAAACAGCCTATTTGCTGCTTTTTTAGCTTCCAGTTTCACCTTGATAGTAGAGTGCAAATTAATTTCTATCTTTCCCCCCGTTGGCACTTTTAGAGTAAAATATATGACCTTACCAGATATGTTACTTATGTCCTGTAGATTATGAATCCACTTGTCGTCAAAAAATCGTCACGAATATAAGGGCACAAATCAAAATTTTCTAACTAACCACACCACGCGATAGAGTCAATCATGAAGCGTATTTTATCCAAAAATCATTATATTCTCTGTAGAATTTCTATTTTTAAAATAAATAAAGAAACGAACTTTTACATAGGCTTATATGGCAGTAAAAATCAAAAAATCATTTTCTCTGTTCGACTACGGCTGAAAATTAATTAATTTTTGTCTACTTTTCCATTCCCACGACGATATCTCCCAAACTATTATATTTATCAAAAAAATACATTCTTTATAAAATATTTGCCATATATTCCAGATTACAATGGTTTTTAAATCAGATTTTTTGAGAATTTAATAACCATGATATTTAATAATGTGTAGCGTGATATCAATTTTCGAAGCTTATCAGCGGCATGCGTTCGTTAAAGATTCTCGCTCTCCCACTCTTTAAAACTGTTTCAACACACCCCACTTCGCACCCGCTCTGGCCTACCGTTAGGTAGATTGGCGCATATTAGCTCTCGTGGTTCATAATATTTTGAAATTTATATCTTGAAAATGATTATTACTACGAAATAAATGTCAGTATATTTGTCGAATATTAATTCAGTGTTACATGGACTTACATAAAAATTATGGCCTACCTAAAATTATTGTGTAATAGATTAACACATTATAAAAAACTCCCTATAGTTCACTGTTTGCAAGATACTTTCAGCTGGTATGTATTTTAAATTTTCTACCATATAGGTAACTGAAGAAGAAATGAAAATGGAAAGTACTACTGATAGCGCAAGTTCGGAAAGTGAGATTGAGACAAAAATAAAATTCAAAGAAAAATAGATTCGTAAAATATTATGCTTAAATTGTATGAAACCGGGCCCTGTAAACAAAGGTTTTGATAAATCGTTTGCAATATTTATTGATTGTTTAAAACTCCGTGAAAAAATAAGTACCTAACCAAAGAGAAGATGATGTATATTCTAGAACTATGCGATTTCGAAAAACAAATCATTTTGGCTGCTTGGTTTGGCACCGAAATTGCTGTTCTAGTTTTACTGGCAAAAGAAATATGGAACATTGAAGGAGAAAAATGGAGAAAGAGAAAAAAAAAATAAAAACAGTTCAGGTGGATGGAGTGCATGTCCAATATCTTCTTCAGGCGTGTCCTTGGGTAAAATGATTTTTTTTTCAATAAAATAGCTTTCTCAAGTAATTACCAGGAACACAGAAAGAAAAATAAGACTATTAGCCCACCAAAATCCCATAATTTTCTAAAGAATTTGTGCTAACGATTTAAATGCTATAGAAACTAAATATCATGTTTAATATTTCCAAAGTCACAATAGAAAATGCAAAGTTTCATGCCTCGTTTTCTGAATTAACATATTTTTCGTTTCTCTTTGTAGATTTAACAATTTTGAATCCTTTGCCGGTAAATGTATTTATAAGTAGTCTACTGATCTCTCTTTTAGACCTATATCTATCCATTCTAGATACTTCTCATCATAAATTGACGACATACCATACCCTTTTTGCTTTAAAAACCGTTTCTCAAGAATTTTACATATTTTAGTAGAACTCCCTCCATTCGTTGTCTGTCCGTTTTCCACTTTTATTTTTATTCTTAGATAGACCGCTGCATTTTATATAGCGACTTTAGAAACATGAAATATGACATTCAATTTCTATAGGTATTAAATCGTTAGCACAATTTTTTTCGAAAATTATGGGATTCTGGTGGGCTAGTAGTCTTACTTTTCTTTCTGGTTCCGTGGTCATTATTTGAGAAAACTTTATTGTTGTACTTCTGACAAAAGCACATTTCTCTATTTAAAAAAATTATTTTACGAAAATACACATAGGAAAAAGTTGATGGACAGGCATTGGATCCATCTGAACTCTTTTCAATTTCTTTCTCTATTTATGTTCTTAAATGTTCTATATTTCTTTGGCTAGTAAAACTAGAATAGCAATTTCGGTGCCAAACCAGTCAAAATTGTTTGTTTTTTGAATGACGTAATGCTGGGATATAGATCATCTTCTCCTTGGTTACTTATTTTTTCATAGATTTCTAAACAATCAGTAAATGTTGCAAACGATTTCTCAAAACCTTTGATTACAGGGCCCGGTTTCATACAAATTAAGCTAATATGTTACGAATCTGGTTTACATTCAATTATATTTTTCTCAATCTCACTTTCAGAACTTGTGCTATCAGTAGTACTTTTCATTTTAATTTCTTCTAAAAAGCATATACATCAGTTACCTATATGGTAGAAAATTTAAAATACATACCAGCTGAAAGTATCTTGCAAACAGTGAAATATAGGGAGTTTTTTATAATGTGTTAATCTATTACACAATAATTTTAGGCAGGACATAATTTTTATTTAAGTCCATGTAACACTGAATTAATATTCTACAAATATACTACTTACATTTATTTCGTAGTAATAATCATTTTCAAGATATAAATTTCAAAATATTATGAACCAGGAGAGCTACTATGTGCCAATCTATCCAACGGTAGGCCAGAGCGGGTGCGAAGTGGGGTGTGTTGAAACAGTTTTAAAGAGTGGGAGAGCGAGAATTTGCAACGAACGCATGCCGCTGATAAGCTTCGAAAATTGGTATCACGCTACACATTATTAAATATTTTTCTTATTAAATTCTCAAAAAATCTGTTTTAAAAACCATTGTAATCTGGAATATATGGCAAATATTTTATAAAGAATATATTTTTTTGATAAATATAATAGTTTGGGAGATATCGTCGTGGGAATGGAAAAGTAGACGAAAAATAATTAATTTTCAGCCGTAGTCGAACAGAGAAAATGAGGATTTTTGATTTTTACTGCCATATAAGCCTATGCAAAAGTTCGTTTTCTTATTTATTTTAAAAATAGAAATTCTACAGAGAATTTAATGATTTTTGGATAAAATACGCTTCAGGATTGACTCTATCGCGTGGTGTAGTTAATTAGAAAATTTTGATTTGCGCCCTTATATTCATGACGATTCTTTGACGACAAGTGGATTCGTAATCCACAGGGCATAAGTAACATATCTGACAAGGTCATACATTTTACTCTAAAAGTGCCAACGGGATCGAAAACTAAGCGACTTTTGTCAACGCGAGCACTCTACTATGATATGCAGCACCACCAAACCAGTGCCGCGTATGTAATAAGGGGTTTTACTATGGTGGTGTATTTCCAAAGAGCAATCTTCGGACTTATTCCCCATTTTGGACCGAAGATGCGTTTGCAAATCAATAACGAGGCGCACGCTTTCCTCGTTTGAGTTTCCACGTGGTCCTTCCATGACAACTTGGAGTCCAGGGTTACCCCGACATACCTTACTGTGCGGGAAAGATACAAATGTGTGCCCATGAGAGAAGGAAGCTGGAAGTCGCTTATCTTTCTCCTTTTAGTGAACAGCATTAGCTCTGTCTTGCCAGGGTTAACAGAGAACCCATGTCTGTTACACCATTTCTGAATTATGTTGAGAGCCCGTTGCATGAGTCCAGTAATAGTAATTTCAAATTGGCCTCTTCTCATCTGCGTATGCTTATGCGTAGAAACCCGCCTCGTTCAATTCGGCCAGTAGCCCGTCGAGTAGAAGATTCCACGGTAGTGAGGATAGTACCCCTCCCTGCGGACATCCTCGGCCCACCTTGGCCCTGACCGTCTCGTTACGAAGCGTAATCCCAATGTCGCGGGTGCTCAACATGAACTATATCCATCTAATAATGTTACCGTCCACATTGCGGTCCGCAACTGCTTGAGAGAGAGAGACTCGAAGGTGGGGTTATTAAACGCTCCTTCGATGTCCAGAAACGCTACCATGGCAAGTTCTTTCTGCTCTAGTGCCTTCTCAGCTCTGACAATAATCTGATGAAGGACCGTCTCTGCACATTTCCCAGCCTGGTATACATGCCGATTGGGACGGATTGGGGATACCATCAATGCCCCATCCTTGATGTACCTTACTATTAACCTTTCCAATATTTTCTAAAGAAAGGATGTCAGGCTTATTGGCTTAAATGCCTTGGTCTGGTCATATATAATACGACCTATTTTTGGTATAAAGACCACTTTAACCTCTCTCCAAGGCATTGGTATATATTCCAGAGCTAGGCAGGATCTTAGTAGATGATACAGGTGACTCAGCAATACCACCGCACCCTTTTGTATTAGGGCCGGCAGGTACCGTCAGGTCTCGGCGATTTGAATGGGTAAATGTAGATATGACCCATAAGCTTTTATGTTGGTACGTATATTTCAAAAATATTGCCCACCTAAGTTAGCACCATACAAGAATATTGGCATAAATTTCCAATAATTTTGGTGGTTTGCAAAATAGTTGGATTTAAATTTAAAGATTTTGCTAATCTTCCTTATTTCGTAGTTTAAAATTATTTTGGAAACGACTGGATTTATTGAGTGAAAATTCATAGTAATAGTCTTGTTATGGTTTTACTTAGGTAGTGTTATATTTTTTAAATATACGTACTAAGAAAAAAAGTTATGGCCAAAAATAGTAAATATTTCCCTATTGGATGTCTCTATCTTGGAAATGACCACCTTAAGTGCATAGCAAGACATACTTAATTTAATGTCCAGTGGTTGAATGTGGCTATGCTGCATGCCGTATGAAATTTTGTAGATAAGGCTAGCTCAATATTTTCATTTTCCGGTTTCAATTAAGTTTTAAGGTTATATCTATTTATAGAGTGTGTAAGTGTGAGACAGTTAGTTTTAGATATATTTAAAATGAGAGAATTATCTTGAAACCGCTTAGATAGTCTTGTGACGTTCATTTTATTGAGTCCAACAACTTATCAAAAATTCTGGTCAGTTATTAAAATATTATATTATCTACGTTATTGGTTGGTTAATACCATTCCAATAATTCTTACAAAATTTTTAATATAATTAAATGTTTATATTTACACTGTTCATGGATTGAACATTTGCTAGTGTCAGGTACTTACTGTCAATAAACTTTGTCAGAATGCCTTAAGACTAAGTGTTTTGTTCGCGAAGGCGATTTAACTTACCGTGGGCATGCATAGACAATGCTGTTGATAAGGATGGTAAGGAGTATGAACCCACATCTGGCTCAGTTTTCACTTTGTGCAGGTCTGACGATAATAAATCCTGCAAATAAAATATTACTGTCATTAAACTATTTTGCTAAAATGTGTTTGTTTTTGATATAACTACAAGTACTGGCTAAAGAGGTAAATGGTCTGCTCATTGGCCACAAGAATAAGTAAAATAGTTTGAGTGTCTGCGAATCTGGAAATCCATAACAAAAGCTTGGCTGGCTCTGAATTTTTGTAGACAAGAAGGTCAAAATTGCAGACAAAATATTATCATAAGTTATGGGCTCATATCTGCCTCTTCATTTATCGTGTGAAGAAGCCAGTATAGAATCCTAAAATACAGTAGACAGACATCTAGATCTCAGTATTTTTAATGAAAGTAATAATAAGTATTTAACAAAAAAATACTCTTGTCAAAGTCAAATGTTCATTATTGTACTTTCGCTAATTTTATTTACTGTGATCCCCTCGAAAATATCGATGGCAGACGCATAACTTTCTGAATTTGAACTGAGTAGAATATTTTTAAAAATTGTGAAGGTGCTGAGTCATCTGATATGTAATTATATAATTAATTTGTTAAATAATAATTGTTATTAGGCCTTTTTTGATTCACTGCTTGACAATGACTGGCAGTCGAAACTGCAGTCGTAATTTTTATAAATACATAGGGATAGAAAACATAGTAGTGTCTTTTATTTATTTATTTGTGCATCATAATTATGTAATGAGAATCATAATAAAAGATATGAATTATAATTATGTATAATAAAATGATTATGAGGAAAGGGAGATATAAAATAATATAATTATATATATACAGGGGGAATCACTAGTGCGTTCTCAATCAATAATATCTCCTCAACTATTTGAAATTTGAAAAAATACCTAAGATAAAAATTATGGCATATCAGGAATGGCAAATTATAAAATTATATTAAGATATATAGAGTTTTCCACATAGTGGTGGCAAGTTAATGCTAAGATTTTTAAATGGAACACCGAACACGTTTTTATATAAGCAAGTGCATTTTTGGAAAAGGGTTTGACAGTTGAAAATACCGAAAGATGTGACTACAGAAGTAACCTGGAATTAACCTCCGATCAGATTAAGTTAATGTTAATGAAAAAGAGACGATATCACCCCTCAACAGTAATTTTTTCATTAATGGCTTTCACTCTTTCACCGGCTTGTTATAATCATTTAAGATAACATTTAATACCTACTGCCTCAGAAGGGATAGGTACCTACCTACAAAATATTTCTTCGTCACTTAACATTGCTCCCGATGGTAACCTTAAAAACACTGGACATTACCTGCATGAATTGCATTGTATTGTAAAATTTAATTGGATTGTTCTTTAAAGCTATTTAGATAATGAAATGGGTATCTTTTTATCACAAGCCCCTACTTCCAATTTAAAAATTTGGGGGTTGTAACTGCGACTGGGATTTGAATTTAGGAATGAAATTTGTACGTTGCAGAATATTATTTCAGAATTCAAAATCGACATGTCTCGTGATTTTTTTATAAATATGCACAATAATTGTGATATTGAATTTATTCTATTTGACTGTTCCACACAGTATATTTATCTGTGATATGCATCTGGTATCTTTATGTTACCTATTTTTACTTTTTATTGTTAATTATTTATCTCCATTTATACTATTGTATTTCTTATTATCTCATGTTGTGATGTGACTTGTCCAATATCATTATTATGACCTTTATGGATAGAATAAATTATTATTATTATTAATATCGATTTTGAGGTCGCTGCAAAAATGAACAACGAAATGGAACTGACCCGATCTCAAAATCGATGTTAGGTAATAAAGTTATTCAGTTAACCGAACGACTGACGGTGCAGTTAATTTCATAATTTTTATCGACCGTATTTTTAAAGGAGGATCCATTTTTTCAAAAATTATTTGGAAATTTCTTCTCTGTTAAAAACCAAAATGCATTGTGTAACGGGTTTTTGTTTTTTTTTTTAGAATACTGTATATAGTTTATTAATAAACAAATACAATTCTAAATCGAGTGGTTAAATTAGTCAAACAAATTTCAAGTGTCTTCTAAACAAAATTTCTAAAGCAGTAAAATTAGCCTCGCTTAAGTAGTATTTTAATTTATGATATACCAAAGTTATATTGTTTTGACACTTGTGAAAACATCACATTATATTATCGCAGGCTATATTATCTCAATGAATATTATAATTTCATTGAATGATCTTATTTAATAGTTTATTTGTTTTGAACTGTTGTTTATACAAACATGTTAGAAATGATTAGTGTAATATTTAAAATAAATTTGTTCGAGTGGATGCACGAGTAAAACGAATTACCTGCAAACATGTCACACTTATGGATTATTTGGTCTACTTGTCCAACGTTTTGTATTTCCGTTTAACGCCAAAAACAGGAAAAAATTACAACGTGCCTCAATTCCTTCATGTCATAATAACATTTAATACGCTGTTTTATAGAACCTTGTTGTTTGATGATAATTAATGTTTATGTGTAATATAAAATAATTTCTATTTATATTTTAGTTATTTATGCACCAAGTGCGTTATACAGGGTTGGGCAAATGTGTGGAAACACCTGATTTCTGGCTAAACTATAAGTGCGATTAAAAAATACCCCTAACAAAAGTTTTTGTAGTATTTTTATTCTATTCAGTGATGTACTTTGATTTTCAACAGCTATCCTATTTTTCGAGATGTGACGTCATCGACAGTTTTTTTAAATGGATAACCCTGTATATTTTTACATTTTCAGATAGACAATTTTTCATCAATTATAGTGATATAAAGTTTGGTGGGTGTGCGGCTTGTGGTTTTTTAAATATTAAATAAAATAGTAAAGCAAAGACATGGCCGTTTACATTTTAATTATTGGGACTATCTGATAAAAAAATATTCGTTTTTTTCTTACCATGCTTTTTGCAAACTTTCTTTAACCGAACTCAAATCATTCGTATTACTGTCAATTGCAGTCAATGCTGTTAGAGAGTTTCGGTGTGAAATATTAACATTGTTTTTTAATTATGGCTGAACTAACTGAACGTGAAAGAATTACGTTGTTAATGATGGTTGGTTTTGGAGACAAGCAGAGATCTCTACAAGATGCATGCGATATTTTTAATGTAACATTCCCTGATAGAAGTTTCTATACAATATTAAGTTTGTGAAGTTCTTCTTTTAACATTGGCAGCCAAGTTGTACAGACATCTACGGAACAATTCGACACGCAATTATCCTCATTCAATAATATTATCGCGGATTCTTTATTTTTTTTTTTGCTATCTGCCTCTTTTGTTAAAATTTTAACAAAAGAGGCAGATAGCAAAAAAAGAAAAATTAAAGAATCCGCGATAATATTATTGAATGTATAGAAACTAAAAAACTGTTAACTATATCAACAGTTCTATGTAAATAGTAAGTATCTATGGATATTGAATATAACAAACATTCTTAGAGCTGTGTATCTGTCATACACAGCAAAAAAGATTTTTCAAAAAAAGCCTTGAAAAAGGAAACAGATTAGATTTCCGAAACGTCGGCGAAATATTTAATTTCAAGTTTTTATACTTATTTGTGTTGTTTATTTATAAAAACCAACCTTTAACTGATCCTTTGACGTAAACGTCACAGGCGTAGAGGTTTTTTACCAGTAACATACTGGTTAATTGTGATATATTTTGTAGATTACCCTAGCACCGCTTAGAAAGAAAACATACATGTGGCAGGAAGTCCCAAAGAATTGAAGAAAGAAATAAATTTGTTGTTATTTTGACGTTTGTTAATGTTATAGGATAAAGAGGAAAATTAATATGGAAACAAAATATCCAAAACAATGCAGGGAAGCCACAGAAAATATAAGGAATATGAAACATTTATTCTTTCTTTTTTTCTAATATAACAGGGCGTTATGTCCATAACGCCCGCACATTATGCCCGTGGTCATTATGAGCGTCTTTATGGTAACCGTATCCAAGGTATAATAAACAAATAATATGCAGGTGAAAAATAAAATAACTTTCGATTTACTTATTGATTACAGTACATGTATACCTATAGCAGAAGGGAAGATGCAGCTCAGAATGTTAGCAATTAAATTATAGAAACACAAGTACGAAAGTATTATTGTTGCACAACGTATACGGGGTCATCTACTATAGACCTATGGTAAACTTCTGAAATTTATGAGATTTAGAGAATAAAATATTGTATATCCTGCTGGCTATGCTACCTATCAAATGTGTTTATAATGCATAAGACAAGAACAAAGCTGTTTTCAATGATATTAGACGAAGATAGCACATCAACAGATTCGCTTTTTAAAAACTTTTATTTAGCTTATGCAAAAGACCAAATAAACGATGAGATATGCATAGTCTTGTAACAGCAATATTATGATTTGATACCTTCTGGGGTATCACCAGGAGTATATATTATCTGAGTTTTGAACTTTCAAAGCCCAGTTTTTACTTCCCTCGCATACCGAAGGGAAATATTGTATTCGAGAAAAAACACCCTCCAAGATTTTTTCGGATTTTCACGTTTCAGAACATGTAGGTTACGAATATATAGGTTTTTCAATTCCGTCTGTCTGTCTGTCTATCTGTCGGTCTGTTGGTGCATTAACTAAAAAACTACTTAACGGAGAACAATCAAATTTGGTAGGTAGATGACGCCACTGCCACCGAAAAAATGGTTAGACTTTCACTGGAAAATGTACAGGGTGAACCGTCTAAAGGGAGTAGATAATGGAAAAAAACATTTTTCGCCCAAATTTAGAATTTCCACGTTTCATGACATTCTAAACCTATTAAAAACATTTTTTTTGAAAATTTAAAATAAAAATTAGAAATTTTGAAAATATTGTACAAAATGGACGATGGTAAAATTTTTTGTTTGCTCAAATTTGAAGTATCCATGTTCCATGACATTCTAAACATATTTTAAAAAATATATTTTTTTTGAAAATAAAAAACAATTTTTTTTTATAAAATGGATGGAAGAAATTGTTTTCCTCAAATTTAAAATTTCCACATTCTAAATATATTAAAAAAGAAATTGATTTGAAAATTAAAAAACAATTTTTTTATAGTTTTTTCCCACCACATGGAAAACGTTTTCTTTTATTCCAAAATTTCCACATTTCATTACATTCTAAACCTGTTTAAACCAAAAAATTTTTTGAAAATTAAAGAAAGAAAATTGAAAATTTTATCTTCCACCACTATAGAGTAGATGATGGAAAAAAGTTATCAGGTTCTCTGTAATAATAGGGCTAACTACATTGCCATTATAATTCTTATTTATATTGGTATGTCAGTTCTTAATTAATAATTTTTTAAAATGACCGCCCTATATAAATAAAGAGGGAAGTTCTGTGTAAATACCTTTACCAATTACACAGGTCCACAAAATAAAATCGATGAAAGGTTCCTTTGACCAGACCAGGTGCATCATATGTTTTTGGGGTCGCTGAAACTGAATCCGAGACCCGTTTTGCCCCATCACGTCAGGATTTTCTCCCAACCTCAAAAAATTGCTAAGCATGGTAAAACTCGACATCAACCTTGCAACCTAATCAAATTTCATAACTCCATATCCTCATGATTCAAAAATTCAAATACACAATAACCTATAACCTCAGAACCTATAACCTCAAAACCCGTAACCCCAAAACCCCATAATTGCAATATCCATAAACGGAGAGACTTCACTGGAGACTTAATCCCCGATGTTTAGAGAGTTGAACCAGATATTTGTTCCATTTCTATAATTCATAAATTTTGTAACCATAAAACTCTATAATTTCAATACCCAGTCAGGTCGAGATGTTCTTTATTGCAATTACCTACATTCAGACATACTCAAGAACAACGAGGTGGACGTAGCAGTTTTCTGTTCCCTTTGGGGTGCTTTATTAACGTGAGTCCCCTTGCCTCTCACTGTTCGGGGTGGTTGATTTACGTGAGTCCCCTCACCTCTCACGTTTCTTAAATGAATTTAAAATTTTTGTAAATAGACATTTTATTGGTCTTCACTCTTAAAGTGATAACGGGTTAGTTTGTTTGTGAATGATCTCCGTAGTGCTTTTCTCTTATGTTGGTTTGACGTGTCTCTCTTCAAAGACGAGCAGTAGTCTGCCAACATGTGGCCATCCCAAACACC
Organism: Stenurella melanura; assembly: GCA_963583905.1. Taxonomy (NCBI): domain Eukaryota; kingdom Metazoa; phylum Arthropoda; class Insecta; order Coleoptera; family Cerambycidae; genus Stenurella; species Stenurella melanura. The sequence goes on along the minus strand of OY757311.1, from coordinate 21,799,973 downwards.
CTGATATCTCTTTTCAATATCTTGCAAATCCTGGTGGTACCTGCACTTTCTTCACTCGCATATTGAATACTTTCCTGAAAATTTAGGTAAGTTTAGTGAAGAGCAGGGCGAAAGGTTTCACCAGGATTTACAAGATATTGAAAAGAGATATCAAGGTGTTTGGGATGGCCACATGTTGACAGACTACTGCTGGTCTTTGAAGAGAGGCGCGATGACAATGCAATATAGGATATAATCTAATATCGCTCTAATAGTCCAAGTTATCAAAACACAAATTTGTACCTTATAAAACACCAAAAATTAAACATGAGAATGATAGCAAAACCTGTTAAAAAAAATTAAACCCGTCAGACCACATTTCATTTGTTATTTTTTGTTTTTATTTTAAGTTTTGAAATCAACGATAATAAAATACATTTGCAAAATAAATGAAAACTTCATAGAGATTGTAAGCTTCATTAAAAAAAGAAACAAAAAATGGTGTTATGAGATGTGTTTTTTGTGGAAATAATAAGTTATAAAAAGAGGTCTGACAGGTGTTAATTAACAAAATCGTGTCAGTCAGACACGGTTTTTCAAAAATTATGTATTCTTCTCAATAAATAGTAAATATTTCAATTTGATGTTTTCATTTGTAAATGTATTTTACTTTCGTCTGTTTTAAAACTTATCAAAAATACATGATAGTCTTTGAGAGAAATGATTATTTCTTCGTTTATTTATAATATGTATTTAGCTTTAAACTAATTCCAAAAATAAATTGAGAAGTGGTTCAAACGATATAATAAGATCTTAAAAGCATGCAAATAATTCAAGGTTCAAGTATCTATCAGAAATTAAAATAAAACAGTCAATATTAACAACATATCGTAAAATATTTTAATTTTCGTACGTCTTATTTAGGTCATTTTAAAACTAAATAATGATAAATTATTATTTAACGATCGGGTCAGCAAAATTAATATGTTGTAGGTATCCAAAGCACATTATTTAATGTCAGCAAAAAATCTACTGGTCTTAAGTAAATATAGTTTCTAATAATTCATAGATTGTTTATTGCAAATTATTACATCACAGTGTGAAGATTACCGTAAAAAAAACACCCAACATTGAAAAAGTAACATACTGACATTTTTCAAACGATTTTAATGAAATATTGAATTTACGTAATCCAAAATAGAGTTTTTCGCTATAGAAATGTCGTACTTTTCAACTGTCATTTTAGTGTGAAAAACGTCACTTTAACACCAGTGGACCAGTGCGAAAACAATAGTCACTTTTCACACTCAGTGCGAAAAGAACTGTCACTTTTCGCACTGGTATAAAGAGAAATTTATAACATAAAAAATCAAATCAAAATTTATTATAATTTTGTAAAATTTTATTGGAATTTTACATTAAGAACATTAACATTAAGAATTTATTTGTTATATATAAACTGCTGGCCACTCGAACTCACACATAGAGACTTTTAGGCAAAATTTAAAGTTCAATATTTTCAACAGGAATGCAAATTTTTGAACGCGGCTTGCATATTTTAAGAGCTAGTTTTTTTCGGATTAAGCTGCATGACGTATATATATCGTAGGACCATAAGTTTATTATATACGTGGTGATCAATGAAGTCAGCAAAAAATCAAAAAGTTTGTATGAGTGAAATTTCCGCAAAAAATTTTTTTGGTCGTTGCAATATGGTTCCTTACTAAGGTAACATCAATATCTCTTGACCGTTTTGTCAGTTTTTGGATTAAGGCCCTTAGGCCTTGTACACACTACTCAACATACAATTTGGATACCGAAATCTTTAAAATGCTATAACTTGACATTGGATTGACGGTTCTTGATGATTTTTGCGGATTTGGAATCCTTATTTCACGTAGATTTTCTATGGTCTAAGCATTTTATTTGAGGGTTGAAATTTACACATTATACCGGGTCGATAATAAACAAAAACGTAGGGTACGACGCGCTCTAAAGTTTGGTATTATTTAAGTTTTTGTAAAAATAAATTCTCACCTCAAGTTGTTTTTATTTAATGTTCTTCTCACTGTTCTGTCCGAAACTCACACCCCAGTTTGTTGTCTCAAAAAATCATTCAGTTTTACAGAGTTCTTTGTCCACCCCCATGCCCATAATTATGATCGGGTGTAATTTCTACGCGACGCGTCAATTTCAAAGTAGGCATTGGAAAAACAAATTTGTTGCTATGGAATTAAAAACTGTTTACAGTATTTTAGAAATAATCTGACATATTTCAATGTTATAATTTTGTAAAGTTTAATTAATATGAGGCGTTTAACCACGGCAGAAAGGGAAAATTGCATTCGACTTCTCAACGAAGGAATGTCAAAACAGCAAGTTGCGCACATTTACAATGTCAGCCGAAAGACAATTTATAATTTGAACCGCCGCGTCGAAACTACTGGTGATCATAATTATGGGCATGGGGGTGGACATACAAAAAAAATAAACCAAAGAACCGAAAGAATTTTAATGAGAGAAACTATGCGGAATAGAACAAAGAACTCTAGAAAACTAAATGACTCTTTAAGACAACAAACTGGGGTGAGAGTTTCGGACAGAACAGTGAGAAGAACATTAAATAAAAACAACTTGAGGTGAGATTTTTTTTTTTTTAAAACAACATAATGCCAAACATTTTAAATTATAGAGCCCGTCGCAGAGCAAAATGTGCGCGGTTATTACAACGCCATAGAGCGAATAGGCGGGCATGGGCAAATCGGCATGCGAATTGGGGTAATACAGAGTGGAGCCATTGTTTATTTACTGACGAAACAAGATTTAATTTGTTTCACTCCGATGGCCGAATGTTAGTTTGGAGAAGGCCAAATCAGCGATATTTGGAGGAAAATATGGCCCCTCAAGAAGCGGTGGTGTTACAGTGTGGGGAGGTATCATAAGAAATGGTAAAACCGAGCTATTCATTACCAACCAGACCATTAATGCTACTGTTTACCAGGAGAAAATTTTGGAACCTATTGTTGCTCCTTTTGCTCGACATTACGGCCCAGAAATTCTATTTGTGGATGACAACGCTCGACCTCACAGAGCGCGAAGGATCATAGAGTTTTTGCAGGCACAAAACATCAATGGGATAGACTGGCCTGCAAAGTCTCCAGATCTTAATGTCATCGAACACGTTTGGACTTATTTAAAACTTAAAGTAAGATCTCTTGATGTACCCCCTGAAACCTTAGAAACGCTCAGTGAGGCCATTCGTGAAGAATGGGAGAATATTCCACAAGATTTTATAAATAATCTTGTGGATACTCTACCAAATCGATGTCGGGAAGTAATATTCCGAGCAGGAGGACCAACAAAATATTAGCTTCTCTTTTTTTTAATTAATGTACCTAATTTTAATTAGGTAATTTTAATTTAATTTTAATTTAAGTTTAAATTAAATTAATTTTTAATTTTTTAGTTAAATTTTTTTTCAGTTATTAAAAATTACCAGAATTAGAATTATAAATTTTTTAAGAATTGACTTTTGGTCGTTGTTAAGCAATGTTGTATATTGTAGAATTTAATGTAATAAACTTGTTCTTGTCGCTACGTTTTTGTTTATTATCGACCCGGTATAATGTGTAAATTTCAACCCTCAAATAAAATGGTTAGACCATAGAAAATCTACGTGAAATAAGGATTCCAAATCCGCAAAAATCATCAAGAACCGTCAATCCAATGTCAAGTTATAGCATTTTAAAGATTTCGGTATCCAAATTTTATGTTGAGTAGTGTGTACAAGGCCTAAGGGCCTTAATCCAAAAACTGACAAAACTGTCTAAAGATATTGATGTTACCTTAGTAAGGAACCATATTGCAACGACCAAAAAAATTTTTTGCGGAAATTTCACTCATACAAACTTTTTGATTTTTTGCATGACTTCATTGATCACCCCGTATATAATAAACTTATGGTCCTACGATAAATGTACGTCATGCAGCTTAATCCGAAAAAAACTAGCTCTTAAAATTTGCAAGCCGCGTTAAAAAATTTGCATCCCTGTTGAAAATATTGAACTTTAAATTTTGCCTAAAAGTCTCTATGTGTAAGTTCGAGTGGCCAGCAGTGTATTTAGGACGCATTTCGTGCGGCTGTTGAAAGTTATCCCCGATGACAGCTGATGGGACGAAATTGTGCTTTCCATCAGAATTGCATCTCCAACTTCCTCTGGTGGCTGTTCGGCTACATTATCTCGAACTTGGAGACCAACTGTTTCTTTCCCCCCCAATATTTTAACAGCTGTCCTCTGCTTATTTGCCGCAGAGTTTTCTATGTATCCTTCTGCAACGTTGGACGATTTCTAAGCTCCGTGACGCTTGAGCGTTAAAATATCGGCGACAGTGATGCGGAAGATCTTCTGAAGCAGTGTCCTGTGTATCCTGAAGAATCAGATAATCCTAGAAATAAAGTTATCTTCTTGGGCATAGCATCAAACGTGTTAATCCCAATGGGTTTGCTTTGTACATTTACCATTTCTGTAACCACTGAAAAACCGAGCATGGGGAGTTTGTGAAGGACGTAAATGCATATTTGCGGATCATTTCAAGTCCACTCCTTGAATATCCCCACAAGTAATTATGAATTTTCTAGGACATTTATGTTAGTACTGGGGATGATAATTTAGAAACACCTCCTTGATCTTCGATGTCTTCAACTTACATGTGGCTTAGCTCGTCTCTCCTGCATCCCCATGCGATCCCAATGATTAACGTAACCTTAAAAGAAATTACTTTACAAATAAACTATATTCATTCTATAAGTAGACATATCTTCATCATAAAAAAATCTTGATTATCAGCTCTCGTTAAAAAATTTTTGGATATTTTCTTTACTCAATACTTTGGATTCCTTCGGTTTGTAGCCCTCAGTTTGCCTTTTTAAAAATGATATTAGGTTATTATATCTACTTATGTCAACATTTTTATTTTTGGATATCATCGTCCTCAACATTAAGTAATGGCTCCAAAGTGACGATGGCTTTCGTATTTTTTTATTTTTGCTGTTCTCGTTCTCTTCTCATTGCACCATTTTTCAAAGCGTATATACGCCGTCTCATATTAAGATTTGGACTTAGCAGGTAATAGTGCATCAATTGCCATTCTTGCAGACTCCTCTACGTCGGATGCAACACTGTCACTATTCTCGGTATCTAAATCACTCATAGTTGCTTAATAGTAATAATAAAATCACAATAAATAAAGATTGTTTGCGAGGTTTGAGCGTCGTAGGCGAGTCTGCCTGGGATATTTCCCAAAAATTTTGTATTCCATTTGAGTTAGCCTCGGATTCTTATAGGAAAAATTTCGCTTAACAGGATTTTCTTATGAAAATTTTTCCTAAACCGCGAGCTTCATGGTCAAATCATTGTTTGAACAAATTTTTTTTGTTTTTTTTAATAAAATAAAAACGGTTAGACGGATCCGAAAAAATCTTGATTCAATCGAAAGATGTTTTCAATACGCGTCGTTTGGCGCCAGGCACAACTCATTTTGTCAACGCGTTCATTTGTTATAGCCAAAATAAATTTCTTAATTAACAAATTGATTACTCCGAAACTAATGAGGTCAGGATATTTTTTTTCTTCAAAATACATGCCTTTTATACCAAAGAATATACCATATTTTTTTGGCCCGAGATATTCAATACTTTTTAATTGTTTGTTTCTTTTTCGAAAGTTTGATCGACTTCAAACCAACTTTAAACGATAAATATATTGATGTCGGGCAAAACCCCCATAGAAGTCTGCACGAATGCAACTTTTTGCTTTTGTTTATTTAAAGTTTAAATTAATTTTGCAAATTAACAAATGGAATATCTCGGCTCTGGGAAGCGTATCGAAATGGGGTTTTGTGCATATGAAAGTGCTTGGAAAAAGAAAAATTTTGAGACCAGAAAGAACTTGTTCGGATAACCGGAACCGGAAATAAAAGTGATATTGCGTGAGAGGCTCTAATTTGTTTATTAACAACTTTTCGGATTCGAGGTTCGGTGCAAATGAAAGCTAACAATTTTTTCCATCAACCGCAAGAAATTCTACAACAAATATTCAATCCCTGAAGAGTTATACGCGTTTTTCACCCTTAAAAAAATCTTTCCCGCAACGTGAAAATAGTAAGATTCAAAGCGCAATGGGGTGGCGGGTTCGATGCTCTGTGTGGGCAAATTTTTTTTTTCGTCAAATTGGCCTTTTTTCATGTAACCAAGTATATTTTATGATAATAAATGTTTTTACTTTCTGATAAATTTTTAAAAACGTCGTAAATATTTTTTTTGCAATTTTCATTAAATAAAAATGGCTATCTTGCAACAAACATATGATTGTTCTTATCCAGCGAGGGTTTGTCGGTGGCTTTTGTTTTTTTTTACTACTTTTTGTGAAAGAGAAGGTTTGTTTTACTTTATTTAAGGGAGGTGCCTGTCGAAAAAAGATCAAAAATAAAAGGAAATAAATTTAGTTTTCACTTTTTTCTTATAATGAAAAAAAGCTGACGTCTCATGAAAAAAACACACACTTTGTTATTTGTAAATGAGAAATAATCAAAAGATTTAACTATTATAATGGCATTATTATTTTATTTGTTTTTTTTTGACAGGCACCCCCCTCAAATTAAGTAAAACAAGCATTCTTTTTCACAAAAAGTAGTAAAGTAAACACAAACTACCGACAAACACTCGTTGGACAAGATATGTTTGTTGCAAGATAGACATTTATTTAATGAAAATTGCAAAACAAAATTATTTACGTTTTTAAAAATTTCTTAGAAAGTAAATGCATTTATGATCATAAAAATACTTGGTTACATGAAAGCAAAGCAAATTTAACGAAAAAAAAATTTGCCCACACCAAGGATCGAACCCGCCACCCCATTGCGCGTCAAATCTTACTATTTTCACGTTGCGGGAGAGATTTTTTTAGTGGTCAAAAACGCGTATAACTCTTCAGGGATTGAATATTTGTTGTAGAACTTTTTGTGATTGATGGAAAAAATTGTTAGCTTTCATTTGTACCGAATCTTGTGTCCAGAAAGTTGTTTATAAACAAATTAGAGCCTCTCACGCAATATCACTTTTATTTTCGGTTCCGGTTATCCGATCAAGTTATTTCTCTAAAAATGTTCCTTTTTCCAAGCACTTTCATATGCACAAAACCCCATTTCGATACGCTTACCCAGAGCCGAGATATTCCATTTGTTAATTTGCAAAATTATTGTAAACTTTAAATAAACAGATAAACAGAAGCAAAAAGTTGCATTCGTGCAGACTTTTATGGGGGTTATGCCCGACATCAATATTTATCTTTTAAAGTTGGTTTGAAGTCGATTAAACTTTCGAAAAAAAATATTTACTAATTAACACATTTTGCCAATTGCTTAAACAATCAAAAAGTATTGAAGATATTGGGCCAAAAAAACATTGGCATATTCTTTGATATAAAAGGCATATATTTTGAAAAAAAAACAATATCCTGATCTCATTACTTTCGGAGTAATCAATTTATTAATTAAGAAATTTATTTTGGCTATAACAAATGAGCGTGTTGACAAAATTAGTTGTGCCTAGCGCCAAACGACGCGTATTGAAAATATCTGTCGATTGAATCAAGATTTTTTCGGATTCATCTAACCGTTTTAAGTTTATTAAATAGAAACGAAAAAAAATTTGTTTAAACAATTATTTGACCATGAGGCTCGCGGTTTAGAAAAATGTTTCATAAGAAAATCTTGTTCAGAGGAATTTTTCCTATACGAATCCGTTGCTAACTCTAATGGTATACAAAATTTGTAAAATCACCGCTTGTAAACCAAACTTTTATTACCTTAAAAACGGTAGTACGGTAACTTTTTAGATGGTGTGATTACGAATTCAAAATATCGTACTGTGACATTTGATAGAATTGATTATTCAAAGAAACGTAGATGCAAATTCAAAATATTTTGACATTTTGAACGATATTTAATATTTTTAATAACTTTTTTCAAATATTTCTACGTTCGAAGAGAAAAAATCTTGTATGATGCTCGTGTGAAAATGCGTTTAAGGCACTTGTATGAGTTACACAACTCGGCTGCGCCTCGTGTAACTTTCATACTCGTGCCTTAAACATGCATTTTCACACTCGTATCATAAACAGCTATTTATGCGTATTTTTAATACATCAATATCATTATCATTTTTGATCCACCTTAATTTTGGCCATAAATTTTTTCATTTCTGTTAATAGAAAACCATTGTTCGTACGAACAATCGAAAATGAAATTGGATGTTTTTTTAATCACTAAACATCGAAATTGAAAAAATAGTAGCACGGTTCTTTCCTTTTAAATTGACACCTGACGACTGTTATTTTTAAACATGTTTTCTTATAATATTAACCTATTTGAAAATATTTTTATGTGCGTTATTATTGCCCTGTATTTTCTAACAATGTTCCAAATATAATTTTTTTTATATCAAGAAGAAATATTATATTTAACAGAGAATTTACCATTGTAGTGTTATGTTATTTATAAAACGAAATTTTGACTTCTACCGCAGTTATATTAATAAACTTAATAAAAAAGATAATGTAAATATTTTATTCTTTAGAAATGCAACGTTCCGTTTTATCTTTGCATACAAAACATCTCTGCTTAATTGACAATATACATATTTTAAAGAAGAATAATTTATTGTTTATATTCTTCCAATTGTGTTTATATAAAAACGATTATGCAAAATATTTCGTACTTTTTTAATGAAACATAAAGATAACTGAAATATTCTTTAATTTTACTATACATAAATAGTTAACATTACACTCCAGTCAAAATGGACAAAAAAAGTTGAGACTTAATAACGTAATAATTTGCATAGAACTGAAAGTTGGTATAGACCTTGAATACACTATTGCAAATGAAAGTTCCCACCGGTCCACAGTGGGACAGAATATCAGAAATGCGGCCAAAATACTGAATTTGTTAAGTTCCAAGAACTAACCTGAAAGGGTCATAAAAGTGGTGTACAACAGTCCCTCATTAAGGGGTGAACTACATCATTTGGGATGGTTTGTCATTTAGTTGTAGTCTGAAGTAATAGGTTCAAGAGCGTGCAAGTGTGTGTTAAAAACTTATTTTAAAAGTATTGTTTAGAGACTAATTTTTTATGCTTTGGGTGGACATTTTTACAAAGCTGGACATGGAGGATATTATTCGAGGGTAAGTACTTCATTTTAGCATTTTTGTTTGATTATTTTACTGTATTTATAATTCGAAATCGTTATTTGAAAATTTGGTGTAAATTTCTGTTGCCTTAAACGATATACAACATTATACGTGAGTTACAAAAAATATCTTTCGGTGCCTAGCTTTGAACCTTGTACCAAAATGTAACTTGATTAATTCCCTAATTATTTAAAAAAACTTTACCTGCCCCTAGTTACCCCTGAATTTTTTGAGATTTCAATCCGAAGGTGTTACACTAAAAAACGCAGTTGCGAGCGTCGCCGTTAAGAACTCCAAAAAAATCAAATAAAGACAACTATAAAAAAACCAAATGAAGACAACTAAGTTTACCATTTAAATTATTGTTCCAGGTAATTCCACATATTGTCGGATGGTTTTTTTTTGTATTTTATTCAGTAATGTCATTTCTTATGTATATTCTCTCAGTTTCAAAACTTTTGGTCAAGTTCTTACAATTTCACCTCCTTTTACAACCCCTGTATTGAAATTAGATATTTTTCAGTATTTTTCATTAAATAATGAACACATTTTCTACTTATTCTGAAATTTTCTGAATTTTGGCCAATTTCACTAAATTTCGTCCCACTGTGCGATCCTATGTCGGCTAAAAATTTTATTCAAAGTTATTTTATTCAAAATTGAGATATTCACTTGAAATTTGATACACGTATGTATTATAACGATATCTGGCATTAGATTTTATTTTGCGATGATTCCGTTGAAGGGTTGGGGGTTAAATAGGGGTAAATAGGGAAAAATAAGTAAAGCTAGCTGGTAAGAGTACAGAAACTTAGGATTTGGTGTATATACTAGAAACCAAGGCATCAGATTTGTTTCTAATATTTGTCAACCCCCCACCCCCACCACCTCCACTCCATTATTAAAGGGATTGATCCCATAAAATTGAGATATTCACTTGAAAGTAAGTACACGGATGTATTGCAATGACATCTGATTAACGATTAACTGATTTCAATGAGGTTGGACTCATTTTGTAGACATTTTTATTGTCTATAACTTCTTCGGACGTATTTTTGTAAAACCTAAAGATAAATTTATACAGGCCAAAAACTCGTTTTCTGTAACTTTACTTGTTAGTTAAACATAGGCGCACTAATTTTGAGCTGTTTCAGGTTCAATAGTTATACGTAGTACGTACTATGAGGTACATATAGGCGATTCAAAATAAGCGATGCGTCACCTACGGTGCCGGTTACGAACTACTTTGTGTGAGATGACAAGTGAAAATTTCATTATTTGCTTGTGTCATAATTGTTTTGCGTTGTTTTTGTTTTCGATTGGATTCAATTAAAATTGAAAACGATATGAATCAATATTGTTTAGTTTCTCAGTGTTCGTCTTGGGCAAAAAAAAACCCAACTTAAGATTCCATTTGTTTCCCGAAGCCGGCAAGCACCGCGTGAAGATGGATAACAGTTTTGGGGGGAAGGATTTTGTGGACTCTCAGCACTTGGGACATATTTTAGCTAAACTAAACATTGATTATTAATAAAATATGAATATAATAGTTATTTTAAGGATTAAATCACATTATGAAGAAAAAATAACAATATCCTAACCTAACATAATACGCACCTTGTTTTCGTGAATTTACGCTGAAGAATTAAGGTAAAGTCCTAAAATATCGCTTAAATACATAATAAAATCAATTGCTATACGTATATTTTCATTGAAATTTATTTATAAAATACCTATTTATGGCAAGCAAAATCACCAAAAATACAAAGATTTTAATGTAAACAAAACACTTATCACACAGGAATTAGTTCCGATGTCAACCGCAGAGACGCAGCAATCTTAATTTCAGACGCCTATTCCCGTTGAAAAACTCCGGTTGGTATTTTCTTTTAACAGAACTCTTCCGGCTCCTTTGCCTGCGCTATTACTGCACTTTTACCTATATACTTACAAGTTGTCACATTTATTTGTTCCGATTTTGAATGTTTCGTGATTATGATTGGAGTGAAAGTGTTGTGCTCTATTTTCCAACCATATTCGTGAATGTTTAGTAATTTAGGGGATGGATCACTAGCATTTTTGCACACAGACAGTGTGTAGGCACTTTGCTTAACATACTGAATGAAGGCATCTTGAGTGGGTGGTAATGTGCTTGTAAATGGTCTAAACTACCTTCAAAATTGGGACATTTGAAAAAGTAAAGAGCAGAAGAATCAACAGTTGACGAGGTTATTAATGTAACATCATTTCCCAAAATGTGGGGATATGTCAAACATTTCACCGCGATATAATTTTATAAACTTTGCGTTTAGGGTTGAACATAAACAACTTTCACTCAAGAAGTATGTTAATTATCTCCAAGCTCGAATTCCGACGACAATTTGGTTATACGTCGGGCTCTTTCATAATCTTTTACTCCATGTTCGTATATATCCACAACTAATATGCAGTTGGCATATCTGTGACGGTGGATAATATTTCTTATGTACTGGAAATATAAATCTTCATGTCCTACAGTTATGGTTTGGACATTTTTGAACATAGTACATGAAATCAATTAACACGACAGTTTTGAACGCTGCACAGTGGTCCAGAACAATGTATTTTCGTTCAAAATTGTCTAGAGCTCGTATTTTGCAACCGACTGGGACTTTTAAATATTAGTGATTAAATTGATTAAATTACGAAGAAATCTGTCATGGCCCGATTTTTGAAATATGAAAACCTGAAGATGGTTAATGTGTCTTAATGGCCATGTTTTATAAAAATCTTGCAGATTTTTTTTCTTTAACTTATTTACATAAATATTGCTACTCGGGGGGTTTTCGAATTCTCTGAAGACGAATCTGATATCCAAATTGTCGTGAACCGACCTGGAAGATGCCGGAATTAATATGGCGGCTATAGCTTGGTAAGAAATTATAATGAAAAATATTTTCGTTAAAGTTGATACTGACAAGCTTAAAATATTATTGATTACTATTTTTAAATTCCAATTGTCTCAGTTTTAAGTTCCAGTAAGAAATTCAAGATGGAGGATCCAAAATGGAAATCAAAAAATTATTTGAATGCATTATTTTACTAGTGCATAACACCACCAATGTCATAAGCGCCTACCGACAATTTTTAGAATAAGTTTTTAATTGTAATTATTGTTTTACTACTTTATATTAATTGATGGAATGATGTAAATTACTTATTTATAATACGTTATTTATTTACAATACATAATATTAGTTGAATGAAAAACTCCATAAATGATTCAATAAAAGTAAATAAATATTTAACCTCCCTATGGCTGTGCTACCGGCAATATTAAGAATGAACGAAATGCATATAACGGACTTGTAATAATCAAGTACGCGGATGTGCATTGTCAATAAAATCAATAGAAAAAAGTTATAACTCATAAATGATATTTTTCTTGATAATTTTAGTCTATTTTTAATTATAACTTTTTCAGTTTCAATTTTACGATAAAAAGTATTTAGACCAAGATTGTAGAGAATTCAATTCTCTATAAAAAGAGGCCTTAGAAAATTTTTGTGAGACTTACGGTTCTCAAGATATCGCGGAGAAACTGTTTACACCCCCTCTTTCAAGATGGCGGCCAAATGGGGGGGCTCCCAACCCCGAAAACCTAGTTTTATACTCACACTGACCACTCCTAAATATTAAAAGAGAAAAAATGTTGTCCTACCCAAAATGCAAGGTTCCGCCAAAATTTTGTAACATTTCAATGTACTCTAGACCTAATTTTAAAAGTATGTCCATATATTGCATAGCAATGGAGAAATAAGCGGAATTTCGTTTACTGGATTCCTGACTAATGGAGTCTGGAGTCCTCATTGAGAGGAACATAAAGAAAATCGAAATCGCTACATTTTTGCAGAAGAAATCGTGAATGAAAGAAACTTTCACACACACATGCACTACATAAAATAATTTAAAAAATTAATATGTCAAAAGCTACATTGTAAAATATACTTGACACTTGTTTACTGTAACTTTACCCTCATTAACTTTAAAACAGCACTACGTACAATTGAAATTATCCGTAACAAATATTATATTGTGTACGTTATAGTAAACAAAGTCCGCGTACTTCCATAAGCTATAGATTTTTCCATACATTAATTTAATTTTCAAGATTGGCATCGTGACTAACAGTTGTTAATACTAAACCGGCAAAATTTATGTGTTTTCCACGTTATGTCCTACTTCTAGACACTTAGCAACCTCACGTTTTGCGGAATTAGCAATAATATATTTTGCTTGGTTACACGAACGACGAACCCATGTATTTAAATAGAAAATGTGTGTAGTGAATAATCTTAGAGATATAGATTGTAGAATAACTGAACAAAATCAGGCAACAAATTATTAGCATTGGATCTTCTGACATTTCTTGCAGTTGTATATTTCCTCTCACTATGGGTGTTTCAAAGTTAAAGGTACATACGTTACTTGTGGATAGAGGGCACTTTGACGGTTTCAAATTACCCAGCATTAATGTATTCATCGTCCACCAAAACCACCACCTTGGTGGGACAATTCATGTACAAACCTTTCACTTCAACGGAAAAATGCCCTTAAATATGACTAATGCTAATTTTATTGAATATAAACGTATAGACGCCTTATGTAAACGGGAATTTAAAAATAAAGCTCGAGATACTTGGAAAAACTACTGCTCCAAACTAACAAGCCAATCAAACACATCTGAAATTTGGAGAAGGGTGAATAAAATTCAGGCAACCCGTAACAATAACCGATTTAACGATTCAGATTCTATGGAGAAGTTCCTAAACAAACTGGCTCCTAATACCGTGTCCTTGGTACCACCCACTGTGGGAATGTAGAATCACATTTTTTTAAAACTGAAATTAATGTAGATGAACTCGAATATAATATCAAAAATACTTCCAATACTGCTCCCGGTTTAGATGGCATTAATTACACTATGATAAAAACATCTTCCACCCAGGGCGAAACTATTCCTATGTGAAATTTTCAACAATATCCTAATAAAGGGCCAAACTGTGATGTTCTCAAAAATTCTTTAGTTATACCAATATTCAAATCAAACGATGGGGATTCCTTTAGGCCCATTTCCCTTATATAATATTTAAATAATTAACAGATTCCTTCATATTAAATGAAGTTTGATAGACTAGAAAATATTGTATTGGTGATGATTGTTATAGATTAGATTATTTCTTTGAGACACTAGGTACCCTGAAGTATTTACAAAATAACGATAATGATATAGTCATTTTGGGCGATTTTAATATCCCCAAATATGCATCTTACCTAAAAGACTCAAAATCTAACGCCCAAATTAGAGCCTTGAATAATTTTCTAGACACTAATAATTTATCTCGATACAACTCAATATTTGATGGCAATGACAATATTCTTGATCTAGTATTACACAACAAAAACTGTGATGTATCTCAATCTCCTGATCCGTTAACTAATGAAGATTTTCATCACCCTGCTCTGATCATATCAACTGAAATAAGTACTGTTAAGAACCTTAGTAATAATTTTCCAACTAATCATGACGTTAGTTATAATTTCCGCAAATGTGATTTCTCCAAATTGTATGAATACTTTCTCAACATAGACTGGTCCTCCCTCTCTTCTTTTAATGACGTCAATGATGCATGCGCTCATCAAGAACGTCTTAGGAGACAGTATGCAAGAACCAGTGATCCACTTATACACAATAACCTCAAAAACATCAGAAGGGAAATAAAATATGATACCAATTTAGCCTACAGAAATTTCGTGCAGAACTCTGAAGTAAATATAAAAAATGATCCCAATAAATTTTGGGCTTTCATCAAAAGTAGAAAAGGGTCGGCCAGTGTATCTGAAGAGATGTTCTTTGAGGGATCTTCGCTAAACAATCCGTCTGATATACTAAATGCATTTGCCAATTATTTCGGTCAATCTTATAATGAGTCCTCATTAGATATCGAGGAACATTGAGACCGATATACCTAACAATAACCCTATTGCTAGCATAAACTCTTTCAGTGAAGATGAGGTTATTCGGGCTCTAAAACGAATTAAACCCAAAATGACGACCGGTCCAGCTTTTTTATTAAAGGATTGCGCTATCATCTTTGCATATCCTCTAACTCTAATTTTTAACTTAATCTTAAAAAACTGCCTATTTCCCGACCTATGGAAATATTCCAAAGTATGTCCTATTTTCAAAAAGGGAAACAAACTAGATATTGAGAACTTTAGACCAATCTCTGTAATTTGTAACTTCTGTAAATTCTTAGAAATATTACTTCATGATAGAATATATCATTCAATTAACACCAAAATCTCTATTAGTCAACATGGATTTATGAAAGGGCGCTCAATAACAACAAATTTATTCTGTGTAACTCAATATATTTCTGAATCCTTAGATGAATGTGGGCTGATAGATGTCATATATACCGATTTCTCCAAAGCGTTTGATAGACTTGATCACCAGTTGTTACTTAATAAATTAGAAAAAATCGGCTTCTCGTATTCTTTGCTCCTTGTGTTTAAATTTTATTTAATGAATAGGAGTCAGTACGTTGCATTAAATGGGTTCAAATCGATCGAATTTGCTGCCACATCTGGAGTTCCCCATTGATCTATTCTGGGGCCCTTGTTTTTTAACATATTTATTAACGACATAGTGAACAAAATTAATTTGCCTCACCTTTTATATGCCGACGATCTAAAAATTTTCACAGTAATTGATGAAATCGATGACTGTTTTCAACTTCAGACTTCTCTTGACAAAATAAACACCTGGTGTATAGTAAATAAATTATTCATGAATCCTAGTAAATGTAACGTAATGTTCTTTTCTTTAAAAACATCACCTTTTATTTTTGATTACTGGTTAGATAATGTCATACTTCAAAGACCTATAACATTTCGCGACCTCGGCGTAACTTTTGATAGTAAATTATCCTTCACTGATGATATCGATACCATTGTGTCCGAAGCCTCCAAACCCCTTGGATTCATCGTTCGTACTTGTCGAGAGTTCACTAATACTGATACTCTGAAAATTCTTTATCATCCTTCGTCAGATCGAAACTTGAGTATGCATCGCTAATTTGGAGTTCCAGTTATGATGTTCACAAGAATAACTTGGAGGCAGTTCAACGTAGATTTCTTAAATTACTGTGGTTCAAATCCGACGGTACCTATCCAGTGATTGGTTTTCCGCAAAGTAACTTGCTTGAAAGATATTCTATGACTACTCTTGAGGATAGGCGTACGTACTTTTCTCAAGTATTTTTGTTTAAATTACTACACAATGATTTTGACGCACCCGAAATAATTAGTAAGCCTAATTTTCACGTTCCCAGATTAACCTCTCGTAATCACCAAGTTTTCTATTTACCTCCGCCGCGTACCAACATACTAAATAATTCACCTTTATATACGATTTGCAGTACTTCTAACAAATTATGTAACGACTTCGATATTTTTAATTGCAGCCTTAGTGACATAAAACAAAATGTTCTAAATTAAATAACCAGTGAGTGTCTTTGTTTTTCTTAATTTACTTTGAATCACATATGTGTATATATGTATATATAATTTTTATATTTAAACATTTCCCATGTTATTTTTTTCTCTTTCTTCGTATCATTAGTTATTCATAGTTCGTACATTTAAGTAATTTTTTTCTTCATTTTACTTTCTTTCTATGTTGTTGTATATTATGTAATTAACGCTTTGTATGCCTTTATTCCTGTTCTGTAATTGGGTATCTTACCTGTTGAACAGTGTATGCAATAAATAAATAATTAGTACTTATCCTGTAGAATGGATACCCTTAGGTGTTATATAGCATATGTCTTATATGTAGCATATAAATTATAATAAAAAACCAAGCAGGCTTATGTGGTAAATTCGGGATTTAATTTCCACACACTGTATGGTTATTTAATATTGCTTATATTGTATTATTTATTTTGGATAAATAACAAAGGTACCTATTATTGTTATTATTTTCCCCTAATGTGTTTTAATTTCAACAATCAAATTAAAAAATATTTGTTCGTCGCGTGTCATTAAAAAATATTTATCACTAATTGTTTATGTTTAACAAATATTTAGATATGTAATGTATGTACAAATAATTGCAGTTTGACGTCACAGGTGCAAACACTTCTTGACATAACGATTCTGTCTATAACAGTGCGATATTCTACTACCGCTTAAAAAATCAGTTAAAATTGACGTGATACACATGTCCATTTTTGTGTGACGAAAACTTCTATGCCTAATATTTTTTTATCGGTTGGATACAATATATACCTAAGCTCTGTGTAATTAAAATCAATAAAGAAAATTTGCAAAATACTTGAATAATTTCTATTTAAACACAGTCTGTACACTGTGATGTTACATGCACATTTTTCTATAATAATATGTGTAAATGTTAAAAATGCTTATATCAAAAGTTCATTAAACTTATTTTTCACATCTAATATGAGTCAGGTGTTAAAAATGGTTATAGTTTCGCAATTGCAATATGATGTGGACGGTTGTATTTCTAGCATACATAAAGAATATAGCGTTCTAGGAATGTAGATTCGAAGATGGAATAGAGAATCTATCGTATTACAAAAATAAGAGGACGACGAACTTTTATATATATGAAATCATTGTTAATTTGAATGCTGTTTAAAAGCTGCTACTTAAACATTGTGAAATGCCAAAATATGCTTCAATTTAGAAATGGGATTTTTTTTCATGGCTGAAAACTTGAGAATCCTTAAAATTTTACTATATGAGGAATATTGATGATGAACCAGAAGTATTAAGATCAGAAGAAATTTACTATAAGTTTAAAATCGTTGATAAAAACACATGTAAGTGATTTTTTTCACACCATCCAGGGAATAAAGTAGTGTTTAAAGTATAAAAAGGTGTCATGGAAAGTGTTGTCATAACCTTATCTTGTGAGATGAAGTCCCCATGATACATGCAAGCAATTGATGCGGATTCAAACCTCAACTAGAAACTGGTTTAATAATTATGATGTAATTAATATCGCGAAAGATGTAGATCTATTTGTTAACACCCAATATTCCAGGAACAGGCAAGAACACTTTATGGAATCTCGCCCGAAAAAATATCTTAAAATATGTTGAGGCCGTTTGGTTAAAAAAGCTACGTGATACAACACGATAGTTAAACTAGAAATTTCGCTCCTGTCACTTGCTGCATCTAAATAACATTTTGCCAGGTGTATTTATGACGCGGTGACCACTTTCAGCCAACAGAATGGGGTGGAAACAGAGTATCAAGGCAATTATTCATATAAAAACACGAGAAAATGTTTAGTTAAGGCTGGACTGACGTGCCAAGGAGTATTATGGACTAATATTGTAGTTCTTCACGATAATGAATTACATATATTGCTTGTTAATACATTTTATCGTAAGACAACAATTCCCAATTCCAGTTTGGCACCCCAACCCTTCAACGGAATATCCTCAAAATGCCAAAATATAATCTAGTTCCAGATATCGTTATAATACACACGTATCAAACTTCAAGTCAACATCTTTATTTTACTTTGTTAACTCATTTAATAATAGAGTGGGGGGTGATGATGGGGTCCAAATGTGATAAAAAATTTTGAGACCTTTCTTCCTAGTATATGCATCATATCCCAAGTTTCTGGACTTTTACTAGCTTGCTTTACTTATTTACCCCGATTTATCCCATTTCGCCCCAACCCTTCAATGGAATCATATCAAAACATATGTCGTTATAATTCATACGTGTTCCAAATTCCAAGTGAATATTTCAATTTTATTTTATTAATTAATAATGGAGAGAGGCCGGTGGTGGGGTAATTACAATTGGTATTGAGGCTTGGTTTTTAGTAAATACACCAAATCAAAAGTTTCTCGACTCTTACCAACTTGCTTTAGTCCTTTTCCCCTATTTGCCCCCCAACCCTTCACCGGAGGAAGTCAAAATATCATTCTAGTTCCAGGTCTCGTTATAATACATGTGAACATTTACAAAATTTCACGTTAATACCTTAAACCATTCCAGAGAAAACGTGAGCACAAAAAAGTTACAGACGGACAGACATTTTCGCGTAAATTGAAAATCTCGACAGGAATTTTTTGCTTAAGATACGTTTCACGGATAAATCCTATTTCTCGCGCGAAAGAATATTTAATACACACAATGAGAATCCACATGCTTACAAACTAGAAGTTTTCATAATGGGTTCAGAGTAAGCAGGGCTGATATTAATGGGTTCAGAGTAAGCAGGGCTGATATTTTTGGAAATTCTTCGGGAAGTTACTGATTACTAAAAAAATATATATATAACATTAAAATTGGTTCTGCAGATTGAACCCTCAAAACTTCCTACTCGCTTGAACGGCAAACCTATAGGATGTTCTTAACAGAAGATGTACCATTATTACAACGTCGGAACATGTGGCTTCAACTTAACGGCGCTGCACACACGAGCAATTTTAAACAGAACGTATCCAAATAAGTAGATAGGACGTGGTGGCACTATAAATTGGCCTGCCCGATCGTTCGACTTAAACCCATTAGATTGTTTTCTTTGTGGTCAATTTAAACTATATGCTTACAGTAGGGACATTGGTCATACTCTGGACAAGCTAAATGACAAAATAACCGAAGTATTAGCGACAATTACGCCGGAAATGAGGCAACGAGCTGTGCTGAATTTAAGCCGATGAGCGTTCATTGTTTGCAAATGGATGGGGGGCTATTTTGAACATTTAACGCAATAATCGAAAACTATTTTAGTTGTGTCCAAAATGTCATTTCGTCATAACTCATTTTGTTTACCTACCAATTTACACTTTAATAAATCGTTAGCCTTGCACAGGGGAACTTTCTTTACGAAGCCATAGTTTTTGTATCAAAATGTTATAAAAATTCTGCTATTACGAATTCTTCCGGTGATTTTTGGACACTCTGTATAACAATTAATACTTTAAAGACAATAATACTTCTTGGATCATTCACTGGCATATTATGTGGAATATAGTTCTAGTAGCGTTACATTTTCTGATGATGGAACCATCTATCGACGCCACATTGGTCAATATAGTAGTGTTCTCTCTATCTATTACTCATCATGTAATTGATCGAAGAGTGCCCGAGAACTCCTTGCAGTAAAATCTTCTCAACGGCTTTGAACCAATCTAAGTATTACAATTTTTATGGTAGGTACCGTGAGATCGAGAAAGAAAGAATGAAGGTGACGTCACACAGAAGGTCACTAAAATTATCAAAATGGGCTTGTTCGGCATTTTTTTTTATTTCACAAATCGAAAGTGCAAGTATAAATTAATGAATCTGCAAAAAATCAGAATCTTATTCGCACGTTTAGTATCTTAAAAACTATTACAAATTTCCATCTCGCGAAAATGGGGCGTGGCCAGGCGCTACGTCACTATACGCATAGACTCGGCGATCTCAATAGACTTGATGCTCCTTATTGGTTATAATTGTAAGTGTCTTCGAAGTATTGTTTGTTTTGCTTACTACTTGACAGTAGGGGAGTACAATTTGGTGAAATGTCAAAAAATTACAATTTTCTCTCGCTCCTGCCAGAACGAATTTTCGATTTCGACCCTGCAATTTACGATTATAATTCACCTTCTCCTTTCCGTAGACACATAGAACGAACTTCCACTCGACGTATTTATTTAGTTACCAGCGTTTAAAAATTCCATGTTTTTCGACTTTTCAGGTTAAATTTGAAAGGTCCCAGAAAGCCATTTTTCTTACGTCACTTGCGTATAGTGACGTCACAAATGAGCGCTCGGTTTTTGCAACTATTACTAAATTCAACTCCTTATATGTCGAGAACGGAAAAAGTTAATAATACGAAATTTTAAGTGTATAATGAGAATATCGAGTACTATATGAAAAAGTATAAAAACCATATAAAAAGAATATCATGGAACAAGCCCATTGATTTCTATTCTACGTACATTATTAAAACGAATTTCCTGTATTACTAGGGAGTAACGGTTGATTCTCTAGTCAGTGTTACTAATTTGATGTCTGTTACAGCCAGTACCATAAACAACGCCAAAAGGATCCTTTAAGTAAGGGATTCTTTATGCTTAAAGCATAGAGCATTGTGGGATACTCTCCCATATGTAGTCAACACTACATCGCCAAGCATCCCACAAGCATCCTTTACTTAGATGATCCTTTTGACGTTATTTAAGGTACTGGCTGTTACAGCTAGTACCAAAAATAACGCCAAAAGAATCTAAGTAAAGGATCCTTTACTAAAAGGATCCTTTTGGCATTGTTTGTGGTACTGGCCGTTATTTTCGTGAATGTGCTTATTATTGGTTTGTGTTTGATTTCTCATTAATCCCCCTTTTTGGCTAACAAATCAGTATTTTTCAATGCTAACAGTCAACTATTGTTACTTGTGTGGTAAGTTTGTTTATTTATTTTATTTATTTATTTAACGTATTTATTTCATCCAACAGTACAAAACCATTTTATTATGCATAATTTTATCTAGAAAATGCAAAATAAAGGACTAACGCCTTTCGGAAAGACTGGTAATATCAATGTTTTCAGGTAATTGATTTTGAGAAGCTTCAATTGGTGGATATGTACCTTTAGTCTTCCATTTTAAAAATTTGAGGAAACGCCGGTGAATGTTCTCCAATTTATCATTATGAGTGTTATACCCAGACTGCCAGACAAGTGAAGCATTTTTCAGCTTAGATCGAGAGAAAGCAAAATAAAGCATTTTTAAGGTTTTCGCATCATTAAAATCATGGCTGTTACGCAAAATGAAGCCTAGCATTCTGTATGCATGCGAAATTACAGCATCAATATGGTTAGTGAAGGTTAATTTATTATGAAAAGTTACACCTAGATCCTTGAACGTAGATGGTCTGTTCAGCGTGTCGCCATTAACATTATAATTATATACAATTGAGAACTCCTTGGTTGTATAACTCATAACATTGCACTTGCCAACATTTAGGTGAAGATCAATTTCATCGCACCAAGCCGAGTTAAGTTATTTTGAAGTTTTTCGCAGTCATTAAAATCATTAATCCTTGCAACATCCTGACGTCATGGGTATGTATTAAGAAATACATGTCTAAGTGATCACCGATGTCGTTAATAAAAATATCAAAGGAAAGGGGTCTATGTATTGATCCCTGGGGTACTCCTGACGTGGCTCGGTATTCAACAGATTTATATCCATTGTAAGATACGAATTGAACTCTATCAGTCAACTAGCTCTCTAGAAATTGAAGTAAACCGACAGATAATCCAAATTGGTCAAGTTTACAGAGAAGTTTCCTATGGTTCAGTCTATCAAACGCCTTAGAAAAGTCAGTATAGACTGAGTCTATCTGTATGTGAGAATCAATTGATTCAGCAATGTACTGAGTAGCGCAGATTAAGTTCGTTACGGTGGAGCGACCTTTCATATAATCGTGTTGCTAGTTAGTTAGTTAATAAAGAAATTCGCATTTTGTGTAAATACTGTAGTTGACTATATTTAAGGTTAGAAAATGGTTTCCTCTAGAGAAGACAACAAATTTATATTCGAGGCATATTTTCGAAGTGGTCAACTGATAAAAGTTTTTTACCCACAACCGCCATATTGAATATAAATCACGAAGTCACTGTCGCAAACATGAAAATGTTGAAAATATCACAAAATAGTACATAGTATGTAAGCGGCACAATAAAAATCTTTAGGGAGCGGCACATTCAATCTTTCTCGATCTCCCTGTAGTATTCTACCATGCTAGTTAGAAGACGCATTCGAAGACGACTGAAACTTTCATCCGTTTAATAAGAAAAAAGTCTTATTAAAAATATCCCAATAATATTTTAAACTGAAATTGATATATGGCCTAATCTACGTAAAGTTCATTCGAACTGGAGACATGCACTGCGTGTTGCAGATTTGATACCTTGTACATTTTTGTGTGCTTATTGAAATGTCTTAGTAATATGTTGCTCCAAAATTATATTAAAATATAACTTTAGGTGTAGCAGAAGCTACTGTGTTTAGTAGCTGATTTTATTCGGCAACATTCAACTACAACTTTCATTCGTTCCTTAATAGTCTTTTTAAGAACACTGACATATTTCTTAATATACGTAAAGTTCTTTAAAGTAATTTAAACTACTGCATAGGGAATAGACATCCCCCTCAGGGATCTATATGCCTTATGTCACGACATTACTCCAATAGCGAACTACGTTTCTGAAATTTCACAAAAGTTTTATGCTTTCAAACTAAACGATAGTCCGCTAACAAACAACATAACGCGAATAAGACAGCATAATGCACCTTTTAGAATAAAACACAAATTACCATATCAGACGCTGCCCATCTTTCGGCAGCCACTTTAGCCACAATATCTGGACATTCTTGCATTACAAAATTGTATAATTCTATCTTTCCCTTCTTTTCTTTTTGTACATTTTTGTTTTAAATTCATTTATTTCTCAAAATCCTTTTCAGAAAATCCTATTTTAACCAGAACTTTATTAATTCAAAAATGTATCCAAACATAAATTATTTTAAACCAAAAACTCTGCGGCATCGTCGACTGTTAGCAATGTAAGTCTTGAACGAATTGCATGGAGCAGGTGAGACGCCTTAGCACTCACCTGTATATGTCTACCACCAACGACTGAGCTTGTCTTTTGAACCATATTTATATACATGTTTTACAAATTATTTTAAATATACACTTTTATATGTTCAATTTTGCCATCAGCTTTTGTAAATCTTTTATTTTAGAGATAGGAGTTAGTTTCATTGTTAATTATTTTAAGTTTTATATTCACTCACTCATCCAACCATTCAATGGCCACGGCGCTTCGCGCCGCACATGTCTGGCTGGCTCTGAGTACGTATATGTTATTACTAAATTGAATAAAAGAAATTTGAATTGAATTGAAATTGATAGGGAATAGACTGCACCTACGGGTTACAGTTCTGAACTGCGGGTGTATGTGAATATGTATAACTAATACTTTTTTATAGATGCATTTGGTATCTAATCTTTACATGAACTAAAGTAAGGAAACAAACGAGTGGAAACACTGTCATTTTAAAAATAACTATCAGTCACACTACCAATGATTTTTCGGTAATTATAATATTACAAAATTAATTATCCAAATAAATGCTTCATTAAACTCTTAACTTATCTTCCATTTTTATATTCACGAATTTGCAGATTAATTCAAAAAGTGACTTGTGTTTTCACTTTATCAGCTTTGTTTTCAACTTCAAACTTATATAGCACAGTTTCAAAATAGAAATATTATGTTTTAAGGTCATTGCGTTTGCTACAAAAAAGATACACATTTATCGATAAATTAATATAAAAAAATAACTTATTTAATCGTAGTCTTATATGTTTAAATAACTTATTTAATTTAATTATATAAATATTTTGTTTAACGTAACAACATACACACGATCTAAGCTCCATAACAATATACCATTTAATGGAAATTAATCATTTGTTAGTTTATAAATAAATTAAAGTTTTTATTGGTGTATAAGCAAAAAAAGTAAATAAACAATTCAATGAAAAAAATCAGAAATGATGTTTTATTACTATGTATGTACAGATGTCTGTGACGACTACACTTTGCTGGCATTAATATCACACGCGAATAAATTCATGCTGTAAGTATATTCTCCAACCTAGACTTCAGCATCACCTGTCTCAGCACAAATACCTCAATGGTACATTTTGATAGTGAAAAACTTGAAAATATGCGTCTCAACAAAATTACAAGCTACCAAAATTTTAAGGAATATATTAACGGCTGAATTTTTCAAAATTTTTAAATTTCATAGTTATGAGATTTTCCATTTTCCGATAAGGATCTTTTTTTCGTGTTTTTCCGGAATAACTTGGACAGAATGCACTTTAGGAAAAAATCGTAAGGAAAAAAGTCTTATATTTTAATAACATATTCACCAGAATTTTTCTGGATTTTTTATCGTCACTTTTTATTCCCCTTCCTCTTTTTTTCAAAAAATTCGAACCGCTGCATCTCTGAAAATACGCATTTTTTTCGAAAATTTAACAAGAGTAAGAAGTTGTTATTTTTCGCCAAATTATCTAATATATATGTTTCTCCTTCTTCAATTCTTTGAGACTTCCTGCCACATGTATGTTTTCTTTTTAAGCGGTTCTCGGGGAATCTGCAAAATATCACAATTAACCAGTATGTTACTGGTAAATAATATTGTATATTTAAGTAAAAATGTATTGCTCATTATTTAATAAACATAAATTGTGCTGAAAATATATAAACGTAGACTTATTTCAATATGAGACTAACACTGTAAAGACAGGCACTTGTAATATATCCCTGCTAGTAAAAGGTTGTGTTTAATAAAAGAGCAAATATAATTACTTCTTATTTTTAATAACTACTTACCCCTTAGCCTCTGCTAATAAATAACCTCTACGCCTGTGACTTTTACGTCAAAGGACACAAATAAGTATAAAAACTTGAAATTAAATAGTTCGCCGACGTTTCGGAAATCTATTCTGTTTCCTTTTTCAAGGCTTTTTTTGAATATTTAATTTCAAGTTTTAATACTTATTTGTGTTGTTAATTTTAAAAAAGCAACCTTTAACTGATCCTTTGACGTAAAAGTCACAGGCGTAGAGGTTATTTACCAGTAACATACTGGTTAATTGTGATATTTTGTAGATTCCCCGAGCACCGCTTAAAAAGAAAACATACCTACATGTGGTAGGAAGTCCCAAAGAATTGAAAAAGGAAAAAATTAAGATAATGCCACAAATAACATTTAGGCAATATCTAAAAATATATTTTGTTTTTTTAATTTATCTCAATTTTACTAGGTAAAAAATTAGCAACAAATCTCTTTTTTTGGAGTTTGATCTAGACGTCAAAACAGACAGAGTCCACAAATCGAATTTGTGAAGAATTTTTCGACAAATAAAAACTGTGAAGAAATTCTGCCAACTTCTGAATTTTAAATTGGCAGATTTTTCGTTAGGCCCAATAAATTTGTCAGAAAATATTTTTCCCACGCTTTGGGGTCTCCCTGAAGACAGTGGCATAATTTTCTGCCAGCTTGCACACTGGTTGCAAAATTTTGATTTCATTCATTTAAAAAAAAAATCGTTATAACCAAATGGGTGATCTTGGACACACATTATTATTTTTCTATGTTCTTGGATATCCACTTAGCCATCGTACGAAATTTCGCCCGAATATTTAATTTTCTTCTTTTTATCGATTTATTTAATTTTTATGATAACACCTACACTTCCCATCGTATATTCCTACCCCATGCGTCATGTGGGTCCCGCTGCTGGCAACAGGCATGTCCCATATCCAAATCGGCGTATGTAGCCGGTCCGGCGGTATACGAAAATATCCAGATTGGATATCCGGAAGTGGCAGCAATGCCTACCATACGCTGGC
The DNA here is from genome assembly GCA_963583905.1 of Stenurella melanura. NCBI lineage: Eukaryota > Metazoa > Arthropoda > Insecta > Coleoptera > Cerambycidae > Stenurella > Stenurella melanura. Next base: position 21,773,222 of record OY757311.1, on the reverse strand, counting down.
TAATCAATCAATCAATCAATCAGTTAATATTTTGAAATCCTGCCAAAAATCCCCGGCCTAACCAAACTGGCAAAAAATTGGTGTTTATTGGCTTGTAAGTCCCCAAAAAATAAAGTGTGGCCGTTTTCTGCCGTTTACACTCTCCATATGTTAAATTAAATTTTATAATCTGATGCGCTGTAGCGCTCTTAGGGCCCACGAGTAGACCCTTGGTCCTTTGATTGAACTTGTAGAGAATGTCAGCAGCTTTCCGAAAAAACAAATTTCGATCATTACATAAACTCAAGTGTCAATTGCACTTATCTATGTAACTACAAGCATATTATAATAATAATAATAATTTATTGGTGTTATCATACAAAAGTATTTACACAAGTCAGAAAAGCAATACATATAACTTAAAACACAAATGTAGAACATATTTAAGTACATAAAAAAAAAAGAAAAACGGACCTATTACATAACACAATGGTGTTTGTGTATAAAATTAAAACCATGAAACAGTTAATATGTACAACAATACAATATATAGATAAAGGTGATCATTCACACGTCATTTTATTAAAATTTGAAGAGAAATCCTCCTCAAAATTGTAAAAAGCATTGGTTATTAAAAAAGCTTTTACAGTATTTTTAAATAAATTGTACTCAAGTCCTTTGATTTCTGAAGGCAAATTATTAAAAAACCGTATGGCATAAGAATTTGTTCCGTTACGAGACTTTAAAAGTCTTAGAAATTTAGAATATAGGTTATTATTGCTTCTCATGGAATACCTGTGCACTTCGGTATGAGAAGTATAATTTAATTTGTGTACCTTAATGTACCTACAATAGACAATGCAAAACGTACACGCTAAGCAACGTTAATATTTTTGACTTTTTGAAAGCTTGTCTACAGTCGTCTCTGTATTGTAGGCTGCACAAAATCCGTACTGCTGTTCTTTGTAAGCCGAAAACATTGGCGCTATACGTTGAATGTCCCCAAATTAGGGTGACGTAGGATAATTGAGAATGAATAAGACCATGGTGGGCAGTAATCAATGTTTCTTGAGAAATCTCATTTACAATGTTTCGTAATAAGTAAATGTTGACTGAAATTTTATTACAGGCAAAGTGTACATGTTGTTCCCATGACAATTTCTTATCTAGGTGTATCCCGAGAAACTTAATGCTATTTGTGTGGTCTCCAGTTACATTTCTCAGACTAAAAACCATAGCTTCAATTTTAGACTTATTTAAGCTAAGCTGGTTGGCTGTAAACCAAGTATCAATATTTTTATGTGAGTGAAAGACGGTGGTATCATCTGCAAATAGGACAAATTGAGATGATGTCTGTCAAATCATTGATATAAATTAAGAACAATATCGGTCCCAAAACGGAGTGGAGTGGAGTCAATAGAAATATTCATTTCGCAAAAATTTCGGGAATCGGTAACTTTTGAGAATACATCTCTGAACATGTCAGGAACAATATACCAAAAGTTACCAACAATAGTACTTGAGCGTCATTTGTTATTAAACAAATTAATTCCAAGATACCAACTTAGGTCAAATATCTCTTAAAATATTTTTCTTAAAAAACTAATAGCGCCATTCGAAAGTACGGGAAATTTCACATAAAAAATGTATATGAAGTTTTTATGTATGATCAAAAATGTAGGATACAGATTTTTTTTGTTTAACGCACGGAAATGGAACGCGGCGACACGTAAGTGCGGTGCGCACAGCGCGCGCGGCCTCGGACACGCTACACCAACTTTGTTGTAACTTTTGAACTAATCAATGAAATAGAGCTCAACTAAGCGTAAATGAAAGAAGAAACATGCGGATATCGGATTATTATATTTTTAAATATAAAAATGAATGTATGTAGGAAAAGTACACAAATGAAGTCGGAACATGAAGAGATTTGCGATTGAATCGGTAAAAGCTCTACCGTTTCTACAATTAAAAATATCCTAAAAGGATATAAACCTGGAACTTTCACACATTACCCTTGAAGTAATGTATAAAAAGGTCCGATGAGTGAGAAAAATCTAATTAATTTTTGAAGATGTGCACTTCCAAAATTTCAAAATTTTGAGGAAGTGATGAAAGGACCCCGCAGTAAAAATGGGTTTCAGTTGATTGTTCTGAAACTTGGGGAAAATGTTCTCCTGGCCGACGGAATTCGTTTTGATCCAGAGGCGATTGAAACTGAACATCTGCGAAGGTCTGCTTAAATGTTCCATAAAAATTCTGAAAATATTCAGGCTCATTTTTTGGAGAGCATCTTTTGTCTCTTGGTGTTTTTTTTCAAAGTGCTTCCTTCCTCCCGGAAAAAAATAACAAACAAAAACATTTTCTTTTTTTGTAATTTTCTTACGAGAAAAGGAAGCACTTTGAAGCAAAAGTTGGGGAGCATAAGTTGATTATTTTTACCTAAAGAATATGCCTGGATATTTTGGGATCTTTCTGAAGTACAAAACAATAAAAATCTAGGGAAAATCTTGGTCGAAATAATTTTTGTCTAAGAAATTCTGAAAACCGGCAGCCGTATTCTTTGAACAAAAATAATCAACTTATGCCCCTTTCCAACTTTTTCTTCAAAGAGCTTCCTTTTCCCGTAAAAAAATTACAAAAAATAAAATATGTTTTTTGTTTGTTGTTTTTTTCCGGGAGAAGGAAGCACTTTGAAAAAAAACACCAAGAGACAGAAGATGCTTATTTTTCTCCAAAAAATGAGCCTGCATTTTTGAAAAATTGTTCTTTTAATTTTGCACTGAAATTTTCAATTTGCTTGATATCTTTGCCAGGATGCTTCGAGAAGCTTTATATATGAGTTCAATGGTTTTTCAGCTTGAAAAAAACATACTAACGGCATTATTATTTTGGCGTCGAGTAGCATTCGAGCGAAGCCTATGGCGATGCTCGTCTAGGCCTTTTTATGAGGTACTTTGGGTCCGTCGAAATCGGTTCCTCGACTTTGAATTTTAAGGCTAATTTTATTGGACGTTCTTGTGGTTAGGATTGGAAGTAAGTATTCTCCACCACTTTCAGAATTTAAAAAAAAATGTTTAACGGTTTTTATTTAATTTAAAATTTGATATTATTACTTTTTGACATCATAATCTATTTTAGCGACCTACAAAATATCCACAGTGTCAATTCGAGCGAAATTTGTTTAAAATTTATCGAGTTACGTCATTTTTTATTAAATTTTTAGCGAAAAGTCGGTCATATTGGATCAGCCATTTTGAATAAACTTTTTTTAACATCGTAATCTGTTTCAGCGACTTCGAGAACCCTTAATGTGTCAATTTGAGTTAAGTTGCCTTTAAATGTCTCAACTTATAATAATTTTGTTTAAAAAAAAGTTTTTTCTTGTTTAAATAATTAATAAACAATTTCCTCACAATTATATGTTTATAACTTTTTACTTTAAGCTATGTAAAAGAGATATAAAAAGGTTTTAGGAAAATTGGAGCATCCCATAATTAATCCGAAATAATACATATTTTCAGCCTCTATTGACTCCATTATTAGGAATAATAGCAACAGTCTTATTTGAAAATTTTTTCTAGCAGCTTTCGAAGAAATTGCATCTGAATAAAATGTAACCAATGAACTAATGTTATATGCATAGCGCTTGTTGGATAAAACAACTAGAGGGCTTGTACACTTATGGCTTTTCCTGCTATTCGTATTATCAGAGCAACGACAAACGTCGCGTCGTCGCTAAAATATATGTGTTCGTTAGAAGGTACGAACAAATTAGAGCGAACAGTGATTTTCCGCTGTTAAAAATATTTTCTTTAAAGTTGCTAATTTTCAGTGGAAGTATTTTCTGACATGCTGATTTTAAAGAACAAACGACTCTCTATAAACATTGTTTTTATAATTTTTGCCTGTGGTGCACTGTATATGCATTATTGCTACATAGTCTAGAGAGACGCACGAGTCCTAACATACGCCTTTTCACTGAGACATTTAATTTTAGCCCATTCTATACTAGATCATTTTTGCGAGGGACGAGGCTATCAGTGGGCGTCGGAAAAGTGGAAAAAACGCGAGGCCTAACATAAAAATTGTGAAAATGTATTCGTTGTTTGTACTTTTTATAATGAATTTTTTTGGCGCACGAAGTGAGAAAATTTTTTTTGGGTTGTGAAAAAAGGTACTTTTCAAATGGCTGCCAAAAGTTTGTTTATGGTCAAATTGACTTGTATGTCAAGTACCTCCCAAAGATCTTAAAACCACGTTTGAGCCCTTTGTTGCAATCTGACAACCTTTCGAAATACAGTGTAGGAAAATTTAAGGCAATTTTTTTTATATTTCCTGTTAGGACTCACGTTTTTCTTATACGGTAGCTCCAGAACTAACAAGTGATAAAGAAAAGGACATTTGCACGCAATTTTTCCCTAAAATAACTCGATTGTTTCACTTCATTAATTTTACGGACAAAAATAATTTATTTTCGCAAATCCACAAATAAAGAAGTCCCTGGGCGCGTTTACTAACTATAGAATGACTTAGATATGATAACAAAAACATTATTATTAACGAATTATTCACATACCATCAAAACCAAATGATTTAAAATATGTCTCCTAATCCGATTAGTTGCCGCTGGCTCGTGTCTACCATTGCTGGACATGTTAAATCACAGAACACTCACACCAAGACTAAACTAAATATGAAATGTTTTGTTTTTTTATGAATGACTGGTCTCGTGTGTCCAATCACCAGTGAGTTTATTGTTTATACTTGGCCACAACAATAGTATAATATATTTTTAAATTATTAGTCAAAATACAGTCACATATCTCCGTTTGGAGCGTAAAAGTTGTATTGTTTTGCATTGTTTCTATAATAAGTACCTATAAAAGAATCGTGCGGAATTACCTGATTACTACATCGATTTGAAATCAAAATCGTTAGGAATGTTTAGAATTAGAATAAAGTAAATAATGCTGTTCAGTTTGTCTTTGTATTTAGCTTCTATATATTGCTTTTAGGCGGGTCTGCCTGGGATTTTTCCCAAAAATTTTCTATACCATTTGAGTTAGCCACGGATTCTCATAGGAAAAATACCGCTAGACAAAATTTTCTTATGGAAAATTTTCCTAAACCGCGAGCTTCATGGTCAAATATTTGTTGAATCAAAATTATATTCGTTTTTATTTCATAAAATGAAAACGGTTTGAAGGATCCGAAAAAATCTTAATTCAATCGAAAGATATTTTCAATACGCGTCGTTTGGCGCCAGGCACAACTCATTTTTATCATCCCGTTCATTTGGTATAGCCAATATAAATTTCTTAATTAACAAATTGATTACTCCGAAACTAATGAGGTCAGGATATTGTTTTTTTCAAAAAACATGCCTTTTATACCAAAGAATATACCATATTTATTTTGGTCCGATATCTTCAATACTTCTTGATTGTTTAAACAATTGACATCATTGGTTAATTAGCAAATAACTTTTTTTCGAAAGTTTGATCGACTTCAAACCAACTAAACGATAAATATTGATGTCGGACATAACCCCTATAGAAGTCTGCACGAATGCAACTTTTTGCTTTTGTTTATTTAAAGTTTAAATTAATTTTGCAAATTACCAAATGGAATATCTCGGCTCTGGGTAAGCGTATCGAAATGGGGTTTTGTGCATATGAAAGTCTTTGCAAAAAGGAAAATTTTGAGGCCAGAAATACCTTGATCGGATAACCGGAACGGGAAATAAAAGTGACATTGCGTGAGAGGCTCTAATTTGTTTATTAGCAACTTTTTGGACAGAAGGTTTAGTGCAAATGAAAGCTGGCAAGTTTTTCCATCAACCACAAAAAGTTCTACAAAAAATATTCGGACCCGTGAAGAGTTATACGCGTTTTTGACCCTTAACAAGATCTATATTCTTTGGTATAAAAGGCATGTTTTTTGAAACAAACAATATCCTGACCTCAGTAGTTCCGGAGTAATCAATTTGTTAATTAAGAAATTTGTTTTCGCTATAACAAATGAACGGGTTAACAAAATGAGTTGTACCTGGCGCCAAACGATGCGTATTGAAAATAATAATAATAATAATAATAATTTTATTCATCCACTTGATCACATTACATGATATAGGATAAAATAGAAATAAAATAGATATAAAATAGATAGTACATACATGTTACTTATAACTAAAAATATACAATTAAGAATAAAAACATACAAAACAATTAAAAAGAACACGTTACACAAAAGATAAAACATTAATTAAAAAAAGAAATAACAAGATCACAGACTATCATCACTATAATATTCATTTAGAGAATAATAACTCTTATTTGTTAAACGTATCTTAATTCCTGCTTTAAATCGCCTGAGATCAAGATTTTTATATTTAGGAGGTAAATTGTTGTAAGCCTTTATGGCCAAGTATTTTGGGCTTTGTCTAAATTTTGATGACTTATGCAGTGGTATCTCGAGTGTTGAGCTGTTTCTTGTGCTATGCGTATGGTGAGTACTGATTGTATTTGTACTTAACTCGGTTTTCACATATATTAATAAATTGAACAAGAAAATGCATGGTAGTGTCAATATTCCCAATTTTCTAAACAAATCCCTGCAGCTATCTCTCCTCCGTAATCCAACAATAAATCTAACTGCCCTTTTTTGCAATTTAAATATCCTGTTACTATCACTTGCAGCTCCCCAGGCAATAATGGCATAAGAAATCACTGAATGAAAGTGAGCATAATAGTAAGTAACCAACATTGACCGGTCGACCATATTTCGTAACTGATTAATACAGTAACATACTGAAGCAATTCTTTTACATATGCTTTCTATGTGTGAAGACCACGAACAGTTGTCGGAAATAAGTAAACCAAGAAACTTAACAGTTTGTTCTTGTTTAATCGTGCCATTTTTTGTTTTTATTAAAAGACTTTCGTCATATGTTGTCTTCAGCTTGCTAAATCTTAAATATAAGGATTTATTATTATTCAAAACAAGTTTGTTTTCAGTAAACCATTGGTGGGCTTGTAAAAGTGTTTCATTAGGTTTGCTTACAGTATGTTTTACTTTCTGATCAGATATAAGGAAAGATGAATCATCGGCAAATAATATCGCATCAGCTAGAAAGTCATTTACGAAAATTATATATAATAATGGTCCCAAAACTGATCCTTGGGGTACTCCAATTGAGGTTGATAGACTATCAGATTTAACATTATCAACTTTTACATAATGAGTCCTATCAGTTAAGTAACTTTTGAACCAGTTAAGCGGTTGACCTCTTATACCATACCTCTCCATTTTTTCAATAAGTTTAGAATGGCAAACTAGATCGAAAGCCTTACTTAGATCCAGAAAGATACCTATGCTTTTTTTGTTACTATCTAGGTTTTCATACAAATTGTTTAAAAATTTTATAATGGCACTTGTGGTAGAGAGATTTTTGCGGAAACCGAACTGATTGTTGTTCAGTAATTTGTGCTTATTAAAGAAGTTTAAAATTTTTTTTGCAACATATTTTTCAAAGATTTTACCCCAGGCAGACTCGCCTATTTGTTCTTAGAGGTTTTGAGCTGGGATGTGTAGGTCTTTAATAAAACTGAAATGGAACCACCACTGGGCCTGCCTACAGTTTACAAAATATTTAATAGAAATCACTTGAGTTAAGGTAATGATTAAACAAACATAAAAACATACATATGAGTCGAATTAGCACCTTCTTTTAAACAAATTTTAAAGTTAAAGTTTTTTTTCACGCATGATGCAGAGGATTTGTTTATGCCAAAAATTTGTGTGTTCATTGGTTTCCTTGTATTGAGGTCCTTTCAACTTCTCGTTATTCTAAAGTCATAAAGAAAAAAACAGCCAAAAGTGTTTTGGAAACACACACTATAGGGTTCTGTAGCCATACTTTTACTTCTTTATGCTATATACCTACGTGTTATGGGCTATTTCACTTTGACAAAGCTCGTTCTCTAAAAACATTGATTTCAAAATTCTTCAGAAAGTATTTTTGTTACAGAGTCCGTTATAATTTTAATTAAAAGTACCTTTTTTTTCACTTATCTAGCGTCGGACTATTTCCGCTACTGAGGCCTATCACCGACGCCAGGAGACGAGCTAGCCCAACCTAGAAAATTTGCCAAACCTCTTCTCTATCAAAAAGTAGGGATTTTTTATTTGCCTAACACTTAACACTTAAGAGACAAGGGACCGACTGCTTTACAATCTTTACATTCCCTCCGCAGGATGAAATATCCGCTATGTAACCCCCGCCTAAAGTTACATACCTTCTAGGCATGCGCTGATATACAGTCCGTTAGAAGATAGAACGAGAACGCTGTGTTTCCCTGGACTGGTTAACCCATCCAAGTACTAACCGCGCTGGGTGTTGCTGCAGTTTCGTATCGAAATACGAGTTATAGGCAGACGTATCTACGCTCGCTCCTATTGAAAGCACCTACTAACTAAAAGCTAAATTTGGAAATTTTTCACATTTTTTGCATCCATATTTTAGATATTTGATGGGGCGAGAGGGTTGATATCGATTTTGAAAGCAAACATATTGTGGCTGAAGGGTTAAAATTATAAGGTCATTTTAGGAGATCTATCTAACGACACTTCTCTCGATGATGTAAGTTTTTTTTACTATTCACTGTATGGGAGGGAGCCAAAAATGTTCTTTTCCAAAAATCTCTTCACTTATGTCTTTGGATCATCAATTTACGTTTGTGTACCAAATTTCATCTCAACAGGTATAAATATGAGAGAATAGGAGGGCTGTAACACGGATGGACGGATGAACGAACATATCGAAACCATTTAACACCACAGTTATATAAAATAAATCATTATTCTCTTCGCCGATTTGCTGCACTTTCTATATAATTGTTGCACATTCTATAGGATACTCTTCGCAGTTTTTTCTGCACATAATATTAGTTTTAGACATTTTTTGTTTACTTACAAATGATGCGTGCCGGAACCAAATCTCGGATGTTTTATATACCGCCGGATCGGCTGCATACGCCGGGTTGGACATTGGACATGCTTGTTGTCAGCAGCGAGAGCCTCATGACGCATGGGGTGGGAATATAGGATGGGAAGTGTAGGTGTTTGAGAGATGCTTCTTTTAATTTTCCATGCTTCTATTAAGGTTCCATTTGCCATCATCGGCTGGGGTGTGGTGCAGTTGTTTGCAAGATGCTTCTTTTCAATTTCCATGCTTCTTTTAAGTTTCCATCTATCGTCATCTCCTTATTTTTCTTCTTCTAAGTATTCTGCTTCTTGTGTCTCTGAATCTGGCAGCTTTTATTTGTTGTTTTATTTTTGTATTTTTTCCTTTTTTCCCTTTCTTTTCTTATTTATTAACCGCTCCACAAGTAAATGTCCATCTACGGTGGAGTTGCTGGGAAGAACCCTATGTCGCGGTAACAATATTTTTTTTTGTGCGTTATGAGAAAAGAGGTCCGAGGGGATAGTTTGCTCACCCTGTATGTCGTTTTCTTGAAACAATCGGTTTCCATTTTGGGCAGTTTTTCCATTTCATCACCTATGTATTATGGTCAATATCATTTCAATTTTGATCTACAATTCATGTTTAAAATATAATAAAGACATAAAGAAATCAAAGCTAATGCTACATAAACAAAAACTTATCTCTTTTATTCACACATCTGACTGGCTGTTGGTTATTTTATATCACCCACTTCAAGAAGAAACGAATCCAGGTATATATTTTACAGTCAAGCACTCAAGCAGTACACTATTCTCGCGTTGTTTATATACACTATTTTGTGTTGATGTATTCAACCAACATAATTTAATCAAATATCAACTATATGAAATAGCCATACTCGCTCTAATTTATATCAATTAATGCAGAATTGTTCACGCTTCAATTCAGTACAATTTCGGCGTTTTGTTGCCGCTTTAACCGAATTTATCACGATATCCCGTAGGAGCCACGAAACATGCGTCTTTCACCGAACTCGACACACTTTGACCTCCACCAGTAAATAAGCTGGAAATTGTGCAAAAAATGAGAAACACCAATTTTAAAAATTCCTTCAGCGTTGTGTTCCTTGAATCCTCAGGATCATTCGTCACCACTAACATCCTTGCAGACGGACAAAATGGGGGAGTTATGGGGATTATAAGCCCCAGAAATTAAGCCTAGGAATGAAAAACTATAAAAATGAAAATTTCGGCCTGGAAATCTCTAGTTGGGGGTTTTCGAGATCGCTGATAACGATGAGGTCCAGTTTGGGAAATGGCGGACAGAAAATCGGGCCATTTTCCAGAAGAAATGAGAATGTATATTTTGGCCATGGAAATTTGTGCTCGGGGGTTCTGGAGATCGCTAATTAGGAATCTCAGGTCTAATTTGGTAAATTCAAAAAGACGGACCAGAAGTAGAGTCAAATTCTTTGGAAAAACTCGTATTTTTTTCGTTTTTGGGCTAAAAATGACAGTGATATGAAAACATTTTCTCTACGAGCAATATTTGGTTTTAGAAATGTGCCGATCGAATGTCATATTGCAATATACCTACTCTTCGTTTTGTATATGCGAAGATTATAATGAAATGCTGTCAAAACATAACTTTTGCCTATTACCCCATCGATTAACACACAACGACAAACTTTAATTCAACTTCCTTCAAATTCGTAAAACTGCTTTAAAGCCTTAAAATTTATAGCGCATATTGTACTTTTACATAATGCTACTTGGTGGTATTTACGATTTCCGTCGCAATAACTTTAAAAAAATTAACAATCGCTCCTTGTTCTCAAAATACTTTTTAGGTCTATGATATCGCAATTTACGATTTATTGTGCGGTTTGAGCGGAGTCTATTGGCTTATTATTTTTGGTCTGATAGATTTATATGTTCCTTGCCTCGAGTATACCAACGATAACTGATATTTATGTTCGACAAGAGATTGCCAGAGCACGTACGTATTGCTGACTAAATAAAAATCTGAACTTTATTGTCTTTTATCCAGATTGTATTTCGCCGGTAAAGACGAATGAATGACGTTGATTGTTAAAACGCAGTTCTCGACTTTTAATTTTAATGCTGAAAACAGCCATAATGCGTTTTAAAATTCGTGACAAGTACCCTGTGATTGATCTAGTGATATGTGGCTTAACATGACATTTTCCTTGATTTACTGCATCTCTGACACATATTTAGTTTCAGACGATAATGGTGCGGGGACTAGGTGGCTTCTTTGGGAACTAATCGTTACAAGAACTTCTTGTGAGTTAATTAATTCTGTCGAACATAAATCACGATAAAATAAACTCGTGGCATATGCCATCCCGTCAGTATGGCCATAGTTCAAGATAAACGTCTCTTTTTCGCGTAAAATCGTATAGTTTCTCATTTTAAAGTATAGTTCTTCTCATCTAGGTATATAATGGGATGAAAAAATTGCAGAGAAAGCAAAAACTTTGAATGAGGGGCAGGTGAACTCATTCGCATATGGCAGCTGGTACCTATCTAATTGTTTTTAGCTTTTAGTACATTATCTGCATCATTATTATGTTTCTTTACAATAAAACCGTTTAAGGTAAAAACATTTTTTTACTTATTTTATTTTCAAGTTTTCAGTTTTTTAGTTTTTTTATTTTAGTTACTTCTAAAGTGTACTGTGTTCTACTTGTCAAGTCCTTTCATTTGATACCCATATTGAGGGGATGAAAACAGTAATCCGCCATTTTGCGGTGGCGGCCATCTTGGATTTTGAATTTTTCATGGTGTACTGTATTCTACTAGTTAAGCTCTTTCATTTGACATCCATATTGAGGGGGTGGAAAAAAATGTAATCCGCCATATTGTGGCGGCGGCAAACTTAGATTTACAATGATAATGAATATACATAATTATATTGTCATCAGAATTAAAGGTGTGTACCGAATTTCAGATCAATCGGTCAACAGGAAGGGGGTAAAATTTCAATTACTAGATGACCCACACAAGACAAAGTAAGCTAAAAAACTGTTTAATTACTAACGTTACCGTGTCTGTATATTTATCAGGTTTTAATATACACCCATAAAAATATAAACAGCTTCGTACTCATGAACATAAAACTGGATATGTACCTTAACGATACCCAACCATAAAACATCCTTCTATAAAAAATGCCCAAAATACAATTATTATGTTAAAATATATAATCATTTAAGTACCAAATGAATTTAAAGCACTGTCAGCAAATAAATACAAAACAACCATCAAAAAGTACTTGATTGAAAATGTGTTTTATTCAGTCGAAAATTTTTTAAATGCCAATATATTTTTTTATCTAGTATAATATTAACACTATTACTTGTGTGTTTTTATGTGTGTTATACCTGCTCATTTTGTCGTATGTAATGAAATGTACTTTTGTATATCTTAGATTTTAAACCTATTTTAACGTGTAAAAAACAATTTGTTGTCTTGTCGTATGTATATCTGTAGAAGATCTGCTTGACTAATAAATTATCATTACTATTATTATTATTATTATTATTATTATTATTATTATTATTATTATTATTATTATTATTATTATTTCTTTCTTTTAACCTTATACGATTTTTTACACCAGTCATTTTAATAATATTGGTGTAACACATTAAAATTTAAAAGTTTAGGCATTATAGTACCTATGTAATTCTGTTAGAGCTTAAACCATATTAAGCTTGATATTAAATAATGATATAATAATAATCGTAAAGTGTCATACTCATAATGTGGGTACTTTATAACCTATTTGTCTCCTCTGTAAGAAAGGTAGTAAAGTGAGGACATTATCTCTTGAAACTCAACACCATATGTGTCACATAGATCGTTGACATGGACTACAATTTTACTAAGTACTTGTCGACGTTAGATTACCATTTGGCTGAAACGGATTTTACGAAGAATGCTTCTGGCACAAGAAACATGATAAATGCCTGGAAATTTATTTTATACTTGTGCGAGATAAAAATAACTTTAAATAGACTAGATAGTGCAGTTGAAGCACAAGCCTTTTTGTTATCATTTGCTTTCGTAATACAGCGAGATATTTTTTGTTGTTTTGTTAATTATAATGACTTTGTATTAATAACGTTTAAAGCGATTCAAAATTGTATAGAGAGATCAGCTAAAATTATATTTTTTAAACCTCTTATGCTTAAAAATACGACACGTCGAAAAGCAAAAGCTGGATGGATAGTTTTTGGATGTGGCTATCACAATGAATCTACAGGGGACGTCACATAGTCGCGTTTTTTAAATGTACACTCTGTATATTTTAATATATTTGGAAAGCCCTTTACTTTCATTTTTTGACGTCTAAGAAGATGTCTTTCTCACGATTTTTATTTTTGAGGCTTCAAGTCCAATTATGCTTGAACAGTCTCACATCCGATTGAATGTGATTATACAGGGTATTCCACATTTAATGGTACATAAGTCAGCTACCTATATATTCCAGTGATCAAATTATCAGGATTGAGCCAAAGAACAGAATTTCTTTTTCGAATATATTGGTCTAAAAAGTTTTTAGATATAAGCCTCAAATTATATCATTACAACTCGGGTGTTTTCTTGTTGATGTTTTTTTACAATAAGTGCGCTCTATTTGGATCATTTGAAATTTTGATGTAGTCGTCTCTTACCTGATTAATCTTGCAATGGAGGATTTATTACTAAAACTTTTATATTTGTTTTTCATGGCAATATTGTAGAATTTATCTGTCTATCTACGTTTCCCTGTCGTGATTTTTTTTTGTAGAAACTTTTCCTGTTCCACTGAATATTGCGTTTGTCCTCACGTATGATGGGCAGCTTCCCTCATTGATCAAGTATTATCACCAACCAATCGAATAATCTGAATTCTCTCGGTCAAATTTGTCAATTTCAAATTAGTGAAATGTCGTTAATTCCTTACTTTTTTTTAACTAAATATCTCGTCTGGACAGCTTGTTTAATAAATTATATCTGTCAGCAATCTTGACTTGACAATACAACAAAGAAGAAAACAAAAGAAGCTATTTACAAAGCCTACTAAGTAGAAAATTCACGTTTTGAGTAATTAATAACGAAACACTGAATTTTGTAGAATTAAGTGAAATTATTAATTTAGTTGGAAATGTGGTTGGCCAGTGAGGAAAATTTGTGAATAATTTAATAGAGAAACCCTTGTATCGTGCACCAATCGATGAACCGGAAAATAAATTGAGAACGATTTCCAATCATTGTATTCAGGATAGCATTTAAAACGCCCCCCCCTCGCTTTCGTGGCCCGCTTATTGGGAATATCGGTCGGGTAACGACTGGATAAAAGAAGAATAAATGATTCATCAAACGTTTTGGTGTAAGGCCCTGCATCTTTAGTTATTTTTTATTCACGAGTAGGTACATCACAAATTAAAATATTATTTTTTGAAATTTAAATAAATGATAACTATTTCATTTATTGATCGATTTTGGGTTCTTCCTCTAGCTAACACTAACTTGCTGTCCAAATTTCAATACAATCGGACTTTCCGTTCTTAAGTTATCGTGCTTAGAAACGTAATGGACGGACGGATGGAGAGACGGACAGGCAGACAGACGTTCAGATTTCGATCACCAACACAGTGATACAAACATTTTTTCTCTACTAGCGATATTACCGGTTTTAAAAATCCTTAGAAAAAAATTAAAGTGGTGTTTTGACTCGGCCATTGTAAAACCTTGTTTATAATAATAATAATAGCTTTATTGCCCAACAGAAAACCCATTTACAGGACAATGTGAATAACACTAAGAGAACTATAAAAGTATCAACATGAACATTCCACTGTATTCAAATAGTTGCAGTTTGTAATTTTACAATTTAAAGATTACTAAGTATGATGCAGATTTCTATCATCAAGATGTTCAATAGCCACCTCTACTACCGAACAATGGTTAATGTCACATAAATTGCCTAAACTGTTAAAATTTTGACTCATAACGTGTCTAGGAGATTTCATTAGAATATTTATTAGAGATATTTTACATCTAAATGTTACATTCTGTCTTATGTTAGACCTAGGCACTTGAAAATTAATATCATGAAGTAAGTCAGGACAGTCAATCATATTATTTAACAACTTAAACAAAAATATTAATGACATATAAGTTCTCCTTAGATCTAGGCTGATAATATTAAATCTTATAAGTGGTTATAACTTATTCCTCTTTCGGGATAAATACCATCCATTTTAAATGTCAGATATTTTAAAAATCTTCTTTGAACCCGTTCGATTTTCAGCTTTTGACAGGCATAATATGGATACCAGATTAAAGCACCATATTCAAGCCTGGATCGGACATAAGTAAAATACAAAACCTTTAAGGCGTCAATATCAGTAAAGGCTTTACAATTTCTTACAATGAATCCATAAAACCTCACAGCATCAGATACTATTACAGTTACATGATCATTGAAAGGGAGCTTGCAATTAAACGTTATACCTAAGTCTTTATAAGAGTTACAGCGGGATAATATTTTGTTATCGATACTGTATGCGTATTCATATGTAAATTGTTTCCTTGTGAAGCTCATGATCTTACATTTCGAGATATTAAGATGCAATTTATTATCTGTACACCAAGATTGGACATGATCCAGTTCACATTGCAACTTTTTACAGTCATCAATGCAAGTTATTACTGAATATATTTTTAAATCATCAGCATAGAAGAGTTTAGAACAGTCAATAACATCATCTAAGTCATTAATAAATAGAAGAAACAAAAGAGGGCCAAGGTTAGACCCTTGAGGGACACCAGAGGTAACATAATATTGAGGTGAATTGAAAAAATTGTACGTAACATATTGCTGTCTCTTACGTAAATAATACTTAAGAAATTCTATGGCTTGGGCATGAAAGCCAAATTTTGTCAGTTTTCTAAGCAAACGCGGTGGTCTATTCTATCAAAAGCATTTGAAAAGTCTGTATAAATGACATCTACTTGTCCCGTCTCGTCCAATACATTTGACACATATTGGTTAAAAACAGCTAAATTTGTAACAGTTGATCTGTTACTCATAAAGCCATGCTGGTAAGTTGATTTAAAACAAAAAGAATTGTCACGGCGCTTAAAAATTAAGTCTGACATGGTGTAAAATATTTTTTCAATGACAGACGCATTTTTCTGCATAGAGCCGATCTTAAACTTCAGTTGCCTTTTTTAACGAGGTGTTATGAGATAACAGTAATTGATTCTGACACATTGACGCTGCGCATTCAAAATTAAGTCTGACAAATTAAGTAACAAAAATTGTCAACCAGACAAGTTGTAATAGATAGGAGAAATCTTGAACTTCATTTTAAAACAATAATCAAGGAGGTGTTATAAAGTGCACTTTCACAAAAAAAAATCACAGATTTCGCAATCCTTGCAACCATCGGGACATTGGAAATGACAACACCATACATAAAACATAAATTTATTCCGGAAACAGCTACGATCCGTCCTAAAAAACATGATTTTAGGTACTTGTTACAAAAATAACTATTCGCTATTTGTCAAACTTTGTGAATCCATGGCGACTACGATTGGCGCTGACTATAACTGCATTATAACTTCATGTTCTCCGCGCATACTGATACTGTGCACACTTGCTCAGTATTGCGTCATCTGATCTCGACTCTTTTATGTCGGCGGCCTTAGAAACTCGTAACTTTGACGAACATTAATATTTCCAATTGTTAAAAAGCGGAAGGACACCCCCCGCACCCCCTTTTCTTTGTCTGCGACGCTACTACTACCTGCGGTCCTGATAGTTATTAACAATTAAATAGCAAAATAAAAATCAACCTAACTGACCTAACCACCTAACCATCTCGTGAAAGATTGAAATCATTATAGGAAAAAGAAGAAAAGCATTATTTCTGACGTCAAATCAAACCTGAATTTGCGAAAAAATTCAGGAGCTGACAAACAGCGCTATAGCATGGAAGAAATAGTTGACAATCGATCTGCGCTGACCGAGTACACGCATCGCTTCCCACATGGTAACACGCTCTCGCTCAGTATTACGTTATCTAACCTTGATTCTTTCATGTCAACGGCCTTGGCAAAAACTAATAACTTTTGTCCTATACGCGAACATTAACATTTCCAATGTTAAAATAATTTATAACAAAATGTCTGTCAGAAGCCAATTAACAAAAATTGTCAGACAGACAAATTTTTTCAAAAATGGTTCATTAGATACCACAAATTGCGAAAATTTCAAGCAGATGTTTTGAAAAGTAGAATCAGTTTTTTAGCTAAATTCAAAAATTCATAGAAAGTAACAATTAACAAATTTGTATTAGTCTGGCGGGCGTAACATGATTTTTGCAACCATCTTTAAATTTGTTCGATGGGGTACTTTTTTTGACATGGGAGCCCGGTCTATAACATTATGATTTAATTTCTATAGATTAACTGTTTATGCAATCAATCTACGAATATAAATTCATGTTAAGTATTCAGAATTTGACACATTGACACTCATGAGCAGTAAGTGCAATTTTAGTGCAATTTTAATTCAAGTAGAAAACAAATCAGCTTCTGTCGTTATGGAACCAGCTCGGGGACCCACGTAAACAACACGATTTATCTAAATTGACTGATTTCTGCATTTATTACGTGCGTTCATCGTAATCTACAATTATTTATTAATATATTTATCAGACACTATCCAACTACTAAGACCATGTATAAGTTACACAGTTAGAAACAACTTAAATAAACAAGCAACTAATTAACTTATATAATAACTATTTAGATTATGATATAATACATCCAAAACCAATTTAGATAAATAGTGTTGACTATTTTTGATCCAGTTACCCACAAACATTTCTGGGTGATTGAATAATAATGTGGATGCGCAATGAAAATAAAATACAAAAATTTTAAAATACTACATTCTATATCTTCGATCGAAGAACAAGTCTAGATACGTAACAGCTATCTCTTCAGTATACTTGTTATCATCTATCTGGTCGGAATAAAAAGTGTCGGCGTCTTTGACAGTACGGTAAAGATCAAAGACCCCCGACACCTTTTATACCGACAATAAGCCTGCAGTAAACTATACTAAGGCGAAGAAGTGTTGTCAGTAGAGCAATAAATCAGCAGCATTCTCGTCAAAGGATAGTTAGTAGCTGTTATGTATTACTATTACACCTCGTTCTACTACATAATCCCACATAATTCAGAGAAATATATTAAGTTTTATCCGCCTACCACAGATGAGACTAGGTCATTATGTGTAATTGGTACAATTGACCAAATAGATAAATGTTTGAATGTGGTGCCTTTATACCTAATAATTTGTTCAATTACTGTGCAATTTGTGGAATAACTCTCATAAACGAACTTTTCGAGCCCATCCTATGTATTCAGTGGCGCCACATATATTTACAATAGTAATGGTTTTAATGCAACGGACAAATATTTGCGGCTGCGCTGCTATTAATACGTGGAGATAGTGTTGCCAGATTTAAGTATAATATTTTAAATGTAAGGCATATGGTAGCTCATGCATAATTAGCACAATTCGAGTGCTTTAATTTTTTTGAATTACTTATGTGGGAATTTACGAAATTCGTAAATCCGCACGCCCCTGGCATATGACTAGACTAAAGATATTGGCCCTATTATATACATATCTTGCTTGTTCCTACCACAGTCACATCATATTTCCATAAAAGGGATAGATAATCATAACATCCCATAAGCAACAGTGGCGGGTATGTGTAGAATGGTAAATATTTTCATCAAAATAAATTGTTGTAATCCCTGTATTACCTGCTCTTTATACAACAATGTGACGTAGGCATACTAAATTACAGTAAGATAATGCTTGATATCTCCCATCAAATAAATTAACTTTTGCCCGTCCTGGGCGACTGCAGAAAATACTTAAAATCACAGTACACCCAAACCACAGTTGGTAAATGGAAATAATTGATGACGTAGACCAAGCTCCTACTGCAAAAATTATACCCCATCGAACACCTAAAAATGAAAATGTGAAAACATGTAAAAATCATGTTACGCCCGGCAGACAAGTAAAAATTTGTTCATTGTTATTTTTTATGAATTGAACGTTTTCTTGCCAACCATGCAGATAAAGACCGACCCCTCCCAGTCCAAGGAAATAAACTTAAAATGGAAAAACAAGATGAGTAAAATGGAGGTTTTTGTATAGATACAGAAAAGTCTTTAAGACTACTTATGAGCTTTTGTCTGCTGTTGATACATTTGGCTGCATCACTGCTACCTGTGAATCAACTTTCTTTACTTTGACAGCTATTAATCGTCCCCAAAGGCTCTTCAAGACCCACCAAAGAATGGCAAATTTAGTTTTCTTGGCGTTTGAAAGGAAACGCACAGAAAGCATAGGGATAGAAACTGTATTAAAAAAATTTAATATGATTAAGGAAAGACGGCTACAATTATGCTAGAAACGTAAGTTTTTGTACAGGTTTTCCTTATGTTATTTTTATTCTCATGTAAGTATATTATGAATTTTGTAATTTTAGTTTTCATTATCTAGTATTTCTCATTTTCTTTAGATAACAGGTACTGCATAGGCAGTACTCATTCATAACTTTTCTATAACTGTTTTGTCAATTATTGTCATTTACATTGTTCTGTAATAGGATTGTTCTGTTGGGCAATAAATCTAGTGTTATTATTATTATCCTTATTCTAAAATCACAGCTTTTTGCTGGCGTCTTGTATATTCCAAGGAAGATTTCATCTTATCCTGAACTGTTTAAACATTTTCTTTCTTATTATTGTACTCTTCGCAAATACAAAATGAAGAGTATATTGCATTCAATCAACAGATTTCTAAAACCGGTAATATTGCACGTAGAGAAAAAATCACCATGTTGGTGATCGAATTCTGAACAACTTTCAAAATGTCCGTCCGTCCGCCTGTCCATCCGCCTGTCCGTCTGTCTGCCTGTCTGCCCATCTGTCTGTCCGTCCATCACGTTTTTTTTTTTTTAAGCACGATAACTTAAGAACGAAAAGTCCGATTGTATTGAAATTTGGACAGCTAGTTACTGTTAGCTAGAGAAGGAACAAAATCTATCAACAAATAAAAACGTTATTAATTTTTTAAATAAAAAAAATTAGTGTTTTGTAATTAAACTAAAAATGTTTAAAACTAATATTATTTAAAAAAAAACTGAGAAGAGTATCATATAGAATGTGCAACAATTATATAAAAAGTGCAGTAAATCGGCGAAGAGTAGGTATAATGGGTAAGCTTGTTATTTATTTTATTTTTTTTTCGGTTTCACCGTTGCCGGACAGGGCTTCCGTGCTCTCCGACCGATACCACACGGTAGCCGCGCCGGCGATAATAACAGCCACTCCCCACGACCCGTGGGGTTAGTGACTGTACATTCCAAATTCGTGTGCCCTAAGTAGACGAAGGGACCCCAAGATGACCGCTTTCTGCATTTGGCCTGCCAGCCATTCGGCTGATTACCGACAGGCTGGTATGGTCTTTAGTTCCGAGAGTTCCGGTAAATTCGGCACCTCTCGTTCTCGACAACGGACTCGATGTCTCCGGGGACGTAAGGCAGCACTGGTGTCTGGTCTACTCTGTAATCCAGCACCCGTAACGCCGCGTTATGGCGATGGATGTAGGCCGAAATTGCATATACCGGACATGCAGATAGTAAATTCATGAGCGATTCTGACGCCTGACGACAGGTCCTGCAGTTAATATCAGGAACCTCTACACCCATTACGCGGCTTCGGTAAACCAAAGTGTTGATTACATCATCTTGGCAGGCCACAATGAATCCCTCGGTCTCCGACTTTAGCCCAGCTGACCTTAAAAAGGCGAATGTCAGCTTAGTCGATAAACCCAGTGTTTCTAGGTTCTTATAGAACACCCCGTGTATGGGTTTATCGACATGCTGCCTAAACAGATATTCCTGTTCGGCAGCTTTTATTTGGGCCTTCAGGCGAGGTGGCTGCAGTTCAGTGACTGACTCTGGATCAGCACCGCGCCGGCCTCCTCGTCTGTTGCCGAATACGAGACCAAGTTCATCTGCGGTTATTATTATTATTATTATCTACGCGTTGGCGATGCTGGACAGTTCTCACGGGTCTCCGATATTGTTATCATTATTATTATTATTATTATTATAAATTTTTTATATTAAAAACTGTTTCTGTTAAGAAATTAAGATATGTGTTTTTTGGGGAGGGTTATTTATAATTGAAAATAACAATAAAATATTTAGGCTCACTAGCCCCCTCTGAAAATTTGTTTGCCTGCCGATAAAACAGTTTCTAGCTACAGGCCTGCATAACAGCCATCTTTTCAGAACATACCTTGTTTGCTGCTAACATTGTCACATTTAGACCAGTGACTTCAGGCCAAAAAATAAATTAAAAGTGTTGTTGCACTTAGCACGCCGATTTTTTTGTAAAAATAGTAAAAAATTATCCACATTACGGGAATAATACTCTTGATGTAATACACCAGCCGCTAAATTTGTTATTGCAAAATTATCGCAAAATTTATAATTGTTTATAAACCTTTTTCTTTATACTTCCGCTCTAATCGTTTGATATGAACTTTCCAAAGCTCATTTTACTCGGAAATATATGTACTTTTAAACGAAATTGGTTCCATTATACTTGAATAATAAATACTATTTTTACATAGCAAATACGCGAATTTTTGCAAATTTTGAGTTCTGTATAACTAAGCGAATTCTTCAGTTAGATTAGGTACTCAAAATTTTTTAGGCATACACTTCAATAGTTACCTAATAGACTCACGGTATCAGTGCAAAATATGACGTTTTGCAAAAAAACATTTAATTTGCTTATAACTTTGTCTTATTCAAAAAAAATCAATAAATTAGCATTGTTTATTTATGAGAAATAAAATTTGCAAATAACAATAATTGCAGTAACTTTTTTATTTATGCAAATTTTAACGAAAATCAAACCGCATTAGATTCGTCGAGAAAAAATACGCTGATTTCGCCTTTTATGGACCCTTTTTAGATCATTTTAAGCCGAGATATCAACGATTTTAGTTCTGGCACTGTTGAGACTTTTGTAATTAACATTTTCAAAAAAAAAATGGAAATGGAGGTTATAGGTATATTAGACTCTTTACTATCTAAAGTTACATTCTTATATTTTTTCGTACGTATTATACTAAAACAAAATTATTATGAACCACTACGACTGCTCGTACAACAGTACGCATGTTCACCAATGCTTAAAATGGTCTAACAAGAGTCCACAAAAGGCGAAGACGAAATAACTAAATAACAATTTTTACGTACAATGTCTACTTAGTATCTTTAGGTAACAGGGATTGAAATGGATTACCTACAGAATTACTTCCACAGTGGGAGTGTACGTATAGTAATCGTATAATTTTTTTTTTTAATTTCTTGAAATAGACTTAGAATGTCATAGAACGTCGAGATTTATCACCAAGATTTTCCCTCCACCACCTCCACTGCATTATTAAAACGATTGATAAAATAAAACTGAGATCTTTACATGAAATTTGGTACATGTATTATTACGACATTTGTAATTAGATTATGTTTTGAGATGATTCCATTGAACGGTTGGAGGTTAAATAGGGGTAAATAGAGAAACATAAGTAAAGCAAGTTGGTAAGATTGGGATTTGTTGTATATACCTACTAGAACCGAAGATTTCAGATTTTTTTATAACATTTCTCAACTCCTCCACCACCCCACTCCATTATTAAAGAGGCTGATAAAATTAAATTGAGATATTCACTTGAAATTTACTACAAGTATGTAACAACATTCGGCATCAGAATATATTTTGAGATGATTGCGTTGAAGTGGTGGAGGGTAAGTATAGGTAAATTGGGGATGAGTAAAGGAGGCTGGTAAGAGTACAGAAACTTGAGACTTGGTGTATATACCTACTAGAGATCAAGGCCTCAGATTTCTTTATAATATTTTTCAACCCCTCACCCCCACGATCTCCACACCATTATTAAAGGGGTTGACAAAATAATATAAAGATATTCTCTTGAAATTTGGTACACATATTATTATGTATCGTAATAACATCTGATTGAGGGGATTCCGTTGAAGGGAGGGAAAGGGGGCTGTAAATAGGGGAAATAAGTAGTGCAAGCTAATAAGGGTCCAGAAACTTCATTTTTGGAGTATATGCTAGAAACTGGCGCCTTAAATATTATTAAAATTCTATGACATGACCAATTATTTCTTTTTATATACTAAAATGCAAATACAGTCAAGATATTTTCCTTCCTAATTGAAAAATCTGGCTGTGGAAGTAGTGATTCCCTAGGCAGCGTTTTTTTTAATAGATGTTATTATTTTCTTGAAAGTTATTGATATCAAATTAATTTGGCCGTGGGTCTTGAAATGAAAATAACTATATTTTGTTACGTTCCGGTTTATTAACCTCATCAGAGAGCTACAATAATTTATTTAAGAACATTTTTCTACGTGCTTTTATAACTGTGGAGTTACTTATGTATTTTAATTAAAATTATTATTATTATCGTGAAATTTTTGTCTTTAAAATAAGTGTAAAAAAAAATTATACATTTTTTATATAGTAAAATATTGGTAGGTCTGATGATGGTTAATACACCGAAATGTAAGAAAATACAATCATTTTCATTTAAATTGATCGAAAAATCATATAATTATAAACATCAAGTTATATAATTTCTTACTTTAAAAGTCAATAAAAAAACTAATAAAATCCAATGTTAAGTAGTGCATGTAGTAGCTATATCGCAAGAATGGGAAAAACTAGATGTAAACGTTAAATTTTTCGCTGGATTATTGAATTTATTATAAAATTGTTAATCATATTGTAATACTCTCCTTAACTTCTTGAAAACAAGTTAAATGTTGGTCCTACATTTTTTTATCAAGCTATTAGGGTTTTCAGTCCAGGGATTGGGTACCGGGATTATCCCCGGATTTTGCAAGATTAGTCTGGTCCCGGGCCCTTAAAATGTTCCGAAATTGATGGTAACACCACCTCTATTTTCTACTGTATTGCAATATAACATAACATTTACCATCTTAATTTGGTTAACATGATATCTTTGCCTATCCAATGTATTTAACGTATAGAAAGGCGCCCATATTTTATCCTAGAAACATTTCGTATAACATTTAAGCAACAAGCATTTTTTAAAATTAGTTTCACCATGTTAAACCCTAAAATAAATATTCTAATGCCATAACTATTTAATTAACAGAATCGTGGAAATACATAGAACATTTTCAATGGAAGGTTTTTCTCTCGAAAGCACGCTCGAAATTAAAGGATTGTGTTAAACCTCCTTGTGGTTCTCTAAGCTTCCATTTTATTTGAAAACAGGGTTGTGTATTGATTATTTACACCTGCTTGTTTGTGCTTAGTTTATACCTAATAAGTACACATATTATTTTATATCATGTTTGGTGTGTGTTTAACAATATTTAAATAAACATACTTATATTCTTCCTTACATTTATTCTAAAATGTAATATTTCCTTTTGGAATTACATTTAAAAGATGCAACAGAGCACTATTCCGATTCCGAGATCATTTTAGGGATCTTCGGGTCTAGTTCCAGGACTTGAATATTGGTCCCAAAGTCCCGAGAGCGTTTTTCGTCCCAGGACTTGGAAACCCTACAAGTAAAGTCTAGATGAGCAAAAAACGGAAAGATGCACTCTTCGAAATTATGGCGGAGGTGCAGGTTGGAGGTAAATAATCAGACATTCTCGGAGTAGCTGTTACTGAATCTGAATATTCAAAGAAGTGAAACCATTAGGGCTGCCATAAATGCATAACTTTTGTAGATTTACATGAAATTGGGCAACTAAAAAGGGTGACATTTTTTGAAAAAATTGAACTAAGTAAAGAGGTCGGTGTAAAAATGATCAACTAACAAAATCGGACGAATTTTTACCTGAGCTCAAAGCCGATATTAGATAAAGATCGATCGACGCGCTATGGTGAAATTTTATTTCATAATTTTTAATGACCGTTTTTCAAAACTGTTCAGTATTTTTCATTTTTTTGCAATTTAAGGGTACTTATACCATAGAATATTCTAGAAAACTTCAATTGGCTATGAGTATAATATATACATCTAGTTTGTATATACCTTTGGTGAGTATGTGCGCTAAGCATCCGGGTTAGGTGGCGTGATGTCGTCAGACGTACTGTACAGTAAACGGTGGCCAGCTAGAATAATGCATGAATCAAGAAATGTCCGGCGCAACGTTGTTAATAAGAAGGTATATACCTACTTCAATACTATAAATTAATTGACGGTTATAAATTATAATATTATAATAGAGGGAATGTGGGAAAACCCTGCACTCTCGACTTCTCCAACTTATTTGTCATTCGTTCTCGTGGCTATTTAATTTACACTTTCATTAGTTTATAAAGTTTTGTTAAGTTTGAATTTGAAAAAGTTCACCTTGATTTTTTCAAATTCAAACTTACCGGGTTCCAAAATATTAGATTGTAATTTAATTGGGGTAGTTTTATACTAATTACTACAAGAGAAAGAAAACGTAAAATCACTCACTTGCGACAAAATGTGTGCGGAGTGTAAACTAGATCTCCCGGTAAAATTCAAAGCTTCAGGTAGATCATTCATCTTGCGGCACTAAACTATAATCCAAAAAAAAAAAACAAAAAAAAAATCGAACCAAAAACACAACTCCACAAAGTCACGAACACATTTTCATGATTTACAATCAAACTTGTTTATTTACGGCCACTGTTTTTAAACAAACAAACAAACATAAAATCAGTAGGTGTTTATAACATTAATTTTATATTTATAAAATATATCGAGTGTTTACAAAGAGTTTACCATAACTTTTCACGCACAACAAACCCAATTAAAATAACTAAACACCAGCGGGTTTTGTTTTATTTTTTCTGAAAGCTACAGCGTGTTATCGTTTAACCGACGGAAACAGCAGTGTTTCAAAGGCATGCTCTATGCAAATGCCACCGAAACTCACGTGACATTGGCGAGAGGGGGACGAGCTTCGAGTCTATGGGCTTTCCGAAAACCCCTCTTCCTGCTGAAAGCGCCGCCTTAGCTTTCGTGATGTCCTCAGACCCAGCGGGTGGGTAAAGCACAGGATCACTTGATGTTTGACGGCAGGTGAGATTGTACCTGGCTAAGGTGTTTTCATTGGCGCGAGCGTATCTCCTTTATGATCTTGCTTCCTCGGCTGTAATGGCCTTTTTCGATCGACCAACCATTTGTCGACTGTTACTGTTAATTCGCTTTTAATGTCTGCATTTTGATATAATACTGCTCAATGATGTGGTATGTAATTACTCGCACAGAAAAACGTTTATAATCTGGTAAGAACTGTACAAAATATGTATTATAGAACTTTGCAAACAGCAAAGAAGGAATCTATGACAGATTATTAAAATAGAAAATCTATCTGTGAAGATAATAATTTGCATTCTTTCGATAGTTTACATTTTGGTGAATAGGGCCGGCATCTTTTCAATTCAACGTGTAGTGCTCAGTTTAGTAGTAAATATTGAAGAAGGGGGAAGGAGAAGGACACTGGAGGAGAAATCAACTTTGCAGAATTTTTTGGTTATTTATTATAGTCACACAAATATAAGGTGGTCGCGGGAACGTTAGAACCTCTTTTGACTTTGTTAGTTTTGGAGTTACGTAAAAAAGTTTAGAAATAAAAGTTATAGAAAATCACATGTGTTTTCCAAAAATCGTTTCAGAAAAACAATTGAAAGTCGCATTTTGGAGATATGAACTTAAACTTCTTTTTTTTTAAATGTCTGTTTTTACACCATTTGAAAGGCCACAAAAAACTTTTTAATAGTATATAAGACATAATATTTATCTTAATTTTTTTTTGTCTAATTTACTATAAATTGACAATTTATCAAATTAACTGTGGAAAACAAACATAGGTATGTAATTTAAAGTAAACCATATGTTAGTTACGTCAAGATATTTGTTGGTGTAGGTACTTTATTTTACCGAAAATTGAGAATTTCAATGATTGCTATATACCTATTCTCTGGACTAACATGACCTAATAGGAACGGAATTATAAAAAGCGCTGCCTAAGGAATCACTATTTCCACATCCAGATTTTCCATCCAAGTCTCTTTAAAGGGAGCATATTTTGACTATATTTGCACTCTAGTAGGTATAATAAGTATAATTGGTCATAGAATTTTAATAAAATTTGAGGCATAAAAAAATTTTAGGCGTTGGTTTCTATATACGCAAAGTTTCTAGACACTTATTAGCTTGCTCTATTTATTTTCCGCAATTAACCCCCCTCCTCCAACTCCAACAACGGAATCATCTCAATTAGATGTCATTACATACATGCGTGTGCCAAATTTCAAGTGAATATCTCAGTTTTATTTTATCAGCCCCTTTAATAATGGAGTGCAGGGTGGTGGAGGAGTTGAAAAATGTTATCAAAAAATCTGAGGCCTTGGCTTCTAACATATACACCAAATCCCAAATTACTGAACTGTTAATCAATCAATTTCAATCAATCAATCAATTTATTGGTGTTAATTAACAAATAATTTGTTGTACACAGGTCAATATAAAATATTACATTTACATGGTATAAATAAAAATATTTAACAGTATATAATATATTATTATAATACATTAAAACGTCACTATTACAAACCATTAAGCTACAATAACAGGACAATACAGAAGACTATTGGACTCCATTAAGAAAGTTTGTTTCATTAATATTGTGTACTAGAAATTCATTTATACTGTAGAAAGCCTCCCTTATTAGGAATGTTTTTATCAACTGTTTATATCTCACCTCCGGTGCGTTTTTTGCCCTATTTGGGATTTTATTATAAAACCTAGGACCATAATAATTAAATCCGCAATCACTAGACTTTAGCCTGTTACAATCAATTATGATATTTTCCTGATTCCTTGTATTATAATTATGTATATCCTCCTGTTTTTGATAAGAGTGAATGTTTTTATACATATATACTAAACAGTTAAATATGTATAGTGAAGGAAAAGTTAGTATTTTCAATTCTATAAATTTATTTCTTACATCATCTCTATAGCCCAGGCTTGTGATTATTCTTAGCGTCTTTCTCTGCAAGCCAAAAATTCTAGCAGCTTGAGATGCATGTCCCCAACTTAATAACCCATACGTCATGTGAGATGTTATTAGTGAATAATAAGCTGTTAGCAGGAGTTTAAATGGTACAATATTTTTTAGATTTCTCATGACAAATATGTTTTTTGCCATTTTATTTGCTACGTAACCAACATGATGAGACCAATTCAAACTTAGGTCTAGAAACAACCCAAGAAATTTTACTTTATCTGGATTTTGAAAATTGGTCTGTGCGTGAATATCATATTTATTGTTTTTGTCTCATTTAGTGACAGGCTGTTTGCTCCGAACCACTCCCTAGCATTTGATTGTGCCTCGCCCATGCGTCTTTCTAGCATATCCATTTTCTTATCAGTTGTCAGCAGTGTCGTATCATCAGCAAATAGTACTAAGTCGGTTTCAGATAGTGCTTTGTTCAGATCATTTACATAAATTAAGAATAGGGTCGGTCCTAACACCGATCCCTGAGGTACCCCACTCCTGACATACTGAGATGTGGAATTAATATTATTTAAACTTGTGTACTGTTGTCTATGTGTTAGAAATGATTCTATTAAATTGCAGCTGATTGCGTCAAATTTATAATATTTTAGTTTGTCTAGAAGAGCCAGGTGAGAGACACAGTCAAATGCTTTTTGTAGGTCACAGAAGGTGACTCCCACATATTCTTTATGTTCATTTCCTTCAACAATTTTGTATATTAGATGTGTTACTGCATCACTTGTCGTAAAATTTTTCCTGAACCCGAATTGTTTAGCATAAAATAATTTGTTATTTTCAAAGTATTCAGTGATCTGATTTTTTAGGCAGGTTTCAAAAATTTTCGATATAATTGGTACAAGTGAAATGGGTCTGAAGTTATTGTGGTTCACAGGGCCACCCTTATGTATTGGTATTACTTTTGTTATTTTTAAAATGTCAGGGTAAATACCTGCTCTTATACATTGGTTTATTAAACTAGTAAGAGGTATAATTATTATGTTTTTAATACCTTTGATAATATTTGTTGACAAACTAAAGTGATCTTTACTGTTTTTATTTTTCATTTTATTTATTATGTCACGAACCATATTTATACTGACAGTATCGAACCGGAATTTTGAATTTGTTACCTCAGAATTATCTGTCATTGGAATATAGTCGTTATAGGTGCTGTTTACTGAAGGTAAGTTTTTTGTAATATTTTCGGATATATTTATAAAATAATTATTTAGGTCCTCTACATCAACCGCTGCATTTAATGTTTTTCTAGTTTGTTGCCTATTTTTATTTATTATATTCCAATATGTTTTCGGATTATTACCATTTTTATTAAGGATATTTCCATAATAATTTCTTTTGGTAAAATTTATTTGCCGTCTATATTCTGCTTTATATTTTTTTAAATGTTCTTTTAAGTTGACATCAGGAAAATTATTGTACAGTTCACTCAGTAGGCAAACGTTTTCCCTCATTCTTTGCAGTTCCAAAGTAAACCATCCTTTTTTAGGTTTTACACCGCTGTTTATTTTTATTTCAATCAAAGGAAAAGCTTTGTCGATATTTTTCGTCAAAATTGTTAAAAACAACAGAACTTTTTTATTTACATCAAAATTTTCACTTACTGAGTTTACCAGCTTGTTTTACTTATTTTCCCCTATATACCGCCAACCTTTCAACGGAATCATGTGAAAATATAACCTAATTATAGATGTTGTAGATACATGTAGGTACCAAATTTCAAGTGAAAAATCCCAATTTTATTTTATCAACCCTTTTAATAATGTAGTGGAGGTGGTGGAGGGAATTGAAAAATGTTATTAAAAAATCTGAGACCCCAGCTTCTAGTATGTACACGGTGATTCCTTAAGGACGCCCCCTCTTTGGGCCTTAATTTCGGCCTTATATAAAAAAATATTCCAATAACTATTCAATCATTTCGAAATGATTTTTTCTCAGAAATTCCAAAATTTTATAGAAAAAAAATTGAAGGTAATTACATTTTCTTAAATGGGACACCCTATATCTTTTTAAATATTCTGATAGAGTATTTTTTCTGATTTCAAAAATATGTCACTTATATCTGTTATTTTTAACCGTTTTTGAGTTATTAATATTTAAAAATCACATTGTTAAAAATTAATTCATTAATTTTTGTGGGTAGGTCATGACTCAAAACAATAATTTTGATTTGATAATGTGATTTTTAAATATTAATAACTCAAAAACGGTTAAAAATAACATATATATAAGTGACATATTTTTGAAATCAGAAAAAAATACTCTATCAGAATATTTAAAAATTTATAGGGTGTCCCATTTAAGAAAATATAAATTTAATCTAAGTATAACTTTTTTATTTTACGTTCCATTTTTTTTTCTATAAAATTTTGGGATTCCTGAGAAAAAATCATTTCGAAATGATTAAATAGTTATTGAAATATTTTTTGATATAAGGCCGAAATTAAGGCCCAAAGAGGGGGCCTTAAAGAATCACCGTGTACACCAAATCTCAAGTTTCTGTACTCTTACCATCTTGCTTTATTTATTTTCTCCTATTTACCCCTACTTACCCCCATCCCTTCAACGGAATGATTTTAAAATGCAATCTAGTTCCAGATGTCATTATAACACATGCGTGGACCAAATTTCAAGTGAAAATCTCAATGTTATCAGTCCCTTTAATAATGGAGTAGGGGCAGTGAAGGGGTAGGAAATATTTTTTAAAAATCTGAGGTTTTGTCTTCTAGTATATATATACAAAATTCCAAATTTTGTACTCTTACCAGCTTTCTTTACTTATTTTCCCCTATTCACCTCTATTTACCCCCAACCCTTCACCGGATAAACAGCGGCGCGTTTAGATAAATTGGGCCCCTAGGCGCTGTGAGATTTGAGGGCCCCTCGATTAAAAAAATAATAGATCTAAAGATTTGAAGGCAAGTATATTTTTACAAATACATATTATCATATTATTTTTTTCAGGCTTTCTATGTTAGCAAACTTGTCAATTTAAACGTTTGAATTCAAAGTTTTGTGTTTCCTCTGATTCAATATACAGAACAGACAAATTTTGAAGTCGTTGTTGCCCCGAAGTACTTCGTAGGTTGTTCTCAATTCTTTTGAGAGCCTAAAAAGTGCGTTTGCATGAGACATTACTGACCGGAATGGTCAAGTAAATACGCAAAAGGGTTTCAACATTAAAAAATGTCGCCTGAAACACATTGAGAATAAAGGACCCCGCAGTTTTTTATAGTAAAAATAGGTTTCAGTCGGTTGTTCTGAAACTTGGGGAAAATTTTCTCCTGGGCCCCCTGATTAAAATTCTATTTGATCACCAGTCCAACTGAATTCGATTTTTTTATCTAGAGGCAATTGAATCTGTGAACATCTTCGAAGGTCTACGTAAATGTTCCATAAAAATTTTGAAAATATTCAGGCTCATTTTTTGGAGAAAAATAAGCATCTTTTGTCTCTTGATGTTTTTTTTTCAAAGTGCTTCCTTCTGCCGGAAAAAATAACAAACAAAAGAAATATTTTTTTGTAATTTTCTTATGGGAAAAGGAAGCACTTTGAAGCTAAACACCAAGAAACAAAATATGCTTATTTTTGTTCAAAGAACACGTCTACCGGTTTTCAGAATTTCTTAGACAAAAATAGTTTTAATAACAATAATTTTTGTGGTCAAAATGAATTTTATTCAGGGGACCCAGGAGTACATTTTCCCCAAGTTTCAGAACAATCGACTGAAACCCATTTTTACCATTAAATACTGCGGGGTCCTTTATACATTTCAGCAGGCGATTTAAGCCGGAATATATCAAAAATTCATGCAAGTTATCAGGAGATAGCTCGGAATCTATGTCGGCTCTATAGGTTGATACTAATGCATTGATCATTGCAATGCACTGATTTTTAGCTTGTTTTGCATCTTTATACTCTTTTTTCAAATTTTCTTCGTCTTCAGATTCTTTTTCTATTTGCTCATCATCGCCAGATTCACCAGAATCGTTTCCTAATGGTTCTTCCTCTCGCAGTTTTCATCACTGGTTTAAAAATCAAAATTTTCTCAGTTATTTTCGTGGGTTTTCTAGATTGTTCTGTCTCAGGCCTTGAATTTTCGCATCATCATCATCGGTATATTTATTTTCATTAATGTGAAATATACCGAAAAGCTGATTCGTCATCTGGCACGTGCCGACTGCCGAAAGTTAAATAGTAGCGTCTGAGGAATTGCCAAATTGGTCTGTTAATTGATTGCATCTTTTTTTAATACAATAAAAAAATATGTTCTAAAAATCAATGAATGAAAGTTCATTGAGAATTTAGGAATCTGTTTATTGATATAATATATATATGTTCATTAATACAATGTACACATTTATTGTTACTACGTAAACGTACATTATATTAATAAACGGATTCATCACTTTTCAGTCGATGAACTGATTCATTAATATTACGAACATATTTTTTTCAGTGTGATATGGATTAAAGATAAAAAGATAAAGATTAAAAAAATGAAAATACGATAAACACAAACAATAAATTCCTATAGACTTCTACGTTGAAATATGAAAAAACTTGAAATCGAAAGGAAGAACTATAAAATGATTTCAAATTCATAAATTCAAATGATATAAAATGTAAATAAACGACAAATGTACGTGAACACATACTCGCGTGAACCCTTCTTACGTTTCTATTTTTGTTGTAATTGAGATCTAACGAGGATGATATGGAAAAGGGAAGAAATGTATTTCATGATAGTTTTAATTATCATTATTGCTATCGGTAAGGCGAAAATAAATGACGACAACAAAGAAATAAAATATTTACATCGTTTCTTTACCTCAATAAATCGGGAAATGGGGCCCCCTGGAAAAGTGGGGCCCTAGGCGCGCGCCTAGTGTGCCTAGGCCTAACACGCCTCTGCGAATAAATTCAAAAAACAATCCAGTTCTAGATCTCGTTATAATACATAGGTGTATAATGTTTCAAGTCAACATCTTAAACCGTTCCAGAGAAACGTGCGCAGAAAAAAGTTACGGACTGACCAGACCGACAGACAGAAATTTTTATTCGCTCAAGTTTAAAATCTCGACGTTATATGACATTTTATTTTTTTTTACGATTACTATACTTCCAATCCACTACATGTGGACGTGGAAGTAATTAAATATCTAGTAGAGTTTTTAGGAAAAGTACTATGGTTCATATATCATAACATTAAAACAAATTTTTTAAGGCCTTTCAGATATTAACATTAACCTAATAATTTTTCATTCGTGCGGTTGTCGATGGCTGTTATTTACCGGGGTACTAATAAACAGGGCTAGTAATGACATAAGCGCGCACGGGCGCGCGTTCAGTATGATCCTACTGTACCAACTTTAAATAACACCACACGTTCACGCAGCCGAGGTAAATTTTAGAAACTGTACGGACTAATAAACCTAATATACCTAATAATAGTTTAAAACGATTTTTTTCCAGAAACGTACCTAGTTGTCGCTGCAAGGCGTATAGTGTTCAGCACCACCACTTAGCGTTACGTGTGGTGCTCGAGCCTGCGAGCAGCACTATGGTCGCCGGCCCTGTTGGTGAAAGTAAGAGTTAAGGCACTCTAAAATGAAATATTTACAAAACATATACCTATTCATTTTAGGTGGCCATTTTCAAGAAAGAGGCAGCCGATAGGGAAATATTTAGTCATTTTGGCAATATCTTTTTTTCTTACTACTTGTATTTAAAAAAACTATAAGACTACCTAAGTAGAGCCATAACAATACTGTTGCTATGAATTTTCGCTCAATAATTTCAGTTGTTTGCAAAATAGTTTGATTTAAATTTAAAAATTATGCTAATATTCCTATTTTGTAGTTTTAAATCTAATGGGCTTGTTCCACGATATTCTTTTTATATGGTTTTTATACTTTTTCATATAGTACTCGATATTCTCATTATACACTTAAAATTTCGTATTATTAACTTTTTCCGTTCTCGAGATATAAGGAGTTGAATTTAGTAATAGTTGCAAAAACCGAGCGCTCATTTGTGACGTCACAATACGCAAGTGACGTAAGAAAAATGGCTTTCTGGGACCTTTCAAATTCAACCTGAAAAGTCGAAAAACATGGAATTTTTAAACGCTGGTAACTAAATAAATACGTCGAGTGGAAGTTCGTTCTATGTGTCTACGGAAAGGAGAAGTTCGGCGATGAATTATAATCGTAAATAGCAGGGTCGAAATCGAAAGTTCGTTCTAGCAGGAGCGAGAGAAAATTGTAATTTTTTGACATTTCAGCAAATTGTACTCCCCTACTGTCAAGTAGTAAGCAAAACAAACAATACTTCGAAAACACTTATAATTATAACCAATAAGGAGCATCAAGTCTATTGAGATCGCCGACTCTATGCGTATAGTGACGTAGCGCCTGGCCACGCCCCATTTTCGCGAGATGGAAATTTGTAATAGTTTTTAAGATACTAAACGTGCGAATAAGATTCTGATATTTTGCAGATCCATTAATTTATACTTGCACTTTCGATTTGTGAAATAAAAAAAAAATGCTGAACAAGCCCATTATTTTGGAAACGACTAGAATTATCGACTGAAAATTCGTAGTAATAGTCTTGTTATGGTTCTACTTAGGTAGTCTTATAGTTTTGTTTAAAATATAAGTAGTAAGAAAAAAAGTTATGATCAAAAACAATAAATATTTCTCTATCGGATGTCTCTCTCTCTTGAAAATTGCCACCTTAAGAATGAAAATCTAATTCAATCAATTTATAATTTTACGTCTTCGACAACCGATATCTGGTTGCCCTAGAAAACAAAGGTTATAATATGAAAGTATTTACACAAATCTGACTCAAACTTTTATATTTAGAAGGACTCACCTTAAAGTTCATCTGTCGTTATAAATCGCTTAGCCGTTGAAACATTTTTGCTCTTATTATTATGAGCTTTTCATAAGGACATAAAAATATTTCAATTATTAATAAATGTAAAAAAAATCGTAAAAATAATGTTGGAATTAGTTTCAAGTGTTTAGTTAAAATTTATAAAAATAATGTTGAAATTAGTTTCAAGTGTTTAGTCAAAATATTAATGGATAAAAATAAATAGAATTCATGTATTTATAGTATTGGAGCATGTATACTCTACGAAATACCTAGAATAAACATACATTTCGATGAGTCTTGAACTTTTTGTATAATTGTTGCACATTCTATATATTAATTAATAATTATTTATTTATTTAGTTAAATACGTAAATATACAATGCAATGCTATAATTAATAACTTTTTTATTTATCGTTATCGATGGATTTTGTTAAAAAATCAATATGGTTCTTTCTCTAAACAACACTAATTTACTATCCAACTTTCAATACAATCGGCGTTTTCTTTCTTTAGTTATCGTGCTTACAAGAAACGTGACGGACAGACGTACAGACGGCCAGACAGACAGACAGACGTTTTAAAAGTTGTTCAGAATTCGATCACTAACACAACGATATGACTTTTTTTCTTTACGAGCCATACTTACGGTTTTAGACATGTGTCAATCAAATGCGAAAAATTCTCTTCTTTTTCATATTTACGAACAGTACATAATAAAATAATGAACACTGATTTTGTTAGGAATTCCATCCACTATATTATCGACAAAACGAACTAATAAATTTATTATTTCCATTATTATTATTATTTTTAATTAAAATAGAATGAAATTATGGAACATAATATAGGATATAACAAGGATTATCAAAACGCTTCACCGACATAGATAAAAAGTTCATGGGATATTCTTGAAATAACGTTTACGGATAAAACTACAATTTAGTTTAAAAAAAATATCTTTTAGTTTTTCATATCGTAGGTTCACCTACATTGGCCCGATTCGGGATACATATATACGCTCAAATCTCGAACGAAACATCGATTTCGCTTTTCTAAAGGTGCGGTCGATTTTGCAAAATGTATTGTATTGTCACGTGTTTTCACCCTTTTTTGGAAACTACCCTCCAAAATTAAATAGACACTAGTGACATTTTTTTTGGAGGCGATAACTAATCACGTTTTTAGACCCACAAGTTTGCGAACAATTATTATACCAAATTAAGCAGCGACATGAGAGCAAAAGGCAAAAGCTTCTAAGACAATTTATTATGAAATAGGCATGGAATCTGGATTTCGAAATGCATTGAGGTGGAAAATGTTTGATCTTAACAGTAAAAAACTATCTGTTATTAGGTATTTGAATTTTATAATAATTCTTTTTTGATGTCGACTATAAGTTCTATTTACGCCGTCAGTGAAACTTTGGGTTTATTGGCAGAATTGTACATACAGAAAACCGTTGCTGAAAAAACCTACTCACAAAAAAAAGTTACAGACAGACAGACCGACAACTAGACAGGCCGACAGACATGCTTCCTTTGCTCATATATAACATCTCTACGTTTTTGACATTCTAAGCCTATTTCAACAAAATTTGTGGGATTTTTTTTACGAGTACTATACTTCCACTCCACTACGTGTATGTGGAAATAAAATAAGAACATTTTACCAGAATGTCTATATTCTGGTATATAATAGAGAACATATTTTTCTAACAATTTGATGGTCAATTTATTTTTGTCCGCTATTTTGAAAATTGTGTTATGTCTATCAAACAATCAACAGTAAACTAACGGCTATAATACAAAATTAAATCTTTTAAAAATACCATATTCTACTTTTATATAACATACATGCATTTGTCTTTTATTTAAACATTCACATGTTCAAACAATATTTCTGCTGATTTATATCTATTACTTATCAGCATCAATCAATAAAATCTTTTTTGCAGACCTGACGAAAGGGGAGACAGGGGATTCCTTCCGGGTACGGATTTTTAAGAAAGGCCTGTGCTTCAGAGCCTCTGAAAGAAAAATTTGAAAATTTTTGAAAAATAAAAATCGTATGTAACGTAATAGTACAGGCAAATTAACAATTTAGGGTAACAAAAATTAATAAAAGGATCATCTCTGGGATTTAAGTAGGTACTAATCTGGAGAATAAGATGATACATTTTTTGCACTTCCAAGTTCCGGGAAAATTTTTAAAAAATTGGAAAAACTGTTTGATTTTCGGTTTTTTTGCTCTAGTGGCCAAAATAATGAAAATAGAGAAAGAAGTTCCCAACAAAAGTTGTAGGTCTTTTTCTCTACAAACAAGGTCTTACTTAAGCCGTTTAGAAGATAAATCGAGTTTTCCACTTATAGTTTTAAGCCGCTTCGAAATGCGCGAAAAATGAGAAATCTCCAGGAGTTTCGCAAGACCGGGCTCATCGATTGATAATTCTTACTATTCAGAGCCCCTAAAAAATGAAAATAACACAAAATGTAGAGAAAAGTCTCAGCTTTAATGTGGAACTAATTACAAAATTCATAAAAAAATTTGTCAAATAGAGAAAGTGTCAGTAGATGGAACTTTATACAGTTGATCCACAGATTTATTCATATCTTTGCCGGGAGTCGTTAGAATGATAATTCATTTTGCTTATATATTCTTATATAATGATATATTAATTCAACTAATATTTTATTGCAATTACTTTTGTTGGAAAAATATGCTTTGCGATCAAAGTAGAGGGTATATTTCTCATCGATCAATCACCTCCAAATTTTTGAGTTCAATTCGCTAATCTTAAGTAATAATAATAATAGCAGAGTCTTAATTTTTGGATTATAAGTACAATAAAACATATTCCTTCGAATGGCTTTAGAGTTTTTTTAAATGCGCGCCGTACTTTTTGAATTTGTTTACATTATTTATACACGTTCAAAAAATGCACAATTATACAGTAAAACATATACAACTTATTTGATTCTTAACATTCTTCAATGAAATTTTCACGAAATATAGATTAAAGTGCGTGGAATCGAATCCATGCATTGAAAAAGCACCCATTGTTACGCGAGAAATAGGCAGGATGCATAAAACTCAAAGATGTGAATAAATCAACTGTATAAAGTTTACTAAGCCATCTTCTAACACTTTTTTCTCTATGATGAAAATTTGTATGAATTTTGTGTTTAGTTCCACATTTAAGCCGAGATTTTTCTCTACGTTTTACGTTGTTTTCATTTTTTTAGCGGCTCTGAATAGTAATAATTATCGATCGATATGTCCAGTCGTACAAAACTCCCAGAGAATTCTCATTTTCCGCGCATTTCGGAGCTGCTCAAAACTGTAAGTGGAAAACTGGAGTTATCTCCTAAACGGCTTAAGTAAGACAAAAATTTGTAAAGACCCATTTTGTAGAGAAAGAGACGAGCTACAAATTTTGTTGAAAACTTTTTTCTGTATTTTCATTATTTTAGCCGTTAGAGCAAAAAAACCGAAAATCAAAAAGTTTTTCCAAATTTTTTTGAATTTTCCCGGAGCTTGGAAGTGCAAAGAATGCATCGTTCCATTCTACAGGTTAATAACTACTTAAATCTCAGAGATGATTCTTTTATTAATTTTTGCGAGGTTTTTACAACAGTTTGCCTTCATTGCCTGTACTATAAACTATAGAATTTCGGCCATAGAAATTTATAAATGATTTCTGCTCTAATAACACAGCCACAAAAAAGTTCAGACCCAGAAACCAGACCTACCAATGTACCAATCTTTATCTTTATCAGAAATAGCATGCTATTTCAGACAAAATCTAAGATAAAAAAAACCCAACGATAAAATAAAATTCTGATGGCGGCTACGAATTGAAGAGGTCAAAATACATAAAGATTGATAGGTCTAGTTTCTGGGTCTGAACTTTTTTTTGTGTGGCTGTGTAATTTATGTTATGAATGAATTTACGCTGCGTACACAGATTCGAAATGATGCAGGAGAAATCATAATAGAGCGGAATCAACGCAGCATATTTTCGGAAATTCTCGACCTCGAGATGATCCTGGCACGAATTTTCGCACAGGAATTAAAAAATAACGGGCCCGTCTTTTCCCTCCGGGCACGCATTTTCTCTCCGCACGGTCCTGCTTGTTTGAGATATACCCAACGAAAAATAGAATACTATTCAGTACCAACACAAAAAGTTGACGTCACAGCCCACTTCAAACTGAAAAATCTATTTTTACAATTGTAAATTGTGATTAACTTAAAACAGGAAATATTTGGTTTAATTCTGAAGGATTTTTAGATTTGTTCTTGTGTGAATGTTAAACATGTCTCTTAGTCTCTTGTATATATAAGAGGATATACTGCAAATTATTTAATAAGTTGAATGATTTCACTACATAATAGTGCGGTTTTATTCTCCAATAAAAAAAGGAGTCAGCGTTATTTTCACAAAATCATCTGTGTATTCAAAGAAATAGAAAGTTGTTTAATTCCATTGCATATGCGAAGTGAGAGATGTGAGATGTGTAACCTCGCTTCAGCTAAACTCCTGAAATGCTGGGAAACGATGCGTTATCCTGAATTGATCCTTAGTGGCTAGGCGTGTCCGCATTATGAGTTAGCACGCCCGCGAACGCCATTGGGAGAATCTCGGTTGCGGATTGGTGCCCCTTAGTGAGGTTTATATTGCCGTAAACAGAAGGTATTAGGTTGCCAAACGACCGATCTGGGCTAGAGGGTCTATGTAGCAGCACATTTTTGACAGTATTTTTTGTGTTTTACTAGCGAAAGTAACAGTATAGGTATATTTGCAATTTTATATCGTTTCAAGGTACTTCTAAATAAAATTGAGTAATTGAACAATGATTAATTAATAATAATAGGCAAATGAGATGCCACCCTAGCAAATCGGAAAACTAACAAATAATATCATATTTTTTAAGAGACAACTGGAAATTTCAATCAAGTATAAAAAAATCTAGTTTTATTTTTTATCACACCGTCCAGGTTTGTTTGAAATTCTAAAAATTTGAGCAAAATAGGGTAACATTAATACTTGACTCCAAGACCATGAAGTTTCCCATTATTTCTGATGGGTAAAAGACATTTTTCGTAAATTTGCGATAGAATGTTTAATATGTAGTAAAATAAAAATTGCGTACAAGGCCTCTCTTCAGAATAGTCCAGATAATACAAATTAATCATTTCTCCTCAAGTGGAAGATAATAAGTTTCGCGGATGATACGGCTATATTTTATACAAGTAATGATTGCCAAAGTTTAAAAATAGAGGCTGAGAAAAATTTAAAAAAAAAAATTCTATGGATGAATCATAGATTACTAACTATAAACTACACTAAAACATTATTTATGCCGTTTACTACTTCACACGACAAACTACTTCACACAGCTGGAAATTGATTTAAGTACAAAAGTAGTACATATAAATTTAACAGAGAAGATAAAATATCTAGGTGTAATTATAGACTCACACTTAAAATGGAATCACCATATCGACCACGTGGTAAACTAATTAAGAAGTTTATTAAGTAAATTCAAATACCTTCGAGAGATTTTGGATATTGATCAACTCAAATTATTATATTATGCCCTAGTACAGCCACACATTAATTACGGAATCTAGCATGGGCAGGTATAACGAATAATTACTTAAAAAACTAGAATCAACACAAACATGGTTACTCAAAATTATATTTAGAAAAAGTTATACTTACCCAACAACCACATTGTTTGAAGAAAGCGAGATATTTCACCAGAGGTAACTCTTCTTCTTAAGTATGGCTATTAATCTGCATAAAGGTAAGAAAAACATTAATCTTGCCAGTCATAGTATTGAGACAAGGTCAAGAGTCAATTTGCAACCTGTAATTCCTAAAATGAAAAAAAGAAACGATAAGTGAGAGTCAGAGAAGCTATAATTATTTAATTTTACGTGTATACTCAAGTATTACTATAAATTTAACGAGCGTAAACTGTCTTACCTCACATAAAAAAAATAAAAAATTGGCTAAAATTAACACTAAGCACAAAATACATGCTATCATTGACAGAAATAATTATTTAATTCAAATTCCATAAAATATATTACAATAAACAATCTTGCTGCCTTATAAAAGTTAGTGGGAGTTTTAATAATGAAGATAATAATACAAATTTTTAAAAAATCAAAAATAGTTAATAAATAAATAAATTTAAATAAAAAAGTTTCTATCTGAAATAAATATGTGTATATGTGTATATTATTTAATCCTCAGTTTTTTGTTTTTGTGATTGTTAGTTAAGTTAGATAAGTAAAATATATATGGCTCATAATTTCTGTATACAATGTACATCTCTTTTTAATATATTTTTTTTCAAATATTAATACTTAATTGATACAACTGTAAAAAATAAAACAGTAACAACTGTTGTCCCAAATTGGAATAAGTTGGCTATACCCACCACAAGGTTAACCTTTGTGAGTCTGCCTGTTTATTTAACTCCATTTATAATAATTATCTCGCTATGTATTTATGTACTGCTGTTTCGTGGTAAATATATTATTACCTATTTATTTATTTCTTTCAGCTTATTACTGGTGCCCCATTATCCAGGACTGAGTCCTAAGGTTTAGTGTTGGTTGTTTCGTGCTTATTCCATAGTACAGTACCGAGTAGAGCTATTTTTTGTACTTGCGATGGACAGATTTTTCCTGGTAACTTTTCGATATTATTCTGGAAACCTATTTTAACAGTACCTAGTGCCTCTACTATAACAGGTATCACATTGGTTTGAGTGCTCCACATACCCGATATCTCTATCTCAAGGTCTTTGTGTTTACTTATTTTCTCGGTCTCTTTGACAGCGACATTAGGCCAGTTGCACATATATATGTTGACGACAAACTTGTTTTCGACACGCTTTCGACAAATAATGTCCTTTGAAATTCGAACAGCGTTGTCTCGTCGTATATGATTCTTGTTTAAAACATGTCGTATCTTGTCTGCAACTTGTTTATTTGATGTGGGTAGCTTCATTAAAATCTTAGTGTTATAAGAATAAGGACATGTCAAAGACATGTCGAACACATGTCGAAAGCATGTCGTAGACAAATGTCGCATAAATGTGCAACCGGCCTTAGCATCATCTGGTACCGATACATCAATTAGTAGGCATTTGTTCTTAAGCTTATCATGGTAAATAATATCAGGTCGGTTTGCC
The DNA here is from genome assembly GCA_963583905.1 of Stenurella melanura. Classification (NCBI taxonomy): domain Eukaryota; kingdom Metazoa; phylum Arthropoda; class Insecta; order Coleoptera; family Cerambycidae; genus Stenurella; species Stenurella melanura. The sequence goes on along the minus strand of OY757311.1, from coordinate 21,730,914 downwards.
CTGATTGAGCGGTCCGTAATAACTGCTTTGTCGAAGAGAATAGTGACTTGATCTGTTTCGACGACTTTTTCAGGTTGATGTTCATACCAGTGCCCAGAAGTTGGTACGTTTATATGTTGAAGCATTAACCAGTGGAGGTAACTTGCAACTTGATTATGTCTCCGCGTATATTCTATTGGGGCTAGCACGGGACAGCCAGATGTTATGTGGCTTATGTGTTCTTCATGTTGATGACACATTCTGCACTTGCTATCAATATTTTGATACAGAATTACTCGTTTGTGGTACCTAGTGTTTAATGCCTGATCTTGGGCGACTATTATTATGCTTTCCGTTCCTACCTTTAATCCCACACTTCCCATCCGTTTCATACTTATTTTCGCTTCCACGTTATTTTTATTTAGGTTATTATAGAATTGACCATGGAGTGGCTTGGATTCTAAGTTAACGATGTTCATTTTATTTAGTGCTTTTTTGATTTTTTTCTTTAAGCTTTCAGATGTTGTAGTCTCGCTCTCTTGTTGCAAGTAGGTTCTTTGTATCTTTTCGCCATTTTTTATCACGGAGTGCATTGCTTTAGATCGTTTATGCTTTTCCACAAGTTTAATGAGCTTGTCCTTAGTTTGTTTAATGTAATCACAAAGCCCTACTACTGTACTTTTAAAAGCATTTTCTAATTGTACCAGACCACGGCCACCATCATTTCGGGGTATACAGAGTCTATCTACGTCTGTTTTTGGATGGTGAAATTTATAGGTGGTCAGTATCTTTCTAGTTCTTCTATCTATTTTCTGGAGTTCTTGTTCTTTCCAATCAATTATCCCAAACCTATATTGTGGCACTGGTATTACTATAGGCTGTTGATAGCTAGGACTTTGTTCTTTGCATTTAGCTGTGTACACAAGATAATTCTTAATCATCTATAGTACTCCTTACGAATTTTTTGTTTCATGCTTTCGTGATGGATGCCACCACTCTCTTCTACGCCTAGGTATTTATATACTTCATTTTGATCAAGATTCTCTGTCTCTTTGTCATCATTAAGTTGACTCTTCGACCCTACATTTGTTTTCCCCCTATTTATTGTAATTTTCGAACATTTATCCAGACCGAACTCCATATGTATCGTTGAACATTTTGACGGTATTGAGTTCTTGATCCAGCTGCCCGTTGTTTATCGCGTAGAGCTTTATAAGACCCTTTTATAGAGCCCAAAAATGACCTCATATGTGTAAAATGTAACCCGTATTTTTGACGTTTATTATTGTTAATTTGCGATTTTTTTTTGTTTAAATTATTATTAATTAGTTACATTCTAGTTTGTGTGAATATTTTAATGTTCTTTAAATTGTTTAAACAATTATAATTTAAATTTTGCTATAAACTCAATAAAACTTTTACCCTTTTTTAATTTCACAAATAATTTTGTTAATTAGGAACTTATTAACGAAAGCTGCAAATGATTTAAACAATTTATTATTTTTATTACCATCTTTTTTCAGAATAAAGCTAGAAAGTTGCAATTATTACAAGATTTTCAACTTCTCTTCGACTCTCTACTTATATCTAAAATGCAGAACATTTTTTTAAACCATTGATAAGTGTTTAAACAATTGCTGATGGCTCATCGATTAAATGTTACTATATTTTCTAGATTTGGTCAGTGTCGATGAATAGTTTAAAACAACTACAACTCTCTAGTTTTATTGTGAAAAAATATAGTAACAAAAAAGAATAAATCGTTGCAACAAATGTTTAAATAAATTACAGACAATTCAGACAATTTGAAAAATATTAGATTAATTAATTCAAACTAGAATCTGGTTTAATTAACCATTTGTGCAAAGGAGATCGTCAATATTGTTACGGATTTCCACCTTTTAGGAAACACCCTGTATGAATTCGTGGGTTCTAAATAATTTTAACAAGAGATTAAACACTACTAACACTTTATTTAACAATTTACTGACTACAATACTTGTTTACCTAATAGTTAACCTCACTTTTTACCGAGCGTGTCACTTCTCAAATAAACTTCCTTCCCCGCGCTTGTAATCGCGCCTTATATACTCCGAAATTAGCTCTAGATCAATCCAGAATCTTCTCCAGCCATAATCTAGAAAAGTCCTTGGCTCTTTCTAGAGCCTTTCCAGTCACAATCAGAGGCATAGGCGTACCATCTCCTTTTCCAAGGGGGTGTAATTCATAACACTGCCCCCCCCTTAAGCCTGATCGTCCCGATCAGGCAACTCAGGATCACCAGTGTATCTCGCCAGCCTGTTCAAATGCACGATCTTCATCTTGGACTTTCTGCTTTGCTGAATCCGATAGACGACATCATTAATTCGGGTAATAACAGTGTACGGTCCATCCCAAGGTGATTTCGGTGACTTTCGTTTCCTCCGCTGGGGGTTGTACAGCCAAACTAGCTCTCCCACCTTGATGACCTCCTTTGAATTACCCTTCCAGTCATATCGAGCCTTCATTCGGTCATTGGCTGGTGATGGTTCCGCTATATCGTTAGCCAACCTCTTGAAAGGAGCTCCGGCGTTGAACTGCTTGTTTTCACCCTTACTTCCAGTCTGTGGTCCCTTACTGGCTGCACAAATCTTGCATTTGCGACACCAAGCCTCCACATCCTGACGACTTCTTATCCAATAAAATCGTTCTCGTATTTTCTTCAGGGTCCTGTTAACACCGAAGTGTCCATCGGATGTTCCTTCGTGCACTTCCTGAAGCACCTTCGCAACTCGACACCTGGGAATCACTAGACGCATAACCAGCTGTTTTCCATCCGGGCTTTCCCATGCTCTCCGCAACAGCCCGTTCATGACTTTCAGTGAGTCCCACTGCGCCCATAGTGCCTTCAGCCCCACTCTTTTGCCCGAAACATCCTTCCATTTTGGACGAGTTCCCCTTTCTTTGGCTCTCAATATAGGCCCAATTTCCACATCGTTCAATTGTTCCTGTCTGAGCGCTTCATCTGCCTTATCATCCGGCACCTCCACCTTGACAGTGTTGACTGCTCCCGTGACCTGCAGTTTCTCCCAGTGGTTGTGCTTGCAACCTTCCTTGTACCTTCTTCCGGATGAAATGTTTGCATTTCTCTCAGGTTTCGTTTTATCGTCATATCCTTGTAGTGGTGGCCTTTCTGTAATGCTCCGAAGCTGGGAAATCTTCACTTCTCTAGGGGCACCACGTTTGTTATCTGTCACAGCCTCTCTGGTAACGGCTTCCTCTGGTTTTCCCCTTGGCTTCACAGCATCTCCGGCCTTCACTCTCTCCAAGCTCCTCTGTGGACATTCAAGCTGGATATGTCCTAGTTCCCCGCACCTGTAGCATTTCATACGCCGTCCACTTGGCCTTCCACTACTTTGTTTATTCTGTGTCTCTGCCCTGTTTCCAACATTCACTTTCCTCGAGTTCCGCTGTCGACAGTCTCGTTTGATATGTCCTATCTTGCCGCAGTTGTAGCATTTAATACCCCCGCTTGGCTTGCCTTGTCTTTCTGCAGTATCCACTTGAGCCAGTAACTGATTGAACATCTTATATATGTCGGCCAACATAGCGTTCTGGTTCTCCTTTTCAGACTGCGATCTTTCGAGACTCATAGCTTGTACTCTTGGACTCGGGGTATCTTGAAGGACAGCTTCCACCTCGAGTGCACGTACCAACGCTTCGCTGCTGTTCTGGTATCGAGATAACCTGAGGACTCGCCTGATCTCATCATCCTGTATACCATCCAGAAAAGCATCTACTGCCAGTTGATCTTGGAATTCCTTCGGTACATCCGGGTAAGCCAGGTGAGCCAGTCTCCACACGGCAGCTTCAAACTCTTGCAAACTTTCCCCAGCCCCTTGAACACGTGATTTCAGCTGGGTCTGGTACACTCGGGCAAGGTGTTGATCGCCATATCGTAGATCTAGGGCAGCTTCTAAAACTTTAAAATCCCGTTGTTGGTCTACTGGGATTGTCTGGAGTATTTCCAATGCTTGGCCTCTTAATGCCACGATTAACGCCATAGCCTTTTCTTCGTCATTCCAGTTGTTTGCACTCGCTGCTGCCTCAAACTGCATCTTGTAAATGGTCCATGAACTTTGGCCGTCAAAGGAGGGAGGTTCGAACAGCTGATCTGATAATACCACTTGCTGGCTTCCTCTATCCCTCAACTGTCGCTTAAGCAGGTCTATTTCCTCTTTGATTTCACTTACTTCTTCTTGATGCCTTCTTTCTAGCCCTTCCAACACTTTCTGGAATTGTGCAAATAAGTCCTGTATTTGCTTTTCAGTTGCCATACTTCTGGTTGTTATAGGCATACGACTACGTTGAAATCAAATAAATTTAACAATTACGTCACTATCGGTAATGGGACTGTCCAGAAAAACCTCAAAACGGCACGAAAAAGTCTTATCTAGAGTCTTCCTCACTTAACCTCTAATGTCCAAATAAAATGTTCCAAAAATGTCTCAAAAAATGCACTTGACACTATTTTCCTGTTCGAACAGCGAACAACGTCCAGTAAATTAGTCCTCTGTGTTAGCACCAACTTCGAGAATACACTGCCAAACCTTCTCGAACACTTCCGAAAAATCCTCTTGTCAAAATCCCACTTCTGACACCAAAATGTTACGGATTTCCACCTTTTAGGAAACACCCTGTATGAATTCGTGGGTTCTAAATAATTTTAACAAGAGATTAAACACTACTAACACTTTATTTAACAATTTACTGACTACAATACTTGTTTACCTAATAGTTAACCTCACTTTTTACCGAGCGTGTCACTTCTCAAATAAACTTCCTTCCCCGCGCTTGTAATCGCGCCTTATATACTCCGAAATTAGCTCTAGATCAATCCAGAATCTTCTCCAGCCATAATCTAGAAAAGTCCTTGGCTCTTTCTAGAGCCTTTCCAGTCACAATCAGAGGCATAGGCGTACCATCTCCTTTTCCAAGGGGGTGTAATTCATAACAATATGAACAACAATAAGTGCGAAAAAACATGCATTCTTTATTTTTACCATCATGGGGTAATTTTTTGGACCCTTTAAAAGAGGCTTATGGCGCACTCGTTTAAATATTCCCGACGTATTCAACTATTCGCTCTTTTAAATATTTTAAAGTGTTAATGGTAGCTTTATACATCAGGGTTTTAAGATGACCCCACCAAAAGAAATCCAAATTATTGAGATCAGGGGATCTTGCTGGCCGTTGCTGAGCAGATCCTCCGCGACCATACCGGGTGAGTCATGAATTGCGCTCGCCCCGATATTTCCTAAAATATTTTGAATAGAAAATTGAAATTTGGAGGCCTTATTACACGACTAAAATGACATCTTTTCAATAAAAAATCAAGTTTGGTGCACATCCGGTTTGACCGGAAATGCTCATAACTTTCGATTTTTTAAATCGAACACCCTATATATTTTTACATTTTTGGAATCTAGAGGAAATTTTGAATACAATACATCCGTTTTGGTCACTTTTTGATAAACATTAAAAATTTTATTAAAAAATCTATTTCTGAATCCAGAGTGCTGTGGTGCACAAAATATATTTTAGTTTGTGTGCTACGTTACTATAAAAATAAAAAGACCAATATGATTGCATTACTTAATTCTCTAGAGGCGTTTAAAATTTTTAAATGTGATTTTTACCCACTAACTCGGTTCTTTTAAAAGGGAATTTAATCGTTCACCAACATTTTTAAATACCTCATTTTCATACGAATCTAATGATACGAACATTTTGAAAATCTGCTGAGAAATATTTGAGATTTCAGCCAAAATACAATGCAACCAAGCTTTTAGAAACATGCGGCTAATAGATAATAGATTAGTGGGCTTTGGAAACTAAAACGGCACATTTCTGTGTAAATCTGGTAACCTAATAACATTGGAAAAATCATAGTAGCCATTGAATGTAATAAAACAATATCGGCTGTCAGACAGACTCGTGTAGTTACAGGCAATCTTGAGCTATCAAACATTTAATCATTGTGAGCGCAAAGAACGTTACAATTAAGTTTAGCATAGGTATGTGGAGGTAAACACAATTACATCCACAAGGACATTTGCAATAGAATGCGACATCAGTTCGGTTTTCAGAGTTTTATTTAAATGAACATAAATATGGGGCCTATAAATAAATAAAAATCAATTCCGTTTGAACAATTAAACTTAAACTAGGTAACAGTAGGTATCTTTAAAATAATTAATATAATTAAATCATAAATTGACATTTATAGATATTGTTCAAAATGTCCACCATTTTTTTCTATACACAATTCGGCTGGCTCGAAAAGAGGGCATTTTAGTCGTGTAATAAGGCCTCCAAATTTCAATTTTCTATTCCAAATATTTTAGGAAATATCGGGGCGAGCGCAATTCGTGACTCACCCGGTATACGTAATGTATTGTCGCCATTTCTGCATTCCCTATAATTCATCATATTTACTGAGATATTCGAATAAAAACAGTGAAAAATTAAAATTAATTCAAGGAAACGCTAAAAATCAAAAAAATAATACGATGAGATAGTGTTGAACACCAATAACTTACTTTGTGTCAACAAATATTGTTTTGAAAGTAATCTTTGTAAAAACGTCATTTATTCCAGATTTGTGTGTTAAAAAAATTATTATTATTTGTCAATACTGCTAAATGAACTGTGCGCCTATCGAAAAAAATGAAAGAGATCGTTTTCATGTAGAATTAACCAGGCTAATCAGCAAAAATATCCACATGGAAGAATGTCAGTGGCGACCACTTTTTTGGTAAAAAATATCAGAGGACATATTTGTAAGGACGCCGCTGGTGGAGCTATAAAATAACTTTTCTAACTAAAATATGTGGTTTTATATCCTATGTAATAGTAGAATTAATTGAAAATAATATCTAAAGTACTTTTTGAGATATTAGAAAATAAGGACAAAAAAAAATTCAACTGTAGCAAAAAATTTAGGCCGTTGCGGACATATGTTCATATGAACTTTTCTTCATAAAGGTACCTAAGGAATCACACCCTGAAATATTAGCATGTCATTAAGGAACACCCTGTATGTGAAACCTCATTGTCTTGAAGATACGTGTTAATAATATCAGCCGATTTTGCTTACATTTAAAAACCATTATTTTGGGATCTCTTACAAAGGGAGAAAAGATAAATATAAATATGAGCCCCTAGTGACTTCTTACATCAACTCTCATTATACAGTGTGTCTTATTTAAAATGAAGACACCCCGATATGTTCGTAATTTTTTAAAATCCAAATTTGGGCTTTGGTACAACTGTAGTCCTATATAAGACGTACATTTCGAGACTACCAACTTAAATTTAAGTAACAAACTGAGACAACGGCATCTCCCCAAATAGGGCCCATTCCCGATATTTTGCTTCGCGTTGAAGATATCGAAAAAACTTATTGGAAAAAGTTGTTCAGAATCTAATTTTGAGCCCCAATACCAATTTCATTATGAAATTCGCATTTTTAGTTTTTTCAATATTTTCTCGCAAAGTCCAAACACGGTTACAATTTTGGTTTCCAATTTAATAGGATGCCATGGAATTGCAAAAAAATTATTGGACAAGTGTCGATTTGACAAAAAATACATTTTAGGAGAAAATAAAACAAACTAACTTTTGGTAACTGAAATAAGTAAAAAAAAAACAAACAACAGTTTAAAGTAACGATCAGTGTTTGAAATAATTACTCATTACATTTATTTAACTGAAAATTTTAATTAATTATCGGATATAGCTTTTCTCAACTAATCCTCCTTCAATTTGAAGACATTTCTCAATTCTTTTACGATTATGTTTGGCTACTCTGCTCTGCTCTGGAATGCTGATTTTGCGACAGGTTCATCTTATTTCAGCACAAAGTTCTTCTCTATTTCTGGGCCTTGTTTTGTAAACTGTATTCTTCACTGTTCCCCAGAAATAAGAATCTAATGGTGTAATATCGGTTGACCTAGGAGGCCAGAGTTCAAAACGACTACTTCTTTCTATCCAGCGCATTGGAAAATGTTCGTTCAACCACTGACGAACATTTATGGAATAATGTATTGACGCACCGTATAGCACCATCTCCCGTCACACATTAAGAGGAAGATTTTCAATTGCGTACCATAATTCCGTATCGAAGAAATTAATGGTGAGCGTTTACACCATTTAACGAGTTATTAAAGAAAAACGGATCAATTATTCGGTCTCCTAAAATTCCACACCATACGTTTTCTTTTCTCTGAATATTGGTTTTTATAATTAATAAACCCAATGAGGATTTTCTGTGGCCCAGTATCTACAGTTTTGAGAACTTACCACCCCATTAGTATAAATGTAGCCTCATCAGTAAACAAAATTTTATTTAGAAACTTCCGGTCGTCTAAAAAATTTCCATGGGCCCAATAGCAATAATCTAACCTTCCATTTTCATCACCTATCAAAGTGTTAGGTAGAGAGCAGACTGTATAGATTTCCTATGAATAAGATACGTGAAAATCTTTATGTGAGTAAGTACTACCACAGACATACAGAGAGACACTTTTCATTTTTGCAAATTTTGCCCGCGTCATGGACTTCTGACGTCACGTCCGATCACATTTTTTTGTGCCATCGAATACACGAATAAATTTAACGTCAAAATATAGGTTTTGAGGCATACAATGAGATTGTAGTGGGCTACCGGGCTTAATTTGCCCGCAACCCTGAGACACTCTCGATTAAAGTATTTTTTTCTGTTTTCTTAAGTCATCGAAAACATGAATTATTATTTTTTTAAGGTAAAGTACAAGCCTTCCAGTTATTAAAAACAATAGGCTGCCTCTTCTTATTTACCCGCATCCTCCCATTTTGACGTCACTTTCGGTAAAATTCCATGACGCGGGCAAAATTTGCAAAAATGAAAAGTGGCTCCCTGTAAGTCTGTGGTAGTACTTACTCACCCATACAAATTTTTTTATGTATCTTATTCATAGGAAATCTATACAGCCGGCTGTCGACCTATGTGTAAAAATCTTGGTTTATAAGGCTTGATTTTATGACGTATGGAACATATTCTAATTTATTCCTTTTCGATATTCAGTTGAGACGCTAAATTTCGTAGACTCGCTAATGGATTCGCTTGATTTGTGGTTAAGATTACGTTATCGCGGATGTATTCGAATGGGTTGATCATTCTGGGGCCTTTTATTAACACTGCCAGTTTCTCTGCTAGTACGAACTCCATCAACAAATAACCTTATTATTTCGATTATTTCCCTTAAATGAAGACGCATTTTACGATTGTACACTAGAACTTTACACTATGTTTGTTCATTAGTGTTGATTTATAGCAACTTTGAAACGCGTTATCTCTCTCACACTCACATTATTTGTGATAGCACTATCTTTATTTAACTGCTTGAAGCTGCTTTAAATCAACACAAATGAACAAACCTTATTACTCAAAGTTTTGTCAGATTGACATTTATTTTCATCATAGTTTCTGTTTCCGTGGCATCCTATTAAATTGAAAACCAAAATTGTAACCGTGTGTGGACTTTGCGAGAAAATATTGAAAAAAGTAAAACTGCGAATTTCATGGTATTGGAGCTCAAAATTAGATTCTGAACAACTTTTTCTAATAAGTTTTTTCGATATCTTCAACGCGAAGCAAAATATCGGGGATGGGCCCCATTTGGGGGGCAGCCGTTGTCTCAGTTTGTTACTTAAATCTAAGTTGGTAGTCTCGAAATGTTCGTCTCATATAGGACTACAATTGTACCAAAGCTCAAATGTGGATTTCAAAAAATTACGAAAATTTCCGGGTGCTTCATTTTAAATGAGATACACTGTATCAACGACAAAAATTTTGGAGCATTATTATTTCATAAAAATATATTATTTAGTCGCGTCATTTTGGTATTTTACCTCAAAAAAAAAGTACAGGGTCAATTGATTTCATTTTTGTTGCAAGGAGTTCAGAAAAGCATTTAGAAAAAACAGTACCTTTTATTTTTTTGGCGGAAATGTTTGGTTTAAATTTTGGGCCAATAATTGGCCAATATTAATGGCCAATTTAATTTAATTAAAAAATCTGTTATCATACACAAAATACTATAGAATTAGACGAAAATGGTTACTCGGGGGTTTTTGAGGTCGCTGATCACCGATCTGAAGTCCAATTTGGGAAATTCAAAATGACGGACCGCAAATCGGGCCATTTTTCGTAGGAAATGAGAATGGATATCTTGACCTTGAAAATCTCTGCTAGGGGGTTTTTGAGGTTTCTGATTACGAATCCGAGGTCTGATTTGGTAAATTCAAAATGGCGGATCGGAAGTAGAGTCAATTTATCAAGAAAAACTCGTATCATTTTCGTTTTTTGACGCAAAATGAGTACTCGGGGGTTTCTGAGGTCGCTGAGGTCTAATTTACGAAATACAAAATGTCGAATCGGAATAACAGTCCATTCCTCCGAAAAACTCGTTTTCTTTTCTTTTTTGGGCTGAAAGTGGGAACTCGGGGGTTCTGTTATCGCTGATAACGAATCTGATGTCCAGTTAGGTAGAATTGAAAATGGCGGACTGGAAGTAGTATATTTTTCAGGAAATACTCGTATTTTTCGTACTTTTAGCTCAAAAAGTAAAAAATACGAGGTTTTCCGGAGAGATTGACTGTTCCTCCGGTCCACTATTTTGAATTTCGTAAATTGGACCTCTGATCCGTAATCAGCGACGTCAAAAACCCCCGGGTACTTATTTTTAGCCCAATAACGAAAAAAATACGAATTATTCCTGATAAATTGACTCTATTTCCGGTTCGCCATTTTGAATTTACCAAATCAGGCCTCGCATCCGTAATCAGCGACCCCGAAAACCCCCGAGTACAGATTTTCAAGGCCAAGATATCCAAATTGGACTTCAGATTGGTGATCAGCGACCCCAAAAACCCCGGAGTAACCATTTTCGTTTAATTTTGTGGCATGTTGTGTATGATAACAAATTTTTCAATTAATTTGATTAAATTTGCCATTAATATTGGTCAATTATCGGGAAAAAAAAAATGAAACCAAACACTTCCGCCAAAATATAAAAGGCACTGCTTTTTCTAAATGCCTTTCTGAACTCTTTGCAACAAAAATTAAGTCAATTGACCCTTTTTTTGAGGTTTTCAGATTTCTCATGCTAAAATGACGCGACTAATTCTTAATTTTGTGACTATGCTCACAGTATCAAAGATTAGGAGAGGGACTCACTTGTATTTATGGATCATGTTTTGCTCAACTAGAATGACATATAGGTATATTAAAATTACCTGTAATCTCGACAAGTAATATAATTTATCTAAGTACTAAATATAATAAAATTAGTAATAATTTCTTGCAAAAGGAGCATAAAGTGTGTCAATTAATTTTGAAATAGCTGACCCAGTAACATGTTAGTAGGTCGCCTAATCAGCATTTTTTCGCTTTGTTACCTGTATGAAAATAGTGCAATAGCTCATCATGACCTTTCCTTATATATTGTAATACTTGCTTTGTAATGAATTTTAGTTTGTGGACGAAATTTTATTTACTTTATATGTATTTTCGTTCCAAATGCTTTCTAATACTTCCCAACTTCATAAATGTATTATGAGTGGTTACAATTAATTTACACAAATAGAATTGCCTTAACTTTCAAATATTTCAACGCGAAACTTGAATTTATTCTATGCTTTTCACTTGCTAACCGGCAAAGAATTTAACCTTTCAGTGGTCGCGCGATTTTTTTTTACTTTAGTGGTCGCACACGGTCTCAGACACCAGCTTAAAAAAATACGTTTAAAAGTAAAAATTCAGAAATAATTTTGAAGGGACCTCGAAGCTATATATATGTAATTAATAAATGTTAAGTATTTTCGAAATATTTATTTTAGTAAACCATAATTTTTCAATGTACAAAAAAAATAAACAAAATACTGGCTCATCCTATATATACTTGAATAACAGAAGTAAAGATTCTCATAAAACCTTTGTTAAAGTAAACTTGTCTTTTAGAAACATAAGGGAATCTATTTTTGTACATAAAAGTCTTTGGGTTCCTTCTAAAAAAAAGCATGCAGGTTATAAAAATCATAAAAATGTTTCCTTGTTCTTACATTTTTGGGTGAACAATGTTTGCTCCATTTCGTTTTTTTATCTCTTCCCATAAAAGATGGTGCACTTCCATTCATTTCCCCACCTTCATTTTCATCAAATTCCTGTTCTGTATCGCTATCTTTTGATCTTTCATAAATGTTGTCTTCCTCTCCGTTTCTTCTTCGTCATCATTATTCTCCACTGGGTACTTCTTCGAACAGCCTCAATATCCTTTCTTGCTCTTTGTTAGAGTCAATATTTATATAAAGTTAGGAAAATAGAAGGTGAATACTTACCGAAATATATATTACTTCCACATCCACGTAGTGGATTGGAAGTATAGTAATCGCAAAAAAATTTTCAAAAATTTGTATTCGTGAAATGGGTTTAGAATGTCATGAAACGTCGAGATTTTAAGTTTGAGCGAAAAAAAATTAATTCTGTCTGTCGGTCTGTCTGTCTGTCTGTAACTTTTTTTTTGTCCGCACGTTTTCTCCGGAACGGTTTAAGATATTGACTTGAAATTTTGTACACGTATATATTATAACGAGATATGGAACTGGATTGTTTTTTGAGGATATCCGGTGAAGGGTTGGGGGTTAAATAGGGGTAAATAGGGGAAAATAAGTAAAGCAAGCTTGTAACAGTACAGAAACTTGAAATTCGGTATATGTATTAGAAGTTAAGGCCTCAGATTTTTTATAATATTTTTCAACCCCCCACCACCCCTACCCCATTAATGGGGTTGATAAAATAAAGTTGAGATATTCATTTGAAATTTCGTACACGTATGTATCGTAACGACGTCTGGAATTAGATTATATTTTGAGATGATTCCGTTGAAGGGTTGGGGGTTAATTTGGGGTAAATAGGGGAATATAAGTAAAACAAGTTGGTGAGACCACAGAAACTTGAAATTCGATGTATGTACTAGAAACCAAAGCGTCAGATTTTTTTATAATATTTTTCAACCCCCACCAACCCTACTCCAATATGAAAAGGGTTGATAAAATAAAATTGAGATATTCATTTGAAATTTGGTTCAAGTATGTATTATAACGACATCTGGAACTTGATTATATTTTGAGATGATTCCGTTGAAGGGTTCGGGGTTAAATAGGAGTAAATAGGGGAAAATAAGTAAAGCAAGCATGTAAGACTACAGAAACTTCAAATTCGGTGTATGTACTAGAAGCCAAGATATCAGATTATTTACATAATGAATGAGGATAATTGCGTGTCGAATTGTTCCGTAGATGTCTGTACAACTTGGCTGCCAATGTTAAAAGAAGAACTTCACAAACTTAACATTGTATAGAAACTAAAAAACTGTTAACTATATCAACAGTTCTATGTAAATAGTAAGTATCTATGGATATTGAATATAACAAACATTCTTAGAGCTGTGTATTTGTCATACACAGCAAAAAAGATTTTTCAAAAAAGCCTTGAAAAAGGAAATAGATTAGATTTCCGAAACGTCGGCGAAATATTTAATTTCAAGTTTTTATACTTATTTGTGTTGTTTATTTATAAAAAAACCAACCTTTAACTGATCCTTTGACGTAAACGTCACAGGCGTAGAGGTTTTTTACCAGTAACATACTGGTTAATTGTGATATATTTTGTAGATTCCCATAGCACCGCTTAGAAAGAAAACATACATGTGGCAGGAAATCCCAAAGAATTGAAGAAGGAAAAAAAAGGGAAGTATTACTTAGTTTAAAATTCTGCAACAATAAAAAGGCTTACTCTGGCTAAAATAAGGTAATCCCAGTCCACGCAAAAGGTTCAACCTTCTGTGGACTTAATGTTTGTTGAATCTCAAACTTGTACGAAATCTAAGCACTCATTGTAATCTTACATTTTCAATAAACTTTATTATTATTATATTTTAAACAATCTCGACTTTGTCGGGCGAAAGATATAGACAGAGGAAGAATTCACTTCATCCTGTCTATATTGAGAGGAACTTGCGGACCAGGTGGCATGTCTGCAAAATGGCGGCCTTCTGCATAAGGTAACGAAGAACCTCCGGTGTTTCTAATTGTACTAAGTAAAGCGAAGGATTATGTGAACAAACTCCTTCTGCAGATATTACCAAAGGCACAATTCGCACGTCACTTAATCCCCATAAGCGCTTAACCCATTAGCGCCGGAATTATTTTTTTTTAGTTTTTAATATATTTTTTGTACTAGGTGTGTTACACTGGACAAAAGGAACAAAAAATTATGTAAACTTTTTTTTGACAGATTGACAGGTAATGAGATATTGGCCGTTGCCATATGGCAACGCTAGGCGTCTGGGCTACCGTAACTTAAGAAAACCCCAATTTTGTATATTGTTCTAGATAATTATTAAAAAATTAAATTTACATGACTTTATTATTAAAAAACTATTTTATTACAAAATTTAGGATACACAAAAATATTAAAACATATTTATTGTGAATGAAATGGGACAAAAGTCTATGCAAAGACCAATTTGCACACAAACAATTTTGTTTTTTTCAATGGTGTGACGAATAAAATAATTGATGGCATCAAATCTGACAGTATCTAGATATTCGACTGTCTGATGCTGCAGGTGACGCTGAAGGTCTCCCAGTTGCTTTATGTGGCACACCATATTTCTTCAGATAGGCATTAGTAATTTCTCGTTTATATTCAAATTGTGATAATTTTCGCCCAGATTTGTTGTATGGTATCCAACTGTTTTGCAAAGCTAAATCTAAAAGCCAGGTAAGTATAGACCAGTATCACTTTCTTCCACGTATTCCAATACGAGAACAACTGACAGTTTGATCCATTTGATCTGTCCCTCCCATAAATGAGTTGTATTTTGTAATGAGTTTGCGTCTTGAAACCATGACAGGACGTTTGAATTTTTGTGAAAACCGTTCTGTCTGGGTATTCTCTTGTGTGCCATGTGAAGAAAAAATCATAGCAAAAGCGGCATTATCAAACCAACGTACATAAAAATTACCATAATTTGCTTCTATGGCTGATTCGTAATAACCACGCTCTTTTTATAGAATCTTTTTTAATTGTTAGGGGACATAATTTTAGAGTTCTGTTTTCGCGGATTGTGCCAATTGCTGAATAGCCACGAAATTTCATATATGAAAATAATGCAGAGCAATGCAATGTCCATTGCCTCTGCTAAAGTCAACTGCCCCTAGAAAGAAAGAAAACCTTTCAAGCTACTACAAACGCCTAGCGTTGCCATATGGCAACACCCAAGTTTGAACAGCTATATCATATGTAATAAAAGCTATATTTTTTTTTAATTGTTAAAACAACAAAGTTCCGAGTCTATAAAATACCATCATAAACAAAAATATATTTAAGAAGCACTGTATAGAAAAATATAATACTTACATAAAACATACATCCATATTTTCGGCCATTTGTAATTCACCACAAAATTGTAAACAAATGCTTAAATTACTGTCAACCGCAGATTAATTTGCGGAACATGTGCCAAGTTAGGCATGTTTTGACACATAAAATAACATATTCCCCCACTCTTAGCGGCACGTATAACATACAGGGGTGATATCAAAAAGAGACGTGTTTACTGTTGCCGTATGGCCACGCACGGCGTTAATGGGTTAATTTCGACAGCAAAATTAACATATTTTCTGCACTTCTCTTGCTCAGTTTTCATTATGTTGTGTGTGAGTGGGACGCCGATCTCAATAATCTTCGCATATTTTTCTGTTTTGTTGATAAGCAGTATATCCGGTCGGTTAATTATTATTATTATTATTATTATTATTATTATTATTATTATTATTATGTTCCCTTTTTCTCAGATTGCTCTGGTTTGTAAGCAGTTTACATCGGTCCGTAGACAAGATGCTCCACTTTTTGCATGCGTTATTATTATTATTATTATTATTAAAAAATGTCACAACTCTCTTTTCAGTTGGTTGCATTCACACTAGGGAAAGAATTCACTTTATCCTATGGTGAAAAATTTTCGGACCAGATGGCAGGTCTGTAATATAGTTGCTTTCTGCATAATCTTACTGATGTGTTGGGGTAACTGTAATTTTTCCAAGTAACTTGGGAGCCTAGTCGAAACTACTCCTTCCACTGAGATGACTAATGGGATTATACTGATATTTTTTAGCTTATTATTATTATTATTATTATTATTACTATCCTTTCTCTCGCACTGAGCGGTACTTTATCTCATATTATTATTATTATTATTATTTTTTTTTTCCGCGTTAGCGATGCTGGACAGTTCTCCCGTGTCTCCGATATTCTCACAGGGGAAGCGCCAGCGAATTATCTACAACCACTCCCCACATCCCGCAGGGTTAGTGGTTGTAGATTCCAGAATCGTGTGCCCTAAGTAGACGCAGGGACCCTAAGACGACTGCCTTCTGCATTTGGCCTGCCAACCATTCGGCTGATTTTTGGCAGGCCGGTATGGTCTTCAATGCTGAGAGCAGCGTAGGCCTCATCCCACCGAGAACGCCGATTATCAGGACGACCATCTTGACCGAGTAGTCTGGGTATAGCGCTCGGAGCTCATACTGGAGATCTCGGTATTTGGTCCGTTTCTCCTCCTCCTTCAAGGTGATGTTTGTCTCGGCAGGTGCCGAGAACTCGATGACATACATCACCTTGGTCTGGTGGTCGAGGAGGACTATGTCAGGCTTGTTGGCTTGAATCAGCCTGACGGTCGGGAACGAGTAGTTCCAATAAATTCGGCACTTTTCGTTCTCGACAACGGACTCGATCTCTCCGGAAACATAAGGCAGCACTGGTATTTGGTCTACCTCGTACGAGTGCCGAAGATGGTAATACAGCACTCGTAAAGCCGCGTTATGTCTGTGGATGTAGGCCGAAGTCGCGTAAATCGGACATGCAGATAGTAAATGCATGAGCGACTCCGGCGCCTGATGGCAGGTCCTACAATTTAGGTCGGGGACCTCTACACCCATAACACGACTGCGGTAGACCAAGGTGTTAATAACACCATCTTGGCAGGCCACAATGAATCCCTCGGTCTCCGACTTTAGCCCTGCTGACCTCAGGAATGAGAAGGTCAGCTTTGTCGATAAACCCAGTGTCTCTATGTTGTTGTAGAACACTCCATGCATGGGTCTATCGACGTGCTGCCTGAACAGATTTCTCTGCTCGGCAGCTTTGATTTGGGTTGTCAGGGGATTTGGCGGAAGCTCAGTTACTGACTGTGCATCAGCACCTCGCCTGCCTCTTCGCCTGAAGTCGAAAACGAGACCGAGATCATCTGCGGCCCTGCGTGCTGCCTTAAATAAAAATCCGCCCACTCCTACGGTTTCATGATCTCTCACTAACCGCAGGAGTGGATCTGAGCTCCTCAAGATGTTACATGCCATACTCAGCGCTACTCTGCGATGCATGCACTCCAGGCTCAAGAGTCCTCTGCCCCCCCGTTGACGTGGGAGGTACACTCGAGGAACGGACGATCTAGGATGAATGCTTCTGTGAATATGCATCATCTTGCGGGTATCCCTATCCAATTGACGCAGCTCGTCTACTGTCCACTTGACTACTCCAAAGGAGTAGAGCAGAATCGGAACGGCAAGTATATTAGTCGCAGACACCTTGTTCTTTCCCGAAAGTTCGGAAGACCAAATCTTTCGAAGTCGGTGTCTGTACTTGCCGCGGAGAGTGTCCTTAATTTGTTTTACGTCCTGGATGTGATGTTGTTGCACACCCAAGTACGTGTAGGTCTCTCCGGCATCCAGATGTCTTAGGATGCTTCCGTCTGCCAGCTGCGCATCTTCAGGGAATAGCCCGCATCGTCCTTTCTTGAGGTGGACGACTGCACATTTGTCCAACCCAAATTCCATGCCAATAGCCCGCGTGTACTCTTGGACCACCCTAAGAGAGTTTTGGAGTTCGCCCTCTCCGGAGGCATACAGTTTTAGGTCATCCATATAGAATAAATGGGTGACCTTATGCCTCCGGTTGCTGGGTGATCCACATTGGTATCCGCGGGTTTGACGTAGTTCTACAGACAACGGCAGCAGTGAGATGCAGAATAGGAGAGGACTGTGGGAGTCGCCCTGGAAAACTCCTCTCCTAAATGACACCGGCTCTGTCGAAATCCGCTGAGCACCAGATGTTACGGTGAAGCGGGTTCTCCAGAGTGGCATCAGTTGTCCAATGCATCTCACTATTGGTGCGGGTACCGCAAGGCACTGGAGCAGGTGTAACAATAATGCATGTGATGTTGTATCGAATGCCTTACGGTAATCGATCCACGCCATTGATAGATTACGCTTGTATTGCACAGAATCCTGAGCAATACAGCGGTCTATCAACAGGTTCTCTTTGCAGCCTGCCACACCTTTTTTACTGCCTCGCTGCTCGTGTATCTCTAGGAATACAGGCTCAACTGACCTCAAAGTCCTGGCGTACAAGATACGTGTAAATAACTTGTAGCAGGAATTGAGGCAAGTGATCGGTCTGTAGTTTTTCGGGTTGGACAGGTCCCCCTTTTTGGGGATCAGTACAGTTCGCCCTTCGGCAAACCAGTCCGGAATCTGCTGCCCCTCGTTCAACCACGAGTTGAAAACTCGAGCCAGACGGCGGTGAGTGGTAGGAAATTTCTTCCACCACCAGTTGTTTATGCCGTCTGGGCCCGGGGCAGCGAAGTTCTTTGTGCCAACAAGCGCCTGTTGGACTTCTTCCGTACTGATCGCCGGACACACTTCGTCTTGCCCTTCTAAAAGTCTGTGACAGAGGGCCTCGAAGTGTGCTATCGCTGGAGTGTCATTGTCAAATGGACTCGTAGTCTCGTAGATTCCTTTCCAGAAGGCTTCGACATTCTCAACAGACGGCGGATTTTCGACAACACGCTGTGGCTCTTGGAACAGACGAGAGGGGTTTGTTTGGAACAGATGGTTTTGTTCCATGCTCCGCGCTCGTCTGACCAAAGATTTTTTAATGACCTTAAGTGCTCGAATCCTATCTAGACAGTGCTGCTTGATGGTCTGCAGCACTGTCCGATTGAGAGTGTTATTATTATTATTATTATTATTATTATTATTATTATTATTATTATTATTATTATTATTATTATTATTATTATTATTATTATTATTATTATTATTATCATTATTATTATTATTATGTAATGGAATAATACCTAGACTTTAAAATAGAGAAAACAGAGGTTTCATTTATTTTTAAATCGAAACCAATGTTAAGCTTAAAAGTAATGACAGATGCTTTGCCCTAGATTACATTTACGAAGGAGGAGCTGGTCGATTAGCCATGACCACCGGGGCCCCTATGGATCTATTGTGGTAATGCTTTGCCCCATAAAATATTTTATTACGATCCGATTAAGGTAAAACTACTAATAGATGACACCCCGCATTTCTAATGCCAATAAATAAGAAAATTTTAAAGAGCTGATTTTAAAGCTAAAATATATCTCACGCATCACGCTAAAATACTAGTATCGGTAGCACTGCTCAACATTCCCGCTTACTGTTGCGTTGTGTGGTTTATTGCAGTAATTGGACAGTTCTTTTAAGGGTGCGCGGTGTCAAATTTTACTGTGTTGAACGTGAATTCTTAACAAAATCTTAAGAAGGTAAGTTAAAAATTATGTTTTTTTGTTTATATTTTGAGTGAAATCGATTTTTGAAGGTTGGGGAATGAAAGTGGAATGTTAGATTATCTGTTTATTCAATTCTACCTGCTAAGTTTTTTTATTATTCATTTTATAACACTCGTGTCAACTACTGGTATAGCTAAAAATTTTAAATAGGAGGAGGTTTTCAAGTCGACCCGACCCGTATGAATGTTGTTTCTTTTTTTTTGTGCCTGTCCAGCGATTTTTTTGGGAATGGCTAGTATATATAAGGTGAGGAGAAATTGGAAAGAAGTATGAGTATCAGATACTACAGAATAATTAAAGTTATGGCGGAGGTGCAGGTTAGAATAAATAAGTATTTGCCCTTAGAGAACATTCGAAGTTATGGTGGAAGGACGGTTGCGTGTAAATAGTCAGGTATTTTCGACATTAAAGATTCAAAGTGGTGAATCAAATAGGGCTGAAATAACTGCGACTGTTTTGTAGATTTGCATGAAATTGGGTCATTAAACAGGGCTGACAATTTTTTTTTTGAAAAAAATGAAGCCGTCTTTAAAAACCGGTCACTAAAAATCATAAAACAAAATTTTACGGGCAGTTCAATTTTATCAAAGAAATGCTTTTAAACTTTATTTTTGGTATCTAGGGCTCCAAATACTTAGAAAAACAAAAGACTTTACTGAAGACTTGAAGACTGCTGCCATTTTTTCAAAATGACGTTTCAGTCAAAGACCGTGCACAGTAAAAGTTTTGGTTTAATAATTCGAAGGCCTATCTTGCTGTGCTAAGCTGTGCTAAAATGTAAATTAACAAAAAGCAAAGTCATAATATTAAGGACGTAGAGAATAGATCAAATTCTCAGTTTGCTAAATATCTTTGGATATCTTTGGTTAAATCATTGTGTCAAGAACTGTTGGATAAGAGTTATCAAAAGTTTACAAACGGGAAAGTTCGAGCAGCATAAACCATGCACTGTTACCGACTTTAATGTGCTGCTATAAATTTCAAATTGATTTCAAAACAAGTTAAGGAGCATATAGCCATCAGTGTTGTAGCAAAGAACATATACTATAATATAGGTACTCTGATATTTTAAATTAATAATTAAATTAATTTAGTTGGAATGTTGATTTGAATGAATGAATGAATGAATGAAATAGTCTTTATTAATTACAAAATTACACAAAGGGTTATCCTCTACTATCGATTAAAAATACAAAAGATAACAGAATAGCAAATAGTCACGGTACAAATAAATACAAAACACATTTTAAATGGAACTAACTAGTAAACTAAACAAATAATGAGGGTACATTGATTAAAATTATTACATTATTGTATCACCTAGGTAAGGTATACATGCTAAGTTAAGGTACTAAGTCTTCATCCAGAAAAGTTTTATATGAACTTAATATATTGTTTTAATTGAATTTTAAATTGTTTTACATTAAGATTTTTCGACACATTGAATCTCGAAGGTTGAACATCAAGGTCGCAGAAGCTAATTCAATGGAAATTCAGTTTTCTTAGTTTTTGAGCTACGTTAAAAACCAAAGAGCCACCCCTTTCACCCCGTTCTCAAAATGCACTCCTAAAAATAGCATTTTGCGATTTTACCACTATTAGATGACCAACTAACGGATGAAATAATAAAAATCCTTTAACGGAACTGTTCCTTACTAATTCACATAGTCAACGGTCTAATGTGAAATTGAATAATAATAATTTTATTTATCCTTTCGATCGTAACACAATGAAATAGGACATATTGTTTAGCAAAACAGTTATTTTTTAAAATAGAAATGTAGAATTATTATTTGAAAATTCATATTCAACATAATAACAGCCATTTATTAAATAGTTTCGCAATTTCTTTTTGAAATAATATAAGGAAGTTATTCCTTTGATTTCGGAAGGTAGGGAATTGAAAAATTATACTCCGGCGTGTAGTGGAGACTTCTCTCGTACAAAGCAGTTCTGCGTTTTTGTATTTTCAATAAATTACAATATCTAGTAGGGTAATTATATAGTTGAAGAGTTGTTTCATACTTGCTAATATTTTCCATATATGTATATGAGGTAGTTGTATATATACGCACAAGGAAACGCCAATATAACATGTTGCGCAAAAAAAACTCTGCATGGCTGAGTTTTCTGTAAGGCACAAATTAATTGAATGACTCGTTTTTGAATTATAATCCTCTCCACCCCACAAAATGACGTTGTACGACAGTACTGAATTAATGATAAAAATAAACATAAACATTTAATAATGAATTTTGGTCTAAGTCATTTTTGAGCTGAAAGATTGCATAGTGGCCCCTACTCATTTTTAAAATAATAACTTGTAACAACAAAAAAAGAAGAATAGCAAATTAAGATATAAACAGACTGAAAACCTAATTTTCATATACAGGGTGAGCCACGGTGGGTGGAGTATTAAAAGTATATGGAGAACGGATCAACCGATTGCTTTCAAATTTTGGTTACCAAAATAATTGAGTATGATCTCTCCAACTAAAATATTTTCGAAAGTGTGGTGTTGCCACTTATACGTAAAACTGGCAACGTCTTCGTTATTTTAAATGGAATACCCTGTATATTTTTAAATTTTTTGGATCGTCGTCTCTTTCTGAGTAACTTTTGTTAATATTTCCCTATACCTATCTCAAGCCGTTTTCGAGATAATAATTCTTTTCTGAATTTATTTTAAAAAATTTGACTTTCAGTAAATCGTGTTTTCTCCTACCTATGCAGCAATTAAAAGATAATTTTTAATCAAATGTTTTGAATATCATACAGGGTGAGTTAGAGAACGCTTCCTATAAGTGACTTAGAAAAGTGCACGAAAGTCAATTTTTTTAAATGGAACGCCCTGTATATTATTGCTAATTCGGAAAGGTGATACATGTACCTATTTAAAAATGTAATATACCCTATACCTAATGCGCACCGTTTTCGATTTATGGACACTTTTCTGTAACCTTACCAAGAATATTAGTCTTTTGGTATATCATAACGGGTGGGCCATGAAATTTTTATGTTGTCATTTTGTAATGACAACTGACATGCTATTTTTCTAAATAAATTTGACGTTAGTGATATTTGCACTTAATTTGAATAGCTTCAAAGCACATTGATTTCATTTACCTCGTCCAATGTCACAGGTTTAGGTAAATATCTTGGTTTTCTTAATGACGAACCAAAATTAATAAAATTCCTCTGAATTCGTAGAAACTTTTTGTTGTTCATCTGCAGAAAATCCGGATATTTCTCATTAAATCTTCTACAAGTTCTGCTGATAATCTTATTGTACTCTCCATGGATAATAAACAAATCCATTAAAACTGTGTTTGTATAATTATTTTCTGCCATATTTGTGCTACAGCTATTCAAATTAAGTGCAAATATCACTAACGTCAAATTTATTTAGAAAAATAGCATGTCAGTTGTCATTACAAAATGACAACATAAAAATTTCATGGCCCACCCATTTTGATATACCAAAAGACTAATATTCTTGGTAAGGTTACAGAAAAGTGTCCATAAATTGAAAACGGTACGCATTAGGTATATTACATTTTTAAATAGATCACCTTTCCGAATCAGTAATAATATACAGGGCATTCCATTTAAAAAAATTGACTTTCGTGCACTTTTCTAAGTCACTTATAGGAAGCGTTCTCTAACTCACCCTGTATGATATTCGAAACATTTGATTAATGGAGGAGATGCCCCCAGGCCTTGCCTAGCACCAACTAAAAAATTATCTTTTAATTGCTGCGTAGGTAGGAGAAAACACGATTTACTGAAAGTCAAATTTTTGGAAATAAATTCAGAAAAGAATTATTATCTCGAAAACGGCTTGAGGCAGGTATAGGGAAATATTAACAAAAGTTACTCAGAAAGAGACGACGATCCAAAAAATGTAAAAATATACAGGGTATTCCATTTAAAATAACGAAGATGTTGCCAGTTTTACGTATAAGTGGCAACACCACACTTTCGAAAATATTTTAGTTGGAGAGATCATACTCAATTAATTTGGTAACCAAAATTTGAAAGCAATCGGTTGATCCGTTCTCCATATACTTTTAATACTCCACCCACCGTGGCTCACCCTGTATATATTTACCAAATTCCGCCATCACTTCAATTTATGGCGGAGTCGCCGGTGGTACAAACACGGCCTTCTTTTCCACCGTTTGACTTATATAGTTCATGTTCTATGGATTTTATCATAAACTTCATATTACCATCGATACTACATAGAATGTGATCCCCTTTGAATGGAAACACCCCTGTAGAAAGTGTGTTTATTACCAAATTTTAATATCAAAACTGTTAAAACCTTTATAACAAAAATTAAAAATTAAATTAATTTCAATTTTCAAGGCGTACTATGATTCTTTTTTTCTACGTAAAAATGGTCTTTGGTTAGCGATTTTTCTATAGAAAATCTAACTATACTGGATTCAGAAACCTTTAAAATGAGTAAATACCTTTCGTGAAAAAAATTGAATAATGACGGATTCATGACAAAATTGATGTAGGTAGTATTTTTTATGGAAACAACTGTAAAAAATGTGTTTATTACCCGGTTTTAACGAAATTTAAAAAATGTGTTTATACTATAAAAACAGTTGCTTCATAACAAAAATTTAGAATAGTTAGATTTTCAAAACAAAATTTGTCCATTCTTGACATAATAAAATCACAATAAGTCTTGAAAACTGAAATTAGCCTATAAATTTAAGGTTAAGGTCATAAAGTCAAAGTTTTTAGCCTATTTTTTTAGCCCCTTTAAAATCATACATTTTTTACAGGAGTGTTTGCATTCAGAGTGGGTCACACTATATATATGCAAAATTTCAAGGCAATAAATCAATTAGAAGGTCAAGGTTTTAGTCTAGATTTTTTTAAATCCCTTTAAAATCACACATTTTTTATAGGAGTGTTTGCATTCAAAGTGGGTCATACAGTATGTATCCAAAATTTCAAGGGAATAAATCAATTGGAAGTGGTATCATAAAGTCAAGGTTATTAGCCTGTATCTTTTTTAAGCCCCTTTAAAATCACACATTTTTTACAGGAGTATTTGCATACAAAGTGGGTCACACTGAATGTATGCCAAATTTCAAGGCAATAAATCAATTGGAAGTGGTATGAAATTGACTTGCAAGATTTAAACTAGCTGACAAACCTGAAATTGAATAAGAGCTTGCAAAAACGGATTTTTTGTCGCTTCGGAAAAAGTGAATCGATGGTATAAAATAGTTGTTGTTAAGTAACATCAAAAAATGCTTATTTAGCGGTAAACACTCGGGAACATTTCTTATATACAGGCTGTCCATTTTATCAGAACATGTCGCTAAATATGAATTGTGCAAAAAAATATTTATACTTACTATACTACAAAAGTTTTGTCGATTTTTATGAGCTGCAAAATGGTTTAGAGGCATTTGAAATTTAGTGCTATGATAAAAATCTCGAAAATACGAACTATGTCTAAGTCAGATATCTTCGTTATTTGAAGGGCTACGAAGATACTCCTAAGGCGATTTATTTTTGCAAAATTTATAGATAAAGAGATACTGTCTATATACAGGGTGTAATCAGTTTCATGTAATTAAAAAAACTGGTAATGGGGGCCGACTAGACAAACAAAAAACTTTTCCCTCTAGGGACACTTTGAAAAAACTGACCTAGGTCAACCTTTTTAATATTTTTTTTAAAAATATTAATGTGGAAAATAATCGAGAACCACCGCTTTGCTTGGTCAATGAACTTGTAGTTCCCAATTATACAACTTTCAAATTGTTATAAAAAAATGCAAAGGCCTTGACTCATCGACCGCCTTTGATGGACCGCCTCAACCGAACTGAGGCAATTATAAAGAGGTAAATAATTCGTTATCTTTTCCTGTACAACTGCAAGCAAATAATGGCCGTAGAAGTTTAAACAGAGCATTTCTTTACATGTGTGTCTTTTAATTTGGAACAAAATATTGGATTAATGTTTATAATTCAGAATATTTAAATGTGATTTATTAACGTTTGTAACATAAATTAGTGTCCTGGGTTAAAAGCTTACCTAAGTAAATTGTTCGAAATCTGCATCTGCATCAATACACAGTTCGGTACGTCGAATTAAGGACATGCGTACTCAGTTCAACACTAAACAATAAACTATCAACTAACGTTGTCAATAAAGAAAAATAAAAGAAAAACTTGGTCCAAAATCCAAAACGGAATACAAAAAGAACGACCAAGCAAGTTGTACGTAATCAAGAATTTAACGACTTGAACGGTAAAGTCAATAAAATAAATCTTCACTATAAATACACAGCGACCCGAAATTCAAAAATAACAAAAACAACGAACGGCGGGTTGGACGTGTGTACATAACGAAACACCCACAGAAACTAAAATATGACACAAGGGAGAGTCGGAGTATAGTTTTCTTCAGATCAGATCTACTAAACACTCAGAAAACGTCGACGTGTATTTCATCTTATTTACCGCACCGCTAAAGACCGCGGACATTTTATAGCTATCTACACAAATATTGAGTATCATAGGCAAAGACACGCGCGACGATCTAAACCTACATCAATATTCCAGCAGTTCTCAAAAGATTTTATTGAAAATTTGCGAAATTTTTGTTTATTTTTTTTTCTCCAAAACTATGAGCTCTAGACCCCATGTTATATAAGATTTTTTGTTTCTCTTGTCGTTCCCTACCACCAGTTTTTTTTAATGACATGAAACTAATTACACCCTGTATATATATTTCAGATTTCGAGATTTACTCTTTAGAATGTTAAGAAACATATACGAAAGAGGCGGTAAGCTGCCACATTAAATAAAGTAATTTCCCCCCTTTCCAACAATATCTCACATGCCAAATTTATTCATTACAATTAAGCAAGCAATTATAAAAACTGATTTAAAATTACTTAATTTTATCTTTTTAAATTTTAATGCATAGGTAACTTATACCACATGGCCACATGCTCCTTCCACTGCTCTAATTTTCTACAATGTTATTGTTAGAAATAATAATCTTTAACAAATCTGTACGGCGTCTATATTTCAAATTCAGATTGTGGATATTAACTTAATAGATCATGTCAAACCCAAGATAGGTACGCTACTGACTGAACACTAAAATTCAAAATAAACTTGTCATAGAACACGCGTCTGCTCTTTGACCCCAGACCTAAGAAGTAAACAGTAAACTCTTTGTTCTCTTGCTGTTTTATGTTCTGTTTAAGAGGCGTTAAATTTTCGATTATAGTTGCAAAAATAACGGGTAAATATTTGTAAACTTTTGAAATCAAGAAATATTTGTATACCTCACGCACAAAATTCTTATAAGAACTACGGACACATAGTATTATTGCATTTTATCATTGATTAATTAGACATTTTATTTATTATCAGATACACAGTAGATTTAGTAGACTGATATTAAAAAAAAGAACGATAAAAATTATTTTTTCTTAAAATCTGTAAAAATGTGTCCCAAATAAGCAATAAGCTACGAAAGAATTGATTTTATATTTTTATTTACGTTGCTTTGCGAGTAGGGAAGACTGCTGTATCTTTTGAGTATAGTGTAACTTGAAACATTACCGGTTTTGGAGTGGTTTTGCCTTCTGTCCAGCTATTACGAAAGTATACTGTGGGGCAGGGCCGCGTCTAACGAGGGGCCATTTCGTGCCACGCACGAAGGCGCACTAGGCCATGGGGCGCCAAAAAGCCAATTTTATAGTATTTCGACTGAGCGGAGGAGTATTTCGGCAGCGGTGCCACGGCGTCCTCTTTGATCTACTAGTTTAATCCTTATACCTTATTATTAGAGTAGCCCTTGATGACCAAAGTGTATGCAGGAATCTATTATTTTCTAACTGCGATACGCAGAGAGCATTATTATCCTCACACCTCACAGTACTAGTAGTGTGTAGTGCTTAGTTGAAAGGTAGGAAAAACGCAAATATTGCAATGCAATCAACGTAAAGTAAGTCCCTAATTTAATTATTCTGTAGGTTCAATTCGGTTTGGTTTTGGCAGACTTAAAGTACCTATCTAGGCCTAGGAATATTTCATAAATAAACGAAAAATATCTGACGAAGGCAAAAGGAAAAAACCGCCCGGACATGAGTTTTACGCGAAACTGAGCGAGACAAAATGAAAGTTCAGTTCAGTTCAGTTTTTATTTAGTTTCATTTGACATATTATTACAGAAAAAATATGTATAAAACAGGTCAAAGGGGTAAGCATATAAACTAGACACGTGACACTTACAAATTGTAGAGATAAAAAGATAAAATTCTACACTAATAGTTATAAAGATAAAACTTAAAAATAATTACAATTATTAAAAATCAAGAAATTCTTGGATTGAATATGGTTCTATATCACAGACATATTGGAAAATTTGTCCTCTGAAATCCTTTTGAAGAATTTTGTTTTTGAGAAAATCAGGCAGTACATTAAAGAATTTGATTGCGGAATAGAATGGTCCTTTCTCAGTTAGAGTTAAATGGTGCATCGGAAATGCATAATTGCTTTTGTGCCGAGTATCATAAATATGATTTAGGTTTAATGTTTTGAAATCAGC
Source organism: Stenurella melanura (assembly GCA_963583905.1). NCBI lineage: Eukaryota > Metazoa > Arthropoda > Insecta > Coleoptera > Cerambycidae > Stenurella > Stenurella melanura. Next base: position 21,702,574 of record OY757311.1, on the reverse strand, counting down.
CTGATGATTTTTTAAATATAGTAAGCAGGAGTATACATATAGTCCTGGTATTGTGAGCATTTTGTTTTCCCTAAAGTGTCCTCTGCACGATTCATAAAATTTTAATTTGTACATTATTCTAACTGCCCTTTTTTGAACTTTAAATACTTTGTGGAGGTCCGAAGAACCACCCCATATCTCAATTGCATACTTAGCGATGGAATAAAAATTTGCATGGTATACCGTTTCAAGAGTCGGCGAAAGGTGCTTTGGATGTATTTTTTAAATCTACCATAGAGAGTATGCCGTCAACTTCTACATCAGTGTCGGCAACAGACACTTCAATTTCAGAGGATGTAGATGTAGTTGAAGAGCCAATGTCAATAGACACTGACAAGGACATTATCCACGTTCCCTTGAACGATCCAGGGACATCATTTTCTCTTGAATTACCAGGAATAGCGCCGCCTCCTGGAGATGATGCTGCCAGTGCCAGTTCTCATTCTGAACGACATCCTGATACTCCTAGTTGTTGTGATGTAATTCCATTAACTCAACAATGTACTGATAGCGATTGCGATTTTCTCGATGAACCTTCCAAGTGGCCTTTTCCATTGACACAAAAAAATATTGAATATTTGGTATTGCATTATGCGGTTCCTAGTTACAGTTTCCTCTGGAGAGCGTAGCTTTTCAAAATTAAAAATTATAAAAAACTATCTGCGGTCAAGTATGAAGCAAGACCGTTTATCTGGACTTGCACTCATTGCCATAGAGTATGTTGTCGTGGAAAAAATTAATTATTTCCGAATTTGCATGGAAAAAACTCCGCAGAATGCGCCTTTAATATTTGCTAATTATTTTCTTTTGTTTTATTCTTATTCGTTGTATTTTCATATATTATATTATCCATACTGGCATACCTAGCGAAGCAGGTTCAATTCCTGCTCACCGCGAAATAATTTTAATTATAAAATTATCCCCAAGATGTGGTTCGGACTCCACTATAAACTATAGGGCCTCATTTCTCTTTACCTAACACAAAATCGTTCTGGATTTTCAAGGAGTTACCTTGGTGACTTGAGAAGCGGTTAAGAAAACATAAGAAAACATAAACATATATACAGTAAATTTGTTGATTTTTCTATATCATTATTATTTTCTTCTGTTTCAGTTCATTTATGTTATGTTACCATAATATATCATAATATTTACCTTTGTCTTTTGTTAAAAATCGTTGTTTGTTACGTTTGTTAATTTTTTTATAATAATAAAATAGACACGTCTTATACTGACATTTTTTTTTTAAATCGTACCCTTTGCCCACAAAAAAGGGCGCCAAAAATGCTCTCGCACGAAGGCGTCTCATGACCTAGACGCGGCACTGCTGTGGGGAGATATAAAGAAACTTCATAAATCGTATTTTCACTAATTCACACTGTTTGATGTTGTTTTCGAACAATTTGGTTATTATTGCATGTTGAAACGGCTGGTCATGTGTTTTTTTCGCGTTTTTCATTTTTGATGTAATGAAACTAGAAAATTTCAAACTGGTGTCCTCGATACACATATTTATGGTGAGTAAATGTGCATATTATTTTTTAGTTTTGACACAACCAACCAACACAACAAGCTGCCTGTATTGTGTCATTCCGTTTGCAATGTGTTGCTAAAAGCTACGACCTATTTTAAATGATGCCCCATCAAAAGAGAAGAAGATTTGACTTGGTCGTGGAAAAATTGCCCTGTATAGGGGGTTGAAGGGGGCGATTTTGCGAAAAAGTCAAACAAATTTTTGTTGTACACTGAACTGAACTTGCGGTAGGTACCTTGTGAAACATCTTGAAAATATTTTGTTAATAAATTAAACACTGCTTTTAGATGAATCAATCAATATATTATAAATACTCTACATATGTTTCGGCTTATTAGGTCTTTATTTATTACATAGTGAATACAGTATTCACTATGTAATACTCTTGATAAAGGCCTAATAAGCCGAAACATATGTAGAGTATTTATAATATATTGATTGATTCATCTAAAAGCAGTGTTTAATTTATTAACAATTATTAAATTTTTGTTGTATATTTGAAATTTACAGCACGTCAGATTTGTTTTCACGGAATATTACGTATATATTTTAATACTTAATATTTTTTTCTAATTATTCAATATTGTCTGCGCTATGCCTTCTTATGGAGCGCCTTAATGAATTAACGCTTGCCCTGAAACGTGTCAATTCACATATCCTTTAACTCATCATAACTCGAAGCGTGTTCATTTTTCGAAAAATACCTCTGAAATAAATGTTGTACGCTTGTTATCGAGGATTTAGCTGTTTTTTTCAAATTTATAATACGATTTACCGTTTGATTTGTGGGAATTTTTTTGTGGATCATTGTCGAATCTCGCCGACCCGCCCACGGACATGCGAGAAAGGTTCATAATTACCGAACGCCAATGCTATACTCATCCTTATGCTATTGAGCACGCATACAGTCGATTTTCGTCCGATAACTGTTTAATCGTTGCCTTCTGAGACCGTTTTCTTTCTATTCTAATTCTTTCTCTCAACGGTTGTAACTATATTATGGAGATATATTATCGAAGGTATTTAATATATAATTGTTCAGTTTTTCGTAGTATGAGTAATAAAAATAATATTTATAAAAAATGAAATACAGAAAATAATTTGTGTGATTTAGCAGGCATATCAATAGGACGATCCTATAGCACTTCGACCTAGAGCAGTATGGCTTTACCACGAAGTAAAGTAGGCCTGAAAGGGGCTTCAGTGGATTCCGAAAATTTATGCAAAGCTGTAGCTACCGTTTCGTGCGATAATGACAGGAATATTTCTTTGCGCGAGGCCCGTTAGGTTATAATGTGAAACTCGTCACTTTATCTCGGCATTTAAAAAGCTTTGAAAGGAAAGTGGAGATAAACATTTCACTTACAAAGCAAACATGGATGTTAATAAAGTTTCTAGTGAAGAAGAAGAATCAGATTTAGCAAAATACATGATTCATATTGCAAAGATTCAATATGCTCTCAGAAGAGTTCGAGAAAAAAATTCCAAAATGCATGAGATGAAAATCGCAGTGATGGAGAAAGAAAAGGTTCACCACGACTATTAAACCAATTTATTTTTAATACTGATTTCTTCAACTTCAATGTTAAATAGTTCTCTATTTTTTTTAAATTTCATATTCTAAATAATTTTGATACATCAATAAAGTTATATTTTCAAAGTAATAGCATTTTCTTAATTTATCTTACCTTACCAACATTCCCAAAGATGCCAAAACCACTCCAAAACCGGTAATGTTTCAAGTTACACTATACTCAAGGTACAGCAGTCTCCCCTACTCGCAAAGCAACGTAAATAAAAATGTAAAATCAACTCTTTCGTAGCTTACACTCTATACATATATTTGGGACACATTTTTAGAGATTTTAAGCAAAAATGATAATTTTTATCGTTCGTTTTTTTAATATCAATCTACTAAATCTACTGTGTAAGTATCTAATAATAAATAAAATGCAACAATACTATCTATCCGTAGTTCTTATAAGAGTTTTGTGCGTGAGGAATACAAATATTTCTTGGTTTCAAAAGTTTACAAATATTTACCCGAAATTACTTTATTTAATGTGGCAGCTTACCACCTCTTTCGTATATGTTTTTTAACACCCTGAAGAGTAAATTTCGAAATCTGAAAAATGTATAGACAGTATCTGTTTATCTATAAATTTTGCAAAAATAAATCGCCTTAGCCTTCGTAGCCCTTCAAATAACGAAGATATCTGACTTAGACATAGTTCGTATTTTCGAGATTTTTATCATAACACTAAATCTCAAATGTCTCTAAACCATTTTGCAGCTCGTAAAAATCGACAAAATTTTTGTATAAATATTTTATTGCATAATTCATATTTAGCGACATGTTCTGATAAAATGGACAGCCTATATATAAGAAATGTTCCCGAATGTTTACCGCTAAATAAGCATTTTTTGATGTTACTTAACAACAACTATTTTATACCATCGATTCACTTTTTCCGAAGCGACAAAAAATACGTTTTTGCAAGCTCTTATTCAATTTCACGTTTGTCAGCTAATTTAAATCTTGCAAGTCAATTTCATACTACTTCCAATTGATTTATTGGCTTGAAATTTTGCATACATACACTGTGACCCACTTTGATGCAAATACTCCTGTAAAAAATTTGTGATTTTAAAGGGGTTTAAAAGAGATAGGCTAAAAACCTTGACTTTATGATGCCACTTCCAATTGATTTATTCCCTTGAAATTTTGCATACATACTGTGTGACCCACTTTGAATGCAAACACTCCTGTAAAAAATGTATAAATATAAATGATTTTAAAGGGATTTAAAAAATATATATGCTAAAAACCTTGACTTTATGATCTTAACCGTAAATTCATAGGCTAATTTCAGTTAAGACTTACTATATTTTTTTTTATGTCAAGAATGGACAAATTTTGTTTTGAAAATCTAACTATTCTAAATTTTTGTCAAGAAGCAACTGTTTTTAAAGAGTATAAATACAATTTTTTATATTTCGTTAAAGTCGGGTAATAAACGCTTGTTTTACAGTTGTGTTTCCATAAAATACTGCCTACGTCAATTTTGTCATGAATCCGTCAAAAAAAGAATCATAGTAGGCCTTGAAAATTGAAATTAATCTCTAAATTTTTGTTATAAAGATTTTAAGAGTTTTAATATTAAAATTTGATAATAAACACACTTTCTACAGGGGTGTTTCCATTCAAAGCGGATCACATTCTATATAGTATTGATGGTAATATAAAGTTTGCGATAAAATTCATAGAAAATAGACTATATAAGTCAAAAGATGGAGAAGAAGGCTGTGTTTGTACAACCGGCGACTCCGCCATATATTGAAATTGTGGCGGAATTTGGTAAATATATGAAAACTAGGGTTTTAGTCTGTTTACATCTTAATTTGCTATTCTTCTTTTTTTGTTGTTGCAAGTTGTTATTCGAAAACGAAGGAGTAGCTACTATGCAAAATTCATTATTAAATGTTTATGTTTATTATTATCATTAATTCAGTGCTGTCGTATAACGTCATTTTGTGGGGTGGCGCTTCTGCGAGCTAGAGGATTATAATTGCTCAAAAGTCATTCAATTAATTTGTGACTTACAGAAAACTCATCCATGCAGAGTATTTTTTGGGCAGCATGCTATATTGGCGTTTCCTTGCGCGTATGTACAGGGTGGACCATTAATAATAGACCATAGTGCAGGGGTAGATTCTTTGGGCGAAAATAATATGAGGATACAACCAAATATGCTTTAGTAAAATGTTGCTGTGGAAAAAGATACAGGATGTCAAAATTCAAATTATTTTTTCGTTTTCTTGCAATAACTCAACTCTCTTGATTGATCTGACTGATAGCCAAATTTTCTAGAGGAACTTTTTTTATTCTAAGAAACAACAATTTATGTATTACATCACGTTAGATCATAGAGGGCGCCGCATGACCTGTATCTGATGATGATTTTTTTTTGACGAAACGTTGTGGTACTTCTGACCAGAAAATCGCGTCATTTCCACGTATAAAAGGTACACTTGGTAGATCTTGATAACTCCAACCGTTTTCGAGGAAATTGCCGTTAAATATTTGAATAATATTTTGAAAGACAAATTCAAATTTAATAAAACAAAGTGTATTTACTGAAAAGTGTGCTTTGGTTACGTTTTAGTTTTTTTATGTACGGCATTTAATCATGTTATTTTGTTCTTGTGTTCCTCGAGTTATTTTCTTTAACTTCTTTATTTAAAATGCCTCGACATAGTAATTTTTCAAATAGGGAAATGGGGGATATGATATGTATTTACGTACAAAAACATTTTAGCGGACGTGCTGCAGCGAGATACTCATTTCAATATCCACATAGAATACAGCCAGACCATAAGATTTCAAAGATCTGTTTCGTCGTTTGGGAAAAACAGGTTCATTTCTCCATAAAAATGATGTAGGGCGACCGAAACCAATTACTCCAGATCAAGAACTAGAAATTTTAGTTCGTGTGGATAAAAATCCTCAAGTCAGCTCATTCTTAAAATAAAGATATGGGCCCGACCAACATTTGTACCCAATATATCATCTCTATATCACGTCGTGCAAGGTTGTAGCTGGATTCGTCGCTTAGCGACCCCACTAATATTCGAATTGACAATGTAATAACTCGAGGTTAGAATGTTTTCATATCCGACCCGAAAGATGGCGCTGTCATCTCTATGGGCGAACTCCTACTCTTATTGCCTTTGACTTTCAGTAGTTAAAATGGATCATAGTTCAAATAGTGTTCATAGTACGGGGAGAGGTTAATTAATATATAACCTCAAATATGATTTAAATATCAAATTAGTTTGTATTTTAAAATGAGGCTTACCTACAATATAAAGCTGAATAAAATAAATGAATTTATCCGTGCTATTTTTTATCAACAAAGATTTTACAGTTCTAGAAGAGGAATTATCCTTGGAATTGAAACATCTTGTGATGATACAGGATGTGCAATCGTGGATACAGAAGGAAATATACTTGGTGAAGCCTTAAATTCTCAACATTTAATACATCTAAAGTATGTTTTAAATTGTGAATTATAGTCTTAACATATGATTTACATAGGTGATTTTTAAAAGTTTACAATAGGTACATGTATTCTCTTTTATCAGGATTGAAGTAGATATGCCTATTTTGTAAGATACCAGTATATTGAACTGTTTGATTAATCTTGTATATCGTATTTTAGTAATGGAGGAATAATACCACCCATCGCTCAAGTTCTGCACAGACAAAATATAGAAAAGGTCGTTAATGAAGCTGTAAAGGCAGCAAATGTATCCTATTGTGATATAAATGCTATAGCTGCAACTGTTAAGCCAGGTAAGTGATATCCCAGCAAACATTTAGATATTATTTGACGTCACGGCTACCTAAATTATGTATAATAAATTTAAATAAGACGACGCATAGTGGCACAAATTACAACATTTTTGTTCAAAATTATCTATGTGGTTATAGGTAGAATGCTAAAAAATGATATTTAATTTTTCATAATTTTTTAGCATTTTCTAACCGCCATTGATTCCGCCATCTTGCAGGTTGGTTTGACAATTGTAATTAAAGAAAAAATTATCCCAATCGGTTGCGAAACAAGTGGTCCAGATAATTTTTGGACGAAAAAGTTGCAATTCGTGCCACTGTGCGACATCGAAATCAAGTTATATCAATTAAAACAGGTAAAATTACACATAAATCATACTTGTAGTCACACAGTATATTTGGTTAGAATAGAATAGAATATTTATTTATCATGTAAGCCATACAAGTATGTGTATGAGCGTCATGGTGTAAGATATATATATATGAATAATTCTAAATGCCTAATATCTAATCAAATTCCTAATCTGAACACGCTAGACTAGGTATGAAATTTACACAGTAAAAATTAAGGAATAAAAGTAATCGGTACTAATAATAAAACATTTTAAAAATAGAACAGTTGTAAAATATTGGAATAACTAAAATACAATACAGAAGAAGGCTTAGAAGTTGGAGTAATTTAATACCAATACCAAAAAATGACTGCTTATTAAATATGGAAAACTATCGTCCTATCGCTTTACTTCGTGTGATATCAAAAATAATAGGAACTATAATCTCTCAAAAAATTAATGAATACTTAAATACATATGGACTGTTAACTGACAGTCAACATGGTTTTAGGAAATACTACTCTACTGAAACAGCAACTAGGGATTTCATTCAACATATTAGCGATAAAATAGATAATAACGATATCGTCGTTGGAATATGCTTCGATTTATTTAGGGCATTTGACACCCTCCATGTAGACTTTGTATCTGATAAATTAAACAGTTTAGGAATTCGTGGTAACATAAACAAACTTCTCACATCATACTTATCATACCGTAAATTTTACGTTAGACAAGGAGACGGTAAATCAAAACAATATAATGTTGATATTGGCACCCCACAAGGGAGTGTTCTTGGACCTCAAATCTTCATTCTCTATATCAACAATCTTCTAGAACACATTAGTGAAGGGAAGACTTTTATGTATGCAGATTATCATCTGCATACAAAGAGGACTTTTTTTAGACAATTAGTCAAGCTTTCTTTTTATAATAAACAATTTTTTTTATATCTTCAATGGCTAACGAGTTATCAGTAAAATAAGGCTTTTTTCACCGAAGGGGTGGTTTTTTGGGGGGGTTGCGCGGCACCCCCAGGACTGATTTTTGTGGTTTTGTGATGTTTAATCCTCACACTAACAGTTACGGAAGGAAAGTCTCAGATAACATATTTTGCGAGCTTCTGGTGTATTTTTTATTTTACCGACTGGACTAATATAGAAATGGAGACATGTTAATGAATATGATCCTTGCTTGTTAATTATGCCACTCATATCTAGGGGGGCGCTAATGCGTAACAGTATATTTTTTTTAACACGGCTCTACACATGTCGTGTTTGTTGTCCCCTTAGTGTAGCGCCCGCTTGCGATGAGAGCCCTGTCGATATGTACCTTTTTTATCTATAGAACACAAAATTTTACAATATTGGTAATCCCATACAGCTGATATTTTCTATACAAAATATTTTAATACAATATAAAAATGGGATTCCTAAGATGTGTTTAATTGATGTGTAAATAATACAGAATTATACAGAATTTTATTTACAGTATCTAACTTATTATTTGACTGACATTTATTTATCGATTTAATTTGCCGTAATTGTTTGATTATTGTTCATTTAAATATGTATGTGGCATTTAAATTTGATGTAGTCTATAAAACAGCTTTGAGATATATTTGAATAAAATGTAATAAGTAGATAAAATCAATATATAAAATTATAGATTCAAGTTATACTGATGGCACAGTTGTTTCCATCATAGAGGATGGAGTGTTGTCTTTTTCTGCTACTGAATTACCAGACTCAGGATTTTGGCATTCACAGGAATCACACGAAATATTTCCACAATCTCCATGCCCAGACATTGCGTCTACATCATTTTCATCATTGTAATTTTCTTCAATACAAATAGGGTTAACATCACTAACTTCATATGTAATTAGGTGCTCTGGTTCACTTAGATCACTTTCGCTGCTACTACTAGTCAACATTAAAGATACAGCAGAATTCAATAAATTCGGAGAACTTATAGATATTCCAAGACTAAGAAGTTGGTGGTTATCTTCGCCACTATGAGAAGAGAAATTTTCTTGAGACTTTTTCCCAGTTACCTGGGTTTGTATTGACGATGAGGAAGATGAACTGCTGGCAGAATTATTTATTGATGGAGTTTTGGAATTACAAGGACACCCTTCAGTTGATACATTTTTTGTCTGCACAATGGTTGTGCAGCACCCCGATGTTGTAGTGGTCAAATTTTTCGTTATACTGCTTAGGCTACACGAATACGATTTCTCTGCAATATTGTTTAAGGACGTAGTAGGAATTGGATTGGTTCCTACATCATTGTTAACTACGGTTGAGATATTGTAAATGGTTACGTCTCCTTGCTGGTTCGTGGAAGTAGAAGTCATCGCATTTCTAGACAATTCAGCAGCCAAGAGCTCCTTTGATTCTTTTATCTGAGTAATATATTGATGTTGAACTGTTTGAAGCTGATTAATGTACCACTGTTGATCTCGACATCTTTGGTAAAATGTCGGTGCACGTACTTGATAACGTAGTACCAACGTATCTAGTGTTTCGTTGAGGTAACCCTCACTGGCTAGGAGATCAAGACGGAAAAATCTGTTGTAACCCCAACATTCGCCCACTTCGAAATCTGAGGCAAATTCTCTTACTATATTCTTCGAGGTGTCTCTGCTTGCTTGATGTATCATTTCTACCCGATACTCATACTTCGACGTTTCTGGGTAGCCTGCGCTTAGTTCCAAAAAGACGGACAAGTAATTTCCTCTAACCACACCATTTCCGTCAGGGTAAACCTTGAGGCGCCAACAGAGGCCATTGCAGTGGAGGGGAGTAGAGTACACTGGGTCTGATTTACGTTTTAATTGAGAAAATGAGTGCATAATGAAGGTACTGCTGTCGTAAGAGGGCATAATTTCGCTAAAACAAAGAATAAAAGTAGAAGATGTTCTTGTCTTTATTAGAAGAAAATACTAACAGTTATTTAAGAGCCAGTTAAATGCAACACATGTTATAATGAATATTTAATAAATATTCAGTATATGTGTTGCATTCTCCGATCAAAGAGCAAGTCTAGATATAGTATGCGTAATTGCTAATAGGCCAACTGTTAAGAGACGGGTGAGACGCAAAAAGAGGTAAAAGGCAGAGCCGGATTACCGGTATTGTTGAATTAAAAATATCTACAGGCGCATTAAAACATATCACTAAGAATTAACTGCTGCTAGCTGCCACGGTCCTGACTATTGTTTCCACGCTTCGTCACGTGACTTGAACAGCCCACGGTCTTCTGCCTCGGTTTATAAAGAAAGAGGTGAAAGACGGACGATGTTGTCGGCGTGTTTTACCTCGTCTTGCGTCTCTTGCGCCGAACCTTTTATCGATTACGCATAGTATACATAACAGCTGGCTCATCAGTACATACCTTTAATAATAATAATAATAATAATAATAATAATAATAATAATAACTTTATTTCATTTATGCCTTACAAGGGTATGAAACGTCACAGCAGTTACAGAAATTCTTAAATATTTTGTATAATAATATAACTATTTAAAATTGTATATAAAAAACACATAATTGTATAAAAGGGACAATTACATATACATACATGGACCTACAGATATTTACAAAACAACAAAATTCCGCTGAACAAGATTTTTTTATGAAAAATTTTCCTAAACCGAGTTTCATGGTCAAATAATTGTTTAAACCAATTTTTTTTCGTTTTTATTTAATGAAATGAAAATGGTTTGACGGATCAGAAAAAATCTTGATTCAATCGAAAGATATTTTCAATATGTGTCTGACAAATAGAAACATTTCCCTCTTGTACTAATATGATTATATTAAATAAATAAAAGACATTTCAAGTTTCCACCGCAAAGAAAATTTCTCATATAATTTTTGTTGCGTGCCATGATTTAACGAACATGATTAATAATGTCTCTAACTGATACAAATGTGTCAGGTAATTGGACGCTGACTACTGTACTGTTATATTACTCATTCTGGGTAAGCTCAGAAATTAAAACTATTTGGTAATTTTTAATTTCCCAATCAAATCATATAAAATTAATAACAATCTTGAGTAGATAAATACCTGTGAAAATCTGCGGGAACGGGAGCAGTTACAAAGCTTGTCATAGGTTTTTTTCGGATGCTATGTATCATTCTGGACAAGTCACTGCTCCTAGAAATTAGCTCTGAGCGAGTACTCGTGTGCATCTGGTGTTCAATTTCATGCAGAAGATGTTCCAATTGTTCTGTTTCCTAAAAATACAGTAGTGAGTAATGATAATTATTGTCACATTAGATAGATAGATAAGGAGAGATCTATGCAAAAAAATTCACAATACAGTACAATAACAAAAAAGGACATTCCTGGGACATCAAAACAAACAACTCAACAAAAAAATTTAAATGCATTAGAAAGTAAACAAAAACAAATTATGGAACAAATAATAAATTTGGAACAAACCATCTCTAATAATGACATAATCTGTGAGTCAAATAATAGCACCAATGATACAATGCAGAACAACATGCAAATTATCTCTGGAAATAGTGACGCTAAAGAAAACAATATTGATGGCTTTATACTTCCCAGAAATAACAGAAGGTTTAAACAAAAGACAATTATTGGACAAAATGAAAACAGCAAAAATCTTAAAGCTGTCGATCCCTTAAGCTGGATTTTTATATCTCGATTGGAACCGAACACAACTGTAGATGATGTTACAAAATATATGGACGAGCATGACATCAAAGTCTCACAATGTTTTAAACTTAAAACTTTTTCTAATGAAATCGCGGCATTCAAAGTCGGAATTAGTCAAGTAGATGAGAGTAAAGTGTGTTCACTGGCAATATGTGGCCACAAAAGACAATTATTCGGCAATATAATCCTAAAGGACTGAAAAATTTTCAGAAAACTCCTCCCGCATCACTAAAAATATAGCCAACCAAAAAGACAATCTAATCAGTGCCAATGTTAACGCCAATGCGAATAAAGTCACAGATCAAAATATTTCCATATTCTACATAAATATACAGTGTATACATAATAAAATCTTGGACTTGAATCATTATCTGTCTGAAAATAATTTTGACGTTTTGTGTTTTAGCGAAACTTGGTCCGGGGAAGAGCAGTTAAAATATGTAAATTTAAGTAACTATATTTTAGCAACTTATTATATTAGAAGAAATCACATTCATGGAGGTGTAGCAATTTATGTGAGAAATTATTTAGAATTTAAGTCTTGTTCTTTTGTAGAGAAATTCTGCGTAGACATACATATCGAAATATGCGCAATTGAATTACGCAAACATAAATCAATAATCGGTTGTTGTTATAGATCACCGGTTGGAGATATGCAAATATTTAATAATAACTTAACTGCGTTTTTGGATATTGTATCAACTGATAAAAAAATAACACTTTGTGGTGATTATAACATTGACTTTTCAAAAAATACTGAAAGCAAAAGTGTGTTAAATCTCTTTGTCTCTTTTGGTTTGCAGGAATGCGTTAAACAGTTTACCAGGTTCACCAATAAATCTAAGACGAGAATCGATAATATATTTACTAGTATAGAAAGCACACGCTGGAATGCGCAAGTTACAGATCCTTGTTTATCAGATCACAAAAGTATAAATTTTTCATATAGCCTAGATGGACAAATAAAAAATGAGCCGAAAATGCATAGAAGTATTAACAACTTTACTATTCAAACGTATAAAATTGCCTTATCAAATTGTAACTGGTCAGATTTATTTAAAAGTATTGATACAAATAACATCTCCAATATTTTACTTAATAACATTCTAAAATGTTACGAAGCATCTTTTCCCTTGAAGAAAATCAATGAAAAAAATAGAAAATTTATGAAATATAGTGACAAAATTAAAATTATGAAAAACAGACTAATAATCCTACATGATATCAGTAAAGCATATGAAAATTTTAAAGAACCTTACAAAAAATACAAGCAAGAGTACAGAATGGCATTAAAATCAGAAACAATAAACTACAATACTAATTTAATTCGAAACTCAACTAATAAGCAAAAAACAGCTTGGTCAATCATAAATAAGTATAAGTCTGAAAATAACTGTGATTCAAAGATTTCAGCAGAAGACTTAAATGAATTTTTTATAAAAATTGCCGACAAAATTGTAAATAATTTTAATCATAACAACATGGAATATCTTGAATCGTTACATAAAAACCAGGTGTCTTTTTCCTTTTACTTATCACCAGTTACAGAGACCGAAATTGAAAAATTAATTGACTCGCTTAGCTCATCAAAATCCAGAGACTATTACGACTTAAACAGTGACTCGCTTAAATTAGCTAAAGCAGAACTATTATCTCAAATCACTTATTTTATAAATAGTTGTTTTGAAAATGGTATATATCCTGAAAATCTCAAGGTATCTAAGGTTACTCCCATCTTCAAGAAAGGACAGAAAGATTCGTTCGAAAACTACAGGCCAATATCCATTATCCCTGTATTAGCCAAAATATTAGAATTAGCCTATAAAATCCGACTAATGGAATATTTTGAAAAGAAAAATCTAATTAATCCATGTCAATATGGTTATAGAGCAGGTAATTCAACAGTGGATGCATTAACAAATATAATAATATCGATAACCGATGAACTTGAAAAGGGAAACATGCCTGTAGCGTCTTTCATAGATTTGTCTAAGGCCTTTGATTGTGTTTCACATGACCTACTCCTATTGAAATTAGAAATGTACGGTATCAGGGGGCCGGCTTTGTCTTTTATAAAAAGTTACATATCAAATAGATATCAGTGTGTACATACAAATGGTGAGACTTCGTCCCTTAAACCACTTAGGTATGGAGTTCCTCAAGGATCCATTTTAGGTCCAATATTATTCATCATATATATAAATGATATCTCAAATTTCCTTGAATTTAAATCTATTTGCTATGCTGATGATACAACCCTACTGTCAACAAGTAAAGATATTAGCTCTCTCACTAACATATCTAATGAAATGCAATCAAAGACCAATGTATATTTTAATAACATTAAATTATCCTTAAATGCAGAAAAAACACAAACATTGATTTTTAATCTAAACACGCATATAAATTGCACCACTTGTCCTGTAAAATGTCTTGGCATTTTTCTTGACAGCAGATTAACTTGGGAAACACATTCTGAATACCTTCAAAAAAAATTATCAAGTAACGTTTATCTGTTAAAGAATCTAACCAATATGATAAATGAAGACACACTTTTGCAAGCTTACTATGCCATATTTCATAGTGTTATGTCATATGGTCTTTTACTTTGGGGAGGCTCAGCACACGCATCTAAAATATTATGTATCCAGAAACGAGCAGTAAGAGTTATTACAAATTCTAAATACAATGAAAGTTGTCGGCCTTTATTCAGAAAGCTAGGAATACTTACTTTAACTAATCAATATATATATGTATGCCTAAATTATGCTAAAAAATATTCAGCTAATCAAAATTCAAACAGAAATGGAACCAGACTTAATCTCATAATTGCTCCACATTTTCGCCTCTCCAAAAATCTAAACTCATTTAGATATATTTCTATAAAATTATATAATTTATTACCCATCGAGTGGAAAAATTTAACACACCTTAAATTTGAAAAAACTGTTAAGACATTTCTAAAAGATAATGTATTTTACGAGATCCAAGAGTTTATTAACCATTTTAGATTTTCATTTTAATATGTTTTGTTTGTATTTTTAACTTGTATTGTATTTAGTATGTAATTGTATTTAGTGATGTAATTTCATTGTTTTGATAATATTTTATTCAGTTAAACATAAGTAAAATTGACGTATGTATACAACGTAATATTGTCCAACATGAATAAAAATCTATCTATCTATCTATCTATCTATCATTATAATAATAATAATATAATAATAATAATAATAATAATAATAATAATAATAATAATAATAAATGTCCATACAGATGTATAGCATATAATGTTGACTATTTATTTGTTTATGCACTCAAAATATCTACAGGATAAAATCCCAAATGATATTAAAACAATATATTGTCATATTGTATATAGATAGAAAAAATAAGATTGACAGTGTGTCTTATAAACAAGCTAACCATTATACTCTTCGCCGATTTACTGCACTTTTTATAGAATTGTTGCACATTCTATAGAATACTCCTTCACAGTTTTTTATAAACAATATTAGTTTGAGAAGTTTTTGTTTCATTACAAAACATTTTTTTTTTCATTTAAATAATTAATAACTCTTTTGTTTATTCATCAATTTTGTTCAAAACAATACGGTTTTTCCTCTAGCTAACACTAATTTACAATCGGACTTTCATTCTTAAGTTATTGGGCTTACAAGTAACATGACGGATATAAATTAAATGAAAAAGACAAAAACAGAAAAGTAGAAATGCACTAATGCTACAAACAGGAGAGAGGGGTTAAAAATAGGCCATTTTTGCGAGCATATTTGTTGAGTGGCCCCTTACCAATTTAACAGACAAAAACAATATCATTTCAAGAAGTATCTATAACTGGAAGTGAATTAGTATAATGATTAAAAAACTGAAATTGATAAAATTGATTTGTCTCAAATTACAAACATATAATTTATTTTTTGTCTCTTCTTACAATTTATTTTTTTAAATTTAATGTACCTGAGGCCAAAGTGAAAGAGCAGTGTTAATTTTAACTGAACTTGCTCCTTTTAAACTTATGTATTGCATAAAACAAATATATGTATTTCCATTACCTGAGAAAACATTGTACTATGCTTTTATATTTTTGATTAATAAAATTGTTTATTATTATTATTTATTTTATTGAGATACGTTTAAAAAACTGTTAAATTTTGTAGGTGCTTGATATAATGCAGAATTCATATAGTGTTAAAACTGAGAATTTTGTAGACCAATTACAAAAGCTTTAAGAAACTGTTTTGTAGTGATTGTATATTATTTTTTAGAACCTACGTAAATGTTTACATAATTATCGGATAATAATCTTCAGCAGGTCTTATAAAATTGCTAATGTCACTAAGTTGCTTCTTGTGAAAACACGAGTACCATTTATTCACTTTCAATCTCACAGAAAAATACTGCCTCCAAAAAATTCAGTAATTGTTGCAAAATTAATTTCAGTGAAGTCGTAAGAAATTTTGCTATTGTGGAAATGAAAAAAAAATTATACCTAATTCTTTTTTTCTATTACAACTTTGTAGTTAATCGAAGACTCAGAAAAACCAGAAGTTGACGGAGCTATCAATTTACCGAGTCTGTACACAGTCACAGTTACTAAAGTACAACAGTACTTTATGTATGTTTTCCTTGGTCCATAATATCATTATCATTGGTTAAATCATGTGCTACCTTAGAATGTACATTCTCAATAATCAATAACATTCATTTAAAAGGATACACACTAGTTTAGATTCTTAGGGTAATCACAAACCTGAGTAAGAGAGTCCTTCTGGCCCATCAACGTTAACAGCTTGGTTTTTAATTGTGAATCAAGTCTTGCAATCATCAACTCAACAGCATTCCTAATCTCGCGAACCCGTTCTTCTTTAGCTGACCTGACAGATTCCACATTCCTCTCCACCTCTTGAACGATACTAATTAGTTCCATCAACCTTCTCCTAAGTTGAGTAATCTCATCTTTAATTTGAGTAACATGCTGATCATAAACTTCATCGAGAGGTTTAAACGTATGCCCCGAATGGGTGCCGCCCCACAAAGCACATTGATGACATATGCAACAACGACAAGTCCAACAGTATACGGACAATTTATCTAAATGTGTAGGGCATTTGTCTCGCTCACTTTCCTCTTTACGGTTCCCAAGCATACTTACAGATTGCAGCGTGTCAAGCTGCTGGGTGACTTCTTCTACCCACCGGCAATTGACTAGTTCATGTAAGTGTAGTGAGGCCCTACAATGGGGGCACTGAGATCTCTGTTCTGTTAGCCACCTCCGAATGCAGACATAACAGCATAGTTTGGAGCAATGGGGGCACAAATGTGCATCTCTCAGTTTTTCCATGCATATGAAACATCGGAATACTTCCGCAAGTGTTGATTCTGAGGTAGAGTTGTAACATTCCATGATTTTGATTGAATTATGTTAAGAAACAATAATAAATAAAAATAAACGTCAATTTGACAAGTGCCCATCTACTGACTAATCCATGGCAAAGGTAGTCTCATCAATGAATATGAAATATTTCATTTGGGCCATTATTATATGAGGATAGTGTAATGTAGAATGTTAACTTTAATAAAATAAAGGTATAAAATTCTGTTTAATAGAAAGATCCAAAAGAGTTATTATAAATCATCATTCATTTTTATATTGTCTGTTTGATAAGAAGACAGTAATTGTTTGTCAAATGATACAGCTAGTAGTTGTAAGTATCTAAAAACTGATTTCTAAATATCATGTGTTCCTATGATATTTTAATGAATGTCAATTATTTATTGGTGAATTATAAATATAATAAGTACTAATAACACAGGATACAGTCTAGTGTTTGACGATTTTTCGCTCAGAATTCTTTCGGATGAAACCGATTAACATGAAATTTGGAGAGTAATTAGGGAATGGCCCAAGGAACAAAAGATACATAGTGCTGATGTGTGGTTTTACCTGGGGGTGGAAATTAGTAAACTCAAAATAACCACAGAAATCGATAGAGGCATGAATTCTAAGCAAAAAATGTTTTATGAAGTTTTTTCGATAAATCAATATATTTCGAGTTATTCGCAGTTGAAAATGTTGATTTTTCATCTAAGAAATGCATGTTTTAAAGCGATTTTTCACGAATAACTCGAAAACCTTTATTGAAGGTCAAAGTTTTTTGCAAATATCCCGCGTCATATGCATCGGATCCCCATGAGAATGTGAAAGTTGTAGAGAATTAAATTGTCTACAAGTTGTCTTTTTTATTTTTAATCCCCCGCTCTCCCCCCCCCCCCCTTTCGAGATATTCAAGGTCAAAATTTCAAAAACTTGGTTTTTGGCGAATATCTCGCGCCAAAAAAATCAGACAGCAATAAAGTTAACACGAAAGTAGTAGAGAATTCAATTATCTACAAGATTGGTATTTTGCATTTTTTTCCCCAAAACCTCGCCCTTTTCGAGATATTTAAAGTCGAAGTTTAAAAAATCATTTTTTTGCAAATATCTCAAAAGTGGCTAGTCCCAAACAGAAAGTAAAAGCAAAATGGCAAAATTTGAAAAATTATAATAAAAGCATTTTTGTAGTATTTTGACGTCCCTGATTATACAAATAAAAGGTCAGGTTTTAAAAATTCAGCCTGAAAGCAATGCTCCCACAAATAAATGACAGCTACTGCTATAGAAATTAGAAAAAACATGATGATGAGATCATTACTTTTGTCCAGATGCCAGGTATGGTTTGGTGTGCATGGAACACTATAGTTATAAAAATCGTTTTATTCCATGTTCTTTGACTCACTGAATTCGAATTTCATGGTCGCAAAGCTCAATATGGATAGGATTTTTTGCTGTGGCCATTTTTTGGCTATTTTTGGGCCTTTTTTGGGGGATGTTTATTATGCGATTTGCGTAGATATGTACATTCATATAGTTCGAAAGGTAGTGTGGATAGTAGTAGTAGTTGTGTCTGTTTTGTTTAGTGCTCTGATAAAGTTCAAATTTAACAGTGATCCAACTGCTCTTCATTCTTCTGTTCTATATCAAACTGCATATAAAGCATCCAATTTCTCAAATATCCTATAATCATGCAAACTGTGAAAACCTGCATCCAACTCACATTATTCGATTTATTACTTGCAATCTCTGCACTTCTTCAACAAAAAAACTTATCTGTTCCTAAGAAAAACAATTCTACAAAAACTAATCACAGTTCAGTTTAAATCTACAGTACAGGCCTGGACATAGAAGATTTATATACTTACTATTTAAAGGAAATTAATTCTATCTCTCAAATTAACCACTGACACCAACTAAAAATGCCTAATAATACCCATTGTAAGAAATGTAGCGATATATTTGACACAGACACCCTTGCTGTATGTGACAACTGCAACACCGGCTTGTGCCAACAATGTGCAAAAATAATTTCTACGGAAATGAGAGCTGTTACTCTAAAAAAAAGAATGATACGTTATTGGTGTATCGACTGCAATCCTACTTTGGACTCCACTGCCAATTCCTCATCAAATACTGCACTGGTATTGGATCTGAGAAACGAAATCTCTAACTTAATTGATAATCAACTTAAAGTTCACTATGCAGAAATCTCAAGCAAGCTTGAAACTTTCATGAACGTCATCAAGGAATCCAATGTTGACCTAGTCAAACTACTGACTGAAAAGCCATGCCAACAAGCTGAAAAAATTCAAACCACCGATAATCTCTTTTCTGATCATGCCGCATTCAACGAATCTAATAAAACTTCCCATAAAGACTTGGAACAATAAATTAGGATTCTGGAAAAGGAAGTTAAGAACTTGGTGAGATCCGTGCCAAGCTCCCAAGGCCACTAGAAACTACAAAAACTACTAAAACACCAAACTCTCCAAACCTATCCCTGACTGCCGAATCTACCCAGAGACATGGTTTGCAAAAAAAGAAAGTAAACACGAACCGAAGTACCAACACCGGTCCAAAGCATCTTCCGATTCTCAATACCCAGGCCAAGATAACTAATACAAAAAATGCTACTATCAATGGAATGACGAAGTCAGGAAAACCGAAGATCGCTGCTGCTGTTATTACCCAGAAAACCGCCATTTTCGTTGGAAAAGTATCACGTGATGTCTCCGTAAATGATATACATGAATACCTACAGGACAACTTTAAAGATGAAACCTTTGTTGTTAAAGAACTACCTGCAAGATCCGGGGAATACACTAGCTTTCGCATAGATGCCAAGAAAGACCTCGAAGACGAACTACTAAATCCAGACCTGTGGCCTGACTTGGTCGCCCATAAATTTGAATTTTTTCGATCAAGATCCAATTCATATACATAATATAATAATCCCGAAAGTAATGCTTTTCCATGTTCTTTGACCTGCTAATCCGAATTTCATGATCACAAAGCTCAAAAGTTCAGATACAGTGGGCCCATAGACATTTGATTAGGCTGCTTGATAAGCAATGGCATAAGTATCAATCCCCATTCACTTTTGTGGCCAGTCCCGTCCTCAATACATTAAATAATGTGCTATAAACAAATAGGTCTCTGCAAATACAAAAGTTTTACGAAAATAAGGAACTGTCAGAAATCCACAAACTATGAAATTTAAAAAGTCTCATCACTCGCAAAATTAGGGGTTGCTGCCCTTAAAGTAAATTACCCTCATCTTAGAATGCAACAAACTACCAAGATTCAACGAAATCTAGTGAAGAATAAGCGAATTATTAACGATTTCAGCATAAAAATTATCAGGAGAGCAAAAAAACGACAAAATCACTCAAAAATCAACCATTGTTTCTTTTTCTTATTTTCATAAAATTCTTACAAACACGTCTGAATCCGCCCCTCATAATCGTGAAATAGAACTGTTATCCGAACCCTCTGGGATCACTCTGGGTGGTTCGCTAAAATGAACAAGTCTCATCACAAGCAAAATTTGGGGGTTACTGCCCTTAAAGTAAATCACCCTCATTTTAGAATACATCAAAACTACCAAGATTCAAGGAAATCTATTGAAAAATAAGTGAATTATAAACAATTTCAGCATAAAAGTTATCAGGAGAGCAGAAAAACGACAAAATCACTCAAAAATCAACCTTAACCCAACACCTTATATACTCTTTGCAAATACAATACGAAGAGTATATTGCATTCGATCGGCACATTTCCAAAACCGGTAATATTGCGTGTAGGGAAAAAATTTTCATATCACTATGTTGGTGATCGAATTCTGAACAACTCTCAAAATGTCCGTCTGTCTGTGTGCCTGTCCGTTCGTCTCTCTGTCTGTTCATCCGTCACATTTCGATCAATAAATAAGAACATTATTAATTATTTTTTATTAAATTTACATATTTAAGTATGTTATATAATATTGCTATATTGTTAAACTAGCTGAATTTTTTTTCCTTTAATTTTGTGACGATTAATATGTTTTTTCACAAATTCTTTTCTATGATTTCTAGGTTAGGTTAGTAGGTTTTTATTCTGATATATAATTGTTAATAATTTTTTTCCACAGAATAACACAAAATTAACTTGAAATCATTAAAATCACTATGTTCGTAATGCGTCAACACGAAAGAGTCGAGATCAGATGACGTAATATTGAGCAAGTGTGCACAGTATGAGTATGCGTGGAGAACATGAAGTTATAATGTGGTTGTGGTCAGTGCCAATCGTAGTCGCCATGGAATCACAGAGTTTGACAAATAGTGAATAGTTATTTTTTTGAACAAAATATTTAATAATAATATAATAATGTTAATATTCTATTTTTTTTAATTTTTACTTATTTAATGCTGTAGGCTTCGCTATCAGTAGTTATTATGTGACGTTTGCACGTAGCCACAGTGTTTATTTCCATAACATATTTAGTGACTTTTGAAAGCTTGTATGTCGTATAAATTAAATATTTTTTGCAAATTTAGTATAAGAGGATTTTTGACGATGCTGAATAAGAATATAAAATCTAAAGTTCTATTAATAAATTGCTAATATATTTTTTTGAAAAACCGTCCCCAATTTTCCCCACAGGGGTGGCCAGTCATTGAGCGACATCAAAGTTGAAGAATACATGCTAATCACATATTATGTAAACCAAAAACTAGAGATACTGGCCAATAGACTAATATAGTAGTTGGATCATCTCGCCAATAGAAGAACTGCATTCAAATTGACATGCAAATCGAAGAGTTCTAGAATTCAGCATATTTATCATAAGATACTAACAATCATCAACTACTTTTAACATAAAACTCGAATCCTCAGAAGAAATGCTGTGTTACGTAAGATAATTTTAATTTCTTTCTATTTGCTTTCTAGGATTACCTCTATCATTATCAATTGGAATGAAATATGGCAAGCATTTATGCAGAGAATATGGCAAGCCATTTATGCCAATACATCACATGGAGGCACATGCATTGACAGCAAGAATGTACGATAAAGATTTGGACTTTCCGTTTTTGGTATTGTTGATTAGCGGTGGCCACTGTCTTCTAGCTGTCGTTGAAAAAGTGGATAAATTCTTACTTTTAGGAGAGACTATGGATGATGCACCAGGGGAGGCATTCGATAAAGTAAGTATAGTAGTATTGTTATTTAAAATATTTAATTTCCAATCATACTAGTACGGAATAATATACAGGTGAATATTTTTTTGTACGTTCAATTTTCCAGTTTATGTTCCTTCAATGCAACATTGTAATTTTGTAGGTATAAGATGGGCGTCATGTACATTTGTAAAGTAAAATTATTTTGTAAAGGCAAAGTTCGCAATAAAACATCAGACAGAGAAATGCATATCTCACTTTCTTCCACATGTATGAATGAAATCAAATGAAGACTTTAGCCCCGCACGTAAATTTGTTGACTTGTTGCTTATGTTGATAAAACATATGTATTGGATCGTACTGATTCAATCCCTCGCTGATAAATTAAACAATGATAATTTCTGAAAGAACAGTTAATGAAAGTAAGTCGCCAAATTGCAGGTAGCGATTAAGGTTTTTGGGTAAGATATTTCTGGTTCGAATTTTCATTATTTCACCAACATATGTCGGTGAAATAATACTACAATACTACAATAGTATATATTACTGTAGTATTTTTGTGCCTACCCATTAAATTCTATATTTTTAATAAATGTGTTATAACTTGTATTTAATGTTTAAAAATGAATTATTATTTGTTTGCTTATAATTGTATTGAAACATTCTTTATAGGATTTTGAAAACAGCAGAAAAATTAACTATCTATAAAAGAAAAACCTTGTGTAGAAATATTAATGAAATCATTGCTTTCTTTCGATAACCTGAATTCTGGTTATGCTAGCAAGTTAAAATCCTAAAATGAATTTGTCTAATTTCTTATTTGACAATTCTCATTCTAACACTAGCATCCACACAGTCCCCTACGGCCATGCAGATTAAACTAGTATCCACATAACCCCCTACGATTATGAAGATTCAGTTAAAAATGAGAAAAACGTTTCAAAGGCTAAGCATTTCCAGGAAACAGAATGATAGATTTCATGAAAATGTAATCCATTGGAATGAAAAATTTTTTAAGACAAGGTAGATAAATAAATTCATTTTAGGTCTTTGTTCTCATTTTTAACTGAATCTTCATAATCGTAGGGGGTTATGTGGATACTAGTTTAATCTGCATGGCCGTAGGGGACTGTGTGGATGCTAGTGTTAGAATGAGAATTGTCAAATAAGAAATTAGACAAATTCATTTTAGGATTTTAACTTGCTAGCATAACCAGAATTCAGGTTATCGAAAGAAAGCAATGATTTCATTAATATTTCTACACAAGGTTTTTCTTTTATAGATAGTTAATTTTTCTGCTGTTTGCAAAATCCTATAAAGAATGTTTCAATACAATTATAAGCAAACAAATAATAATTCATTTTTAAACATACATAGAGTATATAGGCTCCAATACTAGTTAGCTAATAGATAGGTGAGGTTGTTTTTATCAGTCAATGTCAAATATAATCATTTCACACTTATTCATAGAAATTGTCTTGGTTTTGCATGAAACATCTTTATGAATGGCTTTATGTCTTTCTGATGAGCTCCAGAATAAGGGCGAAAAACGTTTCAAAGGCTAAGCATTTCCAGGAAACAGAATGATAGATTTCATGAAAATGTAATCCATTGGAATGAAAAATTTTTTAAGACAAGGTAGATAAATAAATTCATTTTAGGTCTTTGTTCTCATTTTTAACTGAATCTTCATAATCGTAGGGGGTTATGTGGATACTAGTTTAATCTGCATGGCCGTAGGGGACTGTGTGGATGCTAGTGTTAGAATGAGAATTGTCAAATAAGAAATTAGACAAATTCATTTTAGGATTTTAACTTGCTAGCATAACCAGAATTCAGGTTATCGAAAGAAAGCAATGATTTCATTAATATTTCTACACAAGGTTTTTCTTTTATAGATTGTATTTAATCTATACCAACAATATTTGTTAATCCGTCGTTTCTGTGCTAGACCTGACAATAGTACATTTATCGAAATACTCAATATTTACTTTTCTTGTCTGATTAATATAAGTCTAGAAAAACTTCGCCTTTATAAAATAATTTCACTATAAATAGTAAATTTGTAAGTTCCTTTACAAAAGTTAATTTTTGTATGTTCAAAGGATTAATGTTACGAAAGTAGAAAAAATATTGTAAAACTTTTGTCCATTATTATCTGTGATCGGAATTTAGTAAAAAATACACCAGAAGCTCGCAAAAAATGTTATCTGAGATTTCAGATAACATTTTTTGTTATGGAAATCTTTATAATTATTGGACTAATATATAAAATTTTACATTATTAAATGTAAGTTTGTTTTCTCTTATAAAATTAATAGTAATACGAACTTACCTTACGAGTTTATGATGTATTTTGGCATAATAAACGTATGTACATATATTTCACATATAAATTGTTATAAATCTGCACAGCACTTTCAAGTTTCAAATTTTGTAATTTTACTGAGTGTTCATAGTTACAAAGTATACACAGTAAGTAATTTTTCAAAATTTTCATGTGAGGGACGATGTCTTGACAGTAAATATCCACTGTAAGGTCGAAAATGATCTTTCGCGTTCCACAGAGGGAAGCATATATAAAGATATTCATAGGCATCTAATCAAGGAAGGCAGCTGATTCTGCTATAATTTTTTTGGTAATGGCAAATATGAACACCAAGTCTGGATTCCTTTGTAAAACAGCAAAACACTTTTTATATATAACCTCACCAGTTGCACCCGGAATTTATTAATTGTTTTTTGAACAGTATCTACATTGTTAAATGTTTCTTTCAAGGACAAATTTTGACATTATTTCTATCATTCTTGTCATTATTTTGAAACGTTCGAATATAAATTTTAAATGGGTTTTAATATTTGGAATATTCATTAATTTCTTTGCATGCTTAATCGCAGTAGCATCTTCATTTAAGGTGTCTACAACTTGCTTTAGTGAGTTGAAGTTAACATGGTAGGAACATGCCGCATTTGTCCATGTTCCCCAACGTGTGATCACTGGTTTTGCAGGAAGCGGCAAATTGGGACACTTTTATTTCTTTAAATTAAATGGACATTATTTACTACTTACTGGCCTTTGCCAGTAACTAGTAAATAATGTTTGGCGTGTCGGCCACGTGTTGCAGGTGTGCATTGTTTATGCGCTCTCTTTAACTTGAATAGCATTTTTTGTATAAATAGATTATATAATTTATATTACACGAAAAATAAATCAAAATTAATCTATTTTTCAGTGAACTAAACATCTGTGCTTATTTGAATAAATCCTTGTAACGACGCACCTGAAAATTAAACCCAGATACCGATCACTGATTATTATTAACGTCTCTACACTTTGTCAGTTTATAACTTTGTCTCTGACAGTTAATCAAAGAATTTTGATCTTAAATAAACATTAAAATCTACCAAGTGGCAAAATATGAGATAAATTTAAATATTTTTAGATTTTTTTTAGATGGCGAGAAGAATGAAACTTAAAAATGTTCCTGAATACTCTAAACTTTCTGGAGGACAAGCTATAGAAACAGCTGCATCGAAGGCTGATGATCCACTAAAGTATAAATTTACTACACCTTTACTGCAATATAAAGACTGTAATTTTAGTTTAGCAGGAGTCAAAAATCAGTTATTCAGGCATTTGATAAAAGAAGAAAAGGAAAAAGGTGAGTAGATTTATTCAAATTTTAGTAACAGCCGAACTGCCCCCATGCAATTCTACAACTTTTGTTTGAAACATTTTTTCGTAGAGTGCTTAAGTATTACTCCAGATATTTGAAAGTTCCAGTTTAAAAAAAATCACCTCTAATAGTTCCTTAGTAATTGACAGCTGCCAACTGTCAATATCATCTATTTGACATTAGATTTGAATTCAGCAATGTCAAAAACATAAAGTTAGGTATTTAAATAATCAAAATATGCATTATGAAAATGTTAAAAAACTACTCAAAGTAGTAACTTCTGATGGAGCTGTAGAGCTTTGATGCTCCATAGGAGCCAAATACTTAATATGGAGTATCGTGGCCATGGAGACTTTTGTTCAAGATGACAAAAGCTATACCGGGTGTTACACGATCATGGTATTTATTCTAATGACCCGTGTAATGCTACAAAAATCGAAATCCCGTTAAAAACACTAAATTACCTGATTTATGAGCAAATAAAATTCACCAAAATTGTTTTTGGCGCAAAACTCAATTTTTTCAAATGGAACCATATTGGTACCATTGTACCATTTATTAGTACTATTAATAAGGAAATTATTCATATGTCGTATTAAAATGTGCGATAAATACAAACAAAATTACAGCTAAAAGAAAATAAGAAAATACAATTTTATTCTAATTACCTTGTTACACATAAGGTGGTTTTGGAATATAAAAAATTAACTAAAATATTAAAACAGTTGTTCAAAATACTGTCCATTAACGTCAGTGCGCTTCTGAACTGGCAGAGCTGTTTCTCGAAGAACGTTCGCCAGTTGCTGGGCCGTTATGCTATTAATTGCTCGTGTTACTCGTAGCTCCAGGTCTTCACGGATTGTAACGGCGGTTGCATAGACAATATTTTTCAAATGACCCCAAACAAAGAAATCAAGGGGCGTTAAATCAGGTGACCTTGGGGGCCACCCCACAGGACCATTCGTCGAAATTGCGTTTTCTCTGAATCTCCGTTAAAGGTAATCAATTACTATCCTTGAATTATGGGGAGGAGCGCCATCTTGTTGGAAATACATTCCCTGTCCTAAATCTAAAGGTAACTCATATAAAATGTCCTCAATATCATTTCCCAGGAATCTCAAGTATCTGGCACCAGTCAGAGGTCCTTCAAATATTATTGGACCAGTGATTCTACTACCGATTATTCAAAGCCAAACATTGAGACCGAACCGCACTTGAAAGTTACCCTCCTGTAATAAATTTTGATTTTCTTGTGATCAATATTTTGTATTTTGTCGGTTAGATAATCCCAAATTTGTAAACCTTGACTCGTCCCAAAAAATCATTCTTTGGCTGCACGTTATTATACAAAATCCAATTGCAATATTCCATCCTACGCAAGTATGAGCTGAACCACTGGAGACAGGTTCCTCGAACTACAGATTTCTCCAGTTTATGAAGCAAGTGATTATGATTTAATGTATCAAATGCCTTGGATAAGTCCAGAAACAGCCCGTACGCAATCTCTTGATCATCCAAGGCATTCAGTATTTCACTGACAAAATTAAAAAGAGCTGTTTTTGTCGATTTATCCTTCACAAATCCTTGTTGAAAGTTATTGAAAAAGTTAGTACAATTTAAAAACTTGTATAATTTGTTGTACATTAGTGTTTCTAAAATTTTAGAAAAAACAGATAGCAAACTCACAGGGCGGTAGTTTCCTAGATAATTAGTATATTCTTTTTTATGAAGTGGTAACACAATCGCTAATTTCAGG
Source organism: Stenurella melanura (assembly GCA_963583905.1). Taxonomy (NCBI): domain Eukaryota; kingdom Metazoa; phylum Arthropoda; class Insecta; order Coleoptera; family Cerambycidae; genus Stenurella; species Stenurella melanura. The sequence continues at coordinate 21,674,621 of OY757311.1, read as the reverse complement.
GCGTCTGGAAATATGCATTGACTAAATGATGCATTGGAGACATTTTCAAGTGGTGCTGCTATAGCAGTTTAACAAATTTGGTAAGATATCATCAAACCCACTAGAAGTTTTTGGTTTAAATTTTTTCACTATATCACATATTTCCTCGACTGATGTAGGGTATAAAAACAGAGATTCTTTGGTAGTATTTATTAAATTGTTGTAATATCTGTGCTGATGTGATGTTCATCTAATTTTGTTAGTAGATTGGGAATATTTGATAGGTAAATGGATCTCCTATTGGTAATTTACTGGATGTATAATTACCAATAGTTGTGTTTACTAAATTGCACAGGCATTTTGAATTGTTATTGGCTTTGTTAATAATATTCCCATAGTATTCACTTTTAGCAGTTTTTAATTTTTGGCAGTAAATATTTTTCATATAAACATATGCTGGTTTGTAGTCAGGATTGACATTGATAATGTTTGCTAAGAGTTTTAGCTGATCCCGCAGACTGCGCAACTCAGCATTGAACCGATTTACGCGGCTGCCAAATTTTACGCTTTATTAAAGGGAAATTTTTACAAAAAGTATCTTTCATTATTTGAAAAAATTCTGTTGTTTTTTCTTCTATTGAGTCTGTCATACACCCCTGACCAGTCTGTGGCATTTAACTCTCTGAGGAAGTTAGTTACATTTAGTTCATTATAAGATCTTGTGTAAATGTATTGCGTTTGACATGTATAACTAAGTTCAAAGAATCAACTTATCGATCTTTTCCTACCACCAAAGTTTGAAGTTAATCAAGAATCAATTACCGGGTAAATAGAAGTGTTGCAATCAATCAAATTGGTAAGCAATCAAAAATAATATGTTTTTATTTAACAATTCAAAAGTGATTTAAATGGTTGATTAAGTATATAAAGAACGATGTTTGCAATTTTTTTTTTTTTTTTAATAAACATTTAAGACCCCATTTTAGGTTCTTTAGTCAAACACTTATGTGTAGCATACACTCCAGGCGTTTGGAACTTTCCTCCCGATTCAGCCTGAATAAAAATAACATCATTTATACTTTGCACAAATGAATCAACAATAAAATGATTCATATTTCAGAGGTGCCTGCAGATGGAGTTATACCAGGTGTTAATAACTTGTGTGCTGGATTTCAGTTGGTAATAACAAGACATTTATGCCACAGGGTGCAAAGAGGAATGGAATATGCATTGAGAAAACAGTTAATACCTCCAGATAAAAAGTCCCTGGTAACTATATATACACATTTAAGTTTCTGTGCCAACAACGTAATAATGGAAATTAATCTTTGATTATTCATAATAACATGTTGATATAAGTCACATTTCTTTTCCTCAATTAAGTAATTTCATTTAAATGACTGACATATTAGAGAGATATTGCAACTTCGATTTACGGATCCTTTAATAAAGGTTTCCCTTAAATTGACATGTACGCATGCGCATTTAAATTATCGTTAAGCATTTTCCTTTAATAAAATACAGGCATCCCGTATTTAACTTAAATACGGGCAAAGTTTTCCTTTATTTAAGGCACCTTAATTTTGACACATTTAGGAACTTTTTGTCGAAACTTGCATCAGACGAAAATTCCCTAAGGAAATTGTTACTTTTGTTGGCGATAATGGCACAAGAAAAAGATAAAAAAAAACGTGAGATTCAAATATGAGGAGACGTAATTTCGCAATCGTATTATATCCCATCTTTGAAAACGAAAATTAACTTCTATTTCATCGTCAGTCACATTATTTAAATCGAAGTTGACTGGGTCTACAGCGTTAATTTGTTCATTACCGATATAAATATCAGTTATGTTATGTAGAAGTAACATTTCAATTTCTTCATAATTAACACCAGCTAGGTTAGCTACTTCTAATTGTTCTTCCATATTCATTTTAAACTCGAACAAATGATAATAATACCGGCAATGCCCAATTTGGATTTTTTAGGTTAGGAAAAATTGTCAAAATAAAGTATCAACATAAGGTATGAGGAGGACATCGTTGCAATAACTCTCTTTAAACATGGATGATAAATTGGAATAGAGGATACTTTATTTAAGGTTTCTTTTAATAAAGTCAGCCCCTTTTCGTTTTGCAATAACTCTCTATTTTACAAAACTTTCTATTTTAGGTAGTGTCAGGTGGTGTTGCTTGTAATAATTTTATAATTAAAGGGTTAAAGATTGTATGTGATGAATTAGGATATAAAATAGTCAGACCACCACCAAAATTATGTACAGACAACGGAGTAATGATTGCATGGAATGGAGTCGAAAGGTAAAAACATTTAGGATCGTTCATACTTGGCAACCACAAAATTAATCTATGACAGTGATTTTTTTCCTATTTGTCAGTGCACTAAGGATCCGCTGTACTAAAGTTTAAGTTTATTTAGGGGAGTGCCAGGCACCCCCATTTTTCAAAAGGAAAAAACTAACCAACATTACCTTATTTGGTCAAAAACACCATTTCACACAGTTGCTTAATAAAAAAAAATAATGCCAAAAGACAAACTTTTCAAATTATCATTTCTTCCCCTTTCAAGAATATATTCTTGCTGAATTTTCAAGTATATTTATATTGACTTATTCTATATTGTGTAAACACAGTCGACTGAATTAATAAATTATTACAGTAGTGTCGCGATAATCCGATCCCGCGTTAATCCGGATGCTTCTATAATCCGGATTGCCTTGTTCTCTTGAAGTATTCTGTAATCCGGATTTTACTTGATTTTGTAATCCGAATTCATTCAGGTAACTCTTCTTTGATCTTGTAAAGTGTCTTAAGAACTTAAACTTACAACATGCTGTATGTTTGCTTCACAATGCCCGGGAAAATGTACTAGCCAGTTCCTTAGAAAAATGCTGGAAAACGATTTTAAAACCAAAAAATGAGAATGACTTAGAAGATGACCCCGAGGATTTGATCCCTTTAAGTGCTATGCAACAAAAGATACTAGCAGAAATTAATGTGGATTGATTGAACAAGAAAATTTATTCATGCAAATGATAGTCCTGACTGATGATGTGATGGAAATTGCCACTCCGGTCAGAAGTAAAAATGAAGATGCTGTCAATAGCTTAAATCTTGCTTTACAGTGGGCTACAGAAAATAACATTCCTTTAAAAGATTATGATGCTACAACATCTCAAGGAAATTGCTTTTGAAAAACAACAGCACATAAGTCATCAGAGTAAAATCATTCTTTTTAGTCGGTGCCGAAAACTGTAAAAGAGGGTACCACACAATTCTAACGAAGCTGATGAAATTAATGTACAAGAAAATGTTAATTATGTATGTATTATTTGTCTTGTTTTTTTATATAAATGCAGTGCTTACTTTTGTTAAATACAGCCTTTTTTGCAATTTTAAAAGCTGAATTTAAAACGTTTTGATAATCCGGATTATTTGATAATCCGGATTAGCCTGGTTTTAATTGATCCGGATTATCGCGACACTACTGTATTATTATTATTATTATAAAATAAAATTCTTACTTACAGCTTCCAATGAGGTAATTTTGTTTTAACTTTTTTCAGGTGGAAAGAAAATATAGGAGTTTTTAAAAATTTTGAAGGTATCGAAGTTGAAAATTCATCACCACTAGGAATAAGTTTAATAGAAGATGTAACAAAAGAAAGTATAAGGTGTAATTGGGTGAAATTGTCGAAACTGAATTCTCCTCAAAGTAGATACGATGAATTAATTAACAAATAAAAAAATTATTTATTAATATCTTTGTTTTTTTTTAAGGATTTTAAAGGAGGGGTATGATAAGCTAGGAAAATCGGCCCCAATTTTATCAAAAAACTTAGCCATGCATTTTCTAAATTTTTTACCATTTTGCAATAATAAAGGATCTATTCTTTAAAATAGAAATCATTATAACAGTATGTAGTCGTTCTTTTCAAGGAAAGCATGCACCACAAAATGTGGTCTAATTGACATTTTATTAAAAAATATTGTTTTCAGGCCTTCTCCCTACTTTTACATGCAGAATGCATTTTTTTGGCATTTTCTATGTTGTTTTATTGCATATTATCTGAAACATAAAGTACAACAAAACAGAAAAAATCTTGTTGCTACAATAATGCGCCATAGGGTGCATCGATACCCCTCCTTTGCTGATCATTAGATCTATGGTTTCTGTATATACCGAATCACTTATGGTTGTATCTATCAAGTTTAAACCAAAATCTGTTAAATACAAAGTTACAGTTGTAACGGCCAGGGGAGTAGTGGAGGCGGAATGCCGTTCTGGCACTGCTTTTTTATTTTATTTTTAAGCCTTATTTATTTTAACGTCCTGGCGAAGTTTAGCTAATGCTATTCCACCAGTTAACCAGGACGGCGAGAACCATCCAAGTGACGGACTCGCCCAGCGTGCCTTAACTTTGCCGATCGAGATCTCACCACTGAAACTGGTACCATACCTCACCTCATGGGGAATAAATAAAAGTAATAAGACACTGTGTGGTTTGTGTAGTATATTATACCACCCAGGTCGGAGCATTCCGACACAGCTTAATTTACGACTACACCACTAATTAGGGTATGAAATCAAACAAATTTTTTTTAAATAAAATTTATATCTTAAAAATAAACTGTAATAATCATGTAATTATGGCTATACAAGTGATGGCCCTTTCTCCGCAACGCTCTGCCTTATATCACCATATAAATCGGCATTTTTCTCTTCTTGTTCTTTTGCCTCTAAATCAGCTAGAACGTCTAAGAGATTCCTTAATCTATCTTTAACATAATTAACATCTTCTGGCCTTTCTTTAGCAGACATTGGAATAACATCACAAAATTTTAGATACTTTGCAGGCCTCATTTCTACAGGATAATCTTTTGCAAAATCTAAAAAGTTTTAATTAATGAAATAGGCAATGTGAACTTTTAAAATAATTCACAGCAATCAAAACAATTTTATACCTGCAAGATTCTTTAGATGGTGCTTAATTTCCTCATATTTTTCAAAAGCTCCTTCCGAATCCATTTTATTTATTAAGATCATAGATGGTTTGTTTAGTAGGTCCACATTATACATTTCCAGCTCCTAAAAACAGTGAAAAAACATGTTGTGTTACTTATTTTTTATCAATGGTTATAACGATAAGTATTGATTCCGTAGTTGACTAGAGTCGGATGTAGATGTATTGCAGAACACCCCCAATGAAAACGCAAAAAGAATCGGTTAAAACTCAGTTAAACTCAAGGAAATTTAAGTAATCTGAGGTCAGAAAATTCTGCATAAACTGAGGTGTCATAATAAAAGAAGAAAGTTAATTGGAATTAATATTTGAAAATTACTGGTAAAGTGCTCCTTTTTAATAATATTCAGCTAAATAAAAGTAAACTCATGCAACCACAAAATACCGACCGACTCAGTGCCAGGTATCAAGTGGAAGATAAATTATCGTGCAACAACAAACCATGAAATAGGGATGGACTAGTGATAGGTATATGAAGTGAAGTGGGTAATAAACTATTATACAGTAATAAAACCGGAGCTGAAATGGATTTGGTAGGTGTAAATTAGCTCAAGAAAATAAATTATGGATCAATAGATCGAGGGGAATCAGTACGGCAAAGATAAGTTATTGTTTTGAAATTTTTATTTATACATTCTAAATAGGATCTACATAAATATCTGTCACGTGGTCCATATATTAAGGTCTGCTTAACATATAGAGCATCCCAAATATTCTTCTAGATCTTTAGTATTTTTGCAGATTTTACTTTACATTAGCAGGTCAGTATGCAGAGTGTTTTAAATGTTCTCTCAGGGCTCCTCTTTGCACTTCCATTATAAATACCTATTTACCTGTGGAACGGTTAATAAATAAAAGCTGCAAGCTACAGGAGGATGTGCACACTGCTAGACTTAGGAACAGAAGATTCAGAAGAAAATTAAATATACAGCAAAAAAGATTTTTCAAAAGGAAACATTAGATTTCCGAAACGTTGGCGAAATATTTAATTTCAAGTTTGTATACTTATTTGTGTTATTTATAAAAAAAAAAGCAACCTCTAACTGATCCTTTGGCGTAAAAGTCACAGGAGTAAAGGTTATTTACCAGTAACATAGTGGCCAATTGTGATATTTTGTAGATTCCCCGAGCACTGCTTAAAAAGAAAAAATACATGTGGCAGGAAGTCCCAAAGAATTGAAGAAGAAAAAAATTAAGATAATGCCACAAATAATATTTAGACAATATCGAGTAGTAATGCTGCCATTTTTTGTTGCTGTGGGTGTAATGAATCGTAAAGAATTGTGGTTCCTGTGAATGTTGGTTTTCGGAAAATTTTTATATTGAATATTTATATGTGAGACTGTAAGGATATGTTGATGATGATTCAGGCCAGTTTTAACGGTACTACCAGGCAATTGAACAGTTTTTTAAATTGTATTAATAACATACACCCGAAAATTCAATTTGCGTTAGAAAGAGAGAGACAGATAATAAAATTAATTTCCTAGACCTTACAGTGTTATGTATAAATAATCAATATACTTTTAAAATTTTCCAAACACAACATTCATAGGAACCACAATTCCTTACGATTTATTACACCCACACCAACAAAAAATGGCAGCATACAACTCGATGATTTACAGAGTTTTTTCACTACGTCTGTCTGAAGCTGACCTGAATGAGGAGCTACACATAATCGAGGAGATTTCACTTTTCAATTAATACATCCAAAAATAAAAGAAACTACAAAATTTACTTACACAACAATTACCTAGTGTGGCCATTTATCCGAAAAAATAGCTAATGCTCTCTTTAATCACAATCTAAAAATAGCTTTTAAATGGCAGAGTAAATTATCAAACATATTATATAATGCAAAAGACCCAACACATAAATTTAACAAGTCTGGAGTTTATAAGTTAAAATGTACAGAGTGTAATAGTATGTATAGGGCAAAGCGGTAGAAACTTCAAAACACAGTATCAAGAATATCTTAGATACAAAAAACTGATTCATCTTTCGCACACCACTGCCTCGAAAACAACCAGTTTTCTGGAATTAGACGACATTATTGAAATTAGAATCTCTAGAAATTCGCAAACACAATAATATCAAGGATTATAATTTGTTAAATGATCAATTAGATCTTATATATTTACCATTATTTACCGCCGCAAGACACATAATTGAATATTCATAGATTAGTTTATTATTGTCATCTACCTGCCCAAGCCCTTAGAGTATCTATATATTAATTCATTCAAAATTGTCTATATATAACATTTTTGTGCAATTGTAAATCAGTTATTTTTGATTCACTGCTTGACAATAGCTTTGTAAGACGAAATTGCAGAAAACAGTAGCGTTTTATTTAGTTATTTGTGCAAAATGATTAACTACCACAGAGTAACAGCTCTTTCAATCAGTTTTTTTTCAATAGTTATAACGATAAGTATTATTTTTACCTTAGTTAGTAACATCACTGTTTCCAAACAGCTTCTGTGAGGATACTGTGGACTTAGACGAAAACCATTTATATCAACAATCATTAGCAGCAGCTTGGTTCTCTCTACATGTTTAAGGAATTGGTGACCCATGCCTTTGTTGGCATGTGCACCTTCAATTAATCCAGGTAAATCGGCCATTGAAATCTGCCGTAAATCTTTATATGAAATGATTCCAACATTTGGCCTTATAGTGGTAACTGAAACAAATACAAAATTATAAATATCACGAAATTACTATCCACATATGGTAAATGTAAAGGTCTACCACAACCTAGTATGCAGAATAAGAGTGTCTAACTTTATTAATGAGTTTACAGAGAACTTAGAAACTCTGTAATAAATTAACTATACTGCATACTTATCTAGCTCTTACCTAGTTTTTAAATGTTATGAGTCTTAAAATGCTAGTCTAATGTGGAAATGTAAATGTGTTTTACAATAGGCTGTACACTTAATTTTATCTATTTTGTATTTTTTTATACTTCTGCATTGTTGACCTGTCTTATTCACTGTATCCAATGGCCCAGAAGATTAATAAATTTTGTATTTGTAACTCATCATAAAGAGAAATTAAAGATGCAATAATGAATCATCTGTGAGTATATATTTATTACCAAGGATCGGAATCCTAGTGTCATTTGAGAATCGACTCTGTGTGTTACTTGTGTGTGTTATCGTTATGGCTGCTACATAAATATCTACACGGAAACCGCTTTGATGGCACCACCCCAAGCGCAAACAACGGGTAAAAAATGTTTATTTCTATGTTCCGTAATTGAATAAAAATCTTGTGAAATGTTATTTTCTATCATTATCTATCGATATATTTTATTAACATAATATCCGTGAAAAGATGATTGTTATTTGAACGGTATACTATTCATATTTAAATACTAAAATAACAACAAGAAATTGTCTATAGTTAAAGCTTCCGGCTTACAATCGAAGGGTCGCAGAATCGAGCACGAGTAGATTAGATGTGGATCCTTTTTTAAACTTATTTCATATTAACGAGTGCTTCACCAATTAAGCTGAGCTTATAAAATAAAAAAAACTAACAATTTACAAAAAGAACCTGAAGAGTATCCTATAGAATGTGCTACAATTACACAAAAAATGCATTAAATTGGCGAACAGTATAATGTTTACTCTAGTTTGTCCTGCAACCGCATTATTTTGATTCTATATTTAAACTTGAGGTTCTGTTAGTAGTTTACCTAAAAGTAGGCAATATTATATTTGATGATCGTTCAAGGCTACTTACATGGGTAACTGGCAATTTTTGGTTTGGCTTGGGAAATAGCTCTCAGCAACGTACTTTTACCAGCATTGGGAAATCCCACTAATCCTATATCAGCAATTAATTTTAAATCCAATTTTATTGAATAGGCTTGACCCTTCGTTCCTAAGAAATTATTTTTAGAATGTCCTCCTGTTCCACCCTTAGCTAGGATTAATTCCTCACTTTCCTCGTTTAATTCTCCTGTTAATAAACATTGTTCAACTAATTTCGAATTATGAAAGGAAGTCTTACCTAGATATTGTCTATAATTGTTTATTTGTGGCATATTCAGATTTTCTTACTTTTCGTTGGGTGACAAAATAACCAACAAAAAGTAAGAGAAGTCTTACCTATTTTTTTCCCTAAGTCGGTGTAAAAACAAACTCCTACTGGAACATCGAATTTTACATCTTCACCTGGTATTCCTAAAATAAAATTATGCGTCGCCTGTCTGCCGTTTTTGGCTATATAACGTTTACTTTTATTTGACTTGAAGACATTTTCCAAAGTTATGTCTTCTTTTGCAACGACTATTACGTTTCCTCCTTTACCACCAACTCCACCAAACCTAAAACGGGTTAAATTGAACGAGGTGCTTTGCAATAAAGATAAATATGCAGTATGTACAAATCTTCCCTAATTATGCAGATAAACTAGCCAAATTTCGAAGTAGGTACTACTAGATAGTTACAAAACTACATACTTTGGTAAACCATTTCCACCTGAACCGCCTTGGACAAAAATACGAAGTGAATCCCGAAAACCAACACGTGTATATTTTCTTGACAATTGTTTTACTTTTGCAAGTAGTGAACTCCTTAAATTAACCATTTTTTCAAATTTTTACATTTTTCGAGGTTATGTTATATTTCTGCTTGTCAATGTATTTGATTCAAATTATCTACTGTCTTTATAAGATAAGTAGATCGTTTGATGGATTATTCAAATAATAAATTCAGTAAATTAAAATCAACTGAAAAGAATATTTGACACCTATTACATTATTTTTAGTAAATTAGTTTATTGTATAAACAATTTGTCTCGCCATAAAGTCGAGTTTTGTGTTAAATGCTTTGTAGAGATTTTAGCAAAGAATTTGATTTTAAATGTTGCAGCAGTTGGCGATACTAGTTATAAAGCAGCCAAACATATTGCCAACTACGCAAATGCTGAAAATGTATGACCTACTATTCATTTAAACTACCTAGCGTTGTCATGTATGTATGTACATATGTACCTACTAGTTGCTACTAGTACATATAATCTGAGAGCGCACGTGATTGCAGATTCTATCGTTATCTTCAATTATACACAATTTGCGTAAAAGTGTATTTTTATATTAGACGTAAACAAAGAATGATTAAAATATTGTTACAATGGTTGTATTTTAAATGTCTAGTAAAAAGAAAACAAAAAATTATACTATCACAGTAAATCATTAATTCCTATTTCTAATAATTTTATGTATGGATGTCTCTTGCGAACTAGGCAATTTCTTGTCAACGTGATTTGTTTTGATAGGCTCTCAGAACATTCTGAATATGCTATATATAGTTACATATCTTGACAAACCAGAATACAAGAATAGATGATAGATACACTTTGACGTGGAATACTCTCAATAAGTGCTGCCTGAGTACAAGGCAGTATTAACGAAACTATTTGTTTTTATAGTGGGTGGTAAAACGAGGATGAAAGAATAATGGCTTTAAGAAAATAATCTTTTCTTTCTTAATGTCATAGTTTTGTACATTTTATCAGGCCGTATGTTTGCCGTTAAATTTTAAATTGGAAATAAGCAGCATCCGAGAGGAGGAGTAATCCGTTATGTAACCGAGAAAACGAGCTGACTATTAGTAAGGAACAAATTAACAAGTAGCTGCAATGAAAGTGATAAAAAATACAGGGCCCAGGATAGATCCCTGAGGTACACCCGACCTTATTACTCTTTTTCAAAGGTATCAGTTTTGTTAGACAAATTTATACAGATATACTGAGAGATATACTGAGAGCGTAATTCTTACACCACTCCAGTGTTGTTACCAGTCACACCATAGTGTTGAAGTTTTGCTAATAAGCATTGCATGTATATACTGCCAAAAACTTTTGACATGTCTAAGAGGTTTAAACTTGCAATCATAGATTGATCAGAGGCGTGGAGAACATCGTCTGCTACCGAACATAAGGTCGTTGATGTACCAAATCCCTTTCTAAAGCCTGACATGTGTGGGGGATGATATTATTGTTAGTTAGATAATCGGTTAATTGAGAATGAAAGACGCCTTCTGAAATTTTTAGGGGAACAGGGAACAACAGTTTGATTAGTAAAAAGTTTTAAGTATTACGTACTATTTAAACGAATTTGTGTGATTATAAGAACAAAGAATTTACAAGGCAAAGAAAATTAGGGCATATAAAGCAAATTATAAACATACGCTTGAAGAGGGAGATGACGGCCCTAGGTTGAATTTTTGTTTGACCATTGGAGAAAAAATCATGGAAGAGATTTTTTCATCATTTCATAATTTTCTCAGATGAGTCCACATTCACAACCAATGGTGTTGTTTCATCTCAGAATTGTCGGTTTTGGGCTTCTGAAAATACAAATTTTAAAATTCATTGTAGAAGGCAATATTATAAAAAAGTGAATGTGTGGTGTGCCATTTCTTATCACGTTGGAGTTATTGGACCATATTTCATTGAGGGAAGATTAAACCAGCACACTTATTTACAGCTTCTTGAAAGATTTTCTGAAGAACATTTAAATATGAGAGATATGCCTTTAGTTCATTTTCAACATGATGGTTGCCCTCCACAGAAATGATTAATCGGTGGTGGTTGAATTTAAATTTTGGAGAAAATTGGATTGCCAGGAATGGACCGATCAAGTGGCCGGCGAGATCCCCAGACCTATCAATATTGGATTTCTTTTCATGGGGTCGCCTCAAGCAGTTGGTTTACGCTGAACCACTTCCTAAAGATGTAGCAGTATTGAAGCAGAGAATTACAAATGCTGTAAACTCCATACTGTTAGATCATATTCGAAACAGTTTTAAGGACTTCAGGCGAAAGATCGAAATGTGTGTGGATGTGGGTGGTAGCTACGTCGAATAATAAAAAAATCGGTAAAGGTATTTACACAGAACTTCCCTCGTTATTTGTGCATGGCAGCCACTCTAAAAAATTAATAATTACGAAATGACATTGAGAACAATAGTCGGAATATAGTTATTGCTATTATTACAAAAAAACTTGATAAGTTTTGGTCAAAAAAATATACAGATTGCTCACCCAACAGCAAAAGTTCAATACTAAATTGCAGGTACCACATATGGCAGATGTTATTGCCATCTGTCACATTTTCAATCGAACATTCACGTAATGGAGTGGAAGTATAGTGGTGGTTAAAAAATTTCATTTTTTAAAAATTTTTCAAAAGATGGTAAAATAATTTTCAAATTTTTTTCTTCTGAAATAGGTTTAAAATGTCAAAGGTAGAAATTTTAAATTAGAGCAAAAAGGAAAGTTTCCTTCTGTTCTATAGTAGTGCTAAAAAAAGTTTAAAAATTAAAAATGATGTATTTTTAAAATAGGTTTAGAATGCTATGAAACGTGAAAATTTTAAATTTGAGCAAATAAAAAAAAAATTCGATCTATTTTAGTGGTAAAAACTTTTTGAAAAATGTTGGTGAAAAAAATTTTCAAAATTTTTTTTCTGAAATACCTAGGTTTAGAATGTCATTTAAATTTGAGCATTCTGGTGTTAAATTTTTTTCTAAACTGGTAACAAAATGTTGCAAATTTTTTTTTCCGAAATTGGTTTGGAATATCATGAAACGTGGAAATTTTAAATTTGAGCAAAAAAAAATTTTTCGTCTGTTCTATAGTAGTGATACATAAATGGATTAAACATGTTTTCAAATTTTTTAAAAAATTCTTCAAAAACATTTTTAAATTTGTTTGAATAGTTTTAGAATGTCATGGAAACGTGGATAGTTAAAATCTGAATAAAGAAAGAAAAATTCTATCTTAGTGATAAAATTTCAAAAAACTTTTTTTTTTAATCAGGCTTAGAATGCCACGAAACGTGAAAATTTTAAATTTGAAGAAAGAAAAAAAAATTCATTTTAGTAGTAAAAATTTTTTCAAAAATATTGGTGAAAAAAATTTTCAAATTTATTTTTCCTGAAATAGGTTAAGCGTGTCATGAAACGTAGAAATTTTAAATTTGAGCAAAAACAAATTTTTTTCATCTTGGTAAAATTTTTTTCAAAAATGTTTGAAAAAAATTTTCAAAAATTTTTTTATTCTGAAATAGGTTTAGCGCGTCATGAAACGTGGAAATTTTAAATTTGAGCAAAAAAAAATTTTTTTCATCTTGGTAAAAATTTTTTCAAAAATGTGAAAAAAATTTTCAAAAAATTTTTTTTCCTGAAACAGGTTTAGCGCGTCATGAAACGTGGAAATTTTAAATTTGAGCAAAAAAAATTTTTTTTCACTATTTATTCCGTTTAGACGGTCCACCCTGTATATTTTTCAGTGAAAATTCTACCAGTTCTTCGCCGACAGTAGGGTTAACTACCTACCAAATTTCACTGCTCTCCGTCAAGTAGTTTTTTAGAAAATACACCAACAGACGGACAGACAGACAGACAGACTGACTGACGGAATTGAAAAACCTATATTTTCGGAATCTACGTGTTCTGAAACGTCAGAATCCGAAAAAATCTCGGAAGGTGATTTTTTCTCGACTACAATACTTCCCTTCGGTATGCAAGGGAAGTAAAAATTGTAAACATTATTTTGTATTGGTCAATAATTAATTTGTTTGTGAATCTGTTATGTTTTTGATATTTATTACTTGTTATAATTTTTAAACCTCATTAATCTTCTGTTAGTAATTGTTTCTTGTTTTACAATTAGTTCGATTAACATTATACCTTCTTACATCTCATATATTTAATTTTTTATTTACCAATAGCCTACTTTTTGAGATGATTAACATTGGCTTCTACACAACTTTAAATATGAATTCAACTCTTAATTCGCAAAAAATGGGAAGTTTCAAAAAAATAATTTTATATTCTTGAAATTTGGTACAGAGGTATAAAATTGCATTCTAAATAACTTTCCTTAGTGGAATTTTTTCATATTTTGAAAAATAAAGGTATTTTATTTGTGGTAATTTTTACAACTTTGCTTATAAAACACCCTGTAGAACACTAAATCAAGTCATTTTTGGTATACTTTAGTTTTACAACAAGCAGGACTCAATCCCCAAATACCATTCCAAAATTTTTGGTCCATTACACCTCTCGTGTAATTTGATAGGCCGTAGCATAAATCGCTGTTCGATTTTAAAACTGGCACCATTCCCCTATACGTGCATGGACTATTTGCACTCATCCTGGACTAGAGCATAAAAAAACGATACCAAGTTCCACAGAAATACACTGAGCAGATAGGGAGTGAGTCTACCGTATATTTCTCCACTGTGGTATTTGTGAGGATGCAACTTTAAGATATCAATCCTTGGAACATTGAAATAAGGCCAATAAGATGTGAAAATATTTATTGATCTTTACAAAAATATTTCTACTTACATAAATATTTCAACAGACAATAGTTAAAACAAGTTTTTAAATAAATAATTTTAAATAGACTTAAATCCAATGTTAAAATAAACTGACATTTATCTATACATTCGATATATTAAAAAATGTAACAAATTTTTATATGAAAATTATTAACAACTAATTACAAAATCCTATTTGAAGGCACAATTTACAAAATAATAAATATATTATTAGTTTAACGTTACTAAAAACTGATAAACTATTTCATTCCAAAAACATGTGCCCTAAAACTAATCAAATTTATGCGTTATTAATGGGAACCTAATGATTCTCAACTGTTTCCCATAATCGCACAAAACAGCATCCCGTAATAAAATCAGCTGGTTTATAAAAACAAACGGTGAACGACCCAGAGTTATAGTTCTGACACATTCACCAGTACGAACATCCCAGATCACTAAACCTCCACTTCGGCCCGTGACGACTAAATGTTGTGCTAACATTAGAACATGGCTGGAGAACGTCTGGGACACGTAGATTGTGTTCAATAAGTGGCCCTGAAATCTTTCCCACACACAAAGACGGTCATCGGTTCCTAAGGATATTACATAGCTTGCGGAATATGTTAACGATGTTATGCTGCCATTATGAGCCTGGATATTATACATGCACGTTCCTGAAATGAAATACTAGTTAGAAATCACAGTAATTTTGGAAAGTTTATAAAAGACAACAAACAATAAATGGGAGATTCTTCAACGCAGCATTCAAGTTCAGCCTACAGCTGAACTTGAACGCTGCATTAAAAACTGTTTGTGTGTTTCCCTACAAGTCTGTATAAGAATGATATGTCAATTCACAATTACTGATGTGTATTATTTAATAACTCAACGTAACCTTACTTAAAATTCAAGATATTAATCGATTTCTAAAAAGCCACCTTCATTGAGTTGCGACATACTACCTTGTATAGTCAAATACTAATATGGCAATATGTCCACTTGACTTTTTTCTGCATTGGCAAGAGCCGATTTGAAATACGACGATTTCCGACACACGGCGATTAACGATCAACTTATATTCATGCAACCTATCACACTATAAGGACCGTACTGTGCTGCCGCCCAGGTTTTTACTCCGTCAATACATCTCCCGCTCGCCCTACAATATGTGCATGGTAATGCCTTGAACGGGCAAGCATCAACTAGCAGATCTGTATAAATCGTTACGTCTTGAGTGTTTTGTGATTGGGTGAGTAATTTGAAATTATTTGTACTACCAAACATAAAAATAAGATATGGTCGCTTTTAAGACATTTTAAATAATTTTGAGGTTAGAGCCTCCAGTCAATCTAAATCAATAAAATTTTAAAATGGCAAATAAATAAAACAGTGATTTCCCATTTTCCCATATACAGGGTGATTCATAGTGATAAGATACTTCAACATACTTCTTATAAATAGTTGACAACTTGGAAATTAGTGACTACGTTTTTTTGACAATTAAGAATTTGGAATTAATTTTAATGTTGCTTATAGAGGGTGTTAATTATTTACACAGCCACACACACAAAAAAAGTTCTGGAACAGAGACATGGGTACATAGTATTTTTTTGTCCTGAATCCGAATTTCACTCTGGTTTACTCTTATATTGGCTCAAAATTTGATTCAAAATTGAAAAAATGTCCTAATGATTGCTGTTATGTGAAGTAAAGTGCACATAGAAATTTGAAGTTATGTGTACCTAGTGAACATAAATCTTACTTCGACAGAGGCGTAATAACGAAAACGTGTGACTCACTCCTTTAAAGCTTACCTGTTAATAAGTCCCAAACGCACAACATCCCATCCTGTGAGCCGCTCCCAGAAGTTGCCGGACTAATTCTATCGATGAACAAACAAGTAATAGGACCACAGTGACCGTGTAAAGTGTAGAGAGGACTGCCGTCATCTAACCTAAATACTTTTAAAGTGTGATCTTGGCTTCCTGTTAAAATCCTTCCTCCTTCACAATCTAAACAAGTTACTGGTTGTTGGTGGGCTTTCACGCTAAGCATTTTTATACATCTTAAGTCTTCATCACAGTCAGTCTGAAATTAATAGTGATAATAATAATAATAAATATCGACTTTAGTGTAAAAATGCATAATATAATATAGCAACATTTTATTTTGTTTTCCATTATTAATTTATTGTAATATACGGGTTAATGCAGTTTTGGCACATTAATGTGCCATTTTCAAACGTTATTCTTATGAATGAATTTACAAAGGCTGCGCATATTTGCAAAATTAGATAATAACAGGAATTAAGTTGACCAAATCTTAGAAATATGACGTTAAACATTGAGAATATTAAAATTATACAAATAAGTTTACAAGTGATTAAAATTTGTATACATTAAACAGAGCCCACACAGCACATGACATCCCTAGGATATCCTCATTTGGTCCAGTATATCCCAATCGAGGACAACATTCCTCAGGATATCCCAATAAAATATATACAACCTGAGAATATCCCAACTGGGGATATCCTAGACAAATCCTGGCAGGATGTCCTAGTAATATCCTGCAAAGATATTAAAAGCTTAACAAAATATCCACTTGGGAATATCCTGGGCAAGTCCTAGAGTCGTCATATTATAGGTATTATTATTTAGGAGATTTCAACAATAAAAATAATGAAAAGTATATATATTCATTTGAGGCTATTTATTTATAGTGTCTTTTATTGGTTTGTAAAATTTGGTTCTAAAAACTTACTTGTTTGTTCCATTTGATAATCCCCTCCAGTACAAATAATTCATCTGTATGTATATCTTATTTAAATAGCAGTTATTTATAAACTGTTTTTAATACATTTACTGTGTTTTGTATTAGCCGCCTTTTTATGACAAGTCGAAAGTTCTAAGAAATCCGCCAGACGTCGATGTCTTTTCCACGTTCATTTTAAAGTTCTTTCGACAAATAAGATTATGTTAAATATTTCATAAATATAATACTGCTATGTTATATCCTTGTATTTATATATTATCTAAAAGGGGAAAATGAGTTTGGTTATTGTCAGATACATAATCCTTTATATTTTTCTGAGTGAATAGAATTTTTTTAAATTCATTATAACTTTTCAGCACGCTATGATTTTTTTAAAGTTATACACATCATCCCTTTACAACTTCAAACCACTCTAAACCCTGCTGATTTTAATAATACCAAAAAAGACAAGTGATCATTTTTATGTAATATTTCATGTTTTTACAATTTTTATTCGAAACTTTTTTTATGAGCTTTTACGCATTTGAGTAATTTTGAAAAAACACTTATATTTTTTCACCCTGTCTCGGGGTTGAAAAAAAAATTCTATTAATCGTGTTCAAATACTTCAAAGTAACTTATATCAAAAATTCAAGTATTTACCTCAAAATTTTGATTTGCCGACCTATAGTTTGGTAGATTTACTTTTAAAGCGATATAAGCCAATTGATAGATACAAATATGTGTATGGAGTTGTGTATATATGCATCACATTTTTATTAGTCATTTTACCTCTGCCATTATATAAACTGGTATTCCTTTGTCTTTGCTTATTGGCTCAGTTTAAAAGTAATGATCTACTATATTATAAAATAATGTCTTTAGAAATATCCAATAAACCCTAAAAGAACTGGGGATGTCCTTTATAAAGTCCAATCAATGTCCTCAGGTTGTTCATAGTAAAGCCCAGGCATAACCCATATAAGAGCTGATGATGTCCTGTACACACCCATACTGATGTCCTGAGGACGTCATCAGCAAAGCCCGAACTGTCCCATTTGGATATCCTACGGACATCATAAGGTGATAATGGGATCTTCCCAGGATACCCCATATGTCCTGAAAAGTTGTCCCCAGTATATTCTGAGCATGTCCTTGTGCTGTGTGGGAGTAGATGATATTGCTCCAACTGGTCATATAGAAGAGTACTGTCCGATAATCTTTATCGATTCCCATAAATTTATTAGGAACATTGTGACTCGTCTCTTAAATATGATTTGCGAAAGTTGAATCTATTTTTTGAAACTTAAAAGAATATAAGATGTCCCTTGTACCTAATTTTAAATGATTTGACAGTTTGACCTACATACACGACATTACAATTTAGACCTGTTAGGTTATGAACTCCTGATTTTTTAGAGGATCAACTCAATCTTTAGCATTATACAACATATCTGATGATTTTGAAGCTCGTCAGATACAGTGCATAATGCTATTTATTAATTGTTTTGGATGTTTTGGAATTTTTTTTTATTCATAAAATCTAGATTTTTTGGAATTATGTAACAATGATATAAAACAGTTTACTATGGTAAAATTGAAATGAAGAGAGCCTATTTATTAAGTTTAATCACTGAAGTGACAGGATAATTTAAAAAGTCCTACCTGATTTGAAATATCACGTTCTGAGATAAAACCTACAGATCCTGTTCTTACGTGTGTCCTTCTGTACGCACAAGTAAAATTCCAGTCTATTGGACGGCCTTGGTTGTAAGTTTGTAGCTGGAATAGCTCAACAGTTCCACATAAACGAGCTGCTATCACTTTTGCGCCTACTATCTTTATATTACTTATGCCAGATTCTGTTCCATCCTCAAATATACACTGGAAAAATAAACAATATATGTACTTAATCAGAAAATACGAAAGAGCTCAATTATTAGTAAAACATTTCCTGACATCAATATTTAATAAGGGAGACTCCATGATTTTTCTTTACATATTGAATCTACAGACGACTGAAACATATGCTTTGTTGTATTTTTATCTTGTTTGAATTAAAGGTAAAAAAAAAACGTTTAGTTTAGCTGCAGGGTTGTGACGATTTAAATCGTGATTTAAATCATGATTTAAATCAAGTTGTGTAAAGCCAATAATCTAAGTAAACGAAATTCAAATAAAAAGTACAGTTTATTTAAAAGCTAGATACAAATTACAAAAAAATCAAATAAAAAGAAGAAAAGAACAGTTAGGTTACTCATTTAAAACAAAAGTTACCTTCTTAAATGTACATTATAAATTAGATGTCTACTTAAAAGCAGAAACATAAAGTAAACAAATTAAACAGAACCAACTCTAAAATAAAATAAAACATGATTTACTCCAAACAAAAATTTTAAATTAGGTTAATTATTGTAAAGTTTGTACAAAAAAACTAATTTAGCTGCTTTTTTGGTCCCTAAACGATTTCGAATCTTAGAATGTATCAAACCAAAATGTTGAAAATATTCTCTCAACCGAGGCTGAACTAGCTGCAGCTTGATAATCAGGAACACTTTGTCAATAATATCAATATTTCTTTGGGATTTCCACCAGTCCAAGGGTTTTGTGTTTTTAAGAATTTCTTCGTGAAACACAAATTCTACAAAAGGCACAGATTTTGCCAGAAATATAATAATCAGTGGTAGTAAACCACTTTTGGGATATAATTCATTAGTGGCTTCTAAAGCACGATTTTTTTCGTTTTCTGTTAATTTATGCTATGTTTTCGTAGGGTTTAGAATGAAGGCTAGCAAATGGTATGTGATACACTGGTCGTATCGGTACCTAAATATTTGCATTTGCATTAAGGTAATTTCAGTTTCGTCCAAATGCGACTTAATTATAGTTCTTTTTAAATAATGTTTGGAATTTTCTGTCTTACTAGGCTGTGGATTTCATTTTTATGTTTCTCGCTAATTTTAAAAAGTGTGAACCATGATTTAACTAAACCCTCTAAACAGTCGCCAAGTGAGTTCCATCTTACGTCAGGAGGTAAAGTAAGTTTTTTTCGTCCTTCTTTTGCGTATGTCGCAGAGGCAAAATAATTGTTTTGGAAGCATTTCACAACGAACGTAACGTGTTCCTTATTTTCACTAATTTCCAAATCCTTACATAACAAGTTGAAAATGTATGGAGCACAACCGTAAGTAATAACATTTGGTTCTGTTAACTCTTTAATTTCGTTTCTCATAGCATTCATATTGGCATCATTATCCGTCACAAAACTGCTTACTGTACAGGTGTAGTCAGTCTTTAGAGTTTTAATTAAGTTTGTTGCAAGTTCTGTTAAATAATCAGATGTATGTGGATTTCCAGATGTGTCTATTGTGTCTACTAAAAAGGAAGACCCATTTTCCGTAGTTACAGTTGCACATATTTACTTTTTTCCTCGTTATACACTTCATTGAGCAGTCTGTTGAACACATCATGTCGAGATGGTGGTACATATCCAGGTCGTAAAAGGGTTATTGCATTTTTTTCCCTCAGGTTGTTCAATACACATGAAACTGCTGTTTGTCGCATACAGAGCTCTAGCAATTTGTCTATTTCATCTTTATTAGACTTGGTGGTACATACAATGATAAAGATCCAAAAATCATGATTTTTTAAATTTTTTTTTAAATCATGATTTTTATCAACCCTGTTAGCTGAGAACTTAAAAGCTCGACTCCTAACAAGTGACGTCAGTTATGATTTGTCATCTCACATCACTAATGTTGAAATGTCACAGAAGAATGTTGCGATTAAAAGACTAAGCTTATATGAGCCCATTACTCCAATAATAAATAACAATGTAAATTAGCAGTTTCAAGACCGATTAGTAGTCAGGTTAATATATGTAAATGTTTTCAGCCACGTTTTGTTTACATAACAATTCGAATTATAAAAATGAATATGAAAGAGTAAAATTCGTTTTTGACTTTTTCTTATTTTATTTATCCTCAATTTATAAATAATTCAATAGACAAATGACCGAAGTATTTTTGTTTATTTTTATATATTCTTATGCAGTACTGAAGTTTTACAATACAGTGACTTTGCCAATACACAATTTACATTTAGAATAGCATAAATCAATGGTCTTTTTAATTAAATACAAAAAATAGATTATAAAAGAGTAGTTTTTACACTTTCGCACCCTGTATGAATTTTGAAAAATAGTTTTATTTTTGGACTATTCAAACAAAGTAGGAGTTTTTATAAAGAATAACTTTTCCTCATAACCGTACAAATAAGAAAGATTTTCCTCTTCTAAATTCAATCCGTGGACACACTGTAAAATTACCTAACTATGGCGAAGCCAAATGGAGAGTTATTTGTTTCTCACATGTCTGTATGTATGTGACTATGTTTACGTATTATCTTATAGAACTTAAACAAAAAGACGATTCTGAATAAATAATTTTAAAGAATTAAAGAATACGCTTTTAAACAAACTGAAACTGTTAAAATTGCACAAAAAATAAGAAAATAATTACCTATATTCATATATCTAATATGGGGCTCCCGATGAGTAAAATTTTGTGTTGCCAGGTATTTTGAGCACCCCGCGTCATGCTTCTACGTTTATTAACATAATTCATGTCACTATTAACATTATTTTCATCTTTTTAGTGCATTCTTTAACAGTTTCAGTTTCTGCTTAAAAGCGTGTTTTTAATTTTTTTAAATTACTTATTTATTTCCTTTTCAGTTTTGTTCCAATTAGAAAGTGTTTTTTCGATAAAATTCTTTCCCTATAAATGACAAAACCTATTCGTTATCCTGAAATCGCCATTTTGAATTCTTGATTTTCAACTAAATATTTATAATTTGTGACCTAAAAAATCCCCAGAATAATTTTCATACGAATCAGACTGTAAATTACAAAACTTATCTGCCATTTTGAATTGTTAAATTTGGACCAGGTAATTGTAATCTGCAACCTCGATAACCCTTAGATACCGATATTTAGTCGAATCAAACGATAAATGATAAAATCCATCCGCCATATTGACGTCGCCATTTTGAATTTCTAAGTATTGATTACATACTTCTAATCTGCAACCTCAAGAATCCCCAGATACCAATTTTTAGTAGAATCAGATGCTAAATGACGATAGCCTGTCCGCCATCTTTGAAACGCCATCTTGGATTTTTTTTATAAAAAATACCATATACGCATGCCAAATTTCAAGTCAATACAACATCTGAAAGTGGATCGAAAGTGAATTGTAAGATTCCATTACACTGTTACAGGTCGAGATAACAGAAGCGTGTTAAAAATGAGATGTTGGAAAGTTCATTTTAATTGTGTCAGCCATACTGAGTATATGAAAATTTTATAAAACAAAATAGCGTATAACAGACATATTATATATCTCTTATAATTTACTAGATGTTTTTATACTTTTTAGTCAATTTAAATTACTACCTACGTAATGAATTTTTGCATCCTACTTGTTTTTTTTTTTAATAATAATATATTGACTTATTTTAATTAGTTTTTAATATGAAATTATGAAAATTATTGTGTCAAAACAGGATAATTTATTATCTCCATAGCACAGGTCGTTGGCCTCTTGATAGGACATTATAGTATTGTATACTAATGCGATCAATAGAACTTTCATTTTTATTATTAGCTTTTCATTCTAAATTTATGTGGACAGACACTTATTAATCCTGAGAGATTCAGAATCAGGTGATTTGCTAATTTTATTATGAACCAAAATATCTCTTATCTATATATCTGTATAGCATGATCATCAAAGTGTTATCAGGTATCTTGTATAATATTTATAATTATATAATTATATGTCGATAATAACAATAATAACATAAAGTGGGAAAAACTGGAATTCTCCTCTGGATAAATTTGAGTATCCTACATTAATCGCTTGGTAAATATAAATCTGTTAAAATATGTAACAATAGGCCTATGTAACAATGTTTTTGTACTACATATTTTGAAAGAGCTTGGCGAGTATAATAACTGTGCCAAAAATTTAAATTTTCTAACTGCTCCTTCATGTATAAAAAAATCGGTAAAGGTATTTACACACAACTTCCCTCTTTATTTCTGCATGGCGGTCACTCTAAAGTATTAATAATTACGGAATGACATTGAAAATAACAATAGGAATATAGTTATCACTATTATTACAAAGAAAACCTGATAAGTTTTGGTCAAAAAAATATACAGAGTGCCCATCCAACAGTAAAAGTTCAATACTAAATAACAGGTGCCAAATATGGAATGCTTGCGCAAATACCTTCCACCATGACTGAATTATTTCTTGGGATGACTACCCTATATTTTTCAATAAAAGTATAATAGGTGCATATGCCAAATATTATTGCCATCTGTCACATTTTCAATTCCACATTCACGTAGTTTAGTGGAAAAAATTTCATTTATTTTTTATTTTTCAAAAATGTACGTAAAAATATTTTCAATATTTTTTTCTTCTGAAATAGGTTTAGAATGTTATTTAACGTGGAAATTTTAAATTTGACCAAAAAGGAAAGTTTCCTGCTATTCTATAATAGTGGTAAAAATAAAAAATATTACAAATTATTTTTTTCTTTTTTATAGGTTTAGAATACCATGATAATTTTAAATTTGAGCAAAGAAAAGAAAATTTTCCATCTATTTTAGTGGTAAATAATTTTTCAAAAATGTTGGTGAAAAAAAATTTCTATCTTTTTTTTCTGAAATAGGTTTAGAAAGTCATGAAACGTGAAAATTTGAAATTTGAGCAAAAAAAAATGTTTTCCATCTATTCCAGTGGTAAATTTTTTTCCAAAATGGTAAAAAAATGTTGCAAATTTTGTTTTCCGAAACGTGGAAATTTTAAATTTGAGAAAAAAACATTTTTCATCTATTCTATAGTAGTGATAAATTGATAAAAAAACTTTTCAAAAACATTTTTAAATTTGTTTGAATAGGTTTAGAATGCCACGGAAACGTGGAAACTTTAAATCCGAACAAAGTAAGAAAAATTTTTCCATCTATACCAATGGTAAAATTTTTTCAAAAATGGTAGAAAAATTTTCTAAAATGTGGAAATTTTAAATTTGAACAAAAAAATTTTTTTTTTTATCTATTTTAGTAGTACAAAATTTTTCCAAAATGAAGCCAGTTTGTTCAGTTTTTATGCACTTTTCTATTTTTTGACCTGACTATAAAATGTAATATTTTCTGAAGACTAATAAAATTATTATTATTACCATTAATTTATTTTTTCTGCATATATATTAGAATTTCCAAGTAAAGACTATTAAAAAGAAAATGTGAAAAATATTTTTCTTGTGGTTGGATTCACTTTTGCAGAAATTATCGCAGTCTACGGTTCCTCTAGGCTTCATTTTAGGAGGATAGCTTTTTAATATCGTTATTAATAATACCACCTTGTAATTTCGTTTTATGCTGAAGATACAAAGTTATATTATATGTCAAAAACATTGATAAATTTATTATAGTATAAAAAGATCTCGTATAATTGGACAGGTGGTGTCTGTGATCAAAACAAGCGCTACACTTGTAGTTGTCATGTAAATTGCTTTTCTGTGGAATTTTATGAAATTGTAACTGCTTGTAGATAACAGTAATATCTAATCGTTTTCCCAATCGCACATCTATTGACTTTTTCATACTTGAGATAATTGCACTCAAAGTTAGCATTTCTTGTATAGATCCTCTATATCAAACAAATAAATGCCCGTATTTTTCACTCTAGCCTCAAAATGGTTCTTAATATTTTATCGAAAAACAAGACTTATTTAAACTTAATATGGTAGCCTTTGTACCTAACTTAACAGATATCGTAATGGTCTCCGATGTATTAAAATGAGCCATCGCATCAAACCTAACAAATATCTGCGTGGAAGATGCCATGTTGCTATCCGATGTTTCACGCAAAGAGAAATTGGTTAAAAATATATGTCTAAACAGCCATCACATGGGTCTTAACTGGCAACCACAGCAAGTAGCTTGGTGCTCTCTGATGCAGCATACAGCAATGGGAGAGATCATCATGCGTGACTTAACAGGCAACTGGAACATAAGTCACCTAACTCAACGGACATCGTAATGCTGTCCGATGTGCATCATAAAATTCAACTTATCCAATTTTTAGTTTAAAGGAAATCAAGAATACATACATTTAATATCCTCACCTTATCCTTATAAGGTCAAGATCAAATAGGGGTGCAGTAACGATAAATAAAGTTAATCTGATGGTTATCAGTCATTTGATGTCATGCAGTAAGAAAAAAGTAGTCATGTATACATGTAATGTTTGTGATGAAGCATTTTCTTGGCCTAGTGGTCTAGGTTGACATACTAACATTCATAAAACACTCTCTCTCCAATGTTATTTTTGCAATAGAGAATTTAACAGAAAAGATCATTTAAAAAGCCACATGCGTAGAGCACACACTATCAATAAGTTTCCCGATACCCCCCAAGACAACCCCGAAAAACATTAGTCAACCGCCTAAGATGACTGAAGAAAATCGTGCTAGAAGGGTGTCTGATCTAGTATTACTTACTGAATATAAAACAGCAGTGAACGAACAATTGACAAATTTGGACGTGAGGTGTTCTACAAGTTGTAATTGTCAAACTCCGAAAAGGGAAGTATTAGTGGACATCGGATACTGACCCACATAACATTCTTGAGATGGTTAAAATTAGTATTGTGCCAAATAGAGGGCGAAATAAGGATGATTTCAAGTGGTTGCATTCAAAACCGTACTGTAAAAACCTATTCGATCTGTAGAAATAAGGTCTTTAACTAATGTTATAATTTCACAGATAATGAAATATTTTTACTGTGGTCTTATTCCTTAATGTAGTTTACAGAACACAGCTCGACAAAAAAAAAGTATATTGGGGTAGATCCGTTTTTTGACCCGCTGATCACATTCCCAAGGTTGGTTTGCCCGCATCACATCAGGATTTTTCCCTAAGCAGCCCCCCCCCCCCCCCCCCTATTAAGATTTTTACCAGTTAGCGGAAAATCCTGACGTGACAGAGCATCGGATTCAGCAGGTACAAAAACATAAGAGTAACAAGATCTGATAAAAAACGCTCTGTATTTTTGATCATGACGAATTTTGCAACTGAATGATAGTAATAAGTAATACATTACATTTATAAATCCCACACAAAATCTAAAGAAGCTTTATAGTTAAAATAGTACTGAACTGAGACCAGACCAGTGGATCATAGGTAGCAAAAAAATCATATATTAGTGAAAGAATGTTTAGAATCATGTGTGAGGAACAATACTCTGAACTGAGACCGATAAAAGCTGGTGTACCACAGGGCAGTGTTTTGGGTCCACTGCTGTATTTATTATACACAAGTGATATCTCAGTAACAGGATAAACTATAATTGCCACCTTTGCTGATGACACGGGAGTATTGGCAGTTGGTGAAACTGAACAAGAAACTAAGGAAAATCTCCAAAAAGCTTTGAAGGGAGTTAATGCATGGACAAAACGCTGCCGCATTAAATATCTAGGTATAGTCTGTCTAAGCATTTATGACGTGTACGGCTCAAGTTACGCCTTGCTTCAAGATTTGTTCCCAGTCATACACATATCAAGCGGTAAGCTATTCTAAATCTACGACTTTCCGCTTATAAAACTTCTACAATTATACGTTCATCTCTTTCATTCTTTCATACGGTTTAACTCAATAATAGACCAAAGTTTGTGCCCACTCAATTAGTAAAGCCGTGCGATGTGTTTTGACTGGTTGATTCGACACTGTTCGTCCCTCGCTTCAAATCATCTTAGACTGCACGCTTCTTGTGACACACGTCATAAACGCTGAGACAGACTTTATGGACCTTGATGTTAAGCTAAAATGGAAGGAACACATAATTAGAATCACAAATTAATCCTATACAAACAAGTTTTAAAACCTGTGTGGACATACGGCATCCAACTCTGGGGCTGTACCAGTGCAAGTAACATTGAAATAATCCAATGTTTTCAAAATAAAGTGTTAAATGGAGCGGTCAATGCTCCTTGGTATGTATAAAATAGCGACTTACACAGAGACCTGAGTGTGGAAATGGTTGCAGGCGAAGTCAGAAGATTTGCACAGAGTAATGAAGAGCGACTTTGAAATTACGTTAATATCGAAGCATTCCAGCTGCTTAATCAACGTGGGATGAGAAAAAGGCTCAAAAGGACAGAGCAGCGCATTGTGCGAGAGTGAAGGAATCTAGATAAAACTATCTAAGGGCACCAGAGGGTAACCTTAGTACAGAACTTAGTAGTTATTAAGATATCAGAAAAATGTTGCTCTTTAATCTAAATAACTATTTTTCCCAAAGGCAGTACAGCCATTCCAGGTTCTGTATGGGACACCCAGACAGTTCCTTGAAGGAACAAATTACTATAAAAATATATCTTTATTTTGTTTTCAATTAATATAACCACTAAATTTAGCTTTTTAAAAGTATATTTAGTCTACTGCTTAAATCTGAATGCTTGAAATTTCATAGTTACTGTAAAACATCACTTCAAAATGTGGTTCCGTATGGGACAATTGGTTGACAGATGTCTTGATGTCACTTATATTAATGGCAAAAACCTGTGATCTTTCTTTATCTTACTGCCTCAAGTTTTCAGCATAATTTTTAAACAGCTTTAACTTTGTAAAAACCTAGTTTTTAATAAATGTAATCTGTAAAATAAACTTTTATATCCATAAATATCTGGTTCCGTATGGGACATATACTGGTTCCGTACGGGACGTGTGTGAAAGGTCTGCCATATTTGCACTATTTCTTTGTTATTGGGTAAAAAATAAGCACTGTTGTCAAGAAATATTTTTATTTAACTAACTACAAATGCATTTTCATTAATTTTAATGCGAGAAAATTAAAAATCGTGGAATTATTCCTTTATTTAATAGCTAAGTAAACCTAACACTAAAAATCATTTGTTATATACTTAAAATGATAAAGAGAGTATCATTAAAGTTAACTTAAATGAACGAAATCACACAAATTTGTAATAAAGTCTTTCTCCTTTTACAACAACATCAGGCTCATCAAGGATTCTTACAATTTGGTGCTCATTGATTGTACTTTCAAACGATGCAGATTTTTCATCCAGTGTAAATAGTCTGTTGTCCTTTGTTGTTTGCTTCAAAAACAACACCTTAAGATCGCCATTTTCAATTTTCCCTTCACATATAGCATAGTATTTATGTTGTATTCCCTTCTCACTTGTCAACTCTACTTCGATGAACGATCCATGCTTCAACACTTCCAGATTTAATGTCGACTGATCACAAGTACGCACTTCTGAAGGTTCAGAAGAATGGTCACCATCATCCTCACTAACTCTTTCTTCATTACTTTCTGTATCAGAGTAAACTTCATGGTAGTGTAAGCGATCCTTTGCTATATCTAAACAATTTGAAAGTGTCTCTTTGACGAGATTATATTTTGTCATTTCTGATTTTGCAGTTCTTGCGACAAGGATGCTTTTACAATCATAATAGGGTAGCATATAATGGCTTTGCCGGATGTTGGGGACAGCTATGATATTTTCCCATTGTTTAGTCATTTGGTCTTCAAAGGTCAAAACTTCTTCTTTAGAAACATAGAAAATATTTGTTCCTTTGATTTCACTTTTTGCACACATAAAGAACTCATAAGGACTTGAAACAAGCTGTTTTCTTGATTTTATCAAAATCCAAACTCTACGTTTTATCGCACCCCCAATTGCATCTACAGCCCCTTTACCATGCGATGTTGCAAAAAATAACCAATCAAAATCTATTTTAAAATCATTTTGCATGGAACATAGGAGGGAAGCTGTGTACTTATTCTTGAACTGTGAAGAGGGCCCATCGGAGAATATGGATAGTTTTTCTATATGTGGAAACCTTCCCTGAATATCTTTAATTATTTTGTACAGAAAAACTCTTACACATAATTTTCCATGTGAGAGGTCATCACTAACTATGGTGTATGAAATTGGTGCATTTCCAATCCAAGCACATGCTGTAAACAGTGTAACCTGTTCATGAGACCAATGCGCGCTCTGGATTTCATCCTGGGATATAATGGAAAAATTCTCCGCAAAATCAATTTGGAGAACTCCCGATTCAAAGGTTTCGTTATTTTTTCTCGTCTCAAATTCATCGGATTGAATGTTCTTCACAAAACAATGGACTCGAAAGTTTGGTAATTGTTTTTTTATTTCAGAAATAACATCACAGACTGTACCATTACATTCTATTTGTTTTGGTCGTTTCTCAATATCAATCCACTGTTTCCAGACAATTTCCTTATCGACATCAAAACCTTCACTATTCACTAAAAACTGTTGGATATCCACATCTTTACACTTAATACAGGAGCCTAACATGCATTTTTCATTTTGAAGATTGCACACTATACGTCTTAGTAAGTCTTTTCCATTAGGGGTAAAGTAAGTTTCTGCTACTTTATTGCTTTGCAGGGCTTCTAATAAAAAATTGAAGTTAGCGTGGTATTTACACACACAAACGGTGTGTGGTGTGTCAGAAACTAACAAAACATGTTTTGGCCGTAGGTCATAAAATGCAGTTTTCTTGACATGATGCATATCAGTTTCCTTAAGAAACTGTTGGTATGCTTCTTTAACTGACATGACAAGAAACCTTTTTTGTACATTTTGCCGTTTATTTGTTACAGGATTTTTCACTGATTTTGTGTCTCTTTTACCGGGGGCCTGATAACTTATATCATCTCTACAAAAAAACTCAGTTACTCTTTGCCTGTCTTCATCAGAAAGTCTCAGTTTGCCTTTTCTGATGGGATTTCTAGCAATTAAACATTGTGGGAAATCTTGAATAAGTCTTTTCACCACAGCTTCTTTTTTCGAGGGACTGTCAGGTAACATCTTTTTGACCTTATTTACTGCTTTTCCTAAACTCTGCGGCCTTTTGTAGGATCCAAGTTCAGGAGTTGTCACATTGGTAGGTTCGCTTACTTTCAACTTTTTCTTCTCTCTTTGCCTTCGTTTCCTCAAAGTTTCTTCTTTCCTTTTCTTGTAGATCTGGCCTATGTAAAAGATTTACTCTTTCTTTAGTCCTTATAAATTTCAATCGTTGTTTTTCCTTCTCACGGTATGCTGCAAGTCGTTCAGGATCTGCCTTGAGCTTTTCGAAGTATCTTTGTTTCTTAGTTTTGTTGTCCATTTTCTAGAAAAATAATAAAACATATATGTAGTAAAAGTGATTATGATGAATCTATAATAACCTAAAGCATTATTTAGGTTTATCATTCACAAAACATTGATAACAATTTGAAAATAACTGTACAACACTGTCCCGTACGGAACTGTCCCGTACGGAACTGTCCCATACGGAACCTCATTTTCTATGAAAATATGTAAGTTACAAAGTGAACAAAAGCAGAGAGGTATAGAAAATTATATTTACCTAATTTTTATGTGGATTGTTGAAGTCCTGTCTTCTTTCAAAAGTCCGTAATATAAACTTTTATACTTTTCTTAGTGCCGTACGGGACACAAAGAGGGCTTTCTTTCTCTTGTATTTTACTGATGTTTAAAGAAATTAAATATTGAGACCGAACTGACCACTATATACTTCTGGTGTAATATGAGCCTTTAGCAAGTGCAGTTAACATTTGGCGGGAAATAAAGTGGAATGTTAGGTATACTAACTCAAGCAAAAACATAGGCCTCAAGTAATAAATTTAGACCACCAACTTTCAATGCATATGAATCACAATTTAAATAAAAAATTAACTTTTTCTCTTTGAAATCTGATGATTAATACTATTTAGAGGTATTATGTGTTAAAATAAACAGTATTACTTGAATTTTATTTTTTACCACTTAGGCTCATCTATTCTGGAATGGCTGAGTATGGCTTTAGGCAAAACCGTAGTACATCTGATGCTGTACATGAACTAGTGAATTTTATATGTGAGGGATTTGAAGAGGGCAAACAAAGCTATTTTTATTGATTTAAGTAAGGCATTTGATTTTGTGTCACACGAAGTCTTACTATCCAAATTGCAGTTTTACGGGGTTAGAGGAATTGCACTAAAATTAATAAGCTCCTATCTCTTGAACAGATACCAATCAACACTCTTTAATAATGAGTTAAGCTCAAGTTTGCAAATCAAACATGGGGTCCCGCAAGGAAGTGTCCTTGGGCCACTGCTTTTCTTAATTTATGTAAATGACTTCTCCACATCAAATGTCTTTTTTAACATATTTTTTGCTGACGACACTACCCTAGCTATAAATATTGATAAAAACGTGAATACTGACTGTATTAGAGAGGAAATTATTGAGACTACTTCTGATTGGTTCAATGCAAATTATTTATGTCTTAATAGAAATAAAACTCAATCATTAGAGTTCTCACTAAATTCAAAAACAAATAACACTGTAAAATTCCTAGGACTTAACATCAGTCAAAATTTAAATTGGCAAAATCATTTTGACAATCTTTCGAAAAAATTGTCATCCATCATATATGCTATAAAAAATATAAAATATAAAATAAATATAGATGCAGCTCTAATAACATATCATGCTTTATTCCACAGTACTATGACGTACGGATTATTAAATTGGGGAACTTCTTGCCATATACAAAAAATTTTCATTCTCCAAAAAGGAGCTATTAGAACATTAGCTGGTATTCCAAATTATGAAAGTTGTAAACCGTGGTTCACTAAGCTTAACATATTAACTCTGCCTTCTGCAATTATTTACTTTAATTTAGTTTATGTAAAAGAAAATTTGAACAAGTTTGCTACTAATATGGAATTTCATGATCACTTGACCCGGTCACGGACAAACTTAGTAACTCCTTTACACAGATTAACAAACACAAATAAAACACATATGGGTATAAAACTCTTCAATAAACTACCAATAACTGTGAGAGAGGCACCACTGACTAGGTATAAATTAATCATAAAGAAACATTTAATTGAAAATGTTTACTATGATATAGATAACTTTAGTTTTAGGTAAAATTTTAAATATAATGTATTTTGTTGCATGTTGATATACTTACACATTTTATTATTTGTTGTTTGACTTTAGTATATTTTTTGTACTGTGTGATATATTTATTTTATTTTATTTTATAATAATTGTTTACCTAATATGTTTTTTATATATCTATGTATCTTTGACCTGTCTAAGCACTACGGTGTAAGATGACCAATAAATGATCTATCTATCTATCTATCTAAATATTTAGATTAGTTGTAATTATGCATTTAAATAAAAAAAATATATCGCTTCAGTATTTGGCTTACTTTTGTTCTTGTTAAGTTAATGTTAGTAACGTTACCTTAGAGGCAGTATGAAATACAATTTAACATGATGCTTTGGTTTCCTTGCGAATAAAAATAATACTTTTTTCTATCCAAGATTTTTACAAATTCGACTTGAAAGAATCAAACATACATACCCTCAATTTTCCTGACGTCCCCTCCCAAAACTCCACTCTGCCATCAGCACAGCCAATAACAATCAAATTGTCGAGATAGTCCATACACCAGATGGGCGAAAGTCTATTAGCACTAATGTTACCGCCACTGTCACTGAACTCTCTAGTCAAATTCATTAGTTTGTTGCTACCAACACTATCGTTCCTTAAACTATGATCACCACTATTTTCACAATGTCTCGTCTTTGGATTTTCACTAAAGCTCTGTCTTTCACTAAAACTGTGTCTTTTACCATCGTCCTTGAAACAGTCATAGCGCTTCCGTAATTTTACATCATAATTATGATTGAAATAAAAGTAACGGTATGCCTTATTGAAGTCGTATTTTGAATCCAACGAAGAAGATGGGCTGTTATCATTGATGTGGGAAAAATCGGTGTTTATTTTGTTGAGAAGCCTTGGGAAACTCTCGTCTCTAGATGGAGGAGAACCCGATTCATAATCGGAAAGCGCTTCGTCAAATTCTGTGCTTAGGTCTTGTGTTCTATCGTCAACAAAGTAAGAGTTTCTATCTAGTTGTGCCACTAATTCTCCTGTGTTGTTGTCCCACACCTTTAACTGTCCACCTGTAAAGAATTATATCGAAATATTAAAACAAATTGGTAAGTGTTAAAAGTAGCATAAATGAAAGCAGCTAATCACGAATGTTGTCCGTGACGTCATCGTCTTTTAATTTCCGAATTCCGTATTATTCATCTCTAAAGCGCATCGTTACCCTTGGAACTTCTGTCGTAGCCCCATCAGACGTTACTTTGCGTTATTTACATTCTAATGTGGTAGTATTTAAGCCAAGAGAAAAATCTCATGACCGAAAAAAATATAAATTGATGACGTGAGTGACAACATTCATAATTAGCACAGTACAAGATATTTTATCTAGAGATTTCTTGATTGCATTTAAATGTAGTTGGCAAACCTGTGTCATGTCATGTAATTACTTTTCAGTACTTAAGTTGGTATTGCAAGTGTATAATGCAGTGGCGGCTCATGAAGTTTTGGTAAGCTATGACTTACTAATGGAGCATGGAACCCATGCCAAACTTTAATGGATCACTACCAAGGCCAAACGGAGAAGTTTTGTGGAAAAAAATATTTTATTGGAATTTGCAAAAATTTTTTTTCAAAAAGTGCAGTGCCTACCCTGGAATCTGGAAAAGTACTTGTAAAATATCTATAGTGTAGAAAGAAAATATAAGGATAGGGTGTTAATTTCATCACAAAATCTTTATTCTTTATAAAGTTACATCAATTTGAAATTTTATTTTACACTGATATTTAATTTATAAAATTTGAAAATGATGTAACTTTATAAGGAATGAAGATTTTTTGATAAAATTAACCTATCCTTATATTTTCTTCCTTATTCGAAAAAAAAATACACTATAGATATTTCACAAGTACTTTTCCAGATTCCAGGGTAGGCACTGCACTTTTTGAAAAATTTTTTTGTAAATTCCAATCAAATATTTTGTCCACTAAACGTCTCCGTTTGGACTTGGTAGTGATCCGTTAAAGTTTGGCATGGGTCCCATGCTCCATTAGTAAGTTAAGCTTGCCAAAATTTCATGGGCCGCCGCACAGTGGAAAATTTAGCACTTTCTTTGGACAAAAGTCCATTTGACGCACAGTTGTTGACCGATTTGAATATATTTTTTTTTAAATGCTCGTGAATGATTCTAGTTTACCCTCCAATTGCTACAATTTAAATATCTATTTTTCTGATGAATGTATCTGACCCAATATCGGAACATCAGCGCGCTGATGTTATCATATATATAATGTAATTAAAAATAGCTATTATTTGAATTAAAAACGCAAATAAGGTAAAAAAGTAACTAAATTTCAATTTTAGAGCTAAAAAAGCATAAGAAGTTGGAAGTATAAGAAGCCCATGGATATGCAACCTCAAAGTTGCTTATCTGCTCCTTAATTGTAAACACAAATACATCTATTATATTTTATATAGCCTGAATTTAACGTCATCCTTGAGTAAATCTTATTTTTTATATTTGTTAGGCTTTTTAAAATTCATTTTATTTATACATACAATTAATTAAACAACCTAGAGTAATAAATGATATATCGAAAAGATCCTGAGAACCTGTATGTTCCGATATTGGGTCAGATACGTTTATCAGAAGAATAGATATTTAAATTGTAGCAATTGGAGGATAAACTAGAATCATTCACGAGTACATACACATTTTAAAATGTGCCTTCTTCTATAGTGAGTTCTGGGGGTCTATTCTCGAATCTCTATTAGTGAAAGTCATAAGTATACTACTTTGGGAAAATGTCTACCGAAATTCACACGACTCTGAAAATATGCATTCTTGAATGTCGCATTCTACAATTTTTGAAAAAATGTTCAACATGTGGGTAAATACCACATGACATTGTATCTCGCATGCTAATTAATGACAGCTGAGTTTTATTTAAAAAATTACTAACTTGAATGAGGTATATATGCTTACTACAGTTGCAATTCTAGAATTCTAAGATGCAGAATAACGAAGTTATTACAAGAAATACAATTCGTTTGAATGCAACGATTCACAGTTTATACAAGTGTTTTAGGTTAAGTAATAATTGGTAATAAATCTAAGTAGAATTTTTTTGATTATTTATATAATGATAAACGTTGACTTCCGTTCTAAGTGTAAAAATTAAGGTAAAGTTAACACTCTCTACTTTACTCTTTGGTAAGGTTGAGTTTTGTTAATAACTCTTTCTGCACCAAGGATGTGAAGTGGTCGGTTTTGGCCCATGTAAAACTTATTATTATGTCAAATTGACAAAATAGAAAATAAATTTAATCCAAACGAAATTACTATTACTTAGCAGAGAATAAATATACTTGACAAAATATCTGAGTCTTCTTTTACTACCTCTACCAAAATTAAAGCACAAATATTTTGTAGCTACTAACATGATAAAGAAAATTGTTTTGTTTCTAGATAGATTCCACTGACATTTAAATTAAATATAACTCTGTCAAATAATTTTCTCTGTCAGTAAAGTAGAGAAAGTAATTATACATCGTTGGAATACTTTGTTATTGTTAATTTTAATAGATTCGAGAAGAAACCCCCAGGGCTTGCAGCCCTTGACCTTTAAAGCACAGTGAACCTTTTACTCATTGGGAAAAGTATTTTTTCTACTTATATTACATAAATCACACATTAACTATGCATTTATGATCGAGAGAGTTATTAAATATTCAACCTGTGAAGAAAAATTCATTATTCAACACTTTTCAGGCTATCCTCCCTCAAGTTAAACAAGTCCATGTGTCTATCTTCCACGAACTTCATCAATAAAACTAATGCAGGCTTCTCAAGCTAAATTTTTGACATCCACAATCATCGTCGCCATGATACGTCATCATTTAGGTAAAGTTTAATATCTCTCTCTCCAGAAATGCTACCCCAATCAACAAATGTGAGGCTATTAGCAATAAGTTATCACAAGGAGTACTCATTGATACTTAATTTTTAATGACATTGTTTAAAAAACCAAACATAATTCGTCTATCAGAAACGGAATAATATTGTATGAAATCTGACAACACCCAATTTGTATTTTGTTTTAACATGCTACATGAATTACAATAGGAAGTCGAACAATAAAACGTCACCGTTTTGCTCAATCAGCTGATCGGTCAGACCTTATATTGTTACATTTCGACTGATCTGACCGTTAACTAAACTCAACTTTGGCGTTGGGGACATATCATGGCGAAATTAATCTTATGACTGATATCTAGTAATTAACTACCTACATACGACTTGTATTTAAATAAAACGGCATACATTACCTAAACAGACGCTAAC
The DNA here is from genome assembly GCA_963583905.1 of Stenurella melanura. Classification (NCBI taxonomy): domain Eukaryota; kingdom Metazoa; phylum Arthropoda; class Insecta; order Coleoptera; family Cerambycidae; genus Stenurella; species Stenurella melanura. The sequence continues at coordinate 21,638,121 of OY757311.1, read as the reverse complement.
TATATTGGTACCATCGGTTGCTATGCACTCGATTTCTTGTTGATGGCCATCCAACACCACCGGTATAGCTTCCAAGAGAACTTGATCATCTGCTGATTCCTCCGATTTCTCACTGAACCATGAAGCACGCCACTCGGCATAATTGCGAGAGCAAACACACCGATAAAGTACGACGAAAGCGTACGCCAATACAAGCACACTTATGAGACACAGTATCGTTGTTAGAAGTATTTCCATAGGGGAAGTTGGATAAAATGGTTGTTCAGCTTGAGGTATTGTGTTGCCAGATTCCGCATCTGAAACGTCCATATTTACATTTTTCAAAATTAATTTTGAAAATTTACAATGTCACTATGCCACAATAACAGTGGTTAAATTAAATTTCAAGAATTTTTTTAAAAACAAAAACTTTTTCCAATCTGATGTTAAAAAAATCATCGTTAGTGTACTTGTTATTGTACAACAATAATTATAATTTATTTAAAATGCCTTTGGAATTTACCATAGGGAGATTATCTTTTCGGTTGAAGTAATGGCATCATCATTTCAATGAATGTCCTTTACTAATACACAAATATATAATGAAATAAACAATAAGTTATCTATTAATTTTGCATATCAAGATTCGTGATTTACAAACACTGATTTACTGTATTAACTTCATATTAATTATATCTGTTTATCTTTAATTTGCCTAGAAATTAATTACACTTTGTTATCTCTTATGTGTTTTAGAACTAACATTTTACTACTCTTGTGACAAAATGACACCTTTTTGAATGTTATTCCAATTTCCAAAATTATTTCTTTCCATAAGTTATAAAATTAATGTCACTTTTTATCAGTAGTGATGAAATGTAACTAACTTTACTGTGAATTAAGCACAGTAGACAATTTTATTTCCTATAAATGTATACAACACGATGTTTTAATTTCATTTTGATATGACTATTTTCTAAATTCAAACTTGATGGCAATTATTTATTTATACATAAAATTACCCAGAGAGATAAAAATCCAATTACAAGGAAGAAGAGAACAAACATTGTTATAGAATTATATACAATAAAAACATATTTAAAATTTAAATAGGATTAACATATAATAATAATCGTAGCAGTACGAAATATATAAATATCATCCCGTACATATGCATAGTTTGATCACATTGAATGCAAATGTGAAGATTTAAGTAAATATGTGCGAGTTATTGGCATGTGCTTGAACTGCTGGAACATGTAATTTAACAAAACTATTTACGTCATGACAGTCTATCTGCTTGCTTATAATTCTATATAAAAATGCAATCAAAAACTACCTACGGCGGGATATCCATTCAGCAAATCAGATTGTGGCATATCTCTCATCGGGTAGATACCCTCATTCTCATACCAAAAGATATTTACTGAAAATTCTTTGCATTATTTCAATGCCCACTTTTTGTAAAACACATTCTGATTTTCATGTACACCTTTATTTCCACTATATTTTGCAACAGGGTTAGAGAAAGTTTTTTATGAAACAAAAAGAGTGTCTTTTTAAAATTAAATTGAATACATGCTTATTACGTAAGTGTTTTTATACATTAAGTGAATATTATGAAAATTACCAAAATTAGTGTGCGTTAGTAAGCAATATGATTATTTCTAAACAAATATATTTGCTTATGATGAAAATAAATTATTATTAGTATTATTACAAGAAGTTAAAATAAAAATTCGAAACTGTTTTGAAAGACAATCCCAGATTTCTTACGTCAGGTGTATTAGACCTTTTCAACGGCAAGGAAGTGCACTTTTTGACACAAAACTTAAGGGTGGAGTCTCTAAAAAAGTTACTTCACAGTTAAAACAATCAGGACAAATCAAATTAAACTTAGCCACTGTTTTTAATATTAGATAATTAATCCAAAGTCGAATAAATACCTCAAGCAAAGAATAATATAGTAGGTACTGACAGAATATTGGTTGTTCAAGACCATCATAGAACATAAAATTTGTAAATTTTACTTTATGGTTGCAAAAGTAATAAACAGTGAACAATAAAACAATAAACTAAAAGCATAACTTACTATGTACAAACCAAAATAAATAGTTTCCATCTATTATAGTGTAGTGATAACAAAATTAATACCTAACTCAAATCATATCAACAAAAATATAATGAAGATAATGGTTAACCAGAACTATTTGTTTTAGATTTATTTTAGCTTTTTCTAAATACAGGAGATTTACACTGTCAGGGTAAAGAAATAATTTCTATAATTCTTGGCACTTATTACATTCTAGGAATTCTATACCCCTATTTTTATGATTTCCCAGAAAACATGAAAAGAGGAGACAAATAACATTATGGCAAAATCAACAGGGTTTGAACTGTCGATTTTCAAATGCTTCCAAAAATCATAGCTGCAAATAAATAAAACCATTTCCAGCCTGGAATTGAAGTTGAAAAGATTCCTATATTTTTACATGATGAGCAGTGATCGGAATTTGGGTTTATTTTTCAGGTGCGTCATTACAAGGATTTATTGAAATAAGCACAGATGTTTAGTTCACTGAAAAACAAATAAATTTGGATTTATTTTTCGTGTAATATAAATTAAATAATCTATTTAAACAAATAATGCTATTTAAGTTAAAGAAACAGAGCGTGTAAACAATGCACACCTGCAACACGTGGCCGACATGCCAAACATAATTTACTACTTACTCGCCTTTAAATTGAATGGACGTGGCGCAGCACCTAGTTTATAATTGTGTTTACTGAAAGAATGACTTACAGTTAATATGCAGCGTTTTAGTATGAGGAAAATTACTGTCGAAAAATGGGTTAAGCCTTATAAAGAACTACATTTTGATGGCAAAAAAATAATTTGTAATATTTGTGATGTGATATTTACTGTCAAAAGAAATTATATCCTCTCATGAAGATTTAGAAAATATATTTAATAATGTTTGACAAGCAGTCTGAGAAAAATTATGAAGATTAGACACCCCAACAACCCCTTGCATAATATCTCTAACAACCTTCTATATCAAAAAACCAATATTGAACCTATCCTATCCCGATTCAAAAGATTATCACAAAAATTTGCTAATAATTCACTTAACATCGAAATTATAAATCCTTTAATTCACCAAACCAATCCCAACATCCCCCCTAAAAGAATATTCCCTACACAAATCCTTTATATTGCTACGTAGTGACTAATATTTAATTTAATTTGTTAACACAATCATCTACTACATAATATGTATTTTTTTTTCTTTTTTTTTTACTATAAACACAACTGATACATTTGTTATAATAATCAACATGATTGTAAAATAATGTATTGTACATAGGCTGGAAGACCTCGGTCGTTAGCCAATTGGAATTTCCAATAAAGCTTTATACTACTACTGCTTAATGTATACTTTGAAACTATGAACTCTCAGTAAAAGTACAAAATTTCAAACTTGAAAGTGCTGTGCGGATTTACAACAAATTATGGGTGAAACATGTGTACACACATTTATTATGCCAAAATACATCATAAACTCATAGAGTAGGTTTGTATTACATTTAATTTTGTAAGAGAGAACAAGCTATCATTTAATATTTTAATGTAAAATTTCATATATGTGCGCCACTGGAATTAAACCCAAATTCCGATCATTGATGAGTTATAAAGTATTCCTTTCACAAAAAAAAATAAATAAATAACAGGTAGAAAAGCAACAACCATACGATGACTAAAAGAATTTTTCATGACACCATTTTCTGGGATCCCACAGGTGTAATAGTTGTCTATTATTTTCAAAAGTGCCAAACTATAAAGGGAGATTATTATGCTAATTATCTGCAACAATTATGCTAACTATTTCATTGCAGGCCTCAAGGAGTCACCTGACATGGACAATGTAACAGATCTAGAGTACCAATGAAACAAACACATTAGTCGCAAAGGAACAATATTGAAAAAGAAAAATGAGTTTAAAAGAATCTGCCGTTTGTTTTTGTCAAACCATGAATTCTCAAACACCCTTCTTATAATAGTAATTATATACAGAATGTCCCAGAAGTGGAAGATCTAACGAAGTGCAATGATGGGGGAGGTCATTTTCAATCAAAATAAACATATATGTGGCTATCCAATTGCTGATAGCTAAAAAGTTATATAAAAAATTGATTTAAAAAAATATGTTGTTTTCTTCAGTCGGTACCCTTAGGCTTAGTTAACTCTAAAGAACTTCAAGTTTTGGTGTGCCCCAGGGTTCTATCCCGGGCCCATTGTTATTTTTATTGTGCATTAATGACCTGTGTACAACACTTACTGCTGTAAACTGTCTATTATACGCAGATGATACTACACTAATACTGGAAGACACTGGTCTAAACGCTCTGAAAGCCAACAGTATATCGGCACAGTCAAGGACAGAAAACCCAGATAAAACGATAGTCATGACTTCCTCCTTTCGTGATCTAAGTAGTATAGATAGTAACCCAGCTTCTGTAAAGTTTCTAGGAGTAGTCCTAGACCCAAAACAGCAATGGGACACTCAGGGTGAGCATCTGGCGATCACTCTCTCTAAAAATATATATTGTCTTCGACGGTTATCCAAAACTGTCTCAATATTCTCAGGTCAGTATATTTTGCACTAAGCCAATCTCGTATGTCATATGCTATTATCGCATGGGGTAATTCCGCTTGCTGACACAGAGTTTTTGGTTTACAAAGAAGAGCTGTCGGGGTTGTGGCTGGGGTAGATTAGAAGCGAAATGCAGGATTTCTTTATAAAATTTAAAATTTTAACATTTCCCTGTATGTCTTGGAATGCTTAACATACATTAAAAAACATATTAATGAATAATTATCTATCATAATCATGAGACCAGGAACAAGGGTCATTTAAGAATGATCTTCACACGGTTAACAAAAGGACAAACAGGCATAAATCACTTTGGAGTTAAACTTTTTAATCTTTCCCCCAACATCAGAGAGCTACCCTGGATAAATTCAGCGCTAGAATTAACATGTTCCTTATCAGTAAGCCTTTCTTTAGAATTGAGGACATTTGTGAGGAAATTAAACACTGTGCCTAACTGACATAGCTGTTTACAAATGTGTTCTGAACACTATAGCTGTTTTAATGTTTTATGTTGCAACTTAATTATTTTTATCCATTAATAATATATGTAGACTGCAATAATTTTTTTCTTTTTATCCATAATTTTGACTTATGTAAATACTTGTATATGTAAATTAACATAAATAAACTTACATTGTGTTTTAAATGGGTGCACTTTTTTTTAACTCTGTTAGCCTACTGCCAGATAAAAAACAAATGGTTTTGTGAACACTTTTTTATCTCCAAAAATGTTGGTTCATTTTTAACTGATGCTGATGATTACATGATTATTTTAATTGGAGATAACCTTTTTTGTCACCTCACTTCTCTTGATCATGCACTTCTGAACACTCTGTATGTTTTAAAGTTTATTATTATTATTACTATTAACAAAGAACTTACCGCTGAAATCAAGAGGGTCCAAAGCTGCCGCCAGAGCTTGCCACTGAAATTTATCTCCATATTTTTCGTCGGGGTTTCTCAGCAGAACTGCCTGATCGGGCCGGACTACATGAGAAAGCTTGATATTCGGCAAAACGGCAATTACCTGGCCGCTAAGTGACATGTTATACTTCCTTAGAATAGATGGCCAATGTCTCGACGATAATTTCAGCCAAGGTGCGTAATCTGAATGCTTAAGCTTATCGATATCCTGTGTTTGGTTCTGTTGATATTCTACATCTAATGGATTGTACGTTACATAATTGACTTGAATGGAATTGTTCGTATCAAGCAGCGGAAACAGCTTTATGGAGGAATAGTTTTCAAGGTTAGAATGGCTTTCAACATTCTTTTCCTCAAGTACATTGTTTAGAATGTACTGGTTTATAATATCGCTGTTATACACTATCATGCATATCCAAGTTACCATTAGCAACATGAAGGATCTTTGGAAAAACCTGGTGCGAGCCCAAATATTAAATAGTCTTACTCTCTTTGGTATTTTTTTCTCTTGGGCACCCTGCGCCTGCCCAGCCACAATGTTAGTGGGAAAAGATGATAATCTAGGATGCGATTTCGACCTGCTCATTCCTTTTACTTTAAAAGCGGATTTATCAAAAATGTTTTGGGTCTGGTATAAACCGTTTCTAAAATTTTGATTTGTTTTCTCTATGGAATTAACCATACGGCTGATGTCCACACCCAGTATAGTCAAAAAGAAAAACATTTGCAAGAAAAAGTCAGTTATCAAGCCGACGATAGCAAAAATACAAAACTCCTGTATTGCCGGCACGAAAGTAAATAGTCCGAAGGTAAAAATTGTAATTTCGAGCAATAAGTTTTTCGTAATGGACCATCCCTCTTTGCTTAGTCCCTGGGCATTTCTTATCTTCACGTCTAAATGCAATGGAGTGGAAACAACGCTTTTCGTGAGAACTAGAACGTTTTCCAGGCCTACTAATATTGCCAAGTAGGGAAAAATACCCTTTCCACCTTCAAAGTTTAAGGTTAATCCAAAGAAAAAGCAAATTCCTATTGTCATCGTCAGACTGCAAAAAACCGTAAACGTTGCGGTAAAAGCCATTCCTAATTTAGATTTGATCAGCTCAATTTTCCGGACCGAAAAGTAATAGTACAGAAAAAGCAAGACAAACGACAGGCATATTGGCACGAGCTCAAAATAATTTATTTCTCCTGGGTACTGAATTAAAACAGTGTTGTTTAAGGTTGTGCCTAATGATTTGCCATTTTGATGCAATGGGTATAAGGTCGTTAGCTTTTCTCGTAAACCATCAATAAATCTGTAAAAAATAATTTTTTATATTTTTTTATAACATCTCACAGTATTCACCTGGGTTATGCTAGATACTAGTGTCTTTAAATGTTAAAAAACTCCAGCATCCATAAATTATGTAACAGATATTTGAGGGTGGGTGGGTCTCTGCTAATTAATATTTTATAAAAACTTATATGGAGTTGGGTGGGTATTTGAAAAGGATTTTACGTAAGATTTTTTTTAATATAATTTTTTCATTACTTATGACTTTTATTCGCCTAAACTACTATTAATATCTACAGAAAAATTTAAATTCTACTTAGTAAGTATTTTCAAATATAAACATAATTTAATAACATATACATATACATCCTTTTACCCTTAAAATAAAGAATTTAAAAAAAATTAATATCTTAGGTAAGGAACAGGGGGTGGTTGAAGAATTATATCTTACAGTTTCTTACATGGGGTTGGGTGGGGCGCAGAAAAACGTCAAAATTCATCTTACGTAATTTATGGACGTTCCCTTTCACCTGTACCATTTAAAGTTATATCACAGAAAAAAAGGCAATAAAAAGTGCGCTATCTACAAGCAGATGTAGTGATGTCAGGGGATTTCTTGGAGGTATCATTTTCTTCTATATCTATTATTATAATAATAATGAGGTTCACTTTTCCAACAAAAACATTATATAATAATATTTCTTTATGTAATGAAACAGGGCGAAGTTCAAGTTTCTGTAAAACAACAGTTGCTTTTACATTTAACTCAAGGTAGTGGTATATTTGAAAACAATAAAAGATTTAATTATATAAAAATATTTTTTAGCAGTAGCGGTTGCAGATAAATATAATTTAAGAGTTACGATAATAACAGAAAGGTTCAGTAGCCTAGGCCTGATTGGCATTAAATTTGCTAACAAATACTTATTATTTAAAATTTTTAAAAAATGACAAAACAGTGCAGGATTTTAGATGTAGCAGTAAGGAACTGTACAATAATAAACTTAATACAAACTGTAGGGTTCCTCAAGGTTCTATTCTTGGACCAATTCTATTTTTACTATATATCAAGTATAGAAATTAAATAATAGTTCAGTCATTTGTCGAAAATTCCACCATATTGTAGCATAACAAAGATAAAAAATATTCTGTAGCTAACTGTATGCTCTGGCATAAACAAAATCAAAGATTGATGTTATTCGAGCCTATTATCGTTAACCAACATAGGGAAAATAAGTATAACAATGTTCAGATGTAGCTTGCCAGATATGCCTCTAGGTAACCAAACATGTAAACACAAAACATTCAAAATTTCTGGGATTGAATATTGACCATAAACTGTTTAAAGAACATATTATTCTCGATAATTTTGCTTATTATTATTATTTTTTAAACAACAAGAATGTGTTCCTCTGGACAATAAAGCATATTTTGATAGACTAATTAAATTTAACAATTCTAAAAGAAAATTACCTTCCTTATATTCTATATATGACGAGATAGATAACTTTAGGTTTCCTCTGTCATAATTATTCTTTTATCAGAATACCAGAATGTAATTTTGATAATTTTTTTCATTTTTTGTTTTGACTCTAGAAGTTTATGATGGATTGGTTCTTGGTTCATGTCTGAATAGGTATGCAATACCTATGTGTGCATGCATTTGGTTTCTACGTAACCGCCCACGTTCGCTACAACTGGTGTTTGTATATGCTTAGGAGGGGTACGACTAGAACCCGTCTTTCTGCCAGCCTCATCCTATATTGCGAGTACAGTACACGAGGACATATGTTTATTAAATCTAAGGATAGTGGAAAATAATCTTTGGAATGTAGATGAAACTACTACTGAGAAAAAACCTGATAGTATAGCAAAAAAGATCTCTAGATTCTGTGATCTATATTTAATTGTTAGACAAAAATTTACATATCTTTGCAAAATCAACCTCAGACATATAAGTTATGTTTATAGTAAGTGCGGGACAAATAAAAAAAATTTAAACTTACTCTGCATCATATTCTTTAAAAAATAATGTGATGGCATACTGAATAATTCTTGGCCTATTTCTAAGAGGGTAACGTTTTATACCAGTATCGAAAATATGCATTCCAAATAGCATTTCTGCAATCGATGTTTTGCCTTTTTGGAAACTCTGGAAAAATACAGATTTAAATCATATTATTAAATAAACAAAGACTTTCATGAAGTTGGTTCTTTTGAATCACTCAAAATAAAACCAAAAACTTACATGATAGTTAAAAATTGTGGTAAGGATTGAATTATCTTGCGAAAACTGCTGGACATCCTGTTGCCATAAGTTGGCCGGAGACAAAACAAGGCAACTGTATTGCGGTAGAACATTTTGACGATCCTTTTCGATTGTTCTTTTTATCGCTTCAATATGAAGACATACATGGCCCAAAGTTTTTAAACTAAAATTAAATAAATATATCAAATTTAGCACATACATACACGTCTAAGTTACTACCTTTTTTGGTCCTGGTAATTCCGTACAACTTCTAATAATTTAAAAGCCTCATAAAGAGGTGCCCTGAAGGCATCTCCAAGTGTCAGATCAGACTCCCAAGGTAGAACACCAACTCGCAGTACGACCTGCTGTACATAGCAAAATGGTTGAATGCCATCGCTAACGTTAAAACTCGACGTCCACACCTGTGGGGCTTTGCCGGGAAATGGTAAATTTACTAAAGGAAACCTGAAAGAAAAAGGTGTTCATGTAGTTGCCAATATAAATGAATAGTATAGATAAAAAAGAATGGTGAATTTTTTTCTACTACCATTTCACAACGATAATTATTTTCGCTTTGGGTGCAAAAAGTAGGTCCTTTATAATTTATCTTGAAGTAAATGCAAAGTATTCTATTTTTATGGGAAAATTGTTGATTTTTTAGGTCCACACCCTTATTTGCTTTTCATAAAAAAAAAATATTATTAAATTAATAAAATCTCTTCGGATTTTTCTTTTGGGATAGTTGGTCGCTTTAGGTTTCGGGATTTCGAATTTGCAAACCGTACTCTTCCAGTAAAAGTAAACAGTAAAATTACTTCATCACTCGCTTGAGTGCATCTGTCTTTACACAACTTATTCTTATGATATAATGTTAATCCTGTGTTGTTAATATAATGAGATTTGATGAAAAGGCATTTTCATTGTTTTCTGCTTAATTATCCATAAAACATGTTTATCGGAAATAAAATCACAATATGAATTCATGCAATGTGCAACAACTGAAATAAATCGACAGTGTTTGTGTCTTGTTCATTTGTTTATTTTGGTCACATGCGATGTATGGTTTCCAGTTTCGGTATTTGGTATCTACCTTTATTTTCTAATGTTTTGTAATATGATATACAGGGTGTAATCAGTTTAATGACATAAAAAAAACTGGTAATGGGGACCGACTAGACAAACAAAAAACCTTTATGACTTTTCTCTCTAGGGGCACTTTGAAAAAAAAACTGACCTAGGTCAACATATTTAATTTTTTAATTTTATTTTTAATATTAATGTAGAAAATAATTGAGAACCACTGCTTTTCTTGGTCAATGAACTTGTAGTTCCCAATTATACAACTTTTAAATTGTCATGAAAAAGTGCAAAGGCCTTGGATCATCGACCGCCTTTGATCGACCGCCTCAACCGAACTGAGGCAATTATAAAGAGGTAAATAATTCATTATCTTTTCCTGCACAACTGCAAGCAAATAATGGCCGTAGAAGTTTAAACAGAGCATTTCTTTACATGTGTGTCTTTTAATTTGGAACAAAATATTGGATTAATGTTTATAATTTAGAATATTTAAATGTGGTTTATTAACGTTTGTAACATAAATGAGTGTCCTGGGTTAAAAGCTTACCACCTAAGTAATCTGCATCAATACACAGTTCGGTACGTCGAATTAAGGACTTCAACACTAAACAATAAACTATCAACTAACGTTGTCAATAAAGAAAAATAAAAGAAAAACTTGGTCCAAAATCCAAAACGGAATACAAAAAGAACAAACGAGTAAGTTGTGTCTGTACGTAATCAAGAATTTAACGGCTTGAACGGTAAAGTCAATAAAATAAATCTTCATTATAAATACACAGCGACCCGAAATTCAAAAATAACAAAAACAACGAACGGCGGGTTGGACGTGTGTACATAACAAAACACCCAAGGAAACTAAAATATTGCACAAGGGAGAGTCAGAGTATAGTTTTCTTCAGATCAGATCTACTAAACACTCAGAAAACGTCGATGTCTTTCATCTTATTTACCGCACCGCTAAAGACCACCGACATTTTATAGCTATCTACACAAATATTGAGTATCATAGGCAAAGACACGCGCGACGATCTAAACCTACCTCAATATTCCAGCAGTTCTCAAAAGATTTTATTGAAATTTTTGTTTATTTTTTTTTCTCCATAACTATGAGCTTTAGACCCCATGTTATATAAGGTTTTTTTTGTTTTGTTAATAAATTAAACACTGCTTTTAGATGAATCAATCAATATATTATAAATACTCTACATATGTTTCGGCTTATTAGGCCTTTATCAAGAGTATTACATAGTGAATACTGAGTATTCACTATGTAATACTCTTGATAAAGGCCTAATAAGCCGAAACATATGTAGAGTATTTATAATATATTGATTGATTCATCTAAAAGCAGTGTTTAATTTATTAACAATTATTTTCAAGATGTTTCACAAGGAACCTACCACAAGTTCAGTTCAGTGTATTTTTTTTGTTTGTCTTGTCGTTCCCTATCACCAGTTTTTTTTAATGACACGAAACTAATTACACCCTGTATAACTATGTTTACTACCTATTTTCGTGATGGTCAATTTGATTGCCTATCCAGTGTACTCAACATGTACACTAAGGAAAAGTGTCTATATTTCATCATATAATTCATTTGGAAATGTAGGGTAATAAAAGCTCTCTACAAATGCCAAATACATAGTCAGCTTATTACTAATTTATTTCTTATTATATACTACTTCATACATTTGAGCTGTATCCTAGTAGCACAAATAATGCACAAATATATAATCCATGTAGGACCAATATATGAATACTGGTCCTATATAGGACCAATATATGAATATTGCTTCAATATTGGTCCAATATTTTGTGCTGCTAGGGTAGTTTTATGACTGTTTCATTTACATGTATGAGCTTTTGTTACTTTTCTTCATTTCCAAATAGACTATAGCAGCATTTCGTATAACAGAGATTCGAAAATAAGTATTCAGGTGCCATAATTAGGCAATAACCAACACAAGGGTAGAATTAGAGGGGGTATTTTTAATGGAAAGATCTTCTTCAAAAGTTCACCCGAACTTAAAAGATGTAGTCTTAAAAACACTTGTGGTTCTAAGGTCTCATTTTACGTCAATGGGGTTATCTATTTTTTACTTACACCTGTTTTTGTTTGTGCTCATTTATAATACAGATATCTTTATAAGTTTATCTTTCATATGTTTTATTTCTATTTTATTAACAATTTTTACATAAATATACTCTCGCTTATATTTAATCAAAAATGTAATATTTTCTTTAGAAATTACGTTTCAAATTTGTGTGAAGTGAAGCATTATTTCGATTTGAACCACTTTCGGAACCTTCGGAACTAGTCCCAAGACTTGCATCAATTATAAAAGATATTTCGAGTTATTTAACCATTAACAAAATTGTCCATATCACATTCGTTGTCTGCCATGCTCCTGTACTATATGTTTCACGGACCAAACTATCCCATAAAAGAAGCTTTTCGCATGTTTTTGTACAGTTATTAAATAAACAATGAACGTGAAAATACTTATTTGAATATTCATTATCTAACATTTGAAGTATTAAATAACGCATACACTTTTTCGATTCAATACATCTATAAAGATATGTTAAAATGTTAATCGACATATTACTATTAAAATCGGAAAAATGCAAATAAATGGCATTTTGATAGTGTGTATGTCATCAAAACAATGGATACTATTGTAATGACTATGGGAAAAGACAGAAAATTTCGAGTTCTACAAAATTGCTCTTATAATTTTCTTGTTATTTAACTAGAAAACGTCGATAACCCGTGTTGTGGGGTCATTTTTACCACTAATACGTCAACGGTTTATTCCACGTAACGGATATAAGTCGTATATTTTTTTTTTCATTGTCATTTAGGACCGGATTACCTATCGATTTTCACTGAATTTATCACCTTTCTAATTAGTTTGAGAGTTGAGGCATTCACGGATTGGCCGAAAGTAAACTTTGAATACCTGCGTAGTAAATGTTCCATAACTCTTAATTATAGCCTACAACCAGTTTCCAATTTCAATTATATAAATATGTTAATAAAAAACAAGGGAAAAAATTAATTAAAAAAGACATTAAAAATAGTAAAATGATTGGAGTTAATTTCTCTACTTTTCCGTTCAACCTTGATATTGGTAGTGGTAATAACTTATTACCTATTATTATACTTATTCTGATTACTATAAATAACTAAATACTTAATAAATTCAACAAATATGATGCAACAAGATATTATTATGTTAAATAGATTTTACGTTGTCCATGCGACATTCATACGATATTATAATTTACGAAAATAACTATCATTATATAAAAAAATTAAAAAAACCCACCACATAAATAGGCATGACATTACGGTAAGTGCTCACTATAATGCGTTTTAAAGGTGTACAAAAACCAAAAACAGATTCTTAGTACAAGCTCTCTGCCAGATAACTTTTTTATTTAGTTCTTACAATAAATAATTTTTTATACCTTTAGACCATGCATATAAACGTCCAAAAAATGGAACTGACGATTTCTTATTTTATCTCGTAGTGACCACTTTTCTTTGACGGTTTTTGAAAAATGTATGTGAAGAAAAGTTGCCATATGGATTTCGACATATAGGTAATTGATTCCTGAAGCATTTTAAGTCAAAACAAACATAGTGTTCCATTTGAAAAAAATGAGAATAAGTTGAATAATCGTGGAAATTACCCTACAGAACTAGGTTCAACTTTGTACCACTGTATGTTTCGACTTATATTGTTTCAGGAATCAATTACCTACACGCTGAAATCCATATGGCAACTTTTCTTCGGCATGCATTTTTCAAGAACCGTCGAAGAAAAGTGGTCGCTGAGGCTCAAAGTGGGTGGTAGCTCCTACAAAATCTTGAAATAAAGTCGGTTAAAACGGTAACAAATCGTATGAAATTGTGCTGAATTAAAGCGTGAATAATTCTACATTGATTGATATAATTAGCACGAGTTTGAATATTTCATATAGCTGATATTTGATTAAATTATATTAGTAATAGTTGAACATAGCATCACAAAATCGTATATTAACAACCCAAGAAAGTGCAGTGCCTGGTAGTAAAACCTATACCTGAGTCGTTTGTTCAAGTAGATGATATAATAAGCAACATGTGCTTATAAGGAAGTATAGATAGCCAGCTGTGGATAAAACAGATAAGTTTTGTTTAACCGGTAGTTTAGTTTATTAATATAGTTTATTTCTTTATTTAAATTTAAGAGAAAAATTAAAAATTAAAATTGAAAGGGTATTAAACATAGGTGATGAAATAGAAAGATTGGAATTGGAGAACGGAAATTAAAACTGACTACTTCAAAAACAAACCAATATATAGGGTGTACAAAATGTTCTCTCGGGCCTCTTTCTCATAACCCGCTGAAAAAAGCTCTTTTTACCGACAGTGCAATTTTCTGCACTTCCACCGTAAATGGATATTTACCCGTTAATATAAATAAAAGCTCATTGCGGCGAGCTAAAACGCAGATTTCTGGGAAACGTGAAACCATATACCTATGGAGGCAAGAGGGTAGGAGGCGGAGCACATTGCTAGATACAGAAACAGAAAACGTAGAAGAAGAATAAATAAGGAGATGATGTTAGATGGAAACTTAAAGGAAGCATGGAAACTAAAAAGAAGCATCTAGCAAACGCATACACTTCGCATCTGATGATGTCAGCCGGAAACTTAAAAGAAGCATCACAGAAACACTTCCCATACTATATACCCCATGCGACATATGGCCCTCACTGCTGACAACAAGCATGTCCCATGTCCAATCCGGCATATGCAGCCGGTCCGGAGGAATATAAAAAATCCAAGGTTTGTTCCGGCACGCGGTTTGGTTGTCCGTTGGGCGGTCAGGTGGGGCCGCCCGGTCGTGGCATGAATATGTCACAGCGAGTGAAGGAGTTCGGAGCACATTATGATGCCAATTGGCACCCTGGGCTTCCGACTAGTCAACACCATCAAAACCCCTCCAACCTTCGGGAGGGCTTGGCAACAGCCGTTCCCTCTCACTACAGACGAAATACGCTCCCGGGAGTTGACATGCCAGCGAAGAAAGAAGACCAAGACAGAAGAGCGCCAGAAGGAACGACCCAGCTGGCAGGGTCCCTACTAACATCGCCTACACCGTCCGCATTTGCGGGCGATTGGGGCAAGGAGCATAGGCTCGACCCCTAATCATCCGAGACCGTCATCTTTAATCAATAATATTGGCGAGTGAGGCATGCAATTGTGGGCGACTGGGCGGCTGCATCTAACCGTTCGGCGGGCCACCGGGCTGCGTGTTGGAACGAACCTCCAGACTGAATGCCCGGAATCGGCAACAATGCTGACCTTACGCTGGCAAATCAATCAATCAATGAATCAATTAATCAACCGTCGAAGAAAAATGGTCGCTATGAGGCATAAAATTGAAAATCGTCAATTCCACTTTTTGGAAGTTCATAGACAAGGTCTAAAGATATAAAAAAATGTATCGCAAAAGAAACATTTTTATTTATTATACTTAGGCGAGTCTGCCTGGGATTTTTCCCAAAAATTTTCTATACCATTTGAGTTAGCCACGGATTCTTATTGGAAATATTCCGCTGAACAAGATTTTCTTATGAAAAATGTTCCTAAACCTCGGGCTTCATGGTCAAATAATTGTATAAACAAAATTTGTTTCGTTTTTATTTAATAAAATGTAAACGGTTTGACGGATCCGAAAAAATCTTAATTCGTTCGAAAGATATTTTCAATACGCGTCGTTTGGCGCCAGGTACAACTCATTTTGTCAACCCGTTCATTTGTTATAGCCAAAATAAATTTCATAATTAACAAATTGATTACTCTGAAACGAATGAGGTCAGGATATTGTTTTTTTCAAAATATATGTCTTTTATACCAAAGAACATACCATATTTTTTTTGGCCCGATATCTTCAATACTTTTTAATTGCTTAAAAAATTGGCATAATTTGTTAATTAGCAAATAACTTTTTTTTCGATAGTTTGATCGACTTCAAACCAACTTTAAACGATAGATATTGATGTCGGGCATAACCCCCATAGAAGTCTGCACGAATGCAACTTTTTGCTTTTGTTTATTTAAAGTTTAAATTAATTTTGCAAATTACCAAATGGAATATCTCGGCCCTGGGTAAGCGTATCGAATGGGGTTTTGTGCATAAGTGCTTGCAAAAGGGAAATTTTGAGACCAGAAAAACCTTGATCGGATAACCGGAGCCGGAAATAAAATGAGAAATTGACCATTTTCCAATTTTCAAAACATCAACTTTACAAAAAAAGTTATCGAACATTTCTTATCGGTCAACAAATATAAAATTGGTTGATTGAAAAAAATTAATATTTCCTTTTGTTATAAACAAAATTGTTTTAAACAATATCAGACCAGGCTACCGTCTGGTAACATGAATTTTTCATAATCGGCAGCGTCCCCTGAACTGCAAAAAAAACTCCGAAATGTATTCGAAACTAGTGCGCCCATACAGCTTGCTCTAATGAAAGGTCATTTACAACCAAATAGTAATGCTGGCGAATGTTTGTTGTAAACAAAACACAAAATTACTTTATTTTTGTAAATAAAGTAAGTAAATTATTTCGTGAATACTAAAAAAAATTAGAAAAAAATGTTTTGTGTTTTATGTCAACAGCCTGCGCCTAAACATGAAAAGAAACAAGAAAATATTTTCAGTAACAAACATGCATAATATGTAATAACTTACCAAGATATGATGACCACAAAAATTGCAAACACCAATATGGAAACGGGGTAAGTGATGCAAAAAAGTCCAAGTGTGTAGTAAAAGGTGCCAACTTTCTCTTGTAAAGATGAAGACTTCCCTGATGCCCCCCTTTGTCGGGGCTCCTCCCCACGAGGGATCATCTACTAAGTTATGTTGCCCATATTTAACCGTACAAATCCACCCTGAAACAAAAATATTCAATGTAATATGTACAGTCACTCTGGGGCACTCTGTCAGAGTGCCCCAGAAATGTATACTCTTTTTGTTTTGATTTGTTCTTGCGCCAAGGAAACCTAGAAAATAGTTATGTGTTTCATTGTCACTCCTGAGAGTTAGTTGACGTGCGACGCGCAACAATTTGTTAAAAATTTAAACATGCGTACATAATATTATTTCGTACAATACTTTTTTTAAATTTATATAACGGATCAATTTGAAAAACTAAGTTGATTATCGCATTCCTGGGGAAAAATTACTTATTTAAAAAAACAGAAGTCCTCAAAATGTTAAAAACCCAGGGAGTTATTGTATATTGCAACCAATCTAAAAAAAAGCTATTCAGACAAATTAACAACAATTAAATGCAAATGCTTGAAAATTAGTTTTTATAAATTAAACATGTTTTTTGGGAATTTCATATGAAGTAAATATGTTTCGAAATGATACAGTTCAAATATTAACAAAAAATACGTATTTGTTAATAAACAATTGGCCAAACTGCTAAAAGTTAAATATCTGGAGCTCAGATGGACGAAAATTCTCTTTTTAAATTAAAGTTGTCGAAATTCTATTTCTCTTCGGATAAAAATTATTCAGAATTTTTTTCAAAATGGCCAAAAAATCCATTTGTTATTGGGTTAAAAAAAAAATCCAAAAATGGGGATAAAATGAAAAAAAGAAAATGATCCATTTTGGAGTTAATGGCATAAAATGGCAGGCAATTCAAATTTTAGATAAATTCATTTGTGTCGTGTCAGGGTTCAATATTTAGGTACCAAAATTTCAGGTTCTTTTTTTTTCAACAAAAGGTACTTATATTGTATATTTTCTGAAAATTTGAAGCCGATAGGAACCCTTAATAGTCCAGTCAAGGAAGCCCAAAAAAGGCTAAATAATTCGTGTAGTTGCCCATTTATGTGTAGTTCAAATCTAGAAAATAGTTATGTTTCATTGTCACTCGTGAGAGTTAGTTGACGTGCGAAGCGCAGCAATTTGTTAAAAATTGAAAGATGCGTACATAATATTATTTTGTACAATACTTTTTTAAAATGTATATAACAGATCAATTTGAAAAACTAAGTCGATCATCGGATTCCTGGGAAAAAATTACTGATTTAAAAAAAACAGAAGTCCTCAAAATGTTAAAAAGAAGGAAGTTATTGTATTTTGCAACCAATCTCAAAAAGAAGCTTTTCAGACTAATTCACAACAATTAAATGTAAATGCTTGAAAATGACTTTTTATAAGTCAAAAATGTTTTTGAATGTTTCATATGAAGCAAATACGTTTCAAAATGATACAGTTCAAATATTAACCAAAAATACGTATTTGTTAATAAACAATTGGTCAAACTGCTAAAAGTTAAATATCTCGAGTTCAAATAGACGAAAATTCGCTTTTTAAATTAAATTTCTCGAAATTCTCTTTCTTTTCGGATAAAAATTATTCAGAATTTTTTTCAAAATGGCCGAGAAAATCAATTTGTTGTTATTTGGTTTATAAAAAAATCCAAAAACGTGGCAAAAATGACTTAAAAAAAAAGAAAATGATCCATTTTGGAGTTAATGGCATAAAATGGCAGGCAATTCAAATTTTAGATAAATTCATTTGTGTCGTGTCAGGGTTCAATATTTAGGTACCAAAATTTCAGGTTCTTTTTTTTTCAACAAAAGGTACTTATATTGTATATTTTCTGAAAGTTTGAAGCCGATAGGAACCCTTAATAGTCCAGTCAAGGAAGCCCAAAAAAGGCTAAATAATTCGTGTAGTTGCCCATTTATGTGTAGTTCAAATCTAGAAAATAGTTATGTTTCATTGTCACTCGTGAGAGTTAGTTGACGTGCGAAGCGCAGCAATTTGTTAAAAATTGAAAGATGCGTACATAATATTATTTTGTACAATACTTTTTTAAAATGTATATAACAGATCAATTTGAAAAACTAAGTCGATCATCGCATTCCTGGGGGAAAAAATACTAATTTAAAAAACAGAAGTCCTCAAAATGTTAAAAAGAAGGAAGTTATTGTATTTTGCAACCAATCTCAAAAAGAAGCTTTTCAGACTAATTCACAACAATTAAATGTAAATGCTTGAAAATGACTTTTTATAAGTCAAAAATGTTTTTGAATGTTTCATATGAAGCAAATATGTTTCAAAATGATACAGTTCAAATATTAACCAAAAATACGTATTTGTTAATAAACAATTGGTCAAACTGCTAAAATTTCGAGTTCAAATAGACGAAAATTCGCTTTTTAAATTAAATTTCTCGAAATTCTCTTTCTTTTCGGATAAAAATTATTCAGAATTTTTTTCAAAATGGCCGAGAAAATCAATTTGTTGTTATTTGGTTTATAAAAAAATCCAAAAACGTGGCAAAAATGACTTAAAAAAAAAGAAAATGATCCATTTCGGACTTAATGGCTTAAAATGGCAGGCAATTCAAATATTAGATAAATTCATTTGTGTTGTGTCAGGGTTCAATATTTGGACACCAAAATTTCAGGTTTTTTTTTAACAAAAGGTATATTGTATATTTTCTGAAAGTTTGAAGCCGATAGGAACCTTTAATAGTCCAGTCAACGAAGCCCAAAAAAGGCCAAATAATTCGTGTAGTTGCCAATTTCTGCATAGTCCAGAACAACATACTAAAAGTCCTGGATTGTCTGCGAGGGGTGCGGGGGAGGTACTTTAAAGGTCCACTTTTAACGTTATTCTTGAATAACTTGAAAGCCACGCCACACGAAAATCCGAAAAAATCTCGGAGGGCGATATTTTCTTGGATAAAATACTTCCCTTTGGTATGCGATTTTTCCACCCTCTGTATCTCGTAAAGTATTGATCATAGAAAAAAAATTATCTGTTCGAAATTTCATTTATTTTAATATTGTACATAAATGCTTTTTCGCGCTAGAGGGCGTAGTTTTCAAGTTATTCCACCAAAACGTGAAAAGTGGACCCCCCCCCTGCAGACTATCAGGTCAGGACTTAGTATGTTGTTCTGGGCACTTCCCCCACCAACTATACAGAAATTGGCAACTACACGAATTATTTCCCCTATTTTTCCTTCGTTGATTGGACTAAAACGCCCATGAGGGTTAAAATGAAAAAAAAAACTTTTTAGCCAGTTTATTCAATTTTGTATGTTATGAACTCAAATGACCCAAACCAACCCAGATTTGTTGGAACTTAATTATAATTACGAAGATATTGGTTTTTTTATAGGTCTCCATCGGACCTCTAGAACCGGAGATATTCACCCTTTTACCTAAATAAACGCTGTTCAAAAAACTAAATTGTTTATTTAAAAAAACGAAATAGGCTTTGGAAATCCAAAACTCACTATACAGGGTGTAATCAGTTTCATGTCATTAAAAAAACTGGTAATGAGGACCGACTAGACAAACAAAAAACCTTTATGACTTTTCCCTCTAGGGGCACTTTGAAAAACACTGACCTAGATTAACATATTTAATATTATGGTAGACAACTATTGAGAACCACTGCTTTTCTTGGTCGATGGACTTGTACTTCCCAATTATACAACTTTTAAATTGTCATAAAAAAGTGCTGGCCGGCACACGCGGTGTCAAAGGATCATCGACCGCCTTTGATGTACCGCCTCAACTGAACTGAGGCAAGTATAAAGAGGTAAATAATTCGTTCTCTCTTCGTGTACAATTGTAATCAAATAATGGCCATAGAGGTTTAAACAGAGCATTTCTTTACATGTGTGTTTTTTAATTTGGAACAAAATATTGGATTGTTTATAATTTAGAAAATTTAAATGTGGTTTATTAACATTTGTAACATAAATGAGTGTCCTGGGTTAAAAGCTTACTACCTACCTAAATGATTCAAAATCTCTGCATCTGTATCAATACACAGTTCGGTACGTCGAATTAAGTACATATGCACTTCGTTCAACACTAAACTATCAACTAACGTTGTCAATAAAGAAAAATAAAATAAAAACTTGGTACAAAAGCCAAAAAGGAATACAAAAAGAACGAACAAGTAAGTTGTGTCTGTACGTAATCAAGAATTTGACAACTTGAACGGTAAGTCAATAAAATCAATCTTAACTATAAATACACAATGACGCGAAATTCGAAAATAACAAAAACAACGAACGGCGGGTTGGACGTGTGTACATAACGAAACATCGACAGTAACTAAAATATTGCACAAGGGAGAGTTAGAGTATAGTTTTCTTCAGATCAGATCTAGATCTAAACCTACCTCAATATTCCAGCAGTTCTCAAAAAAATTTATTGAAAATTTGCGAAATTTTCGTTTATTTTTTTTCTCCAAAACTATAAGCTTTAGACCCCATGTTATATAAGGTTTTTTTGTTTGTCTTGTCGTTCCCTACCACCAGTTTTTTTAATGACGTGAAACTAATTACACCCTGTATATACTCCTGGTGATACTCCAGAAGGTATGAAATAATAACTTTGCCCTTGTAAAAATTAAAAATATAGACTATGAAAACCTTTACTTTAGGTAATTTGCAATGCCTACTATGATTTTTTATTTAATGTCAAAAATGACAAATTTGGTTCGCGATTTTTTTTTAATTGAAAATCTAACTATACTACTGGATTCAGATTCTAAATTTTTGTCGTGTTGGCCAGATTCAGTATCAGCTACTCTGATAATACCTAACTAGGTAACATTTTTTACGCAATTTTATTCACGCCACATTTACCATATCCTCGAATAAAATAGTATATTATTCAACGAGCATATAATGATAGCTATTATATGCGAGTAGAATACTATATATACTTTGTCCACGACTATTAAATATTTAATATTTATTTAATTCAACCTCATCTCATTTCTCCAATTTAAGAAAGACTGATATGTCATCAATCATCATATATATATAATTTTTGTGATTTTTCGGGCCACAAGTTGAATGAAACGATTTCTGCAGCTTCCGTTTGGCGGTCTCAAAAAAATCTCGTTTTCACTGCCAGTATCCATGTATTTAATAATATTGCTCTTTTTGAGTAATATGTAAAATTATTGCAAATAACGTTGACGTTTAAATCGCACCAATGACGTTTGAAATCAATAACCGAATCACGCTTTGACCCATTGTCATGACTTATAAAATAATACTACAGTTCGTAGACACGTAGATAAATGGTTTCAAAAACAATGAGATTGCCACGTGTTGTTAACAGATGATGCTTTGAAACAAACTTACTAATGTAGTTTTTGAGTGTTCATTAAAGTACCTCTTCGAAATGTACCATTTGAGTACTTCCTAGAAAACTTAGAGATACAACACTTGTCTTTTTATTGTGACAATTTTGACATTTTAAATTTTAATAAAAAGTTACTAACGTCATTTGTTATAAACAACTGACTGTCCTCATTACTCACTGCAGGGAATAACGGATAGCATTATCCCTGAGGAAATACATACATAATGAGTACATTATTTAACAGTCGTGGACAAAAACGTCTTTCCTAATTTGCTCTCCTTATAGTCTATCTAATGAAGCACTATAAGACGACAGCTTTGTATACAGGGTGTCCCGAACTGCATAGGCCAAACTTCACTAAGGAATACAACTATTCGAAATAAAAAAAAAGTTCCTATAAACATGGGTCGTTAAGTGATTAGTTTCCGAGATACAGGGTGTTCAAGTAATTCTCTTGAAAATGTTTTTTTATGAATATTTTCGAAACGTCTAAAGATAAACAAATGATAATTAACTTTTTACGCTTTTTAAGAAAAAATGACAACTATGTACGAAAATCATTCAGGAGCAGGTGAAACTGGGGGGGCCTAGGTATAATTAAGCCTCAACTTCATTATGTGACACTTTTAAATTAATTTATGAGCAGAACTTAAAAATTTGAAGTTTCCTACACAAAAAAAGTCTCTTGTGTTTTTTCCCTAAAATTATCAGTTTTTGAGTAAATCTTATCTGAACTTTATTAATTAGTAACCGTTATTATCAGCATTCCTGGTATGCAGGAATGTGTCGTGATGGTAATGTTTGTAACAAATGAAAAATAATCTAGCATGCAATGCTAGAATGACAATAATGACATCGTTGTTTTTTAGTTTTCTGTAGTTCATTGTTCTGTAGTTTTATTATTTCCTTTTGGAAAAAGTGTTCTATTGAAAAGCAAAAAATGTGGAGTACGCGGATATTCATTTTATTTATGGATATTGTAATGGAAACGCGAATGCCGCGGTACGCGAATATCGTACAAGATTTCCTAATAGAAGGAAACCATCTGAATATGTTTTTATTCGAACCCACCTAGAAGTTAGAAATGTTGGACTTAACTTTAACAATAATAATAAATTAAGTATCAGAAGAGCAGTCCAATAGCTGCGAGCGCAAGCTGTGCATGTTTCCAAAAACAAAGTTTTTCGGATTCTGAAAAAAGACCACAGAAAAGCTTTTCGAATGCAGCCAGTCCAAAGCCTTCAACCAGCTGATCCCGAAAGGCGTATCAATTTTTGTAATTGGTTTATAAATGCCATGGAACAAGATCCCGATTTCGGAAGTAAAACTATTTGGACTGATGAAGCTACCTTTAACCATAATGGATCGGTTAATTTTAATAATTTAAGAATTTGGGCTCATAAGAATCCTCATATAATTCGCCCTAGGGCATTTCAACTGGAGTTTAGCGTTAATGTATGGTGTGGTGTTATAAATGGGACTTTTTGTGGGCCCCACATCCTTTCTCCCCGTTTAATGGACCATTATTTAATGATTTTTTAAATAACCATTTTTTTCAATATCTCGAGGATATTCATCTTAATTTAAGAAATGAATGCTGGTTTCAACTGGACGGAGCTCCTGCACATTTTGCTGCTGAGAACCTTTTGTGGGTAAACAATAATTATCCTGAACGGTGGATCGGTCGATTAGGTTTTGATTCACTACGAGCTCTCCTATGAAAATTTACATGTTAGTCCATTTTGCTGGATAACAATTGATTTTATGAAAAATTCATAGAGTCATTTCAAACCAACTCGTCGAGACCTATAAAATTGGTAAATAACATTTTCTGAATAGACGAAGTTCAGTTTTCGTCTTATTACGGGCTGACATGAAAATTCACTATTCACCCATTTTACTCGGTAACGGTTGATTTTACGCCAATATCTTATAGAACGATTTCGAACCGCCTCATCACGGCGGATAATTTTTCTATATAACTTTTTCCGATCAGACGAAGTTTAGGTTTTGATTCAGTACGGGCTCTCCTATGAAAACGGGGTGGCCAGGCCCCGTTCACCGGATTTAACTCCAGTTGATTTTTTTGTCATTGTTGTCTAATAAAAAACAATGTAATCAAATTTTGTTTTACTGTCATTGTTTTTTCTGTCCTGCTAAAATTATTCATAAAGAACTATTCCTGAATAAAGTTCAAATAAGATTTATTCAAAAACTGATAAGACTTTTCTTGTGTAGAAAACTTCAAATTTTAAAGTTCTGCTCATAAATTAATTTAAAAGTCACACAATAAAGTTGGGGCTAAACTGTACCTAGCTCCCCCCCCCCCCAGTTTCACCCGCTCCTGAATGATTTTCGTATGTAGTTGTCATTTTTTCTTAAAAAGCATAAAAAGTTAAATTCCTGTATAAATTATCATTTGTTTATCTTTAGACGTTTCGAAAATATTCATAAAAAAACATTTTCAGGAGAATTACTTGAACATCCTGTATCTCGGAAACTAACCGCTTCCCAACCCATGTTTATAGGAACTAGGAACTTTTTTTCTTATTTTGAAAAGTTGTATTATTTAGTGAAGTTTGGCCTATGCAATTCGGGACACCCTGTATATTTCTAACAAAGATCCCCCCTTTTTCGAGGCTGCTGAACAAGATGCAAGTGGTGGGAGAAGATTTTGACCGCCGCCAACCCCCCGAAAAGGCCAAAAACCACCCATATTATGTATCCCTTTATATTTTCGCATATAAGCGGGTCTAGGAGTGAAATAACATGGAAGGGGGTTACAGAGTAAGTGAAATGCAGACAGCAGGCCTAGGGGGTTGATTAAACCCTCCCGAGGGGTGGATAAAAACATCGAATAGGCGTTCTTTGATCGGAGGCCTGCTGGCTGTAATAGTCTCACATCCACATGCAAGCGGGGAAATAATAACAAAAAAATGTCCCTAATCAAAGCATTAATATCAATTTAACTATCAACCTTGGCAATAGGTATGTTACCTATTACTGAATTAAATGAGCCGATGCAGCTTTTGCCGGAAAGAGTGACATAATTTTTTAAAATTAAAGTAGAAAAATTAGGTACCATTTATTGTTTTTTAAATATTTATTTAACAACTTATCGGTGCTCATTTATCTTTTTCGGAGGCCAAATAATCGGTGATATTAAGAAATTGCTATTGTCGGAAAGGTTGTACTCAAAAATATTTCTTCATGGCCATTTAAATATTAACTAATAGTAGGTACAGCAAAAATAATTTTTAATTAGATAAAACACTCGGTTGACTAAAACTTGCAGTCGTATAGGGTAACAACGTATACTTTACGAAAAAAAAAAAATATTTAACAGAATCACCAACCTGCCGGACGTAGGGGATAGGAAAAATAGGGACGGACTGCGTTTTTGCGACCTTTCAGAAAATATGATTAAATATTAATTTTTCCAAAAAATTAAATATTTCTTTTTTGTAGGTTATAAAATTGTCTCCAATTTGATTTTATTTTTATATCTCCACGATAAATATGAACCAAAATATAATGATTTGAATAGGCGTGTGTATATTTTTATTTCAATTTATTATTTAAAAAAAGGTTGCAGTTAACTGAATATAATTCGAAAAATACTCCAAAAAAAGATTATACTATTTACTTTTTGTACAACATCAAAATACCTTCAATTTGCTCTTTTTTGCTTTTTTTTTTTAATGAAACTGCCTGTTTCATGGCAAGAAACAACTAGGTAATTATCAGTGGCGTAATTTCAGCATTTTTATTGGATAGGCAGGGATTTTTCACAGATAACCCAATAGATGGAAGCAAAGCGAACCCTGTAATTCTTAATCGGTAACCCTATAAACCCAAATGACTGAGGGAAAGCGAGTGCTACAAAAAGTTAAATCATAGACAGAAAACCCGAAACCCAAATAACCGAGGGAAAGCTCATAAGATTCTGAAACACCTCTACTTCACAGGTAATATTAAACTCAAAAGAGGGAAAGAGAGTGGTGTGGAAAAACAACTTGGTAAATAAGGCTCGCGCAAAAATCGGAAGACGATTGTTCGCTGAACAATTGTGAGAACGTTTGCTGATATGTTGGCGAGAGGTCGCTGATCTGTAACATTTGAATTTTTTGCGATAACTGTGCGAGTATTCGCAATTTTATAAACAAATTTTAAATAACACGATTTTCGATTCTAAACTACTTCTATCCTAAAGTATAAGTTAGAACATGAAAAAAGTCATGTTTGTTATGTTGAAAAGGTTTAAGTTTAAATAGTTGTTAACGTATAAACATTGAAAAAATGCGTTTTTTAGCCTTTTTACCTTCAATAACTTTGGAACGGAAAGAAATTTTTAGATTCTGAAAAAATATTCTGAAAGTGCAAGGCTTTAACTTCAAAACGCCGAAGAATTATAAAAATTACATTAATATAAAAGTTACACCGATTTCAAAATTGGGAGTTTTCGGCACAGCGCGCCATTCTTTTCCGATTACATGCCATGTGTGTGACAGCAGGCAACCTAAGTATAGTAATCATAGCATGTTATTGCTTTGGAACCATTGATGTAATTTTTATAAACCTTTGGGCATTTTGAAAGAATCTAAACATTTCTTTCATTCGTATCTACCTACGGTGTACCTCAAGGCTCTGTTTTGGACCCATTATTCTTCAACATTTTCATCAATGGCATTGCAGAGGAATTGGGTGTCAATTGTCTTTTATATGCAGATGATATGAAGTTATACAATAAAATAAATGATGTGAGTGACTGTGTGGTATTACAAAGTGCCCTTGATAAAATTAATGAATGGTGTGATTTAAACAAATTACAGTTGAGTATAACAAAGTGTAATGTCCTAACTTGTACTAATAAACACCAATATGTAGAATTTAATTACCGTATAGAAGATTCAGTGCTTACACGTCCATCAACATTCCGCGACCTAGGTGTAACATTTGACACCAAACTATCATTTAATTGTCATATAAATACCATCACTAATGAAAGTTTCAGAACGCTGGGATTCATAATACGATGTTCTCGCGATTTTGACGACATTAACACACTGAAACTACTATATCAATCGTTTGTTCGATCCAAATTGGAATATTCGTCAATTATTTGGTCGCCCCATTATAACACACATATACAGAGCATAGAGAGAATTCAGAGGCGTTTTTTAAAGACTTTGAGTCATAAGGAAGATGGTGTCTATCCTGCTATTGGCTTTCCTCAGACTGAACTGTTAAATAGATTCTCGCTCTCGAGTCTGGAGGCTCGTAGAACTATTTCACAGCAAATTTTTCTTTTTAAAATAATACATAATATAACTGATTGCAGCGCTATCTTAAACTTACTAAATTTTCGAACTCCTAGACCTGGTTCTAGGCATAATTCATTGTTCTATTTACCAAAGCCCCGAACCAACGTCCAGAAATTTTCGCCGCTATACAAAATGTGTGAAAATTATAATAAACTACAAGATCAGTTTGATATATTCCACTGCAATGTAGCTGCGATAAAAAGATTTGCTGCATAATTTTAAATTTTTTTGTTTTGTTTTATCTTTGTTTTTATTTGTTTACTTTGTAATCTACACTTATACGTTATATATTTGTAAATACTTACTATTTCCTACCCTGTAATTGGAATTTTCTGTTGGGTAGTGTATTGTTAAATAAATAAATAAATAAATAATTAAATAAAAGTAATTAAAGGTCAAAAAGACTAAAAATCGCATCTCTTCAATGTTTAAACGTTAACAACTTATTAAATTGTATGAAGAAAACAAAAAGAAAAACATAATAGGCATTTTTTAGTAAAAAAAATTTTGTCACAAAACTTGTTCGATATTATTCAAAAGTCCTGAATCCGCAGTTTACTTAAATTCTGCAACCCTCCGAAAAGTTATGAACAATAATAGAAAGCGAATTGAGGCAATTTATACAGAGTGTAATTAGTTTCATGTCATTAAAAAAACTGGTGGTAGGGAACGACAAGACAAACAAAAAAAACCTTATATAACATGGGGTCTAAAGCTCATAGTTTTGGAGAAAAAAAATAAACAAAAATTTCGCTAATTTTCAATAAAAAAATTTGAGAACTGCTGGAATATTGAGGTAAGTTTAGATCTAGATCTGATCTGAAGAAAACTATACTCTAACTCTCCTTTGTGCAATATTTTAGTCACTGTCGGTGTTTCGTTATGTACACACGTCCAACGCCGTTCCTTGTTTTTGTTATTTTTTAATTTCGCGTCATTGTGCATTTATAGTTAAGATTTATTTTATTGACTTACCGTTCAAGTTGTCAAATTCTTGATTACGTACAGACACAACTTACTTGTTCGTTCTTTTTGTATTCCTTTTTGGCTTTTGTACCAAGTTTTTATTTTATTTTTCTTTATTGACAACGTTAGTTGATAGTTTAGTGTCTAGTGTTGAACGAAGTGCGTATGTACTTAATTCGACGTACCGAACTGTGTATTGATACAGATGCAGAGATTTTCAATCATTTAGGTAGGTAGTAAGCTTTTAACCCAGGACACTCATTTATGTTACAAATGTTAATAAACCACATTTAAATTTTCTAAATTATAAGCAATCCAATATTTTGTTCCAAATTAAAAAACACACATGTAAAGAAATGCTCTGTTTAAACCTCTATGGCCATTATTTGCTTGCAATTGTGCACGAAGAGAGAACGAATTATTTACCTCTTTATACTTGCCTCAGTTCAGTTGAGGCGGTACATCAAAGGCGGTCGATGATCCTTTGACACCGCGTGTGCCGGCCAGCACTTTTTTATGACAATTTAAAAGTTATATAATTGGGAAGTACAAGTCCATCGACCAAGAAAAACAGTGGTTCTCAATAGTAGTCTACCATAATATGAAATATGTTAACCTAGATCAGTGTTTTTCAAAGTGCCCCTAGAGGGAAAAGTCACAAAGGTTTTTTGTTTGTCTAGTCGGTCCCCATTACCAGTTTTTTTTAATGACATGAAACTGATTACACCCTGTATAGTGCTGATGGAGGTTTGATAGAACATATTATTTAATTTTTTGGTTGTATTTATTAGTCATTTGTGTGAATTGATTCAAAAAAATAAATTTAGAAATAATTTTAATTTAATGCCTCAGGATTTTTTTCATGAAGACCTCATTTTTTAGAAATTAGCTAAACTTTGGATTCGGGGTTTTTGAATTTAGTATCATGGATGGCCTTGCATTTAATGATGGAAAGTGATTTGGTGGTCTTAAATAGACCTCGGTGACCTCTATCTTTTAAGATCAGTTTGATTTAAATCGGACAAAAAACAAAACAATTATTATGCTGTTACACTCTTAGTGAGACACACTGTATATAAAAGACTTTTTTTCTTATATTAACCCATACTCTACGATAGAAGTGTATTGGAATCGAAAATTGCGTTATTTATGATTTGTTTATAAAATTGTTATAAAGAAAATGGGTACCCAATTGACGATTTCGCTAATAATTTAAATTTAAACCAGGTTTTAGAAACAGGTATAAAAATTAGTAAAACATCCTAAGCAAACCGTTCGCCTAGAAAAAAAATCCTAAACCCATTAGACTTTAATGTATATACTATATAACCGTAGACGTGCCACGCAAAAGTAATGAACAAATTTAATTAGTAGCCTATGATTTTACTAGTCTTGAACTCGCTGTCCCCCGGGAATCTGAGGTTTAAGTCGCTTGTCTGCGGTTTACGAGTATTGAACTTGCTTTCCCCCGGACATATGGTATTTAACTTTAACTCGCCTGTCTGCGGTTTTACGAGAATTGCAAAAAAAAACTATCTAAAAAATCGAAAATTTCAATAATTTTTAATTCCGTGAAAAATTTTCCTAAATCCTCAATCCTGGAAACATGTCTTATGTAGCTTTGAAGCTACCATAAAATTTTCATCAAAAAACTGATAACTTAAGAACGAAAAGGCTGATTGTATTGAAAGGATCCCGCAATAATCTTATGGAAATTGGGTTTCGGTCAAATCATCTGAATTTCGGATATGTTTTAGGTTTCGTCATCCCAAACAAAAGTCTCAATGGGCACAAAGCTCGAAAATCAATACTTTGGCTGCTACGAAGCTTGAAAGCTCCACCACAGATTTATTAATTCGTGCAGTCATTATAGATTTTTAAATAACTTATTTTTTCGATTTTAATGTCTAGGTTTATGTTTTTGAGGTAGCTGAATTCAAATCCGATGTCAAATTGTCTAAATCGACACTTGACAGCTGTCAATTAGCTGTCAAAGTGCCTTGCCTTAACAAAGTGCAAATCTTATTTTTATGTTATGAGTTTATGCTGTTTAGGTAACTCAGTTCATGTATGATGTGAATACAATAATTCGACAATTGGCAGCTGTCAACAGGCTGTCAGCTAGCTGTCAAAGTGCAATAACAAAATGCAAATCTTATTTTTTTTTGTTACGACTTATGCTTTTTAGGTAACTCAGTTCATACATGATGTGAATACAATAATTCGACAATTGGCAGCTATCAACAGGCTGTCAAATAGCAGTTGTAAAACAAAAATCCTTAGTTTTTGTTATAACTTTGTTTTTTAGGTCGCTGAATTTAAATATGATGTTAGTTTTACGAAATTGAAAGTTGGCAGCTGTCAACTAGCTGTCAAATAACGATCGAAAAATAAAAAAATTAAATTAATGTTATAACTTTATGTTTTTAGGTCACTGAATTTAAATATGATGTTAGATTAACGAAATTGACAGTTGGCAGCAGTTGTCAAATAGCAATCAGAAAATAAAAATTTTCAGTTTTTTGTTAGTTATAATTAGCTAGTGTTATGTTACACTAACACAAGCTTTTGGGTAGCCACACGTATTCAAAACATGTGAACAAAATTCAGTTACGTTTAGTTCTTTTAATAAATGTTTGCGTACTTTCCCAATTCCATTTCTATTAATTAATAATAAAGGAGCGTAGAATTGGACACAAAAAACATTTTTATCATTTAATATAGATATATTATATGTATGTTTGATATTGCTAACTTCTGCATATGCGTAAGTTTTGCCATCGTACTTAGCATTACCCAATGTGTACCGCGAGGAGGTGAGCGATCGGATTTTACACATCATTTGACCCTGAAAAGGGCCGTTTGAATATTAACAAACAAACAAAAATTTGGTGATCAGTCTGAAAAATAATTTAAAAAATAACAGTTATAATTTATCACAACCATATTTTTCCGAGATGAATCTATTCATCCCCGCGACAATGTGAACTTTATGCGGATTTAATATGAAGTACTTATAAAATATTTAACATAAAATCCTTTTATTCAACCAAATTATATAATTTTTATAAATTGATTTATTTAAAAATAATGTGGTTTATGTGAAATTATTTTTATCTTTTATTTAATATTGGACTTAAATTGGATTCCTGGCATTTTGTACATTTTCTAGTAATAGGAGTAGATGGGTAACGTACATTATTAATGTATCGCGCATAGCCTAAAAACCATATTACACTGGCAATTTGTGCACATGTTCCCAACGTCCTTGCTCCAGATTTACAGGTGCAGTAATAGCCTAGGATTGGAGTATCATTATTTAAATCAACATCATTCAAGTTTTCATCAATTAAAACATCTCTATATGCAATCCATAGTTGATGTTTTACTGATCGGGTAAACCTAGAATAAATTCTTGCTCTCAATAATCCTGGAGTGTCAATTAATTCATCAAACTCAAGGTCTTCAAACAAGATTTGCACTTTTTTAATGCACTTTGTCAGCTAATTGACAGCTGTCACGTGTCAATTTGGACAATTTGACATCGGATTTGAATTTAGCAACCTCAAAAACATAAACTTAGACATTTAAATCGAAAAAAGAAGTTATTTAAAAATCTATAAAGACTGCACAAATAAATAAATATGTGGTGGAGCTTTGGAGCTTTCAAGCTCCGTAGCAGCCAAAGTATTGATTTTCTAGCTTTGTGCACATTAAGACTTTTGCACGGGATGACGAAACCTAAAACATATCCAAAATTCAGACGATTTGACCGAAACCCAATGTCCATAAGATTATTGCGGGGTCCTAGAGGGTAAGTTAGTGTTAGCTAGAGAAAGAACCCTATTGTTATTGAGAAAAATCGATCAATAAATAAAAAAGTTATTCATTTTTTAAATTAAAAAAAAATCTTAATGTTTTGTAATTAAACTAAAAATGTCTAAAACTAATATTACTTAACAAAAAAAAAACTGCGAAGAGTATCCTATAGAATATGCAACAATTATACAGACTGTCTATTTTACGAGGGCCACACCAAATATCTCGCTTAATATCTATTGTAGAAGAATAAAGTTTTAGAAACAGTTATCCCATTTTTTGTGAGCTATATTTCAGTAAAAAGAAATTTGAAATCCATAGCCTACTTTATGAAATATATTACAAAAACCTGAAAAATAGTAAAACCACAAACGGTTATAGCTTCCTTATTTGAGGAGATACGAAAAAAGTTAAAGGAATGAAAGTTGACGGCAAAGACAATAAGAATAATAACGTGTAACAAAAAAATCGAAAAATGCAGTTGGCTTTGACATACGCTATTGTGCAAAAATGAAAAATACATATCTCAAAGTAGGCCATGACGCCATTAATTCCGTTATTTTTTTCTCATTCCAACGATATAAAACATGTCACAGAAATTTTAACCGATAGTGTCAATATTTAATATTTTACGAATACCACAATTCATATAATTGAATCGTAACAATCAGCTGTGCCATAATAGTAAAAATTCACTTTATAATAATTATAATTCCGTAATTATTTATTACAATTTAATACAAACCAATAAATATCTCATAAATAAAAATACAAGTACAAAACGAACATCCAAAGAAAAAAACGAAAAACTATGTATAACAGTACTACCTACTACTATATTGAAAAGAAATTGTGTGTATTTATTTTTCTAACTACAAATGCTCAAATTGTGCACCATGCATTCTGACACATAAACGTGCTCTACGAGACACGTCACACATTACATTTTGGAGCATTTCAGGAGTAATTGCCTCACATGCGTTTCGAATTCTGGTTTTGATGTCCTCAATATGTTCAGGGGCAGTTTGAAATACCTTGTCTTTAATGTAACCCCAGACGAAAAAATCCAAGGGAGTAATATCTGGTGATCGAGCTGGCCATAGAATGGGTCCATAGGTGCCTATCCAGCTATCTGGCATAACTTGATTTAAATAATTTGTACATATTACAGCAGTGTGAGGTGGAGCCCCATCTTGTTGAAAATATGAATAATTTAATCTTTCTGCCACTGTTAATTCATAAAGAAAATCTTGAAATTCGTTTTGCAGGAAATTAAGGTATCTACGAGCGGTTAATTTGCCATCATAAAAATAAGGTCCAATTACTTTAGTCCCTAAAAGACCCAACCAAACATTCGTAGAAAATCTTTCTTGGAAAGCAGTCTCTCTGCACCAATGTGTATTTTCTCGTGTCCACTTATAATGCATATTTCTATTGAAAAATCCATTATTAGAAAAATTTGATTCGTCCGACCAAATAATTTTGCTACATATCAGCGCGTCATTCCTTTTCTTATTTAATAACCATCTACAATATCTTACTCTCCTTAGCTTATCTCCCTCATTTAAATGTTGAACTTTCCTCATTTTGTAGCATCGAAATCCGTTTTTTTTCAATATTTTTCTTGCACTGTCTTTTTTTAAGCGACAGTTTCTCTGAATTTGTCTCAAAGAGGTTTCCTCATTTTGGTTAACATAATTCATTACTCTATTCACTTTTCTTACATTATCCGCAACATGCGCTCGTCTTACTACTTTTTTTGAAAATGAACCGTGCGTTTTTAGATTTTGAACTAACTTCCTAAACATAGTTCGATTTGGCTGCGGAGCATCTGGAAATCTATCTCCGTAAACCGTGACTGCCATCTCAGTGTCAAAATTGCACTGACAATAAATGCTAATCATACCGAATGTGTTATTATTGGTGTACACCATAATTACTGATATAAAATTTGTCTTAGAACTCGACAACGCAACATACAACATACAACAGTGACAATCTGTCAAATTTATTAATAACTGTATACATTTGTTTTTCACTAATTATGGCACAGCTGATTGTTACGATTCAATTATATGAATTCTGGTATTCGTAAAATATTAAATATTGACACTATCGGTTAAAATTTCTGTGACATGTTTTATATCGTTGGAATGAGAAAAAAATAACGGAATTAATGGCGTCATGGCCTACTTTGAGATATGTATTTTTCATTTTTGCACAATAGCGTATGTCAAAGCCAACTGCATTTTTCGATTTTTTTGTTACACGTTATTATTCTTATTGTCTTTGCCGTCAACTTTCATTCCTTTAACTTTTTTCGTATCTCCTCAAATAAGGAAGCTATAATAACCGTTTGTGGTTTTCCTATTTTTCAGGTTTTTGTAATATATCTCATAAAGTAGGCTATGGATTTCAAATTTCTTTTTACTGAAATATAGCTCGCAAAAAATGGGATAACTGTTTCTAAAACTTTATTCTTCTACAATAGATATTAAGCGAGATATTTGGTGTGGCCCTCGTAAAATAGACAGTCTGTATAATAAGGGCAGTAAATCGGCGAAGAGTATAATGGTTAGCTTGTTTCTGGTATAGTTTAGAAGAAATTCGAATACATTCATTTAGAATTAAGGTTAAGATAAGTGGGTGAAATCTAATAAAATAGGTAGGTATATTAGGTACTGTTGCGACAATAAATAATAGGACAACTCTTATAGCGTATTTCTGCTAAATTTTATTTGTGTATAGTATTTCTATTGTCAATTTAAAAATTCAGTATAAAGAGTTGCTACCAGGATAAGTCACTACAAAGCCTCTTTGTGATAGAATAACACCCGAGACCGCGTATTTGGATATTGCAAACAATATCCGTATACGAATGTAGTAAACCAAATAGGTTGTGCGTTTACCTCAAACGAAAATAGTCGATTGATTACTGGCTCACTATTATAAGTTCCTTATAAGCATTTGCTCCATTCTTCATGTTGCCGGTAGCATAGCCGTAGGTTAAATGATATTTATTTACTTTTATTAAATCATTTATGGAGTTGTTCAATAAAATGACATTATTTATTATAAATAAATAATTTACATCATGCCTATCAATTAATATAAAGCAGTAAAACAATATTTACAATAAGTAAAAAGTGATTCTAGAAATTGTCGGTCCACGTTCATGACATCGCTCGTATTATCAATTATTCCTTTGTCGGTCTTTTTCCATGATTTCCAAACTGACTTTAGATGAACTATACATCCAACCACAGAAGACGTGTTATTTTGTAAGCAACTAAGCAAGCTAAGTTAAGAACAGAATGTGCGATTGTGTTGAAATTTGGACAGTAAATTAATGTTGCCTAGATGGAGGGTTCTACTTTTATAACATCGATTGGTAAATAAAAACGTTATTAATTATTTAAAATAAAATATATACATTTAATTAAATAATTAATTAAAAACATTATTTACAAAAAAACTGCCAAGAGTATCCCATAGAATGTGCAACAATTATAATTATAAAAAGTTCATTAAAACAAGTTAATGTTTACTCCAGTTGCCTATACGATTGAAAAGTTTTAGCCAGCCGAGCAATGCATTCCTATATGTTATTACATCAAACTTTATTTTCTGTACTATAACATAAAACTGCTTTAAATAATGCACAATGCACTTTGCGACTAACGCGGCGATGAATTTAAAAGTTGTTTTATTTTTCTACTGGACAATGGTGCATTATTCAATAAAAACATGTTAAACGAAACATACATAAGAAACATTGTGTAAGCAATTTACTAGTAGTTGATTTTCCTTTCACAATTTATATAGGAATGAATGTA
Organism: Stenurella melanura; assembly: GCA_963583905.1. NCBI lineage: Eukaryota > Metazoa > Arthropoda > Insecta > Coleoptera > Cerambycidae > Stenurella > Stenurella melanura. The sequence goes on along the minus strand of OY757311.1, from coordinate 21,601,797 downwards.
ATTTTATTCAATGACACAGTTAGTGCAGTTAAAAGGAGACAAGTGTCGCTTGTAATTTAATTATGTAATTATAAATTGGCAGGCGTGATTTATAGACAAGACTCAAGATTTTTTGTAGCTCCGTGAGCAATATAAAACTTTTCACTCGAAAATTTCAGCCAACTTCGACCGCTTGTATTCTGAAATACGGCCTCTTTTTCCCTTAAAAAAATACAGACGAAAGGACAACGGATGTCGACATCAAAATTCGATTCTGTATGGTTCATAGAAACAGAAAATGCATATTAGACACCCTAATTTTCCGGGGAAAATTAGTATACTATATACCTTCAAAGTATAAAATCCCCCCTCAGACCAGCAGTGGTAATGTAACACAAAAATTCAACAAAAGTGCCATTGTAGTGACGACTTATACAGAGTCAGCAAATTTAGTTTTAGGTACGTAAACTTGTTTCTGCGCAAATAAACCACGCCTTGTCGTAGAACAATGCAGGGCATTGGTCCATCGCTTGACCGCGACGAGTTGAGAACAGCGCGAGCGCACCCATTCTAGTGTTGGGCGATATCGTGAAATTTCTATCACAACGTGAATCGTTACTGTGATTTTCTGATATCAGTGAATTCAAAACGTGATATGATCACGACTATTCATAATACGGCGTATGGCAAAAATTGTTAATTTTTGTGGATAGTAAATTCACTACTTTGGTAATCTGTGCAGCCGTAGATATGTGTAATACTTATGATATTGTGTGATATACAGGGCCATCGAAACGACATCAGGGCCCGGGGGTAGTAACATACAGCCCCACCACAATCTTCGAACTTATCTCGATACAAAATTCGGCAAGCGAAGGGTGATATTCCTTAAAATTATATATTTACCTCAATCAAAATTTTCAAGGGCGGGGGGGAGATTCCTCATGCTTATAATACCTACTTATAGTCCTATTTTACCTTTATTTCATGATCTATTCATCACAATCGGTCCAACTATTTCTTCCATTCAACAAATATTTGCCTAAAATTTGATACCTCGTCCATACAATTTTCAACAAACAGCACTTTTAAGGCAAACAAGCATTATAAATACTGCATCGATCTACTTTCATGTCACTGCCCCTAATCGCTAATAAATGTAAGTAAAACATGTAAAAATACATGTATGTGCGTATACAACGCGTACCTACCTAATGAAATTATTTATATCGTAAAAAATATATTTGTATATAGAAAGTCGTGATCACGTCACGCTTTTCTGCCAACTTTAATAACAGTAGTTACCTGTGATTTTTTAATATCAGTGATTAAATCACAGTTCGGGATATATCGCCCATCACTAACCCATTCTGCTTTTAATAGCGTAGCTGTTTAGACGTATGGGAATAAAATAAATTAATCTCAATTTCGTTATTAAAATCCCGTGTGTTTATACAACTGCAGCAAAAGTGCAAATTGTGAAGTGGTACTTCGGGAGCCATTCCACTGATGACACAATAAATTTATTTACTGTGGTATATCAAGACAGACCAATCCCCTCAGCTAGCATAATTTCATTCATTATTAAAAAAATTAGAGAATTTCGGGTGTGTCGTGAATTATTGTAAAAAATGCTGTCAACCCGAACCCCGTCATCAACAAATGAGCGAAGAACGTGAAATTCGCGAAACTAATATCTGAGCTGTGCACTTGTTGAAACTAGTGAACCTTGTTCTAGCAGACAAATTGCTGATGAAGTTGACATGAAGGAAAGAACTGTAAGAAATATTTTGAAAAGAAATGGGTACAGTTGTTTTACAGTTCAAACAACGCAGGAAATATTTCCCGAGGACAATTTCAAACGGATGGAATTTTGTGAAATCATGATAAATAAAGTGAATGAGAATGAAAACTTCTTAAAGAATATATTGTTTACAGATGAATCACCCTTTTCATTACAGAGGAAACACAATCCATCCGTAGTACGATATTGGTGTCGAAAAAATAAACATTTGTGTTGCTGTGCGAACTCAGTATCCTCACAAGTTGAACGCTTGGACGGGAATTTTAGACAATCATATTATAGGCCCACTGCTAATCGATGGCAATTTAAATGGCAATAAATATTTAGAGCTTTTACAAAACCAAATAATTCCTGCAGTTCAAAATCTTCCTGTCAACTTTAACGACATTTGGTTTCAACAAGACAGCTGTCCAAGTCACAATACCTTAACTGTTATTAATTTTCTGGAAAGAACATTTCCCAATCGTTTAATAGCTACGAGGGAAATGACAAAATGGCCTCCCAGGTCACCTGATCTAGCACCCCATGATTTCTTTCTGTGGGGCTTTTTAAAGGAAACCGCGTACAAACATGCGTTTGAACGAGCCAATAATTTAGTTGAATTACGGGAAAAACTTATCCAACTTTGTGCAAGCATTACTCCAAATCAACTCAATGATATGAGAGGTTCATTGTATAATCGGTTTGTCTATTGTTTGGCACAAGAAGGTGGTTTGTTTGAATCCTTACTTCATTAATTTATTGTTTGATAATTATTAGTTGATTTTAGTTTCTGAGGGTTATTTAATTTTATTTTAATGTTCTATTTTTGTAATTTAATAAGAATAATTTATTTTTTGATAATTATTAGTTGATTTTAGTTTCCGAGTTATTTAATTTTATTTTAATGTTCTATTTTCATTTCGGTTTAATAAGAATTATTATTTTATTCCCATAGCATTTACGGCTAAAAAAGAAACTGCAGAAATGCTTTCAATAGAAGAAATTATTTGTCAAAAATGTGACATGCAAATAACTTCTTCGCTTTTGACGAAGAGATATTTCCCAAAAAGGTGTTTTAACGCATTTATTGCATTCAAGATGGCGCGCAACCGGAAGTGGCCCGGATCCCGTTGGGCGGAAATGCAGTAAAGGATAGAAATGGATTCTCTGGGTGTTCAAGAACACAAAAATGTCATTTACTGTATCCTGGGTCACGCGACCCATGACCCATGAAAAATAATTACATAGGGCCACTAGGAGGACCCCAGCACCCCAACAGACAAAATCACGGAATTGGGTCCAAGTCCAAAAAAAAAAAAAAAAATTGAACATGAAAAACTTTTTTTTTTCTTATGCAAATCAGATACCTGAAAATGAAATTGGCGAAAAAAAATAAAAAATTTTTTTTTGGACAAGGAAAATTTTTTTCCTCACAAAATTTTTCAACCCGGCAACAAAAAGTTGAAATTCGATAAAACTTGCGCAAAATTTAAGCAAATTTCTAACGAATTTGGAACAAATTTCCATTCTGATAGAACTTGGGAAATTCAAGTAAATTTGACTCAGCCAAATTTGTACAAATTTAATTTCAAACATTCAATTTTAGTTTCCAAAATAGTCTAATACTGGCCAGAAAGATTGTCCCCCAAAAATCGAAAATCACTCGCAGCGGATCTAAACTTGAAATTCGGTGTAGTCCTAGAAGCCTCAGATTTTTTAATAATATTTTTCAACCCCCCACCACCCTTACTCCATTATTAAAGGGGTTGATAAAATAAAATTGAGACATTCACTTGACATTTGGTAGACGTATGTATTATAACGACATCTGGGGGTCAAATTACGCCTATTTTTAACATTGTCCTTTCCCTCACAGGTACGCGTTAATAACATACGCGCTGTATTAATCGACTCATTTTTTTGACATTTGAAACAAATCTGAGGTGTGAGACAACAACATTTATGAGCTACTCTATGTACTTATATCACACTACACTGAATGTTATGCAATCAATATTTTGGCAATGTTCTGTCATCAATATCTTCAATCAATCAATCTCTTTTATATCTATTTATAGTGAACAATTGCAGCAAACGACGATGAGCTCATACATCTTCAAATAATACGCTCTGATTACGGTTAAATGTAAATTACAACAAAACGAAAATTATGAATGTAGACCAAGAAAATAACACGATTTGGAGGCAGTACATAACACTATAAGTTGGAGCCTTTAAGAACTTGATAACGGCTTAATTATCTCCATTTTTCTTTTCACCCCTGAAACATGAATCGTTAGAAAGTCAAGTAGGCTTTCAAGACGTGGGTCCAGAATCGTTTGCTGCAAATTCCCTGGACAACCAAACGCACCAAGATTCTCCATGAAATAAGTCCTCTAAAGCGACCTATGGGATCATACTTTCGATTCCTCGCATTTTTTTGCCACACCAACTATACAGAGGACAGCCCCCAAATCGTTGGGCTTCTTCAGAATGTAGGGCACGATCAATTAACTCCTCCGTAACTTTAAATACACCATACAGACCATTCGAGCTAGATATAATTGTATAACTAATCTTCACCTAAGCAATGTTTCAACACACAAAATGGCATTACAATTCCGTGAAAAAATAATTCGGAAAATAATTACATACAAGATCTACCTACCTATACCACGAAAAGCTCAAAAGTTTACTGAATGTTAACAGTAGGTACATAAAATGAACAGATAAGATTACATTGTTCCTAATATATTTCCTAAAATAACCAAATAAAATGCTATATACTGATAAGAGTTTTGGAAATCACTATTATTCATCGACGCAGGAAAGCTAAAAAGTAATAAGTAGGTAATTCATTTATATTTTGAGAATATAAATATTCCGAGTTTACCTTCGTCGCTTTACAAGTCAAATAAAATTATATGTTCGACCTTTATTATTGGCACTTAACCTCAGAATTATCCGTACGTTCGAGCTTTTGTTATTTAAAATATCCAATGTCAAATATGTATTACATGTTAAGATTATGCAGGGAAAGAGATTATTTTAAAAACAAAGATTTTAAAATTTTAACACAACTTAATATAATCAAGGTCAAGATGATACGAGATACAATAGATAATATCTTAAGCATTACATGAAAACCGAAAATTGCTAGATGGTAGATAAGATTTTCTGCGACTAGAGCACTTTGTTCTACGCATTAATGGGAACCGAAGAGTACAAACGCGGGACATGATCTTCCCCGACTAGACTGTGCACATAGTCCTAATCTGGTCAGTATTACAAAAAAAGTTCATTTTGGGATATTTTAGATCATCTAAGGCGAAACAAAGAGTTACAGAAAGCGTTCAAAGTGGACCAACCGTGGCATTTGTGAGCCAACGTCCCCTTAAATTTTATAAAAAATATGTAATAGACGAACTGTTTTAAATCATTGTATTTGATTTCCTCCTTACAACTGAGTTTAATTGTACTGAAATGTTCTATGTTGAAGTATAAGAACGAATTGCAATGGAAAACCAGATTTTAAAGTGGACGGCATTAAACAGAAAGGAGCCAACCCACAAAATTTAAAAAAATTGTTTCTTAATTTATTTAAATGTAGAACATCGTAATGTGTGTTCAGCTGAAAAAATCCAACTCATTTTCCTCATAAAAATTTAATGGTGTAGTTTCAATATTGTAATTAAGATGCAAAACCTTTCATTGCAAGCTTATTTCTTGATTTTAGCTGAGGGTGTTGGTTCCTTTCTGTTTAACGCTGTCCAAGTGACAAATAATATCAAACTATTAATATGGCGCGCCTTACGTGAACTAATTTCAGTTACTTGTCAGAAATGCAGCAATCGGATGGAGAAGATCGAAGCGCAAAATTGGGATCTAGAAGTAAATATCGGTGTCGTTGTAAAATAGATAACGCTATTAGCGCATTGGCGTGACATCATTCTAGACCAGACTAAGCAAAGAAAAATTCTTTGAGATCTTTGATCCATTTGAAAAAATATCCAATTTACTAAAAAAGTAAATTCAGACAAAATCCCATGAAAAAATAATAATTAAATCAGTAAAAAGACTTCTAAACACCTTTGGCATCATATTAAATCGAAATCCACGTAAAAATTTATTTCACTAAAAATGAACAAAATATTGACTTGGAAAAATTTTTCATCTCGAGGGCGACGGTCAATCGCCTTTGGGCTCCGTCGCGTCGTTCGAATTTTCAAAAGTACTCCAAAAATTGACGAACTTTTCGAAAGTACCACGAATTTGGTTTTTCGAAAGTACAACGAATAAAATCACGCGGGAATGAAAACTGCTCCGTCCAACAGATTTTTTTCAAAAGTACAACGAATTTGACTTTTCGAAAGTACCACGAATGGTACAACGAATAAAATCGCATAAGACGGAAAACGGCCCCGCACAACAAATTTTTCGGAAGTACAACGAATTTAATTTTTTGAAAATATCAAAAAATTATTTTCATAAAAATACAATAACAAGTGAAAAAAACTATATTTTGTTATGCTTTTAGTCCAATTTGTTGGGATGATTCATTACATTTTCAGCAGAGGGTCGCAAGTGACTCAGTGCTTTGACATGTTTTATTTTTCTTTTTTTTTTTCTTTTTGCATTGACTAAAGTAAAAGCTAACTACATTTTGAAACACGGAAAGGGCATCGTTCCATTTTTATTTAGTAAATGAAAATAACTAAATGAATGATGGTATTTTAAATATAACATTATCACTTATCAATTTGTAATATTTTTTAAAATAATTCTATGGAATGCATTTTCGTAAATAACTCGTTTATTTTAAATTTTTCGAAATAACTCTATTTCAGATTTTTTGTCCAAAAACGTCCGTGCCTTATACTGGTTATAGAGATCGATCGACGGAATAGTTAATTTTCGATTTTTATTAGGAAACTGTTCGGAATTTGTAGAATTTATCAAAAAAAATCAAGTTTTCCAGGATTTGTAGATTCGCTTTTGTTTTCTTAAATTTCTCACAAACGTCAACTCGAGCCCTACAATTGCCATTTTTGAAAATCAAAATCGGACCTTCGGTTCGGGAGTTATTAATTTCTTTGAAAAATCAAACTCGGCCCTGGAAAACATACTTGCGGTCAACGGATTCGGGCCGCCAGCAATAGGCTTGATTTGTGGCCGGGTACCTTTGATCCCACCAAGTCTCATCAAAATCGATCAATATTCTGGACAGTTATCGTGCTTCCTAGCCCGATTTCGAGAAAACCAGTTTTTTGCAAAAAAAATCAATTTTCATTTGTTTTTCGACATAGCCACTGGTATACTTATTTGTAGAGCTGTGCGAGCGGCACCATTCCTTTTTTGAAATGTCTCGATCCGACTACCCGTTATCGAGTTATTCAATTTCTCCCGAAAAACTCGAAACGTCTATATCGGGTACTTCCGGTTTCCGAACGGAGCCGAGCTTTCGGCGTTAAGGTTTTCTAAAGACCTCCTATTAACCACCCAAGTTTCATCGCAATCCGAAAACGGATTAAGGGGGCTGGGCGTGACAGACAGACAGACAGACAGACAGACCGACTGACCGACGGACGGAATTTTCTAAATTCGCTCTCGAATCGATAGATATGACTTTCACATCGATCCGACGTTTTTTTCGGGTTTCGATGGTGCACCGGAAAAATGCTAAACGTATACTACATTTTTTTCAAAATGTAGTAACAAGACGTAAATAAAGCAGAAAACCGCTCCTCGAGATGAATTTTTCGAAAGTACCACGAATTTGGTGGTTCACAAGTCGAAATCCTCAGTCAGGATGTAGCGAGTAGCTATTTTCAACGTCAAAATTCAGGAAAAAATCGATGGGACGGTTTTTCCAGTAAAAACCAAAATCCTCATTTAATATTCCTCAAAGGGTTGGAGCATAATCCTCATACAAAACCCCAAAAACGTACAGAAAAATAGTCAAAGAATTCAAAGTCGGAGGGTCGATTCCGACGAACCCAGAGTACTTTTTATCCCGGCTCAGGCGGACAACGCCATACTAATCGATCGAAGGCGAGTCGACGGAAAAAAAGTATATTTGTGTTCGATGTCGTTAGTACGTTTATAGAAGCAGGAAAACCATCGAACTCACATAGATAGCTTCTTTAAGCATCCTGACAATCATTTCGACAATTTTAGTGCGAAATTCAAAGTGAATAATTTTCAAAAAGTTGCGCATACATTTTACGAATATTACTAATTGGGAGTCTGAATCTATTTCTACAGTCGATTGTCATAGTTCTCTCGACGCTGGATGAGTTACACTCTTACGGGAGGTAACGGCTTGCCGAGTGGTGGTGCTCTTTGCTGTTTGCCTTATACACATTAGGTAAGTAATGAATATTTATATTTTTTTTTACATTTTATGAACTATTTCAATAAACGAAAATATATTTTGAATTCGATTTCTATTTGATCCACTAATTATAAGAATTGTGACCGACGTGCGATTCTGTGGCGTGAGTCGGACAATTACTTTCCACGAGTCACCACTGATCCCGCCAAGTCTGTGTACTTGACCGAATACTCATAGAATCCATCGACGGTCTTAATTATTAAGAGGTGTTTCTGAGAAAGTGCTAATTATAAGACATATTCATTAAAAGTGCACTACCCGACATAAGATTTCGACGGAGAGGGCAGATCATAGCAATCACAGTAAGTATAATTTTGTCTATTTTCATCTTGGAGAGTCTGAAGGGTATCTTGAATCCTCCTTGTGAGTAGAGTTGATCAGTATCGTAGCGGCGACACGGCTCCGGCCTAAATTATATACAATCCTTGTTGTGTCCATCAGACCAAACGATACTAGGTTCATCTACATTAGCACGTTAAAGAATCTGACCCTCGACAAAGTAAAGTGGGAAGTTCAACCTTTTCAGTTTAGGGATGTAAGTTTTTACACAAGCACTGATCAACTTTTCTGTTGATGTCGGTTATTTGCCTTAGTAGCGAAAATATTGTTACGGATTTCCACCTTTTAGGAAACACCCTGTATGAATCCGTGGGTTCTAAATAATTTCAACAAGAGATAACCACCACTAACACTTTATTTAACTATTTACTGACTACAATACTTCAAATTCACTTTATTTACTATTTATCTAACCTCACTTTTCACTTTTCTACTTGTTCACTTTTATAAACTGCTTTCTTCATAAAACTTCCTCTTCCGCGCTTGTAATCGCGCCTTATATACTCCGAAATTAGCTCTAGATTAATCCAGAATCTTCTCCAACCATAATCTAGAAAAGTCCTTGGTTCTTTCTAGAGCCTTCCCAGTCACTATCAGTAGGCATAGGCGTACCATCTCCTTTTCCAAGGGGTGTAATTCATAACAATATTCTTATTGGGATCCATGCAGTACTCTCTTTGCTGTATGGCATGGTACTACGCCATATGTCACGGTTAGAGGTGTCAATCCCGGACCATTGTTTAAATCCCGGGATTTTCGGGACAAATGTCAATTAATCCCGAGATCCCGGGACTAAACCCGAAAAATTTCAAATGTTTAATTTTAGCGGTTTAATTATTATTCGTTAATTTTAAAGGCAAAATGGAACAAAACACAGAAAACCAAACAAACATGTATAAAAATTTACAGGTTTTTGAAAAAAGATCGCAAAGATATCAAAGGGACACTAGACGCAGCTGTCAAGCATTCGACATCAAACTCCGTGCTGTCATGTTGCCAAGTCGCATGGTAAATATTAAAATAATGACATGAATTATATCTTTAAAAAAATTAAAATAATTATTGCCATTCTAAGCTGTGTATTTTATTTTTTGTAACTTATTCTGAGGTTCCCGGGAATAGGACTTTTAATCCCGGGATTTCGAGATTGGTTTTGACAGGGATCCCGGGGTCACGAGATCTCAGGACCCCGGGATTGGCGTTTTGGAGGGGGTACTTTTCGCCTCTTAAGTCAGCTGGACCAACTGATGCACCAAGGAGAGCACCAAACCTCGGACCGACCCATACATCGGCCCTTGCACCAAGCATAGCACCGCACTGGTGCCATGGACCAAACATCGAGTAGACCCATCGACGCACCGCCCCAAGCTCAATCGAAACTCATTTTGCAATGTTTAGTTGTATTTCAGCACTCGGCTTGAAACGATGTTGTCATCATCTTCGGATGAAGATTTTGCATTGCAGTCAAATTTGAGTAAATAGTACAATATTCGCAAGAACAGGAGATTCAAAGTTCATCCTTTAAACAAGAAGGGAAGCCAATATGGTGAATTTCATAATGTACAATGTACAATGATTTGAGAAAGGATTCGGATCGTTTTTTTGAATATATGAGAATAAGATTTACTACTTTTGATTACATCGCAGACAAAATTAGAGACAAACTAGATAATATTGAAAGCATTGAAAATCTTCGTGGTGCGATGCTAGAAAAGTACTAAACTCAATTTAACAGTGCGATGCTTGGGTCGGTGCACAGCTCGAGGTAAGGGACGCTGCGTTATACAGTGCGCCGTAGTGGTCACCATCATGGCCATAAGACAATAGGTTCGTTTTGGTTTTGAGAAATACCAGTCCTCGGATGTCAGGCACATGCGCAGCTAGTAAGTCCACAAGGCGTTTTACAAACTGCGCATGTGCCTGACGTCCGAGGACAGGGTATTTTTCAAAACCAAAACAAACCTAATATAAAAATAATGAATATTATGGCAAGGCAATAAGGCATTAGGACCCCAGTCAACTAGAGGTTAAATCCTAGCGGCACGGTGAGTCTCTAAGGATTTTAACTAATGGTTGCATTTACCTACGCAATAGGGCCGAGCTCAGGTATATAATCCGGAGGTCTGAGGTCAGTTAATTACGGGTGGCAGTGGGTTACATTTAGTGCAGCAATATTTAATAAATAGAACAATTTTCTGTTATTGTGAGCTTATTTCAATTTTCTTTAATAATTAATATTAGCAAGGCGCTATTTGCACGCACTTTGAAATTTATTTAAAAAATTAAAGGATGATTCTTAAATTTCTTGATAGACGTCGATGGCATGAATGTGATTACTGATTTTAGACTAGTATTATGAGAAAATTCGTTTGTGTGGCTTATAATAATAATAAATGATTTTATAGAAAGGAATACCAAATGCCAAAGTACCAACAGGCTGTCGGAACGACAGGGGTTTGATCAACTTCCACTTATTTATAACTTTCCAAATGACTAACGGAATGGTTTTCCTGAACTACGTACCAACCATTCTATACTATCCTCTTTCTTCCTGTGGCTAAAAAATTAGGGAATTTGAGGGAATGCAATGCTAGCTTTAGGGACGTACTTGAGCTGTTGATGTGATGGGCTGCCCAGGGAATTCGTAACAAACGTCTCAACACACCCACCCGAAAAAAAAAAAAAAAACTGGCGTACGGTCCTGAAAATCGCGAATATGAGTTTGTGATGAGATATTAATAAAAATCGATTTCTTGGATAACCGAAGTGCAAACAATTATTGGCTATTTATTAACACACCCATTGCACACCTGGGGGTATTGCTTAGCGTGACAAGATGTGACAAGGGGGACTGCGACTTTCGCATTCAATCAGTTCTATTTTAATTTTTCTCTTGGCAGTTTTTAAAATTCATTCATTACGATAGAAAGTCATTCCCAAGTAGTAAAAACCTGTAAACAGGCCCGTTGAGATGGGGGGGGGGGGGTGCTTCCCCCCGGGCCCGGAGATTTTGAGGGGCCCGAGTATCATTTGAAGACAGAGAAGCATTTTCATTAGGCGAAATGGGAGAGGTATACTTTTAAATGATTAGTTTGATGTAAATAACAACAAGTTTTGAAGAAAGAACTAAATATGAAATAAATTGCCCCCTCCCCCCCTTTTCAGAACTGCGACCGAAATAAATATTTAATTTCAAGGAATATCACCCCCGCTCTTCAAAATTTCAATCGAAAAAAATATTCAATTTTAAGGAGTATCTCAAAATTTCGAACGAGGTAAATAAATATTTAATCTTAGGAAATATCATCATCCTCGCTGTTCGAAATTTTTATTGAGATTTCTCTCGACGGCCTTGCCTATAAATAAACATATGGATAGTCAAAAATTAATGTTTCAGATTGTATGTATAATACACTTATTTATGTGGTCATAAGAAATATTTTAAATTATTCATCTGTATGCTATTTTTAATCACGAGAACTCGTTTATGGTGGAGAGGGGCTAGCTTTTGTGACGTAATATTTGTTAGGGGAGTCGCTGAAAGTGTGACTTAGCGTGACGAAGGGGGAGGGAGGGGTCCAAAAAGGTGAAATTCTGAGTGACGTATTTTATGGACGGCCCCCTGACAAGAAAATTTTAAAAAATGTTCAGGCATGTCCAACAGATAAGTTACTGTCTTTAAAAATTCTCGGAAATATTAAACACAAATTCAATCATAGTCGAGGAAATGAAGCAGGAAAAACGCCTAAACCCCAATATGAGAGTCCGCCCCACCTGATTTTTATGTGAGATGGTGCAAAATGTTCCTAAAGATGTACACAACAAAGTCAGGGTCATGGGAACTGGTGCTTTTTCGATTTCCGGTCATAAACTGGGACAGAAATTCGCTGTTTCCGGCCAGCAACAATTTTTTTTTAGTTGAAAAAGAATAATTGCATTTTATATTTTGGACAATTATAAGCATTTTTTGACTCCTGACATTTTTTACCTAACCTCACCCTTCTCGAGATATAGGTACCTAGACATTAAAATATAAAAAAAGCGTATAAATATTATTTATTTTGAAATGCCTATATATCTTGAGAAGAGTGAAGTTAGGTAAATAATGTCAAGAACCGTTTATGATATTGACTTATAACGAGATCTGGAAGTGGGTTGTTTTTTGAACTCACCCGGTTAAGGGCTGGGGGGTTAATAGGGGTAAATAAGGTGGTGCATATACTAGATGCCAAGGCCCCAGATTTTTTATATTTCCCATCCCCCTCACCACCCCCACTCCATTATGAAAGGGGTTGATGAAATAAAATTGAGATATTCACTTGAAATTTGGTACACGTAGGTATATATTATAACGACATCTGAAACTGATTATATTTTGAGACGATTCCGTTGAAGAGTTAGGGGGTTAAATAGGGGTAAATAGGGGAAAATAAGTAACACTCTAAGGGGCGGATAAAACTAAATTGAGATAGTCACTTGAAATTTAGAACACGTATGTATTTTAACGATCTGGAACTAGACTAAATTTGGAGACGATTCCGTTGAAGGAGTGGGGGGTAAGTAGAGGTAAATAGGGGAAAATGAGTAAGACAAGCTAGTAAGAATACCAAGTGTACTTTTTATATGTGGAAATGACGCCCTCATCAGATTTTCTAGTCAGAAGTACCACAACGCTTCGTCCAAAAAAAAAAAATGAAAAAAATTCATCATCAGATACAGGTCCTGCGGCGCCCTCTATGATTTAACGTGATGTAATACATAAATCATTGCTTCTTAGAATAAAAAAAGTTCCTCCAGAAAATTTGGCGAAAATCAGTCAAGAGGCTGTTGAGTTATTGCAAAAAAAAACGAACAAATAATTTGAATTTTGACACCCTGTATCTTTTTCCACAACATTTTACCAAAACATATTTGGTTATATCTACCCCTCCACTATGGCCTATTATTTTTGTTTAATTACAGAACATAAAAAAATAATTTTTATTTATTAATTTTTTTCTTAAACAATAGGGTTCTTCCTCTAGCTAAACTAACTTACTGACCAAATTTCAATACAATCGGACTTTTCGTTCTTAAGTTATCGTGCTTACAAGAAAGGACGGACAGACAGACAGGGACGGACATTATGAAAGTTGTTCAGAATTCGATCACCAACACAGTGATATGAAAGTTTTTTCTCTAGGATCAATAGGTATTACAGGTTTTAAAAATGTGCCATCGAATGCAATATAATCTTCGTTTTGTATTTGCGAAGAGTCTCGCGAAGAGTATAATAAAGATAGATTTACACTAAAAGAAAAAGTCATATTATTTATTTTCCAGGACAGGACCGAGGACAGGGCAGTACCTACTTACTGTAATAAACTTTCCATTTCTCTTTAAACACGGAAAACTGATGAGAAAATAGAGTAGCTAGAAGAAGAATGACCAAATTACGGTGATTTGAATATTTCGTTCTTTGAAGGGGTGCAGGGGGATGCGAGTGACTCATATTTGGAGGGGTGGCCAAGCAGTGACTTAGTGTTCTATAATAATACACCCCCTATCAGAAGAAATAGGTCGCTTCCTTTCACCATTCCAAACCCACGAAATTACAAAAGCTCGCCCAGTATTCATAACAATTAACGACTTTATCCAGGCCCGACGAGAGGGAGGGCTGGGGCAAATTTCCCGGCCCACGCCTATTTGGAGGGCCCGTGCCCAATGATTAATATTTTAATACCGTTATATAGCCCTACATTGAATTAAAGGGCTAGAAAAATACAATGACCTTGAAATTCTTGAAAAATATTCGCCCGCGACGCTTGCTGCTAGCTTCTGCTCCTCCTCATATCACTATGTTGGTGATCGAGTTCTGAACGACTTTCAAAATGTCCGTCCGTGTGTGTGTCTGTCCGTCCGTCACGTTTCTTGTAAGCACGACAACTTAAGAATGAAACGTTCGATTGTGTTAGTTAGTGTTAGCTAGAGGAAGAACCCTATGTTTTTAACGCAATCGATCAAAAAACAAAAAAGCTATTAATTATTTAAATTAAAAATAGTACTTTATGTCACAAGGACGAAAAATCTAGTTTTTTGGGCGACTACGAAATATTGCCAGCCGAGACGCTTAAGATTTACTTGCCACCCCGCAAATGATACAATTTTCAAGTTTTCTTGTAACAGACGACTGTGATATAATAATTAACAACTGCACAACTGCTGTCAGTTTGCTTGAAATGAGTTTCGAATTCATTCAATTTATAGGTATATTATAAAATCGAATTTAATCGAAAATATAGTGCATAAAATAAATACAACAAAATGAATAGTGAAGAATTTGTTGCGGGGACACCTCCATAAAAAATAGGTAACTAAAAAGGCTTAATCTTTTTATCTCTCACTTTTCCGGCCTAGGTCGAAAAAGTCTTTTGAGGCAGGCCTGTAGCTAGGGGTAGGCCAGGACGGGCGCAGCCTATGTTGGAATAATTTTTGCCCGTCCTGCAGCGACTGCAGAAAATAATTAAAATCACAGTACACCCAAACCACAGTTGGTGAATGGAAATAATTGTTGAAAGGACGCAGACCAAGCTCCCACTGCAAAAATGGTACCCCCTCGAACAACAAAAATGAAAATGTGAAAATGGTTGCAAAACTATCTGTGAATCAACTTTCTCTACTTTGATAGCTATTAATCGTCTTCAAGGGCTCTCCATGACCCACCAAAGAATGACAAATTTAGTTTTCTTGGCGTTTGAAAGGAAACGCACAGAAAGCTGTCGTAATGTACAGCTGCACTTTCAGGGGCCCAAACTCAGCAAAAAGTTCTTGAATATCAGAATCAGAAACTCCAAAACCTAGATTTGAGACCATCAGTTTTGTGGGCTGCTCGAGCGGCTGCTACTTTACGTGGGCCATACCCATACAGTACTCATTCATAACTTAATTTTTATTTTTGTATTTGTATTTTCTATAATTATTTTGTCGTTTATTGTCATTTGCATTGTTCTGTAATAGGATTATTCTGTTGGGCAATATATCTAGTATTATTATTATTATTATCCTTGTTCTAAAATCACAGCTTTTTGTTGGCGTCTTATATATTCCACGGAAGAATTTCATTTTATCCTGGACTGTTTAAAAATTTTCTTTCTATTATTATTATTATAAATTTTTTGTATTAAAAACTGCTTCTGTTAAGAAATTTAGATATCTGTTTTTTACGGGGGTTTTTATAATTGAAAATAATAAAATATTTAGGCTCACGAGCCCCCTCTGAAAATTTGTTTGCCCGCCCTTAAGACAGTTTCTAGCTACAGGTCTGTTTTGAGACCGCTTACTTTGAAGTAGATAGAAAAGTTCTACCTTTCGCTTTTGTTTTCTAACCAAGAAACGTCATTTTTTGACACTTTCGAATAAAACAACTATTTCTTATGTTTTGCAATTAAACAAAAAATATCCGAAACTAATATTATTTGCAATTTGCAAAAAAAATTGCGAAGGGTATCCTATAGAACGTGCAACAATTATATAAAAAGTGTAGTAAATCGGCGAAGAGTATTGTTTACAAAATTCAAAATATATTTGTCATCAAAACCAAAGCATGGATTTGATCTTGCAAGATTGAACAGTAATGAATGACTCACAGTGCATATTATTCATAAATTCAGATTTTAATCTCTAGTTGAAGCATTAAAGACACCGGCAAGGTATCATACAGTTAATCTAAGTAATTAAAATAGGTTTATGTCTATCATTGTATCTAATAGCGTAATTAATTCATTTTCAGTATAAACTATTCACATAAACAAACGATTTTTCACTCACTATCAATTTATTTATAAATATAACAAAATTAATAGCCCTATTCTTTTTCCTTTGCTCCCCATAAATTGGATGTCAAGGTCAATCAACGCAATTTTGATAATCGTTTTGTTGGTTAAATCAACAAATTCATTTTCAAAAACGCAAACCCACATTTGATGTTCTTAAGTACCTAATGGAATTAAACAAAAACTGTTATCTCGACAAATTCAGTGTTAGGTTGAGGAAGGTCAATAACGTAATATTATACTTTAATAGCTGCTAAACTAAACAAATTTGAAAATCCAATTCTGTTAGCGATTACGATGTTTAAAATGTGAACTACATCTAGCTCTCTATGTGCGAAATTATAGAATCACTTTAAAATAACTACCTTGCAACTGTATTTACATTTTTTGTAAAACCTAACCTCTACTTTTAAGGAAATACGCATTTCTATCCAAATAAGTAACGATTATGATAACAAGAAATACATACCACTGCACAAAACTTCTTGATAGAGAGGTCACTTTTAATTAATTAAAGGCATTTAACAACACTATTTTAACATATTTAACACCTAATTTCTTTACATCATACACTTGTTTCAACTTTACGATTTGCACAACTTTACCGCATTCTTCGCTACGACAGAACTGAATCATTCTTGTATAATTCAATGCGTTGTCGAGTCCACGAGATAATTTTCATCCACTACGTGTTGAAATGAAAGGTCCATAGGAATAAAGCAAGTGGACAAGAAATAGAATGTTAAGATTGTTAGACAGAATAGTACTATTCATTTTTGCCAGTCTTTAAAGAAAGGTTTGTTTCTGAAGCGTGGCATTTTTGTAGATCTAACACTACATAGATGGCGCCACCTGTGTCAAATATAACTTTCCAGTGGTGTATCAATACAATATGACTATGAGGGTAATTTGCTGGGTTTTTAATAACACGCTTAAAATCACATATTTCACTTGGCTTAATATTTTAAAAATTTGCCATTTTGGGTGGATAAGAGCTTGACTAAGCAGCCGTTCAGTACTCTCTCCGAAATGCTTGACACTGGATGAAAACTGCTCTTCAGAATGATTAAAACCGTTTGTTAGTAAGATCCATATTTGAGTGTTACGTACACTAAATGGACAAAGAAAAATCGAATGTCAATGCAGTTTTTTAATTTCATTTGTTTAATAGATAGTGCAGTCAACGGGGGTCCCACCTCTCTAATTTGAGTGTTAGTGAATGGATTTTGATGAAACCTTGTACAATGTGTTTGTAATGACGTTGGTAAAAAAGTTGAAAAAAGGATTTGAGTCGGAAATTATCGTAAGGGGTAGAAGACACCCCTTTTGTCACGGGTTCCGTGACTTGTAGAGTTAGGTCAAAAATGAAGTAAAATATATTTAATATTTATTGGCCCAAAAATAAGATGTTTTTACTCTTGTGAATTTTTTTTGGAGAAATGCGTATTTTTCGAGATATGGCCACTCGAAAGTTCTTAAAAGTGGGGGAGGTGAAATGCAAAAGTTGAAAAAAAAATCTGAAAAAAATTCAATCGAAATACAAGACTTTTATTTATTTGCAACTTTTCCTTAAAGTTCGTTTTCACCGAGTTTCTCCAAAAAAACAAAAAACTACCCCTCTCTTTGAAATTGGAGTGCTTTAAAAAATTTGAAAAAATCTAGTGGTATGGATTGAGGCCTTTTAAACATATTTCGGCTGTTGGAATATTCTTGTAACTTGCTAATTTTCCGAGTTACAGACAGTTTTTCACGATAAATAATTGCACATTCTCAATAATTATATTGAACCTTTAAAAATGGTATAACTATATAGGCTTCATACTTTTTTATAATAATATATATAAATCATGCTCATTTTTCGAATATTCATGTACCTACTTCTTTTTTAAATGAAAATGTGCAAATAATATAGCACATTATTTATCGTGAGAAACTGCCTGTAACTTGGAAAATTAGCAAGTTACAGGAAAATTACGAGAGACAAAAAATGTTTAGAAGGTCTCAGTGCATTTTTAAATTACGTATTTTTAAAGCGCTACAATTTCAAAGAAATGGGTAGCTTCTCATGTTTTTCCCGAAAAACTCGGTGAAAACGCACTTTACGGAAAAGTGCAAATAAGAAAAGTCTTGTATTTCGATGATACATGTACCTGAATTTCTTCAGATTTTTTTTCAACTTTTGCATTTCCCTTTCTCACTTTTAGGAATTTTCGAATGACCATATCTCGAAAAATAAGCATTTCTCGAAAAAAACACCAGAGTAAAAACATCTTATTTTGGGCCAAAAAAGGTAAACAAGTTTTTTTTTTCATTTTTGACCTAATCCTACAAGTTACTGATCCCGGACCTCTTCCGATCATTTCCTAGGTCCTCTAAGCTCTCTCCACCTTTTCTTGTCATTACAAACACATTGCACAAGGTTTCATCAAAATCTATTCACTAGCACTAAATTAGATATTTTAGTCATTTTAGCCCTCTGTTGACTGGACTAAGACGAAATAAAACAAGTGATACAGAAGAAAGTATTGTTACGTATTTCCACCTCTTAGGAAACACCCTGTATGAATCCGTGGGTTCTAAAATAATTTCAACCAGAGATAAACACTAACACTTTATTTAATAATTTACTGACTATACAATACTTCAAAATAACCTTTACACTTTGTTTACTTGATATTTAACCTCACTTTTGTGACGTTACGTTCACTCGTCGGTTGAGTGAAGGGCGTCACTTTGGCACTCGAGCTCGGTGCGGTGACGGTAAGCTCGGGCGACACCTTTACAGTTTTTCTCGTGGTGTAAAGGACCCACACTAGCCTCTTGACACAGCCTGTTACAGTAGGGCTGGGATAGCGTCAGAGGAGATACGGTACGTCCAGGGGTCTAGGGGCAGTAGACTTCACACACACCAAAATAAAAGGCACAGTTTAAATCCTATATAGATATTTATTACTCCTAATATATTATTATACCTAACCTATAACTACTACGGTTAACGGTGACGGTGGCGAAGCAAGAGGGCGGTTATAAGCAGGATACGAGCTTAGAGAAACGGAACGGTAAGTCGGAGTAACTACAGAGCAGATACCAGGCGGAGGAAAGCAAAACCACAATAAACAATAATAAACAAATACTCGGGCAACTTGGCTAAGGCGCAGAGCCTAAGGTTAGTACACACTTCCGGGTCACGGTTCCTTGTTGGTGTAATCCCCCAAAGGAGAGATTAAACCAACGAGGTTCACGGGCGTTACTTTGCGCTGGTGGATGTCCTTGTAGCTTTCCGGTCGACGCACCCAGACCAGAAAGCCCCAAGCTTCCCAAGTGCTCGCTTGTCCTCCAGACGACGCAACCAGGCCAGAGGGCAAACACGAGACCTGTTACCAGCGGAAAGTTTCCCAACTTGCACACTGGCTCACTCCGGTAGGCGGTATTTGGTCGGGGATGATACCTCGGTGTGCTAGAAGGCTTTGTGACTTTCCAGTCGACGCACCCAGACCAGAAAGCCCCAAGCTTCCCAAGTGCTCGCTTGTCCTCCAGACGACGCAACCAGGCCAGAGGGCAAACACGAGACTTGTTGCCAACCAGTGTATCTTCCCAGACACACGGCGGAGCAAACCGGGATTAGTACACGGATGGCACTTAGTCCCAGCCAAGCTGCTTATTTACGGTCGGTGTTACTTACTCTCTCTCTCTCTCCTATGAGACGGCGGTTTCCAGTCGGCCTGGTAATGGTCCAAATGAATGGACCCAGGCTAATAGACAATCATTTGGCTGGCTGGGCCAAGCATTCGTTAACGGTGAAGCCAATAGTGTCAGTGATGGAGACAGTGCTCCATCTGGCGGCGTGTATGTCTACTTGATAAATGAAAGTATAGTACTTATTTATGCTCTGGGTGGACAGTATAAAATATTAATATTTAAAATACGAAAATAGACGGTGGCTTTGGGTGTAATTTCCACACTAGAAATTACGCCCAATACCTGTATTAGAAAATACTTATATCCTAAATAGAGAAATAGACGGCGGTGTCGGGTGCAATTTCTACAATATAAAAATGCTTCATTACACTTTTTACCGAACGTCACTTTAATAAACTTCCCTTTCTGTGCCGTTAATCGCGCCTTATATACTCTGAAATTGCATCTAGATTCATCCAGAAACAATCAAGAATCTTCTCACCATACTCTAGAAAAAGTCCATTTCTTTCTACAAGTTTCCAGTCACTCACTATTAGGCATAGGCGTATCAATTTTCAGTTCCAAGGGGGTGTAATTCATAATAGTATGAAAAAATTTCCAAAAATTCCAAGTACGAACAATTTTGTCATTTTTCATTGCAGTTTAAAAAAGTCATTTATCTGACAGACAACAAACGTCTTTTAGGATAAAACAATTTTCCCAAGAGTCCAGTTTCGAGAAATTTCTCTAAATCTTATTTTGTTCATTTTAATAAATCCTTTATTATACAGAATGTCAGCGGACTATTTGTAGATAGTCGCCAGGAGTGTAAAAAATAAAAATCGTTTATGTCTGTGATATTATTTATTGGAATAACCTAAGAGTTCTTAATATATAAAAATACAATATACACGATTTATTGACATCCTGTTCAAAAGCGTTTTAGTTTCCTTTGGAAAATGTATTTGTTTCCATTTCCAAGTTCTTTAAATAACAATAAAATAATAACGATACATTTTTACCAACTATGTTAATTCAACAATCATACTAAATAAAAGTATTTTTTAATAAAATAGAATATGGCTAGAACTTTCTATTTAATGGAAATGATATTTCACATGATTAATACAGCTACATCCTACGTTGACGGTCTTTTCCTCCTTCATTAATGCGCACTGCGAGTTAAAGGGCCGCTTGAAATACACTAAGGTCTTTTGTAAAGGTTTGCATCTGACATCATTTACAAGGCACATGTCCTAAACAAAAAATAACAATTAATAATAAAAAGTTAGAAAGTCTTATATTTAATACTATGATAGCTAGAAATTATTTAAAAAATTGCAAGTAAACTAGATAAAAAAGTCTATAGATGGAAATTATTTTCGAACATACAGGGCGAGCCAAGACAAAATTACAGGACCAAGTGCCTTTTTTTTAATGGAATGCTATGTATATCAGTACATCAGTACGTTTTTTGAAGCCTCTTTGTAGGCTCTATTCACTCCTATATTAACATTGAATATTTCCCAATCACTTGGATTTACTGAATTTTTTGTTGAAATAATGCAATCTGCAGATGGATATTAAAAAAATCACCACAATCACAATTATAGGTTTTAAGAAAAACAAATGTGAATGTCAATTACGAGACATATAATTAATATTTTTGAATTATTTTCATTTCCTAAAACTGTACAGGGTGGTCAAAAATTATTTTTCAATTAAGAACTTTTTAAATCGAATTTTCTCAATTTTTTCAAATGGAACACCCTGTATATTTTTCAACGATGTGATGTAGAAATGTAAGTACTTCCCTATGGATTTCGTTTTATAAGGAAATAAGTGCCAAATTCAAGAATAAACTTAAAAAAGGGGTTCCCTCAAATAATTCATTAGAAAAATGTATAATAAGAGTTCGACGTGTTGCCCATTTTGATTGACACACGTCTTTATACAATTTTGAAATGAGGCCATTTAGTGGGACCATTTCTTCCAATCCATTGAAATAAGTAAATAGTATTTAACAGGTACCTTACTTTACTGTAAAGTTTTTTTGTACATTTTATTGGCCGTTTTCGTTATTCGACAAGTAATAAAACCTCAGTTTGGTATAAATTGTCGTGTACAACGGAGCATTTATCACACTTAGCGGTCGTTAATTACAATTTGTATTGAATTTAAAATCTTTGGAATTGTACAATATGGATTTTAATAAAGCGGAACTTGTAGACATGACTTTTGCTTTGGGCGAGTCAGACAGAAATTGTTTACTTGCCAAGAGAATTTATCACCAACGTTATCCTGAAAGAAGGATTCCTGATGATAGCAGCTTCCAAAACCTTCTCAATAGATTTTTGGAAACTGGAAATGTCGAATATAAAAAAAAATGAAAGAATAAAACGTGTTGTAAACAAAAAAAAATAGTTTTCTGTGGTGCTGGTAACAGTTGAGAATCTCCATGGTAGTCAAAGTGAAGTGAGCTCATTAGTAGGAATAAGTAGACGGTCTGTGGGTCGAATCTTAAAAACAAATAAGTTAAGTGCACATCATATTCAAATGCACCAGGAATTATCTGATGACGATTTTCAAAAGCGCTTACAATTTTGTAATTGGACCAGAGGTAAAATGCAAGATGATGTCAACTTCTTCAATGATGTTTTATTCACTGATGAGGCAACTTTTCATAAAAATGGATTTGTCAATAGGCACAATTTCCACTATTATGTTTCGGAAAATCCTAACTTTTTTATGCAAGTTGATAAACAACACAGATGGTCTATAAACGTTTGGGGAGGAATTATTGGAGAACATGTAATAGGGCCACATTTCTCTAATGGTACGTTGACTGGAGCTATTTATATTAATTTTTTGGAAAACTATCTGCCACAGTTATTGGTAAATCTCCCTGAAAGAATTCGAAATAGGATGTGGTTTCAGCAAGATGGTGCTCCAACCACATTATTTAAATGCCTCATCGATGGATTGGAAGAAATAGACCCACTAAATGGCCTGCTAGATCCCCAGATCTTACAAAAATGGATTTCTTTTTATGGGGATACGTGAAGGAAATTGTATATAGAGACACACCAACAACAGTACAAAATATGAAGGAAAGAATAGTAACTGCCTTTAGATCTATCACACCGGCAGTTTTAGGAACAGTGGGAACCTCAATTCAAAAGCGCATAGAGATGTGTGTCAATCAAAATGGGCAACATGTGGAACATTTATTATAATTTTTTCTACTGAGTTATTTGAAGAAACCTCTTTTTTTAAGTTTGTTTTTGAATTTTGTTAAAACGAAATTGGCTGCGATTAGCCATAGGGAAGTACTTACAAAAAAATGTTCGTTTTTCGTTTCTACATCACACCGTTGCAAAATATTTGAAAAAATTAGAAAATTCAATTTAAAAATCTCTTAATTGAAAAATAATTTTTGACTACCCTGTAGAGTTTTAGGAAGTGAATATAATTCAAAAACATTAATTAGATGTCTCGTAACTGGTATTCACATAAGTTTTTCTTAAAACTCATAATTGTGACTGTGGTGATTTTTTTAATATTCATCTGCAGATTACACTATTTCAACAAAAAAATTCATTACATCAAAGTGGTTGGGAGATATTTAATACTAATATAGGAATGAATAGAGTCTAGAAAGAGGCTTCAAAAAATGTACTGACATACATAGCATTCCGTTTAAAAAAAGCACTTGGTCCTGTAATTTCGTCTTGGCTCGCCCTGTATGTTCGAAAACAATTTCCAGTTATAGACTGTTTCATCTAGCTTACTTTCATTTTTTATTAAAATTTCTAGCTATCATAGGACTCGAGATATCGATGTCTGACGCACTATTGCCTCACCCTGTATACCTGGGGACAACATAGAATATAAAACTTATATTAGCCCAATCATCAGGAGATTTGAACTATGATTAAATAATCCTTATGAGTACTTTTGATTTTTTGGTAGGAAAATGCAGTTGATTTTCAAAAAAAGTATTTTTTTTTTTTAGAAAAAAAGTAATTAATTAGCACCTTTAGAAACCCCGTTGTACATGATTTCGACGCACAGTTTGAAATTAATGAGTTTTCATTTTCAAAATTCTAGCCCACACCCAATTTTTTATCAATATTTCATCCCAAAATTAGGCGGAAAATATTCGAGAATGGAAAATTAAAATTTTACATTTTACATTAGGAATCTGCGAGCAAATAACCATAAAACACTGTACGTTTTATTCATATAAATATTTTTGATTAGAAATAAATCCATTAGAAAGAACCACTAAAGGTAAGTGGCCAATATTTTGAACTTGGACCACTTTAGACCAAAATAACCATACCTTTTGGCTAAAATAAATATTGAGTCCGTAATCAGCTACCTAAAAAACATTCATTTAAGTCATAAAAATCCGTTAAATAAAACTAATTTTAAAAACTTTAAGGATTTTTAAATTTTCTTGGGGTTTTGGCAGCTGTCAGTTGGCATATAATACCTTAATTGTGAAACCAGCAATTACCTCATAAAGTACCAGCTTTCTTGAACATTCTGAGCCTAATTTCAACCAATTTGATAAAAAATTGAGCGTGAATTAGAATTCTGAAAATGACAACTCATTAGTTTCGCACTGTGCGCCATCGTTAGTTCAAAGATGTTTAAGAAAGGGGCCGTCAAAGAAACAATTTTTTGAACTGAAAATAATTATGTCTAAATGTTATTTGGGGCATTATCTTAATTTTTTTTCCTTCTTCAATTCTTTGGGACTTCCTGCCACATATATGTTTTCTTTTTAAGCAGTGCTAGGGGAATCTACAAAATATATCACAATTAACCAGTATGTTACTGGTAAATAACCTCTACGCCTGTAACTTTAAAGTCAAAGGATCAGTTAGAGATTGTTTTTTTTTTAAATAAACAACACAAATAAGTATAAAAACTTGAAATTAAATATTTCGCCGACGTTTTGGAAATCTAAATTTGCTGTGTATGATAAATACACAGCTCTAAGAATGTTTGTTATATTCAATATCCATATATACTTAATATTTACATAGAACTGTTGATATAGTTAACAGTTTTTTTTAGTTTTTATACAATGTTAAGTACGTGAAGTTCTTTCTTTGTTCCGTCGATGTCTGTACAACCATGGTAGAAACAGTATATATTTCTACCATGTTTACAACTTGGTTGCCAATGTTAAAAGAAGAACCTCACAAACTTAACATTGTAAGAAAACTAAAAAAACTGTTAACTATATCAACAGTTCTATGTAAATATTAAGTATATATGGATATTGAATATAACAAACATTCTTAGAGCACACAGCACAGCATACACAGCAAAAAAGATTTTTCAAAAAAAAGCCTTGAAAAAGGAAACATTAGATTTCCGAAACGTCGGCGAAATATATAATTTCAAGTTTTTATACTTATTTGTGTTGTTCATTTAAAAAAAAAACAACCTCTAACTGATCCTTTGACGTAAAAGTCACAAGCGTAGAGGTTATTTTCCAGTAACATACTGGTTAATTGTGATATTGCAGATTTCCCTAGCATCGCTTAAAAAGAAAACATACGTGTGACAGAAAGTCCCAAAGAATTGAAGAAGGAAAAAAATTTAAACAAAAATAATAATTTTCTGTAAAACGGATTCTCAAATAAAAAAAATATATTCTTCATTTATTGTCCAGAATATGTATGTACTAGTTTGAATTGATTATATCTAAAAATTGACAAAATATTTTTTGAAAATCAATCAATTCAATTGAAAAGTTGAAGCATATGTATCGAGAGTGCAAAAATATACAGGTCTTATTACATTAATTTCATATAAATACATAAAAACAATTACATCAGATAATTGGAATGTGATTTCATATCACTACACCAAACACACCGTCCGCATTTGCAGGCGGTAGGCGATAATGGGGGCAAAGAGCACAAGCTCGACCCCTAATCATCCGAGGCCATCGTCTTTAGTGAAGAATATTGGCGCTGCAAGAGTGTAGGTACCTATCGGCTGCGCCACCTGATATAAGGCTGTCTATAAAGCCGTATGTGTAATGAATCCAGAATCTATTTAAGAGAGTCTGTACGTCTGTACACTTAAGATGAAAGCACGAAACATTCGAGAGCGATAATGGTACTTTGCATTTGAATTACACACAAATGTATTAAATGTATTTACGATCATTTGAAAATATCAAAAAAAAGTGATTAAGTTGAACTTTTGGTTGGAAACCGCGATTCGTCAACGTTTAACGTTTATGACTGTGCCACGCAAGTAACAAAAATAAACAAACGAATAATACCCAAACGCTCCCGGGTTATTTAAGTTTTGATGTTGGTTGAATTTATTTTGTTATTTAACTTATACCAACAGGCAAGTCGAGATGGGGGGGTCGGGGGTTTTTCCCCCCGGACCCGGTGGTTTTTGAGGGGGCCCGGTGGTTAAGAGGGGGCCCGAAGTTGAAGATTTGCATTTGCATTAGGTAAAGCGAGAGAGGTATACTTTTAAATGAATAGTATGATGTAAATAATAACGCGAGTTCAGAACGACTTGTATTGTTTATAACGAGATAAATATGAAATTGTTAGGCAAAGGAATATCCCCCGAGGGGGGGGATAAATATTCAATTATAAGGAATATAACCCCCGTCGTTCTTCAAAATTTCCTTCGAAATAAACCGATAAATATAAGGAATATTATCCCCTCGCTCATCAAAATGTCCTCTGCGATAAATATTTAATTCTAAGGAATATCATCCGCGTTCTTCAAAATTTCGATCGAGATAAATATTCAATTCTAAGGAATACTCCCCCTAGCTCTTCGAAATTTTCATAGATGTAAATAGTTTATTATTATGAATGCCACCCCCTGCTCTTCGAAATTTATATTGAAGATTGGTGGGAGTCGCATGTTACTACCCCCGGGCCTCTATTTTCTCTCGACGGCCCTGTATGCCAACATGCATTATGGAAAATCAAATGGAAAATGGTTACCTTTTTATCAACTTTCAGATTACTTATAGCTTTTCAGTCGTTGGTAGGTAAACAAACGATAATTTGTTTTACAACTTATCACTGTAAAGACAAGTAGGTCCTTAAATACGAATTTGATTTTGATGTCCTTTATTTTACTACTTTTAAATTATGACTTGAGTGGTAGAACAGCTTTAGTAGCTAAACTTCGCCCTTGATGTATTGTTATTTATTTTGTTATATTATTATACTGTAATATTATGTACAGTGCATACAGTGCAATAAAGACGATTATTATTATTATTATATTGTACAAACATGCCCTAATACTTTGTTTATACTTCTTGTCATATAAAGAAGTTTTGACTTTATTTAAGTAGATAAATTGATTTAATTAAAAGTTGCTCTTGCTTGCAAATTAGTTTAATGTGTTTCTTTAAATACTTTTGAAAACGAATTTATTTTGAAATATTTTAAAGTGTTAGGGAGGGTTTTTCGCAATAATTAAAAGAATTGCCTCTGTGTTAACTTTATTAAATTTATTATAATTTTATAAAATGCCTGGTAATAATTAATCTGTATCTTATATAGGACTGGGAGGGATGCATTTGCAGCCAACCCTTACGGCTCTGACGTCCAGATTCCAACATTTTCCCGGAAGTTTTCTTTTCATGAAATAATATTTTTTCTGCATAGCCACACAATGGCCGTGGTGCACAGGACAAACATCCTGAAAAAGTTTAAAATTTTTAGTTCCAAAGGTTTCATTTTTGAGCAAAAAAATAATACTAACAGTGTAGATTAACAATGCATTTTAAAAGTGATATTAAACAAAGTGAGCATCGATACGGACCTGCTTTTTTTATTTTAATAAATTTCTGTATTGTATGTCTTAAAGCGAAAGGTTCTTTAAATCAGGGAAAATAGTAGCCTGTGTTTGATCCTGCGGCCTGTTGGCATTTCTGGAATAAAACTAGCCAGAGTTCTTATATATGTGCCCAGCAGATTACAAATCTACTTGCCAAAAATCTTTAATGGTTAATGCTTTTTTCACGTGAAAGCTGACTTCTGGAAAAATGTAAACAAATCGGTATATGTCTCTGAAGTAGTTTCCACAAATACCAAAACATTTGAACACTAATTCGAATGCTAGAGGTTGACGTGCGTTTCGTCAACCATATTGACATCATCTGAAGTTGTAATAGGGGATTCAGAGCCCGATTATTTTCAGTCCTATGCATCTTTTGGACATACTTTTAAAATTAGGTCTATATTATGTAAAATTGTCTGTCGAATCCTTTTCCAGAAGGCGATTTGCAATATAGGCTTGCATTCAACCCCTATGTTGATTTATCCCTCTCGGCGATACACGATATTTAAAATTTTTCGAATATAACTCGTGATATCTCGAAAACTATAAAAGCTGTAAGGGTCAAATTTTAGACGGAGATTAAATAATGTATGGCGGTTACGATAACAGTGTTAAATTCATATTTTGGTGATTTATCATCCAAAAAGAAAAAAATAAATAAAAACGCAAGGGTACTGAAATATTGTAGAGAAAAATGTAGCATCTAGGTACATTCTTTTTTTCTAGAAATAGGATATCGATTGTATAAGCGGTATTGTAGTAAAGGGTCCGAATTTAATTTCAGTGAAAGAATTTTTACAATCGGATTACCTTAGCGAAAGATATCGATTTATTTCGGAGAACTATAGGCAGGACAGGTTAAATATGAGTCACTTCCTTCAAGTCCGGCAATGTTTGTTTTCAGTACATAAGAAATATTATTCACCCTCACAAATATGCCATCTGCATAATATTAGTTGGGGATAGATATTGTTATGAATTACACCCCCTTGGAACTGGAGATGATACGCCTATGTCTACTAATAGTGACTGGAAAGACTCTAGAAAGAGCCATGGACTTTTCTAGATTGTGGTTGGAGAAGATTCTGGTTAAATCTAGAGAGTCAATTTCGGAGCATATAAGGCGCGATTACCAGCGCGGAAGGAGAAGTTTTATTGAGAAGGCAGTTTATAAAAGTGAACAAGTTGAAAAATGAAAAGTGAGGTTAGATATCAAGTAAACAAAGTGAATTTGAAGTATTGTATAGTCAGTAAATTGTTAAATAAAGTGGTTTATCTCTTGTTGAAATTATTTAGAACCCACGGATTCATAGAGGGTGTTTTCCTAAATGGTGGAAAAAACGTAACAATATAAACATGGATTAAAATCAGCTTATTATGCAATCAACTTCTACCTTCTTACAACAACACCTATTACTGCACTTGTTATTATTCTTACACTTATACAAGTCGTCATATTTATTTGTTCCGGTTCTGGATGTCTCGTGATTATGATTGAAGTGAAAATATTATGCTATATCTTCCAATCATATTCGTGAATGTTCATTAGTTTAGAGGATGGATCACTAAAGTCGGGTCAAGTTTAAAATGACCGATGTATGAATTAATGTTGCGCATACGTTTTCACTATCTCTTGCACACAAACTTAAAGCAATAGCCTAAAGACATTGTCAATGTATGTCTACCAAGATTTTTTCCCACTTCTTTTCAGACGGAAATATGAAATGTACACTGAGGAGTGAGAAACATAGTCATAAGCTCAACGATTCCCAAACTGTGAGATTTAACAACGAGTATTTTATTCCCGTGAACTAACACCATTCTAAATATGAAAAAGTCTTTACATGAAATATTTAAGTTATTTTTAGTGGTAAATAGTGGATATTCATCCGTCAAATCAACAATGTCAAACCACTAAGTCTTGCAATTTTCTGGTATGTATATTTTACACGCTTTAGAATATTATGAACATAAGATCGCATAGCGCGATCGGTAGGATACTCGAGCAGCAATAAATGTAAATGGGGTGGTTGCGAGTTCGATCTCGATCCTCACTTCCACTTTTTTTTATTTAAGCTGTATTAAAAGTTAATAATTTTCTTTCTAAAGTTTTTATTTTATTAAGCCGCGCCGCGAGTTTTGTTAAAACTTTATTTTCTCCAAAAATGTGTCTTTTACTACTACTAGCGCATGTTTATCTCTGATAAAATTGACGTTCTTACGTTATGTATTAATACACGAATGGTGAAACGTGCGTCGAGTAGATAAATTGTTCAAGTGTAGTGTTTAAGTGTTTTAGTGTTTATGAAAACGTGCCAATGCGTTGTTCTTTCAGAATTGTTTTAATTCATTTGTTTTAAAATTATCGTTAATTTTTTTATTATATATTTTGTCAACCAGAATATTTATTTATTGCCGCTAAAAGAAAAATAATTTATTTTCGCTATTCTCATAGAGATTTCAGATTTTTTTTTCATTATATGAAATATTTTATTTTTACTAACATCATTTCCCCTACTAATACTACGATCCTATCCTTTCCTGGCAAGAAATGCCCATATCCCCCTGTGGTTCTTGCTGGACTGTAACAATATTAGTCTTTGATTTCTCTTTCTGATAACTCATTGTTATCATTGGGCAATTCATTTTTTGTTATCAGTTTCATTTGTGCCCGAGCCTATATACCTACAATGTCCGCCATAAAGTTGATTACACATGGGAGAAATTTGTATTATTGAGATTTCTAAAAAATACAATATTGGGGGTTCGTTTCCTTTTTTACATGCAAATACCTTTATTCAACTAAAATACATAAAGTTTTTGTCGAAACTAATCAAATATTTGTGAAATAGACACAAGAATTTATGATTTTTCATGTAGTAATTAGTGGTAGGAGTAAAATGTGCACTTTTTTATTTTCCTCATATCTGCTTCAAAATTGATATATGGGGTCCTTGTTATATTCTATGCACTTTTTGTTAATAAAATGTTTCGATATTTTAACAATTTGACCCATTTCTCGGTATCACGGTATTACAGTCCTCTAAACCGGTGATCACATGACATGTGTCAAAATGTAATTTTTTGTTGTCGAACATAGATAATCGAACCCCCAACAGAGTTTCTTAGAAATGTCAATAATACAATTCTTTCCCATATGTAGCCAACAAGCCAACTTTATGGCAGACACTGTATAATCAGAATTTCACTAAAATGACAAAGTTACTAAATTAATAATCACAACATTTTACGACATTTTTCCTATTTTTTTTATAATTATTTAGCGACATCATTGCTGTTACAGGAAAGAGGTGTTTAAGAACTACTGGCATTTCTTATGCATCAAATTAAATCTTAGTTCAGACGTTTTAGCGGCCATGACACAAGTCAGCTTAAATTGTACCCGACTCTAGCATTTTTCCACACAAATAGTGCGTATAGCCACTTCGCTTTACATGCTGAATGAAGGCATCTTGAGTTAGTAGCAATGTCCTCAAATCCATTTTGCAGTTCTAAATAAATGTGGTCGTAAGTTATCTTCATTACCTTCAAAATTGGAATGACCGTACAAGCATTTGAAAAAGTAAGAAACTGCTACCGCAAATTGACACACATCCGCTTGTTGAGGAAATCGTCAACAAAAGAGTCAACAGTCGACAAAATAGTTGCTGTTCCACCGATAAGCAGTTATTAAAGTAACGCCTATTCCCAAAATGTGGAGATGCGTCAAACACTTCGTAGCAATATAATTCTGTAGACTCTGTTTATTCTTAGGATTAGACATAAACAACTTCTATTCAGGAATATGAATTTCATCTCCAAGCTCGAATTCTGGCGATAATTTATACAGGGTGTAATTAGTTTCATGTCATTAAAAAAGGTAGGGAACGACAAGAGAAACAAAAAACCTTGTATAACATGGGGTCTAAAGCTCATAGTTTTGGAGAAAGAAAATAAACAAAACTTTCGCAAATTTTCCATAAAATTTTTTGAGAACTGCTGGAATATTGAGGTAGGTTTAGATCGTCGCGGGTGTCTTTGCCTATGATACTCAATATTTGTGTAGATAGCTCTAAAACGTCAGTGGTCTTTAGCGATGCGGTAAAGATGAAAGACATCTTCTGAGTGTTTAATAGATCTGATCTGAAGAAAACTATACTCTAACTCTCCCTTGTGCAATATTTTTGTTACTGTGGGTGTTTCGTTATGTACACACGTCCATCCCGCCGTTCGTTGTTTTTGATATTTTTGAATTTCGCGTCATTGTGTATTTATAGTTAAGATTTATTTTATTGACTTACCGTTCAACTTGTCAAATTCTTGATTACGTACAGACACAACTTACTTGTTCGTTCTTTTTGTATTCCTTTTTGGCTTTTGTACCAAGTGTTTATTTTATTTTTCTTTATTGACAACGTTAGTTGATAGTTTAGTGTTTAGTGTTGAATGAAGTGCGTATGTCCTTAATTCGAAGTACCGAACTGTGTATTGATGCAGATGCAGAGATTTTGAATCATTTAGGTAGGTAGCAAGCTTTTAACCCAGGACACTCATTTATGTTACAAATGTTAATAAACCAGATTTAAATTTTCTAAATTATAAACAATCCAATATTTTGTTCCAAATTAAAAAACACACATGTAAAGAAATGCTCTGTTTAAACCTCTATGGCCATTATTTGCTAGCAATTGTGCACGAAGAGAGAACGAATTATTTACCTCTTTATAATTGCCTCAGTTCAGTTGAGGCGGTCCATCAAAGGCGGTCGATGATCCAAGGCCTTTGCACTTTTTTATGACAATTTAAAAGTTGTATAACTGGGAACTACAAGTCCATTGACCAAGAAAAGCAGTGGTTCTCAATTGTTGTCTACCATAATATTAAAAATGTTGACCTAGATCAGTTTTTTCAAAGTGCCCCTAGAGAGAAAAATCATAAAGGTTTTTTTTTGTCTAGTCAGTCCCATTTACCAGTTTTTTTTTAATGACGTCAAACTGATTACACCTTGTATATCGGGCTCTTTCATAATATTTTAATCCATGTTCGTATCTATCCTTAACTAATATTATGCAGTTCACATATCTGTGACAATGGATAATATTTCTTATGTACTGGAAATATAAATCTTCACAACGTCCTGCAATTATGGTTTAGATATATTTGGACATAGTACATGAAATCAATTAATATACAGTTGCCGGATTTCCGAAATAAATCGATATTTTTTCCCAGAATAATCCGATTGTAAAAATTCTTTCACTGAAATTAAAGTCGGACCTTTTACTACAATACCGCTCATACAATAGATATCATATTTCTAGAAATAGAGAAAGTACTTAGATGCTATATTTTTCTCTACAATATTTCACCACCCTCGCGCATAGCTTCTATAGCTTTCGAGATAGCACGAGTTACCTTCGAAAAATTTGAAATATCGTGTATCGCTAAGAAGAGGTATAATAAATTATTAACATAGGGGATAAGCGCAAGCCTATATCGCAAAACGCCCTCCGGAAATGGACCTAAGTAAGCAACTTCTAATAATTTTAATCATCTCCAGATGATGTCAACATGGTTAGCGAAACGCGTGTCTACCGAAAGCATTCTAGTGAAGTGTAGTGTTGGTATTTGTGGAAACTACTTTAGATGCAACGTCACACCCAGGGTTCCCCTCCAGAACTAAAATGATATACGATTTCTAAATTTTTCTTTGTCGAATAAAAATATTTTATCGTCGTTATTTCATCCGCACTTAACTATAAATAATTCGAAAGAATAAGTGTCTGTTTGTTTTACATTTTATTAAAAATTTATCTCGAGTGCAAATAGATATTATTATTACTATTACTATAACACACCACAACATTCTATTGTTACTTTTACTTACATGGCTGTAGATACTATTGTCAGAAGAGCCGTCATGTTTAATGTGGGGGACACAATCGTATTCGCTGTAACTTTTGGGAAAGAATTCGTATCCATCTTCGGTATGGTATCTCGTGACTTTCTTAACTTTGCACCAAGTCTGGCTTTTCTGTAAGAAAAAGAGAATTCGTGAAATAAGAAAAGCATAGTAATTATTAGCGGTAAAAAAATAAATGCTAGTCGACCTCAAAAAATTTTAAAAAGATGACCGCTCATTATTTGACCAGTGATAGAAAATATTTTATTCACATATACAGGGTGCCCCGACTCTATTTGGACAAGCATTATCTGGAAAACGGTGAGCCATAGAAAGAAATGTTAAATGGAAAGGTAAAGATGCATTTAACCATTGTATTTTCAAATGTACAAGCCGCCTTAAAGAGGCGGCAGATTGTGCAACTTTACTTTTTCAAATGGAATAATTTAAAGAATAGGATAACTCATGCTTCCCGCTAAATAAAAAGTTATGACGAATTCTTGTACACGATAACATTTAAGAAGGTATGAGTTGTGTCAAATAGAAGATGGGCGGCAATTTGAGATTTTATGATAATCATAATATAATAGTTACTGTCTCTTGTATTGTTTTATTCATTATGATTACGTTATAAAATAATGTTATTCCAAAATTTATAATAATAAAGGCCTTTATTTAACCTGGCGGGACGTCAGCGTAAATCTGCTATTAACTCCAACCGATTTAACTGCTAATATCCCAACATGGTTAATGATAGGTATAGAACTTAATAAAATTTGGTCGGAAATAAAAAGAAAATGCAAAAATATAAAAATGAATCTGTTTGAAAAAGTGTAACCGTCGTCTTTTTAAGGCACGTTGTGTGTTTGAAAATAAAAAGATTAAATGCATCTTTTTAAATAGAAGAACTTTTCCATTTCACATTTCTTTCTCCGTCACACTGTTTTCCAGATAATGCTTGTCTAAATATAGCTGGGACACCCTGTATACCGGGTGAGTCACGAATTGCGCTCGCCCCGATATTTCCTAAAATATTGGAATAGAAAATTGAAATTTGGAGGCCTTATTACACGACTAAAATGCCACCTTTTCAATAAAAAATCAAGTTTGGTGCTCATCCGGTTTGACCGGAAATGCCCACAACTTTCGATTTTTAAATGGAACACCCTATATATTTTTACATTTTTGGAATCTAGAGGAAATTTTGAATACAATACATCCATTTTGGTCACTTTTTGATAAACATTAAACATTTTATTAACAAATCTATTTCTGAATCCAGAATGCTGTGGTGCCCAAAATATATTTTAGTTTGTGTGCTACGTTACTATAAAAATAAAAAGAGCAATACGATTGCATTGCTTAATTCTCTAGAGGCGTTTAAAATTTTTAAATGTGATTTTTACCCGCTAACTCGGTTTTTTAAATGGGAATTTAATCGTTCACCAACATTTTTAAATACCTCATTTTCATACGAATCTAATGATTCCAAAATTTTGAAAAATATTTGAGATTTCAGCCAAAATACAATGCAACCAAGCTTTTAGAAACATGCGGCTAATAGATAATAGATTAGTGGGCTTTGGAAACTAAAATGGCACATTTCTGTGTAAATCTGGTAACCTAATAACATTGGAAAAACCATAGTAGCCATTGAATGTAATAAAACAATATCAGCTGTCAGACAGACTCGTGTAGTTATAGGCAATCTTGAGCTATCAAACATTTAATAATTGTGAGCGCAAAGAACGTTACAATTAAGTTTAGCATAGGTATGTGGAAGTAAACACAATTACATCCACAAGGACATTTGCAATAGAATGCGACATCAGTTCGGTTTTCAGAGTTTTATTTAAATGAACATAAATATTGGGCCTATAAATAAATAAAAATCAATTCCGTTTGAACAATTAAACTTAAACTAGGTAACAGCAGGTATCTTTAAAATAATTAATATAATTAAACCATAAATTGACATTTATAGATATTGTTCAAAATGTTCACCATTTTTTTCTATACACAATTCGGCTCTGCGTACAGTTGCTTGAATGGCTCTACGCAATTTTGCCGGCGTTATTTCATTAAGAGCCCGTACAACTTTATTTTGCAGCTCTTCACGGGTATTTGAAGAAGTTTTATAAACTTTATTTTTGAGAGTGCCCCATACATAATAGTCGAGGGGTATTAAGTCAGGTGACCTAGGAGGCCACCTGATATGACCTTGATTTGCGATAAGGCGTTCACCATGCAAGTTGTTTAAATATTCCATCAATCTTCTGGAATTATGTGGGGGAGCACCATCTTGTTGGAAAAACAGATTTTGTAAATAGGCAAGACGCAGTAAGTCAAGAAATTCTGCTGTCTGGTTTTGTAAAAAGAATAAATATCGTTCGCCAGTAAGTGTTCCATAAAAAAATATGGGTCCAATTATTCGATCTCCAAGTACTCCAAGCCAACAGTTAAACCCAAATCTTTCCTGAATATTCCCCCGCCCTACCAACCTCGGATTTTCTTGAGCCCAGTACCTAGTATTATTTCTGTTAAACATACCTTGGTTCGTAAATCTACTTTCATCTGAATATAAAATATGAAAAGGAAAACCTGGGTTTTGTTGTACTGCATTTAAGAACCAGTTGCAATATACTAGCCTCCTGTCGTTATCATCTCCATAAAGATGTTGGTGTATTTGGTATTTATAAGACCGAAACTTATGTTTCTTTAAAATTCTGCAAACCGAAGACTGACTAATGTCGCATTCCATTGACAATTCCCTTGTTGATGTTGTTGGGTGTACCATCACAAATCCTAATACATCAATTTCTTTGACCTCACTTACAATAACTGTTTGATGGTCATCTTGTTGATTCGGTTCGTTTCTTAATTCTTGTGCCACTCTGGGAAACAAGTGTCTGCTTGGATGACGTCTGTTGGGATATCGTTGCTGATACAGTTCTGCAGCTGCAGTTGAATTTTTGAGACGCTCTCCATATATCAGTAACATATCGACCTTTTCATTTCTACTAAAATTATTCATTTTCTTTAATTTTTACTCAAAAAGATTTCCGCAACGCTTTATTTTGTATCTGTTTGACAGCTGATATTGTTTTATTACATTCAATGGCTACTATGATTTTTCCAATGTTATTAGGTTACCAGATTTACACAGAAATGTGCCATTTTAGTTTCCAAAGCCCACTAATCTATTATCTATTAGCCGCATGTTTCTAAAAGCTTGGTTGCATTTTATTTTGGCTGAAATCTCAAATATTTCTGAGCGGATTTTCAAAATTTTGGTATCATTAGATTCGTCTGAAAATGAGGTATTTAAAAATGTTGGTGAACGATTAAATTCCCATTTAAAAAAACCGAGTTAGTGGGTAAAAATCACATTTAAAAATTTTAAACGCCTCTAGAGAATTAAGTAATGCAATCATATTGCTCTTTTTATTTTTATAGTAACGTAGCACACAAACTAAAATATATTTTGGGCACCACAGCACTCTGGATTCAGAAAGAGATTTTTTAATAAAATTTTTAATGTTTATCAAAAAGTGAGCAAAATGGATGTATTGTATTCAAAATTTCCTCTAGATTCCAAAAATGTAAAAACATATAGGGTATTCCATTTAAAAATCGAAAGTTGTGGGCATTTCCGGTCAAACCGGATGTGCACCAAACTTGATTTTTTATTGAAAAGATGGCATTTTAGTCGTGTAATAAGGCCTCCAAATTTCAATTTTCTGTTCCAAATGTTTTAGGAAATATCGAGGCGAGCGCAATTCGTGACTCACCCGGTATATCATAAACTAGCCATTATGCTCTTCGCCGATTTACTAGACTTTTAATAGAATTGTTTCACGTTCTGTTGGATACTCTTCGCAGTTTTTTTGTAGATAATGTTGGTTTTAGATATTTTTTGTATAATACAAAACAAAAAGTGGATTTTAAAAAAAATTCAAACAATTAATAACTTGTTAGTTATTGATCAATTTTATTCAAAATAGGATTCTTACTCTAGCTAACACTAACATACTGCCCAAATTTCAATACAATTGGAGTTTTCATTCTGAATCTATCGTGCTTACAAGAAACGTGACGGACGAACTAACAGACGAACAGACATTTCGAAAGTTGTTCAAAATTCGATCATATTTTTTTTTCTCTACGAACGGTTTTAGAAGTGTGTTGATTAAATGCAATATACTCTTCGTTTTGTATTTGCGAAGAATATAATAACGCACCTAGTACAGCGCCCTGCGGAACACCAAAGAGAATATTTTTGAATTACTAACTTTATTATCGATTATGGCACATTGTCTACTGGCTAGAAGATAACTATTTAATAATTCATGTGTATGTCTCTATAATAGGTACCTATATTTTCAAGACTAACACATCAGCAAATCGTATTTTCTGAAAATCCCTCACGGAATTGATATGATCGAAGTTTTCGAAATTGTCTTATCGTTTGTAACACTTTATGCACAGAAAATGACAACTGTTTACCAAAATTAATTAAATGAGGTTTTTACTATACATGATGTTTGGTAAAGCGAATCCGACCCCGAACAGGGAGGTATAGGAAATATACCGGGTGTTTTCTTTAACTTGGAGCTTTCAAATATCTCGAATAATAAGCACTCTATGAAAAAATGTTTCAAACAGAAGTTGTAGAATTGGCCCATACAGCACAAGGACATCCTCAGAACATCCTGGGGACAACTTTTCAGGACATATGGCATATCCTGGAAACATCCCATAATCACCTTAGGATGCCCATAGTATATCCAAATGGGACAGTTTGGGCTTTGTTGATGACGTCCTCAGGACATTAGTATGGGTGTGTGTATAGGACATCATCAGCTCTTATATGGGTTATGCCCTGGGCTTTACTATGAACATCCTGAGGACATTGATTGAACTTTACATAGGACATCCCCATTTCTTTTAGGGTTTATTAGATATTTCCAAAGACAGCAAAAAATGCATGTTATTTCATAAGATCATTACTTTTAAACTGAGCCAATAAGTGAAGACAAAGGAATACAAGTTCATATAATGGCAGAGGTAAAATGACTAATAAAAATGTGATACATATATGGACAACTCCATACACATATGTGTACCTATCAATTGGTTTATATCGCTTTAAAAGTAAATCTACCAAACTAATAGAGGTTATAAATAGTCCAATGAAACAGGTCGACAAATCAAAATTTTAAGGAAAATACCTGAATTTTTGATATGTTACTTTGAAGTATTTGAACACGATTAATGAAAGAAAAATTTTTTTCAACCCCGAGAAGGGGTGAAAAGAAATAGAACAAAGTGTTTTTTCAAAATTACTCAAAATATGTAAAAGATAGTAAAAAGAAGTTTCAAATAAAAATTGCAAAAGCATGAAATATTACATAGAAATGATCTCTTGCCTTCTTTTCGTATTATTAAAATCAACTGAATTTAGGGTGGTTAGAAGTTATAGGAGATGATATGTACAACTTTAACAAATCATAGCGTGCTGAAAAGTTATAATGAATTTTTTAAAAATTCTATTCACTCAGGAAAATATAAAGGATTACGTATCTGACAATAACATCTGCGGACAATACCCAATCACATTTTTCCCTTTTAGATAATATAATAAATACAAAGATATAACATAGCAGCATTATATTTATGAAATATTTAACGTAATCTTATTTGTCGAAAGAAAATGAACGTGGAAAAGACATCGACGCCCGGCGGATTTCTTAGAACGTTCGACTTGTCACAAAAAGGCGGCTAATTCAAAAAACAGTAAATGTATTAAAACCAAATTATAAATAACTGCTATTTAAATAAGATATACATTTTTAACAAATTTTTAATGAATTACTTGTATTGGAGGAGATTATCAAACAGAACAAACAAATAAGTTTTTAGAAACAAATTTTACAAACCAATAAAAGACACTATAAATAAATAGCCTTAAAATAATATATATACTTTTCATTATTCTTGTTGTTGAAATCTCCTAAATAATAATACCTATAATAGGACGACTTTAGGACTTGCCCAGGATATTCTCACAGTGGGTATTTTGTTAGGCTTTTAATATTTTTGCAGGATATTACTAGGACATCCTGCCAGGATTTGTCTAGGACATCCCCATTTGGGATATGCTCAGGTTGTATATATTTTATTGGGATATCCCAAGGATATCCTGAGGAATGTTGTCCTCGATTGGGGTATACGGGACCAAATGAGGATATCCTAGGGATGTCATGTGCTGCGTGGGGGATGGGAGTAGTTCGGCGGTATATGTCACTTCGACTTTGGGTGGAAGGGTTAAGGTCATTTAAGGTCAAACTAGTTTTTTTTAAATGGGAACCCCTATTTTTTGTCCAATGAACTTTTTAATGCACTTGAAAATTCCACAGTGTTCTTTCTGTAAAAGGCATTGTACGATTCCGAAATAATTTGAGAATATTGCAGAGATGATTCCAAACTCTGTTTGCCTTTTTGCAATTTTTGTCCAAACTTCTTTTTTTTTTCGAGTAATAGCAAAGTTCTAAAATTTTGATATTTTCTCGCCGGATAACTTAAAAAAATTACAATTTCAGAAAAAATGTTTCGAACAAAAGTAGTCTATTTTTAGTCAGACAATCCGAATTTGCAATAAAAACATAGGGGTTCCCATGTTATACCGCTGAACTGCCCCCATCCAATTCGACAACTTTTATTTTAAAATTTTTTTTGTGCAGTGCTTATTACTCGAGATATTTGAAAGTGTCGGGTTAAAAGAATCTCCCGGTATATGATTAAACGCACATTTTTAAATCTTAATTTTTCATCATTTATGTAAGTATTACGTACGTATTCATTTTAACTTGATATTCTGAAATATGTTTGTTCTTCATCCGAAATAAACTTTCAAAAACAAGAAAAAATGTTTCTGTTGGCTAGAAAAATAAATCAAAAAACATTTATTTCTCTAAATCGAACATGGCGGACGCCCAAGATGGCGGATTACCTTTTCCTTCACAACCCCCTCGATATGAGTATCAAACGAAAGGGTTTGACAAGTAAAATACGATGAATTATGTGATATCATTTAATAAATAAATTATGTATAAAGAAAAAGCTTTTATTTAATAAAACTGTACTAAAAAGTAAAAAATATTTTTTTTAAATACATACATCTGGAAATCATAAGCTTTGGGGACGGTCGTATATTGCAGTTACTTTGCTCAAGTGACCGCCCCTAAAGCTTTTGGTTTCCAGGTGTATAAATTTAAAAAAAATATTTTTTATTTTTTAGTAGTTTTTTTAATAAAAGCTCTTTTTTAAAAATGTTTTTTTTATGTAATTTTTTTTCGACATAAGCGCACTTTACTCTTGAACGATTTTAATATTTTTTGCCCTAACCTGTATATTATTTAACTTAAAGCCATTCTAAGTGCACCTGAAATGGTTATCGGATGTGCAATAACTTTTGGCGATATTTAAACTTTGGTTGTGCAACTAAAAAAAAAATTCCATTTGTTGCACACTTAATCGATCACATTGTATACCCTTGGTGTAGAATCAGGTCATGCCTATCTATCATAAAAATGCATTGCCACCGGACTTATACACGTGTGCCAAATTTCAAAGATCTAACTTGATTAGAACTGGTCGAAATTTTGATTGCATGTCCGCCATATTGGATTTAGAATGACGTCACATTGTTTCTCGTATTTCACTCGTCAAACCCTTTCATTTGATAGCCATATCAAGGGGGTTCTGAAAAAAAGGTGAACCGCCCTCCTGGGACGTCCGCCATATTGGATTTTGGACGATAATAGATATACCATATTGCATTGTCAGTTGTCACCGGACACGTGTGTCTAATTTCAATTAGAACTAGTCGAAATTTTGATTGCACGTCCGCCATATTGGATTCCATCCCTTTCATTTAATACCCATATTAAGGGGGTTGTGAAGGAAAAGGTGATCCGCCATCTTGGGACGTCCACCCTATTGAATTTAGAACGATAATAGATATACTATATTGCATTATCACCATACATATACCTACTATTTCAAAACTCTAGCTTGATTAAAACTGGTCGAAATTTTGATTGCAAGATTTGACCTAAACAAACACACACACACCAACATTGCAAGTTAAATAAAAGCTTTTAAAAAGGATAAAATTGGCATTATAAAATCCAGAGCATTCTTTGTTTGGTCATACTGATGCCAAATGACCTTCTATACCTCGCTGTTCAGGGTCGACATTGATTTACCAAACATCCTGTATAAGTACTTTCCCAGTAATTACCTTAGATTTTGCTTCTCCGCTCTCGGGCAGCTGTCGTCCTTGTATTTCAGTTTCGTGCACGTATTCATTTTCCGGATAATCTGAATACAAAAAATTGGATTCTCCATAGTCATTTTGTGATAAATATTCTTCATCGGCGTCATTCTCATATTCGTCGCCATCGTCTGGTGAAACGGAATATTTGTTGGTGATTTTATCGTACCAAAATGAGGCATGCGTTCCGTATGTTACAATTACAATTGTTAAAATAATCTGTAAAAATAAAGAAAATATCATTGAGCATTTCGTCTACACCAGACAAAATAAAGATGAGTTAAAATTTCCAGGTAATCTTAGGTAGAATGAAATTTATGTCATTTGTTGCAAAATATCGTATTGTTACGAGTTTACGCCTCCTAGAGGATAAGAATGATAGCTCATGAGTAGAAACCGAATTAAATGGTGATAGGAAACTGTAATACCATCAAAGTCTGTAGTGTGTGTCATCTCTGAGATACTAGTAGTACGTTTACCAGAAGTCAGAAACTTATAAAGGAGGATCGAGATTTCTACATTATTCTAGATTGCCATGCGAGAAGGTTAGGGTCTACGCTGGATGGTTCTAGAGGCAATTTGGAGAGTATATAAACCGATGTAAACATGCGAGAAGAAAAGTCTTTAAATGAATGAAGGTTAAAAAATCGGAAGTCATCTCATTGTACATATTTATTTTAAATAATAATTACCACAATTCGTCTTAGCTTAGCACATCCTATATAATTTACTCGTATATCGTATATGTGTAACTATTATTAAGGTATTATTTCAAGAACAAAATAATACCAATAACATTAATTATTATCACACATACGAGTAAAAGTGTTAATATTTGTGTAAATATAAGTAAGTAGTTATGAGAATAATTAATTAAATCATTTAAATGTATGGATAAGCGACGTTTGTGTTTCGTAAATACAATATACAGTGTGATTCACTGATATC
Organism: Stenurella melanura; assembly: GCA_963583905.1. Lineage (NCBI taxonomy): Eukaryota > Metazoa > Arthropoda > Insecta > Coleoptera > Cerambycidae > Stenurella > Stenurella melanura. The sequence goes on along the minus strand of OY757311.1, from coordinate 21,558,768 downwards.
ACGTTTATCTGACATCCGAATATTTTGAAATATTGGTGGTGAATGTACAGGGTGATTCTTTTAAGGCGGCCATTAGAAAAATTCCCACTTGCATTTGCAAGTGATAGACAGACTTGAGTTGAGATAGACATTTGAGATTTGGTACCCTACCATAGTCGACCATTGCGAATCCATTTTAGAATAGTTGTTCGAAATTATTTAAATGCAGCTTATCCTAGTAGATGAGTTGGAGGCGTTAAACGGACCAGCAGTTTGGCCCCAATCCCCCGACCTAAATCCTCTTGACTATTCTGTCTGGGGTTATTTTAAAAGCCTTATCTACTCAACTCCTGTGACAAATCTTGAAGAGTTACGTGGACGTGTAGCAATGGGGTGCGAAATTATCAGAAACACGCCAGGAATGTTTCAACAGGCCTTTGCTTCAATGAATAGTCGTCTAGCAGTTTGTGTGGAAATGAGTGTCGCCCATTTTGAACATTGAATTTAATTTGTTAATCTTTAAAACCTTTAATTTAGTAATAATTTGTTATGTTTCCTTAGTTTATTTAAGGTGGACATTTCCTAGAAAGAGACATCCGATAGGGAAATATTTTTTTTTTTCTTAGTACGTATATTTAAAGAAAATATAAAACTACCTATATAGAACCATAACAAGACTATTACTATTGAAGTTTATTGATGTTTATTGAAGTAAGAGTATACACTTTTACAAATGCTTTAATACCTGCAAAGTGTTACAATATTCTTATAATATTACATTACCTTACATTACATTACATTATTATATTACCTTACAATTTACAGTTTATTAATATATATTATGAAAATCCCTGGCGAGCAAAGAAGACTCACCTAAGCACTATACGGTGCTTGTGTTGCGTTGTTCTTTTTATTTCGTTAAGGAATTTTAGGTAAAGCGGAAAAATTAAGTGACACAAACTGCAATAATATATTTATATTACTTAGTCTGTTAAATATGGTGATAGCAAAATAAGAAATATTAATGGGGAATAATGAAATAAAATAAGATACATAAAAATATATAAAAAAAACAAACAATTGAAAATAGCGAAGGGAGACAAAAAAGTGGAGAGAGTAGAGGCGCACGTATTATGTTTTTTAGGGATCAAATATCTTGGTAAGTATATCATAATTATCTTTAATAAAATTCTTTATATGTAGTTTATATTTGCTTAATTTTGTTATTTTTTCAGGTCAGGAGGTAACTGATTGTATGTTTTAGGTGCGAAAAAGAAGACATATCACTGAGTGTGAGTTTACCTAAGTAATTTAATAGATAAATTCTCAATAAATCTAGTTTGCCTAATTTCTTGAGAGATGTAACTTCTTTTATTTAAGACCATCCATATTAGGCACTGGTAAGTGTATATACTTCTTATATTAAATATGCCGCTTTCATTATATAAGAGTTCTGTACTATATAGCCTACTTTTCCTAAAAATTATTTTGATAATTGTATTTTGTGTACATTGTAGTCTATTTAGGACGTTATTGAACAAACCACCCCAGACACTGATGCAATACCTTAAAACCGATTCCACTAAAGAATAGTAAAGGATGCACATATTTTTTTGTGTTAGAATTTCTCTTAAGGTATAAAATTTATAACCAAGCTGTCTAAGTCTCTTTGTTATATAGAAAGTATGTTCATCCCATCTTATATGCTGATCTACTATAACACCTAGGTATTTAATTTTATCTGTGTTTTCTATTAGGAGACACGTATCGCAGTTTATTGCTTTTGTGCAAGTTATATTATGTATCTTCAGTGTTTTTTCTACGGGTTGGTCTTTTTGTAGTAAAGCAAAAGTTACATATTTAGTTTTAGCAACATTTAGGGCTAGTAAATTGAAATTTAACCACATGTGTATACTTTTTAAGCTAAGCTCTGCAGCGCTGTATACGTCATTCCAACTGTCACCTGTGTGGATAACGACAGTATAATCAGGATAAGAGATAAGATGACCCTTAAAATTTGTTATTCGGCTAATGCTGTTGATATGGACAAGGAACAGTATTGGGCCCAACACCGTTCCTTGCGGTACACCAACTGTCACTTCCCGTGGGTAGCTTATAAAATTTTCTATTTTGACACGTTGTAGTCTGTGTGACAAATAATCTCTCAGAATTTTAAGAGCTTTTCCTCGAATACCATAGTTATATAATTTGTTTAGGAGCTTGTCATGTGATACTGTATCGAAAGCCTTGGCCAAATCAAGAAAAATGGCAATACATTTTCTTGACTCGTCCAAAGCACCCACAGTTGTTCTGAGGAAATCTATAACAGCATTTTCCGTGTTAGAATTGTTTATAAAACCATATTGCATTTTCGTTATCACATTATGTAGATGGAAGAATGAGGTTAATCTCTTTTTTAGAGTCTGCTCGAAAATTTTTGCGAAGTTATGAATTGCCACCCAATAATTTCAGTGGTTTGCAAAATAGTGAGATTTGAATTTAAAGATTTCCTATTTCGTAATTTTAAATCTATAACTATTTTCAAAATTGTAAACGTCTTATAGTTTTTTTTTAAATATACGTACTAAGAAAAAAAAGTTATGGCCTAAAATAATAAATATTTCCAAATCTGATATCTCTTTCTGGACACCTTAAACGTTCTAAGAGTATCATAAACTACATGTTATCAAGAGTAATATAAGAAAAGTGGGTGATGTCTTTAAAGAATATAGAATATTAACTTTCAAGATGTATTCCAAGAACTCATAGTAAATAAGAAAACTTGAAATTGTCTAACTATGGCATGTAGAATCAGAAAATTACAATCATTTACATACATTTTGATATTATTAATCACCGGGATTAAATCGTTGATCTTTCAATTCATCTTTGTGAAAGTTATAATGTTTGGATTTCTCTAATATTTAATTAATATGCAAAAAGTACCAGTACAATTAGGTACTGAATCCCTTATTACCTATTTAGGACAGGTTTTCCCCGAACCTTCTTATATTAAATATGACTTCCTGTTAACTGTTAGGGATTCACTATAGATTAAAGTCAATTCAAGTTTTAGTGAGTAAATTGAAAATATAATTATTTAGTATTTGACTATAAATTATCAGAATTATCACATACCGTTTCAGTTTGTTTCTGATTCTTGTGTTGTGGAGTGCTCTGCTGTGTGGAGTGAATAATTTTTTGATTTGGTGCAGTGGTACTATCAGTGATTTTAAAGATTACGACAAAAAGCGAACATCGATCCTTGGGGGCGAATTAACAAAATCACTAAATAATACGACATAGTAACAACAAAGTAAGTAATGAAATCATAAACCAGTAATTAGATTTAACGTTAGTTTATCAATGAAAAAACATTAAATATAACACTGTTTAGGAAGTGGCTGTAGCATTTCATGGACTATTTGATTTTTGTATTATCTTTAAATAAGGCTTTTTTTGAAGACCTATATACATACAGCGATAGAACAAGGAGTTGTGGGGCCCTTGTGCAGATAATTGATTGGGGCTCCACATGAAAAATATTTATTTAAGGTGGCCATTCCCTAGAAAGAGACATCCGATACGTAAATATTCATTACTTTTGCCCATAACTTCTTTTTCTTAGTACGTATATTTAAAAAACTATAAGAGTACCTAAGCAGAACCATAACAAGGCTATTATTATGAATTTTCACTCAATAATTTCAGTGGTTTGCAAAATAGCTAGATTTAAAACTACGAAATAGGAAGATTAACATAATTTTTAAATTTAAATCTAGCTATTTTGCAAACCACTGAAATTATTGAGTGAAAATTCACATTGATAGTCTTGTTATGGTTCTACTTAGGTATTCTTATATATTTTTTAAATACACGTACTAAGAAAAAAAGTTATGGCCAAAAATAATAAATATTTCCCTATCGGATGTCTCTTTCTAGGCAATGGCCAAAATGTACACGCGCACATAAAGAAAATATAATATGATATAATTTTCAATAAATTATGACAAAAAAGTAAGGTCTTCAAAATATGTAAAAAATAATAGAAACTAGGTGCAGGAACCATTTAGTGAAATATATTTAGATTTTGATTTGGATATCGATGAGATGTAAAATATATGGGATTTCCTAAATATGTAAAAAACTGCAACCGAAGTCGGTTTCCAGCTAAACTTCTGGGGACGTGAGAGAAGTTAAAAAATGATTTTTGCAAAAACTGCGAAATTACGAATTTTTTCAAAATGGTGTTAAATGTATAACTTGAAGTTTATGAGATTTTCTTAAGGTTTAGTTTAGAGTTTTTACACCCATTTCTAAAAGTTTCCTTTCAATGTGTTTTTTGTGATAGCGCAAGAGCTAAGGATGAAACAAAAATATGAAAGGTAGATTAATTTCCCAAATTCGGTTCTTAGTACAATCCTTTATGGCAACATTTGGACAAGTTATGGCCACGATTCTATGAAAATCAAAATTACAAATCATTCTTTTAAATTATTGTTACGGATTTCCACCTTTTTGGAAACACCCTGTATGAATCCGTGGGTTCTAAATAATTTTAACAAGAGATTAAACACTACTAACACTTTATTTAACAATTTACTGACTGTACAATACTTGTTTACTTAATAGTTAACCTCACTTTTTCACCGAACGTGTCACTTCTAAAATAAACTTCCCTCCCGCGCTTGTAATCGCGCCTTATATACTCCGAAATTAGCTCTAGATCAATCCAGAATCTTCTTCAACCATAATCTAGAAAAGTCCTTGGCTCTTTCTAGAGCCTTTCCAGTCACCATCAGAGGCATAGGCGTGCCATCTCCTTTTCCAAGGGGGTGTAATTCATAACACTGCCCCCTCCTTAAGCCTAGATCGTCCCGATCAGGCAACTCAGAATCATCGATGTAGTTCGCCAGCCTGTCCAAATGCACGATCTTCATCTTGGACTTTTTGCTTCGTTGAATCCGATAGACGACATCATTAATTCGGGTAATAACAGTATACGGTCCATCCCAAGGCGGTTGAAGTTTCGGTGACCTTCCTTTCTTCCGCTGTGGGTTGTACAGCCAAACCAGGTCTCCTGCCTTGAATCCTTCTGAACTACCCTTCCGGTCGTATCGAGCCTTCATTCGGTCACTGGCTGATGATGGTTCCGCTATATCGTTAGCCAACCTCTTGAAAGGAGCTCCGGTGTTGAACTGTTTCTTTTCACCCTTACTTCCAGTCTGTGGTCCCTTACTGGCTGCACAAATCTTGCATTTGCGACACCAAGCCTCCACATCCTGACGACTTCTTATCCAATAAAATCGTTCTCGTATTTTCTTCAGGGTCTTGTTCACACCGAAGTGTCCATCGGATGCCCCATTGTGCACTTCCTGAAGCACCTTCGCTACTCGACACCTGGGAATCACTAGACGCATAACCACCTTTTTTCCATCCGGGCTTTCCCATGCTCTCCGCAACAGCCCGTTCCTGACACTCAGTGAGTCCCACTGCGCCCATAGTGCCTTCAGTCCCACTCTTTTGTCCGAAACATCCTTCCATTTTGGACGAGTTCCCCTTTCTTTGGCTCTCAATATAGGCCCAATTTCCACATCGTTTAGTTGCTCTTGTCTGAGCGCTTCATCTGCCCTATCATCCGGCACTTCCACCTTGACAGTGTCGACTGCTCCCTTGACCTGCAGTTTCTCCTGGTGGTAGTACTTGCAACCTTCCTTGTACCTTCTTCCGGATGAAATGTTTGCATTTCTCTCAGGTTTCGTTTTATCGTCATATCCTTGTAGTGGTGGCCTTTCTGTAATGCTCCGAAGCTGGGAAATCTTCACTTCTCTAGGGGCACCACGTTCGTTATCTGTCACAGCCTCTCTGGTACCGGCTTCCTCTGGTTTTCCCCTTGGCTTCACAGCATCTCCGGCCTTCACTCTCTCCAAGCTCCTCTGTGGACATTCAAGCTGGATATGTCCTAGTTCCCCGCACCTGTAGCATTTCATACGCCATCCACTTGGCCTTCCACTACTTTGATTATTCTGTGTCTCTGCCATTTCCAACATTCACTTTCCTCGAATTCCGCTGTCGACAGTCTCGTTTGGTATGTCCTATCTTGCCGCAGTTGTAGCATTTAATACCCCCGCTTGGCTTCTCTCTATTTTGTTGGTTTTCCTGCCTTCTTGGAGGATTCGATTGAGCCAGTAATTGACTGAACATTTTATGTATATCGGCCAACATAGGGTTCTGGTTCTCCTTTTCTGACTGCGATTCTTCCAGCGTCATAGCCCGTACTCTTGACTTTGGAGTATCCCTATAGACGGCTTCTACCTCTAGTGCATGCACCAAGGCTTCACTACTACTTTTATGTCGGGATAGCCTGAGGACTCGTCTGATCTCCTCGTCCCTTATCCCGTCTAGGAATGCCCCTACTGCCAATTGCTCTTTAAATTCTTTTGGCGCATTAGGGTATGCTAAGTGTGCCAGTCTTTCCACCGCAGCTTCAAATTCTTGCAGACTCTCTCCAGCTTTCTGAACGCGTACTTTCAGCTGGGTCTGGTATACTTGAGCAAGGTGTTGATCTCCATATCGTAGATCTAAGGCAGCTTCTAAAACTCTAAAATTCCGTTGTTGGTCTGCCGGAATTGTCTGGAGCAACTCCAATGCTTGGCCTCTTAAAGACACGATTAATGCCTTGGCCTTCTCTTCGTCATTCCAGTTGTTTGCACTCGCTGCTGCCTCAAACTGTGTCTTGTACGTCATCCAGGAACTGTGACCATCAAAAGAGGGAATTTTCAATCGCTGGCCTGACGATACCAGTTGCTGGTTTCCTCTATCCCTCAACTGTTGTTTAAGCTGGTCAATTTCTCCTTCTACCTGGTGCATTTTCTCTTTGACTTCATTTACTTCTCCTTTGACTTCGCTTACCTCTTGTTTGACTCCACAGACTTCTTCTGCTACCTTATTTTTGAGTTCTTCAGTAACGGCAAATATGGCACTCTGTTGGCCTTCTATAATTTTCCTTAGTTCGCCTCTTTCTTCTTGTTGTTTAATGTCCAAGTCTTGCATGATTTTTCTCAATTCTTCCTGACGTCGTTTCTCTTCTTCTTGATGTCGTTTATTTTGATCCTCAAAAATTTTCCTTAATTCTTCTTGACGTTTTTGTTCTTTTCTTTCCTGTTCTTCTTTCTCTTCCTGGCGCTTTCTTTCCTGTTCTTGTTTCTCTTCCTGGCGCTTTCTTTCCTGTTCTTCTTTCTCTTCCTGGCGCTTCCTTTCCTGATCCATCATCATCTTCTGCATTTGGGCCATAAAGTCTTGCATTTGTTGTTCGGATGCCATGCTTCTGGTTGTTACCGGCATATAATTATGATAAAATCAACAAAATTTATTAATCACGTCAATATCGGTAATGGAATTGTCCAGAGAAATCGCAAAACAGCACGAGAAAGTCTTTTATTTAAACTACTGTCCAAATAGAAAAGTTCTAGAAAGTTCACGAAAATGCACTTAATAACTACACGAAAGTCTTGTTCAGAGTCTTTATCACTTAACCACTAATGTCCAACAAAAATGTTCTACAATGTCTAAAAAACGCACTTGACAATATTTTCTTGTTTGAAAATAATCCTCGAACAATATCCAGTAAATTAGTCCTCCGTGTTAGCACGAACTTCGAGAATACACTGCCAAAACTTCTCGAACGCTTCCGAAAAATCCTCTTGTCAAAATTCCGCTTCCGACACCAAAATGTTACGGATTTCCGCCTTTTTGGAAACACCCTGTATGAATCCGTGGGTTCTAAATAATTTTAACAAGAGATTAAACACTACTAACACTTTATTTAACAATTTACTGACTGTACAATACTTGTTTACTTAATAGTTAACCTCACTTTTTCACCGAACGTGTCACTTCTAAAATAAACTTCCCTCCCGCGCTTGTAATCGCGCCTTATATACTCCGAAATTAGCTCTAGATCAATCCAGAATCTTCTTCAACCATAATCTAGAAAAGTCCTTGGCTCTTTCTAGAGCCTTTCCAAGGGGGTGTAATTCATAACATTATGTTCAGACAAAAACATTGTTTAGTATTTATTGTAGCTTTTGAAATAATGGATCAAATGACATACATTATTTTCCTTAAAAATAACTAATATAAAGAATCTAAATAAAAAACAATCATATTTAAACGAACAAAATGTTACTTTCTATTATGAAGTAAAGTTTAAGTAATTAGCTTTCAAGTGGAATAAATGTTCGTTTATTTTAAACAAGGCGAAAACCTCGCCTTGGTATGAAAAAAATTTCCCATGGGTTTTTTTTGCATATTCACGTTCGGAACATGTCCCTGAATAAGGATCAAGAGTTTGTCGGACGAAAATCTGGTCCCAATTTGTTTAAACTAAGTAATTTTATTTAAGCAAATTGAAAAAAAGGCCTCTTGTCAATTTTTCGTAAAGTTGACCGTTTCCGACTTACAAGCAATTTAATGTTTGGAAAAACGTAAAAATGGCAATTTTCAAGATTGAAATACAATATTAAAAAGTGAGTTCTTTGAGTTCGCCAAAAGTCTTATACAATCTTTGAACATCCATTAACAAAGTCCTCAAGGGTAAGTGCAGATTTTTTCATTCTAAAGCTTAAAATTTTAATTGTTAAATAGACATTATTAGCCGAACGCGCGTGCTCTATCAATTGTTTATAAGTCGGAAACGGTCAACTCAAAAAATGACGAGAGACCTTTTCTGTTGACCAATGCAATCTGTTTAAACGAAATTATTTTAAACAAATTGGGACCAGATTTTCATCCGGAAAACTCTTGATACTTATTCAGGGCTATGTGTCGAATGCGAATATGCAAAACAATCGTATGGTACATTTTTTTCATACGAAGGCGAGGTTTTCACTTTGTCTATTTTAATTACAGCGTCCTCTATAGTTCTTTGAATTTGGTAAGAATGATAAAAAAAACAAGAAGTTGTAATTATTGCCCAAAAAAAAGTCTCACGAAAAAGTCAATATAGTTTCTTATGTGCAGTTAAATGACCACATAGGGATTTTATTTTTATCATTTAATTTTCTTGTTACATGTGTTTGAAAATTACTTTTTTGGAATAAGTCAATAATATTTATTTAACTAGTGTGTAATTATACACATTAGTTACACAAGAAAAAATTAACCACGAGACCGTTAGGTCGATGTGCAATTACATACCTGTGCATTACAAAATTTTATCCAAGACTTTTTTCAATAAAATATATAAATCTTTTTTAGAATTTGACAAGTCATTTGACAAATTAATTTTTATATTTGTAAAAATTGTAATTGGGAATGTCGGGGAATGATTGATATGTTGTTTGTTATTTATTGTTTAGTAATACATACACATAAACATCAAATAAAGGTAAAAAATAATCATTAGTGGCGAAAAATTGATTAAAATTACTATTTTTTTTAATAAAAATATTGATATTTCTAAATAGTGAAAACTGTTTGCGTATTTAAAAAGTAAGTTAAAAACTAAAGAAGGGAATTTTTACCTTCTCTCACTAGTGACTTTTTGAATATTCTCTCACTAGTGTGTAATATATCACATTCTACATGTAAAGTCACCCTAGTAATAGCCACCATATTATATGCCTGTGTTGGATAAAACAATATATTTTCCATAAATGTAGCTAAAAACAGTAAAAAATAGCTTATTTTTAACCATTAATACTCTTTAGTCTAGATGTCGAAAAAGAATCACTGGAGGTGTAGAGTACTTACACGAGTAACTTAAGTTCAGGTACTAGCACGATAAACCGCAACTCGATTCAAACTCATACGAGCACTCACATACTCCATTTACATGTTGCAAAACTTGAGGCATATTTAAATTTATTATTTTGTGTTTCAAGTACAGGCTCTTGAAATCGCCATTTTTCAGCTGTATCTAATATTTATTTTTGAATGAACTTGATATGTTTTTAGAACAATACATTTGTAATAAAAAGTGTAAAAACTCCTTAATATGTGGAGATCTAAATATCGATTACTTATCACATGCACCACAAAAAAATAAGTTGACGTTTTAAATGAATATGGTTTTACTAACTGCATACATGATACTCGACCACTTCATCTACCGCAATTGACTATTTATGCATGAAATTTGAAACAGAATTTTTAGATTTTAACACAAACATAATGTTCAATGGTATGTCAGATCAATCAGCGCAAGTTTTAAGTTGTAAAACCAACTTGGATAGGGGGGCTAATTATAATTACACTAGAATTTATAATCGAGAAAATTATGCTTCATTATTTTATTACTTAGGTAAAGAAAACTGGCTTGATATATATCAAACTGACGACGCCAATTTGGGATTTACTAATTTTATTAACACTTTCAAACATTATATTGATATAGCATTTCCTATTAAAAAAATATATTTCAGAAATGAAAATAAACATCGGTTAACAAAAGGTATTAAAACGTCAGCTAACAAATTAAAAGAACTCTATCTAAAAAAGTGTGAAACAAGAAGTGTCAATGATACAGACTACTATATTAAATACAAGAAAGTGTACAAAAAAGTTATATTTGCTGCTAAAAAATTTAACAACGACAAGCTGTATGCGGAATCGGATAATAAAAGTAAGTGTGCTTGGAAAATTATAAATAATACTGTAAATAATAAGAATAAACATCAAATTACTGAAATTAGAACACAATATGGCATAACTAAGGACTTTAAACGTATTGGAAATTCTTTCAATAAATACTTTGCAGATATTTCATATAAACTTCGAAATAATATTACCAACAAAAATGTTAATAATATAAATTTTCCACAAACTAGGCGTTTTGATACATTTTTTATAAGCCCTGTATCTGAATATACAGTATATAATGCAATAATGGGATTAAAAAAATCTGATTCTACTGGAATTGATTTAATTTCTTCCAATTTATTAAAATCTGCTGTACATTATATAACGTATCCGTTAACCTACCTTATAAATTTACCACTATCCTGATATACTTAAAACAGCACCGTACACCTTTATATAGAAAAGACGAAAAAGAAAACATAGAAAACTATAGACCAGTAGCATTACTCAGTACCATATCTAAGATTTTAGAAAAAATTATCTTCGATCAAATAATTTTTTTTCTAACATCTAATAATATCTTACATGATTCCCAACACGGTTTCAGGAAAAAGAGATCTACGCAATCAGCAGTGATACAGTTTATTAGTTGGCTATATTATGCAGCATTTAGTAAGGGGTCCAAAGCATTAAAAATTGAAATGACCCATTCCAACAAGGTAAATAAGTTTTGAGCTCGCATATCGAAAGAGGGTCCTAATGGGCATCAGAAATGGCTTGTTGGACTTTTGTTGAGGATTGCACAACTTCTCCACAAGAAAAAAAGATGGCGGAATGTTATTTCAAGAATTCGTGTTTTTAAACGTATACCTCTCGCTAGAAAATTAACTACATGCGATATTGATCTGATTTTTTTTCTTTACATACTACTGACATGAGCGCATATGTCTGTACTAGTAGAGTTTCAAAATCACTTACGGTTTTTTTCTAATTAAATCCTAAATCACAGGAACGAAATTTGTGTGTTTGAAATTTCGACGTGCGGACAACTACATTAAATGTTTAATTTTCTTATATATTAGATGCGAATGAAATATGGTCTAAAGATCAACAAAGTTTTTGCAAAAAAAATTAACTCGATATCTCATACAGTTTTCGAGTTACAGATTTTTTTATTCGATCGTAATAATGTCTTGTTATGATAACGCGCAACGTGACAGCTGCGGCAGGATTCGGTCTGTGAAATTGTGGATAGACATTAGTCTAATAACTAATTTGATTAAGGTATTATATTACTATTAATCAGTAGGCCACCAATTGTCTGAAAATTAGACAATCATTTATGTGTTATGTTACAACTACGTGATTTTAAAATAGAGTCTGTTAAAATATAGATGCAGAAATAATGGTTTAATGATTACTGAAAAAAGGAAACTTTGAAGTACGTCCAATTTGCTTAGAAAATTTTCGGTTACGTCATTTTGGCTTAGAAGGACTGTATATATCGAATGGTGCAAATACAGTATGGAATCGTCAATAAATTATACAAATTTGTGATTAAAAAATAAAAATTGTCCGAAATTTCATATTTAAGAAAATGTATGGTATGACTTAAAAACCCATCAGAATTATATGAATTCGCCATAACAGACACAATTCTTATTCTAAACTGGAATTACTTTATAAATAGTAACAAATATAAAGCGAATAATCTAAAATACATTTTAGAATATTGGTGTAAATAATGACATACTTACGTTGCCCAATAATGTGAACTTGCAATCATGAAGAAGGGAACACAATAATATTTGCGCAAGGTATGTTTAATTTTTGCTAACTAGAAAACCTACAAAAATTGTGTGGGTACATGACAACAAAGGGTATCTTAGGATACTCACGAAAAAGTGAAAAATATGAAGAAGAAAATATTGTAAAAACGTTATTGGCAGTCGGTGTATTGTGTGACCTGTCAGTTATCCTTTCCGAAGAGGATTAATGAGCAGTTATTGTTGCCTTAAAATGAACACGCCAACTATATATTTTGATTAATTTTGGAAATAACTGCGATGCAATTGATGATCGTGTAATTTAGGATGCTCGTAAGTCCTATGTGAATCTATCCATACAGATTCACATAGGACTTACGGATTAAGGATTTAAATTCACTACGGCCATCTGTAGTGAATTTAAATCTTTAGATTTGCTAAGGCAGTATTTATTTTTCCTTAAGGTTATTAGACATACGTTAGCTACGTCCGCGTCCTACACAAGACACTTCCTTACTGCATTTAAAACGAGCATTACAGGGGACGGTAGTCCAGTGGTTTAGTGTACTTAGCTTAGCTAGCAACTGAAGAACCTAGCGAAGTAGGTTAAAACCCACTGCGAAATACTTTTAATTGTAAAAATTATCCACAAAAAGTGGTTTGGACCCTTACCTAACAGAAAATCCTGATTTATAACAAATTTTCTCGACTTGAGAAGCAGTTAACAAAGCACATACAATTTTAGTGTCCAAGAGATTTTCCGATCTCCTTCCCAATTTACCCCTTCCCAGAAAATTTGGATATCTGATAGAGAATAACCAAATAAAATCACAAATGATGACAAAAAGTCACAACTGGTTCTAAAGAAGACAAATAGTGGAATTGTAAAGTAAACTGTGATTAAAAATGTGCGTTCACTTGGTGTTCTATTCCATGTGCAGCCTTTCCTAACAATTGTTTTAAGGGCAGAAATAATACAGAGCAGTTTTTAGCAGACAGTGCTTCTTAATAGTAATGCCTATGTAGTGGTTTGTCAATGCTTACTGAGCTGTGTATACTTATTATGCATTATTATTATTATTATTATTATTATTATTGCAAGTTTTGTGTACGTTTTTATATTTTCATATTTGTAAAATGCTATATCATTTGTACCACAATAATGATATACTTAATAAATAATATCTCTATACAACACCTTCATAATTAATAGATCGAGTAAATCATCTGCCAAATGAGTTTCTTTTTACCTGTTAATATTTTTGCAAAATTGTAAAAATGTAAATAATAGCACAATTTCAAAAATGTATTGGCTTACTATCTTAATGCATTACACTTAGCCAGAAAACAGCCGCATGCTAACAGGAATACCACGAATCTAATTATGGTTTATTTTAAAAAGTCGTTAACTCAAAAACTGTATAAGATATCGAGCTATTTTTTTTGCAAAAACTCTGTTGATCTTTAGACCATATTTCACTCGTATATAGTATATAAAAAAATTGAATATTTAATATAGTTGCCCGCACGTCGAAATTTCAAACACACAGATTTCGTTACTGTGATTTAGAATTTATTTAGAAAAAAACCGTAAACGAGTTTGAAATTTAATTAGTACAGATAGATGCGCTCATGTCAGTAGTATATAAATAAAAAAAATTAAATCAATATCGCATGTGGTTCACTCTCTAGCGAGAGGTATACGTTTAAAAACACGAATTCTTGAAATAACATTTCGCCATCTTTTTTTCTTGTGGAGAAGTTGTGCAATCGTCAACAAAAGTCCAACAAGCCATTTCTGATGCCCATTAGGACCCTCTTTCGATATCCGAGCTCAAAAATTATTTACCTTGCTGGAATGGGTTACTTGTCGATTTAGACGGCTTTCGAAGGCGTGGACCCTCTACTAATTGGATGAAGGTAAAAGATCTTTTGGTCTCTTTATGGACTTAAGTAAGGCGTTCGATTTAGTCGATCATGACTTACTTAAAGAAAAACTTAATTTATATGGTCTCAGGGGAAAAATTTCGGAGTGGATAACATCTTACCTTCACGATAGAAACCAGATTGTGGATATTAATAGTGTATATTCAGACGTGAAAAACATTAACATAGGAGCCCCACAGCCCACAGGGCTCCATTTTAGGACCCTTGTTGTTCTTAATTTTTATTAATGATCTTCTTAACGTAGCTAGCTGTGAAAATTCTTTAACGATGTTTGCAGATGATAATACATATTTATGCTCTGATTCAAATCTAAATGAGGTAACTTCAAAAATGCAAAATGTAATTTTAAAATTTAAAAACTGGTTTGATATGAACAAGTTGTGTTTAAATGAAACTTAAACTGTGTTTATGAATTTCTCATCACGGGATTCGTCAATGGATAAAAGTTATCTGTTAAAAGTTGAAGGAAAGTCCATTGCTCAAGTAGAGAATACAAAATTTCTTGGTATACTTATAAATAACACCTTGAACTGGGACATGCATATAGATTATCTCTCGAAAAAGCTTGTATCGTTTTGTTACGCTTTGTACAGATTAAAAAATATTAGTAATAACGCTACTTTGATATCTTTTTATCATGCCCAATTTGCATCTCGCTTACTTTATGGAATAATATTTTAGGGACCCTCATGCCACTTCAACAGATTATTTAAAATTCAAAAGAAGGCGATAAGAAACATTATAGGAATATCTGCAAGAGTATCATGTAGAAATTATATCAGAGATTTAAAGCTGTTAACACTTCCTTGTATATATATTTATGAAATTTTAATATACGTTAAAACTAACTTGGAGACATTTACAATTAATGGCGATTTTCACCATTATGAAACGAGACAAAGATCTATGTTGTCAATTCCTGCACATGGTTTGTCCGTATATGAGAAAAGTCCTATGTACGTAGGAATTGAATTGTATAACAAATTAATTCCGGAAATAAAATACATAGAAAATATCAATCTGTTCAAAAATAAACTTAAATCTTTTCTCCTTGACAACTGTTTTTATAGTACCCAAGAATATTTAGGATTTTAGTTTCTCTTAACTCATTCTACATTGCACATGCCTTTTTTAATTGTTATTTTAATACATTTTGCATGTGTACTTTATATTTTATGTTTTTTACGATGATTTTGTATTTTATTATTTTATATTCTTTTAATATTTAACTTATTCACATTCTGTCTATACACTTTTATATTACTGTATCGTTATATTTTTATTCTATATTTTTATGTAATTTTACATTTTGTTCACTTGTAATGTTCTGACGTTTCCTATACCATGTTTTATGGTCTCCTGGAAATATAAATAAATCAATAAATACTGTATGATTTTTTACATGTGAACATAAACAAGAGAATTAACATCATAAACAGATTTTTTTATCAGTATGTTAAATATATTACGAAGGCGTGGAAAGGACATAGTAAAAACATTTTTATAATTGCCAGTTTAAACTTGCAATTATCTATAATTGCAACTTTAAACTTGCAATTATACATAATTGCAACTTTAAACTTGCAATTATACCTAATTGCAACTTTAAACTTGCAATTATCCATAATTGCAACTTTAACTTGCAATTATCTATAATTGCAACATTATACTTGCAATTATCCATAATTGCCACTTTAAACTTGCAATTATCCATAATTGCAACTTTAAACTTGCAATTATACCTAATTGCAACTTTAAACTTGCAATTATCCATAATTGCAACTTTAAACTTGCAATTATACCTAATTGCAACTTTAAACTTGCAATTATCTATAATTGCAACATTATACTTGCAATTATCCATAATTGCCATTGCAATTATACCTAATTGCAACTTTAAACTTGCAATTTTACCTAATTGAAATTATGTGTCATTGCAAGTTTAAAGTTGCAATTATAGATAATTGCAAGTTTAAAGCTGCAGTTATAGATAATTGCAAGTTTAAAGTTGCAATTATGGATAATTGCAAGTTTAAAGTTGCAATTATGTATAATTGCAAGTTTAAAGTTGCAATTATGGATAATTGCAAGTTTAAAGTTGCAATTAGGTATAATTGCTAGTTTAAAGTTGCAATTATAGATAATTGCAAGTTTAAAGTTGCAATTATAGATAATTGCAAGTTTAAAGTTGCAATTATGGATAATTGCAAGTTTAAATGCAATTAGGTATAATTGCAAGTTTAAAGTTGCAATTATGGATAATTGCAAGTTTAAAGTTGCAATTTGGTATAACTGCAAGTTTAAAGTTGCAATTATGTATAATTGCAAGTTTAAAGTTGCAATTATAGATAATTGCAAGTTTAAACTGGCAATTATAAAAATATTTTTACTATGTCCTTTCCACGCCTTCGTAATATATAAACTATATTCATAGGCGTAATTCGGGGGCGAGGGGCGAGGGAGGGGCAACTGCCCTTCAATATTTTGAAAGAGTATTCCGAAATTCTTCTGGAAAAATAATAAGTATGACAATGGGCTTGTTCCATGATATTCTTTTTATATGGTTTTTATACTTTTTCATATAGTACGCGATATTCTCATTATACACTTAAAATTTCGTATTATTAACTTTTTCCGTTCTCGAGATATAAGGAGTTGAAATTGGTAATAGTTGCAAAAACCGAGGGCTCATATGTGACGTCACTTTACGTAAGTGACGTAAGAAAAATGGCTTCTGGGATCTTTCAAATTTAACCTGAAAAGTCGAAAAACATGGAATTTTGAAATGCTGGTAACTAAATAAATACGTCGAGTGAAAGTTCGTTCTATGTCTCTAAGGAAAGGAGAAGGTCAGCGATCAATTCTAATCGTAAATTGCATGGTCAAAATCGAAAATTGGTCCCGGCAGGAGCGATAGAAAATTGTAATTATTTGACATTTCCCCAAATTGTACTCCTCTACTGTCAAGTAGTAAACAAAATGAACAATACTTTCAAAACACTTATAATTATAACAAATAATCAAGTCTACTGAGATCGCTGAATCTATGCGTATAGTGACGTAGAGCCTGGCCACGCCCCATTTTCGTGAGATGGAGATTTGTAATAGTTTTTAAGATACTAAACGTGCGAATAAGATTCTAATTTTTTGCAGATCCATTAATTTATACTTGCACTTTCGATTTATGAAATAAAAAAAAAAATGCTGAACAAGCCCATTACGCCAATTAAGTCAAAGGTTTTCAGTACAATCAGGCAGGGGAGGATTAAGACTTTGTAGTCTTCTGGCTAAAATTTTGAGAGGGGTCTTTTTGCAATTCTCGTAAAACCGCAGACAGGCGAGTTAAAGTTAAATACCAGATGCCCGGGGTACAGCAGTTCAAGACTACTAAAATCATAGGCTACTAATTATAATTATACATTATTTTTGCTTGGCACGTCTATGGTCATATAGTATACTTTAAGGTCTAATGGGCTTAGGGTTTCTTTTCTAGGCGAACAGTTTGCTTAGGATGTTTTACTAATTTTTACACCAGTTTCTAAAACCTGGTTTAAATTTAAATTATTAGCGAAATCGTCCCTTGGGAACCCATTTTCTTAATAACAATTTTATAAACAAATCATAAATAACACAATTTTCGATTCCAATACACTTCTATCGAGGAGTATGGGTTAATATAAGAAAAAAAGTCTTATATATATATACAGTGTGTCTCACTTAAGAGTGTAACAGCATAATAATTATTGGGTTTTCTTTCTTAAAAGATAGAAGTCATCGAGGTCTATTTAAGACCACCAAATCACTTTCCATCTTTAAATGCAAGACCATCTACTATACTAAATTCAAAAACCCCGAATCCAAAGTTTAGTTAATTTCTAAAAACGAGGTCTTGATGAAAAAAATCCTGAGGCATTTAAATTAAAATTATTTATAAATTTATTTTTTTGAAACAATTTACAAAAATGAATGAATTTACACGAATATAATTGCCTCAATTAGCTTTCTGTTATTGTTCATAACTTTTCGTAGGGTTGCAGAATTTAACAAAACTGCGGATTCAGGATTTTTTAATAATATCGAATAAGTTTTGTAACAAGATTTTTAATTAAAACATGCCTATCATGGTTTTTTGGTTTTCTTCATACAATTTAGTAAGTTGTTAATGTTTAAACATTGACAAAATGCGATTTTTAGTCTTTTTGACCTTTAATAACTTTTGAATGAAAGAAATTTTTAGATTCTTTCGAAGTGCCCAAAGGTTTATAAAAATTACATCAAAGTTATGGCAAAGTTATGGTAGGCTATGATTACTATACTTAGGTTGCTTGCTGTCACACACATGGCCTATAATCTCAAAAGAATGGCGCGCTGCACCGAAAACTCCCAATTTTGAAATCGGTGTAACTTTTATATTGATGTAATTTTTATACACATCAGTGAGCTCTCGTCAACATATCAGCAAACATATGCAAACGACAATCACCTGGGGAACGTTCGCGCAACCGTTCGGCGAACGATCGTCAAGTCTTCCGGTTTTTGCGCGAGCCTTATTTACCAAGTTGTTTTTTCACACCACTCTCTTTCCCTCTTTTGAGTTTAATATTACCTGTGAAGTGATAAACTCGCCTTCCCTCGGTCATTTGGGTTTCGGATTTTCTGTCTATGGCTTAACTTTTTGTAGCACTCGCTTTCCCTCAATCATTTGGATTTATAGAGTTATTGATTAAGAATTTCAGGGTTCGCTTTGCTTCCATCTATTGGGCTATCTGTGAAAAATCCCTGTCTACCCAATAGAAATGCTGACATTACGCCACTGACTATATAGTCATTACAGTCAACTCTGTATAACAATTTTCAGCTACGTAGATGTAGTGAGAGTGGGTGAAAAAGGGAACAGCGAATTTGAAGCAAAATATACACCCACAATCAAAGTGAAGTTATTAAAATGATTATAATAACAAATACAAAATAATTTATTAATTTAACTCGAGTTGTTTTCATGAAAAGAATTATCAAAATTTTCCACATAAAATATTATCATATGCTTCGTGCATGAAAAGAATGTACAAGTATGAGGCTAATGTCACCTACGTATAAGTCACTAATTGAGTTTAATGGATAAATTAGACCATTTTCTACTGTGGCCCCTAACCACTTCTCATTTAGAAGCCATTCTTGGTACCTACCTACGAACGCGTATTAGTGCAAAATAAAATGACGACAATTTCAACATTAAAACTTGAATCCGTGTCTTACACCTAAAACTAATAGTTTGAAGAGTGACCTGGGTGTAAGGGAGATTTGTATTGTTTTGACGTAATTAAACTAGGTAGTGCGATTAATTTCTGAAAATAATAACGCTTTAACTTTTTATTGAGTAAGCATATACTTTGAAAATATACGATAATTATGCCATTATGTGATAGAACTCCTTGTGATTGGCTAATTTTAAACTGTTGTATAAGTGAAGAATACTTAGGATGCTGTAAGGTGTTTTGTCTAGTTGAAACTTGAAGGTGTAGTGACAGATATGAAAATGTTGAATTCAGAAGAGATTAATACAAACCCCAACGTTGTTGATAATAATACGTAAGTGGATATTGTTTTGTTTTCACGTTTTAATATAGATATACTAATACTTTTGAACAAACTGCACTGAAATCACGTATATTCGAAAATTATTTTAAGATTTTTAAGATTCTTTTTCCCCGATGTGAACTAAATGATTAAATAATATTTTTGAATGTAACTCTATAAGTACAAGTGTATAAAAAGTAAATAAAACTTGATAGACATTTTCTCGATACTATTAAATTAAGGGAAATATGGTTGTTACACTATACGGGTTTTAAAAACCTGGTATAATTCCCCGGGCCCGAATTTTTTAGATGGGCCTCTGAAAGCAAAATTTTCAAATTTTTGAAAAATAAATAATAATCGTATGCAACATGAACGATTTAACTTCGGCTCTAGATTTTATGATTTTTGCTCTAATAATTCACGTTGTGAATGAAAAAAAATACCACTTTTCTTTCATTCGTGCCGAGCCCAATTTAATGCAATTTACGATGCCGATAAAATGCCAATCTTCCTCTTTCCATAGAAACATCGCGCGACCTTCCACTTGAAGTATTTATTTAGTTTCAGGTGGCGTAGATGACGAATTTGACGATAATACAAAATACATTAGTAACAGTGATAATTAAGTAACAACAAAATCAATATAAAGATAGATAAAAAATCTAGACTAAACAGTATAAAATAAATATAAGTAAAAAAATATTGTTCAATCAAGCTTTTATTTAAATAAATTAGGTATAAAAAGAGAATAATAAAAATAAATATGTATGTTTGAAAGCAAACTAATTAATAATGATACTCATGTACAAAAATTGGTAATAACTTCCCGTCACAGTAATGTACTTTTCTTCCTACACTACTCTAAAATGCATTAAACTCTCTTCCATTTGCAATATTATCAACTCTATATATATTATAGGTAATACTGAAATATTTAATTGCAGCCTTGGTGCTCTGAAAACTTATGAGAGCCCTCCATCTTTGAGCTTATATACTAAATATATTCGTTGTTTCATATTGTCTTATTACTACATTAAAAAAAAAATGTAGTATACGTTTAGCATTTTTCCGGTGGACCGTCGAAACCCGAAAAAAACGTCGGATCGATGTGAAAGTCGTATCTACCGATTCGAGAGCGAATTTAGAAAATTCCGTCCGTCGGTCAGTCGGTCTGTCTGTCTGTCTGTCTGTCTGTCTGTCTGTCTGCCACGCCCAGCCCCCTTAATCCGTTTTCGGATTGCGATGAAACTTGGGTGGTTAATAGCAGGTCTTTAGAAAACCTTAACGCCGGAAGCTCGGCTCCGTTCGGAAACCGGAAGTACCCGATATAGACGTTTCGAGTTTTTCGGGAGAAATTGAATAACTCGGTAACGGGTAGTCGGATCGAGACATTTCAAAAAAGAGATGGTGCCGCTGGCAAAGCTCTACAAATAAGTATACCAGAGGCTATGCGAAAAACAAACGAAAATTGATTTTTTTGCAAAAAACTGGTTTTCTCGAAATCGGGCTAGGAGGCACGATAACTGTCCAGAATATTGATCGATTTCGATGAGACTTGGTGGGATCAAAGGTACCCGGCCAGAAATCAAGCCTATTGCTGGGGCCCCGAATCCGTTGACCGCAAGTATGTTTTCCAGGGCCGCGTATGATTTTTCAAAGAAATTAATAACTCCCGAACCGAAGGTCCGATTTTGATTTTCAAAAATGGTAATTGTAGGGCTCGATTAGGTCTATTAGCTGACATTTGTGAGAAATTTGACAAAACAAAAGCGAATCTACAAATCCTGGAAAACTTGATTTTTTTGATAAATTCTACAAATTCCGAACAGTTTCCTAATAAAAATCGAAAATTAACTATTCCGTCGATCGATCTCTACAACCAGTATAAGGCATGGACCTTTTTGGACAAAAAATCTGAAATAGAGTGTTTTCGAAAAACTTAAAATAAACGAGTTATTTACTAAAATGCATTCCATAGAATTATTTAAAAAAATATTACAAATTGATAAATTCTCCGTGCGATATAGGAGCAAAAAATAATGTAATGTTATATTTAAAATATCATCATTCATGTCCTTATTTTCATTTACTAAATAAAAATAGAATGCCCTTTCTGTGTTTCAAAATGTAGTTAGCTTTTACTTTAGTCAATGCAAAAAAAAAAGAAAAACAAAACATGTCAAAGCACCGAGTCATCTTACGACCCTCTGCTGAAAATGTAATGAATTATCCCAACAAATTGGACAAAAAGCATATCAAAATGTAGTTTTTTTCACTTGTTAATTTACATTTAGTATTTGTGTATAATAAATTTTATTTCTGTGCACGGGTTCTTAATTACTACGCTTAGTTACTATCCCTTCATTGAATCTCTTTTGTATGTACAATTTTTATTTGCATTTATCAAATCTGTAAGAATCTTTTTGTCGTATAGTTATATTAGATCTACGTAATACCTACCTATTAGCAATGTATGAAATAAATAAATAAGAAATTTCATTTTATAAGATTTAGTGATAGTTATTTTAAAGTCTGTTCAATTTTTTCCACACTTGATAACCGTCTTGCACCAAGAAAAAATGAAAATGTAGTCAAGTAGAGTTCTGCTATACACATGCAAGTAGTTCTTACGACAGCGGGGGGTGTAGCGGTAAATTAAAAAATTGAAAACATTAAGAAAATAACTAGAATAAAAACATATCTGACAACTCATTTAAAGTCATTTTAATGGACTGAAGCAATTAATAGTTAGTTATTCGCGTCTTTTTGTTATTAAAATCGTGAATTTTCGGCAACTTCAAAGATTTTGGCCTGAGGTAAGAACTTGAAGTAAATTTTATTTTTTTCTTATTCAAGAAAGTTATCCGATGTGGAAAGGTTCAGTTTTAAAAATGGACTTACCGAAACGTGTTGCAACGTAGTCTAGAAAAGTGCCAATGGATGCCTGGTGCGATATTTGTTGGTGGCTATGGCGTTTTTAAATTTCTTATATCTCTGCAATAAACTGTACTCCGTATGAAAACCCTTGACTGAGTTTCCATAATTTGCAAGTACATAATAATTTACATACAGAGTACTTTTTCAACAACTATTTAATAAACGTAGATAATTAACCGAATCAATAAACTTTTTTTAGACAAATGGATACCTACGCACACAGTAAAATAGGCAATAATTACTAAATTGAAGGAAACTTTTTACATCCTGTCTGAGCAGCACCAAGTCAGTCTAGATAGATTTGGAAATTCTATAAATTCTTTATCACATGCAAACCTCTTAAATCGTCCACAGACTGACGTCACCCTCCGATCATCAGTGGCGGCTCGTCAGGGGAGGCAGGGGAGGCTGAGCCTCCCCTTGGAAGAACCACCATATCTTCAAAAGTAATATCTTAAGAAATTTCTATTAGGTATATCTCAATTTTCAATATTTTTTATTGTTTATTATTCATTAATTAATTTTCAGTTTATATATAACATTTTTGCATTTCCTTTCCACAAACATACCTATAACGTTATAGTCCGGATAGTCTTTGTATGCATATTTCCCGGTCGGCCGGTCTTTTACTGAATGAACACTGCGGTTCGCTGGAGGCTAATACGAAATAGCTTCCAACTTTACCGCATTTACTTATAACATGAATGACCTTGAATTTCTTTGCGCTGTGTAAAATAGCAACACTTGGAATAGCCAAGTATGAGGCTAGCCTCCAGATCTCAGTTCTTTATAGCGCATGTGCACAGGTCATTCAAGAGTCAGGTGATTCACAAAGAAAACGAACTGACGTCTGACAGTTGCGTTTAGCTTAGCCGGTTAAGAACAACTTGACGTATAAATACATAAAACATTTGATAGGCGGGCTAGAAATAAGTGCTCTAGGTGAAAATATTCCCAACAACATGTCTTGTTGTCCAGACGTGGTGGATTATTTGTTATTAAATGGATTTACTACTCTTATTTATGACGAAAAGGTAAGAATTAAAAGAAATGCCAGGCCTACACCAGCAATGCTTTCGTTAGTTTTTAAAAGTGGTAAACAAAACAGAGGGTTTTCTGATAACAATTATAAAAAAGTCGAGTGGTTAACGGCATCAACAGTTAGAAACAAATTATATTGTTGGAGATGTTTATTATTTACTAATGATCAATCCTCAATTTGGGGCAGGGCCGGGTTTAATAATTTGCAAAATTTGTCGCGAGGTTTAGAAAGGCACGAAAAATCCCAGGAGCACATTTCATCTTGCATTAAATTCGAAATGTTTGGTAAACAAAATATTGTAAATTTCTTGGATTCTGCACATAAGAGAGAAATAGAAAATGTTAACGAAAAGGTCCGTGAGAATAGGGAAATATTAAAGAGGTTAATAGATGCCGTTATATAGTTATCTTCACAAGAAAATTCTTTACGAGGACGTGACGAAAAACGAGAATCGTGCAATAAAGAAAATTTCAAAGAGCTGGTAGATTTTTTAAAAACTTATGACCCAAAATTAGAGAACTTTTTGAATAACGCCACTATTTTTTGAGACAATTCCGGTAAGCTTCTGTAGAATGATCATTTTCAGCACTTAAACGCATAAAAACATTTTTACTAGAAACAAAATGAGTCAAGACCGCCTTTCAAATGTATCGCTTATTTCAATAGAAAAACGTTTTTTGTCAGAATTGAGGAAACGCGATTCATTTTATGATGAAATAATCAACCATTTTGCTAGTTCCAAAAATCGCAGGTTACCATTCATTTATAAAAATATTCAGGCTTTAAAGCAGAGATTAATAAAGGTAGTTGTTATTTTAGAAAAAATATTTGTGTTATTTATTTTTTAGGAAATAATTTTTATAATTCTCCATAATATAGAGTTCCGCGGTTATATTTTTTTTATATAACTTCTTTCTCAAAACTATTTTAATTTCTATTAAAACTTATAATTTTACACGCCTGGCAGTGATAATGAATACAATTTTTTGTTTGTAGAAAAACACTTTAATTTTTTCACCAAAACTATTTTTATTTTTATTAAAAGTTATATAATTTAATTACAAGTGGGATAGTAGGACTCGCTTTGGATACCAATACTCGAGTCGTAGGAACGAGAATTTCATGAGAATGATTTTTTCATCTCATCATATTTTCTATTTCCTTTTCATTCTATTCTTTTATTAGTTCTATTCTCTCAAGTCGTGAATCGGTATCCTGGCGAACAACCCACGGCAAAAAAATGTAACGCGCCGTTGTAATACCTCAGGGGTGGTGGGGAAATGTACAAATTGTAGTCATATTGCACATCAGTTGTCTTTCAGAATATCAAGCCTCCTCGCAGACAATATCACGAGCTGCCACTGCCGATCATAATTATAATTATCATCGGGGCGTAACGACAGAGTGAAACTTTAAATTATTTTAAATAAATGCTGTTCCTTTGATAACATTTTCTAGCGTGATAATGTTTTCGATCTCCTAACCGCTTTTTTATCCGACTTCTTACGACAAAGCCGAAAAAGTGATGATTTCGACAGTTTATATATTTATGTGGGTGGATATGCATGTTCCATCACAGCGGCCAAACTACTAGATCGATTTTTATAGTATTTCTATCATTTATTTGGAAATTCAGTCTAAAGCTTTGCTACCAGGATAAATCGTTACAAACAAAGAGGTTTATTTAATCTATGGTTACAAAGCCTGATGTGATGGAAGACACCCGAGATCGCGTACGATATCCTTATACGAATATAGTTCACCAAATATGTTATGCGCTTACCTCAAACGAAAGTAGTCAATTGTTTACCTAGTTCACCATTACAAGTCCCTTGTTATAATCTATAAGCTCTTGGTTTTTGCCGGTATCATAGCCGTAGGTTAAATGATATTTATTTTTTTAAATAATTTATGGAGTTGTTCATTAAACTAATATTATTTATTATAAATATCAATTAACATAAAGTAGTAAAACAATATTTACAATAATTAAAAAGTTGCTCTAAAAATTGACGGTCGGCGCTTATGGCATCGCTGGTATAACGTTATGATTATGAATTATTCCTTTGTCGGTCTATTTTTATGAATTTCAAACTGAGACTGGACAAGATATACAAATGAGATGTCTTTGGATTCGTATCAATATCAAGAGTGACATCGGCTATAAAAAAAATTACAATAAAACGCCCACTGGACGCCATGATATAAGAATTTCTTTTAAACCATATCGAGATAGGTATCAGAGTACAAGTCTCGATAGGAGCATTACATTGAAATTATAATACACCAATAATTTCATAGTCGGGTTTTAGTTTTTAGGCGGCTTCCTCTTGTTATATTATTTTAGGATAAAAAATATCAGCCAAAAAGTTCAAAACAAATTAAAAAAAGTACACCCGTGCAGGATTCGAACTGACAAATCCGCTGTGAATTACGTCATCATATCATCATAACAAATTTTATTTAGTTCTTTTAATACAGTAAATTGCCTCCCCGGATGGAGACCCGGAGTCAACCGTACAACCACGTCGCATAGCGCCGCGCGCCGTGGTGTTAGTGCGGTTGGGCGAATCGCGACCGGTTCGGCTCAATAAAATTTATATTTAAAGGTTAAAACTTCTGCCGCCTGTGGCGGCTTAAAATTAACATTAACATTGTTTTTGCCTACACAGTAAGCTTAAAATTAAAATATTTCACTTAAAGTGTTTGGTCGCGCACTGTTTCACATTTTAGAATTTGGATTGCTGAGACGGGAAAAAACTCAATGAAAAAACCCGTTCGAGGCAATTGCGCCCAAACAGTCATCTGCTCTCCGTTGGGAAGTTGTCGTTGTGACTGTGAATGACGTCGTTTAACGCGATGTGCTACGGTCGGAGTGGACTTAAATTTCAATTGGTCTCGTCGGAAAACATTTCGCGGATTCGATTTGTTTTTTGTTCTATTAATGTTACTGGTACGTTAATAACCGGAAAACCCGGAAGAATAGGGAGATTTTAAATATAAAAACAAAATCTCCAGAACTGTAATGTCAAATTTTAATAATTTGAACAATTTTCTTACAATTTTACCTACTTCTGGCAACCTTTAATCCCCAACCTAGACTTCTGGCAATAATTTTACGAAAATTCTACAGTTAAAAACTATTACTACACAAAATTTCAGAAATGCACTCAAAGATTTTATTTTGATTAAAAAATAACGCGTTTGGCCTCCCGCCAACGCTTCCCTCCCCGGGATGGAGTTCTGGCTGCAGAGCTATGTACTTTCGAGGCCGTCGAGAGAAAATCGGGGCCCGGGGGGTCGTTATATACGACTCCCATCAATTTTCAATATACATTTTGAAGAGCGGGAGGGCTAAGTATTCCTTAGGATTGAATATTTATCACAGTAGAAATTTTAAAGAGCGGGTGGGGGTTGGGGGGGGTATATTTCTTTGCCTAACAATGTCACATCACACTAATCATTTAAAAGTATAAAAGTCATTTTACCTAATGCTACTTCGGGTAGAACCCGGGCCCTCTCAAGACCGCCGCCCCCCCTCCCCTCTCGACGAGCCTGTGTACTTTTCAACTAGTAAGGAGGGTTCTTACATAAAAACTTTGAAAACTTTCACACCTTATCATTTTTAATTTCCGTAGCCAGCTCTGAGGCTAACTGATCCGTGGGTTATCTACCATAATATATTAGAGTAGTATTACTATGAGAAGATGCTTGGGGCGGATCCAACGTGCGCGAATATTTTTACCAGTGACAGCATCATCTGGGGTAGAAGGATGCATAATAATTGTAATCAAATTTTCGAGGTCGAGGAGCTGTGTAATGCAGTAGATTAAAACCTCGTCACACTCTGGTGTTTACGATGACGATTTTTTACTGAAAATAAGGTAATTTCCTTTAATTTAATCAGAAACGGCGAACACAACAAGTATATATATACTGCAGCACAGACCCTGTGACTGCAGGTTGACGGTGCCACTGGATTCGAGGTCAAATATGACGCAAATCGCTCTCATTGGCTTAGATCAATGAATGCACACAAACTCGTTTCTGCGCATCATTTTTTGCAAGCATCTTCTCATAATAATACTACTCTACTCTGATGTATAACCAAAGCGTCTTCTTGGAATTTGATCCCCAGTTTTTTTCACACATCTGTGTGAACTTTTCCGGGGAAATTTTTGGTTTCTACGTGGGTTTTCCATGTCAGTTTTTGGTAAAAAAATGAGCCCTAGATATTTTACCTCACTGGCAAGAGCTTATTTATTGTCAGCAAAGTAGAATCATTTTTATTAAATACAATGTCGGTCACATAACGCATAGTGTACGCCAGTGGCGGCTCGTGATATTGTCTGCAGAGGAGGCTTGATATTCTGAAAGACAACTGATGTGTAATATGACTACAATTTGTACATTTCCCCACCACCCCTGAGGTATTACAACGGCGCGTTACATTTTTTTGCCGTGGGTTGTTCGCCAGGATACCGATTCACGACTTGAGAGAATAGAACTAATAAAAGAATAGAATGAAAAGGAAATAGAAAATATGATGAGATGAAAAAATCATTCTCATGAAATTCTCGTTCCTACGACTCGAGTATCGGTATCCAAAGGAGTCCTACTATCCCACTTGTAATTAAATTATATAACTTTTAATAAAAATAAAAATAGTTTTGGTAAAAAAATTAGTGTTTTTCTACAAACAAAAAATTGTATTCATTATCACTGCCAGGCGTGTAAAATTATAAGTTTTAATAGAAATTAAAATAGTTTTCAGAAAGAAGTTATATAAAAAAAATATAACCGCAGAACTCTATATTATGGAGAATTATAAAAAATATTTCCTAAAAAATAAATAACACAAATAAATATTTTTTCTAAAATAACAACTACCTATATTAATGTCTGCTTTAAAGCCTGAATATTTTTATAAATGAGTGGTAACCTGCGATTTTTGGAACTAGCAAAATGGTTGATTATTTCATCATAAAATGAATCGCGTTTACTCAATTCTGACAAAAAACGTTTTTCTAATGAAATAAGCGATACATTTGAAAGGCGGTCTTGACTCATTTTGTTTCTAGTAAAAATGTTTTTATGCGTTTAGGTGTTGAAAATGATCATTCTACAGAAGCTTACCGGAATTGTCTCAAAAAATAGTGGCGTTATTCAAAAAGTTCTCTAATTTTGGGTCATAAGTTTTTAAAAAATCTACCAGCTCTTTGAAATTTCCTTTATTGCACGATTCTCGTTTTTCGTCATGTCCTCAGAAAGAATTTTCTTGTGAAGATAACTATATAACGGCATCTATTAACCTCTTTAATATTTCCCTATTCTCACTGACCTTTTCATTAACATTTTCTATTTCTCTCTTATGTGCAGAATCCAAGAAATGTACAATATTTTGTTTACCAAACATTTCGAATTTAATGCAAGATGAAATGTGCTCCTGGGATTTTTCGTGCCTTTCTAAACCTCGCGACAAATTTTGCAAATTATTAAACCCGGCCCTGCCCCAAATTGAGGATTGATCATTAGTAAATAATAAACATCTCCAACAATATAATTTGTTTCTAACTGTTGATGCCGTTAACCACTCGACTTTTTTATAATTGTTCACAAAACCCTCTGTTTTGTTTACCACTTTTAAAAACTGACGAAAGCATTGCTGGTGTAGGCCTGGCATTTCTTTTAATTCTTACCTTTTCGTCATAAATAAGAGTAGTAAATCCATTTAATAACAAATAATCCACCACGTCTGGACAACAAGACATGTTGTTGGGAATATTTTCACCTAGAGCACTTATTTCTAGCCCGCCTATCAAATGTTTTATGTATTTATACGTCAAGTTGTTCTTAACCGGTTAAACGCAACTGTCAGACTGTCAGACGTCAGTTCGTTTTCTTTGTGAATCACCTGACTCTTGAATGACCTGTGCACATGCGCTATAAAAACTAAGATCTGAGGCTAGCCTCATATTTGGCTATTCCAAGTGTTGCTATTTTACACAGCGCAAAGAAATTCAAGGTCATTCATGTTATAAGTAAATGCGGTAAAGTTGGAAGCTATTTCGTATTAGCCTCCAGCGAACCGCAGTGTTCATTCAGTAAAAGACCGGCCGACCGGGAAATATGCATACAAAGACTATCCGGACTGTAACGTTATAGGTATGTTTGTGGAAAGGAAATGCACAAATGTTATATATAAACTGAAAATTAATTAATGAATAATAAACAATAAAAAATATTGAAAATTGAGATATACCTAATAGAAATTTCTTAAGATATTACTTTTGAAGATATGGTGGTTCTTCCAAGGGGAGGCTCAGCCTCCCCTGACGAGCCGCCACTGGTGTACGCACCTCGCGCCCGGAAAATCTTGGACTTACCTACGCACTCCTTTACAAACTTGATACGTAATATACGGTTTTTATGTTATGGAAAAAGTTCAGTTTCTGTGTTCGTTCATGTTACAGAATACTTACACAGGACCCACAATGGATTTACTTTCGGGATATGCGTTTCAGTAAAAATGCATTTATTTAAATATTTTTTCCTACCCACATTTCGGTCTTAATTTGTGTTTTGCCTTACTTATATAATAATATGTGACGTAAAAGGGCAAATTAATGACAAATTGAGGAAGAAACATTTAACAGCGAAGATTAGCATATGACGCTTTATCTTTTATTAAAGACATAAAACACTTTAACAAATTGTACCTTTGGCAAGCAAACGTCAATTCAGTCAATTATTTAATCCACTGTTGTTTTTGCAAGTAATTTCTAACTTAAGTTGTATTTAGAGCACAACAAACAAATCGATTGCTATTGGGAGAAAGAATGCAATTTAAACTACTGATAAGAATATTTATTGAAAGCCTGTTTGATATCCACTAGAACAAAAGATATACGTACGTCATATAGGTCTTACTATATCAGTGTTATTTGTATTCATTCCTTAATCAACTAATTTTACATAAAAACATTTTTGTGACGATTGAATAAACAAAGATATCTTCAAGTACCCAGAGGCGTATCCAGTTCATAATCCTTTTTGCTATTCTATTATGCAAAATTCCCAATATTTGTAGTAAAAAAATTGTGTTTGAGATGAGCTAATGCCAGTTAGTAGGTCAGGCAAATGAGGAGAAAACAGACAGAATTTTTAGATAAATTAGTAGCAGCAATGCTTTTGCAGAATGACTTCAGGGGAGGTAATGGGAGAGGCTTCTCATTTCGTGAGTCAAAAAATTTCATTTACATCATCGTTTTTTGAAAAACAATATTCTTACTGGAAAAACTATCGGACGTAGAGGAAAGCAAAGAATGGGTGATTTGTCCGCAATTAAAATCCCTATATTATGAGACTTTCCAAATTAAAATCGCTCCAGAGGCAAAGCAGTTATTGGAAAAAACCTGCAATATAGTCAT
Organism: Stenurella melanura; assembly: GCA_963583905.1. Lineage (NCBI taxonomy): Eukaryota > Metazoa > Arthropoda > Insecta > Coleoptera > Cerambycidae > Stenurella > Stenurella melanura. The sequence goes on along the minus strand of OY757311.1, from coordinate 21,527,506 downwards.
TTTTCAATTATATTACGTAACTTTTTAATTTTTTTTACGGGAAGAAAAAGTTGGGGGGCATAAGTTGATTATTTTTACCTAAAGAAAATGCCTGAATATTTTGGGATCTTTCTGAAGTAGAAAAAAATAAAAATCTAGGGAAATTCTTGATCAAAATTATTTTTGTCTAAGAAATTCTGTTCTTTGAAGAAAAATAAGCGACTTCTGGCTCTTGGCTTTTTTCCCTAAAACGTTTTTTTCACACTAAACTAATTAATAAAATTCTATGAATTCTTTTTTTTTCAGAATACATTAAGGAATAGATTTACTTCAGTTTTCCTCTTCTGATTTTCAAATATTGCTTATTATATCTGGGATATAATCATGAATATTGCTTATATTATATAGGAGGAATATTATAGTTCACTGTTACGTTTGTGACACGACTACTTCTTCGCCGTTTTATGGTGCCTCTGAATGTTGAGATAAATGCAGCTAAAAAGAAATCGCTATTAATAGACGTACAGATGCTGAAAGACCACCTTTGATAATTGATGATGGAACTCGAATCTGTAATAACTGCAATATTGGAATCGTAGAACCAAGAATTTCCCTAGATTTTTATTTTTTTCTACTTCACAAAGATCCCAAAATATTCAGGCATATTCTTTAGGTAAAAATAATCAACTCATGCCCCTCCAATTTCTTCTTCAAAGTGCTTCCTTTTCCCGTAAAAAAATTACAAAAAATAATAATTTTTTTGTTAATTTTTTTCCTGGAGAAGGAAGCACTTTGAAAAAAAACACCAAGAAACATGTTTATCTTTCTTCAAAAACTGAGCCTGAATATTTTCAGAATTTTTATGGAACATTTAAGCAGACCTTCGCAGATGTTCAGTTTCAATCGCCTCTAGATAAAAAAATCGAATTCGGTCGGACTGGTGGTCAAAAAGAATTTTAATCAGGGGGGCCCAGGAGAACATTTTCCCCAAGTTTCAGAACACTCGACTGAAACCCATTTTTACTATAAAAAACTGCGGGTTCCTTTTGAAAAAAAGCGAATTTCAAGTTGAAACTTGGCAGGGTGGCACATTATATATCCAAGATTACGTGAAAAAAATTTTGTGGCTCCAGATCTCGCCATATTATTACAATTTTTTTTAAATTTGTTGGGCCCAAATTCGCAAAACGTTTGTGCCATGTCTGAAATTGCCACCCTGCTTTCTTAAACACCCAAATATTATGGAAAAACAAATTTCAGAAAAATAGGACATCGCTAGTTCAAATTCTGACAAGATAATTCAGCGCTGCCGAGAGGCAGGTATCGTCCAGTCAAATGAGGGGAAAAATGAAAAGTGGTGATCAAGACGAACAAGACACGACCCCCCTTCGTTTTTGGGGCCTCTGAATCGATTGGGATAGATCTCAACCCTCCCCCGCCCCTAGATTCACACCTGTTGGCTAAAAATCACCACCAAAACGCGTTTTCGAGCTAATACATAGTGCGACTCTTGTTTGTTTACAGTTGAGTTAATTTCAAATATTTCAATGCAAAAAATACATAAATGTTTCATATCTTTTTTGAGTGTAATTAATGAGGTCAAAGACACATTTTTACAAAAATCAACAGGACAATCGTGGACTATTTTCAGTAATTCTGAATCCGTACTGTGAAATTTCGTACGATAATCCGCTTAAATATTAAAGAAACCATTGTTCATTTAAATCAAATTTAGATCACATAAATAAAACTCAAAATTCCTATTTAAAACCTCAAAAACTTCAAAAGTGAATAATATGGATTTATTTAATAACTTTAATAGGTAATCAAGTAAGTTTTGAAAACAAATGCTAGCTTTTGACGTATCGATGTCTATAATACAAATTTTTCTGTTGCTGTTGATCATTTAAAACGTGCTTACTAAAGAAGAAAAAATTGAAATTAATTTAATTCACGGTGAAAATAGAACAAATAGGGACACAGCTGATATTTTTAATCGAATATATCCCCAAAAGTTTGTTTCTCATTCAACAGTTGGACGTATTTTCGAAAAATTCAAAACAACCGGCTCAGTTGGTATTAGTCATATTAATCATATTTTTTTATTGAAAAAAGGCGCGGTTTTTGGCCGATCAGGCTGACATCATGGGTGTCAAACCATGTTTCGTCAAGATAAATTATGTCTCTATTTGCATCTTGGTATTCTTTTATTTTACGCAGGAACTCGTGTCGATGATCAACGATGCGTGCTGATTCTATAAGTACCATTCGTTTGTCCAATTTTTTGAACCTGAAACCGCAATCGAGCAAAACGTTTCGCAAAATATCTAATGATTTATAGTTATAATCTGGATAGTCGCGTAACTTATACCTAATCATTTCTAATGTGAGCACCCTCTGTTCATTGTAAAAGTCATACTCAAATCGACGAATGACATCTTTGGACGCGAAGTTTTTTAAAGTTTTTGCCCAACTCTTTTCCGTTCTGTTAAATGATCAATTACATCCCCGGCTCTAATAACCTTATAAATTATAGTACGGTTAAATTTGGTTAATTCACAAATCCTTTTCACAATTTGATTATATGAAGAATCAATATTTTCTGCTTTTAACCACGAGTAAATATTCAAAATAACCCTTTGAGTTTGAACGTGTAAGTCTTTATTTTCAAATTCCGCTTGTATAACCTCTGTATCAAAATCGTCCGTTTTGTTGTCACTACTATCGAAAGGCCTCCAAAATGCCATTTTAAACAATTAATTGCAAAAAATCACTCAAACACAGTAATAAAACTAATAATTTGTTCAAATATTCAGTAGAATTAAGTAATTTATAACATTGCCTGGCTGTACTGCACTGCCTCGTACGGATCATACTGTTACGTTTATTCACCTTTTGGTAAACACCCTGTATGAATCCGTGGGTTCCAAATAATTTCAACAAGAGATAAACACCACTAACACTTTATTCAATAATTTACTGACTATACAATACTTCAAACATTCAAAATAACCTTTATACTCTTATTTAACCTCGCTTTTTACCGAACGTGTCACTTCTCAAATAAACTTCCCCTTCCGCGCTGGTAATCGCGCCTTATATACTCTGAAATTACCTCTAGATTGAACCAGAATCTTCTTCCACCACACTCTAGAAAAGTCCTTGGCTCTTTCTAGAGTCTTTCCAGTCACTATCAGTAGGCATAGGCGTATCATCTCCAGTTCCAAGGGGGTGTAATTCATAACAATACGATACAAATAGTTCATATGTATTTTTTGTTTTATATATTATAGCATGCAAAAACTCTGAACAAGGTTGGTGTTAACAAATCAAATTCGGTAAGCATCTAATCCCACCTATATTTCTATGTGACAGGCGGATCAAGTCCACGTGGACTGTAGACAAGGAGTGGTGTATATAAATCTGTAAAATTCTGTGTTCTCTCATTCAATGTGAAGCTATATATTGACAATACCCCGTAAGATCCCCTAGTTCCGTGCTGCTCCAATTGAGTTCGTAAATACTGTTATGAATTACAGCCCCTTGGAACTGGAGATGATACGTCTATGCCTACTAATAGTGACTGGAAAGACTCTAGAAAGAGCCAAGGACTTTTCTAGAGTGTGGTGGAAGAAGATTCTGGTTCAATCTAGAGGTAATTTCAGAGTATATAAGGCGCGATTACCAGCGCGGAAGAAGTTTTATTAAGAAGGCAGTTTATAAAAGTGAACAAGTTGAAAAGTGAAAAGTGAGATTAAAAAAATATTAAGTAAACAAGTATTGTACAGTCAGTAAATTGTTAAATAAATAAAGTGTTAGTGGTGTTTATCTCTTGTTGAAATTATTTAGAACCCACGGATTCACACAGGGTGTTTCCTAAAAGGTGAATAAACGTAACAATACTTATCTCGATAGAAAATAACTTGATTATTCTAGAAAATACAAATTACGATTTTATTATTCTGATTTTGCTTGCTGCCCTGAAAATCTGCAGCTTTACACGCGTGCGTAATTGGAGGGTAACTGTCGCTAAGCCGAAAATGCCGACCTTACAATTCTGGCGCCCTGGGCGGTCTCCCACTATGCCCACCGCCTGGAGCGGCCCCTGTCATCTGCGCAGCTATGGAAAAGAGCTCCTAGGATAAATTGGGGGCTAAGATCCATAGTATGGATGAATTTTCACACTTCTCTCTTAGGTTTCGATGGACCGTATTAAATCGAATTTACATCAACTGGAACATGTAGCGGACAGTGGCGTGCCTGTCTAATTTTTCTCTTCGGTTGATGGGGTCAAAAAATGAGGAGGGTTAACGAAAATACGATACTTTAGAGTCACTTTTGGAGACATAATTCTTGTAGAATCGAGCTATTATAGTACGGTGGGTTGCTCAACTAATTCGCACCAAGTGCTTCTAGACCCGCGTGTTTAAAGCCTGTCTACTTCTATATTCGTCCTTGTCCCAGAGGCGTAAAGAAAGATGGAGAAAACTATGGCGGTAGTAAGTCAATATTTGTTAGTTTCGTGAATTTCTGCTACACGTCTTGATTATTTAGCAAGTTGCCGGTTTTGCCACCTGTTCCCTTTACTGAATCTCACATTCATAGTTTCCCCAACGCTCCCCAAGGCTCCCCAACGCAAAAAGTTTCGGCATATTTAAGAAAACGTAATCTGAATATTGCTTATAAGACAAATAATTCATTAGGAAAATACATTAAAAATAATAAAGACAAAACCCAAAAACACTATAAATCAGGAGTCTATAAGTTGACTTGCGGTTCTTGCCCTGGAGTATATATTGGTCAAACAGGTAGATGTTTCAAGAAACGTCATTATGAGCACAAAAATAGTTACATTAAGAACAAAACTGACTCTACATATGCAAATCATTTATTAGAAGAAAAACATTCCTTTACGGATGATTTCGAAATTTTACACGTAGAGAGTAAAGGATTGAGATTAGATTTATTGGAATGTTTAAAAATTAATAAATATAAACGTTTGGATAATTTGTTAAATGATAAAACCGAGATAAATCATTCACCACTACTTAACATTACTTGGAAATGATTTGTATAGGTAGTATAGTTTTTCTAAATTTATTCCAAATTTAATATTTTGCCCTTTTGCTCTACGCGAGGTTTCTTAGGTATCTTTTGTTATTATCCTAATTACTTTTATAATATGAAATCCGTTAATATTATTCTGAAAATGTTTTTATTTAGGTATCCCTTCTTTTTTGTTATAATAATTACTTTCATTGTCAAAGATTCAGTATTTAAGGAGATAGTTTATAGATTGAAATTTCGCTAAAGACGTACATGAAGGCATTGTCTATTGACTAAATTTTGGGAGCGGGTGGGCTAGTTGGAAGCACGAGAGAATACTCGAACGGCCGGTCATCTTTGGGCCGATCTGATCCAGCGCCTTTAAAAAATGGATTAACTTTTATATTTGTTTTCAACAGATACAGGGTGTAATCAATTTCATGTCATTAAAAAAAAAACTGGTAATGGGGACCGACTAGACAAACAAAAAACCTTTATGACTTTTCCCTCTAGGGGCACATTGAAAAAAACTGATCTGGGTTAACATATTTAATATTATGGTAGACAACCATTGAGAACTACTGCTTTTCTTGGTCGATGGACTTGTACTTCCCAATTATACAACTTTTAAATTGTCATAAAAAAGTGCTGGCCGGCACACGCGGTGTCAAAGGATCATCGACCGCCTTTGATGTACCACCTCAACTGACCATCCGATGAAGCCGATGTTAGGCGAAACGATCATCATGGTTCTTAATAAATTATTGTGAAAATCAAACCACGGTGTTCTCGTTAAATTTAAGTTTCATAGTTTCCAATATTGTCAACAGGGGCTTCACGGTACACCATCTGTAACCAATCATAATTTTCGCTTTGTTGTTATTTACACTTAAATCAGTTAAATCATAATCAGAGCGTATTACTTGAAGCCTCGTCATCCTCGCTTGCTACAACTAAGGTGGTATAATTTGAAAATCTCAAGGTAGAAATCTTCGTTCCGCATGTAGCTATTCCATCTTGACAATCCTCTAGCACACATTCCATCATGCGTTAACTATAGATGCTAAAGATAAATGGTCACAGAATACCGCCCTGTCTGACGCTTTAGTAAATTTTACTTCTTTCGGAATTAGTGTTGTTCGCTTTCACCATAGCAAAGTTTTCTTCATTTAATAGACGAATATTAAGCACCAGCGTTTGGGTACCATTATCTCCAATAATACAGTTCACAGTTTCTTCTATTCCACATCGTCAAAAGCTCTACGGTAGCCCACTAAACAAAGGTACAAAAGTGTCTAATATCTTCTTCTTTTCTTCTCTGCATTCGCCTTCTAGTTCCGCGCCCATTAAAAAATCCTGCCCGCTGAACAGATATTTGCCAAGACAGATAATGCCGAAGTCTAAATTGAAGAATATGCTGCATTATTTTATTGACGTGTAATATTAATGCTATCATCTCTAATTATCACAGATATGCGTCGCTCTCTTCCTTTTCATGTAGTAGTACGAAGATTGAGGTTCTCCAGGCATCAAACCAGTTTGCTGTCTGACATATTTTTTAGCATATTGTGTAAAGGAGTTTTATTCCATTTTCACCAACTAACTTAAGCCGCTCGGAAGTGATATTGCCGATCCCAGTTTTCCAGTTTCTAGTTTTTGTAAGCTGCGGCCACTTTTGATTTCAAATTTTCTATTAATACAATCAAAAGCAAGAAGCATTTACATCATGAACATACAAATGTCACTAAAGACGTACATGAAGGCACTGTCTATTGACTAAATTTTGGGAGTGGGTGGGCTAGTTGGAAGCACGGGAGAATACCCGAAGGGCCGGTCATCTTTGGGCAGATCTGATCCAGCGCCTTTAAAAAATGGATTAACTTTCATATTTGTTTTCAACAGATACAGGGTGTAATCAGTTTCATGTCATTAAAAAAACTGGTAATGGGGACCGACTAGACAAAAACCTTTATGACTTTTCCCTCTAGGGGCACTTTGAAAAAACTGATCTGGGTTAACATATTTAATATTATGGTAGACAACTATTGAGAACCACTGCTTTTCTTGGTCGATGGACTTGTACTTCTCAATTATACAACTTTTAAATTGTCATAAAAAAGTGCTCGCCAGCACACCCGGTGTCGAAGGATCATCGACCGCCTTTGATGGACCGCCTCAACTGAACTGAGACAAATATAAAGAGGTAAATAATTCGTTCTCTCTTCGTGCACAATTGCAAGCAAATAATGGCCATAGAGGTTAAAACAGAGCATTTCTTTACATGTGTGTTTTTTAATTTGGAACAAAATATTGGATTGTTTATAATTTAGAAAATTTAAATGTGGTTTATTAACATTTGTAACATAAATGAGTGTCCTGGATTAAAAGCTTACTACCTACCTAAATGATTTAAAATCTCTGCATCTGCATCAATACACAGTTCGGTACGTCGAATTAAGTACATACGCACTTCAACACTAAACACTAAACTATCAACTAACGTTGTCAATAAAGAAAAATAAAATAAAAACTTGGTACAAAAGCTAAAAAGGAATACAAAAAGAACGAATAAGTAAGTTGTGTCTGTACGTAATCAAGAATTTGACAACTTGAACGGTGTCAATAAAATAAATCTTAACTATAAATACACAATGACGCGAAATTCAAAAATAACAAAAACAACGAACAACGTTGGACGTGTGTACATAACGAAACACGGAGAGTAACTAAAATATTGCACAAGGGAGAGTTAGAGTATAGTTTTCTTCAGATCAGAACTAGATCTAAACCTACCTCAATATTCCAGCAGTTCTTAAAAAATTTTATTGAAAATTTGCGAAATTTTTGTTTATTTTTTTTCTCCAAAACTGTGAGCTTTATATAAGGTTTTTTTGTTTGTCTTGTCGTTCCCTACCACCAGTTTTTTTTAATGACATGAAACAAATTACACCCTGTATAAACAAATCGTGCATTATAGAATCTGAGGAAATAAATATATTACTATAGCAAAAACTACTCGTAATTATTTCAAACTTTTACTAGAAACTTATTATGATAAGTACAGAAACATACCTATATCTTTCTAAACAAAATACTTTGCTGGCTATACGCCACGAACAACATTGCATTATAAGAAAGAAATATGCACATTACGTACAGCGTAATGCAGCAATAATGTATTACCAAGTATACCAACCTTTTTTGCCACTGTAACAAAAACCGATGTACATATCAAAATAGTTCAAAAGATCGCGTGTCTGCAAATAAATGACAATAAACCAAGGAAATCTTGTCGGGCCGCCTATGTCCACAACTATGAAACTAGCATGAAAATTAATTGTCCAAACCATTACATATACCTACATTTAGTCCAATGAATACACGCGTGCATAAACCATGTGAAATCAATTAACGGTATAACCGTATAACCAATTGCGAAGGTTACTAACACGCGTCAAAATAAACGTTTAAACTGGAATAGACAAGGCCTAGGATTTAATGTTTTCTTTGAGATTGGTGTGTGATCGGTGAAATTAAAATTCATGGTTTTAGGGCTGCAAGCCATAATCGTTTGAAGAATGCATATGTAAGTTTAATGTAACTTACTATTGTTTGTGTGTAAGTTTTACATAAATAGGTCTGCCATTTCAAGTGGGGTTTGAGATCAATATACCAATACGATAGATATCAGTGCAATAAAAAATAATTTAATTGTATTTAAGTAGGTATTAATATATGTATAAGTAATATCTAATGGATACTGGTCCATATGTACTTGATATACACGTATGTAGAATGATTTAAATTAAGTATATTTAAACGTTGTAAAACACAGTTTTCTCCTGACTGTATATTATGAAATAAAAAACATGTCCTACGTAATCTATGAAAAATCATTACTTCTTTAACTGTTTGCGAAATTTCATAAAATCCGTACCTACTCTACTGTAACTATAAACACAGAACAAAAATCACGTTAACGCAAAATGGATAACCTAAAACTGTTCATAACTGATGCATTATGTATCAAAAAATCACTATCTTGGCCACCACGACAAAGTTCTGGACAATGTGAAATACTACTATGGTGTAGTATGTCCTATATTTTATTATACAAAGTATCATAAATGCATATTGCCAGACAGACGAATAATAGGGAACGGTGGGGGTTCTGCAAAAAACTCATTTACTGTCTATAATAAGATCCTCTGCGTTAAGACGTACGTTAAATGCGTTCGACTGGTGCGGGGGCGAACGGTTTTGTTCGAAATAATGGTACACGTTGGCAGGCGTTACACTGAACGTATCCGACAGCAACACCGATACACCGGTGTCGCCGACACCTGCTGAGACTTTCGAATATCAGTAGCACTTAATTTCCTTAAAGATACGAGTAGTCACATTTTTCTCCAGCTATCCTGCTTGGTGGAACGCACCTTATTCGACGGCTTCGGACGGAGATCTGCGTCCAGCGTGAGAGTGAAGATATGCCATGTTTTCGCGATAATCGATTTTTTGTCAAAATGAACACTGCAGAGAATAATTTTTAACGTTTAAAAAAATTCGGGGCATGGTGTTTTGAGAGTGAGACAATACGGCCAGTCGCTGTTATCTCTCCTGAGTTCGAAGTGTTTGAAGTAAATATTATTTTCAGTAGTTTATTTTTGATTGATTGATTGACTTGCCTGCATAAGGTACCATGTGACAATGATTAATAAACCAATAAATAAATCAATAAATAGAATATTTTTCGTCCGTTGCATTCATCGTTTCATCCTTCTTAGAAACAGCCCATTCATCTTCACTGAAAAGATAGCTTCAATGTGCACAACCTATACTATATTTCCAATTATTTGTATCAGTTTTTCAAGTTGTTTATATACGCTTTCTGATGGTGCCACGTTCTACCGATATCACTTTATCAAATATCAAATATACGAAATAGCCAGACTTCTGCTAATTTATATCAATCAATGTAGAATGGTCCACGATTCAATTCAACACAATTTCGCACGATTTCTCACAGTTTTAACCGGGTTTATTCGAGATTTCGTAGGAGCTACACTGGCGTAACTGCCTCGGCGCCATCGGAACCTCTCAGTCCCTTCAATATTCAGTAGTGTCTATTTTGACAACAAATTGCTTATCGCGAGAACATGAAAAATGTGCCTAATCTTATCTTTCACAAAATTTAATGGCTACAAAATTGTTCTCTTGAAACTTCCGCGAGTTTCGCGTTGTTTGCGAGGTGTTAGCATCGGAAGCCACTTCAGAATTAAGCAAATTTTCATTTTTTTTACTCTCTCAGTTTTTGGAACAAATAACCAAGAAATTTTTATGTGGAATAGTATATTCTACAACAAGTTCTGGAATGTCCCATATTCCACACGAGCGAAAAATTTGTAGTTAGAGCCTAAGGCGAGGACTACGGTTTGCGAGTGTAGGATATACCGTTCCAAACGTGTTGTAGACTATGCTTTCTCTAACAACATTTTGAAAGAAATTATACACAAAAACTTCAAAACGGTTTAAAACGTCAAATGCGAGCTAGACGTATCTATAGCAACCAAACCACTAACAGCCGGTTTTACAATCGCAAGTTAACTTTCATGTTAGTTGACTTTTACTTGCAGGTTAACTATAACTTTACCGACACATGCGTTTTTCAATATAAAGTTAAGTGATGATTTGTAAACGAGAGGTTGTGAATAAAATTTGTAATGTTGGTATTGGAAAAATGAGTAATATACATAAAATGTATGAATTTTGGTCCAAAGTCACGTCACCTGCTATCAAATATAAATGTCAGAAGCAATTTATGAGTTAGTGGTCTATTACTAAGTAAGTAGGTAGTATTTAGTCTCGATCTATTTAAAGAATCTCTTCCATCGTATTCTTCGAAAAAGTTAGGTCTATACAGGATTATCTTGGCTATTCATCACTGCTATATGCATTTACTTCGCACATATGCATTTTAGGCAAAATATCAAAAAATTATTTTGTGACAGTTATTTTATAGGTTATAAATTGCCAGTAAACTGCCAACTTCTGGTTTACCCACACCTCATCTGCCAGTAAAGTTAACTACTAGATAACTACCACATCGAAGATGACCAGATATTGTAAAACCCAATTTCTATAATAACCTGAAAGTTAACTCTGACTGGAAGTTAACTAGCGATTGTAAAACCGGCTGTAAGTGTGGCTAAACGGCTTCTGGTTTGTCGGAAGCTGTTATTATACCATAACAGTGTGTCGGATTTACACTGATTCCGACACAATTTTTAGTTGTGGAATTTGTACTTTCCGAAATAGCGTTAGAGAGAGATTATGTCTAGTCTGAAGCCCCGACTACAATCCTAAGTGCCGTCAAAACTCAGATCGAAGAAAGTCTGGGGACTCAACTGCATCATCTGCATATGCAGAAGGTCTGGGCGGCCTACGGTACGTCCTTATACAAGGTTTAGCCCAGCAGCGTTGCGATTGGAATAAATAGCGATACTCTTGCTAGTCTCTGCCATCACAAACAAAAATTTGGCGTGAATCGTCACATACCTTTTATATACATATATCGCAAATAATTTACACTGTTTCTTAATTTGTGATTGATCTAGAAGTGGTAGTTGTTTCTGTATGTTTAAAGAAAAATGTACAACTTAATTTAGGGCCAAAGTTATCCGTGAGTATCTCAATTTAGTCACAATATTTTTGCTTTTTATCAACTCGCTGTTGGGGAGATCGAATAAGACAAAGTTAACTTTAACGTTTGATTTGAAGAAATTAGTTTCAACAGCAATTGCTATTTGAATCTTTGATATTTCAATAAGTATTTTAAAATAGCATAAGCGTATTGTTCAAATATTAACAGTATAACACATTGGTGTATCTAACCGAGAATATCATTAAAACAAATTTTTAAAGGACTAATTTAAATTTACACAAGCTCATTATTGCATAATGAAGTTGGCTTCATTTGCATACGTACACAGCACTTCAATAACAATTATACGCATCTCTAATGTGCTATTATTGACACGCAGAACTACTTTCCTTGTGTAAAATCTTGGAAATATAATATGTAGAATAGATCTTGAGTCTCCATTTTCTAGTGCAACAGGAAACGAGTAATCACTACGCTGTGTTCTTGGAGCATCACATTCATCAACATAAATAAATAACTACGTTCTAAATATATAACCGGCACTGTACAAATAATTGAAAAGTAAATAACAATTTGCTATAAATAGATATATGCTTTATATGGTTATGTACTTAAAGGTCAAATTAATATGTATATTAAATGTTTAACGGCTTGAATGCATTAGTTATATTAAAAAATACTATTCGAAAATGATTAAAATAATTGGGCATAAACGCGTTATTCGTTAAACCCGTCTATCAATTTCATATGGACTAAGTATACATATATTTTTCCTGCCTTTGCGTTGACTTACTGACTTCCAATTGCACCTAGAAAAGAAAGCTGAATACTCGTGTGAAGACTTAACTTTGTCAGTGACAAACCGTTTTCATTAATTAAAAAACTGCTTGAATAACTGCCTTATCACAATAAACTCTTATTGTATTATGTTCAAATGATACTTATTTTATTGAGTCACAAGCTGAAAATTAATATTGGTTCCTGATTCCCATGGAAGATAAAATTGTTGCAAAATTAAAAAAAAAAATTTTCACCCCCTATTCATTTAATAACGCCATGACGCCCTGGACCACATACAGTGTGAACCTAAAAAAACGCACAAAATTCATATCTTTGGTATGTGTCATCTGTCAAAAGAATCCTCGAACAGGTCGATTTTAGTTTTGTAAATGTTACATTTCGTCACTTTACCAAAATTTATGACGTCATTGGTTTTTTGAGTTATGACGTCATCGTACCTGTTTTTTAATAGAAACAGACATATTTAATTTTGTCTGTATTTTAAATCATATCTTATGTAAAATTATTGTAAATAATACGTTCAATGTACATAATTATACAAATGTATGTAAGGGTTTATATTTAAATGAAATTTATATACATATATATATGTTAATGTACCTACCGTTTATACATTTTATCTGTTTTTTGACTCAACTGTTTGTTACCTATATGTATCATGTATGACTTACCTTATCCATACTTTGTAATGGTAACAAAGGTGAATAAAATTTATTATTATTATTATTATTATTACCTAAGCCATTATTTTGGAAAAAAATTTTTTTATTGATTGATACCTTACATAAGTAATTGTGAGAAAAAAATCATCTCCATTGCTCAAATTGCGACCCTCCAACTATTTGGCATTGACCAAGACGGGTGTAGACACTTTGCACGCTGTTCTGAATCATCTCATGGGCAATTCGTCTCATCTCCAAGCCAATTCTGTCTTTCAATTCTTCTATGGTATCCGGTCTGTTAAAATACACCCTTGACTTTAAGTAACCCCAAAGAAAAAAGTCTAAGGGGGTTAAATCCGGTGAACGCGTGGCCACTCAATCGGACCTCGACGACCTATCCACCTTCCAGTAAAAGTGTCATCTAAAAACTGACGCACTGCTATCTCAAAATGAGGTGGGGCCCCGTCTTGCTGAAACCAGACGTTTTCAGCAGGAATATCTTCATCTTTATTGTTCGGAAACATAACTGCTAAGGCTGGCACACACGCCCACACGTTTACTTTGCCTCGTCGCTGTGTATGGGCTTCTTGAGTCCAATGAGTCATGCCGATGTACAGTCCCCTTGAAAGAAAATGTAGCTTCATCAGAAAAAATAATGTTCTTTAAAAAATTTGATTTTTCATCGCACAAGGTCATCAACTGTTCACGGAACTGTAAGCGCCGATCTGGATCGGCCTCATTCAATTCGTGGATTAATTGCACTTTGTATGGATGGTATTTTTCTTTTTTCACCCGACGTACAACAGAAGTTTGTCTCCCGTTATGACTTAAAGCCAGATGCCTTGTCGAAAGATGGTGGTTTTCCTCACTTTCTAGAAGAATATTTAATTTGGTTTCGTTGCTTGTGTTAGGGCGACCAGATCGAGAGAGGTCAGCTACACTGCCAGATTCATCATATCTAGCCACCAATCTACTTACAGTGGATCTAGAAATTTGCATTTCGGGATACCTGGCATTGAAAACATCACATGCTTCTTGATGAGTTCTCAGCCTATCACCATATCCAACCATCATCAAAAGTTCTACGCGTTCTCTTTCACTTAAACGTGGCGTTGTATTCACTAGTTTTACACCGTCTCAGAAGTGTCACAAAACTGAGATTCCACACGTGCCAGGAATAAAAAAGTTATCGATACTTTACACAAAAAGGCCTGTATCTCTCTGTTGTTAAGGTGAATGTTTATTATTTTCTTTGTTTTGTTTTTAAGTCAAATCTTTTCATGCTAATTACATCGAAAACGTAGGCAACAAGATTTATTAGTCCATAAGGAAGTGGAACATTACTCGTGAATTTGCGGAAGGTAAGCTATTTAATAATTGGGAAGAAAACTATATTAGTTTTTGATTTTCACTTTATTTCTTGTCAACATGACAATTGTTTCGCCACACAGTGGCTTCTTCAGATATTGAGTACTGGTATACTAATTTTACAATGCACAAACTATATGGTTTTATACAATTTTGATGTAATCCTAATCTTAATTGCTAAGCGGAAAAGTACAATATAATTTTAATTACTAAATGGAAAGGTACATAATATATTTCTAGGAAATTTATTGAATCTAATTTTAATAGTCTAAGTAAATAAATTTAGTAAGGGAGATGAATTTGTTTCAATTTGGTCATTTAATAAAATATCAGACGACTTTAGTTTATTTATTTCTAGAGATTCTAGTAAATCGAGTTTTAACCCTTTTTTCTCGGTGTGTAAAATTTTAAACTCTTCGTTGAACACGTGACCTACTTCTATTAGGTGGTTAGCATAAGTTGAGTCTGTTTTATTAGTGATGTAACTTCTTTTATGTTCTGACAACCGTTTACCAAAATTTCTTCCTGTTTGTCTAATATAAGTATACCTTAGGACAAGCACCACAAGTCAACTTATAGACGCCTGATTTATTTTCTGATGAAATTTTGTCTTTTGCATTTTTTAAATGTTTTCCTATTGTGTTATTAGTTTTGAAAGCTACATTAATATCACGTTTTTTTTTTAAAAGAGGAAGTTTTTTCTGTTGGGTAGCCAATGTAAGTGAGAACTTTGAAACTATTATTTTGATCTTTTATTGTTGGATATACTTCTTTAATGGCTTTATTAAAAGATTTTTTCACAATGATATTGTCTATTACTTCTGGGTTGTAACCATTGTTGAATGCAATTTGTTTTATTATTTGTAGTTCTTTGATATAATTTTCTTCTGATAAGGGGACAGTCAAAAGCCTGTGTATCATGCTGTTGTATGCTGCTATTTTGTGTTGGCGAGGATGTGCTGAGGTGTTGTGAATTGTTATGTCAGTGTGGGATGGTTTATGAAAAATTGAGAAATCATGTTTTTTATTGAGTCTTGTAATAGTCAAATCTAGAAAGTTAATAGCGTTTTCGGTTTCAGTTTCGAGAGTAAATTTAATTTTAGGGTGGAGTGAGTTTAGTACGCTATTTGTAAATAAAATGTAATTTTTCCAAAAGAGTGGCTCAGGTAATATCATTTTTTTTATGTACCACCAAACAGTAAACAAAAATGTCTGTTTCCATTAAAAAAAATTACGATGGCGTCATAACTCAAATTTTAGTATAGTGACAAAATGTAGCATTTTTTTGAAAAATGACACGTACCAAAGATATGAATTTTGTGCGTTTCTTTAGGTTCAGACTGTATATTTTAGCTCCTGGATTCGGCTCATTTACATTTAGAATTTATTATTTATTTTTTTACACTATGAAATAATTCTCCAATCTTATTCCAAAAAATATATGTTGTTACTTAGGATATAAACATATCACAGAAAAAAAAACAGTGGTATTCCATGAAATAGTTCATAAAGTAAAAATTGTTGCAAAATTAGCATAATTTTTTTACCCCCTAGTCATTTAATTTATTGAGTATCAAATTTTTATCATCGATATAATGCCCTGGACCGGATTCGGCGCATTCACATTCCGAGTTTCATTTTTCAACATTCTCTCATAATTTTCGTAAAATATATTTTTTTCAAGTTGAAATTTGGGGTAAATTATGCTCGTATGGGTAGGAACTTACCTCCCAAATATGAACCAAATCCAAGCCGGGGCAGCCAACCCATGCTTATCCGGCTATGCACTTTCTTTTCTATTTTGCTGTGATATAAGTTCGTAAAGTATTGTTACGTTTATTCACCTTTTGGTAATCACCCTGTGTGAATCCGTGGGTTCTAAATAATTTCAACAAGAGATAAACACCACTAACACTTTATTCAATAATTTACTGACTATACAATACTTCAAACATTCAAAATTACCTTTGCACTCTTACTTCATCTCACTTTTTACCGAACGTCACTTCTATAATAAACTTCTTCTTTAATAAACTTCTCCTTCCGCGCTGGTAATCGCGCCTTATATACTCTGAAATTACCTCTAGATTGAACCAGAATCTTCTTTCACCACACTCTAGAAAAGTCCTTGGCTCTTTCTAGGGTCTTTCCAGTCACTATCAGTAGGCATAGGCGTATCATTTCCAGTTCCAAGGGGGTGTAATTCATAACAGTATATTAACACTAGATGTATAATAAGTTGTACAAAACACTGCTTTATATACAGTGTATCTGTTTTAAGTGAGCCACTCTATATATTTCCGTTGCTATTTAAGATATCGAAATGTTTTCGTACTAGACCTAAACCTCATTGGAAGGTATTCTGCGGTAAAAACAAATTGTCAATCCAAAGCTTACTTTGTGAAGTAGAAAATTTAAAAAGTGTAAATTTTTAAACGTCTGCAACTCTGCTATTTGACGAGATATTACAAAAAATGCAAATAGCAAAGTTACAGACGTTTAACAATTTGCACTTTTTCAATTTTTTGCCTGTAAGTTGTAAAGTAAGCCTTGAATTGACAATTTGTTTCTATCTCAGGATAATCTTTCTACGAAGACGTAGAAGGGCCACTGATTTTTAAAAATTATTGTTCCGAGTTGATTCTCGGAATTCCGACTTTAAAGTCGGAATTCCGACGTTAATCTCGGAATTCTAGCTTTAATCTCGAAATTCCGACTTTAATTTCAAAATGCCGAGTTTAATCTCGGAATTCCGACTTTAGTGTCGGAATTATGATTCAATTAGTGAACATAGTGTAGCTATGAAGTTGATCATTTGTAATTATCACTATTTACCGAATATTATTATGAATCTACATTAAAGAGCTTCTATTTGAGTTCAAAATGTACAACTCATTTTAAAGACATAAGGAATACAAAAAACGACATAAAATCACTGACCCTGATAGCTTACACATGGTTAGTCAATAGTACATGGATGGTTAGTTATTTTCTGAAGCGTTTGAAAGAAACATGGTTCTGATAATTAGTCTATTAAATATTATGGGAGAGTGGTAATAAATATAAACTAGCTAACCACTACACTCTTCGCCGATTTACTGCACTTTTTACATAATTGTTGCACATTCTATTGGATCCTCCTCGCAGATTTTTTGTAAATAATATCAGTTTTAGACATTTTTTGTTTAATAACAAAAATTTGCTTTTTTTCAAATTAAAATAATAACTTTTTTCTTTATTGTTCAATTTAGTTCAAAGACCATTGTCTGTGTTATAGTACTACCTCGTGGTGGCCTTGACTTTACCTTGACGAGATCGTGTCAAGGTCATTTAGAGGGCGATTGAAATTTTTCAGTAGAAACGTCTAAAGTCAACTTTGATATTAAACATTTTCGCTATCAGCTATAACTTCGAAATTATTCGTGTCGCTACCTTCAATTGGTGTTTAATGGCATATTCAATTTCTCATATGTCGGCAATAAGAGGTATGTCCAATTCTAAACTTTCAGAGGATTAATGTCTCATAATAACAAGCCTATGTTACCAAATTCATACCAAGTCCATATTTAAGCACCTCCAAACGGGCTGTTTTTGGGATAACATGATTTCATAAATAAATTGTACAATGACCTTGACTTAAATAAAAAATATTTCGATCTATTCATGGATCCGAGTAAATTTTTGACTTGGTCAACCACGCTTTTCTTATGGAGAAACTTAACAAATATTATCTTAGGGGTAAAATTGGTAACTGGACTAACTCTTACTTATCGGGCAGGAAACAAGTAGTAGAGATTAACGGAATTAGGTCACACGAACAATACGTTAAGATAGGTGTGCCACAAGGGTCCGTTCTAAGACCCCTGTTATTTTTAAAATTCATTAATGACTTGCTATTTTTGAAGCTAAAACTCTAATAATGCTTGCAAATGATAATAATTACTTATGCATAGACCCTAAAATCAAGGACGCGCTAATAATATTGCAGACTATGTAAGAAAAAATTTCAATAAATAAGTTAACTTACAATTAATGTGAGTACGCCAAGTCCGTTATTGATACATTTAACCCTTTGGGAAGTAGTAGTACATTTTAAGACTGTTTAAACTCCAGAAAAGAATAGTTAGAACAATCGTGGGTGCTTCAAGATTGCAATCAAGTGTAGAACCATTTTAAGACTTAAAGTTTATTAATGTCTATTTATATACGAAATTCTCCTTTGTCAAGAGTAATTACCAAATTTTTTTATCAAACAACTGTTTTCACGACAACAAACCAGGTTTAATATGAATTTAACTACCCCTTCATATAATTTAAAGTGATTTGAAAATGGCCCAACTTATACGGTAAATAAATGTTTTGATAAACTGCCTCTTGAAATAAAAAATATTGCCAATATAAAAATATATGAAAAACAAATCTTTGATTTTCTGTTGGAACGTAATTTTTATAGCGTTGAAGAATTTTTAAACTAATGTGTATGTGTTAAATTAATGTTTTAACTTAATTTGTTTCTTAAAATTATGTAATGTGTTTGTGTAAGATTATATTTTACATAGGATTTTAATATTTCATATTTATTATTGGCAAAGTGGTATCCTAGGATCCACACATTATTGACTTTTCCTATGCCAATGTAAATGGTCTCTTGGAATAAATAAATTATTATTATTATTAACTCTTTCACGTTTCTGACTATAGTTTCCAATAACTCCAATAATTCTATTTTAAAAAATTCTGTATTGAATTTTATTTTATAATATGTTATTTGTATTCTTGTCTTTCATATTGTTACCAGAATAATTTTACGATTAAAAATGCTTTTTCTTTAAATTTGAACATAATGGCTTGTAAATTTTAAGTAATAAATATCCCTCTGACGCAGGATCGAATGTTAATAAAGGCCTACATACAGGAAACATTAAAGGCCCAGATAATGCTGACAATTGAAACATAACAGAAGACAAGCACGCATTTATTTATATTTCAAAGTAACTTTTTTTTTCAGTAGTAACCGTAGAAGAAGGGCAGGCGTGTACAAAATGGACACATCAGATGGAGTCATCTTTCAGAATCATCGTCTCTTAAGCACGCTGGCGATAGGAAAGAGGTAAATACATAAAATAGTATATTACATATATTTTACCGATGTCTCAAAATTCGTTCACCTTCGGGCGGAGATTCTATGACCGATATGTCAAAATCCAATAACCTTCGAGCGGAGATTCTATGGTGACCGATATCTCATAATTCACTCACCTTCGAGGGGAGATTCTATGACAGATATTAAAATAACAGTCAGAAGCATCAAAGTTTTGGAAGTAGTAACGAATATAAATTATTAAATCAGTCGTCTAAAATTGATGATCGAAAATAAATCACAAAAAGACTATACATTTATTTTTCAAATTATAATTAAGTGTTTCTTATGGTAGGTATGTGGCTTTAGTTTGTTGGTGGAAAAAACAATTCTCGTAAGGGTAATAGCTACACTGTAGTCTTTCGAATCGACAGTTGGCTCGCAATGGGCTTGTTCAGCATTTTTTTTTTATTTCATAAATCGAAAGTACAAGTATAAATTAATGGATCTGCAAAAAATCAGAATCTTATTCGCACGTTTAGTATCTTAAAAACTATTACAAATTTCCATCTCGCGAAAATGGGGCGTGGCCAGGCGCTACGTCACTTTACGCATAGACTCGGCGATCTCAATGGGCTTGATGCTCCTTATTGGTTATAATTATAAGTGTTTTCGAAGTATTGTTTGTTTTGCTTACTACTTGACAGTAGGGGAGTACAATTTGGTGAAATGTCAAAAAATTACAATTTTCTCTCGCTCCTGCCGGAACGAATTTTCGATTTCGACCCTGCAATTTACGATTAGAATTCATCGCCGACCTTCTCCTTTCCGTAGACACATAGAACGAACTTCCACTCGACGTATTTATTTAGTTATCAGCGTTTCAAAATTCCATGTTTTTTGACTTTTCAGGTTAAATTTGAAAGATCCCAGAAGTCATTTTTCTTACGTCACTTACGTATAGTGACGTCACATATCAGCCCTCGGTTTTTGCAACTATTACCAATTTCAACTCCTTATATCTCGAGAACGGAAAAAGTTAATAATACGAAATTTTAAGTGTATAATGAGAATATCGAGTACTATATGAAAAAGTATAAAAACCATATAAAAAGAATATCATGGAACAAGCCCATTATGTCTTACGTAGCCCAGCACTAATTCTTAAAACACTGATTGACGTTTCCTCACAGAAAAACGATTAAAATATCAACAATAATACTTAGAGTAATAATGTACAAATTTTAGACAGTTCAAATTCAGACCAACAAATAGTTCTATTATATAGTTGGCCATGTATCTAGCATTTTAATTAATTCATTCAAATCATCTGAACTTGAACATTCAATATAATTGCCAATTTCTACGTAATTACTATACCCAAACAAAAGATGAAAATAATTTTTAATGTTGTGCTTAAAGACACTCATTAGTCATTACTCATTCTTTGAAAACCTAGACTGCAGGCATCTAGCCCGCCGTGATTCTCTCTTTCCTAATCAATATGCTCCGTAGCAATGTAGTATATGTCAATCTACCAATCCAAATTAATTTGGAGTTCAAAGTGTGTCGAATTCGGTGACAGACGCGTGTTTCGTGGCTCCTACAAGATCTCGAGATAAATCCGGATAAAGCGGCAACAAAACGTCGAAATTGTATTGAATTAAAGCGTATACAATTCTGCATTGACTGATATAAATTAGCACGAGTTTGACTATTTCATATAGTTGATATTTGATTAAAGTGTTTTGGTTGAATAAAGCATAAACATAAAAGAGTGTATATAAACAACCCGAGAAAGTGTACTGCTCGACCGTAAAATCTATACCTGGATTCGGTCCCTTCTTCAAGTGGGCGATAATAATAAACAACAGCCAGCCAGATGTAAATGAAACAGATAAGTTTTTGTTTACTTTATTTTAATTTAGTTTACCTCATTAATGAAGTCTATTTCCTTATTTAAATAGAAAAATTAGAAATAAAAATTGAAAAGATATTTATTTATTGGTTTATTAATCCTTGTCACAGGACAATTTGTTACACAACAGAGAAAAAAATTAAGTAATGAAAGAGAAAATACCCGGCATTGGAAGGCGGCAGTTGAAAATAATTACTGTAAATTGAAACCGATTGTTTCGAAGAAACGATATACCTACAGGGTGAGCAAACTATACCTTCGGACCTTTTCCTCATAACGCGCAAAAATATTGTTACCGCGAGATATTGCCCTTCCCAGCAACTCCACCGTAAATGGATATTTACCTGTGACAAGGTTAATAAATAAAAACAAATAAATAATAAAAGCTGTCAGATTCAGAAATAGAAAAAACAGAAAACTTAGAAGAAAAATAAGGAGATGACGATAGATGGAAACTTAAAAGAAGCATGGAAACAGAAAAGAAACATCTCGCAAACACCTGCACACCCCAACCGATGATGACAGGTGGAAACTTAATAGAATCATGGAAAAACACCTACACTTCCCATCCTGTATTCCCGCCACATGCGTCATGCGGCTCTCGTTGCTGACAACAAGCATGTTCAATGTCACACCCGGCGTATGCAGCTAGTCCGGCGGTATATAAAACATCCGAGATTTGGTTTCGGCACGCAGTTCGAACCTCCGTTGGGCGTGTTCGCCGGACGACCAAGCTGCGTGTTTGAACGAACCTCCATGGATGCCCGAAATCGGCAGCAATGCCCACCTTACGCTGGCAAATCAATCAATCAATCAATCTACCATTGTCGAAATTACTTTATTTCTAGCGCGTTCATATTTAGCAAGAATGCAGAATTTCACGAATTTTAATCATCAGCCTGGTTTAATCACCTACAAGTGAGCAAGAAAAAATTGAACCTTTACAAGAATTATACTTGCAAGATCAAGCATATTCACAAAAGCATACATTCTACATCGCATCGTCCAGTTTTCGATTCATTTTCTACTCCAACAAAAAGTGATGATTACTAATTAGTAAATAACGTTAGAAAACCTTCTTTCGCCTGTCACCCATACTTAAGTTTGAAGTCCCCAAAACGAGTCTAATATAAATATTTATAATTAGGTATAATTAAAAAATATTGAATTCTTCAGATATTAATCTTACAAATTGTTAAATTATAAATAACGGAGTATACATAGTTGTATACGACCATTTCAATGTTTACTAATAATAATACACTAGTATTTAATTTTTCAATGATTTATTAATTACTCATGTGTGTATCACGGTCTGCTAAGAATTTTTTGATAACCTTAACCTTTCAATGCTATTAATATACAATGCCGTTTTACAAAAAAGTTATTAATTTCATTCATTAGATCCATGATATGACGTATAATATCGGATATCTGGCAAATGTATTCCTTGTCAACTAAATTATAGTAACAAATTAGCAAATTAATTATTTAGGCCGTGTAGGTTCATTATCAGATGAGAACAAATAAAATTAAATATTCATTATTTTATAAATATGTTGTAGTTCTGCATGTATTTCCAGAAATTTCTTGGTGGCCTATAAAAATGACGTGTGGTCTGTCTATTAGCAAAACATATCTGGAACGTTTTTGGCACTTATCGATTACCTAGAAATCTGATCTTCACACTTCACTACAGATATTACTTGACGCCTAAGGTTGATGAGAGTAATCCCAAATCCAGAAAATTCAATATGGATAACATCAATTTCGTTTGGATTCTTTTTAGCTTATGAGCGTAAGATAACAAGAAAAGACGCTAGTCCACTATTGTCTTAAGCTCCAAAAGATTCCCAAATTAAGTTCGCTGGGGACACAATTGTGATATCAGAGAATTGTATTTACGTACAGGTGTCCATTTTTCGTCTTCCACACTATGCTAATCCAACTACATAGCGTCTTGTGATAGGAGAAATAGTGCACATTTCTTATAGCTCAAGCGTTAGATTGCTATCCTAAATCTCCGTATTAACGATAATGAAACATCATAAAGGTTTTCCAGATACATCAGTCTCTACTTACTACCCATCTAACAATTTTGGCTGACATTGTGCCCCACTTGCAGCGCCAAGAAACTGGCGGAGAAATGTGCTAGTATAGATTTTTCGAAATAAGGTTCTTGCCGCCAATTGGGCAGCTTTCTTGAACCCTGCATCGTTTGAAAAGCCTGTGCAGCTTGCTAAGGTTAAAATTCCTTGATAATAAAACAGGATATTGATATTTCACGAATATATTTTAGTATATATTTAGTTTATATTTTTTTATACTTGTTAATATTAGAAGATTGAATATCGAATAATATGTTTTAAAGTGTTATTATAGATTGTACTTATCTCATTAGCGTATCACACAATTTCCAAAAAAGTGGGAGTAATTTTATACTAAATGTAAAAAGCGTGAAAGATCCCCATTCATTGATAAATACTGTCATACAATTTCGTTTTCTGTCATTTCAGTCAAGTATTTGTAGGAGATGTGCAATATGTAAATGAGACATATTTTAAGTAAATGTACATTACAAATAGAAAAGGTTAATTAGTTCGAATTGCCTATCTATCGCCGTTCGCATAATTATTAGTTAAGGTCAGTTAACAAAGTGTTAACTTTAATGACTTAAGTGTTAAGAACGTGTTATTTAACCGATTACCTATACAGGTTTATAAAATTAACTTTTGATTAAAACATTGTTAAACAGGTATAGAATGGTCAGGTTTGGTCAACACGTGCTTATTAATTTATAAGCAAAAGTAGTTTTCAAACGGCTGCGAAGATGCTACATAATACCGTTAAAACTACATATTGTATAAAACGGATAAAGTGAATTATGAGAAAACAACGTACAAAAATATTGATGAATTGCACAAAATTCGACTAAAAAATACATTTTCGAAGCTAAACTGAACGCCAACCACAGTACCAAATTAAACCGTAAAGTAAAGTAGATGGTCTACTATATTATAATTTCATACTATGGAACAAGGGTCCAATCAACATTAATTTAAGTAGGAAATTGACTATTGAGTCCAGCAGAAAAATGTTTAGAGTGGTATGCCCCTGCTGCGGGAATATTGGCAAAAAAATATGTCTTTGTAAATATCTCCCTAAATAAGCAAAATATGAAAAAATAGCTGCAGAATGAAACACACTTTGCTAGTTGCCATTTTTACTTCCCTCGCATACCGAAGGGAAGTATTGTATTCGAGAAAAAATCACCCTCCGAGATTTTTTCGGATTCTGACGTTTCAGAACACGTAGATTCCGAAAATATAGGTTTTTCAATTCCGTCAGTCTGTCTGTCTGTCTGTCTGTCGGTCTGTCTGTCTGTCTGTCTGTCTGTCTGTCTGTTGGTGCATTTACTAAAAAACTACTTGACGGAGAGCAGTCAAATTTGGTAGGTAGTTAACCCTACTGTCAGCGAAGAACTGGTAGAATTTTCACTGAAAAATATACAGGGTGGACCGTCTAAACGGAATAAATAGTGAAAAAAATTTTTTTTTGCTCAAATTTAAAATTTCCACGTTTCATGACGCGCTAAACCTGTTTCAGGAAAAAAAAAATTTTGAAAATTTTTTTCAAACATTTTTGAAAAAATTTTTACCAAGATGAAAAAAAAATTTTTTTGCTCAAATTTAAAATTTCCACGTTTCATGACGCGCTAAACCTATTTCAGGAAAAAAAAATTTTTGAAAATTTTTTTCAAACATTTTTGAAAAAATTTTTACCAAGTTGAAAAAAATTTTTTTTTGCTCAAATTTAAAATTTCCACGTTTCATGACGCGCTAAACCTATTTCAGAAAAAAAAAAAATTTGAAAATTTTTTTCAAACATTTTTGAAAAAATTTTTACCAAGATGAAAAAAATTTGTTTTTGCTCAAATTTAAAATTTCTACGTTTCATGACACGCTTAACCTATTTCAGGAAAAAACATTTTGAAAATTTTTTTCACCAATATTTTTGAAAACATTTTTACTACTAAAATTAATTTTTTTCTTCTTTCTTCAAATTTAAAATTTTCACGTTTCATGGCATTCTAAGCCTGATTAAAAAAAAAAGTTTTTTGAAATTTTATCACTAAGATAGAATTTTTCCTTCTTTGTTCAGATTTTAACTATCCACGTTTCCATGACATTCTAAAACTATTCAAACAAATTTAAAAATGTTTTTGAAGAATTTTTTAAAAAATTTGAAAACATTTTTAATCCATTTATGTATCACTACTATAGAACAGACGAAAAAATTTTTTTTGCTCAAATTTAAAATTTCCACGTTTCATGATATTCCAAACCAATTTCGGAAAAAAAAATTTGCAACATTTTGTTACCAGTTTGGAAAAAAATTTAACACCAGAATGCTCAAATTTAAATGACATTCTAAACCTAGGTATTTCAGAAAAAAAAATTTGAAAATTTTTTTCACCAACATTTTTCAAAAAGTTTTTACCACTAAAATAGATCGAATTTTTTTTTATTTGCTCAAATTTAAAATTTTCACGTTTCATAGCATTCTAAACCAATTTTAAAAATACATCATTTTTAATTTTTAAACTTTTTTTAGCACTACTATAGAACAGAAGGAAACTTTCCTTTTTGCTCTAATTTAAAATTTGTAACTTTGACATTTTAAACCTATTTCAGAAGAAAAAAATTTGAAAATTATTTTACCATCTTTTGAAAAATTTTAAAAAAATGAAATTTTTTAACCACCACTATACTTCCACTCCATTACGTGAATGTTGGATTGAAAATGTGACAGATGGCAGTAACATCTGGCATATGCACCTATTATACTTTTATTGAAAAATGTACAGGGTGGTCATCCCAAGAAATAATTCAGTCATGGTGGACATTTGTAAAGGTATTTGCGCAAGCCTGCCATATGTGGCACCTGCTATTTAGTATTGAACTTTTGCTGTTGGATGAGCAATCTGTATATTTTTTTGACCAAAACTTATCAAGTTTTCTTTGTAATAATAGCAATAACTCTACTCCGATTATTATTCTCAATGTCATTTCGTAATTATTATTTTTTTAGAGAGACTGCCATGAACGAGGGAAGTTCTGTGTAAATACCTTTACCGATTTTTTACATTGGAAATGTTTATGTTCATATAT
Source organism: Stenurella melanura (assembly GCA_963583905.1). Taxonomy (NCBI): domain Eukaryota; kingdom Metazoa; phylum Arthropoda; class Insecta; order Coleoptera; family Cerambycidae; genus Stenurella; species Stenurella melanura. The sequence continues at coordinate 21,500,820 of OY757311.1, read as the reverse complement.
GGGGGTCGAGTTACCAGTTTTCGTCCAAGGTCAAAAGACAGCGGTGTCGCGGTCGAGTGAGACTGTCGTATATGCAACGGCTGACATATGCAAATTTAATATGGGTTGCATATATCACAGGGGTCAAGTTACCCGTTTTCATTTAAGGTCGAAATACAGCGATGTAGCAATTGAGGGTGGATCGTAGCTGTTTCCGGACGAGGTGAAGCCGAGTTCGGAAAAAGTTTATGTTTTATGTATGGTGTTATCATTTCCAAGAATTGCGAAATCTGTGAATTTTTCTTTAGACAATTGAAATCTGTGCTTTTGCGACATGTATATGGTATAGCGCCAGGCGTAATGACAAAAATCAAAATACACAGTGTTTCTCAAATTGGGGTTGCATGTAGTGCTATCAGTTACTATGGAAAATATAAAGTCGGTTAAATGGAGAAAGTTTTAGAGAATTTTGAGCATTTTAATAGTTAATGCTTTTAGAGTTGAGAGTTTCTAACTTTTTTAGTTTTTGAAATCATTGGGAAAACCAGAATCGTGCATGTTTGAAAACTCCTCGTATTAATTCGGTAATTAAAATTGTTATGCAATTTTAACTGACACACTGTATAGGCAGCCTTTTAAAATCTTTACAGTAAAGCCAAGAGAAAGAAATATTGCATTTTATTATTATAGTAAAAAACATTTCTTTATAGGTAGGCTATATTATAGTGTACTAATACCAACTCTGTTAAACTATTTCTTTAAAAATCAAAATAAATAAAATTATACTCTTTGCCGATTTACTGCACTTTTATATAATTGTTGCACATTCTATAGACATTTTTTATTTAGTACAATGCAGGTTTTCACGGCCGTTGTCCAATGAAGTAGTTTCTTCCGGGTTTTGCCGCGGTCGTCGCACTTGACTTGACATTTCGCTGATCATGCTGTCAGCTTCTTCAGAAGGGTTCCAAAGACAGTCTTTGGAACTCTTCTGAAAAAGCCGACAGCAAGATGAGCGAAACGTCAAGTCAAGTTCGACGACCGCAGCAAAATCCGAAAGAAACTACTTTTCTTATTTAATTACAAAACATACACATTTAAAAAAAATTTAAACAATTAATAACTTTTATTTATTGATCGATTTTGTTCAAAACAATAGGGTTGTTCCTCTAGCTAACACTAACTTACTGTCTAAATTTTAATCGGACTTTTCATTCTTAAGTTATCGTGCTTACAATAAAGGTGACGGACGGACAGACGGGCGGACGGACGAACGTACGAATAGACAGACACAGATAGACAGACAGACGGGCGGATATTTTGAAAGTTGTTCAGAATTCGATCACCAACAGGGATATGAACATTTTTTCTCTACGAGCAATGTTACCGGTTTAGAACTATGCCGATCGAATGCAACATATTTGTATGAGTATAATAAGAAATCATAACTAATAATGGAAAAGAATCTGTAAATAAAATTTGTTGAAAATTGTTGTTTGCATTGTATAATATCAACTTTAGAAATAGTAGGTATATCTCTATTTATATATAAAAAGAATGAAAATAATTGTCAGATTCAACATTATTTATAGGATTCTATTACATAATATTCCAGTTGAATGAAAAATTCAGTTATTTTTAGTATTTTTTTAGTAGCCAGGTACTCCTTTCTGTGCCAAGATTCTAATGTGTGTATACGTAATAACATTTATAGTTACAATGTAAATAAAAGAGGAAATAGATTTATTTTTAATTTCATAGTTACCATTGAAAATTGGCAGCAATTTTCGTAAATCCAGTTAATAATCTAAATTGGTTAATAAGGGAGCTAAACCCCCCGAAGGGGTTATTATATCCTTTGTAACTACGAAAACGAAGAGTATATAAATTGCACTTGATCGGCTCATTTCCAAAACCGGTAATGCGCGTAGAGAAAACATTTTGATATCATTGTGTTAGTCATTGAATTCTTAACAATTTTCAAAATGTCCGTTTGCCTGTCTGTATGTATGTCCAATTCACGTTTCTAGGAACGATAACTTAGAAATGAAAAGTCTGATTGTATTGAAATTTGGAAAGTGAGTGTGAGGGGAAGAACCCTATTGTTTTTAAACAAAAGTGGTCAATAAATAAAAAAGTTACTAATTATTTTAATTTAAAAGAAAATAAATTTTTCTAGGTTTTATAATTAAACAAAAATTGTCTAAAACTAATATTATTCAAAAAACTGTATTCTGTAGAATGTGTAACAATTATATAAAAAGTGCAGTAAATCTGCGAAGAGTAAATGGTTAGCTTGTTGACCTATAAATTCGAAACGTCGACAATTAAGTACCTATATCGTTCAAAAATTTGACTCTAAATTAGTCATATTTTTTAATTTATCAGAAACGTCATTAAGTTTCTGCCGAATATATGATTTTTAAATCTATAATACTTTGTTCATTATAAAACGCAAAAATTTTAAGTACGGCTCTGTAGTACTCTTGTGAGCAGTAATTATGCCGACTTTCATATTTCAATGGCTGGTTATTATGGCCTTTTTATGTGCACTATTAGTAGATATAGGTATAGACCGTACCAAACTTATAGCAGTCTAAGTCGTAAAACAGAGAAGCGCTCGACAAGAACTTAAAATATTAGAATGTTGCTTTTCCACCAAGGCTACAAATAATTGGAGACACATAAGTAAATTTTCTTGCTGATTAAATTGGATTGGCTCAAGTCTTATTGAATACTTCTTGTTAGTTAAATCTTATTGAACAACAGGCATGTACACTTGCTTTCAAACAAAATAGTTCCTTATTAATATTATTATCTAAAATTTAATTTTCTATAAAATTGTTAACGTCCATTTTCTTCGTAACTCTAACGGATTTTACAGCATTTCAAGTTAAACGTGCAGGTGGTCAGACACCGATGAAACCGTGGTGGAAAGACAATGCTTCCAAAAGCGCAAGCCAACATTCGACAGTGTTGTGCGTCTCAATATTCGTCATACAGCTGCATTAAAATGAAACGAAAGGAGGTACATCCAGAGCCCGGCTCAGATGTAGTTATGACGTAAGAGCCAGAGTCAGCTTTGCGCAATATGAACTATATAAACATTTTCATGCGCAATAATACAATATTTTACCTTATGATTATATCTAGCGAATTCCGTAATATTTAAAGGTAAATGGCCCCGAAACTGTTATAAATCATGCCTACTTTGATGCACTTATTGTTGGATGCACAAACACAAACGCCTAGTAACTATACCTTATTAGAATAATAAAAATATATTATTTGCACTTGTTCTAAATCGTCCGAAATAGAACTCCGGCGCCTGTCACTGAATATCCCACTTTTGTTGTGAAAAAGGATCCTTCAACCGTTCAACGTCTACCGATGTAATCGGCGCATATTTAAAATAAGTATAGCTTCTTATAGATGGCAGATTTATGTCCGGCATTGAACAGTCCACTTCTTTGCCACACACAAAAATGTTGAAAACCGGGGTTGTTTCTTAACACTGTTATGTATCCAATTTGTATTTCACTCAGCAATATCCCCTGAGACTCTAAAAATATATTGACGTAGATCAAATACCTGTAATGTTTATTGCATCAATTACTGTATACTGATCTGTTTTCGGCTTACGTTGAACGTTGCGTATAGCTAGAGGGATCCGTGAGAAATATCCATGTAAATATGCTAAATTTTAGTTTTTATGACATTCAGATGAAACTTGTTTTAAAATGTTCGAATTGCATGCCCACGAAAGTGTTTTTTCACAGCTGGCACAGTCGGCACAGAGAAGTTCTACACCGGTAAACCGCAGTTCCAGAAAATCTTTAATCTAAGAAAGTACTATTTCATTTAATGGAAAGCCACTCGACGCCATAACAAATCACGACACATTTACTTCTATTAAATGTACTGACAAGTCTTAGTCTGTAGTGTTGACTCCATAATGCGTATGTGCAATCTCACGTCATTGGTCATTGTGTAATAAATTAATAATAATTGTTGGATCTTTTTTATTTCAAATACTTTCTGTATGTTTGAAGTCTTCTGCAAAATATAAAACGCAATCTACTGTTTATTTTACTATTATTATTGTTTACCGTATCCTATTTGCTGTCGTAAAAAAGCAGAAAGAGAGTGACAAGCGTGGCGGTGACTTTGTGGTGTCGAAAATTCTCCTTATATCTTTTTAAATTATAGTGCCTTATATTATGTGCACAGATAAAAATTATATTTTAAATTGAAAATTGTTTAATATAGTTGAGAAGAAACATATGGGAGATGTTTACATTTCCTTAACTGATATAAAAAGTTGAAGTGGCGTATGCCGTTTAAAGTGCGTTTAAAGAGTTTTTTGTTTTCGATTAGACAATCAGACCGACGCGCGATGCTGCAGGTATATATAATGTGCGGCCGAAGTCTGGTGTTTTTTATCCACCAGTTTCAGTAAACATCTCTTACATCTACTTGCTCAACTACACCAAATAAATAATTTCTCCAAACCAATAATAAAATATTTATTTATTATTTTATGAGTTTTATGCCATACTTTTTATTTCTCACCGCAAAAGTAGGTACTTGTTTCCCATAAATAATGTATTTATTTGCTTATGTGAATCATACAAAACATTATATTTATTTGTGTGTGGAGACCGTCTCTGGCATAACTACTTTTGCGCCGGGCTCTGCAGATTAATGACAGACGTCGTAGTAATTGCCCGCATGCTGATTGTGTAAAATTGGAAACTGTCTCAAAAAAGGGAAGAAATTTCGTTTTAATCAGGTATCTTGCCAAATATCGGGAAAAGTACTTATCCCACGAGGAAAGGCATAGATAATGGATTTTCACCAAATAAATTTACCTCAAAATCATTACCTGTGACTTTCCTTGTAGGATAAGTACTTTTCCCAATATTTGGCAATATACATAATCAAAACGATTTTTTTTTACTTTTTGGAGACAATTGCTCATTTTTGAAGAGCTGTATCTTCGAAAGTTCTGGACGTATGGTACTCTATTTGGGCTTTAATTGTAGCAAATTTAATCAACTTTAAAGAAGGAGTAATACCATTTTCTGTACAATGCATAGATTAGCAGATACTGAGGAAAAATAGAAATAAGTGAAAACATTTCGGTGTTTTCTACAATTTAGGTCCTAACAACATTTACATACTCGAGATCACTTAAAGGCTTCTATTCAACTAAATATTAATCAAGAAAATTTGTCATTTTCTACTCATGCCGAAAATCTTGGGGTAATAATAGACGAAAAATTACATTTTATGCAGCACATAAAAATTCTTTTACAAAAATTTTACTCCCGGGTAAAAGTACTGTATGCAAACAGGCATATCTTGAACTTTAAACAACGTAAAAAACTTTGTGAAACTTTAGTCATGCCTGTATTCAATTATTGCAATTTTATGTATTTTTACTGCCTGGATCAAGCTACAAAAAATCGACTACAAGTTTTGCAAAACTGCTGTTGCCGTTTTATTTACAACTTAAGAAAATTTGATCATGTTTCAAGCAAATATGTTGAGTTGCGTTGGTTAAAAATGGAACAACTCGTTAAATTTCACTATGCAGTTTTCTTATTTTCTTTAATAAAATATCCTATTCCAAGGTACTTGAGAGACAAGTTAATTTTCAGATCGTCAGTACATACTGTAAACATCAGACATCGGTACGTGCTAACAGTGCCACAACATCGTACAGCCCTCTTCCAACGTAGCTTTTCTTACACATCCGCAGCCTTATATAACTCTATTGATCCCATATATAAAAGTCTATCGACAGTTAATATCTTCCGTAAAAAAATCAAAGCCTGGTTCATTAATTCCAACAAAAACTAGAATATATATTCTTGGGCACCATTTTGCACTGTGTTTATGATTGATTCTTTTATTTAGTTATTTTGAGTAAATAATTTTTTAGTATTTCTATAAACATATTTTATAAAGTGTATACCGTCCCGCTATTACATTGGACTATTGTAATATTGTATTGTACTTTTGTATTTTAATGTTTTATTTTTAACTTAATTAGTTAGGTAAGTGATTTATAAGGTTAAGTGTAAGAATGGCCACATGGCTAAACTTCGCCTTGTATCTTCCCAGGATATCCCATATGTCTTGAAAAGTTGTCCCCAGTATGTTCTGAGGATGTCCTTGTGCTGTATGGGTATGTGAATACTAGTTACGAGACATCTAATTAATGTTTTTAAATCATTTTCATTTCCTAAAACTGCACAGGTGGGCAAAAAATTATTTTTCAATTAAGAACTTTTTAAATTGAATTCTCTCAATTTTTTTAAATGGAACACCCTGTATATTTTTCAACGATGCGATGTAAAAATGAAAAACGAACATTTTTTGTAAGTACTATGGCTAATTGCACCCAATTTCGTTTTATCAAGCAATAATTACAAAATTCAAGAATAAACTTAAAAAAGAGGTTTCTTCAAATAACTCAGTAGACAAAATTATAATAAATATTCAACATGTTGCCCATTTTGATTGACACACGTCTCTATGCGCTTTTGAAATGAGGTTCCCACTGTTCCTAAAACTGCCGATATGATAGATCTAAAGGCAGTTAATATTCTTTCCTTCATATTGTGTACTGTTGTTGGTGTGTCTCTATAAACAATTTCCTTCACGTATTCCTATAAAAAGAAATCCATTTTTGTAAGATCTGGGGATCTAGCAGGCCATTCAGTGGGTCCATTTCTTCCAATCCATTGATAAGGGTAGATATTATTTAAGTGGTCTCTAACTGCATTTAAATAATGTGGTGGAGCACCATCTTGTTGAAACCACATCCTATTTCGAATTCTTTCAGGGAGATTTACCAATAATTGTGGCAGATAGTTTTCCAAAAAGTGAAGATAAATAGCTCCAGTTAATGTACCATCAAAGAAATGTGGCTTTATTACATGTTCTCCATTAATTCCTCCCCAAACGTTTATAGACCATCTGTATTGGTTATCAACTTGCATAGAAAGTAAGGTTTTTCGAAGCATAATAATGGAAATTATGAATATTAACAAATCCATTTTGCCTCATCAGTGAATAAAACATTATTCTTAGTCTGTAGTGTTGACTCCATAATGCGTATGTGCAATCTCACGTCATTGGTCATTGTGTAATAAATTAATAATAATTGTTGGATCTTTTTTATTTCAAATACTTTCTGTATGTTTGAAGTCTTCTGCAAAATATAAAACGCAATCTACTGTTTATTTTACTATTATTATTGTTTACCGTATCCTATTTGCTGTCGTAAAAAAGCAGAAAGAGAGTGACAAGCGTGGCGGTGACTTTGTGGTGTCGAAAATTCTCCTTATATCTTTTTAAATCATAGTGCCTTATATTATGTGCACAGATAAAAATTATATTTTAAATTGAAAATTGTTTAATATAGTTGAGAAGAAACATATGGGAGATGTTTACATTTCCTTAACTGATATAAAAAGTTGAAGTGGCGTATGCCGTTTAAAGTGCGTTTAAAGAGTTTTTTGTTTTCGATTAGACAATCAGACCGACGCGCGATGCTGCAGGTATATATAATGTGCGGCCGAAGTCTGGTGTTTTTTATCCACCAGTTTCAGTAAACATCTCTTACATCTACTTGCTCAACTACACCAAATAAATAATTTCTCCAAACCAATAATAAAATATTTATTTATTATTTTATGAGTTTTATGCCATACTTTTTATTTCTCACCGCAAAAGTAGGTACTTGTTTCCCATAAATAATGTATTTATTTGCTTATGTGAATCATACAAAACATTATATTTATTTGTGTGTGGAGACCGTCTCTGGCATAACTACTTTTGCGCCGGGCTCTGCAGATTAATGACAGACGTCGTAGTAATTGCCCGCATGCTGATTGTGTAAAATTGGAAACTGTCTCAAAAAAGGGAAGAAATTTCGTTTTAATCAGGTATCTTGCCAAATATCGGGAAAAGTACTTATCCCACGAGGAAAGGCATAGATAATGGATTTTCACCAAATAAATTTACCTCAAAATCATTACCTGTGACTTTCCTTGTAGGATAAGTACTTTTCCCAATATTTGGCAATATACATAATCAAAACGATTTTTTTTTACTTTTTGGAGACAATTGCTCATTTTTGAAGAGCTGTATCTTCGAAAGTTCTGGACGTATGGTACTCTATTTGGGCTTTAATTGTAGCAAATTTAATCAACTTTAAAGAAGGAGTAATACCATTTTCTGTACAATGCATAGATTAGCAGATACTGAGGAAAAATAGAAATAAGTGAAAACATTTCGGTGTTTTCTACAATTTAGGTCCTAACAACATTTACATACTCGAGATCACTTAAAGGCTTCTATTCAACTAAATATTAATCAAGAAAATTTGTCATTTTCTACTCATGCCGAAAATCTTGGGGTAATAATAGACGAAAAATTACATTTTATGCAGCACATAAAAATTCTTTTACAAAAATTTTACTCCCGGGTAAAAGTACTGTATGCAAACAGGCATATCTTGAACTTTAAACAACGTAAAAAACTTTGTGAAACTTTAGTCATGCCTGTATTCAATTATTGCAATTTTATGTATTTTTACTGCCTGGATCAAGCTACAAAAAATCGACTACAAGTTTTGCAAAACTGCTGTTGCCGTTTTATTTACAACTTAAGAAAATTTGATCATGTTTCAAGCAAATATGTTGAGTTGCGTTGGTTAAAAATGGAACAACTCGTTAAATTTCACTATGCAGTTTTCTTATTTTCTTTAATAAAATATCCTATTCCAAGGTACTTGAGAGACAAGTTAATTTTCAGATCGTCAGTACATACTGTAAACATCAGACATCGGTACGTGCTAACAGTGCCACAACATCGTACAGCCCTCTTCCAACGTAGCTTTTCTTACACATCCGCAGCCTTATATAACTCTATTGATCCCATATATAAAAGTCTATCGACAGTTAATATCTTCCGTAAAAAAATCAAAGCCTGGTTCATTAATTCCAACAAAAACTAGAATATATATTCTTGGGCACCATTTTGCACTGTGTTTATGATTGATTCTTTTATTTAGTTATTTTGAGTAAATAATTTTTTAGTATTTCTATAAACATATTTTATAAAGTGTATACCGTCCCGCTATTACATTGGACTATTGTAATATTGTATTGTACTTTTGTATTTTAATGTTTTATTTTTAACTTAATTAGTTAGGTAAGTGATTTATAAGGTTAAGTGTAAGAATGGCCACATGGCTAAACTTCGCCTTGTAAATTGCTATTTGTAATGTACTTGTAAATGTACATCTACACTCTTTGAATACAGTCGTTTATTATTATTATTATTATTATTTTAAATAATTAGAACCACCTTTTGCAAGGTCGAACTCTTTTTTGTTATAAATTGTCTGGTGTATAAACTTTCAGTCTGTTGTTTATTGTTATCTTGTCAAACCAATATCATAATCTTTTTCAGTGCGAAATGTTCTGTATAGTTTGATACAACACACAATTTTTTATGATTTTAAAAAAAAAATCAAGATGGTGGCAAAAAAACGCATTTTGCTCACTCAGATTTTTCTAGGCTTTTGGTATGTCAAAAAGATATCAACAACGAACAAAAAATTGAAACCCCGCTCTTGTGGGAATTAGTTCCAATTCACTCAAGAACCTATATCTACTGCACTATTAGTATTATTTCACCAAGGAATATTATCTAAGCCAATTTTACAATTAAAACAAACCAGGTGGAAACTGATTACAGTTACACCTGATATTAATATTTTCTTAAAATCTCTTCGCATTTGACACTACCAAACAATTCATTCTATTACTGTTTAATACGAGGGCAAACCGCGAAGGAAATCTGGTGTATATCCAGAAGAAAATCTGAGGATATCTGAAGAATCAGAGAAAATCTGAATAAATCAGACGAAATCTTCATTAAAAAGGAGCCCTTGGCCTAACACTCATTTAATACTATATTCATTATGAAAACTCACTCACCCTTGACAGAGACATGTTGGAACTACTATTGCAAAGAAGTAATTTGAATACCACAGAAAGTATCAATTTGGTTACACCGCTGTTCACTTTTATATAGTCCCCTCCTAAATCCTGAATTTTCCTTTTTGTTGCAAATATGTGTTTGGGAAAATATAATATGGGCATATTTGCCAATTTAATATTATTTGCCTGAGATTATGTTATTATTGATAAGAAAAACAAATTGAAATGTACTATTTGTTAATTATTATGTTGCGTGATAAGTGGAATTAATTAAAAACCAAATCAAATGTGTATCAATAAAATATTTGCTCTGTTATGGATTTCATTGTGCAATTTAATCAACACAGTATGTCATTTCAGAGAAATGTCATATGATTATATAGATTTGTTTATGACGTTTTTTATGATAATCCCATATTTATGATTTTTGGGTACACATGTAGATATAACAATGTTAATACTCTGACATATTACACCCATGCACTTAATGTAATTAATTATTTGTCCAGAGCAATTTGTATAAAAATACCTACCCTGATTTTGGTGTTTGTGTGAGAGTAAATAAAGTACACTTGTTGAAGAAGTGACAATCGTATACCTATCTATATTTTTTTCTTCTGGCGTGGGAGTTTCTTCATTAGCTAATTGCATACTGAATATCTGTTGGCTGGTTAATTTCCTAAATTAATCTGAGACGATATACGATACATACCAAACAAAAAAACCATTGACTATGTGAGATTATTAAAACGTATAAGTATAGTAATAAGTTAGTTTTAATTAATTTGTTTCTCAAACCAAACAATCATTTGTCTATTATTAATAGTAACGAGATAATACTAGATGAAATCTGACAATACCAAATTTGTACTTTCTTTTAATTTGCCACATGAATTGCTGCCAAAAGTGCTTTAGATAATACAGGCATACTTTATCCCAAACTTATTGTCGGTATAAAAAATGTCGGGATCTTTGTTCTTTACCGCACCACCAAAGGCGCCGATTATTTATACCCAGAATAAGTCTGAGATAAACTGAATAATTAGAGTATTTTGGAATAACTGCTACCTACGTAAATTTTAATTAGTACATATCTAGCATTGCATATCTCTCAACCACGGATGTCATGAATTTTTTTGTTGAAATAATGCAATCTGCAGATGGGTATTAAAAAAATCACCACAATCACAATTATGGGTTTTAAGAAAAACTTATGTGAATACTATAGTTACGAGACATCTAATTAACGTTTTTAAATCATTTTCATTTCCTAAAACTGTACAGGCGGGCCAAAAATGATTTTTCAATTAAGAACTTTTTAAATTGAATTCTCTCAATTTTTTTAAATGGAACACCCTGTATATTTTTCAACGATGCGATGTAGAAATGAAAAACTAAAAAAAGAGGTTACTTCAAATAACTCAGTAGACAAAATTATAATAAATGTTCAACATGTTGCCCATTTTGATTGACACACGTCTCTATGCGCTTTTGAAATGATTCCTACTGTTCCTAAAACTGCCGATGTGATAGATCTAAAAGCAGTTAATATTTTTCCTTCATATTGTGTACTGTTGTTGGTGTGTCTCTATAAACAATTTCCTTCACGTATTCCTATAAAAAGAAATCCATTTTTGTAAGATCTGGGGATCTAGCAGGCCATTCAGTGGGTCCATTTCTTCCAATCCATTGATAAGGGTAGATATTATTTAAGTGGTCTCTAACTGCATTTAAATAATGTGGTGGAGCACCACCTTGTTGAAACCACATCCTATTTCGAATTCTTTCAGGGAGATTTACCAATAATTGTGGCAGATACTTTTCCAAAAAGTGAAGATAAATAGCTCCAGTTAATGTACCATCAAAGAAATGTGGCTTTATTACATGTTCTCCATTAATTCCTCCCCAAACGTTTATAGACCATCTGTATTGGTTATCAACTTGCATAAAAAGTGATGATTTTCCGAAGCATAATAATGGAAATTATGCCTATATTAACAAATCCATTTTGCCTCATCAGTGAATAAAACATTATTGAAGAAGTTGACATCATCTTGCATTTTACCTCTGGCCCAATTACAAATTTGTAGGCGTTTTTACAACACGTTTTATTGTTTCGCTTTTTTTTATATTCGACATTTCCAGTTTCCAGAAATGTATCGAGAAGGTTTTGGAAGCTGCTGACATCAGGAATCCTTCTTTCAGGATAAGGTTGGTCGCCATTATCCTTGATTTTTGTTGACGGTCTCGGATGATTACGGGTCGAGCTTGAGCTCTGCCTCAATCATCGCTGTAGACCTGGACCGGCCTCATAAGGGGTGGGCCCACTTTTTCGTGTTGCCGAGCCCTCTCGGAATAGATAACGTTGGTGGTAAATTTCTGTCTGACTCACCCAAAATAAAAGTCATGTCTACAAGTTCCGCTTTATTAAAATTCATATTGCATAATTCCAAATATTTTAAATTCAATACATATTGTAACTAACGACAGATAAGTGTGATAAATGCTCCATTATACACGACAATTTATACCAAACTGAGGTTTTATTACTTGTCGAATAACAAAATTGGCAAAAAAATGTACAAAAAAACATTACAGTACAGGACCTGTTAAATACTATTGACTTATTTCAATGGATTGGAAGAAATGGTCCCACTAAATGGCCTCATTTCAAAATTGCATAAAGGCGTGTGTCAATCAAAATGGGCAACACGTCGAACACCTATTATAAATTTTTCTAATGAATTATTTGAGGGAACCTCTTTTTTTAAGTTTATTCTTGAATTTGACACTTATTTATTTATAAAACGAAAACGATTGAAAAATATACAGGGTGTTCCATTTGAAAAAATTGAGAAAATTCAATTTAAAAAGTTCTTAATTAAAAAATAATTTTTGGCCACCCTCTACAGTTTTAGGAAATGAAAATGACTCAAAAACATTAATTAGATGTCTCGTAACTGGTATTCACATAAATTTTTCTTAAAATCCATAACTGTGAGTGCGAGTGATTTTTTTAATATCCATCTGCAGAGTGCATTATTTTACCAAAAAGTCCATTACATCCAAGTGGTTGGGAGATATTCAATGCTAATATAGGAATGAATAGATCCTAGAAAGAGACTTCAAAAAATGTACTGATATATACAGGGTGTCTCGCTTAAATGTGGAACAAGCTTGTAACTCCTTTGTTTATTGACCGATTTGATTTTTTTTTTTGTAATGTAGTGCTACATAAACTCTATTCTTGGATAACAGAAGCGATTTCTGCAACGCAAAACGTAGCCTAGTGCGAGATATTTTCAAGGTCAAGAATCAGTCATTCATATTAGCGATTTTTTTTCCAAAAAACTGATTGCATATTCTTTTTCACCGTCCATCTAAACTTTGTTCTTCAAAATTTCATGTAAATCGATCGTTGCTTTTGGACTACATTAATTTTTTTAAGAATAAAAATTATTAATTAAATAAAACCTAAATAATTAATTTCTAATACCATTTTATTTTTTTCCATAATGAATATAAACAAAAAATAACTAATATTACATCAGAAAGACCGGAATATGAATATAAAAGCTAACACAATAAATTATGTATTTTAAATCGAACAGCAAAATAAAAAAATTAACCGAAGTAATATTTCAGTTTTACATAGGAATTTAACAGAATTTAACTTAAATATTTAAACAATCTAAATTGTAGTTTCTTCTATTAAGTCCCCATTGGCAAAAATTTAGATTATTTAAATATTTAAGTTAGATACATTGTGTTATATTCTGAAATATTACTCCAGTTAATTTTTTTATTTTGTTGTTCGATTTAAGATGTATAATTTGTTGTGTTAGTTTTTATATTCATATTCAGGTATTTCTGATGTAGTATTAGTTATCTTTGTTTATATTCATTATGGAAAAAAATAAAATGGTATTAGAAATTAATATTTAGGTTTTATTTAATTAACAATTTTTATTCTTAAAAAAATTAATGAAATCCAAAAGCAACGATCGATTTATATGAAACTTTGAAAAACAAAGTTTAGAGGGACGGTGAAAAAGAACATGCAATCAGTTTTTTGAAAAAAAAAAATCGCTAATATGAATGACTGATTCTTGACCTTGAAAATATCTCGCAGTAGGCTACGTTTTGCGTTGCAGAAATCATTTGTGTTATTCAAGAATAGAGTTTATGTAGCACTACATTACAAAAAAAAAAAAAAAAATTCAAATCGGTCAGTAAATAAAGGAGTTACAAGCTTGTTCCACATTTAAGCGAGACACCCTGTATAGCATTCCCATTTAAACAAAAGGCACTTGGTCCTGTAATTTCGTCTTGGCTCGCCCTGTATGTTCGAAAATAATTTCCAGTTATAGACTTTCTTATCTAGTTTATTTGCATTTTTTTTTTAAATTTCAAGTTATCGTAGAATTCGAGATATCGCGGTCTGACGCACTATTGCCCCACCCTGTATATTGGATTCGCCATTTTGAATGTTTAACCTTGACATCAGATTTAGTATCAGTTGCTCCAAAAATATCTAATTAATGGAATAGAAAAAACTTTCGTCGATTCTTGCCCACTTTATATCAGACTTAACTTGACGAAACCAATATGAAATCAAACAGGTACAGGATGAATTGAGAACCCCTCTCTTTTTATTATTATTTTTTTTAAGATTGCCTAGGTAGGTACTTGAAAATAAGGGGTGAAATGGAACGAAATAAATTCCATAGTCGTCCGAGGGATTTTTTTCAAGAGGGGCTGATTAGTAATGTGGTATATTAGGTACCCAGTCATTTGATTTTGTTTGCACTGTTGTGCTTATTGAATAACACAAGAACTATAAAATACCTGAAATTTACATAAAAAAATGTGTAACATCTAAAATAACTGGAGACATATAAGAGATTCACTTTAATTCAAATTCATACAAAATAATAAAATAAAGCTTACTTTCAAAACAGAGCACACAAAACAAAATTAAGTACATTAATTATTATGATTATGAAATACATGTTAAAGTTACCTCCATATTATTATTATTGCAATAAATACTTAATTCATTTTTAAAATCAAAATTGGTGTATATGGATATGAAAGTGCTGCATAATATTTAGAAATAATCCATCATTTTTATATTTTCAGGAAAATATCAGAGGAAATTTTGCCTCCTGGATCGCACGGCATCTTTCGGCAAAAGTCCGCAACATGCGAACATTTATCTCTCAGTGGATACGCTAGAGTGGCGAAGCAGTCGTTCGGTAATCTTCTGTCGAGAAAGATGGCGACAAGTACAAGTCAGTCTTCAGTGCCCTGGCCAAATACTAAAAATGATTACGAATTGGGAAAAGTCATCGGTTAGTATTAAACGAAATCGTAATCTGTGTGAACGTTTCCACATTTTGGTGTATAACACATTAGTGGTCCACGAGTGTTTAAAGTTAAAAAAGTGATATTTCCAGTTTATTTTAGGTTATGTACTTTTTTGGTGTTTCCATTCCGGTACAAGTTTTTTGTAATTACTGTGTAATAGAATACTAATTAAGGTGAAATTGATTATACTGAATTTGTCTGAAGGTATCTGGACGTTTAAAACGGCATTTTATTTGAAGCAAATTAAAAGGGGTTGTTATTTTTTTTCTAATTGAAGTGTTTGTTTAAATGAGTTGTTGATTTGTTTAATTGATCTGCATTGTATTTGTCCGATTGATTTGACCATATTTAAATTAGCCTGATTAAACTTCATAGCTTTTTAATTTAAATGTTTTCATTATAAAGTTCATTGACATCAATTGACATCTTTTCGAATACAGATGAGTTATAAATTTCTAAATATATAAATATAAACAAACCCACTTATAGGACTACAGATGACTTTGGCCACTGCTATAGAATTTTTATCAATGTGAAAGTTATTTTTAATTAGAAAATATTTACATACCAAGTACCTCTGTTCAATCACTCTCAAATAGGTTCTGAATTTTTTTTCATAGAAAAACATAAGTACTCATTATCCACATCTTAGAGATTTTTGTTGTGTAAATTATTTACATTATTAAATAATACTGGAGTTTACTTATAAAAAATAATGGAACTGTTACTTTCAAATTACCTTTAAAAATGTTCAATGGTTTTATATATGTTTTGAACAGCAAAGTAATTTTACTACCAAAATTCGTAGTCACCTTAAAGGTGTCACTATTTCTTTTCCATGGCTACAGATAGAAGTATTAAACAAGGAACCTACCTAGGTTTGAATGAGTATTTTATATAAACTAAGCTGTCTATTTTTGCTTTTTAAGGTTCTAATATAAATAAATTAGAAACAGAAACTCTAAAAGCACCAAATTATTTTTATTTCAAATTGTCTCAATTTAATATAATAGACAAACCATGACCAAAATAAAATCGCATTATTTTTTCACTCTAGCGACAAAAATAAATGAGACAATAATTATACACATAACTTGGTACATTGATAATTAAATGGTCAAATAAAAATATTGTAGTGCTAAAATTAAACAACTTATAATTAGATATTACTCAAGGTATAAATGAGTATTGGGTAAATTCTGTAGTGATTATAGTTCGTAGCGTGGCCTTATCACTAATTTTATTAGCGCCAGATTAATAATTCTGTTAATTTTATGCTCCTTTAAGTTTAGGTGTATCTAATATAAGGCCATAAGGTGGGAAACTTTTAGTACATGAGTATAAGAATTACAATTTTACTGATTTAACACAGTAAAGCAACTTTTAAATATAGATGTGTCAGAAATAAGTAAAGCAATTAAAGAAACTCCGTCCTTTGTGGTATTTAACCTTTCAGTGGTCGCGCGAATTTTTTTTACTTTAGTGGTCGCACACGGTCTCAGACACCGGCTTAAAACATACGTTTAAAAGTAAAAATTCAGAAATAATTTTGAAGGGACCTCGAAGCTATATATATGTAATTAATAAATGTTAAGTATTTTCAAAATATTTATTTAAGTAAACCTTAATTTTGCAATGTACAAAAAAAATTAACAAAATACTGGCTCACTCTATATATACTTGAATAACAGAAATAAAAATTCTCACAAAACCTTTGTTAAAGTAAACTTGTCTTCTAGAAACATAAGGGAATCTATTTTTGTACATAAAAGTTTTTGGGTTCCTTCAAAAAAAAAAAGGATGTACTTTATAAAAATCATAAAAATATTTATAATTTTCTTTCCTTGTTCTTACATTTTTGGGTGGACAGTGTTTGCTCCATTTCGTTTTTTCATCTCTTCCCATAAAATATGGTGCACTTCCATTCATTTCCCCACCTTCATTTTCATCAAATTCCTGTTCTGTATCTCTCTTCCTCCCCATTTCTTCTTCGTCATCATTCTTCTCCACTGGGTATTTCTTCGAACAGCCTCAATATCCTTTCTTGCTCTTTGTTAGAGTCAATATTTATATAAAGTTAGGGAAATAGAAGGTAAATACTTACCGAAATATATATTTTTCAATGAATAACCCAAAACAAATGACAGAAATTTTATCTCACTAGTGGTCGCACCCGGTCTAACACAGCGTGTGTGCGATTACAGCAGTTATATGGACACATGGTATAATAATAACTACAGCAATGTATAGACGAAAAACTTTATGAAAGGTACACCAACGGAAACGGATGGGGTTATCCGATTATTTGAAATATTACAAATTAACCGTTGCGCCGGTCTCCTACACCGTGCGTGACCACTGAAAGGTTAAGAATTAACATTCACTGATGTGGTGTTTCAAATACCTAGTTATTCTAAACAATATGTCAAGTTCTCATAAACGGGCTCAGAAATACTTACATGTCCTTACATATTAAATAGGTTTTGTAACTTGTTCCTCATACAGCACAGGAATAATTGTACTCCCATTTAATGTTTTTTACAAACATTACTAAAAGGATATTCTGTTTATGTTAAATTAAATAGTAGATGTATTATCTAGTAAGAACTCTCCAAAACTTATTTGTGGAAAATGAAATATTAGATGGTAGAAAATACCTACAATTTCTAAATTTTTTCTACAGAACCCTTTAACTTTTTTAATCAAAACTATACTTAATAATTTTCTATATAATATGTAGGGACTTAAAATAAAACTGTATGTTTTTAGTTAGCTCATATCTGTTAGTTTTTTTTCTAGATTTCCAAAAATATATGTTGCAATATTTTTTGTTCTCATGCAGATTTTTATCACTAAAATGAACTGGAAGTATTGCTTGTAGGAAGATAAAAAAAATGTTTTAGTATCCTAATCAACTTCTTATTTCCTTAAATAAAAATGTGTAGTTTTGATGCATTTTAATGGCTCTGTAGTGTGTATTCACAGAGTGAGTCAATAATACGTAGACGGTCAACATCAATATCAACCTTTTGAAATTTGAAAAAATGTCTTAGAAAAAAGTTGTGATCAAGTGTGGCATATTTTAAAATTACTTATAAATCTACAGGATGTTTCACATAGTGGTGACAAGCTAATATTTGGAATTTTTAAATCCAAATTTTTTTAAATATATACTTATATTTGACTCTTCATTCTCTATCCAGACATATATTATTCATGGACTCACACTCTTGCGTTGCCACATTATTCAACTTTTTCCGATAAAAGTAAAATCTGCAAAAAATCTATTTTCATAAATTTGCCAATCGTTTTACTTTGAATGTTAGTACATGTATTAAATTCCAGGCCTCTCAAAGTCGAACCGAATTCTGCAGGATGCTCTCCACTATGATTCAAATTTTTTTAATTTTTAAATTAAAATATTTCAAACGGAACACCCCGTATTTTTTTACTTAAAATGTTCGAGACATTACAAATATGCTGATATCCATACTAACTACTTTTTTAAATATATACTTATATTTGACTCTTCATTCTCTATCCAGACATATATTATTCATGGACTCACACTCTTGCGTTGCCACATTATTCAACTTTTTCCGATAAAAGTAAAATCTGCAAAAAATCTATTTTCATAAATTTGCCAATCGTTTTACTTTGAATGTTAGTACATGTATTAAATTCCAGGCCTCTCAAAGTCGAACCGAATTCTGCAGGATGCTCTCCACTATGATTCAAATTTTTTTAATTTTTAAATTAAAATATTTCAAACGGAACACCCCGTATTTTTTTACTTAAAATGTTCGAGACATTACAAATATGCTGATATCCATACTAACTACTTTTCTACCTGAATATTCCAAAAATCGTCGAAAAAGTCGTCGCTAGGACGACGAATAATATATTAAGTTAAAATATACAAAATATATAAAATTGTATGGCAGTTTAAAAATGTCACAATTTTAATCATCGTGTAGAATAAGGCTCAACTTTGAGAGGTTTCGAAATTATGACACGTTTTTGCAGATTTTGCTCTTGGCTGTTGCAAAGGCAATTTTTTATTGAAAAAAGTAATAACCTGGCCACGTCGCAATGCAATTCCAAAAACGTATATGCCTGGAGAAAGAATGAATGAAGAGTCAAATATAAATAAATATGTATCTAAGAAATGTTGAGTATTTCATTTTAATAAGTAGTAGTTTGTCACGTCACCACTATGTGAAACACCCTGTACATATAAAAAATAATTTTAAAATATGCCACACTTGATGTCTCACAATTCTTATCTGTGAAAATTCTAAACTGGGGGATATTGATCATCCATGCAACAATGAGTCACCCTGTATGTATGTATGTAGGTACTTAAGAATATGTAAATCTGTAACTATTGAGGCAGTATTTTTTTTCAAAATATTTTTACCAACTGTTAATATATACAAATCAGAAAAAAGAATTGTGACATCACTACTGTACCTACCAAATTTGGTGGAATTAGAGCTTTTATGAAAAAATAATTTTATTGTTATTTTCTTAGGGGTTGGTGCCACAGCAGTTGTTCACGGGGCCTTCTGCAAGCCAAGAAATGAAAAATGTGCCATCAAGAGGATTAACCTGGAAAAGTGGAACACTTCCATGGACGAACTTCTTAAGGAGATTCAAGCAATGAGTAGTTGTAATCATGAAAACGTTGTCACCTATTACACCAGTTTTGTGGTGAGAGAAGAATTGTGGCTTGTTTTGAAACTTTTGGAAGGTTAGAATTTTTTTTTTTGAAAACTTTCAAATATGGGTGTAAAAATTAAGTGTCGTTCTGTGTTCCTCTAATAATAATTTTTTTTAAGTAATAATTTTGAATAGAATAATATTTTTTGATACTAATAAACATCTTAATATCGTCTGATATACTTACATATCTAAGTGCATGTACAAACAAGAACACGTTTTAAATCTAGTAAATAAAGTAAGTGTGCATCATTTTACGTGTTTATCTCTAGTTACCAGGAAATAGTATTATTAAATTTTTTTATCGTCAGTGATTTAATTAATAACTTGAGAAAACATTATAGATAAAATCTCCAGACGAAATAAATCCTCATTTTTTTCTTTGATGGTAAACGTTGGAACATGCTGTGCCCTAATAAACTACTAGATCTAAGAGGATCTAACAAATCAATTTTTTAACAAGACTCTGCTCTAGTCTGGTGGTCAAAGACAACTCAGACTACAGCGGCGAATAAGCTAAGCCGACTTATGCTTAGGAATTATGGGTGCTATGAAAAGCACCCCCATAGCCGCCTTCGAGACCCTATTAAACCTCCCCCACTTAGCATAATGATCCAGGGAGAGGCTAGAATGGGGGCATATAGGCTGCAAAACTCAAATACCCCGAATTTTCGCAGAGCGAGATCGGGAGGACATTTGAAGATAATAAACAATGTAGAAGACCCGCTATTGAATATGAGGTCAGACTACATGATATCAAAAATCGCATTCAACAAGCCCTTCAATATCATCATTGGAAATAGGAAAGACTGGTCAACAGAAGCTCCTGACATACTACGTAAGGGCCAAACCTGGTACACTGACGGGTCTAGGATAAACCCAGGAACTGGAGCTGGAATACATGGTGAAAGACCCAGGGCAAGTATAAGCCTTTCCCTTGGGTAACATGCCACTGTATTTCAGTCAGAAATTCTGGCTATACTTGAATGTGTACGTGAGAATTCAAATCGACAATATGTTAACCAGCAGAGCTCCATTGCATCAGACAGTCAGGCAGCACTTAGAGTACTAGCCTCTAATTACAAAAAGAATGATAAGGAAAGGCTTGAAAACTATAGAGCCGTCTCCTTGCTTTCAGTTTTCTCAAAGATCTATGAGAAAGCTTTTTATACCCGTTTAATAGACTTCTTAAATCAAAATACATTGCTGTTCAATAGTCAATATGGATTTCGTAGAGGATTATCAACTCAAGATGCGATTTTAGCTTCTTTAAATAGTGTAATAAAGAGCATGGACGATAAATATTTAGTAACGGGCCTATATTTTGACTATACAAGGGCTTTTGAAACAGTGAATCATCACCTGCTTATGGCAAAACTGTACAAATATGGAATAAGAGGACGGCTCTACAGCTGGCTTCAGTCATATTTAAGGGGGAGGTCACAGAAGGTTGTACTAAGAGCTGGGAACAGGGAATGCACCTCTGATTTACGTAAAGTCGAGACGGGGGTTCCACAGGGAAGTGTGCTCGGCCCCCTGTTGTTTTTACTATTTATTGATGATATTAAACACTCCAAGCTAAATCTAATGAAAAACCTAACGCTGTTCGCTGACGATGTCTCAGGAATAGTAGAGTCCTCAAAGGTAGAGGACTTAAGTGCACAGGCCAGTAGGTGTGCTCTCAATATGCAAGAATATAGCCATAGAAATATGCTTTTCCTAAATTTATCTAAAACTGAATCTATGCTTTACTCAATCAAGGAAAACAATTACAGTATATTAATAAAAACAGAGAATGGCTCTATGAAACAAAAAACAGCGATAAAATTTTTAGGAATACAATTCGATCCGCAATTATCATGGCACAAACAAGTAGACGACATCCTCAAAAAGATGGCGTTATATTCTTTCATTATATGGTAACTAAGATCACATGTGTCTCAAAACATCCTGATATCGTACTATTATGCACAGGTCAACTCTACGCTATCATATGCAATTGTTGCGTGGGGTAACTGTAACAGAATGAATGAAATATTAATTGCTCAAAAAAGAATAATAAGAACAATATTGTTCAAAAGACCCGATACTCCTGTAGAGAACTCTTTAAAAAACTCAATATATTGACCGTCACCTCAATATACATATTGCAATGTGCCCTTTATGTTAGGAAAAACATTTCAAACTTCTTAACACCAAAGGATATGCCACATAACTATGCATTAAGGGAAATAAACACTTTAAGATTGCCACCTCACAGATTAGTACACACAGCGAATAGCAGTTACGTAATGCCAATTAAAATATATAATCAGCTGCCCAAGGACGTTAAACAAATAACCAGCCACATCTTATTCAAGAAAAGAATTAAAGCCATACTCTTGAAATATAGTTTCTACTCATTGGGAGAATTCTTCTCATGCAACTTCAACTAACATGGGTCCTACCCCAGCTATTCTAGTTACCATTGTGGCTCTAACGTTGCCAATCTGGATGGATCTACCTAGTAATGGCTCGTAGATTTTAAATTTTAACTTTCTGTAAATTTTAACTTATATTTTATTGTCTATAACATTTGTTTATTGTTTAACTTTAATTAATTACTAGATTTAGATTAGTTATCAACTTGTACGAAGCTTATATCCTTGCTTGTGATCTGACAGTGAATTGTTAAATAAATAAATAAATAATAAAGTGTCATCTTGACTGGTATGGGACTGCCACGAAGAACTGAAAACTGTTTGAGCAGAACAGAGTCAAATTATGGGCGGAGTAAAGCATGACAGGGAGAGCACAATAAGCCCAGGAGGTTGCAGTGCCCTCAGAGTTTTATAACAGACGAGCCCTGAGATAGAAAAAAGAGGATCTAGAAATATAAAACTAGTTACACATCTATATGATGACATATAATACTTAAAGATAATAAATTTAATTTAAAAAATGTGAATTATCTGTGGGAAATTCACATTACTTAAATGTTTTCTACTAAAGCTCTGAAACAGTATAAATATAATTTTTTGAATTTGTTCGATTCTGTTTAACTAAAAAATTACGAGAAAATTAATTCTTCAACTGAAATTTAATTTGATGTGAAAATCTTGTTTGGTTGGTCTGGTCATTATATTTTGAAATTTCTACATACAGTTACACCAATAAAGTCCACATGAAAATGGGAAAATTTTGTATTAATAAAGTAAAATCAATTTTGATTTTGTCAACAGTTTTTGCTTAAAAAGTAATGCGATATGCTTTATAACATAACAAACACTACACTTAGTAGAGACAAGAGCAATTACACAATTTTCTTTGTCTTCTTCATATTTGACTTTTTTATCTCCAAAGTTGGCGAAAACTTCGAAAATGCTGAAGAGAATAATTTGAAACTGAAGAAAGCTCGATGGTGTTCCCATATTAATTTCGGTAAGCTATGTCTAGCATAAAATGAGCAAAAAACGTAAAAATAAATTTTATTTGAGCCATGAATTGCGTCGGAATTGCACTAAAATTGGTAGTTTGTTATTTTTGGACTAGCTGATACTGAATCTCGTGTCAAAAGTTAAAAATTCAAAATGGCCAAATGGTCAATCCAATATGTGGCTACCGTAATTATAAATCTTTGCAAATTTGCATCAAATTTAATGAGAACAAGTTTGATACAAAAGCTTAAAAATGTAAAGCTAGAGCTATTTTAAATTGTAGAAATTACATCAAAGACCACTAAAAAAGAGACAAAAACATTTTTCGAAAAAAATTGAACGGCTTAAAAAGATGGCCACTAAAATTTATTTTTAATTAAAAGACAAGTTTTGTGTAAAAATCTACTTTCATTAGATGCAACGGAGAGGCATTCTGTAATTTCCCCTTAGGGGGCAAAAAGTCTAGAGTCGTCCCTGACAACCTATTTTAGTTGCCGTAATGTGTATGTAAAACACAAATCAATAATTGAAAAGAACGATGATAAATTAAATAAACAATGGAGGAGTCCATAATAATGTCGTAATTGACCTAATTCTAAGCTTTAATTTCAAATATTTAATTTTAATAAAAAAATCAATGCACTTGTCTGTTACTGTGTCATATTCAGTTATGACACAAACAAACATTTAATTTCTTTGTTAAATATCACTATATTTTTCTATTTGTGACTGCAAGTTTAGTTTCTAGATTATATTCTCAAGTTAAGTATGGGAGTTCCACGGGCCTTAATATTGGACCCTGTGCTATTCATATTATATATTAATGAACTGTTTGAGTTTTACTTAAATGTGCTTTAAAAACGCAATGTTAGCTCTGTATGGGAAGAGTAATTTGATGATTAATTTATAACGTTTGCATACTGCATGCGAATATCGAAAGAATGTTCTTTGCAAAATTAACAAAAATGTTCGGTTCAAACCGCTATAGGTGGAGAAAATAAAACATATTACAATAACCTAATGGGTAATTTATATATTTGTGTTAATTAAATGTACTTTTTCAGGAGGTAGCCTGCTGGATATAATAAAGCATAAAATGAGGGTATCGAATTGTAAACATGGTGTGTTTGATGAAGCTACAATTGCCACCGTTCTGAGGGAAGTTTTGAAAGGTTTAGAATATTTTCACAGTAATGGACAGATACACAGGTAAAGTTGCATGTATTGTTTCACATACTATAGTTGCATGTGTATAAGTTGATTATGTTTAGTTTTCTTCTGGATAGTGCAGTGACGACACTCTTCGTAACGTCTCGTCAAGATCAAGATGCTTAAATTGGAGTTATAGTGCTTTGTTGTTCGGACTTGCATCTTATCTTATGATCCTTGGAGATTCATTAAAAAAATGCTTTTGCAATGTTGCTGGTTCTCCTACTAATATGATATAGTGCATCATTCGTATAGGAAAATAATTTTCAAATAATATTAACAATGCTGCCTGGAAGCCAGTTCATCTCAAGTTTGTAAGTCATTGTTAAAGCAGCGAATAATCGAGGTAAAGACCTTATAAAACCTTAATTTTCGAAATCTACATAGTCTGAAAGATGAAAATACGAAGAAGCATTTTTTAACCTATAATATTTCCCTTTGGTAAAATGGGGAAGTAAAAATAAAACAACTCCAGAATGGCTCATTCTTCAATAAATCAACAAGAATGCCTTTCTTGAGGCCATTAAACCGAGAAATATTTTCTTTCCCGATTTTTAGCTGAAAATAAAAAAGTTAGAGGGTGGAGATGCGACCTCCACTTCAAAAATATTCAGAGTAAAACTTGTCGGATGTTTTATGACTAAGGATTTGGTTTATCTCTTATTAAATTTATTCGACAGATAATTTATTTAAATTGATCTTATCAATAAGTAGCTTCAAAGGAATTTATTTATCACCGAATAAATTTAACAGGATATGCAATCCATCTAAAATTTCCTATTTTGTAAAATTTCTAAGTAATTTCGTAAACTAGCAAATTTTATATTACTCACCGAATACAATAATTATTGAAATAACTATTTACCTGAACCATTAAATCACTATAATTTTTTGTTTTCTAGAGACATAAAGGCTGGAAATATTCTTTTGGGAGAAGATGGTACAGTACAAATCGCCGACTTCGGTGTTTCTGCTTGGTTGGCCACAGGAAGAGATATTTCACGAGAAAAAGTTAGGCATACCTTTGTGGGGACACCTTGTTGGATGGCTCCGGAAGT
Source organism: Stenurella melanura (assembly GCA_963583905.1). NCBI lineage: Eukaryota > Metazoa > Arthropoda > Insecta > Coleoptera > Cerambycidae > Stenurella > Stenurella melanura. The sequence goes on along the minus strand of OY757311.1, from coordinate 21,475,044 downwards.
CATGGAACAGGTATGCCTTGTATGTAACTAATCTCTCTGGTTTTTTTCATTAGTAATTATTATTGATATGTCCCATGTAGCAGGCAATATTAGTACAATATTGGGTATTTATGGTATAAATAATGGCTAAATGTTGAAATGCAATATTTGCCCAATATCGAAATGTGAACATTTTTATTTATTGGCAAAATATTGTAAGCAATCTTGACTGAATATTGTTCTACATTATTGCTCCAATATCTATTTCCAATATTTATTTTGACAACTAGGATAATATTTACCTAATATTGTATTTAAATTGGTACAATATTTCCTTTGGATTGATAGTCAATATTAGAAATCAATATAAAATACAGGGTCTTCGGCGCATGGACCGTCAAAATATTTTTATGGATTGGTGGGGTCATTTGGAGGTTTTAATCCCAAATGACTCAGGTCCTAACTGTTGTATAGTACTAAGAAATATATTTTTTTTAGATTTCACTCAAAATTTCCCAAAATTCCCCACTTAAACTTTAGTATTCGTAGGTGTTTTTTTAAATTTTATTCTGTAATGTATTCTTGTTCAAAATAAATCATTTTTAATACAAAAGTTAGTTACAAGGCTCCAAATTCCTAAATGTAAATGAAAGAAATAGAAATTCTGAACTTCTAAAATCATTAAAAAAAACTAACAGCAACCGAGAGCATTTTCTTCAATTCAATTTCAAAGTTCTACCGTTGATGCCCTTTCTAACGGTATGAAACAATGAAAAGTTGTAGGAGTTCTAGTGGGGAATTTTGGGAAATTTTGAGTAAAATGTAAAAATGAAAAAAAATCTCAATAACTACAACAGTTAGGACCTGGGACATTTATGTTAAAACTTCCAAATGACCCCGCCGATCCACAAAAAAAAAATTGATTGTCCATGCGCCGAACACCGTGTATATTACAATAAATTATAAATATGTTGCAAAAATAAAATATTTATTTATAGCATTAACAATACATTTAAAATTTGTAACAATTTTAAATTTACAAATAATGAGTCAGTCAAAAATAATATAAATCAAAGAAGATAAAATAACAAGTATACTATATAATAAATATTAATATAATTTTAAGCAAAAGGGTAACTTACAATATGCTTTCTAAATACCAAAGTTATCAAAAAGATGAGTCGTAAAATAAATGAGACCGATGTATGAATTAATATTGCACATACATTTTCACTATCTCTTGCATACAAACTTAAAACCCTAGCCTAAAGACATTGTCAATGTATGTCTACCAAGATTCTTTCCCACTTCTTTTGAGACGGAAATATGAAATGTACACTGAGGAGTGAGAAACAGTCATAAGCTCAACGATTCTCAAACTGTGTGTGATTTGACAACGAATATTATTTATTTCCGTGAACTAACACCACTCTAAATATGAAAAACGTCTTTATAAGAAATATTTAAGTTATATTTAGTGGTAAATATTGGATATTCATCAGTCAAACGAACAATGTCAAACCACTATGTCTTACAATTTTCTAGTACGTAGATATTGTTTTAGAATATAATAAACAGAATCGCATAGCTCAATTGGTAAGATGCTCGAATAGCAATAAATATAAATGGGGTTGTTGCGAGATCGATCCCCAAGCACGTCTACTTTTTTTTAATTTGATTAAGCTCTATTAAAAGTTAATAATTTTCCTTCTAAAATTTTTATTTTATTAAACTGCGCCGCGAGTTTTGTTAAAACTTTATTTTCCCCAAAAATGTGTCTTTTATTACTACTAGCGAGTCTTTATCTCTAATAAAATCTACTTTCTTATGTTATACATTAATACACGAATGGCGAAACGTGCGTTGAGCACTGAACTATACATATAAATGGAATGCTAATGTCTATACCTATTTGTGTGTCAAATTGAATCTCGCGCAAGTATGGCGACCCCCGGTAGGGGCGCATTCGCAGTGTGTAGAAAGCCAGGGCCCGCTCTATTTTTATTGCAAGTATTTTTAATTTGTCTTTTTTTCAGAAATCATCAAAAATATGCTTGCATAGATTGACATTTCATATATAATTAACTTTTGTCTTAATTTTTATTAAAGAACATAAAAGTTGTCATGCCCAAAACACAATTATTGAATTTTCAATTTCAACAAGCGATAAACACGAGAGAATTACTTGACGCCGGCTCTGAAATTCTGCACTAATCTAAGACCTCCCGCCAGAAGAGACAAATCAAAGAAAAATTGCGTTGGCGCATAACGTCCCCCACAAGCATTCTGATTCAAGCTCCAACATACTTTTAAAACTAGATTTCTAGTGCGGCGACGCATATCCCGGGAACCTTGAATCGCATGATTGAAGTATTTTGTTCACGCGCATATATCTGTATTGGTCTTCCATTTATTATGTATAGTTCAGTGGCGTTGAGTAGATAAGTTGTTCAAGTGTAGTGTTTTAGTGTTTATGAAAACGTGTCAATGCGTTGTTCTTTCAGAATTGTTTTAATTTATTTGTTTTAAAATTATTGTTAATTTTTTTAATATTTATTTTGTCAACCAGAATTTTTATTTATTACCGCTAAAAGAAAAATAATTTATTTTCGTTATTCTCATAGAGATTTCAGATTTTTTTTTGTTATATGAAATATTTTATTTTTACTGACATCGTTTCCCCTACTGTTATACATTAAATCTAACTACCACAAGTATCAAATTTCATCAGATATCCATGAATATAACACGCGCCAGAGACAAGATATATACATTGAGTATCGTAGGCTAGGTAAATCTCACAATGGAGTGGATTTCCATGGACCAAAGTTTTTTAACAAACTACCATTCTCAGTAAGAAACCTAGCTTATAATATATATAAAAATAAAATAAAAAGATTTCTTGTATCGAAGGCATTCTATAGCATAAAGGAGTTTATGGACTGTGACATTAAGGTTGAAGAATTTTTCTCTATCGAATAAAACTGGGTCACGTAGTTTTGTGATTATTTATTTTATTTACATGTTATTTAAATTATTTTTTAGACTTTTAAATTTTTATATTGTATAACACTAGTCCTTGTATGTGTTTTGTTTTGTTTGACTTGTGAAATGAATTATGTTTATTCAAATGCACCAATAAATTCTATTCTATTCTATTCTATTCCCTACTAATACTACGATCCTATCCTTTCCTGGCAAGAAATGCCCAAACCTTCCCGTGTTTCTTGCTGGACTGTAGCAATATTATTCTTTGATTTCTTTTTCTGATCACTTATTGTTATTGACTGAATTGGGCAATTCATTTTTTGTTATCAGTTTCATTTGTGCCCGAACCTATATACCTAGAGTGTCCGTCATAAAGTTCGCTACATATGAGCAAAATTTGTATTATTGAGATTTCTAAAAAATGCTATATTGGGGGTTCGTTTCTTTTTTTACATGCAAATACCTTTATTCAACTAAAATACATAAAGTTTTTGTCGAAACTAATAAAATATTTGTGAAATAGACACAAGAGTTTATCATTTTTCATATAGTAATTAATGGTAGGGGTAACATTTGCACTTTTTTATTTTCCTCATATCTGCTTCAAAATTGATATATGGGGCCCTTGTTGTATTCTATATGCACTTTTTCTTCATAAAATTTTTCGATATCTTAACAATTTGACCCATTTTTCGGTACCACTGTCAACTATATTTTACAGTCCTGCCAAACTGGTGATCACATGACATGTGCTAAAATGTAATTTTTTGTTGTTGGACATGCATAAACGAACCCCCAATAGAGTTTTTTAGAAATACAATTTTTTCCCATATGTAGCCAACTTTTAAAATTATTTAGCGACTTCATTGCTGAGAACTGTTTGAGAACTACTGGCATTTCTTATGCATCCAATAAAATCTTAGTTCAGACGTTTTAGCGGCCATAACACAAGTCAGTTTAAATTGTAACCGACTCTATGTCTCACTTGTAATGACTCTCATATCATAGCTCTCTTATTAACAATGCGAGTTTTTAAAAATTTGGGTGGAAGCTACTTACCCATCAGGAAATTGTGTCACGGCAAAATATTTAAAAATCCACCAGTGGTGTCCGTCGTTATGAAGAAAAATGTACCTAATTTTCCAAAAAAACATATTAGGCAAAGTTTTAACTGTAAAACAATCTGATAATCTTATTCGTTATCAAAAACTTACTAAAACCGAATTTTAATAAGGTAGTGTACTTGGTGTTCACCCTAATAGTAAAATAAAATTTCCCTTTTCAACCAGAACTGAACCATGAACCAGACTATGGTTTTCTTATGTATTTTTGCGCTCCGACAACAGTTTTGTCCCTATACGTAAGGATTTTAGGTTATGTTCATTTTTTGGTAAAACATTACCGGGTTTTTGACAAGTGAGTTTACTAGATGACTTAACGTTCTGTAATGTTTTAAAAGTGTTAAATAACATTTTTGAGGTTATCCGACCCAAATGTGCCCCAATTTTACGTTATGTTCACTTTGTTGGTCAAAAATTACAGTTTCATGGAGCAATTCCCACGTTATCTTATGATATGATGTTCTTATATATTTTTCGACGTGCTGTTTCAATTTTTTGAGGTTATCAACTCCAAATGTTCACCAATTTTAGGTTATGTTCATTCCTTTGGTGAAAATTTACTGGTTTTTTAAAATAATTCTGAAGTTGCTAGATGACAATGTTTATATATGTTTTTCGTGGTGCTCAATCGATTTCTTGAGGTTACCAGGTCCAAAAGCTGAAATTCAAGAAGGGAACGCCAATTTTTGAGGCTAGAAACCTTGAAAAATCGATTCCAATTAACATAGAGGGGAAAGCTTATGACTGCAAACACCGTATAGTGTATATACTCCGAAATTGCCTCTCTAGATCCATCTAGAAACAATCGGGAATCTTCTCACCATACTCTGGAAAAAGTCCATATTCATAACAATATGATGGAATAAAATTCATTTTTTTTCTTTGCCAGAGGCGTGTGTGGATTTACAAATTTTGTAAATTCATACGTACGTAATTCGAAGAAATGAAAGCACTTGGATTGTGTTAATTATGCATGAGTTACCATATGTCTTAAATTTAAAATATGCTTAAATCTGGCAACATTATCTCCACATAGCGCAGCCACAAATATCTGTCCATATTGAATCCGGAGGACAGGCTCTGAAGTTCATTTATGACAGTTATTCAGCAAATTGCACAGTATTTGAACAAATTATTAGGTATAACCACATTCAAACATTTCTTCTATGTGATCGATTGTACCAATTACACATAACGACCTAGTCATAGTTTTCATAGGAGAATAAAACTTAAATATATTTCTCTGAATTATGTGGCGAATGAGGTGCCGCTTAAGTATTACATAACAGCTACTATCCTTTGACCAGAATGCCGCTGATTTTTTGCTCTTCTGACAACACTTCTTGGCCTTAGTATAGTTGCATTTTATATTTTGAACTGCCTCCTTGCAATATTGTGATTGCATAATACCTGTGAGTCTTTTTATCTGTTTTAAAATAATCTCATTGTCAATAGATTATAAAATTTTTATTGTCAGCTATATCGATTTTTGTTTCTTTAATCATACCTAAGTGTAACAGAAAAGGAAATAGAAAAATTTGCCTGTTCAAATATGAATTTGAACAGGCAACTGTTTCTATTTCTATTCAGCTTTATTTCAAAATGTATTAATACTCTTAATCTAAAAAAGATTGTGTAATATATTTAAAGACATTATATTAATTATCATATTTATCATAATTTTTTTTACGACTATTTTACACATAACTGATAAACGTTGGGATAACTGGTGATTCAGTTAGATAATGCTGTTAATCCCTTGTATGAAGTTTTATGGAAGTAGATTCAGTTCTGTTGGTTTTAGAAATGTCCAGAAATGCATATTGTTTGATGGATTTTAAGAAAATTGTATACACTTTTGTCTAATAGATTCTAATAGACTCAAGATTTTAGTTGACTGTGAATGCACATATTTCCGTTATTTGGAATAAAACTGTTCTTCGAACTAGATTTGTATCTAGCTCAAAGGACCATGGATCATGGAATTTTGGACATAATGCTAGCACCGGATAGCAAAACAATACCCAGCCGAGTACTGGGTGGTAGAAACAAAATATTTCTTATGTAATAAATATAACAACACTCTAGTATGCATTATTTAACAGAGGGCCATTATGATGCAAGAAATTCGGTTTTTCTCCATTTTCTGCAGAAATATGATTTCTTTTCTCATTAAAGTCGTTCCTGGCTTCTGAGAATATTTTTTCAGAATGAACACTTCTATCATATATCAGCGGTCAAGCTGTCCAGCAAAGTTAGATTATGTTAGCCCCCACTTCTCGCCTCACGGAATTGTTCGGTGAATACCCAGTTAATACCAGGCGAATACGTGGTATCCGGTACCTGGACTAATGATACCCGATATCTACTGTAGTAATTTTTAGGCGAAAAAAAAACAACTACCATGTGCGTCCCTAATTTCATCACAAGAGATTTTTTATGTTTTTTAGGCAAAAATGGTATTTTCCTTTTCATTGTTAAGTATTTACATGAACAATTATTGTGTTTTGTAATTTGAATATCGTTTCTTAAATTGTCATTAATATTTACAATCATTAACTTGAACGCATTGAACTAATTTAAATTTAGCCGTCCAACCAAGTGGTTTCCCCAATTAAGGCTTTTATTTATAGTAATTTTTAGTTGTACAAATATTTAACCAACATCAATCTGAAAATAAACTAAACAGTTATTGTTAATAAAGGTCATTTTGGGTCTTCTTCAATTGAGGTTCTATTTTTTATTAATTTGATAAGGTGATAAAAGTTCATCGTTGTTGACATATGGTTCATTTCAGTTGTAACATGTATGAATTATTTATGGTATAAAAAGAAGCTATAAAATATACACAGTGTGCAAATTTTCGTATATGAAAAAATGAAGCTCAAAATAATTTTTTTTTGTAGATATCTCACATTTTAGAGCAAATATAACTACTTTAGAGTTTTAAATAACTCCAATATTCACCAGCCCACTAAAATTTCTTCTGATTGAGGGGGGTTAACTTAGAACTACTAGTATTTAGTAACAAAATAGAATAATCCGAATAAAATTGTGATAAAATATTCTAAGTTAATCTTTTCGAGAACATTTGTGGCCATAAGAAAAATATGATTACAATTTTTTTTACTTTTAGGATCATGGATATGATTTCAAAGCCGATATTTGGTCGTTTGGTATTACAGCTATAGAAATGGCGACAGGCACAGCCCCATATCATAAATATCCACCTATGAAGGTACTTATGTTGACCTTACAAAATGATCCACCAAATCTCGACACTGGCGCCGAAGAAAAAGATCAGTATAAGGTAATAATTCATTTGAGTTTAAATGAACCTTTTCATGATTTCTTTTTTGTTGTCAATTAAGTTTTTATTGGGTTTTTTAATAAGTATATATTTTTTGTTGTAATTTTTAGGCTTATGGTAAAACATTTAGGAAGATGATAACAGACTGTTTGCAAAAGGAAGCGTCAAAGAGGCCTACAGCCGCTGAACTTTTGAAGCATCCATTCTTTAAAAAGGCAAAAGATAAAAAGTATCTGCAACAAACTTTGGTTGCTATTGGACCAAGTTTAGAGACTCGTGTTCAGAAGGTAAAATTATTTTTACTATTATATAGGGCAAATCGGATTTTAGGTGGGAAATTTTAAAGAAATGTAAATTAGGGTGGTTCAGATTTATATATAAAAAAAAAAAAAAAATTTTTTTCTCGCTTTTTTTTTGAAATTCCAAAAAATATTTTTCCAAACCTTATGGGAATTGGGTTTCAGTAGAATCGTCTGAATATTTGGTATGTTATAGCTTTTGTCATCCTAAATAAAAGTTTCCATGGCCACAATGCTCCGCATTAAGTATCTTGGCTCTTGCTATTTGACAGGTAGTTGACAGCTGTCAACTGTCAATATCGGTATCCTTTCTTTGACATTAGATTTAAATTTAGCAACCTCACAAACATAAGTCATACATTCTTTTTAACTTTTTCAATAGTTCATTGCTGTTTGAGAATTAGTTGACAGTCAATTGTCAGTATTGTGTATTTGACATCAGATTTGAATTTAGCAATCTCAAAAACCTAATTAGTCCAAAAATTATAAACATTTCCATAACAAAAAATGTTATTTGAGATTTTCCTTCAGTAACTGTTAGTGGAGAGATTATACATCACAAAACCGCAAAAATCAGTTCTGGGGGTACCACGCAACCCCCCCCAAAAAACCACCCCTTCGATGAAGAAAGCTGTATTTTACCGATAACTCGTTAACCATTGAAGATATAAAAAAAAACGGAATCATCTCAAAATACAAACTAATTCCAGACGTCGTTATAATACATACGTGTACGAAATTTCAAATGAATATCTCAACTTTATTTTGTCAACCCCATTAATGGGGTGGGGGGGTTGAAAAATATTATAAAAAAATCTGAGGCCTTAACTTCTTGTACATACACCGAATTTCAAGTTTCTGCACTCATACCAGCTTGCTTTACTTTCCCCCTATTGACCCCTAAATAACCCCCAACCCTTCAACCGAATCATCTCAAAGTATAATCTAGTTCCAGATGTCGTCATACGTGTACCAAATTTCAAATGAATATCTCGATTTTATTTTATCAACCCTTTTAATAATGAAGTACATACACCGAATTTTAAGTTTCTATAGTCTTACCAGCTTGCTTTACTTATTTTCCCCTATTTAACCCCCAACCCTTCAACGGAATTATCTCAAAATATAATCTAGTTCCAGATGTCGTTATAATACATACATGTAGAAAATTTCAAATGAATATCTCAATTTTATTTTATCAACCCTTTTCAAATTGGAGTAGGGGTGGCGGGGGTTGAAAAATATTATTAAAAAATCTGACGCTTTGGCTTCTAGTACATACACCGAATTTCAAGTTTCTGTACTCTTACCAACTTGTTTTACTTATATTCCTCTATATATGTACGAAATTTCAAATGAATATCTCAACTTTATTTTATCAATCCCATTAATGGGGTAGGGGTATTGGGGGGTTGAAAAATATTATAAAAAAATCTGAAGCCTTAACTTCTAGTACATACACCGAATTTCAAGTTTCTGTACTCTTACAAGCTTGCTTTACTTATTTCCCCTATTTACCCCTATTTAACCCCCAACCCTTCACCGGATTTCCTCAAAAAACAATCCAGTTCCAGATCTCGTTATAATATATACGTGTACAAAATTTCAGGTCAATATCTTAAACCGTTCCGGAGAAAGCGTGCGGACAAAAAAAGTTACAGACAGACCGACAGATAGACAGAAAATTTTTTTTCGTTCAAATTTAAAATCTCAACGTTTCATGACATTTTAAACCTATTTCACGAATAAAAATTTTTGAAAATTTTTTTGCGATTACTATACTTCCAATCCACTACGTGGATGTGGAAGTAATTGATCATCATAAAAAAGAAAGCTTGACTAATTGCCTAAAAAAAAGTTCTCTAGTAATTTTCTTGTATATGCCATGGTTTTCGAGAAAATCGATATTGAAAAAATTTGCCAAATTATGTTTTTAATGCTCACGAATGTTCGTTTATTTGAAATTTTTTGCGCATGGTCTTAGAAAAAATTGAATTGCTCAAAAACCAAACATGCTAGGAAGAAAAATCAAAACGGGTTTTAAAGGGGATATAAAATACTCTTTTGTGTTTCAATTTTTGATGGCTATTGGTATCTATTAATATATAAAAATGACAATATAATATAGTTAGCTCTTAATTTTTTGCACTTTTAACTACCCACAGGCCCATAAAAAATAACTGACTTTAATATAAGTTATAAATGCATTATCCTTTAGTTCAAAGTAGTACTTCAATGGAGAAAAAGTTAGGAATAAAAATATTCACATTTACAAATTTCCCAGCATGTTGAAGTTAGCCAAATTTTGGCCAAATTTTTATCGTTTCCTAAAAACAAGAAAAAAAGGCCTAAACATCTTGAAAATTTAGGTGAAATTTTTTTTTGGAGTTTATATATCATATGACTATTGTTTCTAATCATTTAACAGTTAAAAAACTGTATTAAAAAAATATCATCAAAAAATGGAATATGCAGCCTTTTTTGGATTTTATTTTTTCTAACTTATACATGCTGCTAAATTTGTAAATGTGAATATCTTTATTCCTAACTTTTCTGCATTGAAGTACTGTCTTGAACTAAAAGATAATGCATTTATAACTAATATTATAGTCAGGTATTTTTAATGGGCATGTGAATAGTTAGATGCACAAAAAATCAAGAGACAACTATATTATATTGTTATTTCTATATACTCTAATAAATATTAATAGCCCTCAACAAATGTCAACACAAGAGAGTATTTTATATCCCCTTTAAAGCCCACTTTGATTTTTCTTCAATTTCTTTCTATAGGTCGCGCGCAAAATATTTTAAATAAACGAAAATTCGCGCGCATTAAAAATACAAAGTTTGCAATTTTTGTCAATGTCAATTTTCTCGAAAACCATGGCATATACAAGAAAAATAACAAAAGGACTTCTTTTTAGGCAATTAGTCGAGCTTTCTTTTTTATGATGAGCAATTTTTTTATATCTTCAACGGTTAACGAGTTATCAGTAAAATAAGGCTTTTTTCACCGAATTGGTGGTTTTTTTGGGGGGTTGCGCAGCACCTCCAGAAATGATTTTTGTGGTTTTGTGATGTTTAATCCTATCACTAACAGTTATGGAAGGAACATCTCGGATTACATTTTTTGCGAGCTTCTGGTGTATTTTTTACTTTACCGACTGAACTAAATGTTGTACATTGATTCTAACTTTTTTAATAGTTCCTTGCTATTTGACATGTAGTTGACAGCTGCCAGCTGTCGATATCGTCTCTTTGACATCAGATTTAAATTTAGCAACCTCAAAATCATAAAGTTATACATTAATTTGAACTCTTTCAACAGTTACATAAGGTTCGTGCGGAGTGCTTTCCAAATGTTTATTTTATTAAAGTTTTACAAGTTAGTTGATTAATGGAACATGCAAATTGTTTAAACAACGTGTTATTTTTGACTACCGTCTTTTTTCAGAATTAATCTAGTTTTTACATTCTTCAACGTTTCTTTGACTGCTCAAATTTAGAAAATATTTTTAACAATACCTCTCATGATAATTGTCTAAAACAAACTTTTAATTTACAAAATTAAAAAAACTTTTAATGGACAAAATGAAAAACATTTGGGAATTCCAAGTAAACCTGTACATGTATTCCATCCTTTTGGAAACTGCAGTATAATTTTTTTTCTGATTTAAAATTAGAATGATTGGAAATGATTATTTTCTCCAGGCGTCTAAACGGCAGCCTGGTGCATCTGGCCGCCTACACAGGAAAGAAACAGGAGAATGGGTATGGTCGAGTGAAGATGAAGGAGATGGCGGTGATTCTAGCGAAAGTGATACAGACTCGAAACCTATGAACACCCTAGTATCCGCAGGCTCCTCAGGTTCAGATCATGAAAGCAGTGAAGGAGATCCACCACCTGTTAATTTAGTATTAAGAATGAGGTAAGGAAATATATATTGTAATGTACTAGAGCCGTCAAACTGAGAGATAACCATGGTGGATGCGGAGTGGGAATCAATTGTATATTTCGGATTAGAAGATATTGTTAGCTTACGAACAGGCAATGAGTTGCCGAGTTTAAGATTTATTTAAATTCATATTTATTTTATTTTTTGCTCTCCTTCATTTAAATACATAAAAAATTAATATCTTTTGTTCCACCTTGCCATGCAATACTATTACTAAAAAATTGAGCAAATAAAGAACAAAATTCATAACTGAATTTTTTCAATCATTACTTAAAGTACTTATTCTGAAATCGATTGGTTTCGAGCCATCATAATATGTAACTTTGAACGCCAGAAGTGGGATAATATAAACAAAGAATACGATTTATTTTGCAAATATTTCAAAAGGTACTGTTTTCAGCAAAATCTTTTTGGATATTCTCAAAGCTTCTATAAAATAGTTTAAAATGTTCTTTTTTTTTGTTACTGCATCATAAAAATTGACTGATATGGAATCTTTTTAAGTTGCAACATTTTTTGACATTTTCAAAAAGAGTGCTTTTTCCTCACAAGTTTACCGCATTCGACTAAATACTGGTAAGTTCTATGTAAAAATCAGTAGTCAAATCAAATAAAAATAAAACTATATTCTCCAGAAGAATGCTATTTCTCATTGACAAAGTAAAGGGAACAAGAAGCATGTAACCAAATCGATAGAAAAACTCCCATAGGGTCAGCCGCTTTGAAGCTTTGATGACTGGTGTTAGTGCATATTGATTTTTTCTATTCTTAAAACTAGTTTTCTGTTGCATATTTTTTAAGAATTTATCGTATTAAATCTTTTAAAATATAGACAAATTTCTATATTTATTTTCAACAGACATCAAGAAATCAGCTATTACCAAGTTTATTGAGAAAAAACAATTTTCTTTGACATTTTTTGGAGAGTATTTTATAAGCTTCATTTTTTATATGAAACATAATTCCAATATCGCTAATGCATGGTGAGTGAGATATAAGCAAGAAACTAAATTAGCACACCATTCTTTCAAGATTGCGGCTCAAGCGCAACAGATAGAAATGGGGACTTACAGTATTGTATTAATAAACTTCTTCTTCTGCGCCGGTAATCGCCGCTTATATACTCTGAGATCAGATCAATCAAGAATCTTCTCTCACCACATTCTAGAAAAGTCTATCTTTTTCTGCAAGTTTCCAGTAACTCACTATTAGGCATAGGCGTAGCAATTTCCAGTTGTAATACATAACAGTATGTTCAATAGTACGCCTGAATGAACTAAGTTTCTAAACTTTATCAGCATTTTCCCTCTAATTTCCCCTGTTTGAGTGGAATACTTTGTTGATAACAAATTTAAAAGGGTCTTTTTTACAAATAATTATGTCAAAGGAAAAAAAAATGTACCACCACTAACTAGAAATCTATGAAAATCCTACAAAGAAAGTGTTAAGAAAATTTTTGGATAGCATTTTGAAAAATTAACATAATTTTTAAGGTTATTAATTTTTATGATTTTTGCAAATTTAAAAAAATATTTATAAGAAAGTTTTTGCTAATAAATTCATAAAAATGTACTACTAATTAATCTTATGATAACAACCACAAAACAACAATTGTACAAGAAATAAGCTGTCAACTTTATATCACCCAGTTTTTGTATATTTACTATTTTTAAGTAAACTGTGAAAAACATGTGGAAGATATTGGCTTTTTTGAAAACGGTGGAAAATGCCACACTTACGAAGCTTTGAACAGTTTTTGCTGCATAAATTTTTGTATGGGATAGGCGAATTATATATACTCTTTGGTTTGACGAGCACTCTAGTTTGCGAATGATTTAATTATCTTGGGTTACATTAAGTTAGTTCAGTAAAAACTTTAGCACAGAATGTACTGAAAAATGTTGGTACTTCAAACATAGAAGGTAGAACCTGCAATCAAAGAACAAGTCTAGATACATAACAACTATCTCTTCAATACATACCTTGTTTGCTCCCAACATAATCATATTATATATCCATAAAAAAGAATAGATAATCGTAACACCCCATCAGCTACAGTGGCGGGTATGTGTAAAAGGGTAAATATTTTCATCAAAATAAATGTTTGTAATTCCTGCATTACCTACTCTTTATACAACAGTGTGATGTAGGCATGCAAAATTACAGTAAGATAATGCTTGATATATCTGATCAGGTTTTGTAATTTCTGCATTACCTGCTTTTTATACAAAAGAATGTAATATAGGCGTACAAAATACAGTAAGATAATGCTTGAAATATACTAACAGAAAAAAATATTGCATATTTATTTTTTTTTTAAACGGTGTTGTTTTGGCCTGTGTAACAGCGACTCTTGCTTCAAATATTTCAGAAACTGTTTTTAATATTTTCTGCCGTTCTTTAAGCCATGTACTGAGTACAGAAAATATATCAAGAAAAAAAACATGCTAGACATTGCCAACAGTGCGGGAAATACGAGTTGTGAGTGAAAGCTCGCCGACGTGGTGATTTTCATCGATAGACGATGGTAGTAAAGATACATACTTGTTCTCTTCATTTCGAAGGAAGAATGTCGTCAACTCTTCAACATTCACATGTTGTTATCTTAACACAATTGTTTTCTCTTAATGCACTTGTACAAAAATTGATGTGTTGACAGTTGAATCCTAACCTTGCAACCAGTTCTTTTCTTGCTTCCACTCACTTTACTGTCATGACACTTGAGCCAGCGCCTTAATTGAGCGCAAGTGGATTCTTCCACAACTTTGTGCACTAATTTTGCGCCGCCAATCACACTTTCATTTAAATAAATGTTCAAAAATGATGCCTGTCTAGCCATTTTGCTAAAGAGTGTCTGAAAGTTTCATATTTCCCGCAAAAAACATGGCACCAGAGCATGCACGGGACAATGATGAAATGGCCTTGAAAATGCCTATTGGTGGCCAGTCTAGTGCCTCAATCCCGACATCCTGAAGGTACTGGATCACTGTTCTTGCGGCATGGGGGCGGGCATTATCATGCATTAGCACAAAGTTATCGTACCCAATAAAGCCAGCATATGGTAAAACATGCTCTTCAAGGATATTGCGTATGTACCAGTCAGAATTCATTCTTAAATTTACCTCAACAAATTCCGTGCGACTCTCCCAACTAATGCCTTCACAAAGCATAATGGAACCGCCACCAAAGCTGTGCAAGATTACATTCTGCGAATCGTTCTCCAGACCTTCTGTATACTCGACCACGTCCATCTGGCTTCCATAATTGTATTTTTGTTTCATCTGTAAAAAGGATTTTTCCCCATTGATGTTCATTCCAATTAGCATGGGCTCTTGCAAATAGTAACCGTCTGATTTTGTGACGTGGGAGATGTCTAGAGACTCCTTTAGTCTTCTTATTACCGTTTTGACACTTACGTTGACTTGTCTAGCAATAAGCAATTCAATTTTCAAGGATTGTAATATCAAATATCTCTTGGGGTTGAACATCTTTTACGTCCTTGACCAGCCCACTTTTTGTATTCTTCAGTCTCATTGTATCGTTTTACTATACGAGAAACAGTCGATTGATGGATATGCAACCTCTGTGCATATCTTCTTGTCTGCAACCCTCATTGGCTAAAGTAACAATTTGAACAGAAACTAACTCACTTAAATGTGGCATCTCGCATCTTAGCAACAAACAAACCAATACACATTATGTACCTGGGGATAAGTTCTTTGATCGGAGGGTTTAACAAATAATGTTTTTAGATTGCATACTTTCTTGAAACTGCAATTTAATGACTAGAAATTTTCAGTATTTTTAATAATTTCTTTTTCAATTCCATCAATCCCAGAGAACCTCACCGGCAGTTTCCTTCCTTATGGTTTGTATATTCCTGATTATCCTATATCCTTGTTATTAGCCTTTAATTTCCCTCTTCCATCTTTTTTTTAGATTAAATTTATTTCATTAGAGAACACATATTTTCATGAATTATGTTCTCATTTCTAATAATTATCTAAAATATTTCAGGAATGCTAAGAGAGAGTTGAACGATATAAGGTTTGAATTTGCAGTGGGAAAAGATTCCGCAGAAGGCATAGCTAGCGAGCTGGTAGGAGCTGGTTTGGTAGACGGTAAAGATATAACAGCGATAACTGAGAACCTTCAAAAACTTATCGATCAGAGGGAGTCGATGAAAGTTGTAACATTTCAGCTGGTAAGTATAATTTGGGGGTCATTCTTTTTTTAACGGACACGTTTCTGCATTGTTACTACTCTCAAATATTTTTAGATTCTTTTGTTTTGTGGAGAATGCTGAAAAAAATACTGTCTGTTACACAAACGTTTCTTGTATCATAAAAAGCCGTAAATTTTGAAGTCATATATCTAACTTTAAATTGAGGTCAGTTAGACCGATTTATAACAACAATAGGGATCAGAATCGAAGTTTATATCAATGACGTATACATGTATAGTTCACTCTCTGTTTATACGGCACATAAAACACTTAAAGATGCCGATCGAGCTAATATATGGGGAGACCGGGGCCTGATGTATTTTTCTACACTATGTTAAATTATGAATATAATGTATTACTTAATAGATAAAACATCATTACTCTTATGTAAAGTATGTTCTAGCATGATTAAGATAACGAATAAACGGAAACATGCCTCTTTTAATTAAGATTTCTAACTCTTGTGATATAGTTATGCGAATCACCCCTAACTAGTACGTCATACTCGGGGAACAGATAAACAGTTGTACTTTGAATTTATCTGTCAATGTCGCTAAGAATGGGCAATGAGTCCACTAGTGCCTAAGTTATTCCTATCTTGATGCAAAACAGGGTAAATTTTTTTAATTTACCTGTAACGTCATTAAATTTCTACCAAAAACACGATTTGTAAATGTCTAGTATTATTTCAATATTTTGATGGCCGGTTTTTATGCCCCTTTTTATGTTTACTAAACAAATGGAGGCAACTATACATACATGGGAAAATGTCCAGTTATGTGTTTCAGTTTTCTCTTACATTACAAATTAATAAGAGTTACAAGCATTTGAGAAGTATATTCGATTCACGTGTAGCGCAGTCCATATTTTTCGATCTCAGTTGAGCTTGTGACGTTGGTATCGAGTTTTTGTCTGAAAAGTTATACAGATTGGGGTTTGGGGGTACGTTCCTAGATTGAATTATATTCTATCTATCTAATAGATTAATACGAGTCAAAATACAAAATGTTATCTCAAATGATTATCGTATTAATCTGGGAGTTCCACAAGGCTCCGTGCTGGGTCCTCTACCATTTCTACAATACATAAATGATCTCCCATCTCATATAAAAGGAAAAATTACCCATGTATGCAGATGATATTTTAGTCATGGTCTCAACACCAAGTTTTGTAGAACTGCAGTCTCTCACAAATGATGATGTTATGGATAGCTTCAATTTATGGTGCTCAAAAAATTGTTAAATATTAAATATCATGAAAACTGATATATTTTTCTCTTTGAGAAACAACTACGTACTGCCGACAGAAATATTAACTTCTCTTGGAATGACTAGGTAGACCGTGTAGCCAAGAAAATGAACACTTTTCTGTATATGCTATTTCATAGTAATGAAATATATTTTTTATAGGATTTTGCAAACAGCAGAAAAAACTATCTATGAGAACTAAAATAAAAACAGTTTGTAAAATTATTGAATCTTTGCATTCTTTCAATAACCTGAATTCTGGTTATGCTAGCAATTACAATCCTAAAACCAATTTGTCTTTTTTATTGGACAATTCTCGTTCTAACACTAGTCTCTACACAGTCCCCTACGACTATGCAGAATAAACCAGTATCCACATAACCTCCTACAGCTATGAAGATTCAGTTAAAATGAGAACAAAGGCCTAAAGTGAATTTATTTACATACCTCGTCTTTTGGAAAAATTTTCATTCCAATGAATACATTTTCATGAAATTTATCATACTGTTTGTTGGAAATGCTTCGAAACGTTTTTCGCCTTTATTCTGAGCTCATCAGAAAGATACAAAGCCACTCACACGATGTTCCATGCAAAAACCAAGACAATTACCAACTTTTTTGACATTGTTTGATATTGACTGAATGAAAAAAACTGATTTTCACCTATGTGTTACCTAGCTAGTAATGGAGCCTATATACTGGCCTATATGTTTGTATATCTTGTTTTTTTTTTTAGAATTCTACACTAAATAGTAATGAAGTCCCGGATGATAAGGCCTTGGTAGGCTATGCACAAATTTCAATCATGGACTGAGATAGACTGGATATTTACTCCCGATGCATACCAATATTCTCCTGGAATCTACTGATCATTGTACATATTGTAGATAGGTTTTATAAATTAATGTTAACCTGGTTTTATTTCCCGGAAACAAATCATTTGTTTTTCATTTATTTATTTTATTTTATACTCGTCTCGTTCATATGGTTGCATCGAGCCATTTTTGTTTCAGTACGTGTAACTGAACCTATTTTATTTTCTTTGCATGAATTGTGCCTTCTTGCAAATTTTAAAAAGTTTTAGAGTAGGTAAAGAGCCGAAATGTGACTCTGGTTACTTCCCAAAGTGTGTACAAAAGTCGCCCTGAATGTGCCCAAACATTACATGAAAGTTAGAATATTTTAGGTTCCAGAAGAAGTTTTAAATTCGCATGTGAGTGCAGAACGGTATGAACCTGGCCGAGTTAGGCGTGCACTATTACTGTAAAGAGAGCTAATTTAGCTATCTCGGAAATCCTGGAGGGGCTGGAGCTTTTGGTGTAATGCTGCCTCTGAAGTTGTTTTCACAGTCACCAAAACACTCGAATACTATTATTCCATGCACTTTTCGCCAACTATGTTGGCATCATATGGAGATAATTAAAAAAAATTTATCGTCTCCAGCTGATGTCAACATAGCTAGTGAAAGAGGCTTCGAATGGTAGTATTGAAGTGTTTTACAGTATGTAGAGATTACTTCAGATGCACTCTTTGAAATTATCGTCAATGGGGATAAAGGAACGCAATAACAAATGGTTTCGGTCAAATAGAAATAGTGGTGCAAAATTAGATTAAGACTGATGAAAATTTCAAAGATAATTTTATCAAAGTTTCAATGTTCATCTGTTTATGAAATGTTTGAAATATAAGATTAAACGTAGAATCACAAACCTTTCATGTCATGAAATTTCATGGAATAATAATAATAAAAGTACTTTATTGAGTAAAACCCTAAATGGCCATTGACTGAAGTCCATCAGCATTTTTTAAAATAATAATATAATAAATTTTGTAATATGAAGTATGGTTTTCCAGTTTCTCTTCAAAGCGAAAAAATCTACCACCTACCACTAAAGATTTCCATGAAACTCAAGTTAAATTTCGTTGAGTTATTTTGAGTAATGAAATTTTTAATGAAATTCGAGTTGTGTACAACCTTCATAATTTTTGAAATTTTTGCAACGTAATGATTACTAAAACATGATAAATCTGGTCTCATACATTTTTATTTTTCAATAAATTTTAATATTTTATCTTTTTTTTTAAAACAAAATTAGGGAATATATTTGTGAAAATAATAATAATAATAATATGTATTTCGAGCTCTCACATTAATAAATTTATATTTCAATCTACAAATTAACACAAACCAATGGGTCATTTCTGGTTGACGTCACACTGGTGGCGTGGAGGGCGAGGGTATGCAACTAATTGTTTTGTTCTCTAGAGATGGGTAAAAGTTGTTATTTTTTAATACCAGGCTTAAACTGCTTCTGCTAGTAACTCATCTCTAATTGTTTTCATTTGCATTCCTTTGTGATTGGATGAGGTATGTATGCCCTCCAGTTTGTGTCAAAATCAGGTGACCAAAAATGGTCAATAGGCACTTGCATTGTGTGACTAACATAACATAACCTCAAATATTACATTTTTGTAAGTTTATACTCACTTTTAATGTTTTTTTTGCATTTCTAGATTGGTATCTCTGTAACATTATTGAACTGTCAGATATGATGCGTATAATTTTTTTAAATAATCGATTTTTTAAAATAAACCGGATTTCCAACCTGTGAATGAGTATATTTTTCGAAATCAATGATTTAAGAAAATTGTATACATCCTATCTGAGAGAGTTCATTAATGTTACACAGGTACCAATCTAAAAATCAAATAAAAACATTAAAAACGAGTATAAACTTTCAAAAATGTACTATTTGAGGTTATGTTAGTCATACAATGTACCCGCCGTATGTTATTAATAGAGTTGGGTATACTTTAACTTGTCTTGTGTATGAGTTAATAAGAGCGCATGTACAATTTCATCTTCTTTTGCACACAAAGTTTAGTTCAGCCGATGAAACGACGTTTGGACTGGTCAAGTTAAAGTATACTGGACTATATAGACTTTAGTTAGGCAAAATTATATGATGTATACACCTGCATTTTTTATGCACTATATTAAAGGTTTTCATGAAGCATAAGGCTAGGGCGTAAGAGAGAAATGAAAATCTTGACATTTTTCACATTCCTGATCCCACATTTTAAAGCTAATCACTAAAACAAATATCAAAACAATATGCCTAGAAGATGAGAAATAGAAAGTTTCCAAATTTTTTAATTTTCTTATGAAGAAGCGGTCCTTATCGAATTGGCTGAAATTTTGGTATATTGTATTTCACGTGATGCTGATTAAATGTCCCAGTGGGCACAAACCTCTGCTATGGCTAGTTTCGTCACTACAGTCACCCGAAGATTAAATTATTATACTATATGCGATTTTAATAAAAATGGTTCCAGTCTTTGAGTTTTACTTAAGAGTTTCTTAAAAGTGTAATATTGAGGTGTAACAAGAGCATACCCGAAATAGAGAAAAGAAATAATAATAATAATAATTGAGTAATAATTATACAGAGTGTTCCTTAATGATGTGCTAATATTTCAGGGTGTGATTCCTACATGTCCGCACAGTCTAAAGCTACATGGTGTTGAATTTTTTTTAATATCTCAAAGTATTTTAGATATTATTTTCAATTTTGGTATGTGTTAATAGAATATAAGACCACATTTGAGTGAGCTAGAAAAGTTCTTTCATAGCTCCACCAGTGGCGTCCCTGCAAACATGTCATTCGATATTTTTCAACAAAAAAGTGTTACGCCACTGACCTTTTTCTGTGTGGATATTTTTTCTGATTAGCCTTTTAATTCTACTTGAAAACTGTCTCTTGTGTTTTTCACGACACGCACACCCTGAAATATTAGCCCCTCATTAACGAACACCCTGGTATAATTATTACTCAATTATTATTATTATTTCTTTTCACTGTTTCGGGTATGCTCTTGTTACACCTTAATATTATATTTTTAAGGATCTTTTAAGTAAAATTCAAACACCGAAACCATTTTTCTTAAAACCTCCTATAGTATCATAATTTAATCTTTGGGTGACTGTAGTGACAAAACAAACAGACATTGAGACATTTAATCAGCATCACGTGAACTACAATATACCAAAATATCAGCCAATTCGATAGGGACCACTTTTCCATAAGATTAGTGCGTGGTCCATTTCAAGTTAAAATTGAAACTTTCAAATTTCATAACACTGCTCGAATAGTGATAACAGATCATGAAAAGAAATGATTTAGTTTAAATAGAAGTAGAGAAGACTGATGTGCATACTTCATTTGATGAATACTCATTTTCGTAAAATGGGAAGTGAAGTCACTAAAATCATTTTGCTATTAATAAAAATATGTGTATTAAAATCATTCACAATTTTACGTACTGGTATCTGGTTGAGAAGCACTTGTCAGTATATCGGATGATCTGCAATCAAAAAAGATCTTTCTATTAATAATAAGTTCTGAAAATCCAGTGCCAGTGCTGGATATTGATATACAGGGTGTATATGAATGTTTTTTTTATGAGTGAAAGGATACATGTCACAAAGAACTGTTTAATATTAATTTTATAAAAAATGTCTTGGCAATTATTGGTTTTTTTAAAACATATCTGGTGACAGAGACATTTGAGAAGTTTCCAGGGAACATTTCAAAAAATAACAAATATCTGGTATATTCCCTTCTATTTTTTCGATTCCGAAAGTGCACCCAAGTAAATTCGATTAGATCGTATAAACGAGACCAGTAAATTGTTAATAATTTTATATTTAATTTTTATTTTGTTGTTTTATTTGTTTACTGTTATTTTTCCAAAGCATTTACTGTATTTTTGTACTAGAATTGTAAGGTGAATATTGAAGGAATTGCATTAAATCTCCACTTTGAAACGATATGATTTGACAATAATCTTGCCTAAAGCTGGATTCGTTGTAATATAATTCCAAATCTGCTCGCCAAATAAGTTCGTGACCGATAGTGTTAATTTAATGTCATTAGGAACATAGTAGTGGTTAATTATTGTAATATTTATTTGTTGGTAATTGTTTAAAAGCTCTAGTCTGTTTAAATAGAAACGTGCGAGTTCACTTTGGAGTGGTATTTCCTTGAATCTGTTGCCAAATGCTTTAAAAAGTAGCAGTTGTTTTTATCATGATCAATAGATTTCAAGTATTTGTACTTAATAGTTACACAGTACCAATTTATAAATTTTCTTTGTAATAGTAATTTTATGTATTTAATCGTGTTAAATTTTTTAGATTGCTATATTTATTCCAGATATAATTTTTTGATCGATTTAAAACTCATAGTTCGTAAGAAAACCAACAGAATGCCTTGTTTAGATGAAATAGTTTGTTAAAAGTCTGTCGCTTAATATCCTTAATAAAAAATAAAGAATTTATACGTAGGGCCTTTATGCGGGCAAGCCAATAAGTTGTAAGTGATCGATATTCAATAAAAATCAATATTATTTGTACATGGGATTGGTAAAGTCTGTATATAGAATATTTATTTATTCCAGTAATATAGTTGCAATATTAAAGAATTGAAAAACGTTTTTATTTTCCTGCTCTGTAAAAGTTTCGTTTCATTGTAGTTAAGAAGGGACTACATTTTAAACCAGTGTTGGATGTAATTTGAATTCTATTCACTGCCACATACAGGGTATAATTAGTTTAATGTCATTAAAGAAAACTGGCGGTATGGAACGATAAGACAAACAAAAAAACCTTATGTAACATGGAGTCTAAAGCTCATAGTTTTGGAGAAAAAAAATACACTAAAGCAACTTGTAGTGAAGGAGAGGGGGAGTGTAACGAGTCATTTTTATACAGGCGTTTAGTCTTATAATTTAAATTATCCCAAACTTGGTGGCAATTTCGCGATATCACGGTACTGCTGTGAAAGGGATTACAGTGAGAAGTGAAGCGAGAAGAGCGCAGACAGTCTAGCTCAGGCGATAAACGAAATAAGTTGAAACAAAAATCTGTTTATTGTTAATAACATGTTCGAATAAAATAGCTAGCTAAGTTATTGAGTTCCACGTGGAAATATCGTCTAAGTGCCTTAGAGTGAACGCTGAACATTAAACTAGTGATACCGAAGATGAAGGAAGCTTAAGTATATTGGTTTATAGTACCAAAATGACGAATTGTATCTTAATGAAAAATTGTATGTACTATCATGTTAAACTAAATGTAGCTGTGAAAATAGTGCGTCGAATTTGTGAAAAGTGTTTTCCCACTCAAAATGGCGCACCAGCAGCATCTGGTATGTATAAAAATGACTCGTTACAAACGATCACGTGCTATAATTCCATTTCGCTTACAACTTGTGACATATACTTGATGCGAAGTGTCCTGTCAGAAGTCGGTTCGTGTTCATTCATACACCGATAAAAATAACCAATAGAGCATAAAAGATGATATCCTGAAGTCACCCAGCTCCCGTACTATAAATACTGCACAGCAAAGTTCATTTGGAGAAGTACTCACCGATATATACTAAGTTGGGATTTATAAAAACCTGAACCAATCTATCGAGCGATATTTTCAGTAGTGTATGTTTTTTCTCTAATTTTAAACACATTAAAAAAGCACATAATTTTTTTTGTTTATAAATTTTCACTTTTTTAATAATCTATGCAATTTTTCAAGTTGCAGGAAAACGAAAAAGCCCTTTCAATGGAAAAAATACTTTTATTTATTTTACAGAATTCACAACTGCAATCTATTTATCACAGTTTTACTAAAATTCTCCTTATATATAGACAAGCCCTAACAGGACCTGTTAGAAAGTAGAATAAATTTATTTTACAAACTGATAAAACAAGATAAATAAAAAGGTTATTAAACATTATATAAAGTAAAATAATGAAACTTAATTAAGAGTATTCTTCGGGTTGAAAATGGCAGCAATTCGCGTCGGTCTTTGTTTTTTGGGTTTATTTTCGCTTTGTGCAGATGTCGTTTCGTCCTGAAAATATTAAAAATGTATTTAAAAAAAAACAATAAAATTTAGAGATGGCGGATATTTTTTATTTGTGATTTTTTTTTAATTAAAGCATTTAGTAGTAGTTCCTTCTAGTTTTAAATATTGTGAGAGAAAAGTTAGGTAAGTATTAAACCAGGCCTAGATAGGATCATCGTTAAGTAATGACGAGCACGGTTGGTACTCAGATAGGTGACCTGATCACCGGAAACATCATTGCTGTTTAAATGCAAGGTTGATCATAGACTGTATGGGCTACAGCATAATAACCAGCGCCCAGCATAAAAAAGACAGGGAGTGGCACGATAAACACTGTGTGGCTATAGTGCCCCTAGAGCTAACAGAGCAGTACATAGAAATTCTGGCCAACATTAAGAAAACTTTAATATTAAGACAATAGTTAAATCTACATTTAACATTTCTCTCCATTGTATCAATATATTTTTTTATTACTATATAGTAATAATAATAATAATAAAAATAATATTGTTTTATTCTGTAAAATGAATATTACAAGAAACGTCATTAACAATGTATAAATTATAAAATAAATGACAATATTATTGCATTTTGTTATAAAAAAAAAACAAAAAAATATAGACATATACACACATATAAACACATATTATTACAAATACATTAAAAGTAGATCGACAAACAATATATCACGCAAGTAATCAATACTTTCCATTTTCATTGATCTAGAAATTCTGTTAAAGAGTAAAACACTTGGATGGTCTGTAATTGTTTTACCCAGTTGGAGAATTAAAATTTTTGTTTCTGATCTCGAGTGGGACTGTTGAATAATTTTGGACCCCAATAGTCCACTCTCTGTTGCGTTATACTTAAATGGTGATGCAGAATTTGTAGTTGTTTTGTTATAAATAATTCTGACAAATAAACCGACATAATTTTGGAAGTACAGATATGAAATATGAATAAATCAATGTAGGAATATGTCAATTGTATTTTTAGTTGGCCAGCCCTTAAAAGTCTAGAAAAGATTTGTTTGCTAAAATGTAAGTCTCACTTTAAGGTAGTTATATCTCAATTCACGTTATTCAAGAAAGTCATAAAACTTGCTGCAAATTTAATTCACATATCAATAAACATTCTGATAAAATTTGAACTCCATTTACCGTTCCGTTTCCAAGATTCAATCGCTCAAATTTCGCAGTTTTTATCGACATTTAACATTGCTCTTATGGATGCCATGCGAAATAAAGAAAAACTATGTATGAGAACTAAAAGAAAAACTATATGTAAAAATATTAATGAAATCTTTGCATTCTTTCGCTAACCTGACTTCTGGTTATGCTAGCAAGTTAAAATTCTGAAATAAATTTATCCAGTTTCTTATTTGACATTCTCATTATAACACTAGCATCCAACATAGTCCCCTACGGCTAAACAGATTAAATTAGTATCTACATGACCCCATACGGTAAGTAAATAAATAGGTGAAGATCTGTTGTTTTTTATCGGTCAAGGTCAAATATAAATATTTCATATTTATTCATGGATATTGTCTTGGTTTTGCATGGAACATCGTTATGAGTGGCTTTGTGCTTTACTGATGAGCTCAGAATAAGGGCGAAAAACGTTTCAAAGGCTAAGCATTTCCGAGAAACCGAAGGAGAGATTTTATGAAACTGTAATCCTTTAGAATGAAAAAAAAATGTAAAGACAAGGTAGGTAAATAAATAAATTTCAGGCCCTTGTTCTCATTTTTAACTGAATTTACTTACCGTAGGGGGTCATGTAGATACTAGTTTAATCTACTTAGCCGTAGGGGACTATGTTGGATGCTAGAGTTATAATGAGAATGTCAAATAAGAAATTGCACAAATTTATTTCAGAATTTTAACGTGTTAACATAACCAGAAGTCAGGTTATTGGAAGAATGCAAAAATGTCATTAATATTTTTACATATAGTTTTTCTTTCCGCTGTTTGCAAAATCCTATAAAGAATATGTTTCAAGAGAGGGTTTGACCGATACCATGTAAACTAGTGCCCAGATGGTCTATGACTAAGTTTAAAATATGAATTTTATATTTTAAGGGACACGGAAGATATTGCAGAAAAACTGAAATTTATTATCTCCCTTTTAAAGGGGAAATAAGTTTATAAACTTTTATATATAAAAGACTACCATTTTTACTTCCCTCGCATACCGAAGGGAAGTATTGTATTCGAGAAAAAATCACCCTCCGAGATTTTTTCGGATTCTGACGTTTCAGAACACGTAGATTCCGAAAATATAGGTTTTTCAATTCCGTCAGTCTGTCTGTCTGTCTGTCTGTCGGTCTGTCTGTCTATCTGTCTGTCTGTTGGTGTATTTACTAAAAAACTACTTGACGGAGAGCAGTCAAATTTGGTAGGTAGTTAACCCTACTGTCAGCGAAGAACTGGTAGAATTTTCACTGAAAAATATACAGGGTGGACCGTCTAAACGGAATAAATAGTGAAAAAAATTTTTTTTTGCTCAAATTTAAAATTTCCACGTTTCATGACGCGCTAAACCTGTTTCAGGAAAAAAAATTTTTTGAAAATTTTTTTCAAACATTTTTGAAAAATTTTTTACCAAGTTGAAAAAATTTTTTTTTGCTCAAATTTAAAATTTCCACGTTTCATGACGCGCTAAACCTATTTCAGGAAAAAAAAATTTTTGAAAATTTTTTTCAAACATTTTTGAAAAAATTTTTACCAAGTTGAAAAAAATTTTTTTTGCTCAAATTTAAAATTTCCACGTTTCATGACGCGCTAAACCTATTTCAGGAAAAAAAATTTTTTGAAAATTTTTTTCAAACATTTTTGAAAAAATTTTTACCAAGTTGAAAAAAATTTTTTTTTGCTCAAATTTAAAATTTCCACGTTTCATGACGCGCTAAACCTATTTCAGAAAAAAAAATGTTTGAAAATTTTTTTCAAACATTTTTGAAAAAATTTTTACCAAGATGAAAAAAAATTGTTTTTGCTCAAATTTAATATTTCTACGTTTCATGACACGCTTAACCTATTTCAGGAAAAAAAATTTTGAAAATTTTTTTCACCATTTTTGAAAAAATTTTTACTACTAAAATGAATTTTTTTTTCTTTCTTCAAATTTAAAATGTTCACGTTTTATGGCATTCTAAGCCTGATAAAAAAAAAAGTTTTTTGAAATTTTATCACTAAGATAGAATTTTTCTTTCTTTGTTCAGATTTTAACTATCCACGTTTCCATGGCATTCTAAAACTATTCAAACAAATTTAAAAATGTTTTTGAAGAATTTTTTAAAAAATTTTAAAACATTTTTAATCCATTTATGTATCACTACTATAGAACAGACGAAAAAATTTTTTTTGCTCAAATTTAAAATTTCCACGTTTCATATTCCAAACCAATTTCGGAAAAAAAAATTTGCAACATTTTGTTACCAGTTTGGAAAAAAATTTAACACCAGAATGCTCAAATTTAAATGACAATCTAAACCTAGGTATTTCAGAAAAAAAATTTTGAAAATTTTTTTCACCAACATTTTTCAAAAAGTTTTTACCACTAAAATAGATCGAATTTTTTTTTATTTGCTCAAATTTAAAATTTTCACGTTTCATAGCATTCTAAACCTATTTTAAAAATACATCATTTTTAATTTTTAAACTTTTTTTAGCACTAGTATAGAACAGAAGGAAACTTTCCTTTTTGCTCTAATTTAAAATTTCTACCTTTGACATTTTAAACCTATTTCAGAAGCAAAAAATTTGAAAATTATTTTACCATCTTTTGAAAAATTTTTAAAAAATGAAATTTTTTAACCACCACTATACTTCCACTCCATTACGTGAATGTTGGATTGAAAATGTGACAGATGGCAGTAACATCTTGCATATGCACCTATTATACTTTTATTGAAAAATGTACAGGGTGGTCATCCCAAGAAATAATTCAGTCATGGTGGACATTTGTAAAGGTATTTGCGCAAGCCTGCCATATGTGGCACCTGCTATTTAGTATTGAACTTTTGCTGTTGGATGAGCAATCTGTATATTTTTTTGACCAAAACTTATCAAGTTTTCTTTGTAATAATAGCAATAACTCTACTCCGATTATTATTCTCAATGTCATTTCGTAATTATTATTTTTTTAGAGAGACTGCCATGAACGAGGGAAGTTCTGTGTAAATACCTTTACCGATTTTTTTTTTTATGTATTCTCAGCCGCAGAAATATCGGGAGACAATTTTGGATTACCTTGTATAACTTAGTCTTTTTCGGCAGTTCATGCCTTGACTAACATTCTACCCAGAAAAAAATATGCACAAAGATTTCTGTGGAAACAATATTGGCATATTATGAGTGTGCTCACATTTATAATTCCAAGACATTCTAGACTTATTTAGTTAAGTGGCAGTAAAAGAAAATATAGATTCAGGATGAAACAAAAATCTTTTGTTTTCATGTTATGCCATTTCAAGCAACAATCATGATCAGATTTTACTGTGTGAAAAATAAAAAACCAAATCTACTAGCTTACCTTCTGATTATTTTTACTACTACTATCTGAAACTTCCGAACCCTCCTGCCTTTCTAAAATATTCTCTTTCAAACCATCCGCAGTCTGCTTGTTAGTACTGTTACTAGCCTTACTAATATGGTTTTTAATAGCTTGCAATGGTACAAATGAATTGTTTAATACTGCAACATCACTTTTACTTTTGTTAATGCTACTCGACTGCCTTGTTTCAGTTTCAGTCTGCCGATTACTTCCGTCAAGATTAGAAAGGCTTTTGCTAGTCTAAAAGTTAAAACAGAACAAACACTCGTTTAATTTCCTTGTATGAAAACAAAGTTTGATCTATCATATTTTTATTACAGAATATACGAATTTCATGTATGTAAGTACATGTTTAAATTGAAATATGTAAAAGAGCATAATATGTAATATCTAATATCTACGTTTGTATTTTTGTGGCATTCTTGATTCTGTTTCACAGTAGCGTCATCTTCCTTGTCCCATTTTTATGGACATTGTTAAAGTATAGCATATCTGTCATGTCTCATGTATAATGTTGTGGAATTTAGGTTTTTTAAAATACCAGACCTAAACAAAAAGTTGAACCCGGTTGAAACATTGAAATGGGTTTAAGGGGAATTCCCATTAAACGAGTTGAAAAATCGCGTTTTTTAGGAATTATTATTGGGAAAACTAGTAGGCAAATCATTTTCAAACTTTGGAGATACATTTATATTTTATATCTAGTTTGTCTTTTATTTACTATGTGCTCTCAGTCTTTTACTTCATATTTATTGTTTTATATATTTATACTTTATATTTCAACATTTGTACTGTATGTTGACGTGTGTAAACACTTTGTGTATTTTGACACCAATAAAGTATTGTATTGTATTATACATTACAGCAACTCAACTAATAAAGTTGCTCTATAAATTTAAAATAATACTACAATTTTATTTTAAAACTGTTACATTACTGCTCTGCACAGGCTACTTTGTTTTATTAAAACCGCCAAAGTGATTATTTAGTCTTCGCAACTAATTCGTCATATAAATAAGTGCTAAGAATATTCTTACAGCTAAATTATAAAACATTTTGTAGAATTTGTTTTTCACTGTTTTATAAACATCTACACAGCAATTATTATAGGATGTTTCAGCTTAGAGAGCAAAATTGATTTATAACAGATTTATAGTGATAACACCCGGCAATATTTGGTCAATATGCGAACATTTACAAAACTATTCTTTAAGTTTTTTTTTAGCTTATTACTAATAAAACAATTTTATTATGATTCTTCTTAACACAATGTTATTCCTGAGAGCATATTGCATTTGGCCGTAGCTGCTAAATAATTGTTATATAAACAAACCACACATTGCTTTTATAAAACACTTTCTGTACCAATTTTATAAAACATGGGTAAGTGTTTTCTCATTAACAGTAATCTTTTACAGGCCTTTGCCATCTTGGGGCGTTCACCATGTTGGATTTAGGATGACGTCACATAATTTATCGTATTCGGCACGTGTGCAAATTTCAAAGCTCTTGCTCAATTAGAACTTTTATTTATTTCATACTGACCGTTGTTTTGTGACGGAGGATCCTCGTAGTTGATTAAAAAGCAATAGCGGGAAAAATTATTCGGAACAAAATATTAATGGAAATTACCTTTGTTATTTGCAATACGCTTTTGTGTAATTAGAAGAAAATTGATATATAGAAACTCTTCGGAAAATACAAGTATTTTTATAGTGATAAATATGATTTATAAAATGGATGCCATATTGTTATTTATATTCAAGCTATTTGTATAGTGGCCGTTTAGGAGTTTAATATAAAAATAGTTCAAAAATAAAAATTATTGTGATATACCATTTTAGCAACAATTTATTATTATGAAATATGTTATCTGCGAAACACAATTGTTGCGATACCATAAAAAAATCTAATACAAAAATTTTATTTTCACTTTATCTTTTTAATTTTGATAAATGTTCATTAGTTCTAGAGCGCCAAAAATTTCATTGTATATATATCACATATTTTACAGAAAAATTTCCTTCGCAGCCAAAAATCGCTTTGCTGTTCGCGAACTACATTCAAATATTTATGTGACTACAAGGAAAATTGTGGCATTGGTGCCTCTTGAAATGAGATGCCTCACAAAATTCTTGGTTACTTACACAATTCCTTCTCTCCAGATCATCTAAAACAAGAAAATCTAATTTCTTTTTTGGCTTAAAATGTCGTCACAATTTCTATGAAAAAGAAAAAAGCTTTGCATGTATATTATTTTCCTTAGTTTACGAGAAAGACAGTTGTGTTCTTGATATATGTAGTAAGTTTCAGGGCAATCGACTTAAAAGTTATTGAGATATCACATCCGGCGTAATAGTTCTTGAGATATCACGTTCGACGTGATATCTCATGATCTATTAAGCCGATTGCCCTGAAATTTGGCACATATATCGAGAACACAACTGTCTTTCTCTTAAACTATGGTAAATAAAATACATGCAAAACTTCTTCCTTTGTCATAAAAAATTTGACGACATTTTAAGTGAAAGAAGTAATATTTTTCCATGTCGGTGTCCTCATTTTTTGAAAAAAGAAATTCTCCGTAGTCCATGCCATATCTAGATTCACAAGAAGTAAAAGGAAATTTGATCTTTTTGGTTTAGATGATCTGGAGAGAAGGAATTGTGTCAGCCAGCAACCGAGAAATGTTGGGAGGCGTCTCACTTAATTTTTTTCCTTCTTCAATTCTTTGGGATTTCCTGCCACATGTGTTTTCTTTTTAAGCGTAGAGGTTATTTACCAGTAACATACTGGTTAATTGTGATATTTTGTAGATTCCCCAAGCACCGCTTAAAAAGAAAACATACATGTGGGAGGAAATCCCAAAGAATTGAAGAAGGAAAAAAATTAAGATAATGCCACAAATAACATTTAGACAATGTCTCACTTAAGGGGCACCAAAGCCATAATTTTAATTATAATCACATATGAATGCAGTTGCTTTAATGTATAATAAATATCTCCAAAGTTTGAAAACGATTGATCTAACAGCTTTCCAAAAAAAAAATATTCCTAAAAAAGCGACTTATCAGCTCGTTTAATGGAAATCCCCCCAAAAACCCAATACAAACATTTGCGATTTCGAGTAATATTTCAATTTAAACATGTAACTGAAACCTGTACATACAAGAACAGAAGTACAGATTTTGTGGTTGGTTTGACCACTGAGTTCATTTAAACATTTCATGAAAAAAGACAAATTCCTAAATTGGATGGTCTAGTAGATGTCTAATTTAAGATTCTTTTTAACATTCGTTAAATTAGAGTCTAGAACATTCCATTTGATGAAAGAGTAACCATCAGCAGTATCAAAAGACAGAGAAGGAAAAAAAATACAACAAAAATTTATATTGTACCTGTGTATTGCTCCTGTCAGTTTGTGGTTGAACCCAAGTTTTTGGTGGTGCAGGAAAAACTTCAGTTATTTGTTTCGCATTTGCTTCTTTCGCCTAAAAAAATAAAAGTTACAGTGAAATGTTGCTAACCTGCCTAAAGTGCACCATATGCGTAAGCAAATGAAAGGTTATACCAATGTTACACATACGATTCATGAACACATAATATAAACCTGTTGTGGTAATTATTCGAAGCATGACTCTATTTCTATTAGTATTACTGCGCGTTTTACTAATTAATGAGAATACAAATAACATCCAGTTCAAAAACATTTTGCTTGTGTGTGATAAATTTTGAAAGATTGAATATACCAATATGTTTTATTCACTTCATAGTGACTGATAAACACTGTTGTCTACTATGAGCAAAAGTGCCAAGATAAGAGGAATTTTGTATTTTAAGACATTAATATTATTGGTATGGAGGGAAAAAGTAAAAGACAGTTAATTTTAGCTAAACTTCGCCCTACATTAAATAATTATATTGTAATGAAGCACTTTTCGTCATGGAAACTAAAGCCCGAATTAGCATTTTGTTCAGTATTAGGGATGTTTCATATTTATATTATACTGTATATTATAGGTATAAAGCATAAATCACTGTTTTATTTTAATATTAAGTATGGTAAACATTTTTATTATCTTGTATTCAATTGTAAAATCTAGGAATATGTGAAGTATAAAGGCGTGCGGTCTAGTCCCCCACCGCTTATCAAACCAGCAAATGCGTATAGCTCAATAGCTGTCCTCGGCGAGCGAGCATTTTAAGGAGGTGGTGCAACCTCTCATGTGATACTAAGACTGAAGCAGTTCCTATTAAATACTACTGCAAATTATATTGCTATCTGTTTCGCCAACATAGCCGACATCAGTGGAGGGTGATGGAATTGAAAATAAAAAATGAATAGTATTTTACATAGTAAAATATTCAGTTGCATTTTTAATGTGATTTTGAACAATTCAGAAACCTAACTGTCTAAGTTTCGAAGGACAAACTATGTTCGGATTACTTAAAACCGTATACGAGATTGTAGTTTTGGAAAAGTGTCCGTCTATATTTTGAGGAGTGAATCGGGCTACTTTAAAATTGTATGTATATACAAGACTGTAATTTTATTCATGTGTGTAATAAATGAAACTTTAGGATATGCTAAAGAACTCTGTTTTACTTGAGGGCAATTTAGATAAGAAACATTGAATGCCATTGAAATTATTAAAATATCTATTCTCGTTACGGTATTTTAATTCTGACCAATTAGTAATTTTATAGAGGATAAATAAACTTCGTTTTTAAGACACTGTGTTAGAAGATATTACAGATAAAAATGTGGTGTAGCGACTAGGACTGCTATTTTCATGCAGATGGTGAACTGGAAAATTATTTAAATTGTGTCTTTTAAAAACGCATATTCTAAGGGAGTGAATAATGTTAACTGCCAAGAAATAATAATAAGTACCTGGTGCCTCAGTGAGTGAGTTAAAGTTAAACTGGCATCACAAAATTAAAAATGACAGAATATTCTTTAGTTAACACGCTGCTTACCTTTTTCATGAAAATGTCCAGGACATCACTAGCAACATTTTCACTGGCCTCTTCTCTGGTCTTTGCAGGCTTTCCCACAACGAGTTCACCGCTAGCCAGTGTTATTTGTGATTGTATTAAATTTCCACAGTTAAAGTACTGATACCGCGGCAAACCAAGCCCATTAGACTGATAGTAAGTTAACAGCCTCACGCTTGAAGGCGCCTTCGCAGCTTCCTGAATTAAAAAAAATAAATCAAATCAAATAAGTTTTATTGTGCCAATTCGCATAATTGTGCAGTGGCCTTCGTATTATGTTCTATGCACCGAATTGTATAAATAATAAAAAACACATTGTATCTTTTTACAATTGTTATTAATCGTGAGTACACAAAATTTTCTACAAAGTAAATACAATTTTCATAAGCATTATATTTATTTATTGTGTTGAAGACATTGAAATTATTATATTCATAGGCTATCCTTTAATAAGATATTAACATTTTTGAATACAGTGACACGGATTTGACCAAATATCGTCGAAATAAGAGGCTAATCGTTTAAATTTTACAATGTTAAATGCTAGTCAAGTAGAAGTAATCTTTAAGTAATTTTGGAATGAAAATATGAAATTAAATTTAGAAAAGTATTCCCATAATTCTTGCCGAAAAAAGAATGCGCATTATATTGTACCAATCACAGTATTTGCTTGAAAGTCAAACGTTGTATTTAAGCCCAGCGATAGTTTATGTTAACGACATTTCTGTGTTTTCTCTTCTGTGCACATTCTAGGCAGGTCATACACTATTATGACAAAAAATGAAACTGTGTACAGAGGGAAAACTATTGAGCCAAAAGTCTGATTGATTTGGTCTGACAAAGTAAATAAACTTATTTACAAAAATAAAAACTTACTGCAAATATATCAAAGGAAACAGTTGATGCTTCATCCTTTTCCTTTACGTCTTTTTGGCTAGTTGAAGGTTTGTTTAAATTCCCTTGGCTCTTCTGCTGACTACTTTTTTTATTCTCATTACCGATTTGTAATATGGTCCTGAGGAATTCAGTATTAACGGAGGAACGCTAAAAATGAATTTTGTTAATATTCAACCTCAGATACACTTTTAATTCTCATCATCAGGGCAATTTAACAATGATTTTCATTTTTTAGACCAAAATTTTAAAATATAAATTTACTAAATTTAAACAATATTTACATTGTCATGTTTGGATATTAGGTCATTAAAAGTATGTAAAGAGAATGTATTGTAATGAGATAATTAAAAGCCAGTACAAATGGATAAATATGGAGATAACTTAGCAACAGATTCATCACATCATCAATGTCAAAACTGAGCTAGGTACTGTTCCAACGGGTACGTTTCGCTGTGAGTTCCCTAAACGGTGTCAAGCAAGTTGCTTGATGTCACTACAATTGAGGTTACGCCATACCGCAGAAAACCTTTATGAATATTTATTAATAAATAATCCTTCGATATTAATACTTCTTCGGTATTTTTGAAAAAATATGCACCACATATTACTCGGAGGAGACAAATATTAAATATTGAAAGAAAGTGAGGTTAAGTTTCATCGCTGACAACTCAGCTTGACCAAACCTACAGTTGGCGGTCAGCGTACCTTGAGCGTTGTCGTTTAGGGAACCGCTGCTTGGAAAATTGCCAACAGCTGCATTCCCTAAAAGCACCCATTGTGAGTGTCACATTCCGTTTCATCTTGAGGGATGTATTGGTCTCGAACATTAGTTCTATTCATTACAAAAAACACAAAACTAAATCAATCTAAAAAGATCACGTTCAAATAGTAAATAAAAAAACATGGTATACATATGAAATATTGACCATTTTCGGTCACATGACGCCGCTGTCTAGAGGGTATACATAACCTCATTTACGGTTTGTTTATCATTGTGTACAGAAGGTTTTCAGAGTGTGTTTCGAGTGCTTAATAATTCATTACTGAACAAAACAAAGGCATTTTCGTAATTTTTGCAAACGAAAACATAAGCTATTATAACACTCACACTTCAATAACACAGGAATCCAAATGAAAACAATTAGAGATGAGTTGCTATTTAACAACCTGTTATTTTATAACTGTTATTCGTAAATAGCGTTAACAGACTGTTATTTCTATTGGAAAATAACAGGTGAGAAAATAACTGATAGCAGTAGCCAAGATATCTTACTACTACTTTGAGAGGCTATGCTGCCCGTCGGCCAGCAGCAGCAGCTTGATGTATACAATAAAGTCTCCGAAATAATAAGATCTGCAAACAACAAACTGCGTGCTGCGGTATGCCAGTACTTCTCAGTGATCTGTTATTTATAAACTGTTATTTCAAAACAGCAGTAGCAGCAGTTATTAAAAAATAACAGCTTTTACCCATCTTGTAAAAACAATGAGTCGTCTGCCCTCCACGCCGACAGAGTGATGTCAACCGAAAAACACTTCATTTCATGCTTCAGTATTTGCTTGCCATACTTCAACTGAACTTTGACATCCTAAACCAACCAATTGGAAGTCAACGTATAGAATAGTTACTTACATTTATAACTTATAAAATTAATAATTATTGTTTTCATGTTTAAAATTTTCTATAAATTATTCCCTAGACTTAGGATACAAACAAAATTATAAAAAATTTGAAAAACTCACTGGTCTTTGAGTCTGGCTCTCTAGTGTCATCTCTTTATCATCTGATTTTGGAGGATTACTACTAATGACCCTTTTCTAAAACAATATTAATAACAGTAATATTACAGAGTTGGCCTTCTTGAGGGATATCTTTCAAAATTTGGAAAAATGTTTCAATTTATCAACATAGAAAATTATGTATATACCACGTGGCATAAAACCAAGGGAACAACAGGATAACTTGAAAAATACGAATTCTAGAAAAAAACTTTAAATACAAAAGTCGTAGGAAATTTCCCAAGATATCTGACGGTGACCTTGAATTTGACATTAACAGTGACTTCCAAGGCCATTTCAAGGTCAAGCAGATTATTTCAAATGAGACCCCCTACTTTTAACGCCCGGAAATGAAAAGAGCGGAAAATTTTACGTTCGGAGATAACCTTCGGCACTTACAAAATTATGGTGTAAAGATGACCTTTAGAGGTCAATTCTGTAGTGCCGAAGGTCATATCTGAACGTTTTGTATTTTTTTCTACTTTTGTATTGTTGACCTGTCTTATCCACTGTACCCAGTGGCCAAAAAGATTAATAAATTTTGTATTTGTATTACATTTTCTGCTCGTTTCATTTCCTGGGTTAAAATTTGAAAAAATCGGCTTATCCTTCAAATGACCTTGAAGGTTGCGGTCAAGATCACCGTCAGATAGTCAGGGAAACTTCCTACTACTTTTGTATTTAAATTTTTTTCTAGGATTCGTATTTTTCAAGTTATCCTACTGTTCCCATACAAAAAGGGCAAAAACCCGAAAGTTCTGGAACCAGAATGCAAGACATCTCCCCCCTTCCATTTTCGAGGGCGGGGAATACGATGGTGATAGTCAGTCGTTTGTTACCCTTCACCAACCATCCCTAAATCGAACAAACCACCCCTTTTATCGATTTCTCGATACTAGGCATGTGAGGGTTTGGTAGATCAGTTCTTTCTTACGAATTTCAATAAATTGAGTGGAGATTGACCAGGAGAGACAAAAGCAACCCCTGGTGGTTGAAACTATCCCCTCCTTTAATACTGAAATACCACGAATGGGATGAAAAATTGATAAAAGGGGTATTTTCGATTTAGGAGTGGTTGGTGAAGTGTAACGATTGACTATCAGCATCGTGTTCCCCGACCTCGCAAACGGGGATGGGGGAGATGTCTTCGATTCTAGTCCCAGAACTTTTGGGGTTAAAACGCATTTTACAAGGACTAAAAATGGTAAACAAATATTCTATTCTACTGGGGATCTAGAGTTCTGTCATAGATAGACAGACAGTTAAACGAGAACAATTGGGCCTCGTTCAGGTACGGAACCCTAAAAAGAGTACAACATTTAATAGTGGAGATTATTCATTACCTGTGGCGATCTCTGGGCTTCCTGTTGTTGCGGTTTGGTTCCCTCCAGCTGCTTGCTGTTAAACACGGGCATAAAATTATTGTTATTTCGTTGGAACCCTGCATACCTTTGATTAACCTGAGGGTTGACCGAGTTGCCCTGGCTTCTCTGTTGTTGGCTATAACCAGGTTGATGGTTGTAATTTTGCTTAATAGGCTTGGCATAATTATAAAAATTTGGTGGTGGCCCAGTTGGGTTGTACTGAGGATTTGGATGTGGCTGAATTTGTCCCGTGGCATTGCTGAACTGTACAAATGCAGAATTTTCCTTCTGGAAAGGTTGTTGATTCTGTTGGTAAGTTGCATACTGTTGTTGGTTCTGAGGGACACGCCATTGTTGTTGCTGTGGTGGTTGTTGATTGTACTGCTGGGGTGCGTAATTAGCAGAATTATTGAAGTCCTTGTAATTGTTATTGGAATTATTGTAGGTGGTCTTTTGCGAGGCTTCAGCTTTGGCGATAAGCTCATCTAAAAATACATTTTAATATATGTATTGTAATAAAACATGATTACTACAACTACAATTACTGTATTATAAGAAAAGAACATTTTGTCACAGACTTTCGGGAAGCTGAAGAAGCAACTCTCCAATTATTGCTTGCGAAGTCCAGGGAACATTATGAAAAAGTATTTTCCGAATTTAATGAATGGAAAGAAAAACGGGGGTAGTGACAATAAATGAGGAAGTTCTGCTATCGTATTTCTTAAATGGCGCACGTCAACAACTTTACCCCTCTAATAAAGGTGTTGACCTCACAACAATTAAACAACATGGTGGGTGCAGGAGAAGTTCCACTATAGCAGAAAGTTATATCGAGGATTCTATATCCAATAAGCCTGATATCGCATGGAAAATCCAAGGTACTCCTGCTACTAGTCGTTTCTTACAAGAGGAGACATACATTGTTTCTATAGATTTATCAAAAACTTTGACAAGCACTATGCGTTCTGAAACCGATGACAACTACAAGTTTGTTATCAATGGAAACGAAGTGAAATATATTAAAATAAATAAGTAAATGTCTATTAATATAAATGTTAATATTAATAAAAATTAAATAAAATAATTGATTTAAGATTGTATTTTTCATTATTCTACTAGTAGATAAAGTGGTACTTTATATGCTTCATAAGTGTGGATAAAACTCCGATTATAATGTGATTGGGGATAAAATAAATTATTATGATTGATATTAAAAGAATGATATCACACCTGGTTTTCCAGTTTTCTCCACCATAAGCCTCTGTCCATATGAAATATTAATAAAAGCAGTCTTAGGCAACCGATATCCTCTGTTCTCCGAACAATTCAACGTCATGCCATCCTTGAAGGGTTTATCGAATACAACATCGTACATCGTGTCTCTGTCAGAACCAGAGGTAGACTCATGTATTGATGTAACGGTGCCTTTCAGTCCAAGTGGAACGGTAAAACCATTTCTCACATTTACTATTCTATCGAGGACCTTTATATCCATTTTGGGGTCTGGCATCAATGTACCGCTTTGAATTTCAGGCTAAAATGATATGGCTAATGAATTAAGTACCAAAAATAATTATATTTATTATAATCTTATGATAACAAGTAACTGTTGCAAATGTGAAAAAAATATATTTTAATGGAAATATACCCTTCATATACAGGATGGACCATTACCAATAGGCCATAATTCAATTTTTGGGCCAAAATATGAGGGTTTATCAAATCAAATTGAATCAAAGTATACTCTATTCAGAAAAAAAAACAGTTCTTGTTGACAAAGTTCATAAACAGATAGATAAAAAAGAAAAATATAACAATTTACAGGCAGAAATTAATATGTGCATTTTGAACACATTACAATGTATCATCATAAAATTCTTTTAAATTATGATAAGGCTTTACGAGTAGACTTTTTACTGCCTTCCTGAAATGAATATTCAAATTAATATTTTTAACATCATTGGGTAGGTAATTATACTATACATCTTATAATTATTATAAATAATAGTCGTTGATCAGGTAGGAAGTCGGAATTGGCACAGTAAGGTTTTTCTTTTGACGATTAATATAACAGGGAGAATTAACACTTATATTACTTTTATATTTCTGAATTAAACATACCGTTTCCAGAATAAAAATGGAAATAACTGTAAGAATTCCTTGCGCCAAAAAAAGTGGTTTGCATGAATCGCGAATCCTTGCTTTACACATGCTTTCATAACAAACAGCATGCTTTTAAATTACAAGAATTCTATTTACTAAAGAATGGCTGCTTTCACCCCGGAACAAAATACCATATCTCAAATGTGATTCAATTAGTGCAAAGTATGCACTATTCACAGTCATTAAGCCCAATTCATTTGAGACGACTCTGCGTAGCAACCAGATGCTTGTTTATTACTGAGGTTGATATCATGATCTTTAAACTTTAAGTTGCAGTCGATATTTAAACCAAGAAATTTTGAGTACGACTTATTTTCAAGTATATGGCAATAGAAACTAGATGCAAGATGCTGGTCCGCACGACGCTAAAGTATCTAGGAAAGAAGGAATTAATGCCTGAAGACATAGGGAATTTAGCCTCTAGGAAAAACACCAGCTTTGCAAAAAGCTTGGGAATCCTGGGCAACAACTAATAGTGGGGTAATTCACAAAAGATCTTTTAGGTCGATGTGAAAAAGGATTCTTCAGAATCGAGCGACCCCTTAATCAATCTACAATCTACCACCGAGTGGGACATCTATTAGATTACAAGAGGTTTGTTTTGTTGACATTAAGAGAAAACAAGTTAGAATTAAACCAATCTTTGACTGTATTTACATCGGAACACATTTGCTACCAGAAAGTATTCTCATCTTCACTATGCTACAATATTGTGGTGTCATCAGCAAACAAGGTAAACTTTCCATTAATGTCAATTTCAACCAGGTCGTTAACATATAACAAAAATAAAATTGGGCCAAGAACAGAACCTTGAGGTATGCCATGATTTATATTTAATTTGTTGGAGCATAATGAATGTTTAACTACTTGGCTGCAGTTTGACATGCTTTAGTAAATTGTTGCTATGG
The DNA here is from genome assembly GCA_963583905.1 of Stenurella melanura. Taxonomy (NCBI): domain Eukaryota; kingdom Metazoa; phylum Arthropoda; class Insecta; order Coleoptera; family Cerambycidae; genus Stenurella; species Stenurella melanura. The sequence continues at coordinate 21,434,339 of OY757311.1, read as the reverse complement.
GAAAAGATACAGAGTGTCAGAAATTGCATAGAAGTGGAGGTCACATCAAAGATTTACTCTAAGTTGCGGCAAATAGTTTATAAGAAAGTCAGTGAGTCTGTGTAATTGTCACTTTAGTTTTTACTTACGTTGTGTAATTTTTTCAATATATACAATTTGTCATTTTCAAATTGACTTTTTTTCAAATAATTCTTCAAATCTTTTGCGGCAGTTTTCTCAAGAATGGTTGGAATTATCAAGTTCTATCAAGTGTACCTTTTTAACACGGAAATGATATCTGCATGAGATTCTCTAGTGAAGAGTGCATAAAAAAAGAGAAAAACTATTAATCATCTGGTAGCTTATTTCTTAGCTTAAAAAATGTTTCCTTGTCAAATTTGGAGAAGATCGGTCGGGGGGTAGTTGCAATATTGCAAAAAAAAGAGAAAAAAAAAATACAACTTTGACACATCCACAATTTACTAAAGCATGTTGGGTCATATCCTCATATTTTGGTCCAAAGAATGTAGATCAACTAAGAGCTGGTTTATCAATGAGAGGATAAAGTTATCCTATAGTTATATCACAGTTTAATAAACAATAGGGTTATGTCCCCTATTGTGTGTAGTTCATGCGTTGATAGCAGACGTGACCATAATTACAGCAAAGTATTCCGTCAAATCGAAGGTCATCGGCATTTGATCTCAACCCAACTATTAGACAAATGATAATGTATGTAATTTGATTTGCTAATAATTTTAATTTTAAAAGTAAATGACAACTGGCTACTTTTTTGAACAATGTTTTGTTTGTAAAATTTTGAAGTAGGTCAAGGTCGTCTGTTGGGAGTCGGTAAGTGGTATCCGAGGAGGGCAAGGAGAATTTGAGCCATTTTCACAATTTATTTTCAATTGCAAAAACGGGGCAAACGTTTCTTGACCTTCTCGGATACATTCACCATAGGTTTATTACAAAGGTTTAAAGTAAAGTTTATTAGTGTTTTTAATACAACTAAGATCATTACACAAGTCAAAAGTACAATAATACAGATTTAGTTTACCACACACTTATTCTGGGTATATTATGTGTGCTGTGCTCTAATCTATCCCTTGATAGTACAGAAGCTGGTTTGCTCTTTCGACACGTGATTGTTTTATGCTCTACCAGATATTTTTACTGTTATATAAATAATAACGATTCACAAAATCGATTTCGGGTGGGGCACTGCTTGTCAGTTACGTCACAGTTGTAAAAAAAATGGAGTTATAGCTGATAGTTACAAGATTTTCTTTTAGACAGAGAATAATTATTATTCGAACACAAAAAGATTCCCAGAAAGAAACTCCTGTCAGATAATTAGGCAGAAAGAAAAATGTTTCCAAATTTTTATTGTATATTTTATCACAGAACATTATACAATAATTTTTTTAGTCTATAGGAAAATATCACATTTTACTCATTGCTAATGGTTCTTTCTCTTTTTTAAACCGAAAATATAAGCTCCCTTAACAACAAAATAGCCTTCCCAGAAAGTACACAAAAGTATGTGGTGAGTGTAGTGCGTATCGAATATACTTGCATTTCGAAGCGAAATGTTATGTTACGCTTTAACACGGCCTCAAAACATACAAAAAAAAGCACAAAAATATTCACATCATTGTTTAATATCTTACCCTGTATAGAAAGCTGGGTTTGATTTGCATAGTGACTTTTTTCGCATTTTGACTTTTAGGACATTTATCAACAATTTTTTCGACTTCCTCCACAACTTCAGGTTCGAGTACAGCGCTGCCACAAGTCTGGCGTTCCACGCTGTAACTAGGTAGTGATTTTAGCCAATTTTGCAGTTCCTTCAGTTTTTCATCACTAAAATTAACATTAATATATTATATTAGCAAAATAACATCATTTACACAGTGTACCCACCAATCTTCTTTAAATATGGTCTCGGCATTGATATCTTCAAACTTATCATCTTGGCTTAAGTACGCAAATATTTCTGGATATTTATCGCTATATAATCTCACCAAGTCTACGGCTCTGTCAGTGTAGAACCAAGTACTACCGATTTTCTTGGTATAACGGGGCGTCTCTTTGTTTTTCTTGTTAAATTTCAAATCTAAGCCCACGTTTACATTCTTTAAACCACCTTCATTATTTCTAGCAGTGATAAAGATGGAACCAGTTACTCGTGAAAACAAAAAGTTTGTCATGGCTAAAAAATAAGAGTATTGTTAGACAGATATGTTTATGTACGTCATATAATGTAAATCTAGGGGCCGGTGCTGAGAAATAGCCAACATTAAGTAGCAATGGTGGTAGGCAACTGTAAATGCAGTATTATCAAAGCCTGTAGTGTGTGCCATCATGGTAGTACATTTTCTAGAAACTTATAGAAGAGGATCGATATTTTTACATTATTCTAGATTGCCGCGGAAGGTTCTGGTCTTGCTAGATGGTTTAAGAGGCAATTTATAGAGTATATAAGCCGATGTAAACAGGCGGAGAAAGAGGCCTTTCAATGAATTGACAGTTAGAAAATCCGAAGTGATACAAAGTGAATAATAGAGTGTAAATATCAATCGTTAAAAGTTATTTTAATCAATAAAAGTGTATTTTAGTTAATAAAAGTATTGTGAAGTTTTTGGTAAGTTTAGCAACAATATAGATAAAGAATAATATTAACTAACAATTTTCTTACATAATTGACTTGCTGCATTATATAAAGTTTTATAACTTCTGATAACTCTTGCGTGAACCTCTTGCACAACTGAAAAATCAGGCTCCTCCAGTACAGAAATACATATTTTTATCCTTCCATTCTTAAGAGGCTCTTTGCTATCTTGCACCTAAAGAAGAAAAATCAACCTGTGTTTCATGCTTCTTAACAGACATTTTAATTTTTTGGGTGTAATTATTTTTTAAGAAAACTTTAGGCAGCGTCTTGAACTACAACTCTACTTACGACGCCCTGTGAGCCATAATATGGATTGGTAAGGGTAAAACAAGTGCATCCCTTGGGAAAGACGCTCTCCACATCTCTAAATATTGAACGGTGTTCGTCGAACGCAGAAATATTGAACACTACTGTTTGTAGTGGATAATTAGAGGTATTTGACGCGAACTGTTTCTCTAAAGTTATTCTACCATTTGGAGCAAACACGTACCTCCGACCAATCATTACTTGTACGTGGACTAATACTTTTGTCTCTCCATACTCGATGCCCATACGTCTGTGATAACTAAAACATAATTGATTTTATAACTATAATCTTGACACACATGCAGTCTTTATTGTAATAAAGAGGCTCTTAATTCGCTAGTTCCTATTTATAAAAAGTATATAAATCGATTAATAAATTTTTTCCATATGAGTATTTCCTAATTTCGTATAAGAGTAGTTAAATTTATGTAAAAAAAAATGATAATAAAAAATAAGACATAAACATACTGTTCAGTTATTCCTTCGACTTCTTGCTTAAACTGAGGTATCAAGTGTCCTGTACGCTCCTCCACGTTATATTGACCAGGACCGCCCATACTAATGTATCTCCGTTTACTGTTTGAGATCGCCACAACTCTGGATAATGAAAAATATGATATTAGTTGAAAATGATGGACAAAAAATTTTACTTACTTTGCCTCAACAAGGTGAGGCCATCCAACAAAAACTGAGGTACCCAAGAGGTCCACCGGAATCATTTCACCGGAAAACTTCTCATCAGGAATAATGGTGATAATCATGTTTTCATTTCTACTGGGGGTCTCAAAAACCTTTATTTTTGCTTTCCTTAGTTCAGCCTAGAATAAATGTTCTCGAATAGTATGTGGCAATTTTGCAATATGGAATGTACACAAATCTAATACATTGTATTCACTAGCAAATAAACTGTTCGCCACCTGTAATCTCCTAGAATTATAGGGAAATTTTCAATTACAACATTGTAAAAACGAAAGGTTTCTTCATAACCATGACATCAAATTATGAAAGAGGACGTCGCATACAGAATGTATAATAATGCTTTTGCAATTTAGGAAAATTTCATTAATTCCGAAAATGTAAAGATTTTAACCGTCACAGAAAAGTTTTTAATATTTCTCATATTTCTAGAGACACATTTATAAAAAAGGGCTACATTTTTACATAAAAGTAAAAGTTATTATAATCTATTAGGCAATCCAATGACCTGTCAAAGGTAATTCAATATGGTCGACGTGGGCCACAAAGTTGCTGTCATTAAGTATTTTGTTTTGTTATTCCTTACATGTTCGGAGTTATTTTTTTGGTTCTGTGAGACTTATTTGTTATTAACAAGTATAAAGCATAAACTTTGTAAACAAACGACAAAAAGCTACTTTCAAGGTATACCTTTCACCAACGTCTTGGTTTTCTAATAGTAATTTATGGAGATATTCACTCTCCATCTCAAAACAGTAATTAAATTCGTAAAACACCAGAAAATAACTACATACCTTGATGATATAAATCCACGATCCGATCGTGACTGAGATCTGTTAAGAATGCGTCGGCACATCCCCTTCTCTTGAGGGGAACGTGACAGTTGGTAGAGCTAAATGTTCGAATTGAAACAAACGAATCAGCTGATTAACCACACTTTTGAAATTTGCCCACAGCGGCCATCTTGGTTTGGATTGCCTAATTGCAATCTAATACCATTAAATCATCGAAATATATCAACAATAAGAATGGTCCAAGGATAAACCCTCGAGGAATCCCAGAAGTAGATATAAACAAAAAAATAGCCAATAAAGATTTCACCCCACCCTCACCAATGCAAATGGGCAAAAACCATCGTTATTGAGAGTTTATCAGTGGTAATGCTCGGTAATGCATATTTGGAGGGAAATAATTTGGAATTTCACAAGGTTTTAGTGATATCAGAGTACCCGAGTATCACCCCCTATACTGTCATTTTTAGTTGGTTCTTCAAGGAGATAATTCTGCGACATCGAAGCTGTTTAAACTTACCGTGTACTTGAGATGTTTCATTGTAGGAAAACCAGGATAATAAACGTTCATCCTTACTCCAGGATAAGCTCCTTTGATCAATTTTTCTCTAGGAACCACAACATCATCGTACGATAGAGCTGTAACTTCCGTATGGTTATGTGGCACAGGAGGGAAGTATTCTGGCGGTGAGTACGGACCCATATCAGTTGGTGTGTATGTATAAACGAGCATCGGACCATGTCTATTTCTATTTCTTTCTTCCTCTGTCAGACAATCGTTACAGGCCCTCATGGCTTCTAAGAGGACAGTCTAAACAAAAGTTACAGTCATTAACGTCTACTCTGTTACATATGAAATATTTTTAACAGAATATACTTATTTTAGAACAGTCATTAACATTTAAGTGTAAGCAGTGAACATCGAAGTTGTCAGGTCATAAAATCTCGTTTATTATCTAATACTTTAGTGATGAGCTGGAAATTTAATCCATAGTAATTCTTTAATTCGCTGTTGTAAGTTAGAACTCATTGTTGTCTATCAGATAAGTCGTAGTTGCAAGAGAATCTCAGTCAGAGAGTAAAGTTAGATTTTCAGTGAAGTTTTATTAAATCAAATATACAGAATTTCTTTATCGTGTATTGATCATGATCATGTTTAACTAGTGACTAGGAATTTTATTTCTATATGTTTTTGTTGTACATCTCACTTGTGTTGTTAATAAATGTTCATGTCTACATGTTTCTGTATTTAATGCCAACGTTCCTGATATTTGTTTGACATTTACCATGATCCTCAGTTTAGAATGTTATTTATTGCAGTATAATTTTGACGTTATTGATAAAGTTTAACATTTCCATCGCACATTTGCTAGTAACTTAATTTTGTTCCTGGGTGGCAAAATCATTTATATCACTACATCTAGTATCCGCTAGGTGGCGCCCTTTGAGTGGTATTAAAATTGTTACATGACCTTAAGCCAATTTGATTCAGAAATTAAAAGTTGACGACGTGAACGACAACATTCATGACTTGAATTGTATTTTACTGGGAGGATGTAGAAGAGAGTGGCTCAAATTTGTACCGGTAAAAAAAGTTTCCATTTTTTACTTCCCTCGCATACCGAAGGGAAGTATTGTATTCGAGAAAAAATCACCCTCCGAGATTTTTTCGGATTCTGACGTTTCAGAACACGTAGATTCCGAAAATATAGGTTTTTCAATTCCGTCAGTCTGTCTGTCTGTCTGTCTGTTGGTCTGTCTGTCTGTCTGTCTGTCTGTTGGTGTATTTACTAAAAAACTACTTGACGGAGAGCAGTCAAATTTGGTAGGTAGTTAACCCTACTGTCAGCGAAGAACTGGTAGAATTTTCACTGAAAAATATACAGGGTGGACCGTCTAAACGGAATAAATAGTGAAAAAAATTTTTTTTTGCTCAAATTTAAAATTTCCACGTTTCATGACGCGCTAAACCTGTTTCAGGAAAAAAAAAATTTTGAAAATTTTTTTCAAACATTTTTGAAAAAATTTTTACCAAGATGAAAAAAATTTTTTTTTGCTCAAATTTAAAATTTCCACGTTTCATGGCGCGCTAAACCTATTTCAGGAAAAAAAAAATTTTGAAAATTTTTTTCAAACATTTTTGAAAAAATTTTTACCAAGTTGAAAAAAAATTTTTTTTGCTCAAATTTAAAATTTCCACGTTTCATGACGCGCTAAACCTGTTTCAGGAAAAAAAGTTTTTTGAAAATTTTTTTCAAACATTTTTGAAAAAATTTTTACCAAGATGAAAAAAATTTTTTTTTTGCTCAAATTTAAAATTTCCACGTTTCATGACGCGCTAAACCTATTTCAGGAAAAAAAAAAAAATTTGAAAATTTTTTTCAAACATTTTTGAAAAAATTTTTACCAAGATGAAAAAAATTTGTTTTTGCTCAAATTTAAAATTTCTACGTTTCATGACACGCTTAACCTATTTCAGGAAAAAAAATCGGTAAAGGTATTTACACAGATCTTTCCTCTTTATTTCTTTCCTTTTATTAAGTGTAACAAGGGTGTTTCATCGAGTTGATTTTAAGATATAACACTAATAGAAACACAACAGACAGATGGAATTGAATAATTTTAATTGTCGTAATATACATAATCTGAAACGTTAAAATCCGGAGAAATCTGGGAAAGCACTTTTTTGCTAATTTTTTGAGTGACTGTCACGCACAAATAACGAGGGAAGTTCTGTGTAAATAACTTTACCGATTTTTCTCTCTAGAGAGAGGGTGGAAGGTTAGAGATGATGAGGGGAGGGAAGAGGAGGGATCTTGGAAGAGTGGACGGAAAGATGGGGGGAGGGAGTGGGGAAGTTCATAATGTATCTTCACGAAGTCTTAAATATATACCTTATATTTCTTAGTGAATTTTCTTACACTGCAAAAAATATGATTGAAATATTCTCACCTCATCGATGAAAGGTACCAAAACAACAGCTTCCCATTCTTGCTTCTTTCCATTCAAATCAGTTTGAAAGTCTTCTGGATAATACTGTTTTATAATTGAATTTTCATGTGTCATTAAGTGGTGATAAGCGGACGGTAAAAGTTCTTTACTTGCTGAAGGAAGAACAGCTAACAACTGTAAAATAAATACACAAGTCAAAACCAGAGGTCAAACTCTTTCATGCGTTAGGTAATATTTTAAAGTGTTGGTACCAAGATAACGTTTCATTTTAAAATATAAGAGGTAATAAGACCCTATATCTTATGTGGGAGGGGAATACATATTTAGATACAGCACCCAAGAATACTGGCGATAATTTCTTTTTTCGAGAGAATACCAGTGTCACAACCGGGCTACAAACCCAGAATTTTAATGTACAGGCAATTGTGCTTACCTCATAATTTTCATTTGTGAAAAAATATACCGTTTGCTACAAACTATGACAATAAAAATGTTTAACATATTAGCACTAATGGAAAATGTAATGAGTGACAACATTTTTGAATCCCGTCTGGCAGAAAATAAGCTTGGAGACAAATGGTTAAGTACTAAAAATAATATTTACCTGCTCGTACGGCAGAAAAGGTGTGCCTAAGTCAAATTCGATTTTCAAATTAGAAAATCCCTTAATATCTGATATATAAGGGGCATAATGATGTGGATAATACCACGACCATGAGCAACAACCATTATAGTAATAGTTTAAATTCCACTGGATCGCTCTTACGTAACCTTCAGCTTGGTCTCTCATGACCTCCCTAAAAAATACATGCACAATAATTTAAACTCGCTTATGCCAATGGTGTATATCACCAGAATACAATTTTAAGAAAGCATTACACAACCAAATATATAAATGGTATATACTAGGAATAGAAGTGGTCTTAGAACTGATCCTCGTGGCATACATTTCATGATTTTTTTTTTCCGCTACCAACTAAGAGAAGATAGAGCAAGAAAAAACGACACTAATATTTCTTTCAGTCGTTGGACAGAGTGACATCTATATAAATAAAAATAAATTGATAAATGTACTTTACTTACGGTGTTACTTTTGCGTATTCCAGTTTATTTTTGTAATAGTCTTTCTTGTAGCATTCAAAAGGATCATCTTCATCGGACTGACCTTCAGTTTCTTCTGAATCAAGACACTGCAAAAATATATATTTTTACTTGAAAGCTAGTTCTTTGTGACAGTAGCAAATACAACAAATCTGCTACGTACCATTTCATCAGTTTGTTGTATTAGTGCAAGCAAGCCACTATCTCTTTGTCTCTCAGGCTCTAGAGACTCCAAAGGAATCTGTTCATTGCCTTCATCGGCCCATTCCTCTAAGTTCCTGGTCTAGAAGAAAAAATTTACATTAAATCCAATTAATCAAGTTTTATCACCAAGAAGAATAAAGCTGTGTAAAACAAAATAATTTTTTCCAGCACCCACATATAACGTTACAATTTAGTATTTGAAATATCGTATTGAAAGCAACATATTATTAATAACTAGAGTCCACATCTCAGAGTTCCCTCCGCTCTAAAAACGAACGTATTTGTTGAATGTCTCCAATAGTAATTAATGTGATCTATTTGTATTTTTTGTCTTGTATAAAATATTAATCTATGTTGCAACGTTCACGTTAACTTACTGAAACTTTCGAATGGCAATTCCATTTCTTTCCTGTTTTAGCCTCCATATAAAGTAGATCATCCTTAATTTCTTCAAAGTTTTCAATATCTATGTCACTTAATTTCTCCATGAATTTCTCAAACCTGGCCAAGTTTAACGTGCCTGCCTCATTTATATAACCTAGAATAATAAATAGTAAATACATTTACGGTTTGTTCTCTTCAAGTAGCTCATCATGTTACCATCCAACGTTGGTAATATATCCATATACGCTTTGTACAGAATAGGCAAGGCGCCATTTGTAATGTGCAAATTTGGCAAATGAGGAATAAAATCATTTCCAACTAGAAATCCCATCAGGACCTAAAATTTGAAAACTGCGTCATGTGCTGTGGTTTTATTATTTAAACAAATGAAAAATAAACCCAGAAGTATAGATGGCATAAATACACATTTTGAAATTATCATTCGAAGCAACAGGCAACCAATTTTTACAAGTTATAAACACCATTTTAGAAACAAGAATATTCCCAGACACTTGAAAAACATTAACAGTAATACCCATAGAGAAGAAAAATAAAAAAATTCGATGTGAGGAGCATAGACCCATAAATAACGAAAAATTACTGGAATTATCTGCTAATGAACAAATAATAGAAGATACAAAGCCAACAACCTACTATCAAAAAATCAAGCTAGATTACGGAAACTAAATTCGTGTGACACTGCTTTTTAAACAACATTATCAAGTTGGGAAAACGCCTTAAATGAGAAACAGATTATTGTGGTACTTTTTCTAGGTTTCCGCAGAGCTTTTGAGACAATAGACAATTACTACTATTAAAGTTAAAAAATCACGGATTTGGACATAACATTGTGAAATGGATGACCAGTGTTATTTAGAAAATAGAACACAAGTTACCAAATACAGAATGACACATCCTTATCAAGAGGCAATATTCGGTGTACCACAAGGAATCATTATGGGGTCTAAATTGTTTGTTCTGTACATAAATGACATTATGATGTATGTCAAAAAAATTCAACTATTTGCTGACAACACATTCATTTACTTAGTTGGTGATAATGTAGACTCGCCTATAAACATAATAAACAGTGAGCTTAAAGAAATAGAAAAATGGTTGGATATGAATAGCCTTAACTTAAATACAGATAAAACTTAGTTTATTATAATTAAAAAAAGTAAATACAGCCGAGTAGACTCAGTAAATAACAAAGGAGTAACCATTAATGGAACAAAAATTGAGCAAGATAATGAATTCAAGTATTTAGGTGTAATTATTGATTATCGTTTAATGTTCTCTGGATTACATTACCTAAAAAGTATCTAAAAAAGCTAATTTGTTGGGACATATAGGAAAAGATTTTAATATGTGAACGAATATAACCATATATAAAACAATTATTTTACCACATTTCAACTTCTGCTCAACAATACTTTTTCTACTTAGTAATGCTGAAATACATATGTTACAGAAAGAACAAAACCACCCATTACGAATTATTCTAAACTGTAAAAATACAAATATAAAATATATATAAAATTAATGATTGATGCTACGAAGTTACTGGGAGTGAAGCAAATTACAACTTTAAATACAATGACTTTTATTTACAAAATATTACACAATAGTCCAATAATTATAAATATTTTCATAACAAAAAATGTTATCTGAGATTTTCCTTCGGTAACTGCTAATGGAGGGATTATACATCATAAAACCACAAAAATCAGTTCTGGGGGTACCGCGCAACCACAGCCCAAAAAAAAACACTCCTTTGGTGAAAAAAGCCTTATTTTACTAATAACTCGTTAACCGTTGAAGATATGGCGACGAAAATATATCATTTATACAATTCTGCCTAGTGAGAGAGAACCGTAACTCTGTTTAAAAAAAACTAAAACTACGCCTTAGTTTAATTACTTACCCAGTCATCAATTATTTTTTCAAAATCATACTCGTATCCTTGCAATTTATTTTTCAAAGGGGCAAACTCCAGTTCCAAATATTCCCTCATAAGAGATAAATGCAATAAATAAAATGTAATCTCTTCGGGAACGGAAACACGTTTGGTTGACTTCTTTCCAAATTTTACCTAAAATACCAATTAATATAGAAAAATATTATTCTAGGCATTTAGCAGACGACTTTCATACATTCAAACTAACCAAAATAACATTTGTCGAAAAAAAAAAAATATATATATATATACAAAAGTTAAATACCTTTTAAAATAATTATCAGTAGGGTAATTGTTGATTGGATATTAGTATGATATTTAGAAAAACTTTTCTCTTCCGAAACGTTATAGCTTTCATTTTTAGTTTTTAGTTTATAACATTGTTCTAGCTTATATATTTTCAGGTGTGAGATTTTTTGAAACAGTCAAGTATTCAAGAACCAACCTCTGCCTGATCCGTTTGGCGCAGAGGTTTTATCATTACAATTTTTAAATATTTTTCAGTGGCAAAATACCCAATAAAAGTAAGAAAACCTGAATATGCCACAAATAAACAATTACAGACAATATCTAGAAAATCTTGTTTTTGTAAATGTAAAGAACTATTCAATACCGATAAATTTTCTTGATATACTTCTATTAAAAACAATGACAAAAGTAGTACTTTTAAATGAAAGCAACTTTGTCATCAATTTATTGGTCTTTGATAAAATATACTTGAGATAGAATGAACCTTTTTGTATCTGCAACTTTACATTTAGATAGAAGAGCAAAAAAAACCGCTGTCTAAGGAATCACTACTTCCACATCCAATTATTCCATCCAAGCCTCTTTAAACGAAAACAGCTATACTATACTTGCACTCTGGCAAGTGAAAATAATTGCTTGTAGAATTTTAGTAATACAGTGGGTATTTTGTTGAAATCGTCTGCCCCCAAGTGGTAATAGGGGGCTGATGTCCAAAAATTTTTTTATCAACTTTTATTCTGATATACACACTAAAACACAATTTTATTTTGACAACTATTTTAACAATGGAGTGGAGATATTGGAAGTGGTGCTGAGGGTGGCAGATGTCATAAACAAAATGAGACCTTGACGTCTAGTACTTCTAGAACTTGGGATTTGGTGTAAACCAAATCCCAAGTTTGGACTGGATTTGGATTCCTGTGTTATTGAGGTGTGAATGTTATAATAGCTGCCGTTTTCATTTGCAAAAATTACGAAAATGTCATTGTTTTGTTCAGAAGTGAATTGTGGTGACAACAAAAAATTGAGGCCTTGCCTTTTAATATATATGCCAAATCTTCTTAAAACTTCAAAACTTCAAATATTCAATCGTTCATAACTAAATAAACACATCAACTGGACATACGATGTCTCTGTGGAAAAAGGAATATTGGCATTTTATTGGCATTGTATATTGCACCGGCAAAATTGAAAATTCAATCCGGCATGAGTGAATCAAAAATGGTATTTTTTGACATTTATTCAGAGCAATAACTCCGAAACACATGTCCATAGCTGTATTCTTGTTTCTCATTGGGAGATATAGCGCTATTTTTGCTTTTGTTTCTGTCTGACTCCGACAAATGTTCCATTCTTTTGTCTAAAATTTATTTGTTGAAAGCGGCATATTCCTCATTTTATTACTTTTGAGGAAATTTCCAAAAATTATGCAATTTTGGAATTTCTCATTATATTACCTTGTTTATCAACTCTAAATAATTCAAGTAATTTGATAGGAAGAAGAGACAATGGCAAGAAATGATACTAACATTTCAAGTATAAAAATACTGGATTATCTGAATAAATAATGATTAATAAAGGTTTTATCAAAAATATGTAGACAGCTTGGCAACTCATTCATCATACCCACATCAACACCAACATTGACAACTTGGAGGTTGTTCTATTGTGTTTATGTAATTGAAATTGTGATTTATATTCTTATTATTAATACAAGCAAAATTATCAATATGTTGATTGGAATCGGATTTCACTAAAGTAAATTTCTTCTGTAATCTACTATTAATTGATAATGATATGACAAATCATTTTTACTTGGAATTGTTTTTGCAAATTAGTATGACACATTTGAATTTCTTTCAATTTTTTACGGGTTCCTACTGGGCGTTTGAGAAAAAAAAGACAAGTTTTTTTTCCTATTAATGTTAGAAATGATAATAAAACTAGTACTTTAGAAAAATAACAATATATTCCGCGAAGTGAAGAAATAATACAATTTGAATAGAAAATATTAATACTGCCGATTCTTTAACATTAAGAGCGAGGTCTAAGATCAGTGGGCAAGGGGTAACGAGCCAAGTGAAGAGAGATCTCCCTTGAGAGAAATCACTTGTAGTATTTATTTATGTACAACTTACACTTATTTTGAATTAAATAACATCAAGCAATTTGTCAAAAACAGTTTACTGTTAATTATAATTTTAAAACAATGCTGTTATATTAGATGAAACCACTTCGATACAATTTAAAATTCTAGATGAGGCATTCAAGTACTACTTCATTCGCACTATCCTTATCCGTAATATAAAATAAACTTTGATATTTTACACTTATTGGACATACTACTTATATATACTACTAGCGACTATGGTTATCTAAACCATAGTCGCTAGCGCCGTCTAGGCGCAGAATTTAAGATTCATCTTGTCACTACTTGCTCACTCTTAAGTATCCAAATATATTACCCAAATTTGTGGGAATACCCTACTGTACCAATAATTATTTGCCTGAGATATATCTGTCATAAAACATACTATGGAATCACAAATATTCTAAAAATAATTCTATTTGTATTATTGTTATTAAATTAACTTTAAAAAAGCAGAATTATGTATTTGCTATCAAGAAGAGTTAAAAATTCACCCATCATAGGCCCTCAAAGGGGGTGAAATATTGTTTCCATATTTGTCATGAAACATTTATTTATATTTAATTTTCAGAATTTTTCAAAATATTTTTAATTTTTTTGATATTTTGAGGATGATTTCACTCCTTTCGAAGGCGTATGGTGAATCTTTAGCCCATCCTGACAGAAAATATATAATTTCGCTTTTTTAAGATTGATTTAATAGAAATAAATCAAATAGAATTGTTTTTAGATAACATATTGATATACAAAATTTTTTTTTTTTAGGATTCGGGGTCATTTCAACCCCTGAATAGTGGTAATTACTGAACATTTTCAAAAACCAAGAACAATGCCTCTTTTGGTTTTTATTGACGATTAATTATTTTAGACCTGGTAAAGCTTTTTACGATTTTCGCAGTCAACTATGCAAAAACCAGGCGAATAAACAGCTTTTCTTGCCGTCACTCTTTCTATTAGGGGCGATATCAGTAGACAATTGTTTGGGTTTAAATAGACCATTATTATAATAATTTTTTTTTGTACCTACCTCTTCTCTTAGTAAACTAAAATGAGGTTCGTGGGTGCACAAACCCAACATGATCAGATCTGCATCCAATCCATATAGACAGTGCCTTGTGTTTGGATCATATCCCGGTTGAGCTCTCATAAAACGGATATAATCCATAATCTTGTGTTCTCCTTCACCTGGAGTCTGGAAAAATTTTGGATATTTTAATATAAGTCATTCAACAACTATGTTCACGTTTCGGTGGGGAGGGGGGTGGTGGGGCGGAGTAGCTACAGAAAATGTGACAAAATGAATGATAAAAAGTGAAGATTCTCACAAAGAGAAATGGATTGGAAAAACAGCTAGGTATATTCAACAATTTAAGTTAGTTCTTTCGTGGCAAACTAATCAATAAAATACTTTTTAAAGAGCTTTGTATCTTGAAGTATAGAGGGGGTTTCCAAATCAACATTCATGTAAGGGGAGGAGTCTCACAAATTTTGCCAGGTATTACAAGGGGGAGCAGGGGGCTAAAAATAGACCATTTGTTGAAGGTTGCCTGATCAGCTGTGATACAAACTGAGGTGCAGTAGGAACAATATTTTTCTAGAGATGGGAAATAACAATTCATCTGTAATACATTACCCTCGATCCATTTCAAAAGAATAAAGTTACTTTGAAATACATTTTGTGGACAAGTTATTTCGATAAATAATGGGATATAAAAAATAAGAAATCTTGTTTAAACATCTACATTCTGTTGATTTCACTAAGGCATTTGATCATGAATTAATACTTGCATAACTGTTTAGGTTAGGTTATTGTTTAGGTATTAGAATAATTTTAATTTTGTTTAAATCATATCGTCATGGGCGTACTCAAAAGGTTTGGCTGTCAAAATCAGTGCTGCACGCAACATATTAGCTGGTGTACCTCAGGGCTCAAACATGGGTCCTGCAATTTTTGTAATTTATGTAAATGACTTCAATTTCTATCTAAGAAATATATGTTTAATAACTATACCATATGATAATACTACCATCTCAACTAGAGCTGAACGTGTAGAAATTTGTATTACTTGCATGTAGCGCGTATATGATTGCAACGCAGCATTAACAAAATTATATACTAATAAACCAACATAAAACACACCAATTACAAAAATCAGCACATGCGTTGGGCAATAACTTCCCTTACAAACTACAAATAACATTAAGGTATTAGGTATCACCTTAGATTACCATTTGTAGTGGTGTTCACATATTTAATCTAAATATTCTAAATGCACTACAATTTAAAAAAAAACTTCTGTTGTATGTACGTTCCCAAAAGTCTGTATTTTTCTTCTTCCGCCCTCATTTAAGAAATTATAATATAAACTGGGGAAGCAGCTAGCAAAACCAGCATATGTTCGTTTTGCAGACAGTTATCATGACAATATTAGCAGATTTAGGTTTTTGTGATTCCTCGAAAAATGGTTTTCACCATGTTCAAATATTAACAGTTGTTCACACTTATATTTATCAAATGTTTCTTTGTTTTTAAAAATAGGCTCCATCTTCTCATGGTTATAAACTCATCATAAATGTAAACTACAACCTGATATTCAAGTTCCACTTTATATCAAAAAAACATTCAATACAATACCTGCAAATTATTTAATACCTTATCTGAAAAAATCAGGGAATCACCAAATTATTATCTTTTCAAATTAAAACTTAAAAAATATATTTTAGATAAGAATTTTTATTATTGGTTGAATTGATTATTCTTTTATCTAAAAGGCCAAAACAATCAATTTTGTTGATTGCATAATGGAAGTTGGCCTGAAAAAAAAAATTGATGAAGATACGAGGCTTTGTAGTAGGTATACTTTAAAATGAAATTTTACAAGTTTGATAGGAGTATATATACCTATCATAAACTAAAAAAGAAAATATCCAAACCAATTTTGATGCAAAAAATGTGTTTTTAGCAATTTGATTTGTATATTATGAACATATTAAGTCAACCATCAATTTACATTTACAAAGTTATATTTTGGAAATAATCAGTAGGTATTAAGGTACACTCAGAGTGCAGTAGCATTAAGCCATAAGCATAAGACGTATGACTTAATTTTAGAGAGTTGCATTCAGTGTGGTTAACTTAAGATTGGTGCATGTATGTGCAGTACTCAGCCAATCTACATGACAGAAGTAGTTACATTTTGTGGATTTATTCTATTTTAGTATTATTTTTGGTAAATGTTTACGACATACACTTATTCATTAGCAAAAAACTAAAAATACCGACATATATTACGTTCTCTAAGTAACAATTTGTCACCTACTACATGTTGTGCAAACACCTGTAACTGCCTCAAAAAGTTCCAAAAGTTTTACACATTTCATTCTCCATCCCACTCTCACTCACTGCATCAGACTACTGTCTCCATTTACAACTGTAAGGCCTGTATTATTATTGTTCCTTGCCCTACTAGAAATGTTAAAAAATCATAATTTTGCAAAAAAAAAAAGAATTTTTCAAGAAGGGCAAGGAATATTATCTTTTTTTGCATTAAATATAGGGACGCATTATGTTTTTTTTGCAAATTTTTTCGTAGTTCAAGGCCGTTTGGCATAAGTAATTGTTTTAGCATTTCTAGTAGGGCAAGGAACAATAATAATACAGCCCTTACAGTTGTAAATGGAGACAGTAGTGTGATGCAGTGAGTGACAGCGAGATGGAGAATGAAATGTGTAAAACTTTTGGAATTTTTTGTAGCAGTTACAGGTGATTGCACAACATATAGTAGGTGGCAAATTGTTAGTTACATAACGTAAAATATATCAGTATTTTTGGTTTTTTATTAATGAATAAGTGGATGTCGTAAACATTGACCTTATTTTCATCAAATAAAAGCCTAAGCGATTATCACCAATAATTTGTCTATATTCAAAATTAATATATTCTATCCTGAAATGTCAGATCTGTGGTGAAACTGTTCTGCGAATATACCCAAACCCGTACGCTTTTACCCGATTGTGTAAGAAATAAGTAATAAATAAACCATTTCTTATGCCATACTTCTTAAGCTATGTACCCTATGAATGCTCATACTGATTTGGGTATGTTTTCTTCTGTTATGGCATATGCTTACATCATACATTTTATGCTTAATGCACTCTGAAGCCAACTTTAAATTTTACCTCATGTCCAGACAGTATAATTTTGCATTTTTGCCATGTAGGGTCATGGGATATCTTTTCAACAACAAAATACTTTAGCTGCTCATGTAATCTTGCCATAAAAACAGTTCCAGGGGTGATACAATTTGAATCAAATCGTGCCACATCAGGTAACTTTTCGCCCTTCTTTCTTGCCTCCGCTTCTTGTTTGTCAGCATCTTTAGCAGACCTAAACCTACGACCACGTTGTTGATTCATTTTAGCTCTAGGAGCTACACCATCCACTGCCATGAAGAACAATTTTTGTGGCCGTATCATACGAAATAGTACTTCAATATAGTGAAATATGTCTTGAAAAATTTTCTCCTCAGTTATACGAAAATGAGGATTGTTGTCATCTGGATGTGAACACATATGAATAATTCCATTCATGTCCAAATATAAGTTATCAAATTCCGGAATCTAAAACAATGCGGCAGTAAGAATCAGGCCAAGATATGGTTATGTGATTCTTGTAGGTACCTGATATTCTTTTACTAATTCACTTAAGCAGGGATATCGCTCACTAATATAGCGAAAAAATTTAGGCACTCCCATTGTAACTTTTCTTTAAAACAAAACGGTATCAAAACAAGACGATAAAACGTTTATTTCCAATCAGTGAATCGTACAAATGCCGGATATCACACCACATCACACTACTGGCATTTTCACTTTTGTGTAGTACGCAATGTTAATTTAGAATTAGACAGTTAGACACGTAGAATGAGATGTCAGTTATAGAATATATAAAACTAAAAAGAGATAAAATAAGCATCAGTTTCACAAGATGAAGATAAACATAAACAATCACAGAACACAGAACTTCAGACCGATTCAGTGATTCACACTATATCAAGCTGTCACTACCACTCACTAGTCACTACTCACTATATTTTTCTACTGTGCTACCCACGACCTCACGAGTCAAGACAAAATAAATGAGAACTTGAGAAATGCATTCAACTCAATACAAAACTGGATCGCTCACTCAATGCTTTTTGTAGACGGAAATGGTGTCACCAGTTCCTAGACACAGACCGGATCTGTCCTTTAATAAGATTTCATTGGTTGAAGAAAACGTTGCCCGGTTATTGTCTGTAATTGTTTATTTGTGGCACGTTCATTAAAATCTTTAAATATTTTTCAGTGACAAAATACCCAATAAAAAGTAAGTAAAATGTTACCCCCGACTGTACTCTATAGTCTCGCCAGTTTATTAAGACTGAAACAATGAAACAAACAAAGATTAGAGAATTAACAAGACAAGACAGTCAGACAGAAAAGACCAAGGGACGCGACATCCGGGGTAGTATCATACGGGCCCCCCTCGTACCGCGTGACCGGGCCAACTTGCGGTAATTTACGTTGAGCGTCTATAGTGTGGGTAGTTTGTGCATAACAATAACTGATACGTCCGCTGAAATATATACCACAGCATAATGCTGTGTATTTATATACCTCCGATGTAGATGTTGAGGTGAATGGCGCCATTACAATAAGATCAAATGTTTTTCACCGGCTATTCCGTCTTATTAATTCTTTAATCTTTGCCGCTATCAACGTTGCCAACTTTTCCGATTTCTCAGTATATCTATTAAATTGTACAGAAATCTACCTGATTATTTTGATTTTAACCGAAATTCAATAATCCATTTACGTTTTAACAATAAAGTGCCCAAGGACAATCTGTATTCAGGGGATTGCAGTTCTAGTGAGAAAGATTTAAAAAAATAGTACTGTAGGTATACTTTTATCTTTTTCGTAAGTTTGCCGTTCATTACTTTTGTTCAATTAGTTTTTTTATTTTCAATATTTTTTAATTATAGTATAATTTATACACATAATTTATTACCTTGAATTTTTAATATTTTTATTGAAAAACAAATTGACCGAATTTTCATTCTAGTTCTACCGATTTCTGTAATATTAGGGTTGGCAACGCTGTCTCGCTATTCACTTATTCACTAATCACTTTTTCTTTTTAGTGACATTTGACATTTGTCTGATTGTGGGAAAGAAATAAAAAATGCGATTTGTTACAGTTTTAGAAAGATTTTATTAAATATTGTAATAGTAATTTTTTATACACAAAAAATGGTTGTAAATAATATAGACAATCTGGCTGAGGATTTAGAGAGACAAGAACTAGAGGTACAAGTTTTGTTTGAATGAACATAACCTATAGGTTATAAATTAATATTTCCAATTTTAGGCCCCCAGTGGTGTTGCTGCTCCTCAAATATATGAACAGCTGTTAGCAATTTATTTGTATCAGAATGATTTGTAAGTTTGGCATTGTTTAATCCTAGAGCAACCCATGATATTAAGACTCTTTTCAGATGCAACGCAAAATATTTGTGGAAACGTATACCGCAAAATATAAAAGCTTCTACACCGGAGCTAGCAAGTATTTGGGCTGTTGGACAGCATATGTGGAAAAGAGATTTCCCTTCAATTTATAAAGCTTTAAATGCCGTTACTTGGTCTGAAAATGTGGCACATATTATGAAACAAGTTCAAGGTATAAAATTGGTATTGAGCTTGTTGCAACAAATAGTTCACAGTGATTCTGAATTTGATATTTCTATTTGATTGGTCAAAATGAAGAAATGCAATTCGGTGCCTGTTTATGGATTCAAATTCAGAGCTGTTCCGAACTGTGTTGAAACAAGCTAAATATTTCACAAAATATCAAATTGAACTTTTAAAATATAAACTATCACTTATTAAGCTAACTTTAAGGTATGCGATGTGTTTTTTCTAAGTATATCATAGAATAGAGTTTCAAGGCCAATAACCTTATTCCTTCGAACTACACTGCCCTAGAATTTTATTGAAAACATAATGGGGGATCTACATGTGATTTTAAATTAATAATAAATCTCTAGAAAGCCTAGCTTAAATTGGACAAGTATAAAATTATAGGTAATCGATCATATGTCATAATCATTTAAGAAAGCCATGTTGGATTACCATTTAGTGAAAGAATATCTAAATTTAGAATTGGGTTTTAACATGTAATTTGGTGTATATTTAAGAGCTTGTATTATGCTCATATATTCCTCATTTCTTTTTGTGTCTTATTTACTTTTTCTACTACTAAGTATATTAGACATCAACCCAAAAAGGGAATATGTTACCAAGGATCTGATGAGAAGAGCTTTATTGAGGTTGTGCGCCTAACGGGAAACCATGGCAGGTGGCATGATGCTGCCAGATGCGTTATACAGCAGAAGGAGGCTAATTGGAATAATGTGTAGATCACAAAATGTTTGGCAAGACGTTGTGACTAAGAAGATTAATATTTATAGGTTCATACCACTGATAGACTTGCTACAAGCATTTTAATTTATACTGAATATAGTCAAATAATTTTATTTCTTCCATTTTAACTAATTGTAACAATGCGAGAATAATTGTATCGATAACAGAGTAAATTTTTTCAGATGTAGTGCGAAGTAGAGCAGTGGACCTCATATCCCAAGCATACTCTTCAATAACATTAGATACAGTTTCAGCAATGACGGGACTGCCTCCTGATATTTGCATTCCAGCTTGTGCCGAAAGAGGCTGGAAGATTGAAGCTGACACTCGTATGGTTCATCCTATTAGGCGAAGTGTTGAACCTGTTGGTCAAACTAGTAGTGAAGATCAGTTGTATAAATTAACAGATTTTGTATCGTTTCTCGAAAATTAATGTTGTGTTTTTTTTATAATTTAGGTTATTAAGGTCTTATGAAAGGATTTCTGTAGAGCTATATTTTCCGTATATACAATGTGTCTATGGGAAGCATTTTAGGTGTAAATGACCAGAAATTTTTGAGTGTGAATGATAGAGTGGCTCAAGTTTATAATTGTGAAAAATAAATTTTGATTTTCTTTCATATCCCCTCAAATTTCTTTGAAATCTCGAAAAAAATGTACCCTAAATCGAGTTAATCGAGCAAAATCGGTTAATATTAGCACTTGCCAGAATCACAAAGTTTTCTAGGTATTTTTTATGGGAAAAGAACATTTTATTATAAATTTGTGATAGATAAGAATTCCACATAAGGCCTCACTTTGGAATAGGAATTAATAATTAATTTTGTAAATTAATCTTGCCATAAAACTCCTCTATAGGGGCCTAAATATAACCACACTTAACGTGGTCATTTCCAAGAGAGAAACATTCGATAGGGAAATATGTATTATTATTGGCCATAACTTTTTTTCTTACTAATATTTAAAAAAAACTATAAGGCTAGCTAAATAGAACCATAACAAGACTATTACTATTAATTTTCACTCAATAATTCCAATCGTTTCTATAAAATAATCAGATTTAAAACTACGAAATAGGAAGATTAGATAGCATAATCTTTAAATTTAAATCCAACTATTTTACAAACAACTGAAATTGAGTGAAAATTTATAGTAATAGTCTTGTTGTGGTTCTACTTAGGTATAGCCCAGTTGTCGGAGGTATTAACGCGTCACTAAATGTTATACGTGGATTTTTCAGGATAACATTTTTTTTTTTTGGTGTAGAATACGATAGAAAAAAGTTTACAGCAGTAAAGTGCCAGTGACCCCATAAAAATCGAAAATATCAGCCGAAATTCGGTTTTAGGGGTCGCCTGCAACTTACAGGTGTAAACTTTTTTTTTATCATATACTACACCAACGCAAATACTTATTCTGAAAAATTCAGCCATCAACATTTAGTGACTAGTTTTTATCAATTTCTGTCTTTGACAACTGGGCAGTAGTCTTTTTAAATATAAGTATTAAGAAAAAGTTATGACCAAAAATAATAAACATTTGCCTATCGGATGTCTCTCTCTTGGAAATAGCCTTAAGTGCAAACATAGAGTATATTATTGACCTTTATTGTTGTTTACTGGCGATTTTCTTTGCATAAATTATTAATTAGTCAAATTCTAATTTGTGTTAATATTTTAATAATTTTCTAACTGTTTAATTAAACTTTTCATCGATTCCTTGATCAAATTTAGAAAATACAAAACATTTAATCGATAATTGTTTAATCGATTGCTTAAAAAAATGTTCTGTACCCTATTTTAAACTAGTTTAGAGGCGACGAAAAGTTGAAAATTTTTTAAAGAAGCTAGCTTTATCTCCAAGAAAGAATATAATTGACAATAATAAACTGTTTAAATAATTTGCAGGTTCCATTACCAAACTTTTAATGAAGAAAATTAAATAATTAATTTGTGAAATTAAAAAAGGCGGTAATTTTACTAATTTACAACAAAACATTATTTTTAAAATAAATTATAATTGTTGAAACAATTTGCCAAACATTAAAATATTGACACCAATTAGAATGTGATTAAATAAGAATATTTTGCGCAAAAAAAGTAAATAAACAATAATAAATGTCAAAAATATGTTATACTCTACTTTTGCCGTTATCAAGTCATTTTAGATCCCTATAAAAGGATCTTATGATGATTTAATTTGAAAAAGAATTAGTCATTCGTATTCTCTGGACAATTTGGAAGTGGGGACTTGTGTGCAATTTTTATTTTACTACCTTTTCACAATTTTATCGCAAATTTGCAAACAGCGACTTTTACTTATAAGAAATACATGGGAAACCTTAGGGTTTCGGAGGTAAATGTTAATATCAACCAAGTCTGCTAGCTATATGGAGATTTGTAATTTTTAATTAGATTTCCTTAACAATATTACATCTGTTTATTTTAAATAATTTTATTGTCGAAAATAAGTGACTGCTCAAATGTGTCAAAAATAAATATTTTGTTGCATTTCTGTGAGAACTTGTTATAAATTTAATTTTCTTAACATCAGGTATAAATGTAACGAAGAACGAAAAATATACATATAACTATCAAATTTAATACAATGCCATATTTTTTATCTCTGAGCAAGTT
Source organism: Stenurella melanura (assembly GCA_963583905.1). Classification (NCBI taxonomy): domain Eukaryota; kingdom Metazoa; phylum Arthropoda; class Insecta; order Coleoptera; family Cerambycidae; genus Stenurella; species Stenurella melanura. The sequence goes on along the minus strand of OY757311.1, from coordinate 21,410,794 downwards.
TTTCTCATAAAATTTCCTTACACAGGAAAAGCAGTTTATCGCAAGCACTTGTTAAGTTGTGCTACCAGCACCTCCTGTACATTTTTTAAAGTTAAATGTACTAAAATTAGGTTTTAAGTCGAGCAAGAGCCGAATCTAAAACTTCAAGTTCATACTCAAAATTATTTTGTCATTTACATCTATAATACAATTTCCTCCTGGACATGTTGTACAACGTTTAATGTATCGATTAATATAGTTTGCAAAATAAAATTCTACATGAAAAATTTTTGTTTTTAATTAATTCATTCTGTTTAGGTTTAACGAAAATACTGACTCATTAGGGTTGGTCTTTTCATCTCTGTCTCTGCATTAGATTTATTCAGCAAATAGTTTCCTTCGAAAAAATTATTGTATAAATAATTGCGTTTTCATTGAATTTATCAAGAAATAAAGGTAAGAAGTTAGGATAGGCTACACAGATATGGTTACTGCGGCCGATTATGTATGTACACGTGTCGCCAACCACATTCATCAGCAGATGATTGAAACGAGTACTTAGTAATTAAATTTGAATAGAATAGAAAATTTTATTGGTTTTTAGACGTACAAAAAAGTCACAGACTGACTATTAACAAATGATATAGGTACACGCGACAAATTGAAAATATATAGTCAAATTATTCAAAAATTTACGCGCAAAAAAATACATGGAAGTTACAATATAGGAATTCCTTAAAGAATTTTTGATAACGATCCTTTGGGTCTGAAGCAGGTACCTACGTATTTTTTAGGCTGCCGCCACTTTCTTTGTTTTTCAGGATAAAAATTTGAAATTAGGGTACAGGATATTTGGCAATGTGTAGAAGCAGTAGAATTCATTGCGAACCACTAAACGAGTCATAGACCGGTAGCACGGGAAAGATTCTGGTGAACAATTAGCTAACGTCTGCGTCTCATGGAGACCTTTCTTAAGCACGTAAAATAGACTACGAGATATTTTTTATGATTGCCACTGGCGCAAAACAATTTTTAATTCATTTTTTATTTTGTAAAATAAATGCATCATTTTTGTCAATTAGTTCACGTCTGCGATGTTAAAATTAGTTTACTTTAGGAAAAAAAAAAGTGACGGGTAGCGCAATCGCAGACGTGTAGGTGGCGCACTTGTCTTTGAAATCGGCAATCGCATTTGTATCGAAAACCGGCTTTTAAAAACAATCGGTTCACGTCTGCGAAAGACGTCACCCGGTATATAATGTCTTTTTAAGTACTTGAACACTCTCCCAGACGATTTGACTGTGTATGTGATATGTTTATACATTTTCGATTATGCTACCGATTCCGATAATTTTGTACGATTAGCTAACGTCTGCGAAGTGCATTATCAAAAACTTTGAGATCAAACTGTTGTATCAAATTATTCCCAGACGCGTAGATCAAGCCCAGACGCTTGTCTGTACGCTTTTACTTTGTGAAAAAAAAAATTTTTTTTGAACAATTAGTTTACATCTGCGAATGGTTTTTTATGCAAAGTACGTCACTTTTAGGCCACGAGATTATTCGCAGATGTGTATATTGTGCATAGTTGCTTATATGAGTACGATCGCATGAATTTTATTTGCGGTCGCTTAAAAATAATACTTGCAAAGAAAGAGTTTTTGCTTGATTTTATAGTCGTTCAAACAAACATTTAACTACCCTGCCAAAAATGGCTCATAGAAACTTATAAAAAAAATATATACGAGGATCTATGAGATTTAAGTTGGATAGTGAAACCGTAATTCCAAACAACCTCTCATAGAAGTTTACCAGTTTCAAACAGGCTTTGCCTATACATCTTTAATTATCATAAAATGGTTATTCCGTATATGACTGCTATAAATCTGTATAAGTTAAGTGATGGGCAGGTAACAGCAATTTCTGATATATTCTTATGTAAAAACAACAGGAAATCCATATAGACTAATTTTGTAGTTTATTCGAATTTTCCTATCTAATAATTACTAGATCTTTTGAGAACGTATGCGGAAAAAACAATTCAATTAGTTGTTATTTACGAGACTTGATGTGACCTCAAAATGATATGTATGAGGATTTACCTGGGAATTAAGGCCCAAATGATCTGCACCTATTAGAGTCTATCAGTCCCTTTAATGGTAATCATGAAATTTTATGAGAATACATGTGGGAAATTTAATGGAGTATATGAGAATTGACGTGGTTCCACAATGGTTTATATGAGGATCTATCTGAGAGTTGAAGGCTAAATGATCTAAACTTATGAGATTTTATGAGTCCCTTCAATAATTGTTATAAGATCCTATGAGAATATATGCAGAGACCATAATGGAGTATGGCTGGATGCATGAGTCTTGATGTGGCTTCAAAGTGATATTTATGAGTATTTATCTGTAAATTGAGGTTCAAACGATCTGCATCTATTGGACTGTATCAGCGCCTTTTATGGTAATCATGATATTTTATGAGAATACATGTGGGAAACATAATGGAATACATGAGACTTGATGTGGTTCCACAATGGTTTATATGAGGGTCTATCTGAGAGTTGAAGGCTAAATGATCCAAACTTACGAGATTGTATGAGTCCCTTCAATAATTGTTATAAGATCCTATGAGAATATATGCAGAGACCATAATGGAGTATATCTGGATGCATGAGCCTTGATGTGGCTTCAAAGTGATATTTATGAGGATTTATTTGTAAATTGAAGCCCAAACGATCTGCATCTATTGGATTGTATCAGCGCCTTTTATGGTAATCATGAAATTTTATGAGAATACATAAGGGAAACAATGGAATACATGAGACATGGTTCCACAATGGTTTATATGAGGATATACCTGAGAGTTATGAGATTGTATGATTGTATGCAGACACCATAATGAAATATTGCTGGATGCGAGTCATGATGTGGCTTCAAAGTGATATTTATGAGAATGTTCTTGTAAATTAAAACTGAATCGATCTGGCATCTATGAGATTGTATTAGCCCCTTATATGGTACATGGCCATGAAATTCTAATATAAGTGGGAACCATAATGGAATATATGTGACATGACGGTCAAAATGGTATGGATGAGGATCTATCAGAGATTAGAAAACCAAATCATCTTAATCTATGGGATTGTATCAGTTCCTATAATAATTATTATAAGATCCTATAAGAATATTAGCAGAAATCCTAATGGAATTTGCCTGAATGTACAAGCTTTAATGTGGTCCCAAAATGAATTTATGGGGTTTTATAGTAGAACTTAACTTACTAGAGACAAAGAAAGCAAAGCAAAGGTATGGTAATTGAATCTTAATGACCACTATCAATAAAATTATATAATCTATTAACGGTAATTATGAAATTCCTTGAAAATATAAGTTGCAACCACAGTGGAATAATATAAGACTTGATGATATTCTAAAATAATATGTAGGTACGAGGATCTATTTGGGTTTAGTGTGAGAAGTCTTGTCAAACTACAAACTCGTGTGTTGTTTTTCTTTCCTGTTAAATAAAACATTACCTACCTGTTAATACGACTGTAAGAAATAAAAGATACATAAAAAATATTGTTTGGTATTCTTTTCTTTTATAAGGACATGCCCATACTGCAACCAACAGCTATTCTCCGGACTGCTTGCCCCACCGATTACAATGGACATCGATCACTAGATTGAGCTTCCTAATTATGCTGCATTTCTAAATCTTAAAATTTTAATTTACTAACTGTACCAATGGGCATTAAAATATATCATAGGTATATAGTAGGTATAGTATTCTCATACTCACATTGTCTTGATTAGGTACTGTATTATTTGCTGGGGAAATTGTTCTAGAATAGGGGAACTTCTTGCAATGCAGAAGAAAATAATTAGTGCAATGACTTTTAACGTGATTCCTGTAAAACTTTATTTTCAGAACTAGATACATTTATTGCACATATATTTTTATCTGTATATTTTAACACGTATCTCTTTACTTACTATTAAATTTGAGAATTATTATTATTATACATTTAAGATCCTTTTTTAACATTTCCTTTGTTTTTTTTTACTAGAGTTCTATACTTTGCAGTCTATGAAAATAAAATTATTATTATAATTATTATCGGTAAGGCTGTATCTTTGTTGACACATAGGCGTAGAGTGGCAGAAGTCACGGTTATACAATGCAAGTAACTTTCTGTCTACAATTAAGTTAATTTCTTGCAGCTATATCATGCTTTGTAGTAGGTGTATCGAAAACACTTTTTTAAAATTTAAAAGTTCAAATTGATAGAAAGTTGTCTCTATGAATCCACACACCACTCAAAAATGTAGCCAATTGAAAAAAATTAGGTCTCCTGCAAGAGGCTGACTGACTGATTATCACAGGCAAATTGTGTCACTTAAAACCTATTGTCAGTTCACACAATTTTAATTCAATATTACACAAATGATGGATATTAACATTACGAATATGAATTTAAAATAGAGGACCTATACTACCTATAAATCTATTATCATTTTATGTAATTGTCATTATAGTCCACTCTCCTATCGAGCAAAAAATATTGATATCTGCAAGTTCATCGTTATCGCCTTAGAGTATTAGCACTAACCTCTTTAGTTCTATTTCATATTACACCACAATTTAGAATTTTAGAATTACCTAATTACAATACTTGACTACTAACAGTTTTCTTAGGTTTCTTCATCCCTAGGCGTTGTCCAAGTATACTCCCATTTCTCTAGCTTGAATACCCACACAGCACATTCGGGATATGGGATGTCAAATTGAAGTACCTGGATATCCCAGTACGTAAAGTAGATAGTGAAATGGACGTCCCATTTAGGATATCCCAGGATATCCTTCAAAAGGAGGCCAAGAGGATATCCTGAACTGGTTTCATTTTGGCATTAACTGTGAATTGACATCGGGATTAAAAAAGGACGTCCAGTGAAGGGCCCTGAATCTCCTTAAACTGTAACCCAATATTCATCTTTAATATGTTCAAATAAGGCGCCATTACGATTTCCGGCGGCCATATCTAATTTCACAAACCTGTACTTTCTATCACTTTCTATTGTATCTTGTATTCTTTTATTCTTTATTATTTCTTTAGTGTAAACTCAAAACAAGCTTGGAATATCAGTTAATTTCTCTACATCAAATAATATAAATTATTAGTGGTTGTAGGAAATAATTCAACACTTTTGATTGTTTTTTTATCTGTTTAATTCAGGTTTATTTGAGACTTTTTTGTTCGACACTATAGAAAGTAAGTACAAGCCATGTAAAAATAACATAACCTATAAAACTTCCCAAATTTAATACAATTTTGTAAACTTTCAGGATGCCAAGGGAAACTAAAAAAAGGAAACTTTATAGAAAACTTACAGTATTAAACAAAAATTCTGGCTCCCTTATTTTCAATGACCAACAAACCTACAAAATGAAGCTTATTTGGCCCAAGAATTGAATGTTACGAAGCCAGGTTGGAAAGAGATTGTGAACCAGGTCGTACTTAGAGTGTTGTGAAGTTTGACGATGAACAGTGTATGAAAATAGGTAAGTAAAAATAATTTTGCTTCAAGATAATTGTTTGAAACTTTCATTACACTCTTAAAGGGAAATATGTATCAGACAGGACATGCGTGGATAAATTTCAGTTCATTTGCAAATCTGTCCTGATCCTGATATATTGTTTCCTTTTGAGTAAATTGCACAAAACGGTTATTGGTTTATGAATAGTGTCATTTGTGACTTGTATGGAAGACAGATATAATGCATTAAAATGAAGTCGTAATACAGGATTGCATTTTATAATGCGACAAATTATTCTTATTAGTGCTTCAATTTAAACCTTTATCCCTCGATGTTCTCTATATTATCTTTATCTTACCCAGTTTTCATATAGACTAAATTTTTGTTGATAATGCTGATTCAAATAATAAGTAAATGTTTATTTTAGATGCAACCATGAATGGGTACCTATAATATTATGAAATAGGTACAAAGCAGGGAAGTGTTTAAAAGAATCCGAGCAGGGCAAAAAGAAGAGCGAGGCAGTGAAGAGAGTAGAGAAGTAGGAACGCATTACTTGATAAAAAAATATGTTTTCATATAATTCAGTTTGAAAATTGTTATTTTATATTCTTTTAAGAAGTTTGCTTTTTGGTGTTACCATAAATGAGTTTTGTCTTTAAATATTGAATATATTTAGCTTCTTATAACCCCTAGGTGTTTTTAATTTCTTGACTGATAATTCAAATAGTGTCATGCATGTGTAATTTTTTTATTAACCTTCGACAGAAATAAAATTTTACAAAAAACAAAATATTTATGGAGTTATGTGCAACATACTTATTTTGTTTTTCTATGTTTTTTCGAAGTAGTTTTTTTTAAGTAGTTTGACATTACAAGTGTGAGTTTGTTTTTAAAGTCTGTCTTATATCTGATTTTATTTTCTTGACCGTTTATATCAAATAACTAGATGAGTAATTCCTTGGGTTTTTCGGTCAGTTCAAATGTGAAATATAATATTTTCTATTGTTTCGGTGTATTAACCATCATCAGAGAAATTACAATTTTACAAAAAACAAAAAATATATATGTGGATTTATGCGCTACCTACTTATATATAATTATAAGTAGGTAGCACTTCGGTCCATACATTGAAAATATTTTTAGTTTTTTTTTTTGTAAAAATGTGGTTTCTCTGGCGGTGGTTAATATATTGAAATATAAGAAAATATAATATTAGGATGTTCTGGGACGTTTCAGTGTGTACTTTGTACATCCTCTAATGTCCCTGTGGATGCCCATTCGTAGTACTTACGACGTCCCGAAATATCCCGGGATATCCTAGTATGTCCCTAGTTATGAGCTTCAGACATCCTTCAGGACGTCCGTAGTATTGCCTTTACCTGATACCAAGTTGTGACATTGGGATGACCAAAAGAGTACCGAAAAGCATACATATTGGGATATTGGGACGTCCATAGGCAAGCCCAAATCCTAAATGGTCTTTGCCATAGTACGTCCCTCGGACAGCCTTGTGCTGTGTGGGTACTGATATATTTATCAAACAGCTTTACAGGGTACCTGCAACACAAAGCAAATAGGAATAACATATATATTGAAATTTATTAGATACCTGAGCTGGTTTTTTCGATTCAGCGTATTGATGTGCTTATAAGCGGACAGTTTTTCTTGGTTAAGCGGTGACGTTATTTATGAATGCGCTTTAGTGCGCTATATAGCGTCCTCCGAGACCGCTTCAAATACGTATTGGGGATTAAAGTGGGGATAAACGTCACATTTGTTGTTTCTTTCTGAATTTGAGGTTATTTATTATGTATCTTGACAGTGTACAAATAAAAACGGAACAAGGGCTAGTCGAAATTATAATAAAGGCTTATTAATCACAGTCGATTCGGAGACTGCTCAAATTTTGCTGTTATTTGAGTAACATACATATTATTGGAGTAACGTCTTCAGTGCCATTTAACAGATGATGCAATAATAATAAATTGCTTTTGGTTTGATCATTTACTAAACTAAGATAAAGGTTTAGAGAGTCAAACTCCATTTCAATACACTATCCAAGGGCCAAAGACTTAAAAACAAAACGAAAAAACCAATGGCGACAAGGTCGAAGATGTCAAATCGAAGCGTATGCATTTTCTGCAGAATTCATTTTCGTGACGTCATCGTACAATGCGCTTATAAGCGCTCCATTAATACGCTCAATCAAAAAGAACCAGCTCTAGTAGCTGACAACATTTTGAGTATTTTGTTTACGTAAACATCACATATAAAACAAAGCTGGGTGCCTTCTTAATTATACACAAAATACCAGTTTTGCAAGTCATCAAGGTACTTAATAATTTTACTATAAAATACAAATATATACGATCAGAGTTAGTGTTAGAAACATATCAGTATATAATCATTGTCTAACTTAGACAATAATTAGAATGAAACAATGACTACAGCAGTTTGGCAGTTGATTTGAAATTTAGACAAAAAATCTTTAAATTCATTATAGTATAAATGGGTCTGAAGTTAATTGCCATTATGATACGTACAATAATAGATTATGGAGATGTGTATAATTATGTATAAATGGATTCGTTCTTTAATATATGAGCCATTTTTATAGCCAAGCGAGCTTGCAGGCAGGGTTAATAAGAAAAGTAAGTCAAGTAAAATTTTATTATGTATGGGTTGTTTACTTATATAAAACTTTATCCAAGCTCAATTCCGAAATTCAGTTTAGCAAGTATATGTTTTCTGTCAATAAAATATTTGATATACCTATTGTCATACAATAATACGATGTCGCAAAGTATCCTTTTGGTGTTACTAATAATAGCTGGAGTGAATAAAAATAACATGCATTGTATGATTGATATTAATCGCATAAGTAAACAACTTAATGTTAAAAAAATTGTTTTATTAAATTTTATTTTTTATTCAATTCTGTGTTAAAATTTGGTAGCTTTTTATTTCAATAAAACGTTCACGACAAAATTTTAATGCTATTAATTGAAGTACAAATTTGACATTGCTTGTAATTTTTTAACAAATTTGTTATTGACGAGTGAATTCAATTTACCCACATTACGATTAAGGTTCAGTTATAAACACATAATTATATAGAAACTCCATTGTATATTATAAATAAAATATCATTTACCTGGGTATAACTGCATAAAACAATTTCATCACAGAGAAAGCTGTTATTTATGACCCAGAAGGGCTATTCAGGCTCATATTGTACTATCATCGGTCTACTACTCTGCTCAAAATTTTTCTAATAAGTACATTCTTCTTTGAAATAATTTCCTCCAATTTGAAAAGGACCTGTAAAATTTATTTACCTAAGTAATACATTTTGTCATTGGAATTCAGAAAATTAGGATAACGATTAATTTAAGTATATGTTATTGTTTTGATTGAGGTTATAGTCTTGTAAACACGCACCAGTAGGTTAGATTCTTTACCGTTAATTATACTTCAAATATTTATTATTCTGAACTTCCTTTGGTACACCTTTTCTACCAAGCACTACTTGCTTGGATACTTTGGTTTATTGTTATAAATGATACCTATAAGCAAATAAAAATGCACAAGAAATATTAAAAATAAAGTATGTAAGGTACCTACCTTGTAATGACGATTCATGTATTAAAAAACTTCTTTATTTTCAACTTTACACCAACAGCTAACAAAACAAACAATTAGGTATTATTAAAAGCTTTTACGACACAAATTACAACGAACAAATGGCGTCAGCGTTCAGCGTGCATAAACAACTCTCAACCTGTTTGTAGGGAGCGAGGAGACGTATTTTCTACAAGTGCGCAGGCGGTAAATTCAAATTTTCAGTTATTAACGTAGAAAAATGAAACTTTATGTACATATTTACCTACTTTAATGGATAGACTCTGAAAAATCCTCAAACATTTTATTCGGAAAATTGGCTAAATTATTCTGAATCGTGTTGTATAATTCAAAATTAAGTTATATTGAGAAAATCATGAAAAAATTTGATGAATACAGAATTCAACATACCTATATGCAAATAGTTCACTTCGTAACAATTATTCTTAAAATTTTCCTGTAATATGATATCAAATGTATTCTAATGGGAATACTGAAATATTTCGCAAGGATAATTTTGGGATATAAGTATTCGGATATGCATATTCCGATGACAGGTACACTTACATTCCAGGAAAATGTAAGGATTATTCAGATACTTATATTAATGTGAGAAAGGAGATTTACAAACACACAAATTAGAATGGTATTTGTCTTACAAAAACTTGAAAATTCAAAAAAAAAATTTCATGTGTGATAAAAACTTATAGGCTTTGATTAAATATTAATACTGTATTATCATCATCACAACTCATAAACCCGTAGTCTGATAAAAAACTAATAGGATACGATAGAAATTATAACTGTAGTTTCAGTTAAAAATTCATAAATCTTTAAGTATTTTGTGCCAGATAAATATACTTATAGATAATTATAAGAATTTGATCTGTGTTGTCTTATTCGAACTCGTTTATCCCCCAAAATATCTTGCCTAATAGAAACTAATAGAATACGATAAGAATTAAAACTGTGTTGCCTCATTATAACTCACAAATCCTTAAACAACGCTCTTCTCGTAAAAGCTCATAGAAACCAAAAATAGTTAATAAGAAACTCGCACGTAGTATATATTCTTATAATTATTTCTTTTAGCGGATAAAAACTGTTGGGATGCAATGTAAACTGAAATTCTGCGCTCTCCAACAAAAACTCATAACTCCTCATGCAAGCACCTAATCTGTCGTACAACTCATAGAATATGATAAAAATTAGAACTGTATTGTCTTATAAAAACTTGAAAATCCAAAAGAACTTCATGTCTGATAAAAACGTATAGGGTTTCATAAAATATTAATACTGTATTATCATCATCAAAACTCATAAACCCGTAGCTTGATAAAAAACTGATAGGATACAATAGAAATCATAACTGATGTAGTTTCACTCAAAAATTGATGAATCCTTAAGTATTTTTTTCCGGATAAATGCTTATAGGTAATTATAAGAATTTGATCTGTGTTGTCTTATGCGAACTCATTTATCCCCCAAAATTTCTTGCCTAATAGAAACTAATAGAATACGACAAGAATTAACACTGTATTGCCTCATTATAACTCGCAAATCCTTAAACATCGCTCGTTTCATAAAATATTGATACTGTATTATCATCATCAAAACTCATAAACCCGTAGCTTGATAAAAAACTGATAGGATACGATAGAAATTAAAACTGTACTTTTACTTAAAAATTGATAAATCCTTAAGTATTTTTTTCCAGATAAATGCTTATAGGTAATTATAAGAATTTGATCTGCGTTGTCTTATACAAACTCATTTATCCCCCAAAATTTCTTGCCTTATAGAAACTAATAGAGTACGATAAGAATTAACACTGTATTGCCTCATTATAACTCGCAAATCCTTAAACATCGGGCATCTTGTAAAAGTTCATAGGAACCAAAACAAGTTAGAATTGAATTGCCTTATAAAAACTGGTATTTTCTCATTTAGCCCTAGAAACCTTATTAAAAATCATGAAAATTCTTAGAAAATGTATAAGTGACAGATCACACACTCATACATTACAGGTTTGGCTCATAGATCCTTAAAGAGACTCTTAATTTGTTTATATTTTTTTATAAGTCTGTATTGGGCATTTTTGGCAGGGTATTTACTACCGTGACAATGGCAAGAAAAAAACAATTCTTATGAAGTATGGTAAAGAAAAGGGGGAGATGGACACGGCAACACCCAGGTCACTTGTTGAAAGCATTTTCGTTGTCGCCAGGATTTTGTAAAATAAACGATTAGGCCACAATGGGTGTTAAAACCAAAGATATCTGCATTACAAAAAAAAAGCATGTATTTGTAAATTATCTTGAACGCGAGTAAAACATTCATTCATTCGTCGTCATCGTCATAATCATTATCCAGATCAACACAGCTCTCCTCATCCTCATCCACAGCGATTATATTGTCGTCCTCATCTATTGGTAAAAAAAAATTGCTTGTATTTGCTTTATTATTTTGCAATTATTTTATCGTACGCGGAGCTTAAGATTAGTCGAACATTAAGCTTCCTTAAAAACGTTTGTAATTATACGTATTAAAATCAATTAATTGAGAACTGTAGTCAGTTTGCTTGTATGTGTGTATTAACGTTTCGACAATAACTTTCATGTAAACACAGAATGTAATACTAATAACACACAATCGGCAAATGATGCCCCTTGCACATGTTTAATTTTATTGAAGTTGATAAAATAGTTTAATAAGTCTCATTGAAATACAACTCTTAATAAAGTATTTTAACATTGGAAATATTTAAGGAATCAGGAATGTAATGGTAGATATAGGGGGACATATACATCGAAAGTGAAACATATGTTCGGGCGTCATCGCTGGACGCAGGGATGATCAGATCGGAGTGATTTGAGTGGAGTTGTGTAGGTTGTTAGGTTCTAAGTTTACGGGGGCGGCAAGGGGGAGGTCAATAGTGAAAGTCTGCGTTTTGACTATTTTAATAAAATTATGCCGAGGTTTAAGTGCGATATAAGAAAATTAGGATGGTCAGATCGGGATGCTTTGAGTGACGTTCTGTGGGTTGGACCTTTGTGTATCGAACAAAAGTTGTCCGGGCATTCTAAGTTTACGGGGGCGGCAAGGGGTAGGTCAATAGTTTTACATTTTGACTGCTTAAAATCATTGAATCGGTATAAAAAATAAAAACTTTTGGGCATTGAATTGGACGTAGAACGGGCCCATAAGACCGATGCTCATTTTTGAGATTTTTCGGGAGGGAAGAAGGGCGGTGGGTGGCAAAATGGGATGCTAGCAGAGCAGACAGGTAAGTAAACATAAACAAGTTAAGTTAAGTAGCCCAATATTAGTATATTTTACAGGGTGTTACCAGAAAAAATGTCCATTTGTGCAGAAAAATCACCTATATTTCCTACAGAAATTAATCAACAGTGGTACTCTTAGTAAATTATTGTTGTTAACTTGCATCTAATTATATTAGACTCTCCACACATATAAGACAAACCACTTGTACGAATCAATAGATACGTATATGATAATGAAAATTGTGACAGTAAAACTGAAGTCATGTATTGTAATTGCTTTTTTTTTTTATTCAAATTCAACGCTCCCGCAATGCTGCTAATTCTATGGAAGGCGCTGCTTATACATTACGCGCGCTTATGGAGCTTGTCTCCGCTATTTATTAAACTTTTTGAACCTAGCACGCTCGAGAACTAACAGGAAAAATGACATCACCAAGAAGGAGCAGTACCGCCAGTACCGGATCAAGGGAATACCTTTCAACGATCAGTGGTATGATAGTAAGTATAATATATTTCATGACAAAGCAAGACCCATAGAATACACTAGCTAAAATGATAACGTGCGGAACGTTCGTGAGCACCTGATACATTAATTTGATTGAAATATATGCAAGTAGTAGGCGTCTGCAAAATTCACTATGAGTAAGCAGAAATCAATTATTAACGCGGTTTGCAACCACAGACGTGAACTGATTGTTCCACTGTGTATATGGTTTTCAAAGTTCTTAATCTTAATGTTAAAAATATTTATGCGGACGCTAAACGTCTGTGAAAAATATTTTAATATTGTCATACCATTATAGCAATAAACAAGTTATTCGCAGACGTGAGTCGATCGGTAAAACATGTGTGTTATTTTTTACAAATTAATTTTTTCTTTACTTACACTTATACACGCGCGCAACGTCTGCGAATGCGTCCATAAGTATCGGTATATAAAAAAATTTTAATATCTATTTGTGTGAAAAGTGAGCTTATTGTACAAAGTTACCGGAATCGATAGCATAATCGAAAATATATAAAAATATCACATACACGGCCAAATCGTCTGGGAGACTATTCAAGTACTTAAAAAGACATTATATAACGGGTGACGCCTTCGCAGACGTGAACCTATTGTTTTTAAAAGCCGATTTTCGATACAAACGCGATTACCGATTTCAAAGACTAGTGCGCCACCTACACGTCTGCGATTACGCTTCCCGTCACTTTTTTTTCCTAAAGTAAACTAATATTAACATCGCAGACGTGAACTAATTGATAAAAATGATGCATTTATTTTACAAAATAAAAAATGAATTAAAAATTGTTTTGCGCCAGTGGCAATTTTAAAAAATATCTCGTAGTCGATTTTACGTGCTTAAGAAAGGTCTCCATGAGACGCAGACGTTAGCTAATTGTTCAGCAGAATCTTTCCCGTGCTACCGCTCTATCAAAATTAATGTTAAAAAATAAGTAGAATAAACAAGCAACTAGTAAACACTTCAAATAGTAGTTTGTAGAAGAAGTAGAAATCAGTGCGAACTACCAATTACCAGTAATCTATGATCAATGATCGCTGTCATTGGCGTCATCGCTTACTTGTCATCTGTTCTGTGCTTGTCATTTTTAATGATTTGAGGTTATGTCCAGTGTCTAGAAAACCTTATTCGGTTAATTTTTATAGTTCAGGTTAAAAATTTAATAAAACAATTATAATGGTAAGTGTTAAATAATGTGCTTTTCACATCTTTGTGTATAATACATATTACTTGTTATTAAACAGCACGGAAGATTAAAAGTCCGTACAACAGAAGAGCAGAAAGCCCTTAAACACAAAGAACAACAAAAGAAATTGGCTGCATATCGATTGGGGATGCAAAAAATTTTGTCTACAAGAAAGGAAGATAGCTATGATCCTGTTAGTTTCAGTATATGTACTCAGTTATTAAGTTCTAACCCAGATATTTACACATTATGGAATTACCGAAAAGAAGTTATTATGATGGAGATTGACAACAGGTACCTACCGTTAATTAACAAACTTTGTATTTAGACATTTGATATAAGCTTATTCTTAGAACAGTTGGAGATGTGGAAGTATCTCATTTTTCTTAATTCGAACAACTGCAGTTGCTTCGCTCTCACTGTATTAAGTTTGGTAGATCTGTATTTTATTCATTGGTATATGTTACAGTAAGAAAAATGAGATTGATGGTGAAGACAATATAATCAAGTTCCTTGAAAACGAATTCAGTCTTACTGAACAATGCCTTCTAGCTAATCCAAAATCCTATGGTTCATGGCACCATCGTTACTGGGTTTTAATGATTCATCCAAAACCAAATTGGGAAAACGAGTTCAGTTTGTGTACAAAGTATTTAAGGATGGATGACAGAAACTGTAAGTAGATCAATAAAAATATTCCTAGGCAGCCAAGCGGCTCTTAAAGCCCTTGGATCCTGCTGTTATAATTCTAAAGCGGTTTGGAATTGCCAGAAAGCTTTTTAGACCGGGAGTTAGCGACAGATTTTCAGACTTGATATACTCCAGTATGCCTCTTGGAATATATTAAGGTATATATATTCTGACAATAATAAACCATATATTATTGAATAATCCCGGGTTTTTCATATTTAACCCTGCAGTAGACGCGCCCGGACTGTGAGTCCGACGCATGACTGGTACGTGAATAACTTATTCTACCTAAACGTCGCTTCTTTGTGGCTTTCAGTATCTGTGATAATCGTTGGTCTTAACACTAGTCTTGTTCGGTGCAACTTAGCGTTCAGTGGTGCAATAAATATTTCAATTTTCGGACCGTGAGTCCGGCGCGTCTACTAAAAGTTATATTATTAAGTTAGGTTTTATTTGCCACATTATTGGGAATTAGGTAATAGGTCTTAATTATTTATTATATCGACCTTATATGTAATATTTGTATTTTCGTAATAGACCATGGATGATTTTGAAAGAGAACAAGAACGCCTTAAAACACTGTTTGAAGAGATTTCTACTGCCTCAGAGGAAGAACCCGAAAGTGATGAGGATGAAGTTGAAGTTGATTTCGTTGAGGAACGATCTGAGGACTCAAACAGTGAACAAGATTTGGATGAAGTCGAAGGTGATGATTTTATAGATAACAATGACCCGATTTTTATCGGTAAAGATGAAGTTACCATTTGGAAAAAACATAGTGCGCCCAATAAAAAGATAAAAACAGGAAGTGAGAACATAATAAAAAAAATTCTTCCAGGAGTACCTCGCAATCTTAGACATTTAAAAGCCCCGTTAGATATATGGAATACATTTTTCAGTGATGAAATTCTTAATACAATTGTTACTTGCACAAACAAAAAAATAGAAACTGTATCTGGAAACTTTGTTCGTGATAGGGATCACAAGCCAACTGATGTTCCTGAAGTTAAGGCATTGTTTGGCTTACTTTATCTTGCTGGAGTTCGTAAAGCAAATCATCTGAATACTGAAGATCTATGGAAGACCGATGGTACAGGGATTGAAGCATTTCGCTTAACCTAACTTAACTTAACTATTACGATATCTGAGATTTGATGATAAAGACACTCGTGAGCAGCGTAAACAGTTAGACAAATTGGCACCTATCAGGGAAATTTTTGACAAGTTCGTTGACAATTGCAAGAAGAATTATATTCACTCTGAGTACGTCATGGTAGATGAAAAGTTGGAAGGTTTTAGAGGCCGATGTAGCTTTCGCCAATACATACCTAGCAAACCAAATAAGTATGGTATAAAAATTTTCGCTCTCTGTGATGCCAAAATGTTCTATGCAAGTAACATGGAGGTTTATGTAGGTATGCAACCTGACGGACCCTACCGTAAAGAAAATAGTGGAAAGTGTATAGTAGAACGTTTGTGCCAACACCTATATGGTTCAAATCGAAATGTGACGACTGACAACTGGTTTACGAGTTTGCCACTTGCTGACAGTCTAAACTCGCATCAACTAACTCTCTTAGGGACAATTCGTAAAAACAAAAAAGAATTGCCCTTACAATTTGTGCAAGGAAATCGACCAGTTGGTTCGAGCATGTTTGCGTTTAGAAAAAATTGTACATTGGTATCTTACATACCGAAGAAGAAAAAAAATGTACTGCTTATTTCAGCCATTCACGATGATGATGCCATAAATAAAACTAGTAAGAAACCCGAAATCATTGAATGGTATAATTCAACAAAGTCTGGAGTAGACGTAGTATATCAATACTGTGCTCAATATAACGTCGCCAGAAATACTAGAAGATGGCCAGTCGTAATATTTTATAGTATGATGAATGTTGCGGGGATAAACAGCCTAATCGTGTATTCTGCAAATAATCCTGATCGGAAAATTAAACGCAGAAATTTCATTTTAGAACTTGTCCAGTCATTAGTTTACGACTTTCAGAAAATACGTTCCACTTTGCCAAACTTACCGAGAAACCTAAAATTGAGACTTCGTGAACTTTGTGGTATGGAGGAAGAAGCTGGTCCCACGCAATTGAGAAGTAACAAAAGAGGTCGTTGCAGTGTTTGTGATTCAAAGAAAAATAGACCTACAAAATATTTTTGCATTTTCTGCAAAAGATACTTATGTTTAGACCATGCAAGCATTACTTGTGACAACTGTTCCCAAGAAAAGTGTAGTGAAGACTAGGCTATAAAAAACATATTTTGACTTATCAGATTCAAATTATTTTATAATGTTGTTATTCATTTAAGTTTTGTTCATGTCTAGAAGAAATATAACATAATAACTTTTAGTACTTTTTCTTATTTTCGTAGTAAAAAAATAATTAGCTCAATTTTTACCTTTTCCCTTAAATAAGTAAAAAAAAGTCATACAAAACTAATATTAATAATCTGTGTGACGCAATTTATTACTAAATTGTATAAAGTTAATGTTACTTTGTCAAAAGAAAAGAAAAAATTGATAATGACCCCACCTTGACCCTTATTTAAAAATCGGACTGTTAGTCCGACGCGTCTAGTGAAGCTAGAAAATTAGACGCGTCTACTGCAGGGTTAAAAGTTATTTAACATCTGTTTGCAATTTAAGGGTTTTTATGTGATTTCTATCAGGCTGCCATGTGCTTCAAAATGAAATTGAACTAAAAAGCTACTAACTTTTAAATAAGGCAAAGTCATTGGCATACCGTTTGCGTAAGTTTATGATTTTTCATATAGTAATTAATGATAGGGGTAAAATTTGCAAATTGATACATGGGGTCCTTCTTGTATCTATGCACTTTTTCTTCATAAAATTTTTCGATATCTTAACAATTTGACCCATTCTTCGGTACCACCGTCAACTATTCTTTACAGTCCTGCCAAACCAGTGATCACATGACACGTGTCAAAATGTAATTCTTTGTTGTTGGACATGCATAAACGAACCCCCAATAGTTTTTTAGAAATGTCAATAATACAATTTTTTCCCATATGTAGCCAACTTTATGGCGGACACTGTATAATCAGAATTCCACTAAAATGACAAAGTTACTAAATTAAAAATTCTAACATTTTATGATAATGTCTTTCCTATTTGTTTATAATTATTTAGCGACATCATTGATGTTACAGAAGAGGATTGTTTGAGAACTACTGGCATTTCTTATGCATCAAATAAAATCTTAGTTCAGACGTTTTAGCGGCCATGACACAAGTCAGCTTAAATTGTACCCGACTCGAGCAGGAATTATCAGGAGGCCTTAAACCAAGGAATGCAATCCATTACGACGCGCATGCGCTAGTTTAATTTCCTCTCTCTCTCTCTCTCTATCCTGTCTTGTACTGCCCATAGAATTGACAATTGACACAAGACTAAAAATAAATATCTGTAAAAATTGTCGTCAACAAAAGAAAAGGACTTAAAATCAGAAATTAAGAAAACGGCATTAGAGGTAATAAATAATGTAGATAATGAAAATTATTCAAATGATCAACTGTTACTCATTTTAAAAAATATGAAAACTGCTGCTCTAATTAAGAACCTGCCGCCCACAATTGAGCAGTTTAATATTAGTGAGAAAGACAAAAATATACCTGCCAATAAAAATATCACAACGCAGTCATTTTTTTCTACTAAAGAAGAAATCTAAATATAAGAAAGGTGTTAGGAAACCAAATGCAGAAGAAGATAAAATTATAAAAGATACTCTTCTAGGATCGAAGTATATTTCAAAAAATTGGGAACATGATCATCAATATAGGTACCTAGTTTTTAGGCTTGTAATTAACTGTATAGTGTTTTATTACATAATTACAAAGTAAATAATTTTAATTATAAGTATAATAATATACTTTATACCTGTATAGTAAATATTACAAGTATTTAATACATTTATGCAGTGCAAATAATTTGTTGCCTTTTTTTGTAATAATTCATACACTTATTACTAACTAGAACCAATTAACAGTTTTTAAATTGTACTTATAAATGTCAATTAAGAAATAAATATTAGGCGAATTGTGGTTTTTATTTTACTTTCATTTCATTCATCAAATTTTCCCTCGTGTATCCAGAATAAAGTTTGTGGGAAGTCTTCCTGCTATGTATATAGTTAAATATCACTAAGACAAAAAGGTTGATATATTGTTGCAAAATATAGGAATAATTGCTTGCCTGAACCTACTAGTATAAATTAAATAATTTTATAATACAAAATCAAAGCTACTTTTACAACCAGCTTGTGAAGTTTAAATTAGATGAATTCAAATGCCGCGCCATGGGCTTTATTGCGTAGCCAAAACTGGCGCATGCGCCTGGTAACGGATTGCATTCCTGTGTTTAAGGCCTCCTGAATTATCAGGATTAGTTGAGTCAAATGAGTTTATGGCATGCTCCTTGAAGTCAAGAACTACAAAACTACTGGAGTTAAAATACACTAAATATTACTAATATCAAGAAATTAACAAAAATTTAATAGAGACGAATTAATTAGGTAATTAAGTTGAGTGGGTAGAACAGTTATGTTGAACTCCGCCAGGATTGAAAACTAAATGCGATTTATTATTGTTATTATAAGTTATTTCTGTTAAATTTTGCATTGGTTACTTATTAGTAATATACGTATGGTAACTTACCAGTAAGTGCTCAAAAATGGATATGTTATTCTGGTAACTAATTGATCCAACATCCAATTTATGTTACTTTTTATGTTTTTTTACCTTTTTGCTAATTCTTTACAAATATGTGTACCATATTACACAGCGCTTATACATCCCTCGATCTTCCTAAATTCTGAGTTTTAAAATGAATTGAGCATTTCTTGCCAATGTGTGTGGAAAATACAGACATTTTTTAATCAGTTGTAGGCAAAAAACAAATATTAGGAAAAACTCAAGCCCATGATTTTCCTTGCCTGTGTCTACATAAAAATTTGAAGTGAAACTTTTCATTCTTATTTAACATTCCTTTAGAAAGAGCTATGTTTATATTACTAAATATTTTTTTAAATGTACTAAGTAAATTCAGAATCATATGAAATCTACCTGAGGAAAACAGAACTAAAAAAAACTCTGAGTTATCTACATTATCAGCTTTATATTTTATTAGTGCATCTGAACCATTCTATTTAACATTGAACGTGATTTGACTGACTTGGATTTTATTTAATTTTCCTTCTTTACATTTCAGTCCATGTCTGGGATTTTCGAAGATTATTAATAAATAAAATTGGCATCACATTAACAGATGAGATACAGTTCTCAACGGAAAGGCTTAATGCAAATTTTTCAAATTATTCTTCATGGCACTACAGAAGTACGTTAAGAAATCTGGATAAGGAAAGTGTCGGTCATGAACTGAGCCTAATTCAAAGCGCAGTTTTTACGGATCCAGCAGATACTAGCGCATGGTTCTACTTAAGGTGGGTCTTGAGTAATCCTACGGTTGCGAAGTATAGAAGGCAGGAGCTTTTGGAGGCGTTTGAACAGCTAGAAGAATTGGAACCAGATTGTAAATGTAAGAATATAAAATGTGTTAAAACGTTTATGACACTGATTTTAGTGTACAGTATTATTAATGATTTAATTAGAAAACTAGCTTAATATGGGTTCTAAATAATCAAAATAGCAGTCCACTGAAGTGACTCTTCTATGAACGATTTATCACTAGTGATCTGTTGATGCACTACCCTATAGGGCACATGTACTATTTGACAGCTAGCAAAATTAAAGGGGCATTCAACCTCAATCTTTCAATTGAACCCATTTGCAATTCGACGTTTTTCTTTGTTTTTGAATTTTCCTCGTTTTATGCTGACGATACTCGACATTAACATTTTCAATTCAGTTAACATTGCACATAGACAATAGTGCATCCCACAAATTTGGGCGATGTCATACTTGGAGACTTGATAGAAAATCAAAGGAGACAGGCCTTTTTAAAATTTTCTTAAACATGCAATAGAAGCTTATAGACATTAAAAGAAATACAAATTCTTAATAATATTTTATAATAATTTACCTATGCCATTTAATTCTGCAACTATCCAGGCGGGTGCTGGCCCACTGGGCTATCAGGCACTTCCCGGTAGGCCCCCAGCGGGCCACTCTGCCAATACACGTGTCAGATATGGACGGTACGGTAGCTTGGTGGGGATGAAATACGTGACTAACACTTACCAACTTTCATTGCTGTATTGCTCACTTAGTTGTCTAGGAAATGTAACATATTGCCGAGCGATCGGACTGTGTTCGATGTCACTGCAGTTCGCATACTATGCACATGATGTAATACTTTTGTTTCTTGTTAAGAACGTTTTTATGTGTGATATTCAAAATTCAAATGATTAAATGGAACCTCACACAAAAGCAGGGGCAGCAGGAACAGGATCCTTGGGATATAAAAAATCTGTGTAAAAAGAAAAGTAGAAATGCAGCGAGTGGCAACAAGGTTGCCAAAGTCGACAGTTTAAAAAAAAAAAGAACAGTATAAACTGAACCTGAAATTGTGTCTATGTGCATTTTTGTATCATGAGTATCTGTTTTAATATTTTCTTAATGCACATGAATAATGCTGCCTCTACTCTACCGTAACAAAATCAATTATTTCAAGAAGATATCTTTTTAACTGAAATTATCTTCGTTCATTTAATATCGTTTGACCTTGAAAAGTAAAAAATTTTTGCATGCGGCACATTTTCATTCGAGGGCCTCCCCTAGACCTTATATGCCCGGGCCTCCTGTAGGATTCCACCCCGCGCCTACAACTATCACTTTAAATCCCGCGATACATTCCCTTTGGGGACCATTAGGACCATTACTCTTCTTGATATTCATTAATGATATTCACACACTTAGTAGTGAAAACATCTCCCTAATCAACTATGCAGATGACACGAATATAATCATAAAAAATCATGAATCATTTATTGACTTAGTTACTGACGGTACACGCATTATGCAGGATATGGAAAAACTAATCAGAGGATTGATACTCCTTTTAATATTATTCTTAATTCTCATAAAATTGTTTTCTCAAGACATATGAAATGCCTAGGTATATACTTAGACGAAACATTACGCTATAATGAACATGTCAAATATATAAATTCAAAATTAAGTCGAACCTGCTATGGACTGAGAATACTTGCCAAGTACGCAAATGACAATATAGCCAGAACATTTTAATATCCGAATTTTTATTCAAATATTCGTTATGGGATAATTCTATGGGGTGACAGTACTAATAGCAATAGCACATTTAAAATTCAAAAAAGAGCAGTTCGTATACTAAGAAAATTGCCGCCTAGAGAGTCATGCCGAGGACATTTTAGGAACCTTGGCTTTTTAACCCTTAGTGGCTTATACATATATGAATGTATTGAATTTGTATATAACAATAGAGACAATTTTCAAATACACCTTATGAACCCGATGTATAACACTAGACATGGTGAAAGGTACACCTATCCTAACCATAGGCTCTCACTTACTGAAAGTTGCCCATTATATGCCTGTATAAAACTCTACAACCATCTTCCAAATGATATAAAAGTCAACGAACCATTTAATAAAATAAAAAAACCACTTTTATCATTACTTTGTGAGTTGGAACCCTACACAGTTAATGAGTTTTTAAATAATAGGATTGAATAGCAATAGTGGTATAGCCTCCTTATTTGTTTCTTTTTTTATTTCTTGTTTTATTATTATTGCTGTAAGTATTTTAAACTACAAATAGTAAGTTTTAATTGTAATAACTGTATAGTATTGTTATGAATTACACCCCCTTGGAAAAGGAGATGGTACGCCTATGCCTCTGATGGTGACTGGAAAGGCTCTAGAAAGAGCCAAGGACTTTTCTAGCTTATGGTTGGAGAAGATTCTGGATTGATCTAGAGCTAATTTCGGAGTATATAAGGCGCGATTACAAGCGCGGAAGGGGAAGTTTATTTGAGAAGTGACACGTTCGGGAAAAAGTGAGGTTAAAGTAAACAAAGTTTATTTTGAAGTATGGTATAGTCAGTGAATTGTTAAATAAAGTGTTAGTAGTGTTTAATCTCTTGTTAAAATTATTTAGAACCCACGGATTCATACAGGGTGTTCCCAAAAAGGTGGAAATCCGTAACATTTTGGTGTCGGAAGCGGAATTTTGACAAGAGGATTTTTCGGGAGTGTTGAGAAGACTGGGACAGTATTCTCGGAGTTAGTGCTAACACAGGAAGGACTAATTTACTGGACATTGTTCGAGGTTTATTTTCGAACAGGAAAAATAGTGTTTAAGTGCATTTTTGAGACATTTTTGGAACATTTTGTTGGACATTAGTGGTTAAGTGACAAAGACTCTAGATAAGACTTTTTTTTTGTGCCGCTTTGAGGTTTTTCTGGACAGTCCCATTACCGATAGTGACGTAATTATTAAATTTTGTTGATAATTATATGCCGGTAACAACCAGAAGCATGGCATCCGAACAACAAATGCAGGACTTTATGGCCCAAATGCAAAAGATGATGATGGATCAGGAAAGAAAACGCCAGGAAGAGAAAGAGGAACGTGAGAGAAAACGACAAGAAAAAGAACAAAAACGCCTACAGGAAAAAGAAGAATTAAGAAAAATTTTTGAGGAACAAGAACGAAGACGTCAAGAGGAGAAACAAGAAGAGGAGAAACGACGTCAAGAGGATAAACAAGAACAAGAGAAACGACATCAAGAAGAAAGAGATGAACTAAGGAAAATTATAGAAGGCCAACAAAGTGCCATATTTGCCGTCACTGAAGAACTCAAAAATAAGGTAGCGGAAGAAGTCAGTGAAGTCAAAGAAAAAGTAGATCGGGTTGAAGGAAAAACAGATAAGGTCGAGGAAAAAGTAAACAAGTTCGAAGAAGAAGTCAAAGGAGAGATTGACCAGCTTAAAAGACAGTTGAGGGAAAGAGGAAACCAGCAAGTGGTGTCATCAGGCCAGCGATTGAAAATTCCCTCTTTTGATGGTCAAAGTTCCTGGATGACTTACAAGACACAGTTTGAGGCAGCAGCGAGTGCAAACAACTGGAATGACGAAGAGAAGGCTAAGGCATTAATCGTGGCTTTAAGAGGCCAAGCGTTGGAGTTGCTCCAGACAATTCCGGCAGACCAACAACGGAATTTTAGAATTTTAGAAGCTGCCTTAGATCTACGATATGGAGATCAACACCTTGCTCAAGTATACCAGACCCAGCTGAAAGTGCGCGTTCAGAAAGCTGGAGAGAGTCTGCAAGAATTTGAAGCTGCGGTGGAAAGACTGGCACACTTAGCATACCCTAATGCGCCAAAAGAATTCAAAGAGCAATTGGCAGTGGGGGCATTCCTAGACGGGATAAGGGACGAGGAGATCAGACGAGTCCTCAGGCTATCCCGACATAAAAGTAGTAGTGAAGCCTTGGTGCATGCACTAGAGGTAGAAGCCGTCTATAGGGATACTCCAAAGTCAAGAGTACGGGCTATGACGCTGGAAGATTCGCAGTCAGAAAAGGAGAACCAGAACTCTATGTTGGCCGATATACATAAAATGTTCAGTCAATTACTGGCTCAGTCAAATCCTCCAAAAAGACAGGAAAACCAACAAAATAGAGAAAGGGCAAGTGGAGGTATTAAATGCTACAACTGCGGTAGGATGGGACATATGAAACGAGACTGTCGACAGCAGAACTCGGACAGACGAGTAAATGCTGTAAATGTAGAAGAGCAGCAGGAAAACTAAAGATAGCCAGCACTAAGGGGGCTGTGCTGGCTAGGGAACACGGTGCCCCCAGAGAAATAAAGATTTCCCAGCTGCGAAGAATTCCAAGTAGTCTGCTGTTGCAAGGATATGTGAATGGAAGAAAGTGCGTGTTTACTGTTGACACAGGAGCTACGTCATCAATAGTGCGGCCAGGGTTTATATCAGGCTTGCAGATTAAGAAGAAGCAAAATGAAGTAGTTATTCGGACAGCCACGGGAGACAGGGCTGCGGTCCATGGAGAAGTCAATTTGGAACTGCAGGTTGGACGGTTGAGATTCAATTACAAGGTCATTGTGGCTGACATTACAGATGATTTCATTTTGGGACTAGACATCATGGAAGAGAAGAGGTTTATTGTTGACGTAGGGGAGCGAGTCTTGAAAATTGGAAATGAGGAATTTATCCTGGCAACCGCAGATGACCAATTCCATAAAGCAAGGTTATTGACAACAGAGACGATTAAGATTCCTGCTCACTCGGAACAGATCATCGATGCTGCCTTGGAAGGAAATCCTGGAGGTTACCGTGTTGGCCTGGTGGAAGGTGACGAATCGATTAAGTCCCTAACCAATATTGTTGTGGCAAGAACTTTAACCCGGACTAAAGATAAAATCCCAATTAGAGTCGTCAACTTAAATCCCCATGCAGTAACAATTAAAGAAGGCAAACCGATTGGCTCCTATGAACCGGTCACATGGGTAGCAAGGTGCGAAGAACAAACGGAGAGAAATTCATCTACGAATATAGACCAGGAAGTTTTGACCTTGCTGAGTTCCCAGTTGGAGCATTTATCTGAGGATGAACGACGGGAAGCAATCAAGTTCCTGAAAAAGGAAAGTTCAGTATTTGCCAAAAGTACGGAGGCCCTTACAAAAACAGATATAGTCCAGCATCGGATAAATACTGGTGGCTCACCCGCTATTCGACAACAACCTAGGAGGCTTCCGCTAGCAAAACAAGAAGAAGCCTCGGTAATGATAGATAAGATGCTACAAGATGGAGTCATTGAGGAGTCAACGAGTCCCTGGTCATCGCCAGTAGTTTTGGTTGCCAAAAAGGACGGAACGTTAAGATTTTGTGTCGATTATCGAAAATTGAACGATGTGACGAAGAAAGACAGTTACCCATTACCCCGGATTGATGACACGTTAAGTACATTGGCAGGATCACGGTGGTTTTCGACGTTAGACCTTAGGAGCGGTTATTGGCAAGTTGGGCTTCATCCTGATGATAAGGAAAAGACAGCGTTTTCAGCAGGAAGTGGTCTTTACCAATTTACGGTGATGCCTTTTGGACTTTGCAATGCTCCAGCCACGTTTGAACGATTGATGGAATTTGTACTACGAGGGCTAACCTGGAAGACGTGCCTGGTTTACCTTGACGACGTGCTGGTTATGGGACGAGACTTTACAGAACATTTGAAAAATCTTCAAGAAGTGTTTGGACGAGTCAGAAATGCACACCTGAAATTGCACCCGAAGAAGTGCCTTTTATTTCAGAAAGAAGTTAAATTCCTTGGTCACGTAGTGTCTTCGGAGGGAATACAAACGGATCCCGACAAAATTTCTGCTGTACGAGATTGGCCAAGGCCATCTAACGTTCATGAAGTACGAAGCTTCCTTGGCCTTTGCACTTATTATAGACGCTTTGTGGAAGGGTTTGCAGACATTGCGAAGCCATTACACCGGCTAACAGAGGAGAAAGTTCAGTACCAGTGGACACCGGAGTGTGAAACGGGGTGGAGAAAATTGAAGGCAGCTCTATGCACTGGTCCTGTACTAGCATACCCACAACAGAATGGACTTTTTATTTTAGATACAGATGCCAGCAATTCTTCGATTGGTTGTGTGCTGTCCCAAATTCAGAACGGAGAGGAAAGAGTGATCGAGTACTTCAGCAAGGTGCTCTCCAAACCAGAACGGAACTATTGTGTAACCAGGAAAGAGTTATTGGCCATCGTCAAATCAGTGGACCATTTTCATAAGTATCTCTATGGACGACATTTCAAAATCAGGACCGACCATGCTGCGTTGAAATGGCTGTTGCAGTTGAAAACCCCGGAAGGTCAACTGGCTCGTTGGATAGAACGGCTGCAACAGTACGACTTTAAAATCGAGCATCGACCAGGAAGATCTCATAAGAACGCAGACGCATTATCTAGAAGACCATGCAAGGACGACTGCAAGCACTGCCGCCACGTGGAAAAACAGCAGGGCATGGGAGTAGTCAACACTATTAAAATAGACGTTCCGGATGATTGGACAACTGAAGCCCTGAGACAAGAACAACTGAACGATGCAGAGATTGGGGCTATATTGAGAGCAAAGGAAAAAGGAACTCGACCAGAGTGGAAGGATGTTTCGGACAAAGCAGTTGGATTGAAGGCTTTGTGGGCACAGTGGGACTCACTTAGAGTTATGAATGGGCTGTTAAAAAGAGCATGGGAGAGCCCGGATGGGAAGCAAGTTGTTATGCGTCTAGTGATTCCCAGGTGTCGAGTACCGAAAGTACTTCAAGAAGTGCATAATGGAGCATCCGGTGGACACTTCGGCGTTAACAAGACCCTGAATAAAGTACGTGAACGATTTTACTGGGTAAATAGTCGTCAAGATGTTGAAGCTTGGTGTCGTAATTGTAAAATTTGTGCAGCCAGTAAAGGACCACAGACTAGAAGTAGGGGTGCAATGAAGCAATATAACGTCGGGGCCCCTTTTGAGAGGATTGCGATCGATATAGCCGGACCATTCCCAGTAACCAAGGACGGTAACAAGTACATACTGGTTGCCATGGACTATTTTAGTAAATGGCCTGAAGCCTACGCAATTCCGAACCAGGAAGCGGTTACTGTCGCCAAAGTCTTGGTAGATAACTTGATATGTCGGTTTGGTGTACCCCTGGAGCTGCATTCAGATCAAGGGAGAAATTTTGAGTCAGGGGTATTTCAGCAAATCTGCAAGTTATTGGGAATACACAAAACACGGACGACAGCCCTTCACCCTCAATCAGATGGAATGGTGGAGCGACATAATAAGACTATGAAAGAACATCTCTCTAAAGTCGTTCATAAAAATCAACGTGACTGGGATCTCCACATACCGTTTTTCCTCATGGCATATAGAGCTGCTATCCACGAAACTACAAAACAGACTCCGGCTCGTGTAGTATTTGGACATGAGATCAGACTGCCATGTGATTTGATGTTTGGAACACCAGGTGGAGAACGACTTCCTGTGAACAGCTATGTAGATGAAGTGAGTGAACGGCTAAGGAACGTCCATGAGTTAGTTAGAGACCAAATCACCATAGCCAGTGACAGAATGAAGGCTCGATATGACCGTAAGGGTAGTTCAGAAGGATTCAAGGCAGGAGACCTGGTTTGGCTGTACAACCCACAGCGGAAGAAAGGAAGGTCACCGAAACTTCAACCGCCTTGGGATGGACCGTATACTGTTATTACCCGAATTAATGACGTCGTCTATCGAATTCAACGAAGCAAAAAGTCCAAGATGAAGATCGTGCATTTGGACAGGCTGGCGAAATACATCGATGATTCTGAGTTGCCTGATCGGGACGATCAGGCTTAAGGAGGGGGCAGTGTTATGAATTACACCCCCTTGGAAAAGGAGATGGTACGCCTATGCCTCTGATGGTGACTGGAAAGGCTCTAGAAAGAGCCAAGGACTTTTCTAGCTTATGGTTGGAGAAGATTCTGGATTGATCTAGAGCTAATTTCGGAGTATATAAGGCGCGATTACAAGCGCGGAAGGGGAAGTTTATTTGAGAAGTGACACGTTCGGGAAAAAGTGAGGTTAAAGTAAACAAAGTTTATTTTGAAGTATTGTATAGTCAGTGAATTGTTAAATAAAGTGTTAGTAGTGTTTAATCTCTTGTTAAAATTATTTAGAACCCACGGATTCATACAGGGTGTTCCCAAAAAGGTGGAAATCCGTAACAGTATTTTTAAGATTTTCTTTTTCTTCTTTTATTGCGATATTTTAACTTGTATACAGTACCTATAAGTAATTAGTAATATAAGTACATGATATTTTTTCTTCATTCTGTTGACTGGCTTATACAACTGTAACTGTAATGTCTGTATTAAGTGCAATAAATTATTATTATTATTGGTCCTAACATTTCATAAATTAGGCATTGTTGACATGCAAGATATTGCATTTCACACATTGAGCTCTGATTGGTACAATGAGTAAACACGGAAGCATCATATGTAAAGTGAGCTTGCAATGTCAAACAACAGATGGCAAATAAAAAAAAGAATAAGACATAACATTGACCAAATACATTTGTAAAAATGAGCTATTTTTAACCCTGTTCTCCCCTTTGTAACATATGTGAAACCTCTTTTATACTAATGTTCGTTTGCAAACTTCGTCCCTCCCTCTATATTTAAAGATAAAAATAACACATTTTAAAAATATGTTTTGATAATCAATGTGCTATGAGAGACTGTGGATGAACTTACATTTTCGTGTCTGAAGACTAAGGCAAAGTTTTATTACTGAAAGCACCATAGATACCTTTTGCAACTATATTCTCCACTCTCAGGGCGGATAATTTGTAAGAACTTTAAAGACAAGAGAGGAAAAAATGTTGATTGCTATTGTCTACCTGCTGTAACATCTTGTAATCTAACGATGCTCTTACTTCTCTGATCATCGTCTTAAAATTTAACACTTTAGAGACAGTTTCTAAAGTTAATATCGGTGTCCTAGACGTGACAGGATTGTATGAGATCTGTTAAATTCAGTTCCCGATTCAAACCACAGATTAGCAGAAAGGTCTTCAAGCTTAAATGAAGTGGTCAGTAAAAGATTCGAATTCGACATTCGAATACAACAAGAACACAACATATATTTTCCCAAAAAGGGCCATACGCACAATGGAACATAACCTCCAAGTTCGCAGTTTGATGTTTATGTGATGAATACATTGCCTGGTAGTTTGTATATCCCTTTGTGTTGGCCTATATCCATTACATTACGATAACCGTGTTTTTCATAGACTATGTAAATAGTAAGTATCTATGATATTGAATATAACAAACATTCTTAGAGCTGTGTATTTATCGTACACAGCAAACAAGATTTTTCAAAAAAAGCTTTGAAAAAGGAAACAATAGATTTCCGAAACGTCGGCGAAATATTTAATTTTAAGTTTTTATACTTATTTGTGTTGTTTAATTAAAAAAAAAGCAACCTTTAACTGATCCTTTGACGTAAAAGTAGTAACATATTGGTTGTGATATTTTGGAAATTCCCCGAGCACCGCTTAAAAAGAAAACATACATGTGGCAGGAAGTCCCAAAGAATTGAAGAAGGAAAAAAATTAAGATAATGCCACAAATAACATTTAGACAATATATTAATATGTTGTAACGCCGAGGCCGTCTGATTGTTAATGCTTATTCTAGTATATATATAGTAAATAGACCTATGTTGATCAAAACATGTCAGAACAAACAACCAATCTAGATCTGACATTTTTATTTGTTATTTAAATTTTTTAAATTTATATAAATTTTAAGTCTCAAAATGTTCTTGCTGAAATCTGTTTGTTCACTTTTAGGGATAATCATGGCAAAGTGTTGGTTAACAGGCAGTCTAGTTCTAAACGACAAGGACTATATTGACCGGCGTGTTCAGTTTTATCAACGATTAGTAAAACTAGATCCTATGAGGAAAGGACAATACGAGGACTACCTAAAAAGTGCCGAACTGAAAGCGAAGAATGCGGAAGAAAAAAAGTCATAGCGTTTAAGAAAACGCAAAAATGCATTCCCAATGGTATTTAAATCTATATCTAAGTCAGACAATTGTGTTATATTTTAATAAGTTTATTTAAAGAATATAAACGTTTTCTATGCACAATAATTATTATAAATATAAATTAGTGGCTGGATTTCCTTTTTTGCAACTCCATTGCAATTTTTTGTTCTATTTTCTCAGGGTCTACTTGAACCTAAAATCAGACCAAAAGAATTAGGTTTATATTCCAACTTTAAATGTTACGGTTAAGGTGTCTTATCATCATATATGTGGTGTGAATCGATGTGTTATCCACAGAGATTGGATTTTCTGCGGACATTTCAGGGACGAACTTGAATAATCTTATTTGTACCTAATAAAATTTATCAAACTTTAATTTATTAAATTGTTGTTCTTTATATAGACAACAGCAGAATGTGTTTAATGGATTGTAATAGCTGACTTCAGATTTTAATAATAGTTATATACAGGGTGAGTCATAGTGTATGGAATATCAATATTTCCCGAACCATTTGAAATTTGAAAAAATTATTTTTGTCTACGAAATTCTGAGTAGGCGTGTTCTTTGAACAAAAATAATCAACTTATGCCATTCCAACCTTTTCTTCAAAGTGCTTCCTTTTCCCATAAAAAAATTACAAAAAAATTTTTTGTTTGTTATTTTCTTCCGGGAGAAGGAAGCACGTTGAAAAAAGCACTAAGAGACAACAGATGCTTATTTTTCTCCAAAAAATGAGCCTGAATATTTACAGAATTTTTATGGAACATTTAAGCAGACCTTCGTAGATGTTCACAGTTCCAATCGCCCTCTAGATAAAAAAATCGAATTCGGTCGGACTGGTGGTCTAAAAGAATTTTGATCAGGGGGCCCAGGAGAATATTTTCCCCAAGTTTCAGAACAATCGACTGAAACCCACTTTTACTATAAAGAACTGCGGAGTCCTTTGACTGTCGTTTCAATTTGAATATTAGTCAGGACTGTGTATTTATTTAGGTTCATTAAAAATATATTTTAAATTTATCCTGATTAATTTAATAAATGATAAATAATTACTGTAAATAATAAAATCATTTTATTTCGCTTTTAATATATTCCTTATTCTGTTCATCATATCAACTCTAGTAATGGCTCTCGCTTTGTAAACAATTTCTTTCACATATTCCCGTAAGAAAAATATAATGGCATTAGATCTGGAGATCTAGGTGGCCATGCAACTGAACTTCCTTTACCAATTCAATTCAGGAAATTCATAATCTAAATGTGTTCTGACTGTAAGACTATAATGTACAAGGGCACTATCCTGCTGAAACTACATTTTCCTTATAACACTCGATGGTAAATTGTCGATGAGTTCTTGAGAGTCATTATGTAAACCATTTAAATGTTTTTGTTCAGTATGTGTGCTTTCGAAAAAGTGTGGTTGCCAATCATATCTTCCCAAACTTTTATAAACACAGTGTTGATTAGAGGTTGTGATAAGATGGGGATTATTAGTTGCATATGTGATATTTCATCTTTTTACTTGTTATTATTTAATTTTCGATAAAAGTAAACAAACAAATTTATACAAACGGCAGTAGCGTACAAAATCCGACCCTGAAATGTCTGTGAGAAACCTATCTCTGATTATCTATAATAATTATCATCAAATAAAACATAAGATGCGTTTTTAAATTTTTTCTCATGCACTTTCAGCAATACAAATATCTGAGAGGAAGACGCATACATTTAAAAACGTGTGCAATATCAAATGTCGAGAGAAAAACAACTTCTGTGTTAAATGTGGTGTAGCTTTTATGGCATTTTAAATGTTGTGATACGAATGAGTTTACTGCATAAGCCATGAATAAATATTAAACGGATTATATTCCATAGGAATGATTAAGCATATTTCATATTTTTATACATACAGTAAATATGTATAATTTGAAACTTAAACAATTTATAACATCATGTAATTAAAAACTTTAAAAAACACCTGACAAGGGTTATGATATAAATGGATAATAAAACAATATTTTATTGTTGAGGCATTATTTGTTATATTATGTTAAAATTGCTACTAAAAGGAAATACACGTTTGATTTTAAATATTCTTGGTTGTTTTACTTACCGTTTCTTTCAAGCTATTAAATTTATTATTATTCTCGGCTTTCCCCAGTGTGTCTAGGTATTTCTGTCTCATGTATAAAACTGTATCTATATGTGTTTTATGTTTTAGTGCCAGATCTAAAGCCCTGAAACAATGTGTGATGTATTATTTAAAATATGACCTCAAAGCATGTGAGTTAGGTCACAAATCATGATTTTCGAAGGTCTTAGTTGAGGGTTTAGGTTTCAAAAATATGTTGTAGTACACAGGGTGTAGCAGGACTATGTGACAATACTTTCATAGTGCATAGTTTGTGTTACAATAATACAAGAAGTACCTATAATTTTTTTCCTAGGGTCAATACCTCGTAAAGGGGGTGCCTTCAGGAGGTATTCACCCTTAAAGGTTAAATTTTGAAAAGGTTTTTTGCAGATAGTTTGGAAACTAATTTATCAACTGTAATAAAATATGGACGCCATGAATAATAAGCAAGTGTCTTTGATTTAGGAAGCTATTCGTATTCGTTTTACCATTCGTAGGGGTTGTCTTTTCATCAAAACCGGCGAAAAATATTTTGTCCCATATTTGTCATGACTTGAAACATTTAAATATTTGCATTTCAGAATTTAAAAAATATATTTTTGATATTTTTTATGTTTTGGGGATGATTTCATCCTATTCGAGGGTCTATGGGTGAATTTTTAACCCTTCTTGATAGAAAACACATAATTTCGCATTCTTAAGATTGATTTACTAGAAATAATACAAATATAATTGGTTTTAGATTTAGGGTTTGGGGTCATTTTAACCCCTCTATAGAGGCAATTACTGAATATTTTCAAAAAACCAAGAACAATGCTGCTTGACGTTTAATTTGAAACCTGCTAAACCTTTATATGCTTTTTTCCTAGCTCGCAATCAACTATGCAAAAACAGGCCAATTTTGCGGTCACTCTTTAGCTTTTAAGGGGAATAGCTCCTAAAGGGGACTTGATAGGCAAAAAAATTACAGTACCTTCAGTGTTACTTTGACCCAAACTATACCCTTCCGAAGTATTGCCGAATAGTACTCTGGGACACCCTGTATACTAATCATAATAAAAGTTTTGCATTGCATTATCTATTTATCACAATATCCTACAGACCAAGGTCTATTTACAAGATAATGCTAGATACATATACAGATAAACATAGAAATAACAAAAGAGATAATCAGTGGCGGCTCGTGATATTGTCTGCAGAGGAGGCTTGATATTCTGAAAGACAACTGATGTGCAATATGACTACAATTTGTACATTTCCCCACCACCCCTGAGGTATTATAACGGCGCGTTACATTTTTTTGCCGTGGGTTGTTCGCCAGGATACCGATTCACGACTTGAGAGAATAGAACTAATAAAAGAATAGAATGAAAAGGAAATAGAAAATATGATGAGATGAAAAAATCATTCTCATGAAATTCTCGTTCCTACAACTCGAGTATCGGTATCCAAAGAAGTCCTACTATCCCACTTGTAAATAAATTATATAACTTTTAATAAAAATAAAAATAGTTTTGGTAAAAAAATTAAAGTGTACAAACAAAAAACTGTATTCATTATCACTGCCAGGCGTGTAAAATTATAAGTTTTAATAGTAATTAAAATAGTTTTGAGAAAGAAGTTATATAAAAAAAAAATATAACCGCGGAACTCTATATTATGGAGAATTATAAAAAATATTTCCTAAAAAATAAATAACAAATAAATATTTTTTCTAAAATAACAACTACCTATATTAATCTCTGCTTTAAAGTCTGAATATTTTTATAAATGAGTGGTAACCTGCGATTTTTGGAACTAGCAAAATAGTTGATTGTTTCATCATAAAATGAATCGTGTTTCCTCAATTCTGACAAAAAACGTTTTTCTATTGAAATAAGCGATACATTTGAAAGGCGGTCTTGACTCATTTTGTTTCTAGTAAAAATGTTTTTATGCGTTTAAGTGCTGAAAATGATCATTCTACAGAAGCTTACCGGAATTGTCTGAAAAAATAGTGGCGTTATTCAAAAAGTTCTTTAATTTTGGGTCATAAGTTTTTAAAAAATCTACCAGCTCTTTGAAATTTCCTTTATTGCACGATTCTCGTTTTTCGTCACGTCCTCGGAAAGAATTTTCTTGTGAAGATAACTATATAACGGCATCTATTAACCTCTTTAATATTTCCCTATTCTCACGGACCTCTTCGTTAACATATTCTATTTCTCTCTTATGTGCAGAATCCAAGAAATTTACAATATTTTGTTTACCAAACATTTCGAATTTAATGCAAGATGAAATGTGCTCCTGGGATTTTTCGTGCCTTTCTAAACCTCGCGACAAATTTTGCAAATTATTAAACCCGGCCCTGCCCCAAATTGAGGATTGATCATTAGTAAATAATAAACATCTCCAAAAATATAATTTGTTTCTAACTGTCGATGCCGTTAACCACTCGACTTTTTTATAATTGTTATCACAAAACCCTCTGTTTTGTTTACCACTTTTAAAAACTAACGAAAGCATTGCTGGTGCAGGCCAGGCATTTCTTTTAATTCTTACCTTTTCGTCATAAATAAGAGTAGTAAATCCATTTAATAACAAATAATCCACCACGTCTGGACAACAAGACATGTTGTTGGGAATATTTTCACCTAGAGCACTTATTTCTAGCCCGCCTATCACATGTTTTATGTATTCATACGTCAAGTTGTTCTTATAACCGGCTAAACGCAACTGTCAGACATCAGTTCGTTTTCTTTGTGAATCACCTGACTCTTGAATGACCTGTGCACATGCGCTATAAAGAACTGAGATCTGGAGGCTAGCCTCATACTTGGCTATTCCAAGTGTTGCTATTTTACACAGCGCAAAGAAATTCAAGGTCATTCATGTTATAAGTAAATGCGGTAAAGTTGGAAGCTATTTCGTATTAGCCTCCAGCGAACCGCAGTGTTCATTCAGTAAAAGACCGGCCGACCGGGAAATATGCATACAAAGACTATCCGGACTGTAACGTTATAGGTATGTTTGTGGAAAGGAAATGCAAAAATGTTATATATAAACTGAAAATTAATGAATAATAAACAATAAAAAATATTGAAAATTGAGATATACCTAATAGAAATTTCTTAAGATATTACTTTTGAAGATATGGTGGTTCTTCCAAGGGGAAGCTCAGCCCCCCTGCCTCCCCTGATGAGCCGCCACTGGAGATAATTTAGGTACCAAACATCCACATATACTGGGCACCACTTTTGAAAATAACGATGGCATCTCAGTAGTTGCTTAATATTGTTTATTTATTTAAGATTATTAGTGAATGTCAATGCAAATCTTTTATTATTGTTATAATAGATACGAATTTAAATAATTATTCTCAATAATTTCTAATAGTCAATTGTACCTCGTCCAATTGTGTAAGTTCATATTGTTATAAATTGCTTGAAAAACCATTCCATTATGCAATAATGTTGACTCGGCTTCCTGAATTCGTCCTCCTAATAAAGCCATGTGTGCTTTCTGTTCTGCCTTGGACGGTAATGTCTAAAAGCATATACTATCTTTAATGATCGTAGATACATACTCCTTTTAAAGCCAACTGATCTAAAGGACCTAAACTTTTGAAGGATATGTGGATTGGTTTGCATACATCCAAAATATCTACTATATATGTGTTCATAATTGATGAGATGTGAGGTGCAGCAAGTTTTTAGGGGGCTCGACAGCAAGAAACCTCAAATCAAATAAACTTTATTTTAAATTGAATAGCAACATCTTTTCTCACCAAGCATACGTGCTGGAACATAATTAAAAAGTGAATACAAGCTCCTTTCACAGTAATGCGAATTAAAATCTGTATAAGGTTAAACAGGTATAGAGCAAAACAACTTAAAGTAATTAATATAATGCAAAAGACGGTATTGTAAAATATTTATAAAAGTATAGTTGACGGCCAGGGAAAAATCGCTGAACAAAAAAACCCCTTGTAGCAACGCAAGAGTGCGTGCAGTTAATTATGCTGCATAATTTTCTGTTTAAAATGTTATGTTTTTCAAAATTTCTATTAATAATTCTAAAATTGTAACAGTGAAATTGAATTTAAAGAGACAAAACAACGAATAACAAAATGACAAACAGAGAAACAAAAAAGAGAACAGAGTTAAACTTAGAAGTAGTGCGGGTAGGAGTGGTGATTATTGGTTAGTTAAGTTGCCAGAAGATGGACAATGCCTGATATGGTAGTTTGTGCTTTATCCTAAATGGTGCATTATGCTCTCTGATGCGTGTGTTATTGTTTGTTAGCAGACTTCCACCAAGTTTGAATTGATAAAATTTCTCAGACATAATCTTGATGTAGTCTGCTAGTGGTGTTATTATGTTGCAGCATTCATAGAGGTCTCTGAGAGAGGTATATCTAGATGAATTTGATATAAGGCGCATGCAAGAAACCTCAAGTGGGCTCCACTTTCCCAAAAGATCATGGAAAAACTGTTTTTTCCAAAAGATGTATTAAGATATAAATACAAAATTCGGAAATACATTAACGAAAACAAATAAAGCTTTAAAAAATCTGTTGTGCTTTTTAAGAAAGGCTAACAATATCACAAGATCGTCTATCTAATTTAGCTATTTTATCAATAGAAAACGAAATTTACAGTCTGGATTGAATTATAGTAATATTATGTACCTACTAAATTCGACAACTTTATGTATGTTGTGCGTAAGGAAGGGAAATTAAGATACGTAAATGTGATCTCATTCAGTAGTATCCTCACCTTAATATATTGCAAATAAAATACTTTTTCATAATGGTTAATATTTGCATAAGCCTCTTCAGCAATGTCAATAGTATCGGAATTCGTTTGCGTCGCCAAAACTGCTAAACAGGCCCATGCTGTTTCATCATTTACTGTCCGGCATAGATTTAGTGCATCTGTCCATTTGTTATCTTGTACATACCTAAACATAAGAAAACTATTTAGTAGATTTAGGAAACACGAAGTTGCCAATAAATACAGTTTTCAAATCTGCCGATTAAAGCTGAAATTAAGCAGATTGTGCCCCCCTCGTTCCCTTTGATGTTCCAAAGCATTAAACTGACCTATAAAATCGCTTTTAATAAACATGTTCAATCCAAAAGAATCTGAGCCTTATGTGATTTTCAAATTGTAAATGTATTGATCGAGGCAATAATGGAAAATCTTGATCACAGAAC
This sequence comes from Stenurella melanura, assembly GCA_963583905.1. Taxonomy (NCBI): domain Eukaryota; kingdom Metazoa; phylum Arthropoda; class Insecta; order Coleoptera; family Cerambycidae; genus Stenurella; species Stenurella melanura. Next base: position 21,373,038 of record OY757311.1, on the reverse strand, counting down.
TTTATAGCAACAGTCGTTACCAGTTTATTCTTTAATATCACTGAATAAATCAAAAGTTTTTGCAGGTCAAAATTGTTAAATGCCAGACTATTGCCTTTGTATGACACACAATAAAAATACGGGATGTATGGTCACCTTACATTTTCGTTTCAATGTGGCGATGATCGAAATACCAGTAATTAGAACATACTGATTTAACTTTGAGTTGGTACTTTGGCGTCAGGATATTTTCATTGATAAAATGCAACGCTTGATATAATAGAAGTACTTAAACATCTTACTTGTGTATGAGATTAGGAAAAGGTGATATTGGTACATTCAATAATGATCCATCTGCTCTCCGTATAGCGACAGAATTTCCTACAAAATCACTAATTCTTGGACTCCGTCCAAGTTCGATCGAGTCATATTGTAGAGAACAAAGCTTTAGTAGCTTCACATTAAACGAGGCAGTGGGGCAGTACCATACTACCAGCTGGGTGTCTTGAATGGCTGCTATGATGTTTTCATTGGCATTCCATTGAAAAGATTCAATTTTCCTTCCTAAAACCACAACAAGGTAAAAATATTCAAAATCTTTAGATTTTGAAGATTAGAGTAACTTTACAAATATTATTTTTACCCTTGTGTGAAACCGTAAAACCACACGCTAGTGAAATAATCATTTTTGGATGACAAAATAATGAAATGAAAAAAAGCAAAAAGAACAATGTTGCCTCTCTGGGCAAAAGTGAGTTAATGGCATAAAATAGTTATTCTGGTCTGCAAGTAACACAAAAAAAATACTTATTTAGCGAAGGGTGTGCAATTTATTAAGGCCCTCGAAGATATATCACTTAATATCAACCGTGCAAAAAAAAATGTTTATACAAAAATAGAGTTGTCTTTACGAGCTACAAAATGATTTAAATATGTTTGAAGTTCATTGCCAACTGACGAGTTATAATGGAAAATCTCGAATAGGTGAAATATGTCTAAGCCAGATATATCCGTTATTTGAAGGGCTTCTGTTTGCTTTACTTATTTACATCTATATACCCCTATTTTACCCCCACCCCTTCAACGTAATCTCAAAATATATAATCTAGTTCCATTTGTCGTTATAATACATACAAATTTCAAGTGAATGTATCAATTTTGTTTTATTGTCCCCTTTAATAATGGAGTGGAGGTGGTGTTTTTTTTTATGTAAGGGCCGGCTGTCATGCTGACTTAGAGGGCACTGCAGCCATGTAGGCTTATTGTGCCACTACCCAGTCTTATCTATACCGCGCCGGTCTCTATAGTCTCTATAGACCTAGTGTGTTACCTATAGTTCTATGACCAGCCCGTGCGAGTCTCTAAGCAGTTTCCTTGCATTCAGGTCAGCAACGGCTTCGACGCTCCGTGTATCTCGATGGTCCGGACCAGTTACCCATCGAAATTGTAACCGCTCCGGCCGTTGCTTAACTTCAGCGGGTCTGTCTAGGTTGGACTTAATACCTACCTGACTACTCGGTGTGGGGAAGTTAACAAATGTTATAAAAAAATGTGAGGCCTTTGTTTCTAGCATATACACCAAATCCCAAGTTTCTGAACTCTTACCAGCTTACATTACTTATTTTCCCCTATTCGTCCCCAAACTCTCCACGGAAGTAAGCTCAAAATATCTACTTCCAAATTTCGTTATAATACATAAGTGTACCAAATTTCAAGTCCATATCTTAAACCGTTCCAGAGCAAACGTGCGCACAAAATCAAGTTACAGATGGACAGACCGAAAATTTTTTGAAAATCTTTTACGATTCCACTATGTGGAAGTAGAAGTAATTAAATGTTAAAAATGAATATTTCCTCCCCAAAAATTTGTAATATAGACTAAGTTTGCGATTCTGAAATTTTTTTCTTAATGACAGTTTTCGGAAGTTACCAGGTTTTTAAAATTTTCATACTTTTTAACAGTTTTCAGTAGGCCATCATTTTGTTTGCGCCAAAAATAATGAATTTTGTTGATTGCATAAAAAATTTAAAATTGATTCGAAAAATACTGAAGAAAATATGGGTGTATTGATGAGAGATGAGACACATTGTGTACGAATGGGAATAATCTCATTAAATAGAGTATTGATTGATGATTTAAACAAATGTTTTTATTATTATACTTGACTACAGATATTTACTGCATATAAAAAACGTCAAAGCATTACCGCTTACGCATTTAGGGGACAGCAGGGCATGCTAATTCCCAAACTACTTTGTTCTTCAGCAAAATTGATCAAATATTTTTTTGCATATTTTCTGGAATATTTCCGTTTTATAATGCCAATACCAAACGAATATTTGCAGATATAAAATTTTCGTGAATTTTGTTATTTTTATAGTCACAAAAACGCACTTGTCCTGTCAATTGGGGCAAGTGCGTCTTTGGCTGTGAGAAAACTATCTAACTTGATATTAAGAATTTCCGGGTCAAGACCTCTTATAACTGTTACTTTGATTTTTCTTTTGCTGTTTAAAATACTTAATCATCTGCCATTTAAGAGTAATTAACTTTTTTGTGAAATCAAATGAAAATGGCGTAATCTTGAAAATATCTTTATTTTCTTGATGACCTCATGCTACAATATAAGTGTGGAGGCGTTTGAACCGTTGCGTGTTATTGCCAAGAGTTGTGCAAAAGTGATAAATCAGAGAAACTCAGAAAATAACGGTACTTGCATTTTCTGGGGGTCGAGGACGCTCTTGCCCCTAATAATTTGTCGTGCCCCACCTTACTTTAATGTTATTTGAGGAATTCGTGTTACTAAAAGTATGCCTCTCGCTAGAAAATTAACGATATCGATATCGATCTGATATCGATATCGAGCTAATTTTTATTGCAAAAACTTTGCTGATCTCTAGACCATATTTCCTTCGCATATAATATACACAAAATTCAAACATTTAATATAGTTGCTCGCACGTCGAAATTTTAAACACACAAATTTCGTTCATGTGAATTAATCCAGGAGGATTAATTTAGAAAAAGTTCGTAAGTGATTTTGAAATTCTATCAGTACAGATAGATGTGCTCATGTCAGTAGTATATAAATATAAAAAATCATATCAATATCGAACATAGTTAGTTTTCTAGCGAGAGGCATACGTTTAAAAGCACGAATTCTTGAAATAACATTCCGCCATATTTTTTCTTGAGGAGAAGGAGAAGTTGCGCAACCGTCAACAAAAGACCAACAAACCATTTCTGATGTCCCCAAGAACCCTCTTTTGTGAATTCATTCTCAAACATTATTTATCTTGTTGGAATGGGTCATTTCAATTTCACTAATTCGTCAATGTTCGAAAAATATATAAGATACTATTCCTATCCAAAACAGAGTAATTTTTTTTAAATTTATCGCTGTACCAATAATAGTGGGGCAGATCTGGGTTTTGAAAAGTGACTGCTCCGAATGAAAAATTTTTTTCTGCCAATTTATAAAGTTAGGTCCCCTCCATCGTTCCGACAAGTTTTTACAGGGCGGAGTCGGCAGGGGGTGGGGGAAACGACCCATTAAAAGTATGGGAAAGCAGTTTTTTCGACGCATCTTCGCAGGTGTTGGTGCCACAAAAAAAGCATGCTTACCAAAAATGAAGAGCTTGACAAAATACGTAAGTTCGCTCTAACCTGAACCCAATCGCATAATTAGTTCGCGAGATGTCGCGATTGAAGTTGCGAAAAAACGAAAAATTAAATTAATTATTTCTTGAGGAGTGGAGTTGGGGCCTCAATTTTTTCTGAATAGAAGGGTATTGATGAACACTTGATGAGGCCGTAGGGTGGGGGTGGTGGGACAATTAGGAGGGGAGATGTGGTGGAGAATCTAAAATTATTAAAACGCTGATAACTCTGTTATTAATTGAGCTACGGTAATCTGGCCGGAATCAATTTGCGTATTTTTTTATTTGCGAAAAGATAGCTGTGGCAGAACTTCTTTTGTTTCCAAATTAACGCCTTGCGCGCAAAATAAAAAATGGCTGATTTTTTGCACGTCTTTCTGGGCATAAAGGAAGGGGGTGGGGGAAATACTTTTTTCAGCAGTTGATAGAATTCTTTTTTATCTTCAATTTCCGTCTGGCGAGATTGCGATCGGATGATTATGAAGGGAGATACAGGCTGGCAAAGTGTTTGCTGTATACCAGAAAAACGTAGAGGGGTGAGGGGATTTGGGCAGGATGAAAATTTTGTGAAAAGTCTTTTCTTTCTACTTCTCCATTCTATAAGTTCCCGATGTCCATACATTGTCTGTTCGCGCGAGTTATAAAAGGAAAAACAGAATGAGACGGGCGAGTTCAGGCGCTTTCTCGCTCTTCTCGAACACATACACCCGTGGACGAGCGTTCGTGAACGGCGCGCTCTCAAATATTTTTGAATGTTTGATCGCTCGTATCTCACTCGATTATGACTTGATTTTGAATCCTCAGTCACGTTCTTGTAGCTCGGCAGCCTTTTATCTCTGCTTTCTCGGGATGTTGCGCCAGCCGGCGTGGGTCCATTAAAACAATGGCAGGTAATAAATGAGAGGTGCTATACAAAAACTGTCGTGATCTCTTCAAGATCAAGCGACGTTGCAACGCATGTGCTAGCATAGAACTGCCGAAGGATGATGAGGAGGAAAGGAAATATGAGAAGGAAGTTTCAGGAGCAGATGATAGATCTATTATTTATTTGATGTGATCACTGGGGTTATTTCCCTTAGTTACATGAATTAAATTGGACATTACCATTGGTGAGATATGGAGTGACTTAATTACTTTTGCAGACTCCGTCGATATTACAGTACATCAATCAAAATCGAAACTGTGCTTACCCTTCTAGGTGGTTATCCTTTCCTCTATACGTCCCAAACAGGATACCTCACAATTATACTTTACTGAATTTGTATTGAACTCATCTACGCAACAAGCAATAAAACACATGATTTTTCAAAACACTTAAACCACTATATTTGCAGAGAAACTGAAAACAAATGAAAATGAGAAACGCAAACATTGAACGATTTAATAAGTTAACAAACAGCAATTAATTATATTATAAAACGGTCCGCAGCAATTTTAAATCTTTAGACTAATCGCGGGCCGAACACTCTTAGGATAATTACAAGACTTGAATTTACGTTATAACCGAGAAAGTACCGAAATGTACATAAACTTTAAAACTGAAAGAATTTATCATCACCCTGTGGCTAGATCTTGACCAAAGGAACGCTATAACCCAGAAGTCCTATTTTCCCTCACAGAAAATAAGACTTATCAAATGTGAGCGGTATACGCTGAAATCTCTACCAATTAAAATCTTCCCTACTTTAAGCCGTACCCTAATTTGAAATTACCTAACGGACCATGGGATTTGCGAAACATGACTTTATGTGCATCATATGATGCTGTAAAGAATCCCTGCTATTTTATTATCGTAATTTGCCCTATCTAACATTTATGCCAATAAGGCAGATGAAAAAAACCCCTGTGTTCATTATTTTGCTTTTGTATGGGGACAAAAAAATCTACCTTAGTAATTCGTGCGGGCGGACAATGTATGGACATTGGGAACTTAAAAAAGGAAAAGTCGAAAGAAAAGACATCTCAAAATTTTGATCCCGACCCGAACCCCCCACCCCTCCCCGTTATCCCGCTATACAGCAAAAACTTTGCCGCCCTGTATCTCCCTTGCTAATCATCCGATCGCGATCTTGCCGGACGGAAATTGAAGATAAAAACGAATTCTATCAATTGGCGAAAAAATTATTTCCCCTACCCCCTTCCTTCATGCCCAAAAAGCTGTGCAAAAAATCGGCCATTTTTTATTTTGCGCGTCAGGCGTTTATTTGGAAACAAAAGTAATTCTGCCACAGTCATCTTTTAGCAAATAAAAAAATACGTAAATTGGTTCCAGCCAGATTGCCGTAGCCCCATTAATAACAGAGTTATCAGCATTTTAATAATCTTGGTTTCCCCCACATATCTCCTCTCCTAATTGTTCCACTTCCCCCCCCCTGTGGCCTCATCAAGTGTTCATAAATACCTTTATATTTTGAAAAAATTGAGGCCCCAACTCCACTCGTTCTCAAGAAATAATTAATTTAATTTTTCGTTTTTTCACAACTTCAATCGCGATATCTCGCGAACTAATAATTTTCCGTTGGGATTCGGGTTAGAACGAGCTTACGTGTTTTGTTAAGCTCTTCATTTTTGGCAAATATGCTTTTTTTGTGGCACCAACACCTGCGGAGATGCGTCGGAAAAACTGCTTTCCCATATTTTTAATGGGTCATTTCCCCCACCTCCTGCCTACTCCGCCCTGTAAAAACTTGTCGGAATGATGGAGGGGACCTATCTTTATAAGTTGGCAAAAGAATTTTGTTCATTCGGAGCAGTCACTTTTCGACCCTGTTTTTTCTCCAGATCTGCTCCACTATAAGTATTTCTAAATTATTCTAAGTTATTGTGCACAAAAATTTTAAGTACGGCTCTGTGAGAACCAACGAGGCAGTGATATACGGTCGTTTTTATGGCCTTTTTATTTGCTTAAATATTTGTAGGCAACTATACTTGCTATTATAACTTTAATGAATAAATATGGCACATGGCATCTGAGGAAAATACAAAAAGAGGGGAAAATACTCTATGTTATGGCATTGTCTCCAGCCTGTTTTGCCAAAAAAGTCGCCTTAGAAGTGTTTTCGTAGTCCTCAATATAAAGAATAAGATATATCTGTATTGAAACATATTCTTTATAGGATTTTGCAAACAGCAGAAAAAATAACTATTTATAAGCAAACAAATAATAATTCATTTTTAAAGATATATCTGGTTTAGGAATATTTCACATTTTCGAGATGCTCCCGCATACTTAAAGTGTGCCATGAAATGAAAGCAGAGGATCCACTATTATAATTCTTGTAGCAAGGAGAAAAATGTCAACATTACTTTACACTTGTGTTGTTTCGAGTTCGATATGGATATGACCATTATAATTTTCTATAGCGCCTTCTCTAGAAGGTTGTGGAATTTACATGCTGTAAATTAAAACTTAAATATGAGTGATACAACTTGAGCAAAAATTCATGTTTACTTAACATATACTTACCTAACTTTGAGAAAGTTTTATTCGAACTTCTGACTTGTACGATATATAAATCCCTAGTCTTGTCCAATATGGCTAAACTTCTACTTGAAGTATCTCCCCATTGATCTAAGGCAATTTGAATAATCTGCATTGAATGTTGAATAGTTGTCGACTCAGCTGTGCTTCTGTTATTCGACAAGTCAATTATGTGAACAGCTATAAAAAACATAAATAACGAACGTTTAAAAAAATGTTAAGTTTATATGCAAAAGAAAAGAGAGTTTAGATTGGTTCTTATTAAGCTGTGGTACGATTCACCATACTAGATTATTTGGATCATTCTATTAATTTAAATCTGAATTAATTAACAAATTTTTCAACCATGTTCAGTGATAAAGCGTGTGTATATACTATATACGTCCTGCTTGAAGTATAGTAACAATATAACATCAATTTCAAGTAGTCTGTGACAACGGGGCTCGAGTAATTCAACGCCTGCAAAGGTTTTTGACGGGCCAATTTTCAGATTCTTAAATTAAATTCTCTAAAAGCCCTTTTTTTTTCTGAAGGCGCTGCCTTTATAAGTTTCAGTTTTGTGCATGATTAAACTTGTCACGCCGGCAACGGTTTTTGACCTTAAACATGACCATTTTTGGAGTATATCACAATTTGGCAAGGAATGGAATACCCAGAGGTATAAATAGAAAAAAAATAACTAAAAAAAAACTGGCAATTGTAGAGTGGAAAATTGAAAAATGGTATTTGGCTGGTAGTTGACGCTAATGCCATAGATGAAACCGGTTATATCTTGCCTAAAATATGTAAAATATGCGTGGACAATATGGATAACATCCTAAAAAAATAATTATTAAAATTTGTTTTAAAATTATTTCCTATGTACTTCGTTGAAATGAAGAAGTTACGTTACGTCTTGTATGCAATGCTGAGCGGAATATTGTCCAGCTAGCAGGACCGGGGTCCCTGTACAAAACTACTTTCGGAAGCACTTCAATAAGCATGACAAAGCTGCTCTAGCTCTGTACATTCTATCACTGGGAGTGTACCTGTGGCCAGAAGTTAATTATAAGCTAATGTTGACCTTTATAATTTACGAAAATATGCAAAATGGTACGACCCAGGTAATGTCCAATTTCTTCAAGGATTACTCAAATGATCCTGGCGGTGCCGGGCACTTTTATGGTACCGGGTGCTCATTGGATTTCAGGTGGTGTCAATTTCGACATTTATAATTTACAAAATAGTTCCACGCAGGTAATGTTGGACTAGAATTTCTTCAAAGGGTTCTCAAATGTCTTTGGCACCCTCTGGGTACAGGCCTGGGGTCTGGTACATTCTTCCGTGGATATAACTCTACAAACTAAAATAAAATTACCAATTTTTGTTACAAATTCAAATTATCTAAGTACACTTTTGTTTATTTTTATTTTTAAAAACAGTGTACCCATTATATGTGAAAAGACACATTATGTAGAATATTTTTTACTGTGTACCTACCTTACAGTTTACACTGTAATAAACGGCACGTTATTTTTTTTTTTTTAGGTTATAATTTGACGAATTCGGGATATTCGGGACTTTTTTATTTATTTACTGATGTTGTTAAAAGACAATAAGGTTCTTCCTCTAGCTAACATTAGCTTACCGTCTCCAATTTTCAATACAATCGGACTCTTCGTTCAAGTTATCGTGCTTACAAGAAACGTGACGGACGGACAGACAGACGGATGGACGGACATTTTGAAAGTTGTTCAGAAATCGATCACTAACACAGTGTTATGATTTTTTTTTGTCTACGAATAATATTACTGGTTTTAGCAACGAGACGATCGAATGCAGTATAGGTACTCTTCGTTTATTTGTATTTGCGGAGAGTATTATAAATTATAATCAGTAACAAGGAGTCATTTGCGAATTGCGGCGGTACCTGCGAAAACTTAGTAGGCTTGTTAACAAGACAATCAAAACAAAATACGATCGGCTTTGCAATTGGCCGTTAGTATCACGAACCAACTACAATGTCCATCAATGTTGTTTGGTTCACATATATTTAATCATTTTGGATAATAGACAATAACTTTGGTGTAATTTTATGTGTTGTGTCTGTGAGTAGTGTGTTTTTGGTGATTTTACTGATTTTTGAACGAGAGTAGACCTGTATGTGTATATTGTACTTTTGATTCAGTTAATGTAAGTAACCTTTAATTATAAGATTCATAAATCCTACTACTTGACTTTTTTCTCATATTTATCCAGGCATAGACACTAATAGACAGTCCGAATTTGTGACTGTTCAGCTTTTGTTCTCTTGTGTAATTCAACTGAAATCATAAATATTTAAATGGTGTTAAAGTGCATGTATAACGGACGATTTGCTAATCTTGACTACATAGATAAACTACCGATTAGTAGGGTCGAGTCAAAGATTAGAGAACTAACAAGATAGGACGGTCCACAGATTAATAAAAGAAGTAGATAAAGAACACTGTAGAAATGGTATATACTGTGTTTGAAGCCAAAGGTGGCCAAAGTAAACAATAAAGTGATAAAAGGGGCAAGGAGGGGTTATGTTTACATTAGTCCGCCTACAGAGGCGTATCGTTTGAAGAGGGTTAATTATGAGCTAAAGATTCTTATTAATTTTTGATGCTTTGGTATTTATGAAACAGTTATATTACACTAGGTATATTACATAAATGTTTCTGAGTCATCTGAGACATTAAAATATAAAAATGAGAAAGATGAAAATACATATTTTATTTTAAATAATAATTCTATGAACTTAAAATAAACATGTTTTATTTTTTAATATTTTGTTTGGAGGATTTTTTTAAGACTTACTTAATTGGTTCGATTTGCTTAAATATAACGTAGAAATTAGTGGCAGTGAATCATTTCATTTGCAGAGATGTTTAATTATGGTTAATTTATTATCAAAAAGTAAAAAATATGCAGTTACCTGTACTAGTTGAAGCATAATCAATGCCTTGGCATATGACCTGATACATTAGTAGTGCAATGAGTGAAATGTGCCGTTTTTCATTATACCTACTGTTGTGTCTTATTGCCAAAACCACTATGCTGTTAATAAAAGTACCTAGGTAATATTTATACAAGCACTTTTTAATAGTTTTTCCATTGTCCTAAATCTAATGTTTTTAATTTCGCCTTTACATGATCTAGTAAGATCTATAACATTCTGTCAATGTTTCTCTAACACTATTTCGGAAACTACAAATTCCACAGTGTCGGAACAAGTATCAATCCAACACACTGTTATGGTATAATACCGTACGGATTCGACAAATCAGAAGCCGTTAAGCCCCACTTAGTGGATCGGTTGCTATGGTTACGTCTAGCTTCCCATTTGACGTTTTACACTGTTTTGAAGTTTTTTTGCATAATTTCTAAAATCTTGTTAGCGAAAGTATCGCGAACCGTAGTACTCGCCTTCGGCTCGGACTACAAACTTTTCGCTCGTGTGGAATATGGGCTATTCCAGAACTTGTTGTAGAATATTATAATCCAGTGCCAATTTGAAAATCATGAAAAAAACGACAAAGGAATACGTAACACCAGCGATGGTCATCAGCGTCGTCATCCGACAATTTTTAGAATCACTTTTTAATTATTGTAAATATTGTTTTACTACTTTGTATTAATTGATAGGCATGATGTAAATTATTTATTTATTTATTTATCATAAATAATGTTAGTTTAATGAACAACCCCATAAATGATTCAGTAAAAGTAAATAAATATCATTTAACCTACGGCTATGCTACCGGCAATATTACACATGAACCAAGAGCTGGTGATGGACTTGTAATGGTGAACCAGGTAAACAATCGACTACTTTCGTTTGAGGTAAGCGCATAGCATATCTGGTTAACTATATTCGTGTATGGGTACCGTTTCTAATATTCAAGCATGGTCTCGGTGTTATTCTATCACATCAGGCTTTGTAAGGGGCCGTCCATAAATGATGTCACGCTTTAAGGGGGGGGGGTCGAGGGGGTTCTGAAAGTTGTGACACTTTGTGACAGGGGAGGGGAGGGGCTCAAACAATTGTGATGTCTCAATACAAGAAAATAATTTTATGCCTAATATATTGATATTTATTATCAACATCCTTGATATTAATTTACATAAAAATTGGTGTGACGTGACAGACATGGGGTGGGGGTGGATCGGGCGAGCATGACAATGTGTGGCACAGGGGTGGGGTCAAAATTGACAAAAGAAGCGTAACGTCATTTATGATGATTTATCCTGGTATCAACGTTTTGGACTGAATTTTCAAATTGGCAGTAGAAATACTATGATTAATATTTTGGGGAATCATTTTGCTATAAATTTGTATGCTGTAATTGTGACAAATTTTCATTAAAAAACGGACTTCAATTACGACAAAATATAAACACCCAACTACTCAGGAAATCAATTATATCGAATATGTTTTATTGTATTGTTAGCTACAGCATCTTTTTGTTCAATTAAACTATTTTGTTTTGTAATGACTGTTGCTGTTTCCATATTACAGCAAATACAACGGTGCTAAGTTACATTACAGTTAACAAAATAATATTTTGATAAGTGAGTGTATACCCACATATTCTGTTTTTATTGCTCAATATGTATATATCGGATAAGTCGGGCTAAAAACGTCTAGTACTTATATCATTTAAGTCACTGATATTAAACATTTAAAAGTAGTATAGTAAATTTTGGAAATACAGGAAATACTTTGGGAATACGTGAGGATGCGTGGAATTCGGAGAATACGTTGGGAATAAATAAACTCCTGGAACCCCCGTACACATTTTTGGGAGTCGTGTTAACCCCTCAGGAATTAGGCATCTCTCAAAATAGAAATATCCTCTTAAAAGAATTATAGGAAAACAAAATGATACAAATTATATACTTACTCTTCAAATCACCTGTGTCTCTCACAGCTAGAGTATCAGGTGATAAAGACAAATGTGAACTCCTCAAATAATCTAGCCTCATATTAGGCCACCGTGGCGACGCTGTTAGTCTTCCTTGGTAATTGTAGATTCCTACACTACTCTTTTCAACCAGAAGCATGTGCCTTAAACAGTTTAGGAATGAAATATAATTAAATGCAAATGCACATTCCCTACAATGTAAGAGTATTCTAAAATAGAACCTAAGGAAATACATATGTTACTAGCAAAAAGATACTAGTAATTATTTCAACACTTACTAAAAACTTATTATAGATAAGTACAGAAACACATATCTTTCTAAACAAAATTCTTTGCCGGCGATATGCCATGATCAATATTGGATTATAAGAAAGAAATATGCACATTATGTACAGTAACATTATTGTGACAGTTACGGCAAAGTATTTTGTTTAGAAAGATATATGTTTCTGTACTTATAAATGATAAGTCTTATTCTTCTTACTCTTCTTAGCCTGTCTCTTATAAGTTACTTCTGGAGCATCTCTTATACATGTCCAACAGTAGTCTGCTAACATCACAGAAGTCCATTTGCCCTGATATTTTTTCCCATATGTTGAATATCCTGGTGGAATCTCCCTCCATGATCATCACTTATTGCACCACAGTTTTCTAGATGTGAATGTAGAAAGTGGACTTTTAATGACATTGCAACCTAATTTCTGGCAGCAAGAAAGAAGATTCTCAACAAGGTCTCTATAGTTTTCTGCTCTTTTGTTACCGAGAAAGTATGTTGCTACCATTTTCAAGGAATTCCAAGCAGCAATTTCATTACCTTCTAGAATATTGTCAAAGTCAGCATCATTCATGAAAAGGTTCTTGATTTCAGGACCCACAAAAATAAATTTCTGGGAAATTTTTGTTTTAAATAACTGAAAGCACGTCCTTTGTCCATAGCGTTTACCAAGTTTTTTATAAGCCTCAGTTTTATGTGGAGTGGTAGCAGTATTACCTTTTGTGAATCAACTAATGCTTCAAAACCCAGTCTTGGCGGCCAAATTTTTATTTTGTAATGTAATTGCGCTCGACTGTCCCACTCACAAAGAGAACAGCAATATTTGGTATACCCTTGCAGCTGTTCAAGTAAGATAGCTATCACTTTTAAGTCTCCATAAATCTGCCACTTATACTTGTTATATTCTATAGTTTGTAGCAATACATTCATGTTACTGTAATTTTCCTTCATGGACAGCATGGGCGATTGGAATTGATGGCAATTTATTTACATTGTGGAGTAGCACAGCCTTTAGACTAAGTTTCGAGGCGTCAATAAAAAGTCTTCAGTCACTAGGATCATGGGGAATGTGTAAAGCACTCATTAAATCGTCAATGTCCTTGCAGGCAACCAAGTCATTTTCCATTTTGACAAAAGGTATAAAATCTTTTTGACAACTTCGATATATGGAAACTTTAACATACTCTTGTAGTAAATTCCATTATTGTAATGAAGATGCCAAAAGCTCCGCTTTCGCCTTGGACAGATCAAGGTCTCTTATAAGATCACTTAATTCGCGTTGTTTAATTTTGTGTGGTTCATTACTGGACACTTCGGCAGAGAAATCGGAATTTTGTGATGTTGATGGCTGGACTAAGTCGTCATCTACATTATCATCTGATTGTTCGTCAGAATCAAGACTGTATTATTGAGGTGGAATAGGAATAGGTAGTTCATCATTATGGGGAATCGGACGAAAGGCAGATTATAAATTGGGGTATTGTATTACCATCCTTTTTTTCTTGTTAATACCCTGTCTAATATGAGGTATCACACAAAAATAACAATCGGTAACATGATATTTAGGTTCATGGATCACAGCAAAAGCCATTGAACGTCCTCCCCCACTTAGCCAAGTGCAAAGATTGTTCGCACAATTGCTGCAACATATACGAGGTGCCCATTTCTTGTCTTCATCTCCAATTGTACAACTAAAATACAACTGGTACGACTTCTTAATTTTGGGAGTAAAATTATGTTTTTGACGCGCAAAAGTCACTTCACCACAAATATAATAAAAGTTGTTAGGTGTATTTACACAATCTCGTGGCATATTTTCAAAATAGCACTATTTACTTTCGAAAATGAACGCTTCATGCACAAGGTACAAATACGACTACCTCAGAATGAATATTACTTTTAGTGACAAATAAAGCGGTAGGTAGTTAGCACGGTCAGTATAGTATGTCTATTGTTCGTAGAATTCTAATTCTACCTGTTATTTGTGATAGGACCGCCCATAAACTAGAGTTTATATGTACCTGCGTTACATTTTATTATCTGTATTGGGAAAACCAGAGCCAACTTAAAACATTTGCTTTTTATATTGTTATTTAGCATCATAAAGTTAATAAAAATTTGCTATGTTTACTTCCGATACATGTAGGCTGTCGGCTAGTGTTATTAATATATTTTTGCTAGTTATATATGTATTTCCTTAGGTTCTAGTTTGAGAATGATGTCTATTTTCATATTTTTTAGTATTAACTATCACCTACTTATTATTACATGTAAAATATTACTTTGCAAATAACTAACGATATTGAGTAAAAATTCATACATCGACGTTTGTTATTGTTCAACTTAGATTTTAATGTAGTTTTTTGACAATAAGTATGTATTAGGGAAAAGCGGTAAACTGTCTCTTGTAGCCTCTTAATCCAAGAAGAATAATAACATAACTGCATATCTTACTTTTCGCAGAGTATGAGCAATATGACGGATCCATCCTTTAGGTCGAAAATTGCCGGAGTATTCCAATTACTCGTATTATAAATATAACACTGCGTGGGGGTGGTAACCACCAAGTGGTTATATCTGATGGCCAACTGGATTACCCTCTCAGGCAATTCCAAATATTCCGTCGCTTCATCGACAACGTTTTTTACTGTAACAATTTTTCTGTCAGTGACGGAAGCAGAAAAATTCATGTAATGCGCATCTCGCTCTACAACGTGTGCAAAGAGGACGTGGCCATTTGCACACGCAGCTGCAAGTTGGGTTCCATCTCCAGACCAAGCCATTTTGTAGATACAGCCTGTGTTCGGTTTTTCCAGTGATCTCGACCACTAAAATAAATTTAAATTATTTGCATATAGGCGAGTCTGCCTGGGGTAAGAAAGAGGTGATTTTACAAATTTTGTATACCATTTGAGTTAGCAACAGATTTTTATAGGAAAAATTCCGCGGAACAAAATTTTCTTATGAAAAATTTTAAATCGCAAGCTTCATGGTCAAATAATTGTTTAAACAATTTTTTATCGTTTTTATTTAATAAAATGAAAACGGTTTGACGGATTCGAAAAAATCTTGATTCAATGGAAAGATATTTTCAATACGCGTCGTTTGGCGCCAGGCACAACTCATTTTGTTAACACGTTCATCTGTTATAGCCAAAATAAATTTCTTAATGAATAAATTGATTACTCCGAAACTAATGAGGTCAGGATATTTTTTTTTCAAAAACCGTGCCCTTTATACCAAAGAATATACCATATTTTTCTTTGGCCCGATATCTTTTGATTGTTTAAACAATTGGCATAATTTGTTAATTAGCAAATAACTTTTTTTCGCAAGCTTGATCGACGTCAAACCAACTTCAAACGATAAATATTGATGTCGGGCATAACCCTCATAGAAGACTGCATGAATGTAACTTTTTGCTTTTGTTTATTTAGAGTTTAAATTAATTTTGCAAATTGACAAATGGAATATCTCGGCTCTGGGTAAGCGTATCGAAATCAGGTTTTGTGCATATGAAAGTGCTTGGAAAAAGTAAAATTATGAGACCAGAAAGAACTTGATCGGATAACCGGAACCGGAAATAAAAGTGACATTGCGTGAGAGACTCTAGTTTGTTTATTAACAACTTCTTGGACACGAGGTTTAGTGCAAATGTAAGCTAATCAGTTTTTCCATCAACCACAAAAGTTCTACAAAAAATATTCAATCCCTGAGGAGTTATACGCGTTTTTGACCCTTAAAAAAAATCTCCCGCAACGTGAAAATATTAAGATTTGACGCACAATGGGGTGGCGGGTTCGATCCTCGGTGTGGGCACATTTGTAAATAATTTTTAAATTGTAAAAAACGCTATAATTATTTATTCTTGAGAACTTCATTAAATTCGTAACTCTCGAGCTGATGCTCTGCACCTTGTTTGTATGCTCCATAGACTGTGTGGGTAGTTTGTGGTATGCTCTATATTTCTTATATGTAGTCGAAATCATGGAACGGTGGAAGGGGATGGGCCCTTTTGTGAGTGGGGACCGGTTTTTTACAACACGGTGGTCTTTGACTGCGATGCTCGCAGCTGTTCGTTCTTTCCGTGGATTCTTTTGCTACGAACAGACATGTTTTTTCCACGTGTTCATCCAGAATTTCCAAAATTTTTTTTTTCGGTTATATTTGACCAAAGATTTTGGTGCGCTTCAAAATACCATTTGAAATTATTTCCAAAATAATGTAAGTATTATTTCAATAATGTGTTATTTTTGTCTACTTTAAATTAAAATTTAAGAATACAAAATGTTTGTAAACATTAAAGTATTAAAATACAAAAAGTGAAAAAAAACCAAAAACTAACGACAAACCCTCGTTGGACAAGAACAATCATAAGAACAATCATATGCTTGTTGCATTTATTTAACGATAATTGCAAAAGAAAATATTTACGACGTTTTTAAAGATTTCTCAAAAAGTAAACATTTTTATTATCATAAAAATAACTTGGCTACATGAAAAAAAGCAAATTTGACGAAAAAGAATTGCCCACACCGAGGATCGAGCCCGCCACCCCATTGCGCGTCAAATCTTACTATTTTCACGTTGCGGGAGAAATTCTCTTAAGGATCAAAAAACGCGTATAAGTCCTCAGGGATTGAATATTTTTTGTAGAACTTTTTGTGATTGATGGAAAAACTTGTTAGCTCTCATTTGCACCAAACCTCGTGCCCAAAAAGTTGTTAATAAACAAATTAGAGCCTCTCACCCAATATCACTGTTATTCCTGGTTCCAGTTATCCGATCAAGTGTTTTCTGGTCTCAAAATGTCCCTTTTTTCAAGCACTTTCATATGCACAAAACTCCATTTCGATACGCTTACCCAGAGCCGAGATATTCCATTTGTTAATTTGCAAAATTAATTTAAACTTTAAATAAACAAAACCAAAAAGTTGCATTCGTGCAGACTTCTATGGGGATTATGCCCGACATCAATATTTATCGTTTAAAGTTGGTTTGACGTTGATCAAACTTTCGAAAAAAAAGTTATTTGCTAATTAACAAATTATACCAATTGTTTAAACAATCAAAAAGTATTGAAAATATCGGGCAAAAA
This sequence comes from Stenurella melanura, assembly GCA_963583905.1. NCBI lineage: Eukaryota > Metazoa > Arthropoda > Insecta > Coleoptera > Cerambycidae > Stenurella > Stenurella melanura. Next base: position 21,355,615 of record OY757311.1, on the reverse strand, counting down.
AAATGGTATATTCTTGGGTACGAAAGGCATGTTTTTTGAAAAAAAACAATATCCTGACCTCATTAGTTTCGGAGTAATCAATTTGTTAAATAAAAAATATATTTTGGGCTATAACAAATGGGGTTGACAAAATGAGTTGTGTCTAGCGTCAAACGCATTGAAAATATCTTTCGATTGAATCAACATTTTTTCGGGTCCGTCAAACCGTTTTCATTTTATTAAATAACTAATAAAATTTTGTTCTAAAATTATATGACCATGAAGTTCGCGGTTTAGGAAAGAAAATTTTTTCAACGGAATTTTCCTCGGAATTTTCCCTATAAGAATCCGTGACTAACTCAAATAGTATAGAAAATTTTTGGGAAAAATCCCAGGCAGACTCGCCTAATAATTTGCAAAATCTTAGTTCAGATTGTTTTGCTAATCAAAGCAAATCAAATTCAAATTTGTTTCAATTTTTTCACAATTTTAGAATTTGTCAATTTAACAAGTAGGTAATACAAAATCATTACGACATCCAGTAGCGTAGTCAAGAAATTTATACAGAGTGTTCCTTAATTACGGCCTAAATTGTTTGTTATAGAGTGTTGATCCCCTTGTGCTACTTGTTTTAACTCTAATTAAAAATCATTTTAAAAAAATATGTTTTTTATCATTATTTTGTTTTAATGAAGATATCACGAGAGAACAACTACGAGACTTTTTCTGTAACATCTTTAAGAGCGTTCCTATAACATACTTCTTTTGCCAAAGTAATTGAAGAAGTACGTCGCGTCGTGGCAAAGAAAAATAAAATATCTTTTTATTTTATTTTTTTCATCCTCTTTACTAGCCCGATTTCATGTAAATCTGTAAGAGTTATGTAATTATGGAAGCCCTATTAGATTCACCATTCTTAATCTTTAACTTTTGATACCAGAATTCAGCATCCTACTCCGAAAATACCGGACTATTTAACTGCAACCCGCGCCTTCGCCATAACTACAAATTGAGCATTCATTGCATTTATTCGAAAATTAGAAAAAAATCGGTATTTCCACAGAATTTTCCTCTTTATTTATACAGGGTGGTCACTCTAAAAAAATATTAATTAAGAAACGACATGGAAGAATTGTAACGAGTATCTAAAAAATATGTAAAAGCATACAATATTTAAGCGAAGTGTGCGAATGTGTTTTTAGTGATTACTAAAGTTATATTATGGCAATATTTAATTTAAAAAAAAGCAAAACTTTAGGTCATCGAGTACCTCAAGGATCTGTTTTGAGGCCTCTACTATTTTTTATTATATTTAATGCCATTGGACATATTGATAATCTTAAGAATATATTTAGGAATTTAATAAATCATACGTTCTATGAACCTCATGTCAAACATTAGTGTTGTAACAGTGTTCTTAAATTAAAAGGAGACAAGATTCAAAAGTGGATTTCTATTTCAAATCATTATATAACTTATTCACTTTTCCTTCCCTCTCATTGCTCATATAAAATTGGTTAGATCTTATCAACTCGTTCGAAAGTTTCTCTTCTGATGAATCTAAGTGATCTATCTAATTAGTTATTGCTCTTTAACTTAAATATAATTATATTATTGTTATCTTCAAGTATATTTTTATAGTATACTTCTAAGTTTTTTTGATGTGTAAGTTATAACAATTTTAGGGCGTAGTGCAAATATAAGTATGAAACGTGGTCAACTAAACATCTAAGTGTCTTACCCCCGAGTAATCGCACAGCCGTAGAGTGTTATAAGAGCCCACAGCAAAAAGATTCCCTGCGGGGGCCCAAGCAATAGATGTTATATGATTATCATGAAGACCACTGGAGAACATCTGACGTCCTTGGCCATCCCAGACTCTGTACTTGCAATCTTCTCCACCGGATACAATAAGTTCAGAAGCAGCACTCCAAGCCAGGCAAAGGACCAACCCTTCATGTGCCTTCCACTGAAAAGAGACATAATTTGATAATTTATTAATTTGTCACTAGTAGAATAGCTATGGGGATTCTGGTGCAAAATCTCATGTTATCTCTTATGGATGTTCATTTTGCATATTTCTTACCAATAGGACCTTCCCGGTGGCGGGGCCTAAATGTGGTGGGGGGTAAATTGGTCAAAAATGTGCAAAATGAACCTCGATATGAAATAACATGAGATTCTGCACCAGAGTCCCCGTAGCTATTCTACTGTCACTTTTCCGCTCTATTTTCCACCATTGAAAGAACGACATCCAGTAGTCCATACAAATAAAAACGTAGGACTTGGAGTAACATGTTATTTAAAAATCCACTGTTACTGTTGAATATAAAGTTTGAAATTTTATAATTGTATTTTCTAGCTCGCAATGGACGCATTCCCCATTAAATTCAAGGGGAAGTACAATGGGCCAGAATCCGCAAAAAGTGGACAATAATCATTTTTTTCAAATTTCACGTATCATTTCTATATTTTGTGAATAGTTAAGAAGAAGACCAATGTATCATTTTCTAGACTATCTCATTAGGTAAAATCTTTACCTGTTACGGGATCGCAAGAAGAGTTGTTCTGCCAACTTTGAGTAGATAGTGTGAATTTAAAATGTGTTACTTCAAAGTGAAATTTGTCTAGAAGTTCATTCATGGTATGTACTTTAATTTAATATGTGGTATGAAGAAAATTTGGAATTGAAATATTGAAGTAAATTATTTTATTTATGGTGTGTTTGTCAGGAATTTTTATAAATTATTCTAGCTTTGGTGTAGAGAAACAAAAAGATCTTACTTAGTCATGCCTTGAAAAATTATTTAAAAAATACCTTAAACTTTCTTTTATAAGATACAAAGAAAACCAGAGGTGCCTTCAAGCGCCTTTTATAAATATATTATTTTTTGTAACGTGCGATGCATTTATCCCTACATGATACATCGGTAGACCGCACGCGGAACGAACACGTGGCATTTTATGTGTTTTTTTTATAATTTAATAGTAAATTTATCAAAAAACGTTTTCATATTATGCGAGGATTTTCCATTGGAACCGAAAAAGAATACAATTTTGAGCAAATAAGGTTTTATATTTTTTAATATAAAGTTAAAGTTATAACGGTAAGTATCTCAGAATGGTTTTCATCGAAAAACTAGAAAAGTATCAGATTTAGTCAAATAATGAAAGAGACCAAAAATAAAGCTTATACACTGAGGATGAAGTTTCATTTATTATCTCTGTCTTATTAATATTTGTGTAGATTCGAAAGTTTAAAGATGGCGTTCGAACATTCATATAAGACGAAGTATGTGGTTTACCCCCCTAAAACTCACCAAATTTAAAGATTTGATTTTTAATATACTTTTCCAATGATTATCTACCCCATGCAGTTACATTTCCGAAGATTAAGATTTTTGTCCACTTTTTACGAATTCTGGCCTACTGAGGGAAGGAGCAAAGTTGTATCATAAACAAACACCATACTATATATATAGTTTAGTTCTGAGAAGAACAATTAAAATATCAGCGTTAATACCATCCACGACGCCTCTACACTATTATTAGATTTTGAAATGAGATTGTTTATATTATGATAGCAACGGCACTGATCAACAATAAAGCTCTGGAAAATTTTATTTCGCGCCGACTGTGGTTTAGACCATCAGCTACTAACGTGCACCTTCTCGCTGCAGCTGAAGACGTGTCGACGGCAAATACAAAATCGTCTGCCCATCTTATCTAAAGGTTCAATTTTGGAAAATAAATTCAGGTGACATATAAGTTAAGTTAACCCACTACATGACGGAGATCCAAATGCTTTGTGGGATTAGAGAACGAGAGGTAAATAAAACACGAAGACGATTTTTAATTACTTATTAAAGGTGAAATGCCAAATTTAGGTAAACAATATATTACGGGTGAAACACTTATCGGTCGTAGATCGCATAAGCATTGCAGAAAATAAGTAAATAACAACCAAAGCAAATTGTAACGAGTCATTCATTAATTCATGTCACATTACTAGATTTTCGTTTATCCAGCGTTTGCACGCGGACCTAAAATTTGCATATAAACAGAGGGTCGCATACGTACCCGAATCTTGCACGCTGACCCAAGGTTGCACACGCTCTCAAAGTGGAGGTGGAGGTTTCGGATATAAGAGCATAACGAAATTCCATAGAAACCAGTGCTCTTCTGGCATTGATCTTCAACGTGCTGAGCTGGGCTAATAACAGTAGTACTCTATTGCGACCTTACCACTGCGGACAGAATATAAGTCGACCACTAGGTTCTGCAGCGTGATGCGCTGGGATCTCTTGAGTTAACAAGTTATTTATCCGACGCCACCGAACCGAAGGGGATATAAACCAACCGATAGGAACTCTTCAGCGTGTTGAGCTGGGGTTCTGATGGTTATTTATATTAGGCCGGCTCCAGGTGACTCCGCCAACATCGTAGCCACGACAAATCGCCGCTACGTTGTCATCGTTACACTCTCGTCTGCTTCGCACCCGCTTATGTAATGATTAGAGATCGTAAAGTATACGAATAATTATAAAACGAATGTATATTATGTCACACTGCCTTTATTTACCTGTTGATGAAAAATATACCTTTTATTTATATTTGGGCTATTTTATTTATTAAACTGAACACTGGAATAATAAGTTGTTTGGATAAGTCCAAACCAGCTACTCAAGCAAAGCACTTATGACATGATTATGAAATTTGCGACAACCGTACAACCGCACGCTCTGGATATAATTGTCGCTCTTTTTAATCAACTACAGCCGAAGTTTAAATCGAAAACATTTATATGTTTCTACCGTAACCTCTGCATTTTCATTGGGTGGAGTTTCGAGATATAAAAGATCAACTGATTTCATACCTGTATCAAATTGTGCGATGTCTTTTCATTATTAAAGTAAAGTAATACGAAATATGTTGCTATTGCATGTTATGGAGTAGTTTTAATCTAATTATTTGATCGTGACTAAAAATAGAAATGAACTTGATTAAACTTGTCTTATTTTATTCACCAGAACTACGTCATTCATCTGTATGCGAGAGTAAATTTACTAGGTCTAGACATCAGCCTTAATCCTTTTATGTACAAGCGTAATCGCACTTAAGTTATAAGTCGCCGCTTAACCGTAAACTCCTCAAAGAGAGAGTTGGTTGATTTAAGACCTACAAAGGGAAGTCTGGGCAGTGGTGATGAGGCTCACCCTGAGCGGCTTCGTGTTGGGCGCCAGCTGCTTGACGACCACACATTTCCCTTGCGTGTACGCTATGCTCTGGCTGTCGGGAGACCAACACGCCCCGTATACGGAGTTGTCGCTGGAGACGACTGTAGATCGCAGCATGCCACTCCGAGACCAGATCTTGATGAATCCGTCTTCGCCAGCTGTAAAAACAAAATGCATTTATGCAGTTAGAGGTAGTTGTGTTGAGGTTATGGTGAAAAAGAGAAAGCGTTGAAATTTCATTTTAATATGTCGAAGTTTTAACATAAGTCAAAATTTCAACTTATTAAATTGAAAGTTTAACATATGTTGACATTTCAACTCAAAACACGTTGCAATTTCAGATTAAGCTGACTATGCATTATTACAGAAGTGTGCACAAAATTCATGTACATGTTCTACACATTAAAATAAGTTCAGTTCAATTTCAATTTAATTCGTTTTATTGATTGATCTTACATACAATTCAGTAACATTTACATTTTACAATTACATTGTGATACTATGTTGCGTACAGCTTTTAACAGCTATGTTCATAGGTTAAAGTTTATTCTATCTACCCGTTTTTGCATTATTTCTACGTTTGCCCCGGTTCTTCCCTTCCCTCCATGGTCCTCGCAATCCATTTAAACTTGTAAGGCGTATGTATAGTATCACTAAGAAAGAAAAGAAATTAAGAAAACGGAAAAATAACAACAAATAAGAAACAATAAAAATGTTAACATTAATGTAGGTCAAATAATTCAAGGTCCAGTACAGCTACATTTGTTATTAAATGTTTTATTCTATTATAGTTGGTCTCAGTTTAGAATACAGTTGTTTACGTTATGAGCGGAACACAATTTATGCAGGCACATGGGAATTCCCATGTAAGTGGAATTCCCATCCAGCCTAAGGCAACTGATACACAAAATAATAATAATTAACGGTTTAAATTCACTTTCGTTTGGTATTTGGTGTATTATAAATACGTTGAATTAAAAAAAATAGATATAATTTCGGATTCAAGAAAATATATGAGTAATCATGACCTTCATCTGTGTCTGTCTGTCCATCTGTTGGTGCATTAACTAAAAACGGAAACCAGTCAAATTTGGTAGGTTTGCTCAAATCTAGAATTTCCACGTTTCATGACATTCTAAACCTATTTCAGAAAAAAAAAAAAATTGAAAATTCTTTTTACCAACATTTTCGAAAAAATGTTTATCACTAAAATAGATGGAAAAAATATTTTATTTGCTTAAATTTAAAATTTCCACGTTTCATGGTATTCTAAAACTATTTAAAAAAAATGTTTTAAAAAAAATTGTAGTTTATTTTTGCCACTACTATCGAATAGAAGAAAAAAATTTTTTTGCTCGAATCTAAAATTTCCACGTTTCATGATCTTCTGTTTCAGAAGAAAAAAAATTTTGAAAATTTATTTACCAACATTTTTGAAAAATGCCAAAAAAGTAAGACATTTTTTAACTACTACTATACTTCCACTCCACTACGTGAATGTGGAATTGAAAATGTGACATATGGCAATAATATTTGGCATATGCACCTATTACAATTTTATTGAAAAATGTACAGGGTGGTCATCCCAAGAAATAATTCAACCATGGTGGACAGTTGCAAAGGTATTTACGCAAACCTTCCATATTTGGCACCTGTTATACTCTTGGCAAATACAGAACGAATTTCAGAATGTCCGTCCGTCCGTCTGTCTATCTATCTGTCCGTCACGTTTCTTGTAAGCACGATAACTTAAGAACGAAAAGACCGACAGTATTGAAATTTGGACAGTAAGTTAGTGTTAGCTAGAGGAAGAATCTTATTTTTTAACAAAATCGATCAGTAAATAAAAAGTTATTCATTTTTGAAATAAAAAAATTTTTTGTTTTGTAATTAAACAAAAAATGGTCTGTATATTTTTTTGACCAAAAGTTATCAGGTTTTCTTTGTAATAATAGTGATAACTGTATTCCGATTATTATTCTTAATGTCATTTTGTAATTAATAATTTTTTAGAGTGGCCGCCATGCACAAATAAAGAGGGAAGTTCTGTGTAAATATCTTTACTTTGCCGATTTAAAAAATATATATATCTCCAGCGCTTTTCGTTGTAGAAAAAAAAAAACGGAAACACTTGTAAATAATAGGCTATGGAACTGTTGGGGCAGAGTTACATTAAAAGTACATCCTAACCTCAAAAAATCCAAATTTCTCGATTTAATTATTTTTTTACTAATAATGCAAAACGTGGGGTAAAAATCATCAGATCTCTTTACAAACATTGGAGACAAAAAATGTGTTTTTATGTTGTAAATGTGTGATTAAATTTTTTTTTTTAATTTCAGTTCTTACGGCCACAATTGAACATTTGAAATTGAAACGCTTGTTATTTAATGAGATATTATCGTAGGATACATTTTTTTTTCTGAAGTGTTGGTTATTTTATGTACTATCTTGTGAGCATATGCCATATACTGTTTATCAAGAAGAAATGTCGATTTTTTTTCATTAAGAAAATGTATATGTATTTTTTTCTTCTTTACGAAAATTGAAGAAAATATGTATCTTTATGCTGTACATACGTGATTAAATTTTCAAAAAAAAAGATTTACGGCCACAATTAAACATTTTCGAAAAAAAAGTAAAGCGCTTGTCACTTAATTAGAAAAGTTCGTAGGATACAGGTTTCTTGTAAGTGTGGCCGTAAAAATGAGAATTTTTGTTTCAAATTTTAATCACGTATTTACAGCATAAAATTACATATTTTGTCCAATTATTGTAAAGATCTGATGATTTTTACCCCACGTATTACGTTATTAGCAAAAAAATAAATAAATCAAGAAATTTTGATATTTTGAGGTTAGGCTGCATTTTTAATGTAACTATACCCCAACAGTTCCATAGTATATTCATTTACGAGTATTTAGTTTTTGTTATGTTTCTACGACCGACAGAGCCGGAGATATTTAAAAAATAGTGCAGCGAAATGGACTTCTGTGCGCTTTTCTTGCGAAGCCGCAGCCCAATTTTGCTATTTGTTTTCATGTATAGAATAAATTTAATTTTTTCAAAAAGGTTCAATTGTAACCGTATGAATGAAAATTAAAAAATAATTTAATCACATATTTACAACATAAAAGTACATGTTTTCTCCAATTTTTGTAAAGATCTGACGATTTTTAGCCCACGTATTGCATTATTAGTAAAAAAATAATTAAATCGAGAAATTCGGATTTTTTGAGGTTAGGATGAACTTTTAATGTAACTATATCCCAACAGTTCGATAGCCTATTATTTACAAGTATTTTATTATTTTTTTCTACAACAAATAGCGCTGGATATATTTTTAAAAAATCGGTAAAGGTATTTACACAGAACTTCCCTCTTTATTTGTGCATGGCGGTCACTCTAAAAAATTATTAATTACGTATTTACAAATGACATTACGAATAATAATCGGAATATAGTTATCACTATTATTACAAAAAATATATAACCTTGCCTTTTAGTTATATTAAATCCACAATCATAATTATAATTCAAAATAGAGCATATGATCCCAGGGGGCAGATTATCCTTGATAGCTTGGCTGAATATTGGTTATCACTTACCTTGGCAAATACTTAATAACAGGAAATTACCGAAAAATAAATACACAGCTCTGCAAGGCTCAACAAAAAACGATAGTTGGACGCCACCTTACTTTTAGTTACTGAAAATCAAATAATACACAATTTCTGCTCACTTTAAACTATAAATTGGCCCGGCAAAATAAGGAAACACCGAGCTATCCCAGTTTAAATGAGTGCTAGCTTAATGAAATTAAACAAGTACTAAAACAAATAATCTAGACATTTGGAGTTACAAAAAACAAACAAAATACTCTAGTCAAAAATAGTATTACAGAGATAAATCGATACAATATTTTGTATCACCCGACCTGAGCTCAATGACCGTTCTAAGAAAACTTATAACTTACTCACTAAAATTACTAGGAACTGTATAACAAATAGCATTTTAACAAGAATTAACCAGTTAAACTAATTACATAAATTGACATGGCACTCTAAATTTTAACACTCAAAAGGTTTCACAACCGAAAGCTACCGATCTCACTCGGAAAGGAAAAATAAATCACGACACCAGTTCCTTAACGGCACTAGAAATATTGTTTCTCCACGCACGTAGCCTTGAGCTACCACAACTAGTACATAAAATAAAAAAAACTTACAGTTTCATTCCTGAACACATGAAGGTCAATGGACGTATGGCACTCAACAAAAATGAACGTACAAACTACAAACCGGGTACTTAAAATCTCCAATAATCATGGATGGCATCAAAGCAACTAATTCAGATTAATCGCGCAATTTGCTGCTTTTTAATACAGATTCATCCTGTCATTTAATTGACTATTAAATATTTGCACTTTGTGATTTACGCATTACTCTGATGCACAATTTAACATAAAATGTAGGTGCAATACTCAAACACGTAATCGTCACCGAAAAGATTTTAAATTTTCTTGCTTAATCAACAACTTGACCGCCTCATCACAGCCGTTGCTAGACTCATTACCACTTAATTATATCGGAGAGGTCAAATTCACCTCTCCCGTGGTACCTACATCGGCTCGAAGCCAACCCTCGACTGCTCAAAACCCACGAAAATTTACCCGTCGAAACAAACAACCTCCTCTCAGTGGTCATCCGACAGCAAAAATTCAATACTAAACAAGCCGATTTACTACAATTGTTATATATTTGTTGCACATTCTATAGGATACTCTTCGCAGTTTTTTTTGTAAATGATGTTAGTTTCAAATATTTTTTGTTTAATTACAAAACAAGAAATTTTTTTATTTAAGAAATTATTAAGTTTTACTTATTGATCGATTTTCATTCACATGTATAGAATAAAAAAATTTACAAAATCAGCTTCCCGATTACATCACTTTTAAATTCTAGTTTCTCTCCACTATCAATATGCGTTCACAATCAACAACGCCCAACTGCAGTTTTCACCGATGTCGCACGTCGTAATATTAAGATACCACACGAATGTTATATTGTAATGTTACCTTTGGTCATATGTATAATATATTGCACTACAATGCAAGATGGTTAATTTTAATTCAACTACTTAATAAGTAATATAACGGTGAGACCACCTTGGGACATACTTTGGGAGCAGGCATATATAATGAAAGTTCACTCCGCTCAGCAAGACAATTTCAAGTAGGATTAGACATGCATTCAAGTGTGTTGCCGAATTTATACCAGACATGATAAAGCGTTTATGCTTGGAAAAGCTGGTTATTTCATGAGAGGCAGGTAGACACATACATGTAAATATATTAGCACAGGTACAAGGATATCCAATCAGCAAACACTGAAATCTGAATTCATCTAATGAAAACGGAAGTCGTCTGGATGGAATAACGTTGCTAAGGATGTCGATTATGACAGACGACATACTATTAAACTGTTTCTAAACTCAACATTGTACTTAGGGGACAAAATAAACGACAATGTTTACTGCAAGGTGTGCTTTTTTCTAATACGGTGCGCAGAAAGTTAGGGATATTGTAAAAATCACACAGGATAGTGGTGGATTAAATCTAATGATCTAAATTGCCTAAATATGAATTATTGTCTTACTGTAGATATTTTTTTCCTGAAACTTGTTGCAAACATTATAAGAAAGTGTTTTAGTACAGGCAATGAAGGCAAAATGTAGAATATGACTTAGCAAACTTTATACAGTTGATTTATTCATATCTTTGAGTTTTATGCATCCTCCCTATTTCTTCCGTAACAATAGATGCTTTTTCACTGCATGGATTCAATTTCACGTACTTTAATCTATATTTCATGAAAATCTCATTGAAGAATGTTAAGAAACAAATAAATTGTATATGTTTTACTGTATAATTGTGCATTTTCAGAACGTGTGTAAATATTGTCGACAAATTCAAAAAGAACTGCACGCATTTAATAAACTCTAAAGTCATTCGAAAGAATATATTTTATTGTACTTATAATCCAAAAATTAAGACTGCTATTACCATTAATTAATATATAGCGAATTGAGCAAAATTTGGAAGTGACTGATCGATGAAAAATATACCCTCTACTTTGATCGCAAGGCATATTTTTCCAACAAAAGTAATTGCAATAAAATGTTAATTGGATTATTAATATATCATTATATAAGAGTATATAAGCAAAATGAATTATCATTCTAACGACTCTAAATCTGTGGATCAATTGTACAAAGTTTACTAAGACATCTTCTAACAGTTTTTCTCTATGATAAAATATTTTATGAATTTTGTGATTAGTTCCACATTAAAGCTGAGGCTTTTCTCTATATTTCATGCTATTTTCATTTTTTAGGGGTTCTGAATAGTAAGAATTAGGTATCGATGAGTTCAGTCGTACGAAACTCCCAAAGAATTCTCATTTTTCGCGCATTTCGAAGTGGCTCAAAAGTATAAGTGGAAAACTCGATTTATCTTCTAAACGGCTTAAGTAAGACAAAAATTTGTAAGAACATTTTTTATAGAGAAAGAGACGAGCTACAACTTTAGTTGCAAACTTTTTTCTTTATTTTCATTATTTTGGCCGCTAGAGCAAAAAAACTGAATCTCAAAAAGTTTCTCCAAATTTTTTTGAATTTTCCCGGAACTTGGAAGTGCAAAGAATGCATAATCTCATTCTCCAGGTTATTACCTACTACCTACTAACTGGCTAATTTGCCTGTACTATTTTGGATTGAAAGCTTTTTTTATAAATAAAACAATTAGTAGGGAACCGAGGCATCTGAATTTCGCGAATTAATTTGGCATTGCTAAATCAGTGATATGTGGGGTTTTTGTTTTTTTTAATTTGAGATTTTTTTGGTGTTGTTTGTTTAACTTGTCATGTTTTTTTATTACTAAGTTTATTAATATGAAATTTAAAACACATAACATTCAAATACTTCTAATCACGTTGAAATGACGAAAGTTAAAAAAAATTAGATACTTAGTGCTCTATTAATAAAAGAAAAAAGAAAAACTGTAATTTGTAGCATAAAATGTAGTCGCTTATTAAATTTATTATTATTAAAGATAACTATGCACTGAAAATGACAAAGAAAACTAGATTTTTCCAAATCTTTTTGGTCAGTCTGTCAAGTTGCAAAACGTAAGAACATTTGAGAGGGATCATTTTGCACATACTTTAACGAATCTTTAGAAAAACATGGCCTCTCCGAAGCTAAATCATCAAGCCAAGTTTCAAGTTAAAATGTTTATAGTAATAATAATAAAAAATAATTGCAAAGTCGAGAATCGAATGGTCGAAGTGATCCCTAAATTTTCCCCAGTTCAAATACAAAACAAAAATAGTAATAATAATAATAAAAAATAATTGCAAAGTCGAGAATCGAATGGTCGAAGTGATCCCTAAATTTTCCCCAGTTCAAATACAAAACAAAAATCATTCAAGAACGTCTCCTTTCAATTATATAAATCTGGAAATTACCCTTCTTAATTTATATACAGTATGTATTTCATTTATAAAATTAACAAATAACAATAATAATTTTATTAAAATATCAGGAGGCCCAGTTAGAACCAGGGCATTTTCAGCGTCAATACTTTCTGTTATAAAAATTAACAAATTGCAAATAAAACGTAAAAACCATTGAAAAGTAGAAAAATGGCTGCCTAATAATAAATATCTGATTCTAATTATCGTTTAGCTCAATAATATTCATATACCGGGTGATTCAGTTTGGTATTCGCTCCTGTAACTATTTTACTTCAACAAAAAAGTAAGTACAACAAACTGAACAAACTATAAATATTTGTAAATCGCTTGTCAAGCTCTATCAACTGGCGCCCTTAAATCATCTTTGTGATCATATATGCGAGGGAGGGGTGGCGTTGTTGAGGAAAGAGAAATTTTAAATGTAGAAAATGAGAAAATGCAATTGATGGTTGGGAGCATATAAGTTTCGTTTAAATTAACGCCATTCTATGATATCATGTTTGCACAGGAATCTTGCAATAATAATCACACGGGTATACCCAGTTTTTGTAGATCCGGATTCTATTAGTTTAGGACCATAAAAAACACAGAGACAATACGATTTATGTGACAAAATAACTTATTAAAAAGATAGAGACATATATGTACTTATTACATGCAATATTGTATTTTGTTTTGAAGGTAGTTTTGTTGAAATTGCTATGGAGGTTTGGTTGGAATAATAAAGTTATATCTTGATGAATAATAAATGTCTTTCCTGTCCAAAACCAAAAATACTCTATCACCCCGATTTTCTCTTCAATCTCTTCTTGTATCTCCTTCTTTTATTTCTTTTACACTCCTTTTTTATATTTTATCAAATATAAGTCAACAGGTAAAAACACCTAAAACGTCCAAACCTGACACCTTCAAATTAATGACAGAATTGACCATTTTCGATGATTTTGACACTTAATGTGACCGTCTGGAGGGCACACAAACCTCATCCGATCACAGAGCAATGCATATGAAAACAACTAGAGATGAGTTGCTAGCAATTTAAACCTGTTTATAAAAAATAACAGCTTTTACCCATCTCTAGAAAACAAAACAATAGTTGTATGCCCTCCACGCCACCAGCATGACGTCAATCGAAAATGGTCTATTAAATGTCAACACTACATATAACCTATAAAATTAAGCTGACTGATTTGTAATGTCAAATATTAAAAACCTATAAAGATAAACTCCCTGTCAGAACTGACAAAGTGTAAATGTCACATTAAAATAAAATGACTTAAATTTAAAATATTCTACGGAAAATGGACTATTTATGGTAAGGTATTCCAAAACAAAGAGACGATTAATATGTAACAAACATGTACCTGAAAGAGAAGTAATAAATAAATAGAAGAAAGCAATTTAAAAGTAATGCAAATCGTTGTGAAAACAACGTTTATTAAATAAATATACATTAAACTTGACACTATCTTGCAGTGATATACGAAAATGTTAAGATATTTCCATTGTGATCACTACAGAAATTAATTGTTTTTAACTAAAAGTGTCGTAATATTTACCTGAAATATATGGATAATCAGAATGTAGTTATTATGTCACAGAAAGTATTAAACATTATATGTACTCCATTGTGTAGTGACGACAATATATTTTCCATAATATTATTTAGAAAATGAGTAAATGCAATTAATGGTTGGGAACATAAGTTTCGTTTAAATTAAAGCCATTCTATTCTGTGATATTATATTTGCACAGGAATTTTGTTATATGAATCACACGGGTATACTCAGTTTTTGTTCTATCGATTCATAAAATAACCCGAAGTTGAATGATTGATTCTCTTGTACAATTTCTAAAAGAATTAGTTTGAAACTGAACGAAGGCTCCAATAAACATTTAATTAAACGAACATGAAAATCAAAAAACATTTACGCGCGTGATACAGGTAATATTCTAGCACCAGATTAAGGCCGAAAATGTAAAAAAAAGTAAAAAATACATTCCGGGCGCGTGCTTCGAACCCGGATTTCTTGGATCAAATCAAATCAAATCAAATCAAAACAAATTTATTTTTAAATTACAGTGTACAAAAAATTTGTCTTTCCCAGACAATCGCCCCGGAGCCAGCCAGACATCCATAGCACTTCACACCACGGCAGTTGAATGACTTGACGGGACGAGGCCAGGTCAGACTTGGAAGAAATTAACATAAATGTTACCTCCTGTTTGCAGAATGTAAAATAAATAACAAATAACTTAGGAATATGTAAAAGAAAAAGTAAACTTAAGATAATTAGTATAAAATGTAAAAAACACGTGTATAAATAAAATCTCTAAGATATATATGACTGATTTATACGGGAAAATTGCTGACTAAAAAACCCGTTCTAAGTAATTATAACTTAAAAAACGAAAATAAATTATAAAGTTTATTCTCATTATTATTATTATTTCCGAAAACATCACAGAAAATGATAATAATTTATAATTTTAACACGTTAGTCGCATAGAAATGAGCGAAGAGCAATTATAGAATCGAAAATATCTGCCAAAAAGTTGAAAAATAAATAAAAAAAGTAGCCCCGTGCTAATGTAAACTGTTCACAAACCCTGTATGTGATGAAATCATCGATTTTCTATTATTTATTTGACGCCATCACTGCCAGAATTTAAAATAGGCCTCAAGTTTGACCTAGCTCATTTATTTTGGAAGCAGGACGAAAATAAAAGAAACCGCTTTTAGATCCTTTAGTTATCTACGATTGGGGTCGTAGTTTTTCGTCCTAGGAGTCGCCATTTAGAAGTTATCAGGGTTTAAAGCGAAATACGACCCATTTACAACGCCACATATGTCGGTCGATATCTCCGAAACGAAGAACCGTATAAAAATCCCGATGGAACCGAACGATACCCGACGAAACGAACTCGTCCTTAGAGATTTATTATTGTTGAGCTAGCTCCAACCGTTTTCGAGATATAGGTGAAAAACGGCAAAAATAAAAAGCGCTTTCCGAAGCCGAAAAATGTGCGGAAACGTGCAATCTTTGAACGTTCATATCTTTCGAGATATACCTTCGGCAGGACTGTACGGCGTTGCGACGGAAAGAGGAAAGATTCTAGTTAGTCGGCATCGCGAGTCGCGCGGCGCAAATCGAAAATTCGGCGCCACAGGAGCGAACGAAAATTTACATTTTTTGACATTTTCCGCAAATTTATCGGTACTCTCCTACATTTCATCCCCTCAACTGGTTTTTCGGAAAAAAGAGATAAACGCATTAAATCGTCCAGCTCGGTAGCGCAATACTAAAGGTGTTTGGCTTGCCTCTAACCAAAACTTCTTTCTATCACATACTTTTCACCACCATATTTTTATTCTGTACCTATCCTCTTTCTCTTTCTTATTGTCTGTCACCTGTTTGTATTTTTGTAAATTTTTATTTTGTCCTTTTATTTTAAAATTCCCTTTTGTCCAAGAAACTTTATAAAAATTCAAACTACTTTTAAAACTCAATTTTCCTTTCTACTAATCACAACTTTCCAACGGCGAATAGACTGTTGGGGCACAATTGCCTCGAACGGGTCTTTTCCATTGAGTTTATTCCCGTCTCAGCAACCAAAATTAAATCAGTGTTTTTATCCAAATTTTTCAGTGTTTTCTTAGTTTCAGTGTTCTTAAATTTAAGTTTTAAACATGTATTATTTTAATGACGATTTTAAGCTGCCACAGGCGGCAGGAGTTTTGTCTATTTTAATTAATTTTATTGAGCCGAACCGGTCGCGATCCGCCCAACCGCACTGACATCACGGCGCTGTGCGACGTGGTTGTACGGTTGACTTCGGATCACGATCCGGGGAGGCAATGTTTTATACGATTTTAATATTGAATAAATTTGTTATGTATGTATGTATGGCTTGCTGCCTGTTTTTGCAATTGGTACATTAGGCAGCTCGACAACATGATTTTATTTGTACAGTGTGTTTTGTATTTATATTTTTATATTTTTATTTTATACACTATATTCCTAAAGAGCAACTCAACTGGCCTGAATTATGTAAACTTAAAAAATAAAAAAATTGTTAAATTGGAAATTGGAAATTGTTTGGCTTGCGACCACGGAGTCCCGGGTTCGAATCCTGGTCAGGGTATGGATGTTTAATGGCGTTTTTTCATGTGTTGCCGAGACAGTAGCAGTGAGCTAGACCGTTGTTGAATGGTACAACATGTCTAGTCGCTGTTATCTCTCCTGAGTTCGAGTCTCAGCTGGGGTAGATGGCAATATCGCAAAGAATGGTTGTTGTGTTGATGTCTATGTGTACGTGTCCTGATTGAGTGGTAGAGCAGCAATAGCTGAACTCCGCCAGGACGTTAATATAAATAAGGCATTAAAATTTTCTACTTTCACCTGGAGATTTACGCTGTACGGTCATTGTAGATCTTCTCCTCGCCTTCGAGACATAGAACGAGTCTCCAATCGCCGTATCTATACAGTTCTTACGTTTGAAAAATTGACTTGCGGCCGTGCTAATCGGTGACTATTTTAAAGTGGTTTCCCGAGTTCGAATCCCGTCCGGGGATACTTTTGGGGGCCAGCAGGAGCGAAGGGGAATCGTCATTTTTTGACAATTGCTGACAATTCGAAATACGAAATTTTCGTCCATCAATTTTTTTCTTTAATTTTTTACTCATTTATGCACCGCTAAGAGTTTGGTAGAATTGCACCTTCATTATAGATACTATCTAAACTCTCTTTGGAAAAAAATGTAGCTTTATAGAAATGATTTCACGAAAAGTGTCGCTGCCTCCCGGGCTACTATGACAACGAGAATTTAATTACGATCCGACCCGTACCGGCCCGGACCGGCAAAAGGCGGCGCTTCTTCACATCTCAATTGAAAAAAATGTCGTTGTGGGACGCGCTTTCCGACTACCCCTGTCGCGGGAATAAAGGACTATGCTTAACATTTACTATGTTCTGTGCCAAAACGGCACAAAACGTAATTTTATCTCAACCAAAACCTTATCAGATCTTTTGGAGCACTAAAGAAGCCCCCATGCAAAGTTTCATCCAAGTCCGTGTATTTTTTTAAAACCACTTTTTTGGGTTCCTGAGACCTCAAAACGTAAAGATTTGATGTTATCTCAATTTTTTTGGACCGATTTTAGTAACCTCTACAAAATAATTTTTTTTGGGGAGGTCAAAAAGAATTCCTAAGTCAACTCAGGGCCGGTTTATCAATGCAGGGTTAGGTTAGTTTGGCCCAAGGTTAAACGTTAACTCCGGGTCGAGGCTAAAAGCAACCTTGGGTTAAAGTCAGTTAATTTGACTCGAACTTCAAAGTGGAGGTTATGCGTGTTAGCCCCGAATTAACCTAAAAGTTGCATGTTGTCAATACTTATAAAACAGTTATTTTTTGCTAAAATTATCAATAATGGAAGCCTTTGACCAAATTAGCGACGATGATGATGCTGATATTTCAGAATTTTTACATTATGAAAGACGGCCCTACATACTTAGAGAACGAAATAATCACTTCGACGATTACAACAAAGTGGATCTTTTCACCAGATTTAGGCTAAAAAAGTCTACATCAATACATATCTAGGAGCAAATTGAGCCATTGATAGAGTTTCCAACCGATAGGTAAGAAAAGCTTTCTAATCTAGTTAGAAGCCATAAATTAAAATCTATGTTATTGTGTTGTAGAAATCATTCAGTAACACCTATAAATCAGCTTTTAACGTTAAGATATTACGCAACTGGTAATTTTTTATTAACTGCTGGAGATGTATAAATGTTAGCAAATATACTGCAAAACATTGTGAAAAGAGTCACTTATGCTTTGGCATCGTTGGCACCCCAATATATCAAAATGCCAACCAATGATCAGGAGTTCCTGGAAACTCAGATGGCTTTTCATGAAATTGCCAGAATGCCAAGGGTTGCTGGATTGTACTTACATAAAGATCCAATCTCCTGGTAACTGGATACTACCTATAAACTTTAAAGCTCATTTTTGAAAAACAATAATGAGTAGTAATGAATAGGTGTTTATTTTTTTAGGTGGTGATATGACAGAGACTTTCAGGAATAGAAAAGGCTACTTCTTTTTTATAAATGTACAAACATTTATTTCAGTTATTACAAATTATTGCTTGTGGTTGTCACTTTTCTATTTGACAGCCGACAGATGACATTACTGATATTTCGACCAATTGCAATCAACCTTACAGCTGGCAACTCTGCAGTGAGTGCTACCAATGCCTGGTAGTCAAGAGTTTCCTAACCCACACCTTAAAATGAAGTGGATAAACGGATGAGGGTTTAACACTTACTTTAACCTGAGGTTTACATTATCTCGGGGTCAGTCAATTCGCTAATTTGACACTACATTGATAAACCGTCCCTCAGTAAAGCAAATACCAAAGGTCAGACATAACTACAATCTATGATCCCACTACGTGCCATTGCTCTAACTAATTATCATTCAGCGTAATCAAATTTCACCACACAAGAAATTTTATTGAAATATATCTTATCGTTCTACTACGTCTTCATCATCATCGTCTTCGATTTCTTCATTTAATTCTTCGCCCAAGATATATTTGCGGTAAGCTCTATCCATCTGTTCCAGAAGAATGAACGAGAGAATTGTGTAGGGTACGAGACGCAAGTAGTACGGCAGAAACCCTTTCCATAACGTAAAAACGCCTTCTTTTTTAACAATTTTGTGCATAGCGTCTAAAGGTCCGTTATACTCTGGTATCCCTTGAATCGTCTGCATTACTTGTAATTTGGTTTTAATCATATCAAGAGGAAGAGAAGCGGAAGAGGAGAAAAACTCAGTCACCATTGATGAAAATAAATGAAGTAAAAATCCTTCAAGCTTATAATTTTCTAAGTACCCCTTGGTTGGGGAATAAATAGCCAACTGCGAAGCATTTATTATCATCGAGCGGCCCATTGTGGGTACTCCACCTCTCCATAAAGTTCGAATTCCCTCTTCTCTGTATATTCTGCTGAATGCGTTGAACACGTGTTTATAGTTTCGTCGTTTATTTTCCGGAAATATACCATCTGCTGTCATGCGGATAAAAGCCACTTCAGCAGGAGTAGCAGCGAACGTTGCGCATATTTCAGAAACCATACCAAGAGCTGCTTTTGTTACAAAACTAAGTTGCTTGCCATTTTCTGATTGCATTTCGTTAATGAGGCATGTATATACTCCCAATCTCGTTGTTGTATGCAAGAGTTGTTTTACAATACCTGCAGAAAATCCTCGGAATGGGGCGAAGACTCCTTCATTTTCAACGATATCTCGTAAGGTGTTATAAGATGTAATCGTAGAATCACGCGTCTGCATTCTAATTCTAATTAGATCTAATGGTTGCATCAATGGCGTGGTGAAAACCATAGCCGAACCGTCGACGACAGCTTGAACCTTTGGCGGAACATCTTCCTTTTCGCCAATACAACCGCAAGGCATAATTTACATACAATTTATTTCCTAAAAGAACTGTTGTCAGTGTTGTTGTCATAATTTCAGCAATATATTTAGGTTACGTTAAGTGAACCGGTGGACTAGTCGAAATCGGTTAGGGGGAGGGAAAGTAGCTAAGTAGTCTCGATCGACCATCTGATTAGGAGAAACCGTCAGGTTCTGAAATGCGACTGTGACAGTCAGACACGTTTAGGGCCGGTACTTTCATCTATAGATAGCGACATTTATTCTTTAGAATAAGTTTTATCTAGAAGATAAGCAAATAATAGGCATTTTCACCTACAAATAGTGATATCAGTCAGATAAATAAGCTTATTCCTAGGATAAACTAATCGGCGCCCAAATCGACGAATAAGATTTTTATCTACCGGATAAATGAAGCCACGCCTACGCGCTTGCGCTCTGATTGGCAGTGCTATTCTATTTTCTAACCTAAGTTTTGAAAAGTTATTTGCTTTGTGTTTAACAATATTTTAGATAAGGTTTGGCCAGTGGTGAATTTTTGTAACTGGGTGATTTTACGGACTTTCACAAGCCACGGCGGGAAGAATAATAAAAAAAATCTAATAACTGCTATTTATGTATTTCCTCACTTTGTCCAAAAACATATCACATGAAACACAGTTTTATTTTATATATACCATTTAAAAATATGCAGACACAAAATCACACAATAAAAGCCATTGTAAACACTATACTCACAATGATAAACAACCAAAATGACTGAAATGTCATTAACAGGTAAGCAATAATAGTAGGGGATTATTTCTACTTTATTTGAAGTATATAGCTTCTGCATACATTTCTCTTGTTTTACCACATCTTAAGTTGGCAACACTTACTTTGGGAAGTGTCTAAAATCTTATCCATCGAATTGTTAACCGAAGGTGTGACTTGAATGAAAGTACAGATATAAGATATCCAGTAGATAGCAAATTCTGGTTATCTTATACTTCGGATAGTTATCCGGCGGATAAAGCATATTTATACTTAAGTGAAAGTACCGGCCTTTAGTGGTCATAATATCTGTCACACGTCAAACAATCGTACTTTCGTATACAAAATGCAAAAAGTAGAAATTGTTCATAACAGAAAGCTGAAATTGAATATCTCTCTTTCAAACTACGCAATAGATCCTGCAAACCTTGCCCATTATTTTACAAAATATTAGTTATAACCTAAAATGTACTGATTGCTCATATCATTTTTCTCCACAAATAACAGGCAAGGAATATAAATCAAACAAACATGTGAGTATATGTATTTTTTTCTTTTTAACCGGTGCTCGGAGAATCTACAAAATATCATAATTAACCAGTATGTTACTGGTAAATAACTTCTATGCCCGTGAATTTTACGTCAAGAGATCAGTTAGAGGTTGCTTTTTTAAACAAATAACACAAATGGGTATAATAACTTGAAATTAAATATTTCGCCGACGTTTCGGCAATCTGATCTGTTTCCCTTTTCAAGGCTTTTTAATTTTTTTTTCTTTTTTCTTTTGCTGTGTATAATTAATACACAGCTCTAAGAATGTTTGTTATATTCAATATCCATAGATACTTATATACTATTTACATAGAACTGTTGATATAGTTAGCAGTTTTTAAATTTTTATACAATGTTAAGTTTGTGAAGTTCTTCTTTTAACATTGGCAACCAGGTTGTACAGACATCTACGGAACAATTCGTCACACATTTATCCTCATTTAATAATATAATCGCCGATTCTTTAATTTTCCTTTTTTTCCTATACGCCTCTTTTGTTAAAATTTTTGCCGAGTCCCAGTTTTTATTCTATGTCCGTTCTCCCAAGCATGTTCACAGATCTTGGACCTCCGAATTTCATTTTTTCTGATGTAATTTTTATGTTCGCCCAATCTTACACTAAACGGTCTGGATGACCCACACACGTAATGGTTCCTCGGTTTCAATAAAAAAAATTCACAGATTTCGCAATCGTTGCAACCATCGGGACATTGGAAATGATAACACCATACATAAAACATAAACTTTTTCAAACAGCACGGTCCACTACACCGCTGTATTTCGACCTTAAGTGAAAACTGGTAACTTGGCCCCCTGTGATATGTGCAACCCACATTACATTTGCGTATATCAGCCGTTGCATATACGACAGTCTCACTCGACCGCGACACCGCTGTCTTTTGACCTTGAACAAAAACTGGTCACTCTATCCTCATATACGAACATAAACATATCCAATGTTAAAATAGCATTTATCGTATTCCGTGTGAGTGCAACAAACATTACGTGGGTGAGTCATCCACGCCGTTTAGTGTAAGATTGGGCGAACATAAAAATTATATCAGAAAAAATGCAATTCAAAGGTCCAAGATCTGCGAACATGCTTGGGAGAACGGCCATAGAATAAACTGGGACTCGGCAAAAATTTTAACAAAAGAGGCGGATAGCAAAAAAAGAGAAAAATTAAAGAATCAGCGATAATATTACTGAACTAGGATAAATGCGTATCGAATTGCTCCGTAGATGTCTGTACAACCTGGTTGCCAATATTAGAAGAAGAACTTCACAAACTTAACATTGTATAAAATTAAAAAAAAAAACTCTTAACTATAACAACAGTTCTATGTAAATAGTAAGTAGATATCTATGGATATTGAATATAACAAACATTCTTAGAGCTGTGTATTTATCATACACAGCAAAAAATATTTTTCAAAAAAAGCCTTGAAAAAGGAAACAGATTAGATTTCCGAAACGTCGGCGAAATATTTAATTTCAGGTTTTTATACTTATTTGTGTTATTTTTTTAAAAGAACCAACCTCTAACTGATCCTTTCACGTAAAAGTCACAGGCATAGAGGTTATTTACCAGTAACATACTGGTTAATTGTGATATTTTGTAGATTCCCCGAGCACTGGTTAAAAAGAATAAAATACATGTGGCAGGAAGTTCCAAATAATTAGAAAAATATTAAGATAATGCCACAAATAACATTTAGACAATATATGTGTCTAGTTGTCTTCGTTTGTTTGGTGCACATAAAAACGGTCATAAAAACCAGCCATCAAAATATCAAAGACTGCGCCCTTACCTGCTGACAAGGTACTACAGAGCCGTACTTCAATAATATTAACGATTTAAAAATCGCGATATTGTTAATAATGTTTATATGTAATTACAGTACAACACTAGGAATGTTTTAAAAATATGTAGTAATTATTTTTACTTAAAAAAATAGACTATATTATACTACACATATAAGTGCTACAATTATTCCACATAAAACAATAAAGTGATTCAGTAGATAAGTATTTACTGTTTAGTTGTAGAATACATTTGATATTTCGTCAACTTAACATTAGGGGAAAGTGGGGGATACCAGGTGACGTCATCTCATAATAGTATACAGAACTGTAGCTGTTTGTTTCGAGTTCATCGCTGCATGCATTTCAAAACGAACGTCAGCTTAGGGCCGGTTTTTCAATGTCCAGTTAAATAGCCTAACTGTCAGATAAAATTTATCTGGCAGATAAACTGTTTTTCAATATGCAGGTAAAATTTACCGGAGTGTTAAACTCACTATCTGAAAGTAAATTTAGCAGAGAGTTTAAAGTGCCAGTTAAGGATTTATTCTACTGTTAGTGGATTTGCACATGCGCATTTGGTTCGATTTCTGACAATTCTAAAACATTCTAACCTAAAAACCAATGTGATTGACTGATATGTTCGTTTTTAATTTGTGATTTATATTAAATATATTATTTTCAATAATGAATAATAATAATAATATTCTGAATATGAGTGATGATGATGATATTATACAATTTATAAAGTATGAAAGGATACCCTATACCATAAGGAAACGAGAAAATAATTTTGAGAATTATGATGATAAAGATTTTTTAATAAGATTTCGACTGCGTAAAGAAACTGTTTTACATATCGTTGAGATGATAGAGGAAGTTCCAGGAATAATTCTGTTTCTCCAATCACTTAAAGTGTAGTTAGCACCTTTTTTCCTTTTTGCACTCTCTATTGCAATTATTGCTGATATACAAACGCACAAAATTAAGAACAGAACATCAATCAACACGCTAGACAACGCAATGAATTTTGAGGTTAAATTAGATAAACTGTCACTAAAACACGTGCGCAATTTGAATTAAACCAATTGAAAGAAACTTCAGGTAGAATCAGTAGTGCCAACATAGCTAAGAAATAATTCAACTCATGAATACGTAGCTGGCAGTTAAATTACTGTTGATAAACACTACCATAGATATAACTGCCAGCTAAGCGTAACTAGGAGCTACCTATCTGGCACTTTTAACTGGACATTGAAAAACCGGCCCGTAGTGTAGTAATCACATTTCCATGTAAATTTCCAAGAGTTTTATAGGTAAGTTAATTTATTTGTCGACTAATAGTTAAGCTATGTAGGGTACATAGGAATGCCGTGCAGTAACGAGGGGGGAATATCGCGCTGCACAGCATTCAGAAATACTCACATCCACTCCCTAGTATATTATAGCTTTAAGAGGTTCCAGAGAAAAAAAAAGTTAATCAAGCTCAAGTAAAAATAAATCAGAGAAAGACATAAGGTGATGTCTTATTGAAGAGAGGCTCGCCTAAGAACAAAAGACAAACATCTAGTACAAAATACTCTTCAAAATGTAGGAAAAAAAAACAGGTTGGGTACAGGTTGGGATGCTGAAAGCTTAGATGAAAAGTCTTGTGTGGTGATAACGAACTTGATGACATAGATCCTACAAACGTCGATATCTGCTCGGTTTCTAGTGAATTTGGAAAAGACAATGAGATATGGTATCGTTGTGTTTCTTGTTCTCGTTGGGCCCATTCTGAATGTTGTGGATGGGATTCTTCTGAAAACTACACCTGTGACTTTTGCCTCAAGAAATTATAGATAAATACTGTTCACTAATACCAAAAACTAGTTAATTTTTGAAGATTTGTCGTTTTAATTAGATAACCAATCTTTTTTATTAGAAAGTTCTTATTCTTGATTTAACATTTTCTTTTATACATTTACTAAAATGTCTCTTTATATCGTTTGTATTCTTTTAAAATATTGGTGTCATGTTTGTTCTATTTTAGCCTTCTTACAAGAAAGCTTTCTGTGTTTTTAAAATAAAAAATTGTTGTTAATTAACTTTAGCTTTTAACATTGGAAACGTTTATGTTCGTATATGGGGTAGAGTTACCAGTTTTTGTTCAAGGTCAAAATATAGCGGTGTCGCGGTCGAGTGAGACTGTCGTATATGCAACGGCTGACATACGCAAATGTAATGTGGGTTGCATATATTACAGTGGGTCAAGTTAACAGTTTTCATTTAAGGTGGAAATACAGCGGTGTAGTGGATCGTGCTGTTTCCGGACGAGGCGAAGCCGGAAAAAGTTGAAAAAGTTTATGTTTTGTGTATGGTGTTATCATTTCCAATTATATGTCTGTTTATATTCATTGTATTCTTATTATTTGCTTGCGTGCCATTACCGACATACTGCGCGGCATTACCCGCAGTAAAGGGAATGTCGCGCAAATGCACTTTTCCAGAAAAGTCTAGTTTAAGAGGGAACTGTTTTATTGAGTGAAAGGAGAGCAAACATACGCCTGATGAATTATAAAACATACCAGAGGTATACTGCTTGCAACAACATTTTTATAAAGCTGTTCCCTTAGGTGCGTGGTACTCCCCCACTTTTCCCTAAACATGCGTAATTTATACCTTCATTACCTGTTAAAAGCCCTGTTCCATCGTTACCCCATTGACCCACCAGAATAGCCCCTTTGTGTGCCTCCACAGATCTCTCGATTCTTCCAGCTCTGTTCAGGATGTGATATTTACCATCAACAGAAGTTATGAGGATTAAATCGCCGTGTTTTCCCAGAGTGCCGCTAACTCGTGGCAAGAATTGCAGGTCAGTAGGGAACAGGTCTTTGTTCAGTTGGGTTACTTTCGTTGACTGATGGGTGGAGACAGACCAGGATAATATTTGATTATCATCACTGCAAAATGCAATTATCTATAAGTTAATTTTTATAACCAGTTTCTATTAACTAAGAACAAAGAGAATCAATGGAATGCCGACAAATTGATTTGCAGAGAACTATTTATGTTTATATACTTAGTAATCTTTGCTTATCAGTAATAGTGCAGTAAAAAGAGACAAAAAAAAAAGAAGAGGGAAGTATAGTCTGTACACACCAAGATTATGATTTTATCCTGTTTGGTGTATATTCCTAAGTTTTGGCCTCGAAAACCTTGTGCTACTTTTTTATAAACAATTAAAGTTTTTTTATCGCGTTTTTCGATCTTAAGATATGAATAACTTCTGTTCTATAAGTCAGATCGGGGCAAACTGAAAACCAGTTTCTTCGCAATAAAACTTCCAATAGATCCTCATTGGTTTCAAGTTTCTGAAGTACGTACATAACTTACAAATCTGAAAAAACGAGAAAATAACAGTATTTTTTTCATTTTAGTGCCTAAGACAGTGAACTAGACCAATTTGCATAAAATTTTCAGAAAATATACTTTTTGATTTAATAAAAAGACCCTGAAAAGTTGGTGTCAATATATTGAATCCATTGGCCAAAATTGCATTTGTTATCTAAAATTTGAAATGCTCGCCATTTTGTGCCAGTCCAAAATGATTTTTTTTTCAAAATATGGATTTCGACGCCAGCTTTCGAATGCAATTAAAAAGATTTTTTTTAATGTAAATTTGGTTACTTTTTTTTACATTTTTTTGTAACTCAAATAAAAATAATTGCATTTTTTCGGGCATTTCGAAAAAAGTTTTTAATTTTTTTTTTTATCAGATCTGGTAGAGAATTTTGGCTCCTTTAATTTAAAAAAAAGAAAATTCATTTTTGTTAACGTGAACTCGAGATATTTAACTTTCTGCGTTTTGTTATTGAACAAATTAGTTGCAAAATACTAGTTTTTATCAAATATCTCTTAAAATATTTTTTTCTTAAAAAAGCTAATTACGCCATTTGAAAGTACGAGAAATTTCACATAGAAAATGTATATGAAATTTTTTGTACGATCAGAAATGTAGGCTCCCGATTTTTTTTGGTCAATGCGACACGTAAGTACGGTGCGCGAAGCGCCTGCGGCCTTGGGCGCGCAACACTAAAATTGTAACTTGAACTAATGAGCTCAACAAAGAAATTTTGAAATTTGCTTTGAAATTAAGCTCAAGAAAGCTTAAACGAAAGAAGAAACATGTGGCTATCGGATTATTATTTGGATTATTTTTTAATATAAAAATGATTGTTTGTAGGAATAGTATACATACATGAAGTCGGAACATAAAGATTTTCCGATGTCCTCATTTTGTTCATCTCTCTCTACTCTTTTTGTGTTACGTTTTGTTTTAGTATTTCATATTATAAATTGCTCTTTCGTGACTGGCTGTATGGTCTATGACCCAAAGCCATAAAAAAAAGATTTTCCGATGAAATCTGTAAAAGCTCTACCATTTCTGCAATATTTAAGATATAAATCTAGAACTTTCACAAATCACTCTTGAAGTAATGTATAAAAAGATTCGACGAGTGAAAAAAATCTCAAAAATTCATTTCTGAAGATGTACACTTCCAAAATTTCAAAATTTCGAGAAAGTAATAAAATTTGATATGTATAACTACTAACTTTAACCACCTATTACTCTGGTTTAAATCGCGTTGATAGATTTCTGAATGTATCATCGGAATACAAGACTTTTTTTATTTGCAACTTTTCTGTAAAGTGAGTTTTCAGCGAGGTTTTCCGGAAAAACATGAAAAACTTTAAAATTGTAGCGCTTTAAAAACATGTTATTTAAAAATTTGAAAAAATTCAGATGTATGCATTGAGGCCCCCTAAACATATTTTGTCTCTAGGAAATTTTTTGTAACTTGCTAATTTTCCGAGTTACAGGCAGTTTTTCACAATTAATGATGTACTATATTTTTTGCCAATTTTCTATTAAAAAATACATAAAAATTCAAAAATTGAGCGTATAGAAAAATGAAACCTAATATAGTTACACCATTTTGAAGGTTCAATATAATTTTTAAATTGAATATGTGCAAAAAATGTTGTACATCACTCATCGTGAAAAACTGCATGTAAGTCGGAAAATTAGCAAGTTACATAAATATTCCTAGGGACAAAAAATATTTAGAGTGCCTCAATGCATACGCCTGAATTTTAAAATTTTTTTAAATTTTTAAAGTCCTACAATTTTAAAGAAAGGGGTAATGTTCCATGTTTTTTAGGAAAAACTCGGTGAAAATGAACTTTACAGAGAAGTTGAAAATAAAAACAAGTTTTGTATTTCGACAATCACCTGAATTTTTTCAGATTTTTTTTTCAACTTTTACATTTCCCTTCCCCCCACTTTTAGCAATTTTCGAATGGCCATATCTCGAAAATATTCATCAGAGTAAAAACATGTTACATTGATCCAAAAAGGCAAACATATTGTTTCTTTCATTTTTGACCTAATTCAACAAGTTACCGAACCTGTGTTTTCTACCCCTTCCGATCATTTTCTACTCTAATCCTTTCTTGAACTTTTTATTAACGTCATTACAAACACA
Source organism: Stenurella melanura (assembly GCA_963583905.1). Classification (NCBI taxonomy): domain Eukaryota; kingdom Metazoa; phylum Arthropoda; class Insecta; order Coleoptera; family Cerambycidae; genus Stenurella; species Stenurella melanura. The sequence continues at coordinate 21,326,764 of OY757311.1, read as the reverse complement.
TTGCACAAGATTTCATCAATATCTATTCGCTAGCATTCAAGTTAGAGATTTTAGTCATTTTAGCGCTCAGTTGACTGGACTAATACGGTTTCATTTTGATAAGATTTTTCCACAGCCTACCATATTTAAAATAAAAACTGAATCGATTTTATATTTATAGTTTTACAGTAGACTAATAGACCAAGCAAATGGGTAGGTTAAATCGCAAAATGTGTCCGGAGGGAGATCTCTACGGGAAAAGTTGTATTGGGCTGAGATGTAAAAAAAAGCCTAATATACTACTAGCCCCACCCTTTCCTTAAGGGCAGAAAAAGGATGAAATAGTTTACTTTTGCGTATAAATCGAGAACGATGGGAGATATGGAAAAAGGTTTCAGATAAAAATTGTAGAGCTTAAAATTCTGCTTAAAAAATGTCATATGCATTTACACCGTATAAAAGTTATGAACATCTGAATTTTTAAATTCACGATTAATCAGAGTTAAACGTAGCGAAAAATATTTTTTTAAGCAACACTGTCTTCTTCGTGAAATTTCCTTACAAAAAGTCCTTTGCAGTTTTTTTATCTCACATACCAACGTTGATATCTAAATAAAATTACTATAATTCCTACAATTTTTATTTCACTCAACGCCACTGCTATATAGTCTAAGAGCTACTGGCCTCGGCAACCCATTGTCAGAATGCTGGAAATATGTTAAAATGTTAGGTTAGATCTCCCCCGATATTTATTTATTGACTTCTACAAACTTCTGACTTACAGACCTCAAATAGAGTAGCGGCAACAGAAATACTTTACACACTAGAGGTCAAGAGTTTAAATCCTGTGTAGCAACAAAAATATTTTTTGCTTTTTTTTTAATTTTTCGAACCAAATCTCTTGCTCGAATATTATATTACCTATATTTCACGTCTATAAGTGTTTCTTTGCCATAAAATTTTATATGAGTGACAGAAAGTGTATTCGATTAATTAAGTATTTTTGAAATCTACAATTATACATTGAAAAAGGTAAGAATAGTTCATACATTATTTTCATTTTACGTTTACTCACACTGAAAAAAAATTAAATATGTTATAAAATAAATTCAATATCTTAAACAATCAAAAATGAAACCAGGATTTTTCAAAAACTCGACATATTGACATATTATACCTAGCAGTCAATGAGGCTGAAAATATGCATTACTTAATAATTCCGGGAAGCGGTAACTTTTCATAAAAAGTTACCAACAATAGTCCTTGAGTGTCATTTGTTATTGAACAAAATAGTTGCCAAATACCAGTTTTTGTCAAATATCTATTAAAATATTTTTTTCTTAAAAAAACTAATAGCGCTGTTCGAAGTACGGGAAATTTTACATCAAAAATGTATATGAAGTTATTTTTTACAATGAAAAATGTAGGCTTCAGATCGCACGAAAATGGAACGTGGCGATGCGTAAGGCGCGCGAAGCGAACGCTGTCTCAGGCGCGCTACACCAAATTTGTTGTAACTTTGGAACTAATTGAGCTCAACAAGATCTACATAAAAAAAGAACATATTATACTTACAATTAAAAAAAAGAATGTATGTAGAAATAGTACGTATATGAAATCGGAACATAAAGAGATTTCCGATGAAATCTTTACTTAGAAACTATACCATTTCTACACTGTTTAAGATAAGAAAGAACCTGGAACTATCTCATATTACTCTTGAAGTAATGTATAAAAAGATCCGGTGAGTGAAAAAAATCCCAAAAATTTATTTTTGAAGATGTACACTTCCAAAATTTCAAAATTTTGAGAAAATGATAAAATTTGATATGTATAACTAACTTTAACCATCTATTACTCTGGTTTCAATTACGTTATTGGATTTCTGTAGGCGATTTTTAAAGCTTGTACTGTGTACTTTACGATACTTCAAAGAAATTTACCTTAGAAATTAGATTAACCCTTTTAATTTTAAGAGAAAAAAAGGTATTTTGTGAAAATGGGGATGTTGTCGAGGCCAGTAGCTCTTAGACTATATTCCAGTGGCGTCGAGTGAACTAAAAATTGTAGGAATTATGGTAATTTCATTTAGATATCAACGTTGGTATGTGAGATAAAAAAAACGGTAAAGGACTTTTTGTAAGGAAATTTCACGAAGAAGACAGTGTTGCTTAAAAAAATATTTTTCGCTACGTTTAACCTTGAATAATCGTCAATTTAAAAATTCAGATGTTCCTAACTTTTATATAAACAAGTTGACAAAGATACTTTATCTCTGTAAAGATAGTTGAGGATTTCTCTAAGGAGATTAAAAAAAGAAATAATGAAAAATATCAACTTTTCGATTTTTTACGATTTTTTTTAACAATCCATTCAGCCCCTAAGCGTTATACAGGTTTTACAAACAAACCATCAGAAATACGGTATAAACGCATATGGCCTTTTTTAAGCAAAATTTTAAGCTCTACAATTTTTATCTGAAACCTTTTTCCATGTCTCCCATTGATCTCGATTTATACGCAAAAATGAACTATTTCATCCCTTTTCTGCCCTTAAGGAAAGGGTGGGGCTAGTAGTATATTAGGCTTTTTTTTACATCTCAGCTCAATACAACTTTTCTCGTAGAGATCTCCCACCGGACACATTTTGCGATTTAACCTACCCATTTGCTTGGCCTATAAAGGCAATGTTATTCGTTATTTGACATATTTGACACTCTAATTTACTTCTCTAGCTATTATTTATATTATGTACTGCATATATTTAATTTTTAACTCACCCTGCGGAATATACCTCCTCGGTGCTGCTCCATCCAACACAGGTAACAGGGGCATTATGCGATGGCTTTTGTGCAACCGATATTTTAAATCTCATATCACCAAATTCTTCCGATTATACAAGAATTATACTTTTATTATAACGATATCAGTGTTTTCAACGAGGCAACTATGCGATACGTATTTGTTTTGTTTGTATTCGGGTTGCTATGGAGGTAATATCCTTTTATTGCATCTAAACAAAGGGAACTCTGACAAGATACAATTTTTTGTGTATAACGAGTTATCGACGTATATTTGATGAAATGTGGCAGTCTGCGTTGGTGGGAAAATATTACTTTTTTTCGTACAAAATGTAGCCATGAAAAGAATCTATTACTAAGTACTGTTTTCATTAGTGATGGTTAAATAATAAAATGTAACGGTTGGTATAGTCTTTCCAATATCAATTGGAACAGCAGAAAAATATCCAACACATAAAGAGGTTTGCAACAATATTTATCAACTTGTGGAATAAATTAATAATAATAATACTGCAGTATGTATAAAAGTATAATGATATTACTTTTAATAATAATCGCAGGTCAACATTTAGTTTGAAAAAATACACCGGCCCCCATCTAGGTAACCAGGGGTTTTTGGGGTAGCTGATTCCAATGCCGAGGTCGGTAAAGCTCTATAACGTCAGATTCAAGATCATTTGAAGGTCAAACTAAGAGAATGTGGTTGAAAAAATCTGAAAAAATTCATACATAAGTTTTTGGGGTCGCTGAGTCCGCTATCGAAGTCGGTTAAACTCGACGTCAGGTTCAAGGTCATTTGAAGGTCAAACTAAAAAGAGGCGGCTGAGAAATCTGAACAAATTTACACTGAAGCCGAATCCGGTGTTCGCTTACCCTTAATAGCCATCTAGAGGTCGTTTCAAGGTCATTTGAAGGTCATTTCAAGGAATTTGGGGTGTTGAGTCCGAATATTGTGTTCTTTTACCCTCAAAAGGCATCCAGGGTTCGTTACAAGGTCATTCTGAGGTCATTTCAAGGTGTTTGGGGTGGAGTCCGAATCCGGTGTTCTCCTACCCTTAAAAAGCATCCAGCCGTCATTTCAAGATCATTCTGAGGGCATTTCAAGTTGGCACTTGTCCGCCAGCTTTAGCTGCACATGAAGATTCTTCGGCTATCTCAGTGCAAATATATTTAACCCAATGAGAGTCACCTACTTATCTTTTTCTGTAAAAGTTGACGAGCTTATACTTACCACAAAAATCCTGTTGAACGCAAAGACTGACCTTTAGGTATAGTTGCAGAAGCAGAGCTAATATGAAAGTAGAGAGTACCTTGAGTATTAGATAGATGGCGCATGCCCACCACAAGTGAGTTGGTGCAGAAGAGGGATATAAGTTCGGCGCGAATCACGGGCGTTGGCTTCACTCACTTGGAGTTCAATCATGTCAGGATCAAAGTAATTTTATGGTTTTTTGAGTGAGGGGTTTTAAATGTAAGTACTTTTAACATAATGTTTTGGAAATTTCAACACATGTCAACAGCAAATTACCGTGTGGTTGCACCCAGGGCACCTCCACGGGGGTACATTCCGCAGGATTTATGCGGTGAATATAAGCTCGCCAACTTTTACAGAAAAAAATTAACAGGTGATTCATTGAGTTATATATATTTACACTAAGATAGCCGAAGAATCATCACGTGCAGCTAAAGCTGGCGGACGAATACCGGCTTGAAATGACCTCAAAATGACCTTGAAATGTTCTCTGGATGCCTTTTAAGGGTAAGCGAACACCAGATTTAGATTCAGCGACCCCAAGAACCTATGTATGAATTTTCTCAGATTTATTCAACCACCTTTTCTTAGTTTGACCTTCAATGACCTTGAACCTGACGTGATAGAGCTTAACCGACCTCGGCCCGGACTCAGCGATTCCAGAAATCTATGTGCGAATTTTTTCAGATTTTTTTGACCGCCTTTCTTAGTTTGACCTTCAAATGACCTTGAACCTGGCGCTTAACCGACCTCAGCATCGGACTCAGCGACCCCAAAAACCTGTGTGAATTTTTTCAGAATTTTTCAACCACCTTTTCTTAGTTTGACCTTCAAATGACCTTGAACCTGGCGCTTAACTGACCTCGGCGTCGGACTCAGCGACCCCAAAAACCAGTGTGAATTTTTTCAGATTTTTTCAACCACCTTTTCTTAGTTTGATCTTCAAATTACCTTGAGCTTGATGTGATAGAGCTTAACCTACCTCGACATCGGAATCAGCGACCCCAAAAACCCCTGGATACCTAGGTAGAGTCCAGGGTATTTTTTCAAACTAAATGTTGACCTGTGAATACTACAATATGTATAAAAGTATAATGATATTACTTATTTAAAATGTTTAACTTTCATTATTAAATCGAAGAATAGGCTTGGTCGGCATTTTTTTATTTCATAAATCGAAAGTACTAGTATAAAATAATGAATCTGCAAACAATCAGAATTTTATTCGCACGTTTAGTGTCTTAAAAATAATTACAAACTTCCACCTGGCGAAAATGGGGCGTGGCTAGGCGCTACGTCACTATACGCATAAACTTGGCGATCTCAGTCGACTCGATGCTTTTTAGTTGTTATAATTATAGGTGTCTTCGGAGTATTGTTTGTGTTACGTACTTCTTGTTTGATTCAATATGAGTACAAACAAAAAGAATGTTAAGTATTGTACAGTTCCAGAATGCACAAATAAAAAGGAGAAATGTATTTTGTTTACTATCCGATCAAAAGCTAAGAAAAGCATGGCAGTGTGGCTTTTCGAGGGGTCGGTTATTCGGGACGAGGCCAAATGTCAAAAAATTTTCTCTCGCTCGTATCGGGTTGAATTTTCGATTTTGACCCTGCAATTTACGATGCCTTCCCCTTTCCGTAGAGACATAGAACGAACTTGCACTCGACGTATTTATTTAGTTACAAGCGTTTGAAAATTCCATGTTTTCCGATCTTTCTTGTTAAATTTGAAAGCTCCCACAAAGCCGAATTCGAGCCGAATTTTCAATTTGGCCCGTACAACTTGCTATCAGGATAAAGCTCCAATATTCCTCTTTCTGTGGAGACGTCGCGAGCCCTTTCATTCCAAATATTTATTCAGTTATTAAATTTTAAAGTACGGACGGTTTTGTATAGCCATTTTTCTTTCGCACAAACCAAGCAGAAATTCCGATTTCCATTGTGAAATTTACGATGTCGATAAAACGCCAATCTTCCTCTTTCCATAGACACCTCTAACGACTTTAAACTCCACGTATTTACTTACTACTGAACTGCTGTTAGTAGTCGCGGTGTCTCGGTAGATCTCGGAGTTCACAAACGGACGTCACAAACGGGCGCACTGTTTTTGCACCTATTACTAATTTCAACCCTTGCGAAATTTGAAGTGCATAATAAGAATGTCGAGTACAATATAAAAGAATATCGTGGAACAAGCCTATTAAAGCAAAACATTTGAAATGCCTATTTATATACAATTAATGAAAGATATGTTTCAGAAAACGTGTAAGTAGGTATAGTTGTAATTACGAATCTTGTCGTTCATGACTCATCGATTTAAGATAACTCAGAATGGCACGCATGGGCGTATCATTTGAAAGGAGTTTTCTGTAAAATAACAATTGGTACATCATACAATTTTAATATTATAATATTCTCGCCAAGCCACAACACTACTTCAGCGGTCGGATAGACTAACTACAAATACAAAATCAACTACGTCACAAATTTACTTCCGGAGTACATATTATAAATTGTATCCCCCACATCCATCTTCCTTGCCTCCACCAAGTCCTTAGGTTTTTTCTTTCTGGGTCAATATTTTGTCACAGTAGTATTTGGGACGTCCTGCTCCTTACAGGTTCTCTTACAAATCCGTTGCACAGTCCGCATACAAATACCCAATGCATTTGAAGTACGCTAAAAGAAAATTTACTGTATAAACATCTGCCATATTTAATTTTGCAATATACTTTACGGACTGCTTGCTAAACTAAATGGGAACACATACAAGAGTTCTGTATTTGTTCTTTTTTGTCACTAGAGAAGATATAATCTCTCCATATACAATAGAGAGATATTGCAGTCAGTGATACCGTACGACGTTCGCTAATTACGTTACGTTATTGAGGCAAATAACACAGCTTTGATTCAGACCTATTGCATTGCAGTTCCATTCGTGCGTAACTAGGTTATGTAAAACGTCACTTTTTATGTCAAATAGTCGTCAAATTTAGAAATATATTATTCCTGTTGTAAAATATTAAAATTATGAAAGGTAAATTTTAAGTAAGTTCATTTTAAAATCAAACTGGTCTTATTTTCTAAAAAGGGGGCTCCAATTTACTCAAAAAGACCTTTCAAACAGATTTTTTTGGAGTCGATTGTAGACAAAACAAAGATGAATTTTTGTATGATATGATTCATATGATATAATATTTACATATATTTCGGCTTATAATGGAGATTCCTCCATGTTGGAAGCAGGTATATTGGCTGGTGGTAATATAGAATACACAAATACAGATCGGCTGCTTCTGGTTGTTCCCGATTTTCACCGAAGTGAGGATAACGTCGTTCATACGACGCTCGCTAAACGTACGGAAATTACGTCAGTTATTACCGCATGTCTTAACGTAAATTAAATATGCGCATGCTTAGATGTCAAATAACGCGATCCTGTAATAGCGGATGCCGTTGTGTGACAATGCAATATCTCTCTAATATCATCGTAATAACACTATTAAAAAAGATCTTAAATAATAATAGGAGTTATTCACTGTAGTTTGACAATGAATTAATATTGCACGTAAAACAGAAAAGGCGTGAGCGGAAAATATTTCATCTATGTCGTACGAAGGACAACTACAATAAGATCAACTGTAAAAACTAAGATGAATGCAACATATAGAAGATGTATTAACATCATGGAATCTGACTAAAATGTTCTAGTCATCTATGAATGCAGAAAACAGTAGTTACTTGCAACATGGATGACTTATCCCAATCGGTCCTTATATATTATAATCCTCAGATGATCGTAGGTAGCTTTGGCGGCATCCCTTCCAGTGCATAGCCAGCAACCCTATTAATATCATCTTCAATATGACATATTAATTAGATCACATTACATATTAAACAGTTCAACAACGAAGAGGTATTAACTTCCGTTAAAAAAATTAAATCTAATATAATAGTCGGATCTTATACCGTCATTTTTAATTAGGAACTGCCCTAGAGTCTTCTGTGAACCGCTGTGTATGTTATTTTATTTATTCTCACAGACTCGTGTGTTGTGGTATTTGGAATATTTAGACAGGATGTGTCCTGTCTATAAAAAGAACCCAGGAAGTGATGCCACTGATCATAGACCTATTGATATTCTGTATAAGTTCTTCAAAATATTTTAAATATAAATTCATAGCTTCCTAACAAGACACCTAAAGAATATTGTTTTTATTTATTTTATTTTATTTTATTCATACACCATCTGACAGTACAAGACCATTTACAAGATGAGAAAAAACACATACATCATACAAAAATGACTCAAATTTACTAACATAAATTTCAGTAAAGTTATACGACAATAAAACAATATAAATATTAAAGAGAGTAGAGCATTTCATTTACCTACAATAAAGAAAAAAAAGAAATACATACATCTGTATCTGTAGATTGGTGAAAACTTCAAAATGTCAGTCCGGACTATAGCAAGGTAGAAAGTTTGATTATGTCTGGAATTTATTCGCGGAATATGAAAATTAAGTCTCTGAGGTCTCTCACTACAGTCAATATTATAATGAATCACCTTTAAAAAAAATGTGGCAAAGCAGTTGCGTTCTTCAGATAGGTTACTCATAGAAAACATTTAAATCGCTTTGTGGAAAAACAATTGGTGGATATACACCTTGAGATTTCAGATAAAGTAATTTTCTAATTTAAAATTATGAATTTTATATCAGGGCTGCCAAACAAGAGACGCATACTCTAGCTTAGACCGCAAAAAAGAAGAATGTAACAGTTTTAACGTTGAGATACTTGAGAAATCACGCCCATTGCCTATAATAAAACCAAGAATTTTATTTACGTTGCAAATTTACGTATCTATACGATCGACAGAGCTGAGCTTTTCGTCAAAAATGACTCCAAGGCCTTTAAACGAGGACGGTCGAGTTGAAGGTTCGTTTTCTAGAGAGTAGTTAAATGTATAATTAATATTCTTCGTAAAAAATGTCATTACGTTACATTTCTGCACGTTTAATGTGAGACTGTTCTCGACACACCAAACGCTAAGTTTAGATACATTATTTTGTAATTTAATGCGATCACCTGTGGTAGAAATTCTATGTAGTAGTTTGATGTCATCTGCATGCATTGAAAAATAAACATCTAGCTCAAATGCTATAACATTGATGAATATATTAAACGAGAGTGGTCCAAGAACAGACCCCTGAGGTGTACTGGAACAAGATACATAATGAGTAGACCTGAATCCAATGTACGCGATGTATTGTTTTATATCTGTATGATTTTAAAAGGTGTGTGAGATTCTATGAAACTCCAGATAGTTTTTTAATAACAATGTTATGATTAAGCCTGTCGAATGCTTTTGTGAAATAAAAATATATTTCATCTGTTTGAACCTGCGTATCAATGGACTCAGATATATATTGAGTAGCACATATTAAATTGGTGTTGTAGATTGGCATTTCATACATCCATGATATTGAGAGGAGATACTATTTTTGCCATGCGGATATATGTAATTATGCAGTAAAATTTCAAAAGCTTTGCCAAAGTTACAAATGATAATGATCGGTCGGAAAGTTATATTATTTTTCTAATAACTGAACAGCATGACTTCCTTGAAGGACATTCTATCGTTACCAATTTAGGGTCCTAGAATTTATTACCGAAATCCTTGATCTGTGATCGGGTAGATATTATCTATGCTTTCTCCAAAGCATGTGATAGACAGGACCATGGTTTCCTACTATGCAAGCTGAACAATGTTGGCCTAGAAGAAACTGGATTGTCATGATAGAGTCTTATTTCACTGGCAGAACTCCGTTTGAGCAATGCCATGGATATAGGTATGTCAGAAAAAGTTCTTCATTTGTAAAAAATGATTCTAAAACATTAAATATTTAAATCTTAGTTAACGTATAGAGTGAAACAAATACTTATTTTATATAATTTGGTTATTTGATTATTCAATTGTCTATATTTCAGGTCTACACCATTCTCCATATGTTCTCACTGTACAAACAGCTGCAGGTATTTAATTCCTTATTCTTATTATCTCATAAACATGCGTTATTATGAGTCATCTTAAGGTGATATTTTTTGCCTTATTTTTCCTCTAGTAATTGCAACTGTAGTCGAGTAAATACTTGCAAACTAAGAAGGTAGTAGTAAAACTTTTCTATTTTTCTTCATAAATTCTTGCGGTGAATAAAAACTCCCGCACATAAATTCTTTAAAAACTCATTTCTTTTAACATTTCGACCGTTAGACGCTTATTGAATAAGTCAAAAGCGAAGTTTACAAGTTTACCGTTATATTAAAGTGAATTTTCTAAAGCTGTTAAAAAGTGGGCACTAACTTTTCTTAATATATGTGCGTGAATAATGCTTCCTATATTTGTAATAAAAAATGTATAAAAGATGTTTTGATAATGCCGGCTTTAAAAGCTTTTAGAAAATTAGAAATTTATTTGAATTCAATTCTTTATAATGTTATGTGTTTTACGATGTTTAGTGAATTACAAGACCTATTAGCAAACTTCCAACTCAAAACTAATCGAAAAAATTGTGAAACAACAGATTAGAGAACATAAAAGAAATAATATTCTACTTGAAACACAATCGGTGTTTAGACAAAAATTAAAGATCTGCTTCCGCATTACTGAAAATAGCGGATGACATATTGACAGCAGCGGATAGCAATAAAGCCACAGCACTGACTCTTTCGGATTATACTAAAGCTTTTGACAGAATAAATCATAAACTATTTCTAGCAATCTTGCATTATTTCTGATTTACTAGTCCTGCTGTAGATCTGATTAGTAGTTATTTAACTGGATGACAGCAAAAGTAATACTTACTAGTAGAATGTCATCTGCTAGAAACATTGAGTGTGGTGTGCCACAGAGTTCCATTCTAGGGCCCCTGTTTCTCATAATCTACACTTCTCATTTGATGAGCTGTATAAGAAACTGTTCGATACAATTCTATGCAGACGAAGCAGAGTTATATTTATCATTCGATATTAAGGACGTTGCAGAGGCAAATGTTCTAATGAACCGTGATTTAAAAATATCGGATTCATATAAATGACATCAAAATGTGTCAATTCAACAAAAAATTTAGGACTTGAAATAGCTGCTGATCTAAGATTTTCTATGCACATATCAAGTAAAACAAAAGTAGCATTTGGAAACGTAAAACTCATTTATGCACAAAGGCAGATACTGAATTCAGAAAAATACTATGTGATGCACTGGTGTTGTCACATTTCAATTTCGCTGATGTAGTGTATGGTCCATGTCTTACTAATTCCGACAGCCAATGTATACAACGATCTCAAAATTCTTGGGTTCGCCTCGTATGTGGCTTACGTGGACGACGCGACGGGGAGTTTGTGTCCAACTGAGGACAATAAAGTGACTAACAATGTTGGAAAGGCGATTGTTACATTCTTTGGTGTTATTTCATAAAATTATCATTCTTAGCAGTTCACCGTATCTGTATAATAAAATTAAATTTCGCACAGATGTTCATAATGTCAATATTAGATTTAAACACTTAATTTCTTCTTTACCACATTGCATTACTATGTATGAACGAAGCTTTTCTTTTAATATTTATAAACTTTATAATAACTTACTAGTTCTACTTAAGAATACAACCGAATATAAATTTAAGAATGGTGTTAGAAATTTAATTTAAAAAATTGACAGATCTTGCATCTTTCGCAAGTATCTTAAGCGTATTGAAAATACCAGATGCAACTGTAATGCTCTTGGAGTCCAAGGATGGATGGCTAGGATAATAGGTATTTTCAGCATTTGCCTTAGGTACCATTAGCGATTAGTGACAAAATAAAAAATAAATAAATAAATACTTTATCAAATTTAATAATACCACTTGGGTTCATTGTAATTAGACTCATGTTCATTGATAAATTTTTTTAGATTATCTCAGCTATCATCTGTCAAATTTTGTCATAAAGCTTGTAGTACACCTTGTATAGTGCTTTTCTACTGTACTTTTTTATATCATACTTAGATGTGTTTGATAATTTTATTCACATAATTTTAAATATATTTGTCCATATGATCGAATTAAGCTAGTCCATGTTTTTTTGGGTTATCTTGTTTTTTTTAATGTTAATTTGAGAGTGTCGGTGTTCTGTAAGAAATAACGCAAGTTGTGCAAACTAAGTGACATACGATACGGCAGTGTCGGCATGTATCACAAGAGACCATTAAGTTTAGGAGTGTTTATGTTTATGTTTTAGTTTCGAGATAGTCTGGAATGAAGTGAGAGTGACAGAGTAAAGTCTGATTGTTAGCACGTTATGATAAGATAGACTTGATTATTCATACAGATTTAGTTCGTGAAGAACTTTGTAAATAATTAAAATAGTACATGTGTTGATTTGTTGGTATTTCTTACAGTACTAATAAATATACTTACATTTTGTGTCTGATGTTGCAACTAGTTCAACATGTGGCAGAAACAGAAGTTGAACTAAATACGAAGTACGAAACCAGTAAATATATCTATCGTTTAAAGTAAGTGAAAGGAGAAAATGCGAGGTGATATTCGATAATTTTTATTGCAATTGTCTTAACATTATTTTGATTTATTTTTTTTATAAAACTAGCAATACAAAATTTGGCCCTTTATATGTAACACATAAAGGTACTTATATTTAATTATATTTATTAAATAAGTGATAACGACAAAAAAATCTTGGTAATAATTTTAAGCATTTTTTACAAACGTGAGGATCTATCGAGGATCAAAAGACATTGTCTCATAACTGAAGGGATTTTTAATTTGCACCAGTGGTGTCTGTTCAAACTCGTATACGTGCTTACCGATTCTATTTCATTCGTGCCATTTCGTTTATGGAACCGAAAATGTCTCTCAGGGGACTCACCATGTACATAACAAAATACACAAAATACAAGTTCAAGTTACAAATGTTCTTTTATCATCCACAATCAAATAACAGAATTGATTTGTGACAAGCACAAGGCACATGGTTAAACTGACGCAATAATTTTCACTGCTTGGATTGTTATTGAAACGTGATAATCCTAATAGCATGGCGTTGAGTGAACGGTGCGGTTATAAGGCCGGCGCAGCGGCCTCGACAGAAACTGTCGCTCTCGATACGTTTTTTGTAAGATGGGTCCTATATAATGCACCCAGTAGTATTTTCAATAAATGCTTTCAAATTTTTTAATTTACATCTTTACTGTTTCATCTTTTTCTGATATTTTGTGCTTATTTTATTATTTACTTTTCAATCGAGAACATGTTTATGTACAGGCTGTCCATTTTATCAGGATAATCGAGAATATTTCGTTAAATATCAATTGTACAACATATATTGTAAAATATTTGTATTTTGATATTAAAAAAAATATTTGAACAAGAATAACGTATTTTTCAATAATGAATAAATGAGTATTAATTGATAAAACATATATTTTTTTGTTCAAATATTTAAAATTTTTATTCAAAATTTTAAAAATATGTTTTATCAAAAACAAACGTATAAAGAAATCTGAAACACAGGGAATCTGTCTTTTATATGTACAAAAATATTCCCAAAATTTCATCGAGAAAATGCGAGGGCAACTATTCCAGGCCTACCCTGTTACGTCCTTAACACGTCTTTAGTTACTGTGTTATACCGGGTGAGTCACGAATTGCGCTCGCCCCGATATTTCCTAAAATATTTGGAATAGAAAATTGAAATTTGGAGGCCTTATTACACGACTAAAATGCCATCTTTTCAATAAAAAATCAAGTTTGTTGCACATCCGGTTTGGCCGGAAATGCCCACAACTTTCGATTTTTAAATGGAACACCCTATATATTTTTACATTTTTGGAATCTAGAGGAAATTTTGAATGCAATACATCCATTTTGGTCACTTTTTGATAAACATTAAAAATTTTATTAAAAAATCTATTTCTGAATCCAGAGTGCTGTGGTGCCCAAAATATATTTTAGTTTGTGTGCTACGTTACTATAAAAATAAAAAGAGCAATGTGATTGCATTACTTAATTCTCTAGAGGCGTTTAAAATTTTTAAATGTGATTTTTACCCACTAACTCGGTTTTTATAAATGGGAATTTAATCGTTCACCAACATTTTTAAATACCTCATTTTCATACGAATCTAATGATAACAACATTTTGAAAATCCGCTCAGAAATATTTGAGATTTCAGTCAAAATACAGTGCAACCAAGCTTTTAGAAACATGCGGCTAATAGATAATAGATTAGTGGGCTTTGGAAACTAAAATGGCACATTTCTGTGTAAATCTGGTAACCTAATAACATTGGAAAAATCGTAGTAGCCATTGAATGTAATAAAACAATATCAGCTGTCAGACAGATACAAAATAAAGCGTTGCGGAAATCTTTTTGAGTAAAAATTAAAGAAAATGAATAATTTTAGTAGAAATGAAAAGGTCGATATGTTACTGATATATGGAGAGCGTCTCAAAAATTCAACTGCAGTTGCAGAACTGTATCAGCAACGATATCCCAACAGACGTCATCCAAGCAGACACTTGTTTGCCAGAGTGGAACAAGAATTAAGAAACGAACCCAATCAACAAGATGACCATCAAACATTTATTGTAAGTGAGGACAAAGAAATTGATGTATTAGGATTTGTGATGGTACACCCAACAACATCAACAATGGAATTGTCAATGGAATGCGACATTAGTCAGTCTTCGGTTTGCAGAATTTTAAAGAAACATAAGTTTCGGTCTTATAAATACCAAATACACCAACATCTTTATGAAGATGATAACGACAGGAGGCTAGTATATTGCAACTGGTTCTTAAATGCAGTACAACAAAACCCAGGTTTTCCTTTTCATATTTTATATTCAGATGAAAGTAGATTTACGAACCAAGGTATGTTTAACAGAAATGATACTAGGTACTGAGCTCAAGAAAATACGAGGTTGGTAGGGCGGGGGAATATTCAGGAAAGATCTGGGTTTAACTGTTGGCTTGGAGTACTTGGAGATCGAATAATTGGACTCATATTTTTTTATGGAACTCTTACTGGCGAACGATATTTATTCTTTTTACAAAACCAGACAGCAGAATTTCTTGACTTACTTCCTCTTGCCTATTTACAAAATCTGTTTTTCCAACAAGATGGTGCTCCCCCACATAATTCCAGAAGAGAGATGGAATATTTAAACAATTTGCATGGTGAACGCCTTATCGCAAATCAAGGTCATATCAGGTGGCCTCCTAGGTCACCTGACTTAACACCCCTCGACTATTGTGTATGGGGCACTCTCAAAAATAAAGTTTATAAAACTTCTTCAAATACCCGAGAAGAGCTGCAAAATAAAGTTGTACGGGCTCTTAATAAAATAACGCCGGCGGAATTGCGTAGAGCCATTCAAGCAACTGTTCGCAGAGCCGAATTGTGTATAGAAAAAAATGGTGGACATTTTGAACAATATCTATAAATGTCAATTTATGGTTTAATTATATTAATTATTTTAAAGATCCCTACTGTTACCTAGTTTAAGTTTAATTGTTCAAACGGAATTGATTTTTATTTATTTATAGCCCCGATATTTATGTTCATTTGAATAAAACTCTGAAAACCGAACTGATGTCGCATTCTATTGCAAATGTCCTTGTGGATGTAATTGTGTTTACCTCCACATACCTATGCTAAACTTAATTGTAACGTTCTTTGCTCTCACAATTATTAAATGTTTGATAGCTCAAGATTGCCTATAACTACACGAGTCTGTCTGACAGCTGATATTGTTTTATTACATTCAATGGCTACTATGATTTTTCCAATGTTATTAGGTTACCAGATTTACACAGAAATGTGCCATTTTAGTTTCCAAAGCCCACTAATCTATTATCTATTAGCCGCATGTTTCTAAAAGCTTGGTTGCATTGTATTTTGGCTGAAATCTCAAATATTTCTGAGCGGATTTTCAAAATTTTGGTATCATTAGATTCGTATGAAAATGAGGTATTTAAAAATCTTGGTGAACGATTAAATTCCCATTTAAAAAAACCGAGTTAGTGGGTAAAAATCACATTTAAAAATTTTGAACGCCTCTAGAGAATTAAGTAATGCAATCGTATTGCTCTTTTTATTTTTATAGTAACGTAGCACACAAACTAAAATATATTTTGGGCACCACAGCACTCTGGATTCAGAAATTGATTTTTTAATAAAATTTTTAATGTTTATCAAGAAGTGACCAAAATGGATGTATTGTATTCAAAATTTCCTCTAGATTCCAAAAATGTAAAAATATATAGGGTGTTCCATTCAAAAATCGAAAGTTGTGGGCATTTCCGGTCAAACCGGATGTGCACCAAACTTGATTTTTTATTGAAAAGATGGCATTTTAGTCGTGTAATAAGGCCTCCAAATTTCAATTTTCTATTCCAAATGTTTTAGGAAATATCGGGGCGAGCGCAATTCGGGACTCACCCGGTATACGAGTCAAAAAATATGAAACCCGATTTTCCGCTTACCTACATAGTAGTATCTCAAACACATAGTGGAAACAATACGTCTTCTTAATTAATATCTGTTTGTACCATACAGACACAAGTTTTGACGGGGCGGTTTCATCGAAGATACGGCGTTGTCGTTTCTATATTTCGAAAAGCCACATTTCAACGTGCTGTCAAGTGGTAATTTTGATTAATACTACATTAAACAGAACTCAAATAGACAGAGTGTAACAGCAAAGCCGTTATCCAAACAATTCCGGAGGGGCGGTTTTGCCGCGGTCATATAAATAAGACGACACAGATGCGGCCCTCTGGCCGCCGCCTGGAGGAAAGTGTTAAACAGGATTAAAGCGGGCCGGTCTTACAATCTACAATGGCACTAAGACCTCTATTCTGACCACCCTCCGGCGGCATGGCCGGCGCTGTAGGATTAAAGTCTTAAAAGGGTTTTAAGGAAAAAAATGTAATTTACTATTTGGATTTTTGTTGATACAATTAAAGACAAATACAGTTCAGCATAATGCTTCCCCTGCAGAAATTGTTCTTTTAAACCAAAGAAAAATATCTGTATATTTTTCATTATCACATATGGTGTATACGGAGTGATGAAGTAAAATTCTCCACAGAGTATTACTAGAAAATATGGGAAACAATAAGCTGGCTCGAGATTGGAAAGCGTCAGTCTTCGCACCACTACATAAAAAGGGATGGATAGATATGTGTGATAACTATCTATAGATTGCTGGTATTAATATAATATATCATATCTTCACATTTCTAATACCGATAATATCGCTCATAGAGAAAAAAATTTCATTATAACTGTGTTGGTTATCGAATTCTGAACAACTTTCAAAATGCCCGTCCATCTGTACGTCTCTCCGTCACGTTTTTTGTAAGCACGATAACTTAAGAGTGGCAAGGTGATAAGATCAATCCTAAACTCTGGGCCTAGATGGCGCTAGCGGCTACTGTCGTTATCTAATTTGTAGTTCGTACTTTCTTTGCACTGTGGTACACGTCTGAAATTCACTAAACGTCAAAATATGCCCATTTTCTTTTGTTCGTGACGGCTCGAAATTAAAATTTCGCTGGTGCAATTTACTATGTGCAGAAAACGCCCATTTCCATCTTTCGATAGCGATGTAATATGGCCTTCCAGGTCACGTATTCAGAAAGATCCGCTGGATTAAAAAATTTGTGTTTTCAGCTCTTCGTCGCTAAAAGGCAAACTTATAGCGTTTAAACCAAAAGTTTAGATAAGCTCTCGGGTGGTGTAGCGGCGAGAGAAAAACTTCACACGTGCAGGGTCCGGAGTTCGAATTCTACCGGGAATTTTTTTTTAACATTCTTTTTACATTCTCGACCTTAATTTGCTGTTCTGTTATTACCTATACATCACATCTATAGTCAATTTTTCCTCTATCATAACTACTTCTTGCATTAACTTTTGTCTGCAAGCTTTTTACATTTAAACTCTTTCCTATTGGGCCGGTCGTCGTAAAGTCAAAATCATCGATTTTGTTCAGAAATTTAAAACAGAAATTTTGTCGATTATTCTTATAGGAAGAATTGCGCTGAACACGATGGTGACATCAATTTTTTTATAAAACGCAGGCTTCATTTTTAAAAACAATGTTTTTTAGCGAAAATTCTCATTTTTTGATGTTTTTTGACTCTGACGAAAACGGTGCATTGGATAAAAAATCGGTAAAGGTATTTACACAGAACTTCCCTCGTTCATGGCAGTCTCTCTAAAAAAATAATAATTACGAAATGACATTGAGAATAATAATCGGAGTAGAGTTATTGCTATTATTACAAAGAAAACTTGATAAGTTTTGGTCAAAAAAATATACAGATTGCTCATCCAACACCAAAAGTTCAATACTAAATAGCAGGTGCCACATATGGCAGGCTTGCGCAAATACCTTTACAAATGTCCACCATGACTGAATTATTTCTTGGGATGACCACCCTGTACATTTTTCAATAAAAGTATAATAGGTGCATATGTCAGATGTTATTGCCATCTGTCACATTTTCAA
Source organism: Stenurella melanura (assembly GCA_963583905.1). NCBI lineage: Eukaryota > Metazoa > Arthropoda > Insecta > Coleoptera > Cerambycidae > Stenurella > Stenurella melanura. The sequence continues at coordinate 21,308,148 of OY757311.1, read as the reverse complement.
TCCAACATTCACGTAATGGAATGGAAGTATAGTGGTGGTTAAAAAATTTCATTTTTTTAAAATTTTTCAAAAGATGGTAAAATAATTTTCAAATTTTTTTCTTCTGAAATAGGTTTAAAATGTCAAAGGTAGAAATTTTAAATTAGAGCAAAAAGGAAAGTTTCCTTCTGTTCTATAGTAGTGCTAAAAAAAGTTTAAAAATTAAAAATGATGTATTTTTAAAATAGGTTTAGAATGCCATGAAACGTGAAAATGTTAAATTTGAAGAAAGAAAAAAAAAATAATTTTAGTAGTAAAAATTTTTTCAAAAATATTGGTGAAAAAAATTTTCAATTTTTTTTTTCCTGAAATAGGTTAAGCGTGTCATGAAACGTAGAAATTTTAAATTTGAGCAAAAACAAATTTTTTTCATCTTGGTAAAAATTTTTTCAAAAATGTTTGAAAAAAAATTTCAAAATATTTTTTTTCCTGAAATAGGTTTAGCGCGTCATGAAACGTGGAAATTTTAAATTTGAGCAAAAAAAATTTTTTTTCTCTATTTATTCCGTTTAGACGGTCCACCCTGTATATTTTTCAGTGAAAATTCTACCAGTTCTTCGCTGACAGTAGGGTTAACTACCTACCAAATTTGACTGCTCTCCGTCAAGTAGTTTTTTAGTTAATGCACCAACAGACAGACAGACAGACAGACAGACAGACAAGACAGACAGACAGACAGACAGACAGACTGACGGAATTGAAAAACCTATAATTTCGGAATCTACGTGTTCTGAAACGTCAGAATCCGAAAAAATCTCGGAGGGTGATTTTTTCTCGAATACAATACTTCCCTTCGGTATGCGAGGGAAGTAATTGTTAGTTTAGGACCCTTAATTTGTTTATAACAGTTGAACGGTCAAAGATAAAAGGTTGCTCCAGCTCTCAAACGACGCGTATTGATAAAATCTTCATTTTTTTAATTTCCGGTTCACCGTTTTCGTCAAAAAGTCAAAAAACATAAAAAAATGAGAATTTTCGCTAAAAGCCATTGCTTTGAACATTAAAGTTACGACGACCGGCCTATGTCCCTTTCTTCGTATCTGTTTGTTTCATTATGTTTCTCGCTGTGTTTATTGTTTTTTAAATTGTTCTCAGTCAGTCACTATTATTAAAACTAACAATTTTTTTGACCATACAATTAGGAAACAATGGATTGGACGGCTGAAACACGCTTTATATTAAATTTTGAATTATATAGAAGTGGCTCCATCTACTAAAATAGCCCTGTACTAAAATTATTATTAACAATAAGCTGTTTTTGGCAAATTGGGTGATCTTATTAAACTGAAAATAGGTGTAAGTTGTACTGTTGTACATACATTTATACTACAGGATTGTTGAAGAATATTTTTTGCTAAAATTGGCTTTTTACTTCTACTCTTCTCACTTGGTGCGTTACCCCTTGTTCACTTTTGGTCTTGCCGCCTTGTTCACTCTTAACGATAATTCTGATTGTATTGAAATTTGGACACTTAGTATTAGCTAGAGGAAGAGCCCCATTGCTTTTTAACGAAATCGAGCCACACCTTCAAGCAAATGACAATAATTGGTTTATTTGCTACAATGACTTCAGAAAACTAGGATAGACAAAGCATCCTCATAGTTTGTTATGTATCATTTTATTTGTTTACAATGCTTTGAAAATAAATATTGGTACGCAACAGTCTATTGGCTAAAGGCAGGTGGGTATATGCGCACGCAGTCCCTCTCCAAACGTTTTGTTTACGATTCAGTTGTAACGTTGGCCGCCATTAAAGTGTTTGTGATAAACCGAGGTTAAACGTTGTAATTACAGTGATTTTGTAGTGTCTTTGAAGACTGAATTTGTTATTGTGAATAAACAATGGGAAAATATTGTGTTATATGTAGATGTCCCTTTAAAATTGGAGTTAATCGATCTTTTCACAGGTAGGTGAAATTATCTCATAAGCGTAACCTCGGGTTGGAACGACAAATAAGTAAAATTGTAAATATTCAGTACAATAATATTGGAAGTATAGAAAATGTTTTTTTATGTTTTAAAATTGAGTAATATAGTTAAATGAAAATAAAGTTGAAGTGCAAATGGTATTATTTTAAAAGTGCAATATTATATTATTTGTAGAATTACTTAGTTATCAAATTTGAAACATTTCACATTTTCTAATTCAGAGTAAGTTTTTCTTATGACATTCTTTAATATCCTGCACAGAAATGTCAGTTTACTTGAAAACATTTTTATTTTTAAACTATTATCAGCGTCCTCTATAAATTTTAAAGTCCTAACGTATTGAAAATAGATTTTGTGCCCAACAAGATTACAATACAGAAAATTGTGTGCATAATAATAAAAAAAGTCAATAACACCACTTGCCTTTTATGTGCTCTTATATTTTCTGTAATTTACAGGCATTATTACCTGGGCTACCTGGTGAAATTGCAAGAAGAATAATTGATTCGAAATCGAAAGAGAAGTATTCACCTGAGCTAAGAGCTTTTGCATTAATGTTACACTTTTATTCTGCTAAAGCATACAATTATGTAAGGGAAAAATTGTGTCGTGCTCTTCCTCATCCTGCCACCATCACAAAATGGTTTCTGTCAGTCGACGGAAGTTCTGGATTAAGTGAAGCTTCCCTCAGAGCAATACAGACTAAAGTATCAGAACTGGCAGTACGTCATCAAAAAGTATTATGCAATTTAGTTTTTGATGAAATAGCAATAATGAAGCGAGTCGAATGGACGGGAAAAAAATTTATTTCCATTGGTATCATTATTTGACAACGACAAATCATAACTTGTATAACTCTCTAGTTATCCCGGTAATGTAGCTGAAATATGTATCCATTTATCTGTCCTTAGAATATAATTGTTTCGAGTTTTATTTCTGTATTATTTATTTAGGTCTTTGTTTAAAAAGGTATTTTCACAAATATTGTTTATGTATATTGTATAATAGGATACCAACCTAGTTAATAAATACCCATGTCACACCTGTTTTTTTTTCTGAAATCATTTGACTTAAATTGATTTTATTGTTTTTTTCAACTACTTTTATTCATTTCATTATTCTTAATTTATATAATAAAAGTATGCCTTTTATGTTGAATTAATTTAAATATATTATGCTAGAAGAACTTTATATGAGAATATCTAAAAAATAATTAACCTTTTTGAAATATTTTGTATCACACAAGTTGTGTGTACTATCACTAAAGTTAATAATTATGTATTATTAAACATACCATTATTCTTGACATATGTACTGTTTTCTGTTCTTGTGTTCTTAATATTTAAATAAATAATTTTGAATTTAATACAAAATAACAATGTTATTCATATTACTTTGAAGTCGAACTAAAAGAGAAATTTATATATTAATTATACAAAATTATCACCCTCTCTAACATATACGCCACTGGCAACGAGTACCAAAACATAAACAAAACTATCTCCATCCTTTTTTAAGAATAGAATGTATCATATTATAGGGAAACACAACAACACCTGCATTAATGTATAGGGAATGCTTTGTCTATCCTATCTGAAGTCATTGATTTGCTACAATTTGTTTGCCAAAGGAAATACAACTTTCATTGACGGCAATAATTCTAGGTATAGTTGTCTTCATTCGTTTAATTCACATAAAAAAAACCTCAAAGCTGTGCCGCTTATACTTGACTACAGCATTGAGGGGAGATCAGGGCATGTCGATTTTCGAGCTAACTCCTCTATAACATATCAATATTAAATATATTATGCTACTTAATACATAGAGCATCATTATTCACATATAAAGTATGTTCTGGGATGATTAAAGTAACAAATTGACGAAAACACACCTGTTCCAATTATTTTATTTACTTATTTTGTTCATATTCAGCTAAGAATATATTTGTATTTGCTTTATAAAATAAATGTAGTTGGTGATCTGTGTTTACGTTATATTTAGATTGTGAGAGCTTAAAAGGGTAATATACTTTAACAGGTACATGATATTTTTCTTTGTGTTTTAGCGTATTTTAGGCAATTGTGTTTTTATAAATATTTTGGCGGGTAGTGAATTATTCGGGTATTTATAAGTGGCTGTGGTAAAATAATATCGTGGAAATGTTTAGGCTTTGGGAAGGTTCTTTACCTAGCACTAGCAGGGAATGATAGGAAAGTATGGGGATTATTAACAGCTCGCAAATTACAGAGAAAGTTTCTAGACAACATTTATGTGAACATACCCAAAAAGTAGTTTTAAATGTTTATAAAAATATAAAAGAAAGTGGAGGAGAAGCCGGAGCTGTGGAAAAAAACCGCCTACTTAACAGAAATTCCAAAACAAACTATTTATAAATTAATTAAGGAAGGAGCATATAGTCGAAAAGCTAAATCGGACAAAGGAAAATCATGAGCATTAGATTCGTCTGTGGTGAAGTTGTTAAGAGATTTAATTTACAGTAAGTATAAGGAAAATGAATTACCAACAGTACAATCAGTACATATGGAAATGAGAACAACAGGTGTAGTGTCATTTAGTGAACAGACACTTAGGCAATGGCGATTAAAGATAGGATTTAACTTTAAAGTGATTCATAAAAGAGCAAGTATTATGGAAAGTTACAGAATTGTACTGTGGCGTAATGAATGAATAACCAAAATTATTTATTTGTTTTCTAGAATTGAATTATTTATTTAATAATTGATTATTTGTTTTCTAGAATTGAATTTATTTATTTAATATTTGTTTATTTGGTTTCTTGAATTGAATTTATGTATTTAATCTGGGTCAATTAGATCAAGTTATTATTGATGTAAATAGCAATAACCTTAACTCTAAACCCACATTTTTTGGCAAGGAATTGCTCGTATCTGCTCGTGGTCTTTGCTTAACAACAATAATAATTCAATATATTAAATTATTATTGTCGAAACTGAGCAATAAGAGAATATTTGATGATTCTAATTTAGACTCAAAATTCATCATTGCTCAATTAATTTAAATTTCTATCAGTGTGCACAAAAATTTTAAGTAAGGCTCTGTGAGACATCAATTATCTTAACGAGCCAAATTTATGGTCCGTTTTTTACAGCTTTTTTTACCTGCACTAAACGAATGAAGGCAACTATATAAATATAATTTCCTTAAATATTTCGCAACTGGGCACCATTATAAACAAGATCACTGTAAATATTCTCTTATCATTTTATACTCTTTTCTCCATGTCCTCATAGTAATTACCTACCTTTTGTAGGTCTACAGAAAAACAGTGTTCTTTGTATCTGTACTTGCAATGCGATAGAGATTTATATAGTTCTCGAAGTCTGTTCGGTAAATCACTTGATTCTAGAACGGAATATCGAATTTCTTAATTGCCTACGTCACTGGAAGTACGTTCCCTGCCTGACCACCATATTTCCAAGGATTCGGATAATGCCTTCCTCCTTAATATAATAGGATTGTTTTGTAATTGAATTGACTGAATTTCATAATATTCTAAACCACATATAGATATGGAAGTGGCTAAGTAATACTTTCTTATTTACTTGTGATCATTAGAGTATTTGATTAAAAACATTGATAAATATTTTAACTTTAAAACTTATTAATACTGAATATAATTTATTTATTTATGTATTTATTTAACATACACCATTTCACAGTATAAAACCAATTACTGAATGGGATCACTACAGATTTGTAATAATATTGCACAATAAATAAATAAATATAAATTATGGTAATATAACAATAAATTTGGATACGCTATAAATACAGTAAATATATGAATATATGATTACAATGAATACTATAAATACTAACAATATACAGAAACGAAAGTAGAGAGAATACAGAAGAAATAATTATCGACACACACATTATAGTTTCAGGTTTTTTATTGAGGCTACACTGCAGTTGAACAGATCAATCTTGTTTTGAACTGAGTAAGAATTGCTGCATATTTGATGAAGCGGTGAAAATTTCATAACCTTGGTGTTGGGAGATTGAAGTTGAGAGATTTTCGTAAAGGTGTATGAGGGTTTAACTGGCTAAGAATATCCTCGCTGTCAATGTCACTTGTAACTAATTTACACAAGAAGACCAGTTGGGTAATAATGCGGCGATATTCAAGCGGTTCAAATGAGTGTCTTGAAAGTAGCTCTTCATGTGGAAATCCAACTGTTGGATATAGATTATCCTCCTTGTAGCTTAGATATTTTAAGAAACGCCTCTGGACTCTCTCTGTGTTTCGCACATGTACATCGTGGTGGGGACACCATATGATGGAGGCATATTCAACTCGAGGTCTGACGAGAGCATAGTATAATAATTTAATGGTACTTAGATTGTTAAATTCACGAGTGTTTCTTATTACAAACCCAAGAGATCTGAGGGAGTTTGTTACCATGTCATTTATATGATCAGAAATTCTATAGGTTAGGATAAAAACTCACACCAAGGTCGCGGATAGTGTTGGGTCTCTGCAAAGAGATGTCCTCAATGGCAGAGTCATATTTTATGACATTGTGTTTCAGAAAAAAGGACATAACATTACATTTAGAAGGATTTAGAGGTAGATTGGTCAATGTCCACCAGGTGTTAACTTTGCTTAATGCTAGTTGTAGCTTATTACAATCATCAGGGGACTTTATGGTAGTGTATATTTTCTTATCATGCGCGTAAAGTAAACAATTCGCTTCAATATCATTTATAATATTATTAATATATATATATATATATTAAATAATAATAGTCCTAGTATGATCCTTTTGGGACCCCAGAAATTACAGATATCTCAGTAGATTGTTGACAGCAACCATGTTCAAATTGTTTTCTACCTTCAAGACAAGGTTTAAAGAAATATAGCATGTTTTTTGACAGCCCAAGATTATCTAATTTATTAAACAAAATACCGTGATTGAGTCTGTAAAATGCTTTCGAAAAGTCTGTATATATAACGCCCACCTGCAGGCTGGAATTAAATGCATCTGCTATATACTGAGTTATGCATAATAAATTAGTAGTTGTAGATCTTCGCTTCATGAAACCATGTTGTTTTGATGTGATTTTGCACTTTAGATGAAAAAAGAGAAAATCATGAAGCAATATTTCAAGGCACTTAAAAAAATTATTGATAATAGTAATAGGTCTGTCATTTTCAATTTGGGTTTTTCCACCTTTTTTATATACGGTGATTATTTTAGAAAGTTTCCAAAAAAAGGGATCCGTAGATGTTTTAATAGAAAGATTAAATATTGTGGTAAGTTGTGTTTAAAGGAGGCATGCGCAATCACGGAGAAAAAAATGCAGGTATTTTGTCCGGGCCGACAGTACCTTTGGAAATAAATTTCTTAAGACTTTTTAATACCTCAATTTCGGTGAATTGCCTTAAATGTAAGCTATCGGTCAGAGTATTTTGACCAGCATCGTCCACAATGGTAGCCTTTTATATAGGAATTTTGAAAAAAGTCTGCAAAAGCATCTGCAATGTTTTTTGGGTCATTTATTAGTCTGTCATTATATGTCATAGTATTTGGCTTGCCATTATTATTTCTAATATTGTTATTAAATTGCCATAGTTGTTTGGGATTATTATTTAAGTTATTTTCAAGACGACTGCAATATTTCTTATAAGAGCTACTTATATCCACTTTAATTCTTTGCCTCAAGAATTGAAATTATTATTAATAAAAACCTATAAGTATTAATGATTTCGAGTATGGCAGCGATTCAAAAATGCTAAGAAATTAACAAGATTTTGGGAAATTGTTCTTTATGTCTTCAAAGATCGCCTCAATAAACTTCAAATCAATTCACTAAACCGTTTTCGATTCATAACGATTTATATTTAACATGATTTCTTACGGGAGATGTGTTATTGAATATAATGTCAGCTTAAAAATCATTGAAAAAATATTAACACCAATTCCAAATTATTTATACATGCATTTTAATTAGCGTTCACTAAATGGTTCTCGCGAAATAAATTGTTATTGACAAAAAATATTGCTTGTGGAACGTAGATCATAAAAACGTGCCAACATGGTAAAGCACAGCCTGGTGGTAACATCTGTTTTCTTTGTCACTCGTCTTTATGTATTAAGATGCATTAAACTTTTTATACCATGTCCCATCATCCCATATTACGTTTTTTCTTGAACCTGTTACCATCTATGACGTCATGGATGCAGTAAATAGTTTAAAAGCACGAGAAGTGTAGATACGAACTAAACAGTAAAATCTTGAAAAATACAATAGAGATAATAATTTATCCCCTAACGTACTTAATTAACCTATGTTTCAGTGAAGGTTTTTTTCCAGATGCTTATAAGGTAGCTAAAACTGTACGTATCTTTAAAAAAGGGAATCCCGATAGTCCTGATAATTATCGCCCGGTATCAATTAACCAGTCAGTGTTCGGTAAGATAATCTTAAAATAATCTTAAAATATCGTTTGACAAAATATTTTGAAAATTATTCTCTAATTCACAAATGCCAATTTGGCTTTAGAAAATCGTGTTTCACAATAGATGCAGTGTGCAAAGTCGTGGGTGACATTGTCGTGGGTTTTGAAGAGGGTAGACATACAGCGATTGCGCTGTTGGACCTCAGCAAGGCGTTTGACTGTGTCTGTCACAATTTGCTGATTAAAAAACTTAGACACTACGGCTTTAGAGGGCCAGCATTAAGTTTATTACGATGTCTGATTTTAGGACAATGAATCGCGGAGTACTCCAAGGGTTGGTGCTGGGCCCTCTCATATTCATTATCTTTGTCAACGATATTTTCTTCTATCTTTTCCCAAATAAAATTTTTATGCATGCAGGTGATGCAACTTTAATCAATGAAAACAATAATTTAATAGCACTCCAGACATCTGCCAACGAAACTCAAAACTCTGCCGAGCACTGGTATAACAATAACATGCTCAAGTTAAACAGAGACAAAACTCAAAATCAGATTTTTTCAACCAACAATACAACTGTAAAAAGCCAATGTGTCAATTTACTTGGAATTATCTTAGACGATAATCTTAAATGGAACGCTCATATCGAACATATAAGCAGTAAAATATCTAGTTATATTTTTCTTTTGAGTCAATTAAAGAAATATATAAATGTTCAAACATTGCTATCTGCATATCATGCATTCATTAAATCCCATATTACTTACGGTACAATACTCTGGGGTAACTTCGCATAAAATTTTTATATTGCAAAAATACCGCCTAGATATCGTCTCACTAAATCTGTAAGAAACTCCTCTGATCTAAGACTGTACAATATAATACCCGAAAATATAAGACAGTTAGACTATAACAGATTTAAAAGAAAACTTAAAAACCACATGTTAAAATTCTGTACCTACTCGGTAGATGAATATATGATTCTATGGTTTGCCAAAAATTCATAAACTTGACATTCCCTTAAGACCAATTGTGAGTTCAATTAATTCTCCATGTAGCAAACTCTCAAAATATTTATTAAAAACCCTAAATCCATTATCAAGTTCCTCCTAGTCTTATATTAAAAATAGCAAACAGCTGTCAGAAAATCATTTTAACAATAATCATCTAATGTTCAGTTTTGATGTAGTAAGCCTATTTACAAATGTTCCTGTAGATAAAACATTAATAATGATTAAAAAAAAACAAGATGGGAATTTGGCGAATAGAACTAAGTTAAGTATTGAAACTATAATGGAATTACTTACACTTTGCATTAAAACAACATACTTTCAATTAAATAATGACTTCTATCAACAAGACTGGGATGACCATGGGCTCTTCATTATCTCCAATATTAAGTAACATTATCATGGAAAATTTTGAGGGAAAGTAATATTAATAATCTAGCTTATAAACCCATTGTATGGTGGAGATATGTAGATGAAATTTTTGCTATATGACCTTATATTAAAGAATGTCTAAGTAATTTTTCGAATCAGATTAACGAAAAAGAACCCACAATTAAATTTACATTAGAAATAGAAAATAATATTGAATTACCTCTCTTAGGTATTTTAATTAAAAAATTAGATAACACATACTAAACCAGTGTGTATAGAAACAAACACACACAAACAGATACTTAAATTTCAATTTAAATCAACATATTAGTGTTAAGAAAGGTGTTGTTAAGTGCGAAGACAGAGCGAAAATTATTTCTTCAAATGATGTAATATTAAGGAACTAAAAGCAATTTATAAAAACTGTCTTATTAAATAATCAAAATCCTGAGAGTTTTGTTGATAGTCAGTTATTGAACATTGGTAGTAGAGAGAATATACTATCACAACCTGGGGTATTTAGGTCAATAGCAGTAATTCCATATATACATGGTTTATCGGATAAATTACGAAAAAATGGGAATAGGTTTTCCGTAAAAACGGTTTCTCAAACGGGCTCCACGCTAAGATCGGTTTTATTAAAAAGCAAACCTCTAAATATTGTTCAAAATTCAAAAAATTGTATTTATAGTGTTCCGTGTGAGTGCGGAAAACATTACGTAGGTAAATCATCTGGACCTTTCAACGTAAGGCTTGGTGAACATAGAAATTACGCTAGAAGAGGAGAACTTGGAAAATCCAAAACGCGCGTGGGATAATATTCACAGGATTAAATGGGACTCGGCGAAGATTTTATAAAAAGAGAGTAACGGAACTAAAAGAAAACTTAAACAATCCGCGATTATTTAGTTAAACGAGGATAGATGCGTTTCAAATTATTCAATAGATTTTTGTACTAGTTTGTTGCCCATCCTTAGAGACGAAGTAACTAAAAATAAGATAAATATAATTTAATGTCACGTGACTATGGAAATACATAAACAAAGAACTGTCATGGTCGACGGCCAAAAAAGTTTTGAGAACGGAAGTAGATTTTCTTCCGAAGCGTTAACTGCCTATAGCTTTCATTTTCATTTTATAGTTTATAACATTATTCATATTTTTAGGTGTGAGACTTTTTGAAATAGTCAAGTATTCAAGAACAAACCTCTGTCTGATCTTTTTGGGGCAAAGGTTTTTTCATTAAACATTTTTAATTTTTTTTTACTGGCAAAATACCCAACAAAAAGTAAGAAAATGAATATATGAGTTTTTCCATGGAAAACCAATATACTTATTTTTATTATGAAATGTACTCACAGCACAGTTTTTCTCTGCTTTTACTCTACTAGTTATGTATATTTTTATACTATTCTTGTTAGATTTTTTGTATATATACATTATGTGATTTCATAGCAGGATATACTCCATGTGTGTACACTCAGTGTTTGTGCTTTTATTTTTTATATTTTACTATAATGTAAATTTTATTTAACTTCAGACTGCATTACTTAAGGTAATTACAGCAAATATGATTTGGTACAAATGTAAAATACGTCACGTAGTCAAATGAACGTCTGTCTATCTATCTATCTATCTACCTATAAGCAGTGTAAGACAGCTTATTCTATATTTGTCTCACTTTGTTCCAAAGTTCACTACAAATTTTTAAAATAAATGGAAGAAAATATTTGATATGTTATGCAAATGGATCCTAACAACGATAGTTTTATTAAAATGTCATGAGACTAAGTTAGAATCAGTGCAAAAGTCAAAAGTTTCTTTCATAAAAATTAAAAATTCGCAAATGAAACGAAAAAACTGTTGGAAAACAGAAAAATTACTGCCCAGTAGTAAATCTTTGATTCTAATACTCGTTTAGTTCAATAATATTCATATATATCTCACAACAAACAAAGATATAAACTAATTTTTTCAGACTGTACCTCCTATAGATCCTTTAAGTATGGTTTCGTTTGATATCCCCTGCAAGCAATAGATATCTCTAGTGGTACTGAATGTAACATATTTATTTCTGTGTTTTTATAATAACTAAAACCACCACAATGCTTTTTATTTTACTCATATAGATTAGAACTGAAAGTCAACATAGACGGGACACAATAGTTTTGGACATATAAAATTTAGAAACCTTGATTCATTAAAATTAGTGAGTTCAATTTTAGTTAAATTAAACTATATCAGGCACTCCATCCTTTTTTCCTTTATTTCCTCATCTCATCTTAAAATTAGTGGAGCCGTGAATGGTAATATTTTTCAGTTTTGTTTATACTACGTCTTAATATTGGAATCTGCGTTAGATTCGCAACACCGTATAACCATGTAGCCCTGTATTCTAAATATTTTAATATTATCAAGAGTGTTTTTTATAATGTATTAATATTTATGTGAATACTAATAATACATTTGTATTTTACATGCGTATATCCAGGAATAATTATGTGAAACGTTAAAACTGTATATCAGCGATATAATAAAATATTTTGTAATTTTGGCGAAGGTGCCAGGTTAAGAGCAAATAAAACTTTACCCTATCTGGGGAAATGTCTATGTTGTTAAAAATATTTTTTAGGCAAAAATTCTTACCACAAAATAGTCTACAATTTTCATATTTACAATTTTTTGGATAAAACTTACCACTGAAACATGACAGAGTCAGTAGAGTTCATCAAATACAAAAACCAATATAGTTGCTCCCAAAAAGGATACGGATACGTGTTTTGGAGTTATATACTTAAGGCACCGCTATTACATAAGCGTATTAGTGCGACGTAAACCCAATACGTTTAGGTATATTGTTACGCCTTAAAATAGAGTTAAGGCAAAGCCATTAATTCCGAGCACAGTATGTCCTATTTGTACCACTTTACATTTTGATCAGTTGACAGTTTACCTAACCCATTCTCTATGTTCTGTTTTTATTCATTTTGCGAAACGATTTTTTTTTTTGGGTATGAACCATATTTTGAGAAAAATGGAACCTCTGTTGGATTTTGCAGCTTTAGTAAATGATGAGAATGATGATGATGTGAAGGAAGCTTATATCTTGCATGAGGAAGCTGGATGATTTTCTGCTCGTTGCAAGGGTGTTATAAACAAAGAATGGCAATAATTTCTTATGATTTTTTGGCGTTTCACCAAATCTGACAGGTGGCATCGGCTTGTATCGGTGCAATAAATCCGTACCTATACGTCTAATTTATCTCGTAGCGCATGCGCAGATGTCATGAGATACGTTTACGTCTGTTTTAAATGCGCTGCCTTAAGCGTCTTTGCTATTCATCAACGTAATAACGCAGACAATATTTTCATAGATCAGTAGCAAACTGTCAAAGATTGCAAAGTAGAGTAGGCAGCACTGAATTCGAACGTTTGATTGTCTTGTTCCAAATCCATGAAAATGAGCTACATCTCCTTCGAAGTACAGCATATCCACTACGCAATCTTTGTCTAAAATTGCACAGCATCTACGCATATGTTAATATACCAGTCGTTAGAAGGTAGGATAGCTCCCTGGAGGTGGCCCACCGTACTAATATCGAAACTGACCAGAGAGAGGACAGTATTATAAAATGGTTAGTAGTTCTGAGAAAGTTAGGAGGCAACAGACGAAGAAGACGCATTACAAAACGTTGGGGTGATGGCAGCAAGGGTGTGATGGAAAATAACTCTGGTGAGACTAGATGTCTAACAGATAACCATAGCCAATGACGTGATGCCGTCATACGTGCCACACAGCAAATGGAGGCCAACTAGAATAATGCATAATAAGAAGTTAACATAAGAAAGCCTGTACAGGAATTGAATGTAAATATGTTACAAATTGTCGAGACACAGTAATTATGGTAAAGCATTACAACAACTTTCCTTTTATATAACTCTCTTAAGAGACAAACTTTCGTCGCGTCGCCTCCCGCTAAATAAACACATTTTTATAAAACGATTTTAAACAAGATAAATTGTTTTTGCAAATCTATCTCCCTATTTCAGAATACCACACACAATAGCCCATTTGTGAGAATATAAAGGAGAGGAAGACGCCGTATATGTTTATTGAATAGACCTTCAGCAGACACCCCTTGACAAGTGATATCTAATATAATTTCGAATTCAATATGCTTTGATATATGAGAGTGGTTAGTATGTGTACAGTAAAGTATTAGCATAATATTTTTGGACGTCAATATATCCTGTAGATTGACACGCGTTACCCTAACCACAACCTGTGTTAATGATAGACGTGAGTTTTAACTAGACTGCGAGGGTGTATTACACTTCAGGCGTGGTTAGGTGTGCACCAACGGGGAATTTAATTATTCCAAAAGTACGCGCATATACAGGGTATTTAAGAAAAGGTAGGGAGAGCCGATAAGGTATCAAGTATAAAAATTAAAATTCAGTTAGGATGTGCGAAATATATACACACTAAATTGATAACCTTTCTGAAATAATATTACTTAGAAAATTTCACAAATTTTACCACCAGGAAAAATTGATAATATGGGAATAAGGGGAAATGTAAAAGAATGAATAATATCTTATATACTTTAATATAACAAACACAGGCAGCTAGTACTAGCTCTTTCTGACCAATTTGATGTGAATTATATAACAAAATGTACAGTATGTCAGACCTTAAACTATAGTACAAATATAAATATAAACATAAACACAGACATAAAAACTGTAACAAAAAATATCACAATCGTCAACAAGCAAAATTAAACACTTAAAAAAAGAAAACATAAATTATATAAAACGTGTAGACCGTAAAAAGATTTAAATATTACCAGGGCCGACGAGAGGGGTGGGGTTGGGGGTGTTTCCCCCCTTGCCCGGCGGTTTTTGAGGGGGCCTGGTGGTTTTGAGGAGCCCGAGTTTCACCCCAAGTAGAAGGTTAGCATTTGCATCAGGTAAAATGAGAGAGGTATACTTTTAAATTTTAAAAATTTTTTCTTAAGGAATATCACCCCTTCAAAATTTTGATCGAAATCGAGATACATATTTAATTATAAGGAATGTCACTTCTCGCTCTTCAAAATTTCGCCGGGAAAAATATTAAATTGTAGGGAATAATCCCCCCCCCCGCTCTTAGAAATTTTAGTAGATGTAAATAGTTTATTATTAAGATTTTCTCTCGACGGCCCTGAATATTACTCATCCAGAGTATAGCAAACTTTATTTGCTAATAAATATTTGAGTTTTACTGTAAAAATCTTAATATTAGAAGATAATCTAATTTCATTGGTTAAAAAATTGAAACACTTACAGCCCCATACAGCACAAGGACATCCTCAGAACATACTGGGGACAACTTTTCAGGACATATCCTGGGAAGATCCCATTATCACCTTAGGATGTCCGTAGGATATCCAAATGGGACAGTTCGGGCTTTGCTGATGACGTCCTCAGGACATCAGTAAGGGTGTGTACAGGACATCATCAGCTCTTATATGGGTTATTCCTGGGCTTTACTATGAACAACCTGAGGACACTGATCGGACTTTATATAGGACATCCCCAGTTCTATTAGGGTTTATTGGATATTTCTAAAGACAGCAAAAAACACATATTATTTTATAAGATCATTACTTTTAAACTGAGCCAATAAGCAAAGACAAAGGAATACAAGTTTATATAATGGCAGAGGTAAAATGACTAATAAAAATGTGATACATATATGTACAACTCCATACACATATTTGTATCTATCAATTGGCTTATATCGTTTTAAAGGGAAATATACCAAACTAATAGAGGTTATATATAGTCCAATGAAACAGGTCGACGGATCAAAATTTTAAGGTAAATACTTGAATTTTTGAATGTTACTTTGAAGTATGTGAAAAAGATTAATGAAAGAAATTTTTTTTTCAACCCCGAGAAGCTGTGGAAAAAATTGTAACACAGTGTTTTTTCAAAATTACTCAAAATGTGTAAAATATAGTAAAAAAAGTTTCAAATAAAAATTGTAAAACTATGAAATAATAATAATATAAATAAAAATGATCTCTTGCCTTTTTTTGGTACTATTAAAATCAACAGAGTTTGGGGGGCTAGAAGTTATAAGAGATGATATGTATGACTTTATAAAATCATAGCGTGCTGAAAAGTTATACTTAATGAATTTAAAAAAAATTGTATTCACTCAGAAAAATATAAAGGATTAAGTACCTGACAATAACATCTGCGGACAATAACCAATCACATTTTCCCCTTTTAGATAATATAATAAATACAAAGATATAACATAGTAGCATTATATTTATGAAATATTTAACGTAATCTTATTTGTCGAAAGAACTTTAAAATGAAAGTGGAAAAGACATCGACACCCAGCGGATTTCTTAGAACTTTCAACTTGTCACAAAAAGGCGGCTAATTCAAAACATAGTAAATGTATTAAAACCAAATTATAAATAACTGCTATTTAAAAAGGATATACATTTTTAATACATTTTTAATGAATTATTTGTACTGGAGGGGATTATCAAATAGAACAAACAAATAAGTTTTTAGAAGCAAATTTTACAAACCAATAAAAGATAATGTAAATAAATAGCCCCAAAATTTTATATACTTTTCATTATTTTTGTTTTTGAAATCTCCTAAATAATAATACCTATAATAGGACGACTCTAGGACTTGCCCAGGATATTCCCATAGTGGATATTTTGTTAGGATTTTAATATCTTTGCAGGATATTACTAGGACATCCTGCTAGGATTTGTCTAGGATATCCCCATTTGGGATATTCTCAGGTTGTATATATTTTATTGGGATATCCTAAGGATATCCTGAGGAATGCTGCCTTCGATTGGGATATACGGGACCAAATGAGGATATCCTAGGGATGTCATGTGCTGTGTGGGGCCATTATACAGGGTATCCCAGAATTGAGTTCCTGGACGTGAACTTGTGATTCCTGAGTTCATATTGGGCCCATATAACCCAACTTACCTTAATTCAAAAATGCATCCCTGAGGAAGTCCTCTTAAAGTGGGGCGGGAAAAAAATTTTCGAATAATTTCAGTTATATCGAAGATAAAATTTTTGAATTTTGATGGGAACTGTCTCTTTATAAGTACTTTATGTAAATTTAACACAACCAAATATCATTTGTTTCTCAAACGCGACAGGTTTCCTGTTAAACAAGCACCTATGACCTACGATAATTGAAACGATAATTCTTGAATTTTGATTGATATTATAGAAACAAGTGGACATCTTATTGAAATTTGTTATTAATGTATTTTTTTTTAAATAAACAATTTTTCTATTATTTCAACATTTTGTTCTAGAATAGTAAATAAATGTTAAATACAAATAGAGGAAAAACAGATAATTTCTTGTATTTTGATTAATATTACAAAAAACTTTAAGGGTACCTTTTTTGCAGCCCTTTTAATACTCTGCAAACATGTTCAAGTATTCCATAATTTTACAGGGTTATAAAAACATAGCCAGTCAATTATTAATTATTATCAAAAATAATTGAGAAACAAAAGATATTTGGTTATTATCAAGTTTACACAGTACTTATAGAGATACAGCCCCAATCAAAATATAAAAATTTTATCTTCAATATAACGGAAATTATTGGAAAGAAATGTTTTCTTTCTGTCTCACTTTAAGAGGATGTACTTCCTCAGGGATGCATTTTTTGACTAAGGTAAGTTAAGTCATATGCGGCTAAAATTAACCCAGGAGTCACAAGTTTCCGTCCGGAAACTCAATTCTGGGACACCCTGTATATAAAACTTTTTTATACATTGCTGTTCAAAAGGAATTAGTATGCAGTTGCTCTTTATGCCGCATTTCATATCCGAGACTTATTTGACTATTTAAGTACATAGACCTGTTTTTGACAACGCATGTATAGATTTCCAATATACCGTGTGATCAGAGAGAAGGATCAAGTAGATACAAAGTAGATACAAACAGAAAAGAAGACGTGCATAGAAATGGAGGGAAATAAAATGAAAGTTAGAGAATGTGTATGTAGTTTTGGCTAAAGTGGTTGCCAGAAATTCAGCAGCACCTGGTATGGTAGCTTATGTTTGATTAGAAATGATGCACTTTGCTCCCTTACTTATGCTATGTTGCTTATTAGTGGACAATGACCCAGTCCGAACTGGTGAAACTTCAAAACTATAGAAAAGAAATTATGGATAGCAAAGTTAGACATGCTACCATCGCCCACCCTGCATGTGATATAAATGATTTGATTCGCTACCCAGAAGACAGTTACACCAATGTACAGTGTTAACCTAAAAAAACGCACAAAATTCATATCTTTGGTATGTGTCATTTGTCAAAAAAATCCTCGAACAAGTCGATTTTAGTTTTGTAAATGCTACATTTTGTCACTATACCAAAATTTATGACGTCATTGGTTTTTGAGGTATGACGTCATCATATTTTTGTTTAATGGAAACAGACATTTTGGTTTACTGCTTTTGGTGCTATATTCCTTAGCTTTCTGGTGATATGAAAAAAATTGATATTAACTAAGCTATTTTTTTTGAAAAAAAAAATTAGTGATACCTTACATAATTGTGAGAACAAAATCATCTTCATTGCTCAAATTGCGACCCTCCAACCATTTGGCATTGACCAAGACGGGTGTAGACACTTTGCACGCTGTTCTGAATGGTCTCATGGGCAATTCGTCTCATCTCCAAGCCAATTCTGCCTTTCAATTCTTCTATGGTATCCGGTCTGTTAAAATACACCCTTGACTTTAAGTAACCCCAAAGAAAAAAGTCTAAGGAGGTTAAATCCGGTAAACTCGGGGGCCACTCAATTGGACCTCGACGACCTATCCACCTTCCAGTAAAAGTGTCATCTAAAAACTGACGCACTGCTTTCCCAAAATGAGGTGGGACTCCGTCTTGCTGAAACCAGACGCTTTCAGCAGAAATATCTTCATCTTCATTGTTCGTAAACATAACTGCTAAGGCTGGCACTAACTTAACTCGAAAAAACTGTAAACATCTTACGGCCGTAACATTTTATTCAAAAAAATAAGGTCACCAATCATACTTGCCCACACGTTTACTTTGCCTCGTCGCTGGGTATGGGCTTCTTGAGTACAATGAGGATTTTCGCGTGACCAATACCTACAGTTATGCCGATGGACAGTCCCCTTTAAAGAAAATGTAGCTTCATCAGAAAAAACAATGTTCTTTAAAACATTTGGGTTTTCATCGCACAAGGTCATCAACTGTTCACAAAACTGTAAGCTCCTATCTGGATCGTCCTCATTTAATTCGTGGATTAATTGCACTTTGTATGGATGGTATTTTTCTTTTTTCAATAGACGTACAACAGAAGTTTGACTCACGTTATGATTTAAAGCCAGCTGCCTTGTCGAAAGATGGTGGTTTTCCTCACTTTCTAGAAGAATATTTAATTTGGTTTCGTTGTTTGTGATAGGGCGATCAGATCGAGGGAGGTCAACTACACTGCCAGATTCATCATATCTAACCACCAATCTACTTACAGTGGATCTAGAAATTTGCTTCTCGGGATACTTGGCATTGAAAACATCACATGAGTTCTCAGCGTATCACCATATCCAACCATCATCAAAAGCTCTACGCGTTCTCTTTCACTTAAACGTGGCATTGCATTCACTAGTTTTACACTTTAAACTGAAGTTCCTCACCTGCCAGGAATAAAAAAGTTATCGATACTTTATACAAAAAGGCCTGTATCTTTCTGTTAAGGTGATGGTTTTTTTATTATTTCCTTTGTTTTGTTTTCATGTCAAATGTTTTCATGCTAGTTAAAACAAAAATGTAGGCAACAAGATTTATCAGTTCATAAGAAAGTGAAACATTACTTGTGAATTTGCGGAAGGTAAGCTATTTTTACATAAAATGTCATTTTTCCAAAAGAATGGCTCAGGTAATATCATTTTTTTTATATCACCAGGAAGCTAAAGAAATATAACACCAAAAACAGTAAACAAAAGTGTCTGTTTCCATTAAAAAAAATTATGATGGCATCATAACTCAAAAACCAATGACGTCATAAATTTTGGTATAGTGACAAAATGTAGTATTAACAAAACTAAAATCCACCTGTTCAAGGATTTTTTTGGAAAAGGACACATACCAAAGATATGAATTTTGTGCATTTCTTTAGGTTCACATTGTATAAGTACTCGCTAAGGTCAAAATTTTAAATTTTTGAATGCGTTTCTGCAAGTCTGTAAACTTTTTAATCCCGCAATTATGCACATTGCATATTTCTGTAATATGACAATTCTATGTACTTGAGAACTATTTCCCCAATTAATGATGTCATATTTTAATTTTGAATGAAAGTTGGCATAATACAGAGTTGGTAGAATTTCCGCACTGCAATGTGTGGACATACATTTTAGCTCAAAACAACGACTTCTTAATTTCCCACATAGCATTTCTATATGTTGATTCCACTGTAGATGCATATCTACAGTAATGCCTAACATTTTAATGGATTCTGTAGGAAATATTTGAAAATTTTAGAAAAATGCAATTTATCAGGGTTTCTCTTTAAGCTAAATACCATTGAAGTGATCTTATTTTTGTTTCCGCACAATTTATTTTTGTCTGTCCAGTTAGTTATTGCATTATATACTTTTTCAGTGGTAAGTCTTAAACTATCCAAATTATCTTCAACTATAAGGATGTTAGTGTCATCAGCAGAACAGATTTCAATAACATTAGGTATTTTATTTAGGTACAGAATTAGATCGTTGGCAAGGAGTATAAAGATTAAGCATTATAAAACATTAAGGTATTTGATTTTTATGTGTTTGTTTGCCTGCCGATTTTGTGTCCCTCTGTCTCTCAGCTGGCATTATATCTACAAAATTGTATTGAAGTAAAATGTCATTTTAATAGATATTGCAGTCGGCGACGCCCGACTACTCTTCTATTCTTTAAATGTTAACCTGATCTACACGTAGCAACTACGTGCAGAATCTGGGATATTCTGTAGAATTTAAAGAATTACTATTGCTTTTATTTTCGTTGCTTTTTTAATATATGTTGTTCTGTACTTGGTTAATTCTAAATTCCAGCTACACAAATCCTATTGTATATACGAATGTCCCCAAACAAATTTGCCTCTATAGCCGAGGGTTTTATCGGTATAAATTTATTTTTTTAATTTGTGTGTTGAGTGGGAATTACTTAGGGGATGTTTAGATATTTGATAAGCGTATACGCACAGTATAATATTAAACAGTATAATATTAAATAGGAGGGACGTGACTTAAATAATTTCGTATAAGAGGGTGGCTTTGGATTAAATTACAAAGAAAGACGTTATTAAAAATACGTATACAGGGTATTTAGGATTAATAAATGTAACTTTCAGTGAAAATTGTAATATTCAATTAGAGCATGGTAAAACTTCAGAAAGAGAAAAGGAATACGCAATATGAAATCTTATTTTCAAACGATAAGACAAAAACGCAGAAAGTTGGAGTTAGGCCTGTAAGATACACAAATCACACGAATCGTCTCTGAAGTTGCTGTAAAAACCCATGTCTTAGCTTGTCCTATTGTAGTCATTAAGACTTAGCAGTCATATCAAGATTATTATGCGCGTTACTAATTGTGTTGGTACGTTTAGCGAAACTGTCTGCATGACTTATACAAAAGGTGCTGGTACGCCAACCGTTCGTACAGACGAAGTTATTAAGGACGTTCATGAACATATGGAACAAGGGCCGGTAAAACCATTGAAACATGTCTTAGGATATTGGACTTTTTATGGAACATGCCGAACGATTGTAAAGAGGACTTGGGCTTGCATCCATACAAGATGCAATAATGTCAATCTCTCTTGCCGATAGACCACCCTAGAATACTGGCAGTGGTTTGTCAATAATTGATGCTAAAAGTTAAATATCTCGAGTTCAGATGGACGAAAATTGATGGACTGGAGAGTGCTGGATGAAGAAACCTTAAGCGAGCACCAGCTAAGTGTATTTGAAGTGCCAGATACATACAAGCAAAACCGACCGAGCTCCGCCCAGCCAGATGACCAGACGCCGCCGCCGTGGCGGTACAAAACCGATAAGGCAGCGGTAGTCTGCGTGCATCTAGAGAGAGAGAGCTCATGTCACTACAGAGCCACGGCGTGGATGACAACATTGAAGTAAACAAGGCACCAGGACCAGATGGAGTCCCGCCTGAGATAGTAAAAATGGTGGTTGACATTCGCCCCGACTTATACCTGAAAATGTTCAATAATATTATTGAAACAGGAATTATACCGACCAGATGGAAAGCGGCTAAACTGGCGCTAGTCCCCAAGCCGAGTACTGCCCCAGGACTGAGATTAAGGCCCATCTGCCTCCTAGACACGAGGGCTAAAGTGAACGAATCATTGCCACACCCGGATAAACGGTGAACTGAACAACCAAGGAGGACTGTCCCCCAACCAATATGGCTTCAGGGAAGAGATGTCCCAGTCGAAGCTATTCAAGAGGTCGTAAGAGTTGCCCGTAGCGCCAAAGAGGGTAACCGGAGGAACAGAAAAATTTGTATAGCGATAGCTTTGGACGTCAGGAACGCCTTTAATACGGCACCGTGGCAACCCATCGTCGAAACATTATGGCGTAGGAACATCCCAGGCTATCTGGTGAAGTTAGTGGAGAACTACTTCACAGATAGAAAACTACTGGGCGACAACACCGAGAGGAGAATCACAGAAGGAGTCCCACAGGGGTCGGTATTGGGCCCACTACTGTGGAACATTTTGTATGATGGAGTACTGAAGCTGGAAGGCACTGAAAACCTGAGAGATTGCAGGCTCGTCGCTTTCGCTGACGACCTCATTATAGTAGTAGTTGGGACAAACGCGGACGAAGTGGAGTCAACGGCCGAGAGGGCAGTCGCGTCCATTAGAACCTGGATGGCAAATAACAACCTTCGTTTAGCACCTGAAAAGACGGAGGTCGCCGCGCTCGAGCTCACTGTTCGCAAAAGAGTCCGAACTATGACTCTAAATATCATGGGTGTCGAAGCTGCAATGAAGGATAACATTAAATACTTAGGAGTACACATTGATAGAAACCTATCCTGGCGCAAACACATTGAGGAGCGCGCAACTAAGGGCAGCATTGAGAGGTAGTTTGCTCAGAACTGGGGGCCCCAAGACCAGTTCAATACGCCTATTAAATTCAGTAGTAAAGTCCGTCCTACTCTATGCAGCCCCAGCATGGGTGGACGCGCTCGACTTGGCAGTGAATCGAAACCGGCTGCTAAGGGCCCAGCGCAGCGCGCTGATTGCGGTTTGCTACGCATGTATAACATTGTCTACAGGTGATCGGATCAGTCCCACCGATTGATCTGATGACCAAGGAACGAGCATATAACCACGGAGCCGACAGCGAGAGCAAGGGCTACAACAGAAGGTGCCTAATTGAAAGATGGCAGGATAGGTGGAGTAATGCCAAAGAAGGTAATTGGACTAGGAACCTTATTCTGGACATAGAGGCGTGGATAAAGCGTATTCACGGAAATGTAAACTTCTTCCTTACGCATGTGCTTACTGGCCGAGAGATTCGCGGCCTATACTAAAAGGATCGGCAAAACAAATGACGACCAATGCAGGCATTGCCATGCGATCGACACCGCTGAACACACGGTAATCATATGCCTTAAATCGGCGACTCCCAGAGAGAACGCTAACAGGAGCGTGAGTAGAGCTATAAGTAGGGAACGCATGATCAGCATTATGCTTCAAGATGAAGACCACTGGGAAACTATAAATAGTATGTGTTCTGCCATAATGAAGACTAAGGAGGAAGAAGAAAACATAGCCGAATAGTCCCTACCCAGTCAAAACGAAGTAATGCTAACACAGTCCCTTAATGAGGTGGATGAAGAGGGGAGGGGTTTTAGTAGATAGAAATCCCATACTACCCTGCCGCCAAACACCAGGTAGGGTGCCTCTTTGAGGATTTCCCCTCCCCGAAAAAAAAAAAAAAAAAAAAAAAAAAGATGGACGAAAATTAACTTAAAAAAAAATTAAAGTTCTCTCAATTCTATCTTTTCTAATAAAAATGTTTCAAAAATGTTTTGAAAATGGCTGAGGAAATCCATTTGTTGTCATTTAATTCAAAAATAAATGACAAAAAAGTGTCCTGAATGATTTTTTTTTTAATGTGATCATAAAGCTGGTGTCGAGATCTACATTTTGAAAAAATAGATCCATTTTGGATTTAATTTCACAAAATAGCGGGCAATTCAAATTTCAGGTGTCAAATTTATTTGTGCCCATAAGGTTCAATATTTGGGCACAACAATTTCAAAGTATACTGTAGTCAACGAAAGGAATATTTTCTGAAAGACTGAAGCCGGTCAGAACTCTTGACGGCCCTGGGTGCAAAAATGAAGAAAAAAACCATTTTTGGTCAGTTTACTCAAAATTGTTTATAAAAAAAAAAACGCAATAGGCTTTGGACGTCCAAAACTCATATATACTCCTGTTGATACCCCAGATGGTATGACATCATAATTTTGCTGTTACAAAACTATGCATATCTCATCGTTTTGTTGGTCTTTTTTTACTGCACTACAATATTATTATTATTTCGATTAAGTGCTATATTTTATATCGGAGAAACATTTACACCATTAGAAATTAGATTGTGGGAATACGGAGTAAAGTAAAAATTACCAAATAAGATTATATTAGTAGAGTTCAGGATGGTGTGTTATTTAGGTACCTAATCTTATGTAGTTTAGACTTAGTGCGCTATAACAATAATAAAAGTAGTTATACTTTAAGGTCTTAATTAACATAATGAGAAACCTCCCGACGTTGTTTACCTTTAGAAGATTTGATAAATGTCAATAATCCAACTCCACTTCGACTAGTAGTCTGAGTGTTGATATATTAGCAGTAATATAATACAATAGCAAGGGTTGGCAGATATTTATCAAATACACTTACGTACGCACTTACGCTATATTGGCAATATACATTTCACAATAACATATACGGTATTATGAGAAGTGATAATGGTTGTAATAGATAGTGATTATTGTTCTGTTATGATGATCACAATCTGACATCGTTAAGATCCAGTGGCGCTCGCAGAGAAGAATAGTTTCTTGTACAGGTGCAGGAATATACTTTGAACAGGGGAAATGTAATATTTAAGAGCACTCACTATAAAAAATATGCATGCATTTGTCGAAAAGATGATACTCTTCGTAAATTCGAAAATGAAGGGTATATTGCATTTGCAACTCAAAATGTCCATCGGCTTATCTGCACGTAATGTTCCATTACGTGTTTATAATATACATATTATATACCAAAGTCTATTATACAAAATATTATACAAGTAATAATAATATTAATAATTACAGTGATGCTTTAGATAGTAATCTGCATTCTATGGTAGTAGTTTCCTTTTCAGAGGAAGTAATACAGCCATTATAGAAAAAATAGGAAAACAAAATTATAGAAAGCTGGATTTTGGTACAAATGCTCAGTTAGAAGTGTAGTTTAAGTACTAAAAGTCCTCAAAGATCCCGTGTAAGCTTTCTTCGCTATGATCTTGATTTTTTTTTTCGCAAATGGGTTGGTAACGGTTGCACTTCGGATTTTTGTTATTACTCAAAAGATGTAGAAAATCCAATTTTATACAAAAATGATCTATATTAGTTTTATTTCTAGTCCACTCCTCAAAATTCAGGAAAGGCAAATCGAGAAATTTTGTTAAAATCTCTAAACTGAGAGATTCTCATCAAAATGTATTTTAATAGTTATTTATTGCACTAGTATGTCATAATGTAGTAAATGAGGTATGAACAAACCTTATAATGATGGAGAGGACACACTCGGATCACTGTTTCTTGCTTGCTTATTTCTACACACCGATGCAATATCACAACCAATGAGAAGTTTGAAGCTTACGAGGAGCGTATCATTTTTTTTTATTGTATTAAGTTAACAGTATAATATGACAAAATACGGGCGTTGTATTTTTGCACGAAATTTTATAATTTAAAATTAATACAATATTCGAGATAATACCATTGTTAGCTATCGCCTATTATTGTCCAACACGGTATGTTGAATTTTCTTTAGATTAATAGTCGCAGAACGCAATAATGAAGAAAAGTCAATTACCTCAATTCCTTAAAATTATTAATTATTTTCCTCATTAATAGTCAAATTTTGCAAGTGACTTAATACTTACAAAACCATTTGCTCTCAGATATATAATATGCAATCATAATTATAAATTTCGAGAATTTTACTTCATTGTGGTGGTGGCTATTCCATGTAAATACGAATTCAATTAGTGAAGAGACAATAAAGCAATATCAATTAGAAGCAGATGAAATCAATTAAATTTCTTTACTAATAAAGAAATTAATTATTCATCCATTTTCATTCCAGCAAATCTACTATTGTGCGCTAATGTAAAAGACGTATACAACAACAGTGAAGCAAGAGACAAATTATGAATGGGGCGCATTTAATTTATTGTTCTCTCTAGAATTGGTGATAAGCTTCGAAATATTTCCATTTTCGGGCGCGAGATACAGTGATTAAGAATATTGTTTGAATCTTATGTTTAGCGCAACAGCAAATAAGGGATGTATTTGAGATGGTTGTTAAATAATGTGAGTTCAGATTTTAACGAAATGACTCTCAAATCTTAATCAAAATAAACAAGTAGAAGATGCGATGGGACGTGCCTGCATTTATACTCTGAAACGGTTTAAACGGTTTTTATGAAATCTTTTATACTTCTTGACAGAATTGCAAGAAAATTGGTTGTTATGGATATTCAGAGAAGCTGATACTGAATCTGCTGTTAAAAGTTATCACTTCAATATTTATAGCGAATCCATGATTGCCATAATTGTAAAACATTACTGCACTATTACGCTTCATAAATGACTTGACGACTGCGTAGTAAGAAATGTCAACATTTTTGTGCGGCAGAAACATTGTCTTTAACATCGATACTTTGGTCCACACAGACGACGGTTCATATTGCTTCGATTGAAGAAAAAACACTTATTATCAATGTGGTCTGTATAACAAACACTGCAAGTCTCAGCATTTCTGAGACATATACTAAAATTACGTCTGCATCATCATCATCATCATCATCATAACAAATTTTATTTTAAATTAATAATATACAAACATTGCCTCCCCGAATCGCGATTCGGAACCAACCAGACAACCACGTCGCGCAGCGTCGTGGAGTACGTAAGGTTGGGCGAATCACGACCGGTTTGGCTCAATAAAATGAATACAAAAAGTTAAAACTCCTGCCGCCGGTGGTGGCTTAAAATTAACATTAAAATTAATAATATCTGTATTACAGATTTAAAACATTTAAAATTAACACTCTAAAAACTATTGGGGCACAAGGTACTAAGCACTATTAAATTTTGATTTCTGGCACGGGGGAAAAAACTCAACGAAAAAACCCGTTCGAAGCAATTGGACCCAACGGTCTACCCGCCGTCGGAAAGGTAGGGAAGGCAAATAATTAAGATTTTTTAATAGTTACAATTTTTAAAAGGTTTTTCGGTCTAAAATGAATTTAGAACAAAAAAGAACAAAATGACAAAAAAGACAAAAAGACAAAAAAAAAACAAACAATTGACAAACAGACAAGAGGGGGAAAGGATAGATAAATATATAAAGGTGTGAAGGGAAAAGTGTGTGATAGAGAAAAGTTATGGTTAAGGAAAGTGTGGCTAGAGAGGCTGCCGAAAGATAGGCAACGCCTGGTATGGTAGGGGGTGTTTGATCTGGAATGGGGCATTATGCATCCTGATTCTGGTTATGTTGCGTGTTAGCGGACAGTCGCCCAGTTGAAAGGCATAAAATCTCTGCGATGTTTCCCGGACGAAGTCCGCTAGTGGCGTTATGTCGTTGCAACGATCATATAAATCTCTGAGGGAGGTGTACCTGCTCGAATCTGAGATGAGGCGCATAAATTTATGTTCCAGGACCTGGAGTTTTTTCATTGTCGTGGCCGAGATGCTGCACCACACCGGCGCCGCGTATGTGATGGCCGGCCTGATCACCATCGCATACAATAATGTTTTATTTCGTCTGTCTAGTCCGCTACCTCTTGCCAGAAGCGGATACAGACTCCTGGACATGGAGTAGACCTTACGGATAGTCTCGTTGATGTGAATGTTAAACGTCAGTCGTTTGTCTAAGTTCACCCCCAAATACTTCACGCACCTTTTTATTGGAATTTGTTGACCCCGGATCGAGATTGGTGTCAAAATGCGGTTCTCAGTGAACCGACGCGTGAAGAGAATGGCCTCCGACTTCGCGACGTTGATACGAATCTTCCACTTGTCGTAATACGCCGTGACACGGGCCATGTGTGCCCTTAGCAGCATGTTCGCTGCTTGCGCATTATGCGAATGTGCATACATGGCTGTGTCGTCGGCGTACTTGGCAAGCTTGGTATTCGGAAACTCTGGGAAGTCGGATACATACAGGTTGTATAACTTTGGTGACAGGCACGACCCCTGGGGGACTCCCGCGCGAATGTCCCGCCGTGTTGATAGTTTATTGTTCACCCTGACCTGCAGCGACCTGTCCGTCAAGAAAGAGTGAATCAGTTTGATTACATGTATTGGAAAGTCCAGTACGTTGAGTTTGTGTATAAGTCGCGGAATCCAGACTGTATCGAACGCCTTCTCAACATCGAGGAGCACCATGGCGGTGCTATTCCCGAGTTTGTATTGTACCTTGACGTCATTCACGATCCTGACGACCTGATGCACCGTGCTCCTGCCTTTCCGGAAGCCGAACTGGCACTCATCGTCGATGTGAGGCTCATCCTGGGCAGCGTTCAGTCTGACCAGGATGACCTTCTCCACCAACTTGGAGATCGCCGACAGCAACGAGATGGGTCGATAGCTGCCGACGAGCTTCGCGTTCTTGTTCGGTTTCAAGATAGGCACGACCACGGCGCACTTCCACTGGCTGGGCCAGTGCTGCAGCCGCATGATCGCGTTGACAATGTACGTCAATTGTACAATTCCCTTCCTCGGGAGATATTTGAGAAGCTTATACTCGATAGCGTCTTTCCCCGGAGCTTTGTTGTTAGGTAATGTCCGGACAATGCGGGACATTTCCGAGGGCTTGGTCATGACCTTTAAAAATTCTCATCTAGTCAATTGAACGTCATGACCAATCAGTTCGTTTACGTCGTTTTCTATGCGGTCTTGCTCAACGTCGTTGAGTACGTCCGTGTTGTGTATTGTCTGAAAAAACGTCGCTAAGTCATTCGCCTTCTGCGAGTCCGTCAAAGCCGTTCGTCCGTTTGCGTTTGTCAAGGCGGGTATGGGCTCCCGCGTATTTTTCACTGCCCTCGCCAGCTTCCATAGCGAGTTGTCTTGAGGATTCAGCGCTTCTAGTCTATCCCGCCATTTTCGGTTCTTCGCGGTATTGATGGCGGTCCTGATCTGCCCTTGCAGCCTGACCATCTCGACCTTAGCTCCGACATCGCGATTTCGCTGCCAAAGCCGTCTAAGTCTATTTTTCTGCCTTATGTCTTGTTTGACCGCATCGTCGAGTCGGTCTTTGTATGGATTAATAGTTATGGTTGTGGCAACACTGCATTTGGCGTCCTGCAGTACCCTTGTGAACTCGCCCACCACATTTTCCAGCTCGGCGGCTGTGATGATCTCGTTTGTTAGTGTGAGGTTTGTGTTGATGTTTGTCTTATAGAGACGCCAATCGGCGTCTCTATAAGACGTCTGCATCAGTGCTTTGAACTGTCTTAACCCGTAGTCAGTTTCGAAAACATTCGATATCTTTGCGGTAGCTGACTTGACTTGGTCGGAAATAATTGTTTTCTGGCGTCATCTACCTCTTATTTAATGAATTCGTTCATTTTTTGCTCAATACCACAGCGCAAGACAAATTCAGAAAAGGTTTTTGGAAAGCAAATTTGTAAATAAACAATTCCTGAGATACCAGTTACCCTGGATACTAGTGTAGCCATAGTTTTAGATAGTTTTATAGACTTTTGACTTGTCTTGTTCTTATGAAGGGATATCATCGATAGTTTCTCTGTATTTTTTTGAAAAAAATAGTATAGGATAAAATAAAACATGTTACTATACTGATAACGTTATCTGTTTCTTACGTTATTTTACTATTGTACAGAAATTATGTACGTATTATGGACCGCAAACTGCGGCCGCGTTTTGTAAGTCACGGGGAACAAATGGGTCATTTTATGCACTGACGTTCGTTTCATTTGCCGTTCGCGAGCATAAAAACACCCGACCGCAGTTTGCCCTCGGGTTACCGACGGCACAAAACGCCTGCATAAAAGAGCCCTAATTAAACTTCTATATAAAAAAGCAAATCCAGAATTAATGGAAAGTTACAGACCCATGAGCCTGGCCCCGTTTCTCAAAATTGTTAGAAATGTTCTTTTGTGGCAGAGTGGTGAGTTTCAAGGAAGCATGTAATAATTTTTATGTTTGCCTGAACGCCCTGAACTGTAAATACTATTTAACAATAATCACTCTTTATTGGTAAAAATATTCATAACAGGTTAGACTGGTAAAAATTTTTACCGATATATTTTGATTTTTACCAATACGTCTATTATTTCAACAATCACCATCAATACTGTCTTTAAAAGCTTTTATTTAACTAGCAATGTTTGTTAGTTAGTTTGTTTGGATCAAATCTTGCAAACTGAATTTCGAAGAGTTTTAATTAAGCTAGAGCTTTGAAATTTGGCACACGTGTGTAAGTCCGATGACAATGCAACATAGTATAGCCATTATCGGTCTAAATCCAATATGGCAGACGTCCCAAGATGGCGGATCACCTTTTTCTTCACAACCCCCTTGATTTGAAATATTCTTGGGATATCTAATATTTAATAGGAGTATAATTATCAATATTAAATATTTTCTAAAACATGATACATTTTCTATATCATCTCCCCAGCTATACCGAATACGACACATTTCTGTATTGTTCTCGGCGTCCATAAATGTAATACCGGCTGACAATCCCACCCATTTCTGTCACTCCTGTGTAGTGCTACAAGTAACAATGGGCGACAATTCATTAGACGCAGGAACAATGGTAAGGGGTGCCCCTTTGCGCCCTCTTCGCACTCGAGGCACCCCCTGGCAGGATAAAGTGCATAAAAACCCCAATGCGTCAATTTAATAATGTTTCCGCTCACACGAACATTATACGCCGGCCCACTCTGTTTACTTGGATTAAATTTTTAGATTTGCACCGGAAGGAAAATCGTGATGCATTTTCTAAATATCCACTGCGGCCGTTTGAATTCAATGGGGAAATACTTGAGGGGTGGACGCCTTTTTATGAAAGCATTTCTTCAGCGGAACAATTGTTTGTTAGCTGTAGGGACCTAAAGTGATTTTTTGAACATACAGGGATTCTTAAAAATATGTTATGAAGACGCAGTACTTAGGCATTGTTATTAGCAAGTTCATCTAATCCTAAATCAAACAGATATATTTCTATAAATAAAGTATATAGTGTGATCCACTTTGTATGGAAACACATCTATAAAAAATGTGTTAATTCTTTTCAAATCGGGTATTTAATAGAATTTTTATACAGGGTCTCCCAGCTCTGTTTAGGAGAAAGGAGAGGCATAGAAAGAAATGTTAAAGGGGAAAGTTATTTTGTTTAAATTAAATTATTTCAGTTTTGGAATATTCAAGACGCCTCAAAAAGGCAGTAAACCGTTAATGATAGGTAGGTATAGGACATGGTTATTAAAATTAACTTGGAAATACAAGGATAATCCAAAAAATAAAAATATACTGTAATGAAGCAAATCTCCGTTCGTTTAATATTAAGCATGTTATATATTGTATTGAATTGTAAAGGCTAGGCACTAAGTGAAAATATTTCGAGCGTAAAGGCGTGCGCAATGTAGTTTGCCTGGTATCATATACCAGCATTACCAGCATTTATTTCAATTAGTCACTTAGTCTGTACCGGAGACTCATTGCGAGCATTCTCCTACCACCGCCTGCAAATAAATAAATAAATAAATAAATAAATACCTTTATTGGTCCTTTGACTATAATACATAGTTATAGATAAGACAAGTCAATAGAATGCCATATCAATGGCTTAAAGAAAAAAAACATAAATGTAAATACATTAACGTACGATTCTGGTGCGTGCTACGGCACAAGGCAGACGTGTTATCAGCCAGGCGAAGGCTGACAGTTTTTGCGACAAAAAGTAAGATAAAATATAGTTAACATGCGAGTGAATACTTTTTCGTTAGATTTTTCTGAAATTAAGGATAAATTATCTGCCTACCAAACACATGTTTATATTGAGAATAATTTGAAACTAAAGGAAGAAGAAATTGTATCAATTGGTATATATGGTGTCAAAGTATATATTAAAGTTAAATCTCAGGAAATACTCGAAAATATTTTCGAGACATATGAAAACAACTTGACTTATAAAGATTCTGAAGGTAATGAAATAAATATTACACTGGTTAACGAAAGCTTGAAAACAACTGTAAAAATTCATAGAATACCAATAGAAGTACCTGAAGAGGAAATCAGAAAAACCCTGACCTGCTATGGTATGGTAGAGAAGATTACAAATGACTCTTGGAAAAACATGCCGTACAAAGTATACAATGATACCAAAATAGTAACAATGGAAATGAGAAAACCGGTTCCATCTTACATAACAGTATCGGGTAGGCAATACTGGGCGACATATGCGGGTCAATGCAGAACATGCAGGAAATGTAATTCCACCTTACATGAGGCAAAAGGGTGCGATAAAGCAATTAACCAGAGATTACAAAAAAGAGATTTTGCAGCAGTAGTTTCCAATTCTAGAAGACCGGTAGTCCAATTACAAAACGAAAAGGTGACAGAAAGATTTGAAATATTGAATAGAAGTAAAGCTTTGTCAACTGGAACCAAACAAATGGCGCTAGATTCGGAAAGTCAGGAAGCAGAGCAAATAATAACAGAAAAAGTACAAGTGCATGTAGAGGATAATGTGGAAAACACACGATCACAAATAGTTAAGGAAATATTGCAAGATGGACATATCACTGAACAAAATCATACAGAAAGTTATGCAACACCCAGATGCAATCAGGAAGATGAGGCGAACCGGAAGAGACCCCATCTTAATGTGGTTAGCGATTCTACATCCGATGACGACGCGTTAAAAAAAGAGCCCACCGAAAAAGCTGCTATGGGCAGATGAATTTCCTTCAGACATGTCTTCACAGATATCTTACCATGGGGACTCAGATGAAACCTACTAAAGGTATGAGTAGTATGTATTCTTACGTAGTAGCTTCTATCAACATCTGCACAATAAGTTCAACTGTTAAATTAAATATGTTAAAAAATTTCATACGTCAGTATGATATTGACATCCTGTTTTTGCAGGAGGTGGCCATAACAAATTTTAGTTTTATACCAGGGTACACATCAATCGTGAATGTAAATGAAAATAAGAGGGGTACCGCCATTTTGATAAAAGATAATATCCTGTTTAGTGACGTGGTGCTATTAGACTCATCAAGGGGTATTTCTATTAAGATAAACGATATAAGATATATTAATATATATGCCCCAAGTGGCTCTCAAAATCGTAATGACAGAGAATATTTTTATAGTAATGAAATTGCAATACTTTTTAAAAACAGTGAGAATATAGTTCTTGGGGGTGATTTTAATTGTACACTTAAAGATTCAGACTGCACAAATCCTAAAAACTATAATAAAAGTAAAGAACTACAGAAAATAGTGTCGGCCCTTCAGTTGACAGATATCTGGTCCTACAAGAATAATGCAGCTGCAGGGTTTACATATTTTCACAACAGCACGGCTAGTAGATTAGACAGATTCTATGTAAATGAGAATTTGAAAAATAAAATGGGTGTATGTTACTTACACCCGGCTCCATTTTCAGATCATAGGGCTATTATTATTAATATCAAAATGACAATGGTGAGTACAAATTTTTTCAGACAAAGAGGGTTGTGGAAACTAAACAATACTATTCTGGTCGATGAGGTGGTAAAAGACTTGTTCAAATAAATTGGGCTAAAAACCAAAAGCAAATATGGTAGCATAGTAGAGTGGTGGTGCTTATATGCTAAACCAAAAATTCAGTCCTTTTTGAAATGGCAATCTAGTGTGATAAATAAAAACAAAAAAAAAAATTGAATTTTACATGAGGTGTTTGAGGGACTTAATGGATAGCGATGAATTTAATGATTCGGTAAATTGTGAAATAAGAAGATATAGGGCGATAATTTTAAGAGAACAAAAGCAATTAATGGAGGGTTTGAAAATAAGAATAAAAAATTATGGACAGATTGAAAACGAAAATATTTCGATATTTCATGTAATGAAAGAAAGAAAATCAGGCAGGTTTAAAACGATAAAAAAAATTCAATATAACGATCACATATACGAGGGCAACGAAGAAATAACGCCGGTTTTTGTAGAATTTTTTACTGAAATGCATTCTGAACAAAACTTACAGGACATGAATAATATCCCTAATATTTTTGATAAAAAAATATCCAACGAAACAAAAGTTGGTCTGACCGCACAATATACAGAAGAAGTAGCAATCGTGATAAAAAATATGGCAAAAAACAAATCCCCGGGTCCTGACGGATTAACTCCGGAATTTTATCAAGTTTTCTGGGACTTAATAAAAAATGAAATAATTTTAATAATAAATGAAATTAATAGTGGGGCCAACATCCCAAACATTTTTAAAAAAGGTTTAATAGTACTCGCTCCGAAAATAGCAAAACCGGTAACTATTAATGACTTTCGGCCGATATCACTGTTAAACGTTGATTACAAACTTTTCACAAAATGCCTTAAAGAAAGAGTGAGTAATATTTTAAGCGAGATTATATCACCAGAACAGACTTGCCTCTCTAAAAACAATAACATCTTTACAACTTTGACGGCATTACGCGAGTCAGTAGTCTCAGCTAATTATGAGAAACAAAATAAGTTATTAATTAGTGTTGATTTTGATCATGCGTTTGACAGAATGCAGCATAAATATCTCTGGACAGTACTTAGAAATTTAAATTTCAGTAATACATTTATTAACAATTTGCAAAATTTATATAGTGGAGCCAGGTCAATCCTCCAAATTAACGGACAGATCAACAAAGAGATAAATATTAAGAGTGGTGTCCGTCAAGGGTGTCCCCTGTCTATGATAATGTTTGTAATTGCAATTGAACCCTTATTTAGACTGTTAAAAACTAACGATATTACTGTAAATGGATATGCAGATGACTTAAATTTAACAGTTTCCTCACCGTCAAAAATAAAGTTATGCAAAAAAAATATTGACATATATGTTAGAGTATCAGGGGCAAAACTGAATGACAACAAATGCGAAGCCATTGAGTTAGGGCCAACGGGTACACACAAATTCAAAAATGTCACTTTTAATTGGTTTGCAATAAAAACCGAAATAAAAATCCTAGGTATTTTTTTCCTATCTAACGTTCATGAAATGATAAGAAAAAAGTTGGTTCCGAATTACAAATAATGTGCAAATTTTTCTAATGTCAAATAAAACGAGAGACCTAACCCTTTATCAACGAGCCTCCTTTATAAATATATATGGTTTATCCAAGGTATGGTACCTAGCCCAGATTTTGCCTATCCCGAGTCTAGTAGCAAAGAGACTGGCATCCCTATGTGGATGGTTCTTGTGGTTTAAAGCGCCACTGAGGGTGGCGAGGTCCACAGTAATTCTTCCCAAGAATATGGGGGGTTTAAGTATCTTTGACCCAACAATGAAATCAAATGCTTTACTTATGATAAACACACTTAAAAGCTTAAGAAATAACAGTAGTATACTTAAATATTTGAAAATCGAAGATATCAGCAACCCCCCATACCCGAGTCTCGTTCCTCATCAAGCTCCTCATATAAAAAGGTTTCTTTTAGAAAGTGCATATATTCCAAAAAATATATTACTAGCAGACAACACAACTGCGAAGTCACTGTATAAGTGGCTATTAATGAACAATAAAGTTACCCCTCGTATTATGAGCAAAAGGATTGGAGATCAGCTCAGTTGGGAGCATGTCTTCAGAAATATCAATAATAGTATATTAAGCCATGACCAGAAAAGTTTTGTTTATGTAATTGTGCACGATGCCTACTTATTCCAAAGGAACTTAAGAAAGATCGGTAGAGCAGACACAGATCTATGCAGAAACTGCAGAAGGGAGACAGAATCTTTAAAACACATGTTTCTCTGTTATAACGAGGTTAGATACATAGCCATTTTTTTGGTAAAATTTACACGCAATTTCACAAAACAGGAACGTAGCATAACAGAATTAATAAATTTTAACTTTTATTACAATAATTTTCTAGTAAACTCGGCTGTAATTTTTATAATCTTTCATTCAATTTATTTTATAATCACCTCCAGCTATCCAGTGAAATTTAAGGACTACGTAGAATACATAATACTGTATACATCCCGAAAATTTAAAACAATTAGAGTAGCAATGCATAAAAAAATATTAGAATGTATTCGCAGTGGTATAAGTTAGAGATTAGTGACTTTATAATTAATGCACAATTTTCTTTTATGTAATTAAGAATTTAACATAGCTATTTATGTAATTAAACTATGTGATATTTTATAAGACTTTTTTGTAATTAATATTATGATGAAAATAAAGTTATTTTAAATATAAAAAAAAAAAAAAAACGTACAGAGTACCACAAAAAGAGAACGATACAATAAAAACATAGTATATGGGTAACTACATGATAATATGGACATACATAAAAAGATAATAAAAATAGATAACAAATATTTAAATTATTAGTCGAGAAGTCAGGTAGTTTCGTCTGTAAAGAAAATGTGAATTCATTTATAGAATAAAATGTATTATCTGTCAATAGTTTTTTTAAAATGTTTTTAAAACTGGGTACAGATACGCGATCTTTTATTTCGTTTGGAAGAAGATTATAAATACGACAGCCAGAGTTAATAGGTGACTTTTTATAAAATTCATGTTTGTGTTTACTTAAATAAATTAAATTTCTTCCTCTAGTGGGATAATTGTGAAAATCTCCATTATGAAAAAAAAAATTGTTTTTGTTTGCATGAATATGTGTCTACAATTTTAACAGATATATAGATGTCACAGTAAGAATTTTGTACTTTTTAAATACTTCACGGCATTAAATATAAGCCGAAGTATCCTTTTCTGGAGTATGAATATCCTGCCAATATCACTGCACTGGCCCCACACTAAAATGTTGTATGCAATAGGAGAGTAAACGAAGGCGTAGTATACGTTTAAAAGAACATGACTATGTACAGAGTTTTTTTAGAGAACTTATTACACAAAAGCTTTTATTTAGTTTTGCAGATAGTATTTCGATGTGGTGACTCCAATTTAAATTACTATCTAGTGTTATACCCAGAAATCAGGCTGAGTTTGCAGTTTTGATAACATGATTATTAAATGAAAATGTGTAATTGTTGTCCGAAATTCTGTGCCGGTTTTTAAATATGCACCTGCGCAGAACCAGTCTGCCTTCCGTCTGTTGGAGAATTTAGTTGGTGTCCGACCGACCGCGAGGATAGACGTGAGTAAGGAATAGTAAGTAGAGGAACTTGTAGGTAAGGCCGATCATATTTTCCTATCAGTCCGAAACTTGTGCGCATTCCGACTACGCCGTTCCCCATTCTAGCAGTGCTGTGTTTATTACAGTTTCTGCAAGCCAGAGTTGAGTACACACCGTCCGTCCGTAGGCAACTGTCAACTCCAAAGCCAACAGAAACATCGTACTGTCTGCATTACCGCCTGTCTTTGCCTCGTTTGGCCGTCGGCACCACCCACTAATTGCTTTAACCGCTCGTCATCGCCTTTCAAGAGTTACCTGACTCTTACTGGCTTGTTTCATTTATTTACCCTTATTTATCGCCTAGTCGTTGGTGTGGGGTTAGAAAATGTTTCGTTCCATGACTACACCATGCACTCATACTGGAGTAGCCACTGCCTTATATGCTCTTTCCAACGAACTCAATATGGCTGTTCGTATATATACTTCGTAGGCCAAATGTAGTGACGGTGAGATGTAAGGGAAACGTCACGCGCCACATCATTTTCTCACCAGTGATAACGTATTAGAACTGGATCGAAACGAAGTGAGTACCCCACTCGTTATTCGATGCACCATACTGAACATGCTTGTGCGCGTGTCTCCGTAGGGTAGGTGTAGAGTACGTTGTAAATCACGTTGCGTGTTCAAATCACGTCGGGGTCACCAATGTGGGGTTAGAAAAATATTAGCGTTTCATTCCGTGGCTACTCCGTGAACTCATTAGTAAGGCTGTAGTAGCCACTGCCTTATACGCTCTTCCAACCAACTCAATATGGTGGTTCATATATATAGGGTGATCTACCACAACATATGGAAAATAAAATGGTGTACTAGTGTTCTATGTGGGAAACTCCCTGGAAAATTTTAGAGTGATCCAAAATAGTTTGGTACATTTTTTGCATTAAAACTTGTAATGATACGCTACTGAACCATGGAATTTGGCTGCCCTTCATGGTTCAGTTTTTTACGAGTATTTACCGCGCC
This sequence comes from Stenurella melanura, assembly GCA_963583905.1. Lineage (NCBI taxonomy): Eukaryota > Metazoa > Arthropoda > Insecta > Coleoptera > Cerambycidae > Stenurella > Stenurella melanura. The sequence goes on along the minus strand of OY757311.1, from coordinate 21,269,607 downwards.
GCTTCGTGTCTTTTTCAGGCGATCAGAAGTTGTTTGTTTACGTGTGGTCAGTTTCTTTCCGGCTTTCGTTTGGATCTTTACGCTTTGAAAATTGCATTCGTAGATCGATACCGGTCAATACGCCAGCGTTTACATCGCATGAATACTGCGATATGATTTTAACTTATAGTGCAGTAAATGAAAATCTTGCAGCCGCTGTACGAAAATGTGAGAGAAAATTTCAAGGCAGGCGTGTGCAAAATGAAAGAACAAGGAGCCCAGATATCAGCCCTATGGATTTTTTTGTGGGGTTACATGAATAGTTTGGTGTACGCCCTAGAACAGTTACCACAAGCCATTGACAATGCCTCGAATCTAATTCGTGATCAAAGAGATAAATGTGATCGCATACACGAAAATATTATCTGCGCTTAGAACAGTGCATTGAGTGTCAATGGTTAAACATTCGAACATTTTCTTTGACTTTTCGTTACTTTTAAGTTTTCTGGTGTGCTGTGTCGTCGGCTGGGCCGTCGAAAGAAAATCGGGGCCCGAGAGGTTTTAACATACGACTACCACCAATCTTCAATATAAATTTCGAGGAGCGAGGGATGGCATTGATAATAATAAACTATTTATCTCTATGCAAATTTCAAAGAGCGGTGGGGAGTATTCCTTCGGATTGAATATCTTTCTCGGTCGACATTTTGAAGAGCAGGGGGTGATATTTCCTCAAAATTTAATTACAATCTCAATCGAAATTTTGACCAGCGGGGAGGGGGGGGTGGTATTCCCTACGTTTCGATATTTCAACGATCGATCTCAATAAAAATTTTAAAAAGCGGAAACTGATATTCACTACGACTAAAAATTGTCACGGCACGCTAGCAATTTTAAAAACCGAGAACGGTCATTCGGAGGTCATTATTATTTGCATTACACTAATCGTTTACAAGTATACCTCTCTCGTTTTACCTAATACAAATGCTAACCTCCAAACCTCCAGCTTCGGACGAAACCCGGGCCCACTTAAAATCGCCGGGCCCCCTCAAAAACCGCCGAGCCCGGGGGGAAACACCCCCGATACCCCCCCCCCCCTCTCCTCAGGCCCGTGTGTGATTAAATCCAAAACTTTAGTAATATTTGACTATTGTTTTTCAATAGGTACCGTTAAACACAATCAAGGACCGAAATATTTTTTTTTGAAAGTACTAATATTAAAGTTCAATCTCTATAAATTTGATCCTTGTACGCCTCACGAAATTTTTGAAAAAAAAAATTATCTTGGCTTCTGCGCATGCTAGGATACACTTTTTTTTTAATTTGTAAAAAATGGCAGCTTTTGCTGAGATATGCAATAGCGGATTCTCTAAAGTTAAAATATAATAAGATATTTTAGCCTTATATGTGCAGTTGTCTTCGAGTAAAGAAATAGTGAAAATAACACGTTTTGAAAGCTTTGGAAGCCATTTGCAAGTTAACAATTGCATCTAGCTACCTCAGTCGGTGCTCATTTATTAGAGAATTTCATAATGACTAATTTTCCTAATGCATAAGTTATACTAAAAGTTATCAGGAACGGAGATATTAAAAGAAATATAGGAAAAGGTCTATTTTACTCACTAATTGTTAATTATAAAATCAAGCGCTTCACTCCACTACATAGATGTGGAAGTAATTAGTAGCTTCAGAAAGAACTTTTTTAATGTATAAAATATAAGAGTACTACGAGAAGATTATTGCAGAAATGATGGAGATTAGTGCTTCTCTTTTCGCTGTAACACTGAATTTATTGTGTTGTTTTGTTCACTTTGTTTGATTTAGTCTAGAGAACATGTTTTAGTTAGCATTTTTAGTTAGAAATAAGTCTTTAATTTTTTTTAGAATTACTTAATTTATTTATTTGTCTTAAGACTGTTCTAAAAATAAATTTATGTCACAGGAACTATGCTAATTTTATAACAAACTGCTTTCATTGCAACATTTACATAACACCCTTCACTATGTATCCAAAATGTAGGTTTTTTATTTTTATACAGGATATGAATAGTTCGAAATTCAATTTGCTTCGCGAATTTAAGTATAACTATACCTTCTGCACAGAAATACTCAATAATTGCGGAAAGTAAGGAGAGTTTATAAAAATAATTAATATGCAACTCACATGATTATCTCTAAATTTTAGTTTTCAAAGGACTATTTTACTTAAAGACCGATTTTTATAGATTGTAACAGGACTAACTTGTTTGATAGACAAGCGAGCATTGGTATGCCTTGAATGACTGATTGAAAACGCTTTTCAAATGGCAGACGTGCTTAGCGTTCATTCGCATAAGGGGGAAAGTAAATTCTATTCTCACATGTTAGTGTCCAGTTAATAATCTGACAGCTGAAAAGTTTAGAATTTTCTTTTGTGTTCAGTCACAGACTCATTTATCTTTGGGGAATATCAAGGAAAGAAACTTGGTTTAAAGCAATAGTAAACGTTTCCCAATCATTCTGTCTACCAGCAGGTGGAATCGATGATCATATAATTGGACCAATTAATTTCAACTGAATCAAAACTTATTTTTGTAACAAATGGAATTATTTAAGCGTGTTAAAAATAATAAGTATAATTTTATTTCTACGACCAATGTCAAAAATATGACAATTCTGGGCACTTTTAAGCGTCAAAGATACGTTATTTCTCATTGTCTTATACAAATAGTAGACTACTTGAAAACAACTTTTATGGGGGTGTTCAGATTTGAAAAGGGTCACACCGTGTATGTGTGATTATATTGTTAAATATTTTATCAAATGTTTGTGCTATTTGGTACATCGATTTATTTCATTCTTACTATGTCCAATTCCTTTTATTTATATAATTATCTATTTTATATAGAAAGACACACTGACATACCTTATACATATTTTGTGTAGCAGAAAAAGCAAATAAATAAACACAAATTATTTGAATTGTTCACAAAATACTCGACATGAGGATTTGGCTCCGTGAAATTGGTGTAACATGCGCGACTTGACAAGTTATTTATTATTTATTACCCATATTTCCAATAACTATAATGATACTGCATGCTATTGATCTACGCCAATTTCATTCCTAATAAATAAAACAACTCCATTACATCCATGTTTTTCAGCTTGAACTGAATTTGTCCTCTTGTTTCTAATTGCCATAAAATTAAGTAATGACAATTAACAAAATTAAATCAATTAAAGTCAATACAAATTGCATTTAATTGGATGAATGTTTTGGGCACTAGTGATGGTATTATTTGTAATTAATTATTATACTGAGGTGATTAACAGATTAATTGTTAATACATTTAAATGACATCTTTTTGTTCAGAAATATATACTTACATTGTTAGAAAAATATTATTCATACATAATAATTCTTTAATTATTGTAAATAAAGCTAAATTATTGGTGAAATATTTTTGTTTACAAATATATACATTATGTTGAAACATATTCTTTATAGGATTTTGCAAACAGCAGAAAAACTAACTATGTTTGCAAAATCCTATAAAGAATATGTTTCAATACAATTACAAGTAAACAAATAATAATTCATTTTCAAATATATACGTTGTTAGAAAAGTGTTATTCATACGTTATAATTTTGTAATAGTTAACCAGAAACGTATAATTTTTAGGAAAAAAACCCACATTATCTGTCTTGATAAATACCTCTTGCAATTAAAAGTAAAACTATATGATATTTGAAAACATTTTATTAAAAATAATAATAATTTATAAAAATTTATATAATACAATCTTAGGCTAACTCTATTAAAACTTCGTCATCACTTATTGTATCACCAGGATGGATATTTATACTTTTAATTGTACCAGTAGCAGCAGCCACCATCGAGTTTTGCATCTTCATTGCCTCTGAAAATAATAATTATTTATTAAATATAAAATATAAAATTCTAAGAATTTTAGAACACACAAGCTTAGATTAATCAGGCGGTATAATATTGTCACATATCAAAATTAAGAACTACTTTTCTATGCAAATTTGGCAAAGTATATTATTAGCATATTCCCTATAAATAAACACAAAAATGGAAAACCTAAATTAAAGAATTTCCAAATTTAAATCTATAATAAGAAAACTAAATTCAATATCATTTATTTTCTAATCTATAAAATATAAAGTATTAAAGCATTCATAACATATTAAAGGACGTAGAGTATCAGATTACAGTTACTAATTAATAACATCAGGTCATTAGTTTCCGAGTGCTTTACGTATGTAGGGAATATGCCGATCAAGCATTTATCAATCATATAAATAGCCCAGAATGAATGGACAGTGGCAGTCCATTCTGGGAGTCCATCTGGGGACCCACCATGTGCCTTTGGTAAGAAAAACATTATTTACTGTTTGTTTTATATTTGTGTATTTCTGACTTTGTTGTTTGACTGCAACCATTTTTATTGTTTAATTAATAAATATTATTTGCAATTTATTTTGTGTCTGATAATTTCCAACCAGGAAAACCTCTCGCAGGCCAAGTGGCCCCCTTATGGTAACAGTCATAGACCAGCGGTCGTGACACTTGGTGGAGGCTTGGTTGAGCCCCCTCGTGACAATATTAACAATTAGGGCCCAAATTCAATAATATAAAAGTAAAAAAAGTTATTAAATAAAAATATCAAATGTTGAATAAAAATTTGAGGGCTTGACTTCTAGTATATACACAAAATCTCAGGTTTTTGGAATGTTACTATCTCGTTTTACTTATTTCTCCCTATTTACTCCAATTTACCCCCCAACCCTCCGAGGGAATCATATAAAAATATAATCTAGTTCCATATGTCGTTATGATAAATATGTGTACCAAATTTCAAGTGAATATCTAAATTTTATGTCATTAACCCCTTTAATAGTGGAGCGGTGGTGATGGGAGGGGGGGCGTGACAAATGTTATAAAAATTAGGTCTAGATTTCTAATACACATCAAGTTTCTTAACTCTGTCCAGCTTATTTATTTTCCCCTATTTACTCCTCTCTATTCAGCCCCCAACCCTTCGCAGGAGTAAGCTCAAAACATAATCAGTTCCAGATCTCGTTATGATAAATACGTGTACCAAATACATTGGGTTGATTCTACGCTTGGTTCCTTGTGAAACATTCTTCAATAATTTAAATATACAGGAAAAATTATGCTTTTTAATGTTTCCAAAAGTTTTATTAAAACTCTACACGTGTTTCGGCTTATTAGGCCTTTATCAAGAGTACAAGATAATACTAAATTTAAAATGTGTTCCTTACTTATTTATACCTAATGGAAGGTATAAATTATTCAAAGCTTTTAATCTATTTATTACATGCAACTAGTTATATAATTCCTATCCTATGTAAATATACTACAAATAAGTTCTTAATGTTAAATTATTTTTTCTAGAATATTATGACCCATAAATAATGTTTGATCATTAATTACATTAGCATAATTTTTCCTGTATATTTAAATTACGTGTACCAAATTTCAAATCAATATCTGAAAACGTTCCAAAGAAAACATGTGCACAAAAAAGTTACAGACCGATCGAATGACAGTTTCTTCTGCTCAAATTTAAAATCGTTTCATGACATTCTAAACCTATTAAAAAAAATACGATTACCATACTCTCAGTTCACTACATGGATGTGGAAGTAATACTGTCACGCAGGAAATAGCCAAATCTGGGAAAGTAGGAAATGCTTGTATAAGTAAAACATATTCGATCCTAGTCTAGTTATAAATGAAATGAAAAACAATTAAATAAATTCAATGGCGACAGTAGACTTGTTTAATAATAAAGCATAAATATATATAAACATTACATTGACCGGTATAAACTTCTGCTAAACAAACAAGTAGTTGCTAAATATATAAAACGAATAATCAAAACAAACACACTCTTGGTTCTTTTCATTGATTCAGTTTCGACGTTTTAGTGTCGACACTCAGTCTTAGTTTGGGGCCCTCATCTTAGGATGTATGGCCCAAGCCCTTCAGACAGTTTTAGTGATCTCCACTCTAGAGATATTTATGTTTTATTATTAAACAATTGTACTCTCGGCATTGATTTTATTTAATTGTTTTTTAATTCATAACTAGACTAGGATCGAGTTTGTTTTATTCGTACAAGCATTTGCTACTTTCCCGGATTTGGCTCTTTTCTGCGTGACAATACTTCCTCCACCACGTGGATGTGGAAGTAAAAATTCAGAAAAATTAATTTATTAGTTAGTTATATTAACATATTTGTAATAAGACTAAAATAAGGTAGAATAAATTACATCCACTGTTTCTTACCTATGACACACAATTCTTGACCCTCAGCTACAACGTCGCCAACGCTACAATTTACGCTTTTTACTAATCCTGGCATAGGAGATCGTACTTGCTTCGACACATCGAACTTTAACTTTTCTGGCATTAAATACAAATATTCTGCAGATCTTTGGGATAGTATATACAGTTTATAATTAGTACCTCGATATCTGTAACAAATATAATATATATAAGTATATTTATAACACAACTAGCCCCCAGTTTAGGAATAATCCAAATTTCATGTTGTAAAGATAAAGGATGTAGAGAAATGGAACATTTCTGTTTAAAATCTTTATTTGGATGTCCAAAATAAGACCTGCAGTTTGTGAATTTTAACTCGAGAGACAATTTTTGAAAAAAGCACAAAATCACATAGGGAAGAAAAGGCCGAAAGTTATCTGCGTAAAACTAAAGAAGGAATGTTTTAGACCTAATAGTTTATAATATGAACTTTCTTAAAAACCATTTTTTTTTAAATTTCGATTTGTTTTTTATAATTTCATCAGGTTTATTTTTGGACGCACAAGGCAATGCTTTTCTCTTAGTCGATTGTGATTACTACATTTAACTATTTAGATAGGAATGTAAGAAGAAAAACTTACATGATTTGATAGTGTCCACTTGCATGTTTCGAAAACAATTGTATAACATTAATCTCATCATTGACTTTAACTTGTAGTAACGGTTTAGATAAATTTATATCCTTTTTACATATTTTATAGCCTTTACCATTGACATCTACAAGAAACTCTCCGTTGGTTTGTGATACGTCCACGCTGCATTTTTCATCATTAAACTCAATATATAGTTGCCATTTGTCCAAGGTCTTTCCGTAAATTTTGTGCTTAGGGGCGTTTAAGAAATTTCTACTCCTTAATTCATTACTTGCATAGAGTGCAGAGGCCATTGCAAATAGTTTGTTCCTATCATTCTCATTTAACTGTAGACCTGTGAAAAAAAGAAAATATATCCATCTCAAATTTTAATAGAAAATATATGGTGGTATGTAGGCATGTAGCTTTGAAGATTTATGGAATTACTACATACAGATTCCACCACAAAAGTATACATAATGTGGGAATGTTGAAACATGATTGAATTAATTCCATCACTTTACTTTGTGTGGTAGAAGAACGTCTTCGAATAGAATGCGAATATGAAGTATAAAATACTAAAGATGTACTTAATCTTTTTGTATATCTCTTTATACAGTATTTAGAATACTGTATATGTCGATAGAAAGGGCATTACAATTTTTGTAAAGCAAATTATTTAAAGAATAAACTTATTTAGTATTTTCAGAAAATATTCAATAAGTTTAGTCGATCTTTATGAATCTTGAGCTGTAGGATTTAACAAAAAATTTTGGTGCATTAGATGGTATAGAGTTACATAAGCTAATATTAAGAGAAACAGATTGATGCTGGATTTCTCAGTTAAAATTGTTTATACACTACTCTGTGCTTAAATGTATGTAATAAAGTAAATTATAAATGGACATAATATAACAGCCGTATGCATAGTCGTTCTGTTCTTCTGTTTCAGAGCATAATTTGCATTACATAATAATAATAGCATATTCTCGAAAACAACTTAAATTTGATTATTTCTTACTTGAACGTAAACAGATAATATCTCTGGGAGATGTTACTGGCCATTAATTGAATTCTCATCTGGCGAACGGAGGAAGTTCAGCGAGTCGCTGGCGAAGACTGTGCATACGGCTGTAAGGGTTCTAATGATACTAAAGAGATCTCGGCAGGCGTGTTGGCCCTCAACCATTGCTATCACTTTAATTATCCTCTTTGTGCTTTAAAAACATCTTTTGTCCTATGACCACTCCCCCAAGACATGTAAAGTTTTCAGTAAACCTGTGCACTAGGAAAATCAACTAATGCGTGTTCACGAAGCACTTTTTTCCAATTATGAATTTGACAACGAAGAGGGTTTAGCTTTGAAGTTAAATTTCGGCATTGTACATTCCGTATGAGAAACTGATCAATCGAAAAACGAAAGAACAAGTATTCAGTTTAATCTTTAATTAAACCAATTTATGGTATCTTTAATACATTTTTACAGTTATTTTCTACTTCTATATAGATTTATCTGCAACGAGCACTGATGTATTGTCTGCGTGCATCACTAGCAAGCGATCCGCAGGAAGGTCATTGACGTACAGTAAGAATAAGACAGGACCCAAGACTGCACCCTGTGGTACTCCTACTTGTACCTGTATTAACCGAATTGCTAGAGTTATGTATTTCTTGACAGGAAGCTCTTTTCTTGGACGATTTGAACATACGGCTGTGCATGTCTGAGAAAAGAGACAAATTAGTGCAATATGACTCCCTGTAGCACTAAGCTTTGATAAAAGTTTACTGTGATCGAAGCAGTCAAATGATGATAATTACAGAAGATCCCAACAGGGAGTTCTGCAGTGTAGAGTCAGAAAATATATGAATAAGAACAGTATTTATAACGATAGAGATGGAGTGGATCTGAGCCTATATTGTCGGTGAGTAAGTGTATAAAACTTATGTAGAATTTTCGTTTACTCTCCTTCTTTGTATTCTAATTATTATTGATATTCATATCGTGCTGGGAAGTTAGTCGTGTGGACCTCAAGAGCCGCACTTAGTTAAAAATGCCGTCTTTGCTTTACTTCATTCAAGCTCATTAGGAAATATTTTTAAAGTTAAACACAGACTTATAAGCTGACAGATTTCATAATTAATGATATTTAAAGTGAATTATTTTCTCTTGCTAATAACAGTTATGGTAAATTTTTCAACTTTCTTTTTGGTTCATAACTCATAACAAAGGCATACAGCGCGTTTTAAGGGCTCTATTTCTAAGAGATACAATGAGAGGACAAAGATTGAACATCGATATCCTAATTAGCTTCTCATATAGGTGACCAGAAGATTGCAAGTATTGGAAATTAATATTTTCATAAACAAATTTCTTTTCTAGTAAGAAATACTTTTACGCTGTTTGCCAATTACCACAAAAAATATTTTTACCACAATTAATGGTCTTTCATACGAGAACTTGTAAAAATATCTTCTTTTTCTTACCTTTAAATCCTTCAGGATATACTTGAGGTAAATAATTTGTACTAATGTCTCCTTTATTAAATCTATCTTCTGTTAAAATATCCCTGAGAAGCGGTATATTATGAATGACTCCTCGTATGACGTACGAATCCAACGCTTCTATGCTCCGTTCGATGGCCTCTTTTCTGTCTTTTCCATAACACACTAGTTTGCATATCATTGGATCATAGTAAACACTGATTTCACTCCCTTCTTCTATACCACTATCACATCTGACTCCGGGTAAGTGGGTGGGTTCTATATATTTATACAGTCGGCCTGCCAAACGAAAAAGAAGTTCAATTAAATAATTTTTTTTCGAGCGACTGTTATATTCTTATACCGTGTAATATGGAAAATACAACTACAATTTTTTTTAATTTAAAAATTGAATAATCGCTTTGATAAGAAAATGGTTACAATTTTATCAACCGTTTTAGAAATGAATGACTATCTCTCACACATTCATTGAAAATGGCAGTATTATCTAATGCTACAGCAGATATGTCTCTGTGTCTGACATGGTAATGGAAGAAAGGACATTAAAGCGTTGAAGACATTAATTCCCTAACTTCTCTAAAATACAGAAACAGATGGCAAGATCTATGCAATGAAGCACAAGGCAGTAAATGTGCATAATGGGATCATCACTGAAGCTCATCTGATCTCATAATAAATAAAATCTCATAATTGTACCACAACACTTTCTTCTAGCGGGGGCGAACGGGGCGAGCAAAGATCGCCGCACTCAGGCCTTGTGGCCCATTGTGCAACCGCTAACCAATTTATTGAAAGCCCCGACATAGGCCGAATTCTGGTCCAAAGGCCAAAATCCTACCTATGGGGGAATTTCTTATTTCCTCCAGCATTGGAAAGCCAATGCCGAGGTGTTTGTGCCTCAGGTTCATCAACCTAGGGTAGGAAGTCAGGACGTGGATAGAAGTTTCTTCCTCGTTCTCGCAAAACCTGCAGCCGGGGTGGTCCACCACCCGCATGGTGTGCAGGTGTTTCCTAAAAGAGCCGTGTCCGGTCAAAAGACCTGTTACGACTCTGATTTATTTCCTGCTTAGTCGCAGAATTTGTTTTGTTCTCTCCAGCAAGGGCCTTGAGATGAGGAGCGTCGCTTGCCGGAGTCCTAGGTGAGATGTCCAGTAGTCAATGAACTGGGAGCGGGCCCAGTCTTCTATTAACCTCCTGGCGTTGGATCTAGGGTAACCTAGGGCCGGCTCCGGACCCAGTAGAGGCTTCCAAGAGCCCCCTCTGGCCAGAGCGTCTGCCCGCTCATTACCCTCAATGTTGCTGTGTCCAGGCAGCCAGAGAAGCCTGATCCAATTGGATGAGCCAAGTTCGCAGAGAGTCTGTTTACAGTTTTGAACCAATTTTGTTTTGGTTCTTGTACCACAACACTCTTAGTGTGACCAGTCTCCAACTATACATGCAACTGTAGAAGCAAACTGATCGTTAGGTTCACGAACTCTTCGACACTAGTCATGTGGCCATGGACATACATACGAAAAAGAGCATTGAGAAGCCTAAAATCCCGAACGCTCAATATTCTAGAAGGATGACATTCAGTTGATATATATTATGTGAATACTATTTGATGTTGGTGATCAACTGATCAAACGATAAATCTCGTAAAAATGTTCTTCCTTTGTAAACATTATATATTTCTCACTTACCTATACTTGGTAAACCAAAGTTCTTATACGGGTCTTCAGCATACACTCTACTTTCTACAGCCCAACCATTGATTTTAATGTCGCTCTGTTTTATATTTAATTTATGCCCTTTGGCCACTCGTATCATTTGTTGAACCAGATCCACACCAGTAATACATTCTGTTATCGGATGCTCTACTTGTAGCCTTGTGTTCATTTCGAGAAAATAGAAATTGCGCTTCTCGTCGATTAGAAATTCTACGGTTCCCGCAGATGTGTATCCTAATTTTTTACATAAGGAAACGGCTTGCTGTCCCATGGCGTGTCTGGTTTCTTCATCTAAGAAAACACTGGAAAAAAGATCTATAGAATATCATGTACGAGTTCCAATATTTAAGTTAATTTAGGTCAAACTTTGTGACAAAATTGCGACTTGAATAATAATAATAATTTATATTCATAGTAAACATCTTCGACACGTATTTCGCAAAGAATGTTTCTTTCTTACGACCAACTCTACGCAAAATATTATAATTCTTACATTGTCCACACAATACCTTTGTAAAAACGCAAGGTCTAACAACTTAAAGCTGTGAAAATATGTTCGTTGTGTGTACATTTTAAAACGAAATTTTTTTAGTGCACGACCGAGGGTTGCAAAAAAAGATATAACGGTTTTTCTCGAAAAACATAGGAAACAACAGTTTTTTTGGGTTGTAAATAAAGTTAATTTTCAAAGGGCTGCCAAAAGTTTGTTTGTGGTTAGATTGACTTGAAATTTTGGCTGCATGTCAAGTATCTCTCAAAGATCTTAAAAGCAAACTGTGCAAAGGTGCACGTTTATGCCCTTTGTTGTAATTTGAGAACCCTTTGAAGTGTAAGAAAATTTACCCTAAATTTCAATTATAAAAAAATTAACATTCGATTTTTTAATGTCTTACTTTTAGAAAAATCTGAAAAAATGTATAATGTGTAATCTCTAATAGTAAATGAGTTTTTCTTTCATTTTCCTAGCTATGTTATCTTCCTAGATAAGTTAGTTTAAATAATAGTTCCTCCGGTGCATATTTACTCAATTATCTCAATGACTATTGAAGGTCAAGAACTGAAAAATATGTGTATCGTTTTCTTATGACTTGCCAATATAACGACACAAAATAGTTTCAGAAATTTCAACTGAAGACCATTTCACTTAGGCTAGGGAATGGCGTGCAAATTAGACGACGAAAAATCGAAGAGAGCATATAACTACGAATTTTTTTTCTCTCTAGAAAATTTTGGTATGGTTGACTGAATGTCAAATAGGAAATTGGAAAAATTTATTTTAGGATTTTGATTTGCTAGCATAATCAGAAGTCAGGTTATCGAAAGAATGCAAATATTTCATTAATATTTTTACATATAATTTTTCTTTTAGTTATCATAGATAGTTTTTTTCCGCTGTTTGCAAAATCCTATAAAGAATATGTTTCTTAACTCTTTTTGTCACAATTTAAAATTTTTGTCCATTAAACGCTTTGATGGCAAATTGCTCAAAAACCGCCCGACAGAAATATCTGCCACTACAGTACAGTACTGTACATGCCAAAACAAACACTTTGCGCTAGGTTTGGTCCGGTACCCAAGAATTTTTTTTTTAATTTCCGGTTTCTGCGTTATCGCCAGGAGGTATGTGAAGTACATATAACTACCTGTGGGAAGATATCGGCAACCAGTTGGTAAAAAAAAGTGCCCTCCCCTCCATATTCTCCCACCATAGCAACCAAAAATTTCCAAAAAGAAAAAAGTTTCGTAGTTATATGTTCTCTTCGATTAAACTAACGTACAGATGGTAACTTTTCGTCGTCGAATTTGAACGCCATTTCCCTAACTAACTATGCTTAAACGGCTAGACCATTTACGCATAATAAGTTCATATGTGTGCGTTCCGCTATTTCAAGTTTTAAAAGTCTAGGCAAACCCGCTGAGTACGATTGTACATTGTATGTATATGAATGTTTATATCAACATTGAATTACATTGGAAGGTAAAGTCATTTTGATGTAGATATTAAAGATTCCGTTGTCAAGACTAACACGACTTGCCAACCCCGTTACTAAATTAATAAGGAAACATTATCGTAATGTGCATCTGATATTACATAAACGCTTTAACTGCGCTAGACGTCAGCATGATTTGGTTTTACGTTATAACGAAGTAAAACTAATTTAATACTCACAGTTATGTTACGTAATATTTACAAATCACACTGACAGTGATAATGAAAATCGAGGATGAGTTGCAGTTGAGCGTATACCTACTTGATAAATATTTCGCTTGAATGTAGCACAATTCATCTTTATGTGGTGTCACTGAGATTAAGCGCGCAATCTTTATTTCTGTTCAGGTATTCGCAATTGGCAACGCAAAGCCTTAACATTTTAAAATAAAAATGGTAAATATACTCAACACTACGCAAAGTTTGTCCGAATCTCAGAAACACTCTGCACATTACAGTTTTGATATTTGTATACTCAATAAAAATTTTAGTAATACTTTCTTAAAAGATTAAAATAAAGCTTAGTCTATATGATACAAGTCGGTTCACATGCCTCTGGTGATCACTCAGTTTGATAGATATGGCCTAATGTCAGAGTTGCGCTCCGTCCTATTTTTGTATGCTTCGTCAAAATTCTAATAACATTTTGCTAAAAAATTATAATATACCTTAAGTAAAACATGCCAGATTGCATGCCTCTGGTTATCACCCTGTATGGCGCACAAAGTGCCTATAATTTAAAAGATTAAAATAATACTAAAAAACGTAGCGTAACGTTGCGATAAAACGTGTACTTCACAAAAAAATAAGATTTCTAATTCCACGAGATCAGTATGAAGGATCTAAACAGCGATAAAATTGAAGTGGCCCGGAACGAGCTACTATTGGCTGTGACGTCACACCCTACAATATTCGGTAGTCGTCTCGCCGGGAAGCGCACAATCAGATGTTTCCCGGTGTTATTAGACTGTAATTGATTTGTTAGTGACTGTTCTGATATAAATATATAATTGTGTTTTATAGTATTGCTTATTGTAGTTTTACAGATATTTTAAAATGACTGATCGAGGTTTTTCAAAGGGCCATGGCCAGTCTGATAATTTGCCGTAAGTAGATATGTTTATGGCGGCATCTTTTATACAAAATAGTGAAAGTTTTTCCCTTGGAGAGGTCACGGTCAGAGATCACGGAATAAACTGAAATAACTACAAAATAGTCGCAACTAAGCATTTTAGCAGACTTAGTCTTATGTTTGAAAGAATTTAGATATTCTAAAGCATAGAAAAATATTCTGCGTTTTTTTTCATCTAAATAATATAAGTACCTACGTGGGCTCTTATGTGCGTAACATTGTGTTGTGAATTACACCTCCTTGGAACTGGAGATTATACGCCTATGCCTACTAATAGTGACTGGAAGCTTCTAGAAGGAGCCATGGACTTTTCTAGAATGTGGTTGGAGAAGATTCTGGTTTAATCTAGAGGTAATTTCAGAGTATATAAGGCGCGATTACCGGCGCAGAGGGAGAAGTTTATTAAGAAGGCAGTTTATAAAAGTGAACATGTTGAAAAGTGAAAAGTGAGGTTAAATATTAAGTAAACAAAGTGTAAAGCTTATTTTGAATTTGAAGTACTGTATAGTCAGTAAATTGTTAAATTAAGTGTTAGTAGTGTTTATCTCTTGTTGAAATTATTTTAGAACCCACGGATTCATACAGGGTGTTTCCTAAAGGGTGGGAAACACGCAACAATTGTAACAAGATATAAAAAACACTAAAAGGGTTTGCATATTTAGTCTCTTGGCTTGCCTTATTCTTTTGGCTGTAACTAAAAGCATTTCTTATAAATTTGGTGGGTACCTTTTTATCGAGACTTCTAAATTCAGGTCATATACATATGTTACTAGAAGGGTTAAGAATATTTATTTTCAGTTTCTTAAAACACTTTATTTGGCAATGTTGAAATAAGAAAATGCTTTATGCAGAGCAGCTAACGATTATACTCTTCTGCGATTTACTGCACTGTTTATATAATTATTGCACATTCTATAGGATACTCGTCGCAGTTTTTTGTAAATAATGTTAGTATTAGACATTCTTTGTTTAATTATAAAATATATATATTTTTTTAAATTTAAATAATTAATAACTTTTTTATTTATTGATCGATATTGTTCAAAAACAACAGGGTTCTTCCTCTAGCTAACACTAACTTACTGCCCAAATTTAAGTACAATCGAACTTTTCGTTCTTAAGTTATCGTGCTTACAAGAAACGTGACGGACGGACAGACAGACGGACGAACGGACGGACAGACAGACAGACAGACAGACGGAGGACATTTTGAAAGTTGTTCAGAATTCGATCACCAACACAGTGATATGAAATTTTGTTCTCTACGAGCAATATTATCGGTTTTAGAAATGTGCCGATCGAATGCAATATACTCTTCGTTTTGTATTTGCGTTAACTGCTCTGTGAAATGCGTTTTTCATTTCTTCCACATTTTAGCCAATTTTATCGACGAATCTTACCTTCTGGCAATATTATAAATACGGTACAATGCAGTATTTAAAATGAGAAGTTTTTGTTTTCATTTTAAGTATACACTTCAAATTGATGGCGATGTTGGTATTTTTACGGATGAATGAATCATGAAATCAAGCATTCGGTGATGGAATCTCCGTCGTGGCTTGTAAATTGTAGGGTGTGACGTCACGACTACTCCCGCGCTCTTGAACCTCTTTGATACTGTTCGCTCGCTCGTGAAACTTTAATAATTTATAACAAATTTATTATTGGAAATTAAGGCGTCACATTTTGCATATCTTATATTTTCGTATGGTAGAACATTTTTATGCAGTAAAAAAAATGCAAGTTCCCTATTTCAATAAAGAGTAATTTACCATGGTATTTTACATGTTTCACATTTAAAATAACAATTTTAAATGTAAGAGTTATCGTATTTAATAAGTAATGGCAACACCCGAGTGTAATTATTATCATACCAATCTTATTAAAAATACCTTACGCTCTCATTTGATGTATCACCTATCCCACGTAAACCTCTTTCCCATCTTGCAAACACTGTGTATTGTAGTTTCCATATTTTGTACGTTATTGTATTTTCTGTGCTTAATCAAAATCAATTATATTTTGGTCTAAAATTATAATAAATCTAGAGCATTTTACAGCACCTTGCTTTCTCACACATGTTCCAAATTGTGAATAAAGATCGCAAATATAATAGAAGTTATCGAGTTTATATGAAACGGACTACACACAGAGATTTTACTCCATATTAGAGTTGTTTAGTGTGTGCTATTATTATTATTACAAGAAAAGGTTTGTCTGGTCACAATATACATATTTGATTGAATTAAATAGGTATAATAATCGTATTCGTGATGATAATTTATTTCTGACACGCTGTATAAATAGTTGACTTAAATTTGTTTCCACTGTTAATGTGAAATAAATAATAACAGTAACAATTTGGCAATGCGTACTTAAAATTTTTAATAACGTCCAACCGATAAGGGTACATTATGAAATATGTGTTTGGAATTGTGTTAACAAAATGATAATTTTGTTTACGACTACGCTTGCATGGGATTATTTTATTTAATTACACAAAAAAAATTTTGTTTCTAATCTTTTGACCAGACCAGTCTTATGTATTTTAAGCCGCTGACTCCAAATCTGCCCATCAGAATTGTGCTTACACCTACTAGTTTTTTGTTACGTTTAAAGAAGGGTCCAAAAATGAGTCAAAAAGGGAAGTTATTAAGAATTTGTCAAAGTACAGAAGAAAAATTGCGCAGCATCTGGGTAACTGTAAATAAGCTCTATTTTACATTCAATACCCCTATTACAGTAAAACAACCCATTACAGGCTATAAAATCACCCTAAATGATAAAGTCCCATGTATCACGTTATAAAAGCTGAAATAATTTTTTTTAGAGGATTTTTCTGGACTTTTAATTTGATCACAATCTACCCCTGGCTGCCGTAAACCTACCCCCAGAAAAATAAGTCATATGGAAATAAGTAAAGAAACTGCTGCCTAAGGAATCACTACTTCCACATCCAGATTTTTCATCCTAGTCACTTAAAAAAAAACATTTTGACTACATTTGCACTCTAGTATGTGAAAATTACTGGTCATCGAATATTAATAATATTTGGGGAAGATGTCATAGAAAAATATTAGAAAGAAATCTGAGAACTTAATTTCTAGTATATACACCAAATCCCAAGTTTCTCTCTCTTACAGCATGCTTTACTTCTTTTTCCCCATTTACATCTAATATAGTTCCTGATGTCATTATGATATATACGTATACCAAATTTCTCTATTTTATTTTATCAACCCGTTTAATAATGGAGTGGGGGTGGTGAGGGGATGGAAAATATAAACAATTTTGACAAAATTTCAAGTTTCTGTACTCTTACCCGCTTGCTTTACTTATTTCCCCCTATTTACCCCTATTTACCCCCCCAGCCCTTCACCGGATATGTTAAAAAAACAATCAAGTATCAGATGTCGTTATAATACAAACCGTCCCGGAGAAAACGTGCGGACAAAAAAAATTATGGACAGACAGACCAACAGACAGACTGACAGAAAGTTTTTTTCTCTCAAATTTAACATCTCGACGTTTCATGACATTCTAAACCTATTTCAAGAAAGAAAAATTTGAATTTTTTTTTACGATTACTACCTATAGTTCCAAACCACTACGTGGATGTGGAAGTAACAATTCACTACGTGGATGTGGTAGTAATATAGTCCTGCGATTCTCAGCACATTCTGTATATTACTTAAGTACATTTTAAGACATTTGATTACAAAAAGACATAAAAAATAAACCACTCTTAAGGAGGAATATAACCACACCCAATTAAAGAAAATATATCCATTGCGTTTTAATGAATATTAAGTTTGCGTGCGTGTCTGTGTGTGGTTTAGTAACTATTTATTAAATAGATTGCAGTTGAAATAGATGGAATTAAGTCAGATCCTATTGTACTGAAACAAGGTGTTCCACAGGGCAGCATATTAAGGTCAATTTTGTTTAACATTTTCACATCTGATTTACCATCAATAATACATAACTGTAACACTTATATGTATGCAGATGATACTCAATTATTAAAAACGTTTGAACCATCATAGGTAAACATTGCCCTGAATGATGTAAATTCTGATCTAGAGAGGATAAACAATTGGTCTTTTGAGAATAGTCTTAAAATTAAAGCTAGTAAAAGTTGCTTTTTACTAATAGGTTCTGCAAATGTTAAACTTATCTAAATTCAGACCACCCTGTATTTTATCGTAACCTGCCTTCTAAGCAATAAGACACGCTTGGCAAATCCTTAATTAGGTCTAACCGATAAGACTAAATTTCGATTAATTAGTTATTTATATAGTACAATCTTGGAAATTATGAAATTAAAATAAAGATTAGCTTTATCATAATACTGACCAGTGCAGTGTGATGACATATCGTTTTGATTTACCAGAAAGAGTATTAATTAATTATACTTGGTCGAAACAAACAACACTGAATGAACAAATACATATTATCTTAATGCTATTTTAATTAATAAAAGAATTAATATTTTAGCACATAAATAATACTATCAATAATTTACGTTTTTGTATACAGTATACTGAATCAGAAATCTCATTTCATAAAATGGGTGGTTTTATCTCTTTCGACGAATATATCAAAATTCGTGGAACCGGGTGTATCAATCGGTTCAGGTTGATCCTGAGTTCATTTATTTTAATCAAAGAATTTATATAAATAGAAGCCGAGATAAAGTGTAAAAGTTATACGATACTGTTGCCATCATGTCCAACATACCTTTTTCTCACCATTTCGTTCTAAGATACAATATTGTCTATAACGCTATCTCTGTTGCAATCACTCCAAGACCGTGGTATGAGTGTAGCAAAGACATATGTGGAATTTAGTCATTTAAGAACTGTGTCTGTTTTAACTAATCTAACCTCAAAATTATTTTCGTGTTTTGTAAATTTAAACAATTATTCTCGTTGAATCGTAAAAATAGTGAAAAAATGTGTTGTGTGTGGTGTAGTTGAGGATAAGAATAGCCTGTTGTCTTACATTTATTTGTCATGTTAAAAACAGTAGTACTGCAACAAAGATGGGGCTATAGTAATTTTCATCATAAAGAAAGAGATAATTATAAAATGTGATGTCTGAACTTGAGTACGAGATGTTGACAACACACTTATAAATGTGTATCTGCTTCTATTTATATAAATTCTTTGATTTTAATGAGATTTATTATATCTCTTTTAAACTCTAAGTATGACGACTAAAAGAGATCAACTGGAATTGAATTGCGTACGTGGCGGTAAGTAGATGAAATCAGATAAAAAAAATACCCCACAAAGACAGAAATTCAGACCAGCGAAGCAAACCCATCTATTACTATGTATTTTCGGTCGCTGAATTCTAATCCGAGGTCAAGAGAAACACCCCCAGAATCATTAGCTAGAGCAAAGACACTCCCCTGGAATGGGGTAAAAACAAGATTAAGCTACTAGATTAGCTGTTACATTTTTAGTGCTTTCTGTAAGTCGGACAGGAATACAAATTTTTCCTAGCATCACGCCCCTGTTTTCGAGGATGCTGAAGACGATGGCGGTTGTTAAATCTCTCTCCGAGATCACCCCACCCCCCAAACGGCCAAAAACTACCCCCGAATGGGGGAAACCGCGTATCCGCCGTCTCCTACCAGCCAAACATGTGTTATCCCCGCTTTCGAGAAAGCTGAGCACTATGGTGATATCGAAACCTCTCTTTGACCTCCGCCAACCCTCCAAATGGCCAAAATCCATCCCCGGAAGGGGTGAAACGCGGATAGGCTGTCTTCTCTCTGCTAAACCCTTGTTACTCTCCATTTTCGAGGATGCTGAGCATGATCGTGATGTCGAGACCTCTCCTCGATCCCCGCCAACCCCCCAAAAGGCCAAGAATACCCCCAAAAGGGGTGAAATGCGATAGGCCGTCTTCTCTCTGGTAAACCCGTGTTATTCCCGTTTTCGAGGATGCTGAGCATGAAAAAAATATCGCGGCCTCTCCTCGCTCAGCAAATGGACAAAAACATAATTACATTCTTACTTCTTACCAAACGGGCAAGATTATCATTATTCTCGTACTTTTTTATTTTTTTACGGAAGAATATAATTCAAAAGTACGCGGGCACGCGGCGGCGTATCTGGTGCACATCATCCCGCGCAGCATCTCCGCGTCGCCACGTTTCCTGTAGCTGGTCCACGTGCAAGATTTCTTCTCTGCGTCCACTGGCATGAAAACAAGAACTCAGTTACTGTTAACTAATTGACGCCCAAGACAATTTTTTTTTGAATTTTGCAAAAATATTCGGTATGTATGTTCAAAATGTTTCCGAATGACCGTAAAAAATAACAAAAAAAAAAATTCATCATGTGGTGATCTATAAATAGATCACTGGGCAGATCTAATATATATTTTAATATATAATAATTATTTTACTTTACTTATATATGTAATAATATTACCATTAGAACATCAGTAATTATAATAATAAAGGCAAAATTTAGCAGCTATATTTGGTGGTAAGGTAGGAAACAATTGGCACAAAGAGGAACATTTGATGCAAGATGCAATAGGTTTTTGGTCTACTCTTGCAATCTGTTCTTTGGCATCTCTGACCATCACGATATTTCATAAAATGATTTAGGACATCGAATCGAAAGTCTTCAGGGGCCACTGCAGCTTTGGTTCGATATAGAATCCAGGCATTTATTAGTGCCACATCCAGAATAAGAAAGAACATTGGGCCGGGATAATTTATCACCACGAATCTAGATTCCATATTTACTAGTGATCCAATCAGAGTTTCTTCCTTTATATAATCTACTATATCATCTGAAATAAATATCTCAAAAATCTTCAACGGAGTGAGGGCTCCATGTTCTTTTATCAGTGCTTTTATTTTCTCTTTTTCAATAGCAGCAAAGTCTGTATCGGCAAAGGTATACTTGGGATCGCACATTTTCCATTTCGGTAGAGAATTAGAAAGTATCTGCTTTTTCGAACCTTCTTGCTCAGAGATGACACTGGTACTCTGGTCTTCAACAGTGTCTTCTGTATCTTGATCTTCATGACCGTATTGTACCTCCAACTAACCAGGAACATATTGTACCTCCGCTATGCTCAATTCGTCATCATCCACTTCTTCTTCATCTGTCACATAATCTGGTTCTGGAGGTAAAACAACAATATCTAGGGTAGCACTATCATCGTCAATATAAAAATTGCGATCGGCAATAATTTCTTCTATCTTCTATCGTAGACAAGCGCCCTTTTTGGAATCCATGTCCTCTAAAAGTAAATTGTTGTTATTATTATTATTATTATTATTATTATTATTATTCAAATCATCACCATGTTTTAATTTTTTATATTATAATTTTATCATATCTAATTTCCACTTATAAATGTTTGACTGTATCAACGCAAAAGAAAAAAAGCTTTACTTACCAATTATATTTTTCACCAATACCACGGAAACAGGTAATATTTTAGTGAAAATAGCACTGAAAGATTTTGTTTTACACACTGACTAAGATTGACCGATAATAATAACAATGACCTAACACATCTGATGCGGATAAACTCTCAAAGTTCCAGTTAGATATTACATGTACCCAGTGGTATAAATTAATATAGATCAGCTAAATAAAGTAGTTTACAATTATGTTGATAAAGAAAATATTGTAAAATGAGTTATGGAACAATAAACTTTTATATTTCAGGGACTCATTATAACATACGTATATCATATTTTGATATTCATTAGGTTTTTGTTTATAAATAAATAAATATGTTAGTGTAAACGACAATTTTTTTCAAGATTTTAAAGAATTTAAAAAAAATACTTCCAATTTGACAAATTATTAGAAAATGGTCTTTTACTGTTGTAGTAATTAGAGATATTAATTTAAATCAGTTTTTGCTATTGTCATGTTAAAAAAAAACTGTCTCTTGTGATCTATAATAGATCACTGGGCGCTAATGGGTTAATGCCTACACGACAGATCTCGTGGAGAAGACCCAACATCGAGCTCAGCATCCTCGAAAACGGGGGGTAACACAAGCTTGGCTGGTAGGAGACGGCCCATCCGTGGTTCACCCCTTTCGGAGGTGGTCTTTAGTAGTTGGCGGGGGTGGAGAAGGGGTCTCGACACCATCGTTCTCAGAATCCTCGAAAACGGAGGGTTTTCGCGGGTTTAGCCGCGTTTCATCCCTTTGGGGGGCGGTCTTTGGCCGTTATATCAAAATAATTAGAAATTATAATTCAGCGGCTTAGCTTTGAGGTATTTTATGCGCATAAAATATATATAGTCAACTATTTTTATACCTATATAACTAATTTGAGTAAATTCAAAGTAGGGCTTACCTTGGAGCTTCCTCTATAACTTTCTGATTTCTCCTCTGTATACTACACTCTCTTTCATTTAGATATAGAACGTTTCCGTGCTTGTCTCCTAATACTTGAATTTCTATGTGCCTAGGATTATCTATGAATTTTTCTACTAACATTCTGCTGTCGCCGAAACTTGACAGGGCTTCTTGACTAGATAATTTGAATCCTTCCCTAAAACACAATATTAGTATAAGTGAATATGGATAAAATGAATATGTAAAAATGTTCGTATTTAAATGTTCAATATCGGGATAGAAACGTAAATATTTCTGAAAAATTTCCATCAACTAAAGGACCACACACTGATCTTATAGAAAAGCGAGCCCTGTCGAATTAGCTGAAAGTTTGGTATATTGTGGTTCATGTGATGCTGATTAAATGTCTCAATGGGCACAAACTTCTGCAATGGCTGGTTTCGTCACTACAGTCATCCGAAGATTAAATTATTGTATATACGAGATTTTAATAAAAATGGTTCCGGTGTTTGAGTTTTACTTACCTACTTTACATACCCGAAATAGTAAAAATATATAATAACAAGCTAACCGTTATACTCTTCGCCGATTTACTGCACTTTTTATATAATTGTTGCTCATTCTATAGGATACTCTTCGCAGTTTTTTTGTAAATAATGTTGGTTTTAGACATTTTTAGTTTAATTACAAAACATAAAAAAATATGTAAAAAAATGTTTTTTTGATTTAAAAAAATGTATAACTTTTAGTACTGAAAATACTACTGGGCGCATGATATAGAACCCATCTTACGAAAAACGTATCGAGAGCGACAGATCTGTCTAGGCCGCTGCGCCGGCCTTGTATTAGAGTAACAAGCTGCCTCTATTGTGTCATTCCGTTTGCAATGTGTTGCTATAAGTTACGACCTATTTTAAACAATGCCCCATCAAAAGAGAAGAAGATTTGAATTGGTCGTGGAAAAAAAAACACTTTTTGTTGTATATTTGAAATTTACAGCACGTCAGCTTTGTTTTCACGTAATATTACGTACATATCTTAATACTTAATATTTTTTTCTAATTATTCAATATTGTCTGCGCTATGCTTTCTTATGGAGCGCCTTAATGAATTAACGCTTGCCCTGAAACACATCAATTCACAAATCCTTTAACTCATCATAACTCGAAGCATGTTCATTTTTCGAAAAATACCCCTGCAGTAAACGCTGTATTTAGTTGGTTTTTTCAAATTTATAACAGGATTTACCGTTTAATTTGTGGGAATTTTTTTGTGGACCGCTGTCGAATCTCGCCGATCCGACCACGGATATACGAGGAAGGTTCATAATTACCGAATGCCCCTGCTATACTCGTCCTTATGCTATTGAGCACGCATACAATCGATTTTCGTCCGATAACTGTTTAATCGTTGCCTTCTGAGACCGTTTTCTTTCTAATTCTTTCTTTCAACAGTTGTACCTATATTATAGAGATATATTATCGGAGGTATTTAATATATAATTATTCAGTTTTTCGTAGAAAGATTAATAAAAATAATATTTATAAAAAATTAAATACAGAAAATAATTTGGTGTAATTTAGCAGGCATATCAATAGCACGATCCTATAGGACTTCGACCTAGAGCAGTCTAGTTGCATCTTGTATTTTCAATACGGTTAAGATACTTGCCAAAGATGCAAGATCTGTGAATTTCTTATTTATCGATCGATCTTGCTCAAAATAGGGTTCTTCCTCTAGCTAACATTAACATACTGTCCAAATTTCAATACAATCGGACTTTTCGTTCTTAAGTTATCGTGCTTAAAAGAAACTTGACGAACGGACGGACAGACAGACAGGCAGACAGACAGACAGACGGACAGACAGACGGACGGACGGACAGACAGACGGACGGACAGACGGGCAGACAGACGGACAGACCCACGAACGGACGAACATTTTGAAAGTTGTTCGGAATTCGATCACCAACACAGTGATATGAATATTTTTCTTCTACGAGCAATATTACCGGTTTTAGAAATGTGCCGATCGAATGCAATATACTCTTCGTTTTGGATTTGCGAAGACTATAATAATAATTGAGTAATAATTATACAGGGTGTTCCTTAATGATGTGTTAATATTTCAGGGTGCGATTCCTTAGGTCATTTTTTAAGAAAAGTTCGTGTGAGCATATATCCACAAGGTCTAAATTCTTTGCTACAGAGTGTTGAATTCTTATTTTTAATCGTTATTTTTTTATATCTCAGAAAGTAAGTTAGATATTATTTTCAATTTTGGTATGTGTTAATAGAATATAAAACGACATGTCTGAGTTAGAAAAGTTATTTTATAGCTCTACCAGTGGCGTCCCTGCAAACACATCTTCTGATATTTAAAAATAAGTGATACGCTACTGACATTTTTTCATGTGGATGTTTATTCTGATTAGCCTTAGCAATTCTACATGAAAACGGCTCTTGCGTTTTACTCGACAGACGTACACTCTGAAATATTACCACGTCATTAAGGAACACCCTGTATAACTATTACTCATTTATTATTATTTTTTTTTCGCTGTTTCGGGCATGCACTTGTTACACCTTAATATTACATTTTTAAGGTACTTTTAAGTAAAACTCAAACACCGGAACCATTTTTAGTAAAATCTCGTATTGTACAGCAATGTAATCTTCGGGTGATTGTAGTGACGAAACTAGTCATATGAGAGGTTTGTGCCCATCGAGACATTTAATCAGCATCACGTGAACCACATTATACCAAAATTTCACCCAATTCGATAGGGACCGCATATCCTTAAGATTCGTGCGTGGTCCTTTACCATGGGCCTTTCCATTAGGTGCTCAGATCTTAAATTAAGTAAATCTATATGAAAGCTTAAACATTAAAACGTATTTGAGCAATCAGATGTCGTAACAAGAATTACTTAAATTTAATTAAAAAATATATATTTATTTATAAAACGCATTTCCAGTGCGCGTCTGTCAATACCGTCACTTTCATTTAGACTGCACAGTAAATTTAAGCTACTTATGCAGTTTGCAATAATTACAACAATCTAACAAGTGACGAAGTGACAGTTAGACTTGTTTCCAGTTGTAGGTTCTTTTTGTTCTAGTTTTACAATTTTAAACATAATTTTCTTCTATTTTCTCCTTTGGGAAGATAAAGAAATATCTTATTTGGGATATTAACAGTAGTATAGCTATAGGATTTCTGGCTCATTTACGTCAGTAGATAGGCAATGGGGAGCGCTCAATAGCATGTGTCCATCCGGAGCGATCGTGGGTGTTGGGGGTGGTTGGGCGAAGGAGAAGAAGTGTCCAGAGGCTGCTGAAGGTGCCTTAAAACAGGTCTGTAAACAGATCTGTACGATTTTAAAGAGGTCTGTACAAGGTTAAACAGGTCTTAAACACCATTAAAATAGGTATGCAGGTACGACGTGGTGTCTGTTAGGTTAGGTACAATGGACGCGGTCGCGACCATCCTACCTAACCTAACGGACATCATGCCCCTTTAATTTGGAGTCAACAATGATCTTCGTCTAACTCTCTTTGTTAAAAAGATACAGGGTGTAATTAGTTTCATGTCATTAAAAAAAACTGGTGGTAGGGAACGACAAGACAAACAAAAAAACCTTATATAACATGGGGTCTAAAGCTCATAGTTTTGGAGAAAAAAAATAAACAAAAATTTCCAAAATACTTAATAACCTAGTTTGAGAACTGCTGGCATATTGGGGTAGATTTTATTGCCTTGCGTCTTGTCGCACGAGATACTCTGACATTCCTGCAAATAAGTATGCCGACAAAGCAATTAAGAGCGACCGACAGAGGACATCGTCATGTTTTTTGCTTCTTCGCTGCCAATTATCCTATTAGGCGTGCTATCTGTCCTTTGTAATATTCTCAAGTAATAATTTCAGTTTTGTCCTTACTCGGTAAAGAACGCACGCATGACGCGACGTACCCGTTCCTTGGTTTTGTCTGTTTTCTTTTTGAATTTTGTGCCACTTATGTTAAGATTTATTTCATCGACTTATCGTTCAAGTCGTTAGTGCTTGGTTACGTAAGACACTACTTCTCGTTCGTGCTTTTTGTGTTACTTTTTGGATTCTGGACCAAGTTTTTCTTTTTGTTTTCTTTATTGATAACGTTAATTCACAGTTTAGTGTGGTGTTTTAAAACGCAGATTTTGGACACTATGGAGCTTTAGAACAATTGCAACGACGTATTTCAATGTGCATAGAAACCATAAAAAATGATCCTAATTTACCAAATGTGTTGAACGGAATAAGTATGTTATTAGTTCGACGTACCGAAATGTGTATACTTGGAAATGGAGGTCATTTCGAACAATTTTTGTAAAAAATTCAAAAGAATTGTTCAGTTATTCGGTGTTACCTATTGGGCATTAAAGGTATGATTATTATTAGTAGTATTCGTTGTCTTGTTTTATCTGTTTATTATTGTTTACATTGATTTTCATAGAGGCCAAAGACTTGATTTTTAGTTTTCGATACCTGATTGGGAAAAAATATGCGCTCAATTCGTTAAAAAAATCAGATTTTTCCTAACTTAAAATACACAACTATTTTCTGTTATCGTATCTCGGACGTCTAACTGTTCGTTTTCCAATTTCATAAAACAATTACTAATTTTTTAAGCTTTTAACACAATGTTACAAATGTTCATAAACCACTTTTAAATTTTATAAATTCTTATAAACGACAATAAAAGCTACAATAGCTTTGTTCCAAATTAAAAAACACATGTAAACAAATCCTATTTAAACCCCTGCGGCCATGCTATGCTTGCGTTGTGCCGAAAGAGAAGGACTTATTTACATATTTATAATTAGTGGTATAAAAAGTTCAATACAAATAATCCCTTCAAAGTGCCGCACTTCTACCGGCGGGAACACAAGTCGGGTATTACAGTTTTTTATTATTTCTAATATTCGGAACTATAACATTCATTGACCCTGAAAAACAGTGGTTCTCAAATCTTTCCTACCATGTTGTTAAAAATGTAAACCCAGGTCAGTTTTTTTCAAAGTGTCCCTAAAGAAAAAGGTCATATAGGTTTTCTGTTTGTCTAGTTTGTCCCTATTGCCAGTTTTTTTTAATGACATGAAACTAATTACACCCTGTATACCTGTCTGCAACATTTATTTATCAAACATATCGGTAAAATCGCTGTAATATCGACAATTCTCGATCATTGCTGCAGCTAGCTAGCGATTTTTATCCATTATGGACTGTTTCATAATCAGTGTGGCGATAGTAAGCAAGAACAATACAAAAAACAATTACTTATGAAAACGCAACGAACTTTAATGTAGAAAAATCACGTGTAAATGTAATGCAACAAAACTGATCTTTACCCATTAACATCGAGTTTGAGATTGACTTTGATAAAAATGTACAAAATAAAGAAATATTGTAGCATATTAGTACATTGGTGGATTTGTTTTACTACAACACTCAGGTCTCAAGGCCCATTGTGCTCGTAGGGATCTACAGTTTTGCGTGGACTCCAAACCACGGTCATCGGCTATCAACTTTGACGCACCCCCGGCCATCTCACCGCCTTTCTGGCGGGCCAATAGCCCTTGGGGTCTTCTCTGCAGCGAAGACAGTTGCCCTGTGCCATCGGCGCCACCTTACTAAGCGACTTAACGGCCCGGAACTGTCTCAGTCGTTAGGCTACCGACTAATAGACGGATACTGTCCACGAAGCGACGCTGTGCCTTCGTCTTCGGGTTCTAGTTTTGGTAATTTTTTATATTTTTTATGTACATATAGCTTGATTTTTTGTAATGGTCGTCTCGGGCTTAGAGTACGACTTGTAGTTTGATGTCTAGCAAATTTATTTAATGATGGGCGTCAGCTAGCTTTTTTGAGACTCTGAGACTTGGACTAGTTTAATTTTTTTCAGGTAGGCTTTGATTACACTTGTTATTTTAGTATTTGTGGAATAAAACGCACAGTTTTAACGATAACGAGTATAAAATGATTTATTTAGAATTTTTACAGTCTTGAATTGTTGGTTTTTAAGAACACTTGTGATTAAAATTGTACACTGATATTTTTAGTAAAACTCAACTATTTAGAAAGTTACTTGAAGGCGAAATTTAGTTATTTGAGAGCAACCCGGAGAGAGAGTAGCGCGGAGATGTGAACTGTTAACGCGATGTGGAGATACTGCCTGCCTACTGCACGCTTTCGGTGGCTTTTATACTAGTGGGGAATTCCAGAACGCGGAAGTGACGTAGAATCGTGACATAATATGACATCATTTTTGACCAATAAGAAACGATGGCCTACGTGACTAAATGCATGTAGCCGGTGTGAGTCATCAATGTCCTCGAGCAGTGCTTGTATCTACTCGGAAACTGATTATGTTAATTTACGTAATTGGAATAAAAGAGAGATTCAACAGCGCAGATGGATTTATGCGGGCAATCGATAATTCGTCCGCATGAAATTTTGAATAAGAATACTTTTGTGAATGGCGCGACTTGTGTGGATCCATTGACACGGCGACGGCGACGATGGATTTAAACGAGTGCGATATGTGTGGTACTTTTGAATTTTAGTAAGAAATTTGAGAAAATGAAATTTGAGTATTATTGTTTTTTGATCAATTCTTAATGTGTGTTAAGTTTGGTGAATATTAGTGAGCTTCAGAATGACTGGATTGTTTTTTAAATGTTGTTTGTTATGCTGAAGGCTTTACGGATCGACGGCGACGAGATGGATTCGGGGTACTTTCGAAAATTTTGTAACTTTGGAGAAAATTAAAATGTTGCTATTGTATTTTTTGATTGAAATGGGTTCTTTGCATGATTTTAGTGATATGCTTGAGTTTCGGAGAGTTTGACTTTGAATATAACGGTAGTTATTGAATTTTTTGTGTTATTTATGAAAATCGGTGGATATGTTTTTTTTTATAGATTTTGTCGCAGGCAATTGATTTGATAATTTTAAACGAATCTTCTTGGAAAATTTTAACTAAATTGGGGCCGAGAATTTTAGGTACTACAACAATATACTGGTTCACCCATCCAAATGCCGGACTCGGCCAGCGTGCCTTAACATTGCTGATCGAGTGTCGGAAATTAAACCGGTATTGTAGTAAGAAATGCATGACTGTTTAGATCTTTAAATGTTTTAGGAAAAAAAATATGTAGAAAACATAGCAATTTATTTCTGCTCTTTTACATTTGCCGGTATTTGTATATTCAAACAATATTTACGATTTTATAATATAATATTAGGATATAAAGTTCCACTCTGTATGAAACATGTATTTAATTACCTACACCTACTCCCTAAATAGTCATACCTTGCATCCTCGTCATTCCTAGCGATTCGCATGCCCTTGCCTCCACCTCCCGCCGAGGCTTTAATCATGACGGGATAACCAATACTCCTAGATATTTCAACGCAATGATCTGCATCCTTGACAATGCCATCAAAACCGGGAATTGTATTAACCCCAGCGGCCATTGCCAATCTTTTAGATTCAAGTTTATCACCCATTCCCGTGATGGCTTTGGCAGATGGTCCTATAAAAGCTACATTTTCGTCCTCCTACAATGTATGTTTAAGACACACTTTAATTTACACTAAGTTTTGTGGGTTAGCTCAACATGCTAAGTATGCATAAAGGGGATTTGGAGATTATTATCTGGAGAATATACCATGATGTACTGCTCTAAATTTGCGTCTTTATGTATTTATGAAGTCTACGTACAAGATGTTGTGTAAGTAACACAATTTATATTAAATAATGATTGGCTATGGGAACGAACGTTATAAAAGTGCAGAAAAGTAAGAGGTTTTCATTTGCGTGTCACTTAAAGTATATGTTTATAATAATGATAAATAAGAATACAAGGTTATAGCAGAATTAAAAAAGTAATAGAATAATAATCATAAACTATAATTAAATGTTTATTTGCACGAATTTGTTATTATACCTATTTGATTTAATGAAATATCCGATATTGGTTATACAGGGATATCACCAAGGGCGTGTGTAAAATGCCACGATTTATGTAAACTGCGTTTTATCATAAATTTAGAGCAAAGGTTTTTGATTAGGAACTCAAAAATATAAAGATGCAAAACATATAGAGATTGTATAGTATAAAGGGTGTCTCACAGGTTTGAACGAACTTTTCAATTTAACTTTAAAACATTGTCAAAGGATATTTAATAAATGCAGTCGGGCGTTGCAGAATACGAATGCCAATTTAACCCGATAATTTTTGTTAGATTTAAAGTTTTTATTTAAAATTTATAACATATGCAAAATAGCATAGCCATATTCGTCATACAGCATGATTGCCAGAAGCGTGTAAGCAGTAATGTTTTATACAAATTACATTTAATTATAATTTTACTAAAGTTTTTGACACAAAAATAAAAGGATTAATAAGAAAATGCAATAAACAGTATATCTCAAGTTCGAACGACCTTTATAGTTTAGAAGATTTATCTATGTTAGTTTAAAATATTACTAAGGTATTTTTTTAACACTGTTATGGAACGAATAAAAGTTTTGGTTAGGCGTTGCCGTCTGCGGATACTTATTAATAGAAATAACTTCTGTTAGGCTTAAACTCTCTATTTAAAATGTGGAACATGCGTAAAATAGTGTGGCAGAATACTCCTTACTGAAATTGGGCCATGCCCGCTATGCAGAGTGCTTGTAAGATGCATGTAAACAGTTAGATTTTATATGTAAAGAGTATGTCAGCGCGTGGATGGTCAATATATTGTTACGAGTTTTCACCCTTTTAGGAAACACCCTGTATGAATCTGTGGGTTCTAAATAATTTTAACAAGGGGTAAACCACTAACACTTTATTTAATAATTTACTGACTATACAATACTTCAAAATAACCTTTACACTTTGTTTACTTGATATTTAACCTCACTTTTTTTCGCTGCGAAACTTCGCTTTAATAAACTTTCTCCTTCTGCGCCGGTAATCGCGCTTATATACTCTGAAATTGCCTCTAGATCCATCCAGAACACAATCAAGAATCTTCTCTCACCACACTCTAGAAAACTCTGTCTCTTTCTACAAGTTTCCAGTCACTCACTCTTAGGCATAGGCGTATCAATCTCCAGTTTCAAGGGGGTGTAATTCATAACAATATCCTTAACCGTTTGAAATTTCAAAAAAATGTCTCGGATCAAAATTGTAGGAGACCGAAAACGATATATTCTTAAAACATCAATTTTTTATATACCGGGTGAGTCACGAATTGCGCTCGCCCCGATATTTCCTAAAATATTTGGAATAGAAAATTGAAATTTGGAGGCCTTATTACAGGACTAAAATGCAATCTTTTCAATAAAAAATCAAGTTTGGTGCACATCCGGTTTGACCGGAAATGCCCACAACTTTCGATGAACACCCTATATATTTTTACATTTTTGGAATCTAGAGGAAATTTTGAATACAATACATCCATTTTGGTCACTTTTTGATAAACATTAAAAATATTATTAAAAAATCTATTTCTGAATCCAGAGTGCTGTGGTGCCCAAAATATATTTTAGTTTGTGTGCTACGTTACTATAAAAATAAAAAGAGCAATATGATTGCATTACTTAATTCTCCAGAGGCGTTTAAAATTTTTAAATGTGATTTTTACCCACTAACTCGGTTTTTTTAAATGGGAATTTAATCGTTCACCAACATTTTTAAATACCTCATTTTCATACGAATCTAATGATACCAAAATTTTGAAAATCCGCTCAGAAATGTTTGAGATTTCAGCCAAAATACAATGCAACCAAGCTTTTAGAAACATGCGGCTAATAGATAATAGATTAGTGGGCTTTGGAAACTAAAATGGCTCATTTCTGTGTAAATCTGGTAACCTAATAACATTAGAAAAATCATAGTAGCCATTGAATGTAATAAAACAATATCAGCTGTCAGACAGACTCGTGTAGTTATAGGCAATCTTGAGCTATCAAACATTTAATAATTGTGAGCGCAAAGAACGTTACAATTAAGTTTAGCATAGGTATGTGGAGGTAAACACAATTACATCCACAAGGACATTTGCAATAGAATGCGACATCAGTTCGGTTTTCAGAGTTTTATTTAAATGAACATAAATATCTGGCCTATAAATAAATAAAAATCAATTCCGTTTGAACAATTAAACTTAAACTAGGTAACAGTAGGTATCTTTAAAATACTTAATATAATTAAACCATAAATTGACATTTATAGATGTTCAAAATGTCCACCATTTTTTTCTATACACAATTCGGCTCTGCGTACAGTTGCTTGAATGGCTCTACGCAATTCAGCCGGCGTTATTTCATTAAGAGCCCGTACAACTTTATTTTGCAGCTCTTCACGGGTATTTGAAGAAGTTTTATAAACTTTATTTTTGAGAGTGCCCCATATATAATAGTCGAGGGGTGTTAAGTCAGGTGACCTAGGAGGCCACCTGATATGACCTTGATTTGCGATAAGGCGTTCACCATGCAAGTTTAAATATTCCATCACTCTTCTGGAATTATGTGGGGGAGCACCATCTTGTTGGAAAAACAGATTTTGTAAATAGGCAAGAGGAAGTAAGTCAAGAAATTCTGCTGTCTGGTTTTGTAAAAAGAATAAATATCGTTCGCCAGTAAGTGTTCCATCAAAACATATGGGTCCAATTATTCGATCTCCAAGTACTCCAAGCCAACAGTTAAACCCAAATCTTTCCTGAATATTCCCCCGCCCTACCAACTTCGGATTTTCTTGAGCCTAGTACCTAGTATTATTTCTGTTAAACATACCTTTGTTCGTAAATCTACTTTCATCTGAATATAAAATATGAAAAGGAAAACTTGGGTTTTGTTGTACTGCATTTAAGAACCAGTTGCAATATACTAGCCTCCTGTCGTTATCATCTCCATAAAGATGTTGGTGTATTTGGTATTTATAAGACCGAAACTTATGTTTCTTTAAAATTCTGCAAACCGAAGACTGACTAATGTCGCATTCCATTGACAATTCCCTTGTCGATGTTGTTGGGTGTACCATCACAAATCCTAATACATCAATTTCTTTGTCCTCACTTACAATAAATGTTTGATGGTCATCTTGTTGATTGGGTTCGTTTCTTAATTCTTGTTCCACTCTGGCAAACAAGTGTCTGCTTGGATGACGTCTGTTGGGATATCGTTGCTGATACAGTTCTGCAGCTGCAGTTGAATTTTTGAGACGCTCTCCATATATCAGTAACATATCGACCTTTTCATTTCTACTAATATTATTCATTTTCTTTAATTTTTACTCAAAGAGATTTCCGCAACGCTTTATTTTGTATCTGTCTGACAGCTGATATTGTTTTATTACATTCAATGGCTACTATGATTTTTCCAATGTTATTAGGTTACCAGATTTACACAGAAATGTGTCATTTTAGTTTCCAAAGCCCACTAATCTACTATCTATTAGCCGCATGTTTCTAAAAGCTTGGTTGCATTTTATTTTGGCTGAAATCTCATATATTTCTGAGCGGATTTTCAAAATTTTGGTATCATTAGATTCGTATGAAAATGAGGTATTTAAAAATGTTGGTGAACGATTAAATTCCCATTTAAAAAACCGAGTTAGTGGGTAAAAATCACATTTAAAAATTTTAAACGCCTCTAGAGAATTAAGTAATGCAATCATATTGCTCTTTTTATTTTTATAGTAACGTAGCACACAAACTAAAATATATTTTGGGCACCACAGCACTCTGGATTCAGAAATAGATTTTTTAATAAAATTTTTAATGTTTATCAAAAAGTGACCAAAATGGATGTAATGTATTCAAAATTTCCTCTAGATTCCAAAAATGTAAAAATATATAGGGTGTTCCATTTAAAAATCGAAAGTTGTGGGCATTTCCGGTCAAACCGGATGTGCACCAAACTTGATTTTTTATTGAGAAGATGGCATTTTAGTCGTGTAATAAGGCCTCCAAATTTCAATTTTCCATTCCAAATGTTTTAGGAAATATCGGGGCGAGCGCAATTCGTGACTCACCGGGTGTATTATCAGGATGTAGGTAATTAATTACTGAAACATATGAAGTAAAAACATACAGGATGTTCCAATTATGAGACTTTAAACAAGTAAGAATTTAATTCTCAATAATTCCTAAAGTTTTTCAATGATCCCAATGATTCCCTATTTCCTACTAAATAATCATTAGAAGTAATAAATCGTTGGGATTAATTAGGTGACTCATTACATTACAATTCTTTTTAAAATGAATAAAACGTTATAATTATTCAGATTTAAAAAATATTAGTTCGTAATCTAACAATCGCATCCCCTTAACGATGTTATAGCTATTATTTTTATAACTAATTATGATTCTCTTTAGCGTGTCACTGTCAAATAAATAAAACCATAATTTTTGCATTACTTTGTATTCTGGAGATTTTGGTGAAAAATAAATTCTTCTTGTATTAAATAATTGCTAAAACTGTGTATTTAAATATTTTATTTCTTACATTTTGAAGTGAAAGGTCAAAAATCAAAACTAAGAAATAATAGCTTATTAGTAACAATAATATGATAGTGTTACTAGGAAACACAATATCTGATAGGCACAGTAATGTATCGCATTATGGTATCAGATACTGCAATGTTCGACTTACTGGCCGCAGATGAGTCCGGGAAATAGTCGTTTACCGGAGAGTATGAAATAAAATGCTTTTTCACGATTGCAGTATTTTCCAAGGGAAGTTAAATGTCTAGTTCTAAGCTCCAAAACTATGATAATACATAGCATATATTGACTGTTCACACATGATATCACCTACCTAAAATTCATATTCATGTTCATATGTTAAACATGAGTGCGATGTTAAAAAAGGCACTCCAATAGGGCAATAAAGGACAAAAAGGTCAAAAAAGGACAAAAAGGGCAAAAACGCAATTTATTTGAAGAACGAAGTACGAAGTGTGTTTTCCTATGTATTTTGTAATATTGCACACGAATCCCATGTTAAAAAGGGCACTCCGCTCTCCAAAGGGCAATAAAGGGCTAAAAGGTCCAAATATTAATCGTTTTTTGCTCGAAGGTGTGATGTTATTTAAGACTAGCCTAACTTGACCTAACTATTCCAGCTAACGATTTAGGAGTCATTCGACGTCGACTGCACGTCGAGCAGGTGCCGCCATCAATTTCGATAGGTGATGTAGCACATAAATTCGATGTCGATACAACCTAAATGGTGTTTTTGACACGTCGTATTGACGTGTAAAATAAGTTAAACAGGTATCTTTGACCTATTCGGTTAGGTCGCAAGCCACCTATTCAAAGTCGTTTATTACTTATTTATCACCATTCACACTTTTTATTTGCCTTCAAAATCCTGCTTGGTCAAAAATATTACTTAATATGATAAAATGGTTCATAATATATTATAAGATATATACGCGTGATACGATGATTCACGTGAATTTACCTAGGAAAGATTTTTTCTGTTAATATTATATATTGTACCTTGAAATATTACAATACTCCTCCTTAAAAATATCAATTATTATAAATATATGTAATATATAAATGTCAATTGTGACAATTTAGTTTTTAGATTTTCATTTTTGTAATCCATTTTGTTTTCATTTAAAATTTAGTAATTATTAATATGTTTAACGATTATTTATGAATTAAAATATTTTCACAAACAAAATTTACTTCTTCATGGCGAGTTATCGCCACTCCATTTTTAAATAAATATGGTTGCTCTCTGCCTATATTACTTAATAAGTGATAATTTCGACCAATAGGTTGAAATAACTTATTGGTTGAATAATGAAGTCATTTCGACTTTTTGGTGGAAATTTAAGGACTTCTAGGATCCTTATTAGGTACCTAAGAAGTCTTGTTCAAGAAATACGAGTACCTATTTAGTCATTTCAATATATTTCACCTATATATTCTATTAAGGTCTAATGATAACAATCAAAATTACTTAATAAGTTATTTAACAATCATTTTACTTATTAGGTAACAAATGTCCTCTTATGTTTACCAAATTTTTCCGAATAGGCCACTTTATAGCTACTTACCCTATTAGGTTATTAAGGCCATATATTCCCTACCACTTAATTAGTGTGTTTTAATGTACAATACCTATTAAGTAAAAATAGTAACAAAAATATTTTTCATAACCGATTAGATCATTAATTTTACGAACAATTAACCTGTACCTGATAGGTACCATAGCGACTTCCATCAAGTGAACTTAAATATAACGTAATTTCGACCTGTTTTGGTCGAATTTCCTTTAGCTAAAGTCGTCGACACTTAAATTGTTAGCTTTGGAATGGTTTTAACCGTTCGCAAGGGTCCTATCAAGTTTTTACTCCTTCTATGGTCAGATAAAAATATTGGTTTACACTAGTTAGGCCAGGTTAGGCTATTCTTAAAAAACGCTACACAATAGACGATTAATATTATGCACCTTTTGCCCTTTATTGCGCTTTGGAGGGCAGAGCGTCCTTTTTTGAGGACGAATTCGTAATCATCGCCCAAAAATACATAGGAAATAGTAATTTTCATTATGCTTTGTATAGGGACCCCTCATGTAAATACTTATAA
Source organism: Stenurella melanura (assembly GCA_963583905.1). Lineage (NCBI taxonomy): Eukaryota > Metazoa > Arthropoda > Insecta > Coleoptera > Cerambycidae > Stenurella > Stenurella melanura. The sequence goes on along the minus strand of OY757311.1, from coordinate 21,232,365 downwards.
ACACATTTTACGTCGAAATTTGGCAAAAAAACGTATTTTCACCATAAAACCGGGATTTACTCAAAATGTACGCAGCAGAAAAGTTTTTAAATTGAAAATTCGGTTTCAGCACACAAGAATACTTAAGACATGATAGGTTTAATCCTTGGAGCAGATTTTTTTTGTTGACCTGTGTTATGAAAAAAGTTTGAGTTACCAACTGCGAATACTTATTTGATCAATAAATATAATTGATTCACAAAGTTCATCAAGAATTCCAAATTTTTCCCAAAGTTAATAAAAAGAAGTTGTACAATAACCATAAATTATTTACAATGTTTTCAATAGAAGATATAATTAATAAGGCTATTGTTATGCATTACAGCCCCTAGAAAGTGGAGACTGATACGCCCATGACTAATAGTCAATAGATGTTATAGAAATGTGTAGAAAGAGATCGAGTTTTCTGGAGTGTGGTGGGAGAAGATTCTCGATTCAGTTATAGATGACTCTGGAAGCATCTTTAGAGTATATAAGCCTAATGTAAACACGCAGAAGAAGAAGTTGAAAAGTGACAAGTGAGAGGTTAGAAATCCGAGGTGATGGAAATACAAAGTAGTAAACATTGTTAATAGTTATTTTAGACCAGTAAAAGTGTATTTTATTTAAAGAAAATATTGTCTAGTTTCAGTAAGTTATTAAATAAAGTGTTAGTGGTTACCCCTTGTTAAATTATTTTGGAACCCACGGATCCTGAAGGGTGGTTCAAGTATTTACTTACTAAATTAATTTTGGAGATATTGAATTAATGCCATCTTAAACTAGACATACTGTGTATAACATGTGATACGAAGTCTGAAAAATGTTTGTTTGTGTATCCTCCTCCTCAAAATAAATTAATTCAAATAATCTTAATACGAATTGATATCATTCAAAGGTTAATATTTGCAGAGGTTATTACAAATAATAAAAAAAATACTTCTTGCATATCGCCTGTCATTAGTTTTAGCATTATCTCTTATCATATTATTTCAAAAAGGTCTTTTTTATTTTATTTTATGTGCTACATAAACATGATTAAATTTATAAAGATTTTAGTTGTCCTTACCAACATCCCTACAAAAGTGGCGTTTTCTGAAAGAAAACCATAGCCAGGGTGCACTGCTTCTGCTTCTGTTTTTTTTATTGCATCCATAATTTTCCCCTTATCTAAATAGGATTCAGATGCTGGGGAGTCGCCGATAAATACTCCTTCGTCGGCTAACTTAACATGCATCTGAAAAAATATACTCACTTAGTAGATAGGTATAATATGAAAACGATTCGTATAGTCTAATTCACAAGTTCAAAAAGGTGTTAATTCTTGAAATAGCTCCCAAAAATATTAGCAAAAGCTCATTGAATGACGTCTAGAAAAACGTGTTAAAATGTTTTACTAGCACATAAAAAATTGCAAAAGTTATAAACAAATTAAGATGATAAAAATGGCATTTAGCTTATAACTCAAAACTATAAGCGATAACGGAAATCGGAAAGATGATTCTTAAAGAGGAGGAAATTTCCAATAAAAAACTCTCAACTCCCGGAACTTTATCTCCATTATTTATAATTTTAATTAAACGCTGAAAATAGGACTCCACGCGACCGCTTCAGGATGCACTCGCCGCCTCAAGAGAGAGTACATCACATAAAATAATTTTGTTATACTATTAAATATTAATTAAAATTTTTTTTAAAATTATGGTGTGTTTTTAACACTTCAAAGAATAAGATCAGGTGGAAAAAAATGTTAAAGTTTATTTTTCAATAAGTTAGGCTATTGTTAACTAACGAAATTTTATGGGACCTCCGTTGTCATTGGAGATAATTCTTTTTTTTAAATAATTGGCCTACAAAATTTTCGCCTCTTCGAGCCCTTCTTATACATTGTCATATACTTAACAAGATCACGTTTTCAAAGTTTTTAAAAATTGTTTATTTTGTTTATTATAATTTTTTAAAGTATACAAAAAATTAAAAATCAAAGTAAAGTTGTAAAACAATTTCTTTTCATATTCGTTGTAATATTACTATTTTTGCATTGAAGAAAGGCATTTATTAACGCCATTTGTTTATAAATTGTTTATAAACAAATTGACTAGTTTTATATTAAAAAAAAATTACAGTTTTGTTGTGTTTGATGTGATGATTTTAAAGATTTTTTTTTCTTGATTGATTGATTGATTGATTGATTTGCCAGCGTAAGGTGGGCATTGCTGCCAATTCCGGTGCAGGGAGATTTGTTCCACCACGCAGCCCGATCGCCCACCGATCATCCCACCGTGTGCCAGAACAAACCCCCAGTGCTTTTATATACCGCCGGACCAGCTGCATACGCTGGATTGGACATTGGACATGCTTGTTGTCAGCAGCGAGAGCCGCATGACGCATGGGGTAGGAGTATAGGATGGAGCGTGTAGGTGTTTGTGAGATGTTTCTTCTTGTTTTCCTTCTGTCTTCATCGGATGGAAAGTGTAGGCGCTTGTGAGATGCTTCTTTTAGGTTTTCGTGCTTCTTTTTACTTTCAGGTTTTTGTGATATGCTTCTTCTTAGTTTCTGTCTGTGATCATCTTCTCTCCTATTCTACTTCTGAGTTTTCTGTTTCTTCTGTTTCTGAGTCTGGCAGTGTGTATATCCTTGATATTTCTTTATTGTATTCCATTTTTTGTTGTGCAAACTTTTCCCAGTGTGTATAATCCTTTCCTAGCTTATTCATAATTCTCTCGATTGTTGTAATCCATGTGTAGCATGGCCTCCCTATTTTCAGTTTGTTGCTGTTCATTCGCAGCGCTTTCTTCAGTAGGTGTGTCGTGTCCCGTCTTTGGACATGTCTCCAGTATTTCATTGCGTATGATTCTATTCTTTTGATTATTGTTCTTCCCTCTAGTAATGTTGACGTTTTCTGTCGTTTTTGTGGTTTTCCTGTTTTCGCTAGCAGTTGGATAATGTCCCTTTCAGCTCTTCTCAGGCTTCTTCGGTTGGCCTTTATCATTGCTGCGTTTTTGACTCCATATATCATCGTAGTAGGCATTATGATGGTCGTGTATACCTTTTTGGTTAGGCACCATGGTGGTTTGTTGTCCTCAATGAAGGGTAGTAGAGCTCTTGTGACTCTGTAGGCTGTTTTGACTTGGTCCAGGACTGTGGTGAATAGTCGGGGGGATAGGGGACATCCTTGTTTGACTCCTATATTCTTCATTTTTGATTCCGTCGTCTGTCCAAACCATTGTATTGCAGTGTTTTCGTGTAGGCATGCTTTTATTATTCTGTTTATTAAGTATTGCGGTACTCCCCTGTTGAGCAAAGTGTTGACTATAGCCTCATGCCTTATAGTATCAAATGCCTTTTGGAGGTCAATTGAGACTATATATAGTTTTGTTCCTTCTTTCCACTTTTCTTCCAGGATCCGTCTGGTGGTGTACATGTGGTCGTCTGTCGATCTACCCTTGATAAATGCCGTTTGATAATCTGGTAGTTCGCCGATGTATTTTTCCATTTCTCTGAGGAGGAATTGTGCGTAGTATTTATACCCTACACTGCTGAGTGTTATTCTTCTGTAATCGTCCACGTTTTGTGGTGATTTGATTTTAGGGAGCGGTATCTGTATGGTTGTATTCCATTCCTCAGGCAGGGGTGTGGTTTACGTCCATGCGTTGGTGATGATTTCAAGGATTAGCTGTTTTATGTTGTCCGGTCCATAGTATACTAGTTCGTTATTTATTTTATCTATACCCGGGGCCGTGTTTCTTTTAGCTCTGGCCTTATTTCTAGTAGTTCGTCTTTCGACGGTGGCTTTCCCAGAGGCCAGTGGTCCATTTCTTGTATTGGTTCTATTTGACTTCTCTCTGCGTTTCCTTCTTCTAGTTTCCTGACCCAATGCTGCAGTGGTATGTATTTTCTTGACTGCGTATTGTTGTTTCTCCTGTATGTTTTGGGGTGTCTAAAGGTTTGGTTTAATCTCTGTCCTGCTGGAGTGGATTCTATGTTTTCGAAGAATTCCCTGCATTTTTTTTTTTTTCTGTTCGTGCCTCCTCTCTGTGTCTCTTCTTTCTTTCCTCGCTTCTATTATCTTTTTGTCTATGTTTGGTGTATATTGTTTTCCTGTGGCCTTTATTTTCTTTAGTTTTTCGTAATTTCTTTTCGTGTCTTTTCTTTTGGGCTCATAGGGGATTTGTTCCTTTTCAACGTTTTCCTCGCCGCTATTTTGATTTTTAAACCCATTGTTGACCAATTTAGTTCCTTTCCTGTTAACTGTTTTTCTATCTCCTCCTGGTATTTCTTTTTTATTCCTTTGTTTTGTAGCAGTGAGATGTTCCATGTGTCATTTGCTGTTTTGTTGTATCTTTTTTTTCTTTTTTTCTTCTTGTTTCTTTATTACTAGTGTTCCATATAATATTTTGTGATCTGTTTTGACGTTTGTTGCTTGTTTTGCCTTCATATTTTTGACCCTGTCCCTTATTTTTCTATCCACTAGGATATGGTCTATTTGAGGGTTGATGTTTCCTTTATTCCAGGTATTAAGGCAGGTTAGGTTCTTGCTCCATGTGTTTCTAACTGTTAGATCTAACAGATGTGTCAAGTTTTTTAGCAAGCTTCCATTATCGTTTGTCCATGTGTGAAGTAAGGTTTTTCCTATGATATTCTTGTCTTCATGTGTTTGGTCGTCCTTTCCTATATGCGCGTTGAAGTCTCCTAGTATTATTGTGTTCATTTTTCTATTCCTATTTCTTCTAGTCTCTTGGGTAATCTGCCTGAATACTCGTCCTGCCCGTTTGTCGGTGGGCACATGTACTCCTAGTATGCATATGTTTTCCTTTCCAATTTGTAAGTCTGCCATGGTTATGTTTTCGTTTACTTTTCTTGTCTTTATCTGGATAGGGGTGTTCCGTCTTATTGCCCATGCGACTCCTCTGCTGGTTTTTTCTTTGTCCCCTCCACTTAGATGCCATTTGTAGTTTTGAGTAACTGCAGTTCCGTCTATCGTGTGTGTCTCTTGTATGCATGCAACGTGTATGTGTTCCATCATAAGAATCTCATCGATTTTTTCTCTTTTCTCTCTCGTTATGCATCCTCTGACATTCCATGTCGCCAGAATGATGTCATCGTGTTGTAATTCTTGACTGTTGGCTTCCTCTGTTCTTTGTGATATTTGGTACATGTTTATGTGCGTTGCTTCCTCTAATTCTGGGCGGGGTGTTATAGCCCCAGTTCGAGCGTATGTTTCTTCTGGTTGTTCTGCTTCATGTTTTTCTTGTGCAATAATCGCGCTATCGTAGTGATTGATTTCTTTCGTTTCAGTGCTTCCTATATACTATCTCTAATGGTGTGTTCTCTCTTCCCTGTTGGTTAGTAGGATGGAAGATTATATGTTCTCCTTCTTCTTGATGTACTATTATTGTCCTGTTTTTCATATTTGTTGTTACTGCAATTGTTTCCTACCCCCCCCCCCCCCAAAAACCTTCTCTTCTCAGATCTCGAATGAATGCATTTATTTTTCCCGTATTAGAGTTGTATCTATTGTAACGGGGTGCTAGTTCATGGATGGATGCCTGCATGAATGGCATGAAATGGTCTAAGTGATTTTCGATATAGTCAGCTACTTGTTTTCGTAGGGTTTTCGTCGCATTGGTATGTGCCTGTGATGTTATATTTTCTCCCTCCAGTTGGTGGTTTAATGCTCCATATAGGCAGTTTCCGTCGCCGTCGATTTTTTTGTACCAGTAATTGACGTGTTCTCGTTTCAACGTCCTGTATTAGTGTGTCCATTTTATTTGCCTTGTTTTTCAAAACCAATATTAGCTTGCTGTAAGAGAGTCTTTTTATTATGTTATCTGTATCGCGGTAAAATAACTTTTTACAGCGAGTTGCAAATGAGAAAGCGGCCCCAGAGAAACCTCCGCACACCCTGTATATTGTTTTGATTTTTGTAGTGCCTAATTCAAATTCCCCATATAAAACTAATAACTCTGCAGCGAGAGACAAAAAGTTTATAGTAAATAAATTATTTCTTAAACAAAAGTACCCGTTCCACATGAAGAATTCATTCATTCGCGTATATGTGAAACAATGGATTTCCGAATCACAACATTCTTCCCATCTGTGAAGGTTTAATAAATATATCTTATCTTAGAAATAAATAGAAATAACACTTATCTTTCATCCTTCGTCTAGCCACTTTGGGAGGGTGGTCGGTCGTCTTAGGTACATGCACTTGTGGATAATTTACGAGTTTATGACCTGGTCCCATTCAACGTGTTTATTTTCTTTTTATCCGAGTTATGTTGCCAGATGTCTGTACCCTTTGTCGAGCTGCCCATATACGCCTTTAGTGATGTCATAGTTAAATATCAAATATCAGCTATATGAATTAGCCAAATTTATGTTAATATTTATCAACTAATGTAGGATTTTCCACTCTTTAATTCAACACATTTTTGCGCGTTTCACACCGTGTTTACTCTAGTTTTTCGGGATTTCATGGGATCCACTTAAAAACGCGTCTGCCTTCATCGACGACCGAACTGAACTCCATTTTAAAGATTTTTTTTTCTTAAATACATTATCTTATTGTTTATAATCGTTTTTTTTTAAATTATCCATCATTTGAATAATTAGTTAAGAAGTTTTTTTCTTAAAAATCATAATTGGCAATCCTCAATAAAGTAACCAAAATTTTTTTTATCAATAATTTCATTGTTTGCTAACTTAACAATTTGTTATAAATAAATTCTGATTATCCGAATATTTTTTTCAAAATCTTAAAAAAAATTACAAAAACGGCCATATGCAAGAACATATTGAAAAAAAAATGTATTCTTTTATAGCGTTTTTCAATATTACACGATACGCAGAAGTTGAAATGGCCACTTGATTTGTCAGCTAAAAAACTGATATAACTTTTAAACTATTAGAGATATCACAATAGACATTCAGCTCATTTTTATAGAGGATTAATTAATTTTTAAATGAGTTGACTTCCAAGTTTGTAACTATTATTAATCAGTTATTATGCGCATTTGTTTATAATAATTAAATATGTTTCATATTTATTTTTACATAAACAATTGCAACTTTCAGATATTGTATCACTTTACAAAATTGCCCTGAAGGTCCATTACCGTACCTGTATTATTTGATAAGCTAGAAGTCATAAAAGATTCAAAAACGCTGAAAACACATTTAATTTTTATAAACCAATGCGAACAATAACTGATTAATAATAGTTACAAACTTGGAAGTTAACTCATTTAAAGATTAGTTAATTCTCTATAAAAACGACCTGAATGTCTATTGTGATATCTCTGTTTAAAAGTTATATCAGTTTTTTAGTTGACAAATCAAGTGGCCGTTTCAACTTCTATATCGTGTAATATTGAAAAACGCTATAATAAATATGGCTGTTTTTATAATTTTTTCAAGATTTAGAAAACAAATATTAGGATTGTCAGAATTTGTTTGTAACAAATTGTTAAGTTAATAAACAGTTAAATTGTTGATATATTTTTTTTTTAACTTTATTGAGGATTGCCAATTGGACAACATTAAACAGACAGAAACCAGCACCCTCATCTAAAATCAAGAAACAAGCTTGCAAAGAAAGGTTTTGCATCTTAATTACAATATTAACACTACACCATTAATCTTATAAGGAAAATGAGTTGGACTTTTTCAGCTGAACACACATTACTATAGTCTACATTTAAATAAATTAAGAAACAAATTTTTAAAATTTTGTGGGTTGGCTCCTTTCTGTTTAATGCCGTCCAATTGATCTTTAGGAAAAAAATAATATCTTAATTAATTATTTAAATGATGGTGAATTAAAAAAAACGATTATAAACAATAAGATGATGTTTTTAAGAAAAAGTAATTTTTTTTTAAATCATAATATTCTGAAGACAACAAAATTGTAAAATAATTTTTTTAAATATAAAACTAGTCAATTTGTTTATAAACAATTTATAAATAAATGGCGCAATTTTTTTTTACCTTAATGAATGCCTTTCTTCAATGCAAAAACAGTAATAAGATAACGAACATGAAAAAAAAATTATTACAACTTTACATTGGTTTTTAATTTTTTGTTTACTTTAAAAAATTATAATAAACAAAATAAACAATTTTCAATAACTTTTATAACGTGATCTTGTTAAGTATATGTATAAGAAGGGCTCCAAGAAGCGAACATTTTATAGTCCAATTGTTTAAAAAAAAAGTTTTGTCTCCAATGACAACGGAGGTCCCATAAAATTTCGTTAGTTAACAATGGTCTAACTTGTTGAAAAATAAACTTTGTTTTCCAACGGGACCTTATTCTTTGAAGTGTTAAGAATAGACCGTAATTTTTTCAAATTTTTTAATTGATATTTAATAGTATACAAAAATTATTTTATGTGATGTACTCTCTTTTCAGGCGGCGGCGGCGGCGACGCGCGGTTCCTGCAGCGGTCGTGCGGAGTCCTATTTTCAGCGTTAAATGAAAATTGTAAATAATGGAGATAGAGTTCCGGGAGTTAGGACTTTTTTATTGGAAATTTCCTCCTCTTTAAGAACCATTTTTCCAATTTTCGCTTTCGCTTATAGTTTCTGAGTTATAAGCGAAAAACTAAATGTCATAATAAAACATTTTAATACATTTTCTAGACGAGCTATCGCTCATATTTTTAGGAGCTATATCAAGAATTAACGCCTTTTTGAACCTGTGAATTAGACTAGTAGTTGTCAGACAATGCAGGAAACATGAAATGCAATAATATAATAAGCAAATGTTGATTTTACATCAAAACATCTTTTATTATTGGCGTGCAGTATTAGGAAAGACTTTGTAGTCGTGAAAAAATCGCTCTGCGAGATATTTTCGGGTTTTACGTTTTGGAATTTAAGAAAATTAAAGTCTTTCAACTCTATCAGGCTGCCTGCATGTCCATCTTTCTCGTCTATATGAACAAATATTTGATAGAGTAATATAATGTTTGGTAAGTACTTGAGTCTGTTGCCAAGGAAAAATCTGATATACTATCAGTAAAGAATTTACGGGATTAACACAATTCGACATGCTGTTATCAGTGTTATCACAGTTGCCCAGGAAGAAATCTGCTATGCGTGAAAACATACATGTTACAAATTCATATTAAAAAAAACACAGGCACACAAACAAAGCTTTCTGCGCCATAAACCAGACTATGGTTTTCTTATGTACTGTTTCGCTCTGAAAACGAATCCGTGGCTTCACTTCCAGTGAAATTCGCTGGAATCGATATATGTTATTCCTCTCGACCTCCTGATCAAGAGCTCTTACGGACACAAGGTCAAAAAATGTACAGTTTTCCAGATATCGGGGGTGCTAAGAGGGTGCTCATGTCTTGTGGGAAGTGGCTGCACTAGAATTGATGTATGTTATTCCTCTCGACCTCCTGATGAAAAGTTCTCAAGGGCACAAGTTCGGATAATGCACAAGAACTTTTGATCAGGAGGTCGAAAGGAATAACATATATCGATTCCAGCTAATTTCACAGGAAGTGAAGCCACTTCCCATAAGAAATAAACACCCCATTTGCACCCCCGATGTTTGGAAATCCTGACGTATAGTGGCAAAACTGACGTCGGTCGGCTTCAGAGCGCAAAAATACATAAGAAAAGCATAGTCTGGTCTATGGCGCAGAAAGTTTTTCTTGTGGGCCTGGGAAATTAGTGTGTGAAAACGTCTTCTGTAGTCACCACTTCAGGCATTATGTGACGTTGCCAAATGGGTTTTCCCTCGCTACAGAAATTTCACTTCAAAAACGATTAATAAAAAGACTGGAGGAAAATAATATTTGGAATACAGTTAATACTATTGCCAAGAAAAAATTTGATATATTTTTTTAGCGGAAGAACAGGATAGTCAGGAAGAAAACAATTAATTAATGAAACGTGTCAAATACGTCGTATTCTAAATGATCGAGAAGGGTCGTAAGTTTACGATCAAACAGTGTCGAGAAACGCTTCGAAATTTCATTATGAGAATTTGGCGGACTATACAAACTTAGCTATTATGTGTACCATTGGTTTTGGTATAACCATTATTTTAGACAATATTATGCTACAGTATAGTAGAGGAAAAACATAAAAGAGAATGAGGTGCATCGCTAGACGGTTTTTATATTACATCACATAAAGTCTGTTCGCTGATAGAATCCCGGTCATATAGTGTAAGGAATATCGTCCATAGCTCTATCCGTCCTTATCTTTATTGGAATATTGTTTTTAACCTAATCTGTAACGTAAGTATTAATCTTTGTGGTCAAGTTAAGACCGACGTGCAGCATTTCTGTTGTCCGACAGCAAACCAATTTGCGTAACGCGTGTCGTCGTCGAATGCGGCTGGCGATATCAGAGGCGGGTCGATTTTCTCGGAAGTCGGGTACAGCAGGTATAGTGTAATTAATTCAATTAGTGCCTAAGAGGGCAATGTTTCTTGTTCTATTGTTAACATAGTAACCATGCATCCTGGTGAATTTTTAAATCCGTAATCACAGCAGTTAGTTTTGAATTTGTTGCAATATTTTCAAAAAGAAAATGAATTGGTTGACCTTTATTGTCAATAAAAGCTGTTCAGAGGCGAGTGGGTGAGGCTTTAAAAATCGATCAAAAGACTGTAATAAAAATAGCTAAAAACGACAAAGAAAATGTGGAACCTCAAGCTTCGGTTAAACGGAATCGTAAGAAAGTCCAAAACAGAGTTACACGTTGCTGTAAAATATGAAATAAAAAATGTTATTTACGATATGCTGTTTGATCATGAACATATTTCCTTGTTATCTTTCTAGAAGAGCTAAAATCAAGAGCAATAATTGGTATTGGCCGTACCAGTTTATATAAAGCGATTAATAAATTAGGCTCTTCCTTTGAAAAAGATGACAATAGAAAAGTACTGTGTGAAAGGACACACATTTTTCTATAACGGCTAGAGTTATTACGCAGATACGTAAAAAAATTGCAAAGTAATGTCAGCAGATTACCATGACAACATTTTGAAAAGTGGCTGACAGAGAGACTTTTGCCGAGGTTAGAAAATCCAAGCATTTCTGCTTTAGATAATGCTAAGTACCACTCTCGGGTTGAAGAAGAACAACCAACCCGATCTTGGTAGAAAGAAAAATGCAAACCTGGTTAGAGACCAAAAGCATAAATTTTAGTGATACCGCATTTAAATTGCCCCAAATAGCTGGAACTAACAGAACAGAGCAGCAGACTGTTGTCGAAAATTTAATTAGAGAGGGATATGTACTGCGGCTTCCACCACATCACTGTCAGTTCAACCCAATAGAATCTGGGCAATTTGTACGGAGTATTACGACAAACACATAACACATTGAGAACTATGGTTTTAGTAACGAAGCCGTTCTTGCTATGTGGAATGAGACTTTATCTCAAATGTTGAGCTCAATTGGGTCTAAGTGTGTAAATCATACAAATAAATTGATTTTAGAGACACATAATAGAAAGGTTCATACTGAAGAAGTTATGCCACCCATTATAAGTGTTAGTAATGAAAGCGTCGATGAGGACTTGGAAGAATTAGAAACATGCCGAAGAGAACCAAATTCATTTATTTATCTAGATGTTTGTATTTTACTGCCATATATGTTTTATATAGGGTTTGGCATAATTAGTATTAAGTATATATTTTTAATTTAACATTACATATACTTGACAAAATTCTGTAAGGAAAAAATTAAACCAAACTTTTGGACACCTCAAAACATACAGGAGAAAGAACAATACGCAGTCAAGAAAATACATACCACTGCAGCATTGGGTCAGGAAACTAGAAGAAGGAAACGCAGAGAGAAGTCAAATAGAACCAATACAAGAAATGGACCACTGGCCTCTGGGAAAGCCACCGTCAAAAGACGAACTACTAGAAATAATGGCCAGAGCTAAAAGAAACACGGCCCCGGGGATAGATAAAATAAATAACGAACTAGTATACTATGGACCGGACAACATAAAACAGCTAATCCTAGAAATTATCACCAACGCATGGACGGAAACCACACCCCTGCCTGAGGAATGGAATACAACCATACAGATACCGCTCCCTAAAATCAATTCACCACAAAACGTGGAGATTACAGAAGAATAACACTGCAGTGTAGAGTACAAATACTACGCACAATTCCTCCTCAGAGAAATGGAAAAATACATCGGCGAACTACCAGATTATCAAACGGCATTTATCAAGGGTAGATCGACAGACGACCACATGTACACCACCAAACGGATCCTGGAAGAAAAGTGGAAAGAAGGAACAAAACTATATATAGTCTCAATTGACCTCCAAGAGGCATTTAATACTATAAGGCATGAGGCTATAGTCAACACTTTGCTCAACAGGGGAGTACCGCACTACTTAATAAACAGAATAAAAAAAGCATGCCTACACGAAAACACTGCAATACAATGGTTTGGACAGACGACGGAATCAAAAATGACGAATATAGGAGTCAAACAAGGACTATCCCCCCGACTATTCACCGCAGTCCTGGACTAAGTCAAAACAGCCTACAGAGTCACAAGAGCTCTACTACCCTTCATCGAGGACAACAAACCACCATGGTGCCTAACCAAAAAGGTATACACGACCATCATAATGCCTACGATGATATATGAAGTCAAAAACGCAGCAACGACAAAGGCCAACAGAAGAAGCCTGAGAAGAGCTGAACCCTTTCAGCTCTTCTCAGGCTAATGTCCCTACATTATCCAACTGCTAGCAAAAACAGGAAAACCACAAAAACGACAGAAAACGTCAACATTACTAGAGGGAAGAACAATAATCAAAAGAATAGAATCATACGCAATGAAATACTGGGGACATGTCCAAAGACGGGACACGACACACCTACTGAAGAAAGCGCTGCGAATGAACAGCAACAAACTGAAAATAGGGAGGCTATGCTACACATGGATTACAACAATCGAGAGGATTATGAATAAGCTAGGAGAGGATTATACACACTGGGAAAAGTTGGCACAACAAAAAATGGAATACAATAAAAAAATATCAAGGATATACACACTGCCAGACTCAGAAACAGAAGAAACAGAAAACTCAGAAGTAGAATAGGAGAGAAGATGATCATAGACAGAAACTAAGTACAAGTATATCACAAAAACCTGAAAGTAAAAAGAAGCACGAAAACCTAAAAGAAGCATCTCACAAACGCCTACACTTTCCATCCGATGAAAACAGAAGGAAAACAAGAAGAAACCTCTCACAAACACCTACACGCTCCATCCTATACTCCTACCCCATGCGTCATGCGGCTCTCGCTGCTGACAACAAGCATGTCCAATGTCCAATCCAGTGTATGCAGCTGGTCCGGCGGTATATAAAAGCACAGGGGGTTTGTTCCGGCACACGGTGGGATGATCGGTGGGCGATCGGGCTGCGTGGTGGAACAAATCTCCCTGCACCGGAATCGGCAGCAATGCCCACCTTACGCTGGCAAATCAATCAATCAATCAACTATTTGAGTGTATTTATTTTGTATATTTGCTCTATCATAAACTTAAATTACTATAAATTTACAATAGATTTATTATTAATGCTTATAATACAATTTCCTTTAAATAAATCTAATTAAATAGGTACATCAAGTACAATGTAAAACAAAACGACTGTGCATTCGAGAACACCAAGTAGTCTACGGCATCTTAGTTCAGACCTTCGTCACGTGACACCGCGCCAATATTCTTGACTAAAGATGACGGTCTCAGATGATTAGGGGTCGAGCTTGAACTTTTTGCCCCAATCATCTCTGTAGATCTGGACTAGCCTCGTAAGGGGTCAGCCTGCTTTTTCGCCTGCCCCACCCATAAATACGGATGGTGTAGGTGATGTTAACAGACCTCCCCTGGTCCTGGGTGTTGGACCCTGCCAGCTGGGTCGTTCCTTCTGGCGCTCTTCTGTCTTGGTCTTCTTTCTTCATTGGCATGTCGTCTGTAGTGAGAGGGAATGGTTGTTGCCTAGCCCTCTCGGAGTTTGCAGGGATTTGGGTGGTGTTGACCAGTCGAAAGTCCAGGGCGCCAATTGGCATCATGTGCTTCGATTTCGTCGGAAGAAAGTGTGAACTGTGTAGCTCAAGGATTTCATTTGGCCAAAAACGCTTATGTGTCAGAGGCCGGCACGGGCTAGGGTAAGGGTATCAAGCTGGTTGTTTGCTTGGTAGCTCCGGAATCTGGTGATTTGGGTGTTTTTGGTCATTGTCTCATTATAGCATGGAAATGTTGGACTGAAACAGAAAAACGATTAAGTTATACTTATGCGTTATCCAGGATCTGGAGCTTCGGCCTCTTATGCCTCGGGTCGTAGTCAGTTGCCTATCTGACCCGGGGATTTCCATGCTCTGCCGCACAGGCGTATAGACGTCACACCGGGACTCTATCAGCGAACAGACTTTATTCCGTCATTTACAACACGCAACGCTTACATTAGTGAGAGAAAAACGACCATGATTTTGTTGCCACGCCCACGAGGGCGCCAAGTGCACGAATAATAACCTTCAAGATTATCAGTCTTACCCCGCTCCTCTCTTTCAAATTTCGGTTGCCGCAACTATACGTATTTTACCCTATCTTGCCTAGTTTTCAAGATATTGACGAAAGATCATATTGAGTAATTAATTTCTAATCTATATCCACTGCTATTATTGTTAATAACTTTTTTATCCCAAAAAGTAAGGGGGTACATACCCCAAAATAAGTACTTAAAACAATTCCAATTTTTGACGGAGACTTGTAAATACTGATTTCGGTAGATACCCTTTAATTTAGTTAACATGCTTGGCCTAAGAGCACCCTGTATAACTTGTTTGTCTGTTGATAATGGTCTTAGTTTGTGTAGCCAACAACGGATCTGTCTGCCGGACAAACACGCGGGATGTAACTGTACGTGAATAGTCGCCTTTAGTGTTTAAACAAGTATATGTTTTTTGAGCATTTTGTGATAAATGTCGAAATTATCATATTTTAGATATAATGTGTGTTATATAATCTAAGACATTCAAAGTCAAAATTAAGTTGCTATGTTTGTGCATTTTCACTAATTGTAAGAATAAGACGTTTAAACACTTGAATATTCATTATTATCTGCATTTATATTTGAAATAATAGTATTAAATAGCATTATAAAATACTATTTCCAGTAAGCACTTACCTTCTAATGGAATACTCCTTTGTATTATGCATAATTAATACTTCTAAAAATATTTTAATGTACTTACTGACTGGGAATCCGCTACAGAATACACAGCCACCGTTTTAATGCCCATCCTTTTAGCCGTATTTATTATTCTACATGCAATTTCTCCTCTGTTTGCTATTAATATTTTGTTAAAAGTAGACTCGTTTGGGTCGATTGGATCCAGAGTATAAATGCCTCTTCTTTGGAGTAAGCCATTTGATAAAATTGAAGAGGTGTATTGTATCTGAAACAAGGCACACTTAAATTTAAAAATTTCATTTGGTGGGTAAAGCCGTGCCACGAATTACGTGGCTAGCTCGGACACGAAATGAAACAATATAATCCGAGGAAATATGTAATTTGGTAGCTAAGCCGTCATTGTGTATTTTTAAATTCTTTTTGTATGTATGAAAATGAATTTTTTTTAGGATACCGAGTCGTACACAAAATGAATTAATTATGAGAAAAAGCAATTCAATTCTTTCGACTTTGTTTCCGAACTCTAGAATACTTATTTTAAGTGGTTTGTATTATTAATGGTGATGATCTCTTGAGGATTTCACGAAGACAAATAATCAAACAAATACAAAAATATTTTTAAGTAACAAAGTGATTATGTATCTCTATGAACCACTATATCTAATACAATTACAAGCCGTTTAGATTTCAAAAACTAATACAAGTGAATCATTTACAGGGCCTTCAATAGATAAATGTACATAATTTAGTACATAGTTTATTAGGACATAAAAGGCACTGGAGCTGATTCCAAAACATGTGTACTTTCTGTACTTTTTTCAGCTAAGGTACTGTACACAAGTATCGGGATGTCTCTTTTCAAGATATTTCTTAAATTTTAGAATTCATATTTCTTATTTTCGGTACCAATTACTCAATGCGATCTTCATTCACATTTCAAGTGCTGGTCAATGATAATACCTAGATATTGTTATGTATTACACGCCCTTGAAACTGGAAATTGATACGCCTATGCCTAATTAATAGTGACTGGAAAGTTGTAGAGTTTTCTAGACTGTGGTAGAAGAAGATTCTTGATTGGTTCTCGATGGATCTAGAAGGCAATTTCAGAGTATATAAGGCGCGATTACCGGCGCAGGAGAGGAAGTTTATAAAAGTGAAGAAGTTTGAGGAAAGTGACGTTCGAAAGTGAGGTTAAATATCAAGTAAACAAAGTGTATAGGTTTTTTTGAAGTATTGTATAGTCAGTAAATTATTAAATAAAGTGTTAGTGTTTATTTCTTGTTGAAATTATTTTAGAACCCACGGATTCATACAGGGTGATTCCTAAAAGGTGGAAATACGTCACAATATTTAATTACTTTCACATCCATGTAGTGGATTGATTACATAAAATTGATATATTCACTTGAAAGTTAGTACACGTATGTATTGAAATGACATCTGATTGAGATGATTCCGTTGAAGTGGGAGGTGGTAAGTATAGTAATCGTGAAAAAAAATTCAAAAATTTTAACATCGGAAATGTTTATGTTCGTATATGGGTCGAGTTACCAGTTTTCGTTCAAGGTCAAAAGACAGCGGTGTCGCGGTCGAGTGAGACTGTCGTATATGCAACGGCTGATATATGCAAATGTAATATGGGTTGCATATATCACAGGAGGTCAAGTTACCAGTTTTCATTTAAGGTCTAAAGCGGTGTCGCAATCGAGAGTGAATCGTAACTGAAAAAGTTTATGTTTTATGCATGGTGTTATCATTTCCAGTGTCCCGATGGTTGCAAGAATTGCAAAATTTGTGAATTTTTTTCTCGAAATAGGCCTAGTATGCCATGAAACGTCGAGATTTTAAATTTAAGCGAAAAATTCTGTCTGTAACTTTTATTGTCCGCACGTTTTCTCCGGAACGGTTTAAGGTATTAACTTGAAATATTGTACACGTATATATTGATTGTCACGAGATCTGGAACTGGATTGTCTTTTGAACATATCCGGTGAAGGATTGGGGGGTAAATAGGGGAAAATAAGCAAATCAAGCTGGTAAGAGTACATAAACTTGAAATCTTGTGTATGTACTAGAAGCCGAGGTCTCAAATTTTTTTATTATATTTTAGAGACTTCGGATTTGGTGTATATACTAGAAACCAAGGCCTCAGATTTTTTCTAATATTTTTCAACCGCCTTACCCTCATCACCCCCATTCCATTATTAAAGGGATTGATAACATAGAATTGAGATATTCACTTGAAAGTTAGTACACGTATGTATTGTAATGACATCTGATTGACATGATTCCGTTGAAGGGGTGATAGGTTGTGAATAGCGCAAAATAAGTAGACCAAGCTAGAAACTTGATTTTTAACGTATATGGTAGAAACCAACACCTCAAATTTTTCTATGGATATCTGCCCCAAATATTATTAAAATTCTATGACCAATAATTCCCACATACTAGAGTGCAAATATAGTCAAGATGTTTCCTTTAAAGTGACTTGGACGAGAAACCTGGATGTGGAACTAGTGATTCCTTAGGCAGCGGTTTTTTTGATATTTTGGCTGTAGAGCAGTTGCAGGTTTACTGTTCTTACATTTTGTGCTGTGAAAAGTTATTTTGTCTATTAGGAGCATCGGCACTTGATATGGGGAATGTTATGAAAATAGTTTTCTCGGCATTAAAAGTTAAAATGTCCTGGTCCTCCAATTCTCCTTCATGATGTATTCCATCCCACTTGTTGATCCAAAAATCTGCAATTGTCATCTCCATAAGATATTAATTTATGGGATATACTTTTCACCGATATTATTCATATACATGAGGAACATAATTGGGCCTAGCACTGTGTCTTGAGGCACACCTATTTTAATTGTTTTTGTGCCCTTGTGAATTTATTGATTTTAACAATTTGTTACTTGTCGGAAATGTAGTTTTTAAAAAGTTGCAAGGTGGTACTATGCATACCTATTAATTTAGGTAGTCGATAAAGTTGTCAAGGAAGAAATGTGACATACTTTTAGTGAAAAATATAAGAAGTGGACACAAATGTGACGAAAGGCAATAATGTTTGGCATGTTGTACTTTTACCGAAAAACATGTAGAGTGGTCATCCTAGTTAATTAAGAAACGATTGTGGAGCATAATATTTGTAATGTAGTAAATGTATTTGGCAGGAGAAAACTTGATATAGTATTTGTGAAATATGCTGGATGGTCATTCCAAAAAGATAATTAAGAAACGACGGAAGAAAATAGCATTTGGAATGTAGTTGTCAATATTGCTAGGAAGAAATTCTGATGTACATTCGGTTTAGAAATATACAGAGTGGTCAACTGACAAAAAAACCATTGATAAATTTAAGGTGAAAAACAGAGAGCGAAGTTTTTGCAGAATTCTTATTGAATAATAAGCTACATAAATCAATAACAATTTGGTGTTTTCACTATATATATTCGGTATTATTAAAATGAAGTACTTAATGTATTAAAGCATATCCCTGTATTTAAAAAGCAATCAAATTAATATTTCAACAAATAAATAACACAAAATGAGAATATTTGAACAGCTACGCGAAACACGCCATTATTGGTGGTGACACTGGTGACGTCATCGATTACATCAGACAGTAATATCGCATGTACGTAGTATATAAACATAGCATTTTAAAGACTTTGGTACGTTTTTACCTGTGATTTAATTCGAAATGGCTAATACAGGATTCGTGAGAGCTACTTCAGAAAATTCACCGGCAGTGGATGTGTTCATCATCGCGGAATTTATGAAGAAAGTTGAACGTTTCAACATAGCAGAAGTGAGGGGCTCTAAAGCTGCAACATAAGTAATATGTTTTTTTATTTTCTTTGTATATATCTATTATTATTTTCTTACTTTTTATTGGGTATTTTGCCACTGAAAAATATTTAAAAATTTTAATGAAAAAACCTCTGCGCCAAACGGATCAGACAGAGGTTGGTTCTTGAGTACTTGACTGTTTCAAAAAGTCTCATAGCTAAAAATATATAAACTAGAACAATGTTATAAACTAAAAACTCAAAATCAAAGCTATGGGTAGTTAACGTTTCGGAAGAGAATCTACTTCCGTTCTCAAAACTTTTTTGGCCGTCAACCATGACAGTTCTTTGTTTATGTATTTCCATAGTCACGTGAGACATTCAATTATATTTATCTTATTTTTACTTACTTCGTCTCTAAGGATGGGCAACCAACTAGTACAAAAATCTATTGAATAATTAGAAACGCATATCTATCCTCGTTTAATAAAATAATCGCGGATTCTTTAAGTTTTCTTTTAGTTCCGTTGCTCTCTTTTTCCAAAATCTTCGCCGAGTCCCATTTAATTCTATGATTATTATCCCACGCGTGTTCACAAATTTTGGATTTTTCAAATTCTCCCCTTCTAGCGTTAGGATTAAATAATCCTGAGAGTTTTGTTGATAGTCAGTTATTGAACATTGGTAGTAGAGAGAATATACTATCACAACCTGAAGTATTTAGGTCAATGGCAGTAATTCCATATATACATGGTTTATCGGATAAATTACGAAAAATTGGGAATAGGTTTTCCGTACGAACGGTTTTTCAAACGGGCTCCACGCTAAGATCGGTTTTATCAAGAACCAAACCTCCAAATATTGTTCAAAATTCAAAAAATTGTATTTATAGTGTTCCGTGTGAGTGCGGAAAACATTACGTAGGTGAATCATCTAGACCTTTCAACGTAAGGCTTGGTGAACATAGAAATTACGCTAGAAGGGGAGAATTTGAAAAATTCAAAATTTGTGAACACGCGTGGGATAATAATCATAGAATTAAATGGGACTCGGCGAAGATTTTGGAAAAAGAGAGCAACGGAACTAAAAGAAAACTTAAAGAATCCGCGATTATTTTTTTAAACGAGGATAGATGCGTTTCTAATTATTCAATAGATTTTTGTACTAGTTGGTTGCCCATCCTTAGAGACGAAGTAAGTAAAAATAAGATAAATATAATTTAATGTCTCACGTGACTATGGAAATACATAAACAAAGAACTGTCATGGTTGACGGCCAAAAATGTTTTGAGAACGGAAGTAGATTCTCTTCCGAAACGTTAACTACCCATAGCTTTGATTTTGAGTTTTTAGTTTATAAAATTGTTCTAGTTTATATATTTTTAGGTGTGAGACTTTTTGAAACAGTCAAGTACTCAAGAACCAACCTCTGTCTGATCCGTTTGGCGCAGAGGTTTTTTCATTAAAATTTTTAAATATTTTTCAGTGGCAAAATACCCAATAAAAAGTAAGAAAATCTGAATATGCCACAAATAAACAATTACAGACAATATATCTATTATTACTTTAACCCATTAGCTTTCAAGGGTTCAAAAATAGGAAAAAAATAAATTAAACTCAATATTTATTTATTAAAACCCTTTAATTAAATAATTGCCGACGTTGTCTTTCACAAAAATTTTAGCAAAAAAAAAAAATTAACACGTGATTCGCAAACGAACCACTGGGAAGAAACATGAGATTAAAAATAGTGAAATTACACAAAATGTCATATTTGACAAAAAGAATCAACTTAAAATTATAACAACTTACAAAACAGTATTTTAATATGAAGATTAAACACAATAAGAATACGAACAGATTTTGTTTTCACTTTTAACATTGGTGCACCAACGAACCAGTGGTACTATATGCATAACATTTTTAGTTTAAACTTGGTGGTAGTTTGCAAAGCATGCAACATGCAAATGAACTTTGCATTTATTACAAATATATATTGTATGATTTTTACATACTTTACACCTCCTCCGGGCCTTATATTCATGAGAAACTATAGTATGGCCAAGACCATCGTATCGTACTTCATTTGTGGGTTGAGGGACATTTCTTTGTACATAAACTTTATCGGTTTTCAAAAGGCGTATAGCAATATAAGATTTAAAATCGAGCTGGGACATTTTTCTCTCATTTACTATATTATAGATTTTCCAAGCATTCACTATTGTGCTATCTATGGACTTACAAAAAATAGGCCACCACCAGTTTTTACCCAGGACTCTACTTCTGTAGTTGGCAATGCTATTGTCATGGAGGTCTACACCCCCCATAAAGTTATTATATTGAAATATGACATTTGGCATAAATGTCCTTCCTCTCTTTCCTATTGTATCTTTTGACACGACGTATTGGTTGTACTCCGAAAACAGTACTGCCCATGGTTACTACTGCATTGTCATTCCAACGTATAAATGACGCTTTTGACTTTCTATCATATATCGAATCATATGTCCCCCTTTCCTTTTTGGAAAATGGTTTACATTTTTGTAGGGGACATTTACTCGTACGGTTGTCTTTTACTGTTCCACTAGCAAAAAAACACTTTCTTTTAGATGTCGAAACAATTTGAAAGATGAAAAAAAATTATCGAAAAATATTTTATGAGCACATGGTTTTTGCACAACAGAAAGCAAACTCATGACTTCGTCACCCCCAAGACCCAATTTTGAATTTGCATTATCAGAGGCACCACCTTAAGGAAGGGAATAAAACAAATATCCATCTGAAGAACACAAGCACCAAAGTTTGAAGCCGAATCTAACCGGCTTGTGCTTCAAAAACATTTTGCAAGAATGTTGGCCAAAGTAAGGCACCATCTCCTCATCGATAGATACATTGTGAGAGAAAATACCCCACTGCAAATTTTTCTATTCATTGCATCTAAATATGATCTTACTTTTGAAAATTTATCATTTACATTCAACTCATTGTTATTTGATAAATGCAAATTTCTTTTAATTTCCTGAAATCGATTCTTACACATACATTGTTTGACGATAGGTAAACCTTTATCCTCATTGTTAGACCAATAAAGAAAAATTTGCGGCAATGTATGATAGCCAGGTAAAAGGATTATACCCAAAAAATTCAAAAAGTCCTTTTTGGAAAATCGAAAATCAGGTCGGTTATTATCATGGGCATATTTCAATGAAAAGTCAAGTACTTCGGACCATGTAGACTTTGCAATATTATCAGTTACGAAGCGAATGCCGTTTATTTTATGAAAATCGATCTTTCCTAACTGGACTCCGGGGTTTTGCACTTTTTTTGTCTTTACTGACTGGACTAAATATTTTACAAAATCTTTTGGTACTATTATATTGTCCTTATTCCAATATCTTCTATTCAAGTTTGTTTTTAGTCACTGAAGCAATTTGAATCAATACAAAATAGAATTTCAAATCAACACAATAATAGTTACGTTATTTCTTAGAATGCAGGGCAGGTACTTTCGGTATTACTTTTCTTTATTGACAAATTATGCATATTTACAATCAACTTCGACAGGCGAGTCTAGCTTGAAAGAAAACCACCATCATAGTTTCTTCTCGTTGATTATTTTGCCATGGTTGTAGTAGGTCTCGGAGCCATGTCTTTGGTAGTCTCCGATTGTCTGGACCGTTGTTGTAAAATTGTTCGATTAAAGGGTTTTCACCATCAGATATCCAGTTACTATATGATGCAGCAAACCTCTTGACTTTGTCCTTGACGAGGGGTATTCCAAGACCTTTGAGTATTGTTGATATACCACGTAGCTCCAACTATGGCCCTGAGGGTTTTTGATTGGAATCGTTGAATTATATTTGGCTTAGCACATCCCCGCATTTGGAGCCAGTATGTCCATATAGGATTTAACATCTCTTTGTATACTAGGACTTTGTTCGGTGTGAGAGTTTAGATGTACATTTGACGATATCTGATGTTCAGTTGCCTTCGCTTAGCCTGGATGTTCCAAGTGAGGTGTTGGTCGAGGTGAAGGCCAAGGTATTTGGTTTCTGTTTTGACTGGTATGGGTTCGTTAGCCATTATTACAGGGGGGGGGAGGGGGGCGTATCTCATTCTTTTTTATAATTAGTGTACGTTTCTAAATTATATTTACTTTTGTCAACATGGCTGTTACAGACAGTATAAAAAAAGTTAATTCTTCGCTCCATATTTCACTTTCTCAATATTCATACCATTCATACTAATTTTCTAATTTTACTTTTCTATATTACTTTGTGATCGATAAGAACAATTGTATAAATTAGCCGAGACGGCGCTTTAATTGCTCTTACTATTAATAGGTAATACTATCGAACCAAAGTGCATTTTCTCCATAAACTAGATGAAAACCATGACCGCCTTATTTACATTACCATGCACTCCACCTTGAATTTTATAATTATTATTATGTACGTTTTGCGGCGTATGGCTGTTGTTATTATTACATTATAATGTTCTTGTGAATTGTCTTGGAGTATTCTTCTTCGGTAATTTCAATAACATCCAACGTTTGATTTTTTTTCTCGCATAGGCATCATTTAGTGACTAGGTATTATCAATATTTGACATCACATTTTGCATCATCTATAGGCTTTATTATACTTTGACAATTACTTGCTTCTATTATTTTAAGTAGTTCATGATTCTTTAACTCACTCGCTATGGCGTCTATGCGTCTATGGCAACTTTCTCGTTATCATCTCCCTCTGCTTGTGGTAAAGTCATATCTATTAATAAGAGTTCAATTGCCTTATCATTTTTCAATTGATTTATCATATCGTCTAGCCCTAGGTAATTCTGTTGTAGAACTGTCGCATATTTTTTGGTCAACAAATGCGTCTTCACGTCTTTAACTCAGTTATTAGTAATATTGTAAACTTTTCTAGTCGTAATTTGTCATTCTGGGAAAAATCTAGTTGGCAACACATATCTAGTACTAGTTAGTAATTTACCATTATCATCTAAAAACGTGAAATACTATTCAATAGCATCAATGAACCATTTTATAGGTACCATTACGGTATTAGTACTAGTATTTAAGTTTATAAAATAATTTTAACCCATTGTACAATCTGCCTGATTATGTTCTATTGTCATTACCTTTTAATTGATCAATTCTTCAAGGAATTGAGTGATATCTGATCATCGTGTTATTGCTGGGTGAATTGACTCAACCTCAAGGGCGAATTCAGGCAATACTTGGGGAAGAAATATAGGTGTTGGGTTATTAGGTTGCGTAACCACGTGTAAAATGTATATACACTTTATTAGTTTTTAATTTAATTTCGAAAGGCCATGGGCTGATGTATTAAAAGAGCAAAGCTTTTAACTTAACAAATATATTTACAAACAATTGAATAAAGAACAATGGATTGATGGAATGAACGATGCTTGCAGTTAGGCTGCTGTTTTGATAATAAAATCTTACATTTTTTTCCTAATTAACCATAGGGAGAGAATAAATAAAGGTTTATCGACAATAATTTTAATTTTCAAGGAGATCTTTTTTAGAAGTAGGTAAATTAAATCAATAATAAATATTGCAATTAGTTTAGTATATACAGGAAATGGAAAATACGAATACCAAGACATATTTAAGACTCAACAACAAGCAAAAATATTATAATGTCCTTTCAGTAAGAATATTGTTTATTATTGCCATATTCGAAGGCGCCACGAACTCCAAGACCTTTACCAATATTTGATGCTGGAAATGAACAAAAAATGTGTATCATTTTTTAGAACTGTTTGTCAGGTGCCATAAGATAAATTCGTTTGTTGGCTCAATTTCCTCAAAGGTTTATACGGATCTTGTTATGTCCACTCGACATTCTTATTTTTGAGTTAATTTTTAAGTATGATGCCAGTAAAAACGGTATTTTCGTCCTCTATTGTTTTAAACTTACTTTTTTTTTTAAATCAGTAACCTATTGAACCTATGAAACGTTTGATAGTGCATCTGTCTTAATCAGACTTAATAAATGAAATAGCGGTAGGTATGTACTAATAGTCTTATCAAAGTCATATATTAAAAAAATTGCTCTTAATCGTATTTTTGTCAATATCTCAGTATATCTTGCTTATACACATGCTTTTTTTTCGCTAAATTTAGCCATATAAGCCATGAGCAAATAATATAAATCTTTACATTTTTATCTCTATTTACAAGGATATTATTGCTGACATAATCTTTCGCTATTTACATATGTAAATAATAAAATGACCTCCGCTGAGAATAGCATTAATCTAAGATAATTTATTTAATCAGTTGATAATTCTGTTACTGCCATTGTCACATTATTATCATAAATACACTTTCAGACATAATTAGAGTCCACACTTATACAACTGAATTATAGAATTGATTCACTATATTTATATGAATTTTATGAATAATCTGATATTGAAGGAATTGCAGGAATTGTAGAATTTTTATTATGTTATTTATAAAATTTCTAATTAACTGAATGAATGCATTAATTAATTAATTATTTTTACTAAATGCACACAAAAACCAATATTAAATTTTAAGGTTTATCAAAAACAAGTCCAATAAAGTAAAGTAAATAGTCTTCTGAATTATTACAGTGTTGTTAAAGGAACATCATAACCAGCAGCAACGGAAATACAAAGTAACAACCTAAACTTTAACTGCAAACGTGCAAACGAGGAAAAACTGAAGCCGAAGAAGCAAAAATTATTCTCTACAAAGCAATTAAAAGGATTGGGTATCTATTCTCAAGTAGTAGGAATAGAATTTCATCAGAAAAGGCGGCTGTGGTTCTAAGCACTTATTCATTTAAAGAGATATTCTTGAAATATGGGATTGATCACATCGTGTGCTATTCTGTAAGAGAACGCCAAGAGAACCTGACTTGATGTTCTCGTAAATTAGAGGTTTTTAATAGTTAGATATTTATTTATGCCCTGTATACCTTATATTAACTTAGTAATTTTTACTGATGTTTCCTTAAGAATCTAGGATATTGTGCTGGTAAAGAGCAACCAGGCCCTACAGTTTGTAGTATTCCAACCACTCCTTGAGGTTAACTTAATATTTAAAATTATCTCCCTGTAAATACGGTTCGAAGTTTCCAAGCTAATCGTAACAAACCTATAAAATTAAGATATACAATTTTTCCCCCACATCCACGGCTTCGCCGTGGCAATTCAAGGACTGGTCGAGACGAGGACAGATGAGGCTACAAAGTAGTGTAGTATTAATAATATAAAATCTCGTAGCGGTGCAACATACATGTTAATTAAAATTAATCATAAAAAAGACAACTGAAAATGATTTAGACAAAAGGGCAAAATACACAGGTATAAGAAATACAAGTGATAAATTTGACTTAGTCACGTGGGAAAAGCGAGTGCGAGAACGAGCGGATATGCAAGACCACAAAATTTATAATTTAAACTATTCTGGTTTCAGATAATTATGAGATTTACAAATACAAAAATAGATAAATTTACAAAATTAATAAAAGCTTCAAACCATAAACAACGAGGGGGATAGAGAACCGTTAAGGATCTAAAATTGTGTTTTTATTCTATGACAGAAGGAGAGTCATCGGTGCAGGAAGTGATTTTTTTTTTGTTTCATAGGGGAGGTTGGTGATAAGTCCAAAACGCAGCTTCCAAGATAAAACTCCCTCTCGCCTCAATGTGGCCACCATCTTGAAAATAAGGGTGTCAGAAATTTTATATATGATAATGTTCTCTATAACTTTTTAAATAATTTTTTCGCGTAACATTATTAATAAAAAAGACGTGAATCCCTTAATTTTGCATATTTAGTTCACTTTAAAAATTTGCGATCTTATGCACCAATAGTTTAAATGGGTTAAAAGACTTAAGAATATAAAACCGAATACTATCTTGCCACGGATAAATGGATTTTTTCAGAAGATAAATTATCTGAATTTATTTAAAAAAAAAATATTAACTCTTTATATATTTCCCGTCGTCAATTAGATAGATTTATTTATGATTATACACAAGTACTATACTAAATTTCTGATGAAATTAAATACTTTATCAATTAAAGTGACAACAAGTAATTAATTCAACATATCGTAAATTTTCTGAACTCTAATTGTTAAATATAACTATTCTAATACCTGGTGCCCACCAGACCAGTTACACGTCCATTTTGTACTTCATTTTTGAAGATAAAAATTAGGCTGCAGAATATTTGGCATAAAAATAAATTTTTTTTTATCTAGTCAGACCCAAAAATATATTTCGGTTTAACCCAAAGTAATACTAACTTTTTTATTTTAAATGGCACGCCTGTATATTTTTTAATTTCGTGTGATAGAGGTTTGAATTTACTTTATAACGGTTTTCCCTTTATTAAAACGAGTCAGAACTGACTTTGAACTAAGGAATCACTACATCCAGATTTTCCATCCAAGTTACTTTACAGGAAAACATTTTGACTATATTTGGACTTTAGTAAGTGGAAATTATTGGTCATAGAATTTTAATAATATTTGACGCAGGGGTCATAGGAAAATCTGAGGCGTTGGTTTTTCACATATACGTCAAAAATGACTCTGGACTCTTATTAGCTTGCTCTGTTTCTTTTTCCCCATTCACAAGCTATCTCCCCTCACCCCTTTAGCGGAATCATCTCAATCAGATGTCATTACAATACATACGTGTAGTAACTTTCAAGTGAATATCTCAATTTTAGTTTATTAACTAAAGGGGTGGAGGTATGGGAGGGGGATGTTGAAAAATAATAAATATTATAAAATTTGAGGCCTTTGCTTCTAGTATACACACGAAATCCCAAGTTTATGTACTCTTACCAGTTTGCATTACTTATTTTCCCCGTTTAATCCCCAACCCTCCAACGGAATCATCTCAAAATGTAAGCTAGTTCCAGATGCCATTATGATACATAGGTGTACCAAATTTCCAGTGAATATCTCAATTATATTTTATTAACTCCTTTAATAGGTGGTCATCCCCAAAAGGGAAGACTGGAACCCACTCGAGGACACACTCGGGCCTGCCGATATCGTCTGGTTTACAGACGAATCGAGGCTAGAGGAAGGTACCGGAGCGGGTATATATGGGGAAAGGCCCAGGGCTGAGCTTTCCTATGCCCTGGGCAAATTCGCCACGGTATTCCAGACTGAGATCTTCGCTATCTTGGTCTGTGAACAGGAGAATATCCGAAGGGAATACTCCAACAAACACATACACATATGCAGTGATAGTCAAGCGGCCCTCAAGGCCCTTGCATCGACAAGGACCAAATCAAAATCAAAAATCTAACTGGGTCAGGCTTCTCTGGGTGCCTGGACAGAGCAACATTGAGGGTAACGAGCGGGCAGACGCTCTGGCCAGAGGAGGCTCTCGGAGGCCTCTACTGGGTCCGGAGCCGGCCTTAGGTTACCCTAGATCCAACGCCAGGAGGTTAATAGAAGACTGGACCTGTTCCCAGTTTATTGACTACTGGGCTTCTTACCCAGGACTCCGGCAAGCGAAGCTCCTCATCTCAGGGCCCTTGCCGGAGAAAAGAAAACAAATTCTGAGACTAAGCAGGAAACGAGTCAGAGTCGTGATAGGTCTCTTGACCGGACACGGCTCTTTCAGGAAACACCTGCACACTATGGGGGTGGTGGACCACCCCGACTGCAGGTTTTTCGAGGTCGAGGAGGATTTTAGATAGGGAGGATTTTGGCTTTTTGGGCTAGAATCCGGCCTGAATGGGGGTTTTCAATAAATTTAGTTAGCGGTTGCACAATGGGCTACAAGGCCAAAGTGCGGCGACCTTTCATCGCCCCGCTAAAAGAAGAAGAAGAACTCCTTTAATAATAGAGTGCGGTGATGGTGAGACGGAAAATGTTATAAAACAGTCTGAGCCCTTCGCTTCCCTTATTTACCCCTATATAACCCCCAACGCTTCACCGGAATCAGCGCAAAATTAATCTAGTTCCAGATCTTGTCATGATACATGCATGTACCAAACAAGTCAATGTTTTAAACCGTTGCTGAAAAAACGTGCACACAAAAAAAGTTACAGACAAACCGACGATCTACCTGTAGACAGAACAAGAAAAATTTTTGATTTTTTTTACGATTGCTATACTTTCACTCCATTACGTGAATGTGAAAGTAAATTTTCTTCATGGTTCTCGTACTTTCAATTAACTTGTTCAATGTATTGTTTATAGAGTTTCAAATACTTTTTCGTAGAAAAATAAAATGCTTTTTACTGATTTTAATAAAAATGAGACATATCAAAATAATTTATTATGAGGTTATCTTAGTTGTATATGCTATACTTGCCCTATTTAGTCGAGTCGCTATATCGAAATTTTTAAAAAACCCAAAAATACTTCCGATTTTTTTGAAACTTTGGAAATATCTTCTTGAGTCCATAAATCGAAAAGTTAAGAGTTTTTTTTGTCGGTTGAACCTTCGACATTCTTAAATAAACGAATTAAGTTAACAATTATAACTTCCTGAATAATTATTCAAAATGACTGAATTTATTTTAGGGGGGTTTTGGCGGTCACTGATTACGAATTTGATATTAAAGAGTTCAAATTCAAAATGGCGGAATCAAAATGGCGCATGTGTTATTAATTATTTCGTGTATTTTTAACTAACAATTGAATAACTGCCAGAAAAATAACTGAAAATGGCTCGAACTTTTTTTTTTTGGGGGGGGGGTTCAGAGGTCGCTGATTACGGATTTAATATCAAAGAGTCTAAAATCAAAATGAAGGTTGTGACACTAATTGTTTGGAATATTCTCTGCGAATATTCATAATTCTATCGGAAATTTTCCAGAAAAGCTTCTTAAGGCGCGTCTCCATGATGGTCGGCTTTGCTGATCGGCATTGCCCCATTAGTATATTGGGCTTGGATTCTCTTGAAGTTTCCGACCGGCATAAGCCGAATTGTACGTACCCCACTTGCCAACAAATGCCGGGCGGCCATACCGATCGGCTAAGCCGACGATAATGGAGACGCGCCTTTAGGTCGCGAATTATTAATTTAACATGGAAAAGTAAGAATTGAAAATAGTGGATTCAAAATGGCCGAAATATCATCCATTATTTTAAATATTTTTGTTAATCTGTTATGCTAAAAAAATGGTAACTCTCAGAAAAACCGAATTTTTTAATATAACAAAATGTTAAATATGACCATGCTTAACGTACCAAATGTTATTGGTTTGGAGTCCAAATCAGTGACCCCTCAGCGGCGTGAGGTCGGAAAATTGCTCTGTTTTTTTTTCAATATCTAGAAAACGGTTTTGAATTTATTAATGAAATAAAATGCAAAATGAAGCCGATAAACGTACTTTTCGACTCTATTTTATTTGGAGCCAATACATGTAATTGTTTCCAAATGCGACCCCTCATAATCACCCATCCCACCAGCGTACAGCTGGAAAACCGCTCCGTTTTATTTTAATTTCTGGAAACGGATTCGATTTTTCGAGTGAAACAAAAAACGAAATGTTTCTAATGAAAGCACCCTCGAGTATTCTTAGTTTCTAGCAGATTTTTATCATTCGTTCTTTAATTATTTAAGTTCACTTTTCCAACGAAAAAGTTTTTTATGTATTTTCCAGAATATGTGGTATATGTGGAATTCTATTTTTGGTGTATACCTACATACGATGTATCTATAAGATTCACATAAATATATGCCTATGATAACATATTATACTTCGTAAAAATCATCGCTTATTTGGAAATGAGCGTGAATTTTTGTATGTTAATAAATTTTTTGTTAATAAACAAATACTTTTTATGAATTTTTAAATTTATATATGTAATCAGCGACCCCCAAAACCCCCCTAAAAAAATTTCAGCCATTTTGAATAATTATTCAGGAAGTTATTCAATTGTTAACTTAATTTATTTATTTAAGAATGTCGGAGGTTCAACCGACAAAAGAAAACTCTTAACTTCTCGATTTATGGATCAAAGAAGATATTTCCAAAGTTTCAAAAAAATCGGTAAAGTATTAAACATATTTTGGGTCTTTTATAAATTTCTATACAGCGACTCGACTAACTGCGCAAAATTAAATTAATTAGCTTAGAGTTTGACATTTACCGTAAACCAACTTGCACAGACACAGTCATTCACAAGAACTCTAAGCAATCATCACAAATAAAAATGGCATATTTTCATTCATTTATCCACCGTCTGCTAACCTTCCCTTTAAATAAGAATAATTTTATGAAAGAAGTGAACACCATTAAAGAAATAGCTAGAAACAACGGTTATAGTGAAAACCTCATAGACAAATTAATAAAACATAAACAAAAGAAAAAGTTACTTAAAGAATTTTATGCTGATACTCCACAAAGAACTGACATATATAAATGTATTAATTATAGGCCTAAGATTAGTGATAAAATTAGTCATAAACTGAAAAAACTAGGATGTAAAACTATTTCTGTTAATAAAAATAATCTAGGGAAAATGTTAGTTAATAATAAAGACAAAAGAGATTTATTAGAAAAAACAGGTGTATATCAATTAAAATGTAATGACTGCGATGCTATATATATCGGTCAAACTGGTCGTAAATTAAAAAACCGTCTCGCTGAACATAAAAAATCAATAACGAATGGTATACATAGCACCGGTATGTCAACACACTGCATAGAAAATAATCATTTTGTTAATTTTAATGAAGTCGAATTACTCCATACAGAAAATAAAGGAAAGAAGTTAGATTTACTAGAACAATTTGAGATCATGAAAGCTGTCAAAAAGCATAAAAATGTAACTAATGATCAAACATTATTTATGGGTCATAATATTCTAGAAAAAATAATTTAACATTAAGAACTTATTTGTAGTATATTAGTATATTTACATAGGATAGGAATCATATAACTAGTTGCATGTAATAAATAGATTAAAAGATTTGAATAATTTATACCTTCCATTAGGTATAAATAAGTAAGGAACACATTTTAAATTTAGTATTATCTTGTACTCTTGATAAAGGCCTAATAAACCGAAACACGTGTAGAGTTTTAATAAAACTTTTTGAAACATTAAAAAGCATAATTTTCCTGTATATTTAAATTATTGAAGAATGTTTCACAATGAACCAATCGTAGAATCAACCCAATGTATTACAAATTAAATTATTTAAATAGGGCAATAGGTATTTTAACTAAGTACTAAAATAAAAATTTTCGGGAACATTAAGTTTATATCAGAAATACTAAATATTAACTAGAAGTTCTAATAAATCCAAGTATCTGCTTGCTAGGGCACACCTATATTTTTAGAAAAAACAAATATATTCACATATTCTTAAGACAAGAAATCTATTACACACTGTACAGTTTTCTACGAGAATCAAAATCTCTTTCGTGGAAAATTCTAGATAGTTCGGAGAAATGATTCCAACTCAATTCTACGAAATCCTTATCGTTCGTTAACACTTGAATATTCTCTCTCACAAAATGTATACAAAGTGGTTGATTCAAGTAAACATTTAAATGACAATTGACGAATTCGGATATCAAACAATTATAACCTTACAAATCACAATCGCGAGTTAACTCAGCTCTAGTCATCAATAAATTGATTATTGCTTTAAACCAAAAATGAACGGTAATTAATAGTGTTACAACACAATTTTGAAAATTGATTTTCGGTCAAGTTGATTGTTGTTTAAACTCTGTTGATTTAACCTGTTCTTAGAAAATAAAATGTGTTCTATTCCTCTCGATATGAGCTTTCAAATAATGTGTTACTAGATATGCCTACGTTTAAAAATAAGTTAGGGATGTGCACATTGTGCACCCCTCATAATAAAGTGGAAGGAACTATTTTATTAACTCCTTTTTTGTATTTAATTATATGACAATTATTAGCATTTTTTTGATGAAAAATCGTACCTATAATTCACTGTAGTGAATTATCGATGTATAATTCACTACATCCGGCTAATCACAAATACAAATTCAGAAATCACTGTTTCACTGATCCAATGGTATTTTAAATCGACTGAGATCAATTCTTGCTGCAGCTGACAATCAACACGTTGACACTGACAACCAAGTGTATCGCCATATTGTTTGTTTACGTTTTCCGTTTACGGGTAGGCACTGATTAATGCTCTCAAATTTCAGTCTAATTTATCTGTTGAATAGGTGTAGAAAAAGCATAGTATTACATTCGCGATTGTGACCATTATTTACTCAGAATATTTGCGCCACTCGCCTTCGGCTCGTGGACTGAAACATCATCTTCGTGAATAATGGCTATCACAATCGCTCATAGAGTAATATACTATTATAATGGAGTGGGAGTGGCAGATGCCATCGAAAAAATTGAGATTTTAGAAGACTAGGACCAAATCTCATGTTTCTGAACTCCTACTTTACTTATTTACCCCTACTTACCTCCTAACCCTTCAACGGGATAGGCTCAAAATATAATCTAGTTCTGTATGACGTTATAATATTTCAAGTCAATACACTAATCATACTTTGTTAACATCCTTCATATTGGAGTCGGGGTGGCAGATGTCAAATAAAAAATTATAGATCTTGGCCTCATGTATAAACATCAGATTTAAAGTTTCAGGACTCTTATTAGTTTGCTATACATATTTACTCATGTTTACCCATCAACCCTTCATCGAAAAAAACTCAAAATACAAGCGAGTTTCAAGTTTATGTCTTAAACCGTTCCAGAGTAATCGTGTATGTAAAAGAAATACAGTTACCAACCAATACACCGACCGACAGACAGACAATTTTTTTCTCGCTCAAACTTAAAATTTTGACGTTTCGTTACGTTCTAATCCTATTTTAACAAAAAGAAAATTGAATTTCTTTTTTTTGATTACTCTTCCACTCCACTAGGCGGATGTGGAAGTAAAATAAAGACAACAATTACTGGAATGTTATATAAAAAATAGAAAACAAAGAATTTGTATAGATGGTCAAAGATCAAATTGGGCAACACTCCCTTCTGGCGTTCCGCAAGGGTCTACTTTGGGACCACTACTGTTTACTATACATAAACTGCCAATCTGATAAAATGTCTTCGACACTGTTAAATTCACTTATACGAATATTACACTAAACTCTATTTTTCATTTGCCCCCTCAAGAAGTAATGAATGTCTGTGATTTAGTTAGTGAAGACCTAAAAATCATTTATAGACTTAGCTAGCGACCATTGCTTATTATAAATTCAAGTAAAGCCAACGTCATTGTGTTTGGGCCAAAAAAGTGGAGTCAAAAATGCTATAAACATTACTGTAGAAGATGACAAAATTGAACTGGTACAAGAGCTGAAAGTCTTGGAGTTCTAGTTGATGTTAATTTAAGATTTGAAAAACGTTAACAAATTATCACAGCGAGTCTGTGGCGCAGTAAAATGAATTTACGGAAACAGACATTGCTTACCGCACAAGATGAAAGTTATCTTGTGTGAAATTGTGGTACTATCCTTATTAAACTTTGTAGACTGTCTGTATGGTCCCAATTTAACTTGCCAGTATAAGAATAAACTGCAAAAAATTCAAAATTCGTGCCTAAGACTCATTCATGGAATTCGTCGACGTGAGAGAATTTCCTACAAATTAAATGAAACTGGCTGGTTAAACATGGCAATTAGGAATCTGTTGCATTCTACGTGTCTTTATCAGAAAATTTTAATAAAGAAAACCCCATCATATCCACACCGAAAAGTTACCTTTAGAACAGATGTCCACACATTGAATATTAGGTTTAAGGGATTACTAACTTCTTCATTGTTTCGCACTGAACAATGAACTTTTTAAACACTCATATTCCACATATGTAATTCAATACTTAATGAATTGAAAGCACTAAACCCTGTCCCAGTTAAATCCACACTAAAAATCAATTACTTAATAATCAGGGATTAATACACTAAAATAAAATAAATTGAAATAGATTATTCGCTATTTGTAGTATCTGCCTCTTTATTTTGCTTTTGTTGCTCTATCAAGGTGGCCATTCCCTAGAAAGATGGGGATATATTTATTATTTTTGCCCATAACTTTTTTTTATTAGTACGTATGTTTAAAAAACTATAAGAGTACCTAAGCAGAACCATAACAAGACTATTACTATGAATTTTCATTCAATAATTTCAGTGATTTGCAAAATAGCTAAATTTAAAACTACGAAATAGGAAGATTAACATAATTCTTAAATTTAAATCTAGCTATTTTGAAAACCGCTGAAATTATTGAGAGAAAACTCATAACAGTCTTGTTATGGTTCTACTTAGGTACTCTTATAGTATTTATCAATATACGTACAAAGAAAAAAAAGTTATGGCCAAAAATAATAAATATTTCCCTATCGGATGTCTCTTTCTGGGGAATGGTCACCTTAAGGCAGCTATATACTACAACCTTTCTTACTATGTTTATGTTTTTTATTCATTGATAATACTCGCGTTCTTTTCCCTCTGTATCATTTACAAACTTATAATCGGTTACTTACTAATATCATGCATTTGTAAGTGTATATTGTATATGTATACGTGTATACACTAATATTTTGCATTAATAATTAGGCATTATCCATATTAAATGGAAGAGAAATCCTGTAGTAGAATTTTTACCACAAGGGTTGAACTTATTGTTATCATTATTAAATAATTAGCAATTTTTTTATTTACTGATGGATTTTGTACATTAAGATTCTTACCCTAGCTAACACTAACTGATTTCCCTAATTTTTTTTCTTTCTTAAGTCATCGTGTTCACAGGAAACGTGACGGAAGGATGGACAGACGGACACGCAGACAGACATTTTGAAAGTGGTTCAGAATTCGATAACTATCGCGATGATATGATTTTTTTTCTAAGAGCGATATTTGCGATTATAGAAATGTGCTGATTAAATGTAATATACACTTCGTTTCCGTATTTACGAAGAGTATGAAAGACAGGAAATAGAAATCGCAAAATATTGGTCCAACCCTATAGTAGTTGCAAGTAAACTGCCATCTTAACATTAATAGTAAGTTAAGTTTGTCTAAATATATTCTCAAATCATTTTAAGATTCGTGGCCGTAATTTTGAATCACCCTGTGTATCTAGCATAATTCTGTGTATCTTTTTTTGTCAATGTTGAAAAAATATTGCCAACATGAATGCTAACGAAGCCAGAAAAATTATCAAAATAGGTACTTACATTAATCTTATTGAAATTTAAATATCTCTCCAGAAGTAATTTAGGAACGTTTAACACCATTGTTAAAACACTAACACAAAATCACAGCCACTATTCCTGTTACTTATTGTCTTATGAAAGGAACATAATAAACCTTCCCTGTAGGTCTCTGGTCTCTCTTTGATAATTAACTATAATAAATATTTATGCTTGTAGAAGAGATTACAAAATAATTATCTGAAAAATTTCATCAGAGTTCGGAGTTCCCCTCTTAGAAACTTATCGCGTCATATATTAATTGCATCTGTGAGATAACGTACAAATATTGTATTATTATAGATATGGAATTTTCATTTTTAATCCTTAAATTAAGTAAACAAAATTAACGGACCAGCGAGTTTTCAATTCAAATAAACAAACAACTGAAAAACGAATAGATAGTTATACATCAATAATTTAAAAGGTCGCCACGATAATGTGAGTTTACAATAATCTGAGAAACCGGTCTTGTGGACTACAGTCAAGGTAGGCCTTGTCCAAGTGGCCTAAAGTTTGCCATACACGATAATATTGAAATAATCAATTTTGTTACACATTTTGTAATGCTCTACCTATTTGGTTTAATCAAATGGGTACATTACAACTGGATAAAAATATTTAATAATCACCTTAGAAAAAAAAAAGAAATATATGTCATAACAGGCTGAACTCAACAAATATCGAATAAGAAAAAGTTGTGTGCCAAGCGTGTTGTTTACGTCATGATAATAATAATGATAATAATAATAAAGGACTTTGCCGAATTTATTGGAACTACTCGTTTCCGACACTTAGGCTAATTCAAGCCAATAAGCCTGACAGTTCTCCTCGACCGGCAAAACAAAGTCATGTTTGTGATCGAGTTCTCGGCACCTGCTGAGCCAAACATCGCTTTGAAAGAGGAGGAAAAATGGACCAAACACCGTGATCTCCTATACGAGCTCTAAGTGTTGTACCCAGGCTGCTCGGTCAAGATGGCCGTCCTAATAATCGGTGTACTCGGAGGTACGAAGCCTACGCTGCTCTCGGAACTGAAGATCATGCCATACCGGCCTGTTAGAAATCTGCTGCTTGGTTGGCAGGTCGAAGGCAGTCATCTTAAGGTCGCTTCACCTACTTGGAGCACACGATTCTGGAATCTACAGTCACTAACGCCGCGGAATGTGGGGAGTGGCTGTGAATATTTTGCTGGCGCTTTTTCCGAGGCCACGGAAATACTGTCCAGCGTCAGGAAACTGTAAAAAAAAGAACCTTATGATAAAGGACTTTGTTAACCAATTTAATACTACAATTTAAAGTGGCGATTTTACTGGGCGATGTTCAGTAAAGCCTAAGGCATCCTGTTCTTCCACCTAATCCAAGACAAACAATATAGCCTAAATAGCAAAATCAAATTTTTCTAACTTATGCTTACAAGAAAAAATGAAAACCCAAGTTTTAGACAAAGGGTATAAAATGTGGAAACCAAAAAAAAAACAAAAAGAATTGTGTGAAATCACTGCCTGTTCATAATTAACTCAATCACATGTTTTTTAAAAGCTGGTATACTTTTAATTTTTAATTCCTGGGGCAATGAGCAACATGCATGAATTTTAGAAATGTAATAATTTATTATTTTTTCGTTATATATGTTATATAAGTTGAGAAAGTAATGAAGAAAAGGTATTAAAAAAATGTGTAGCCTAAATAAACGACTTTGAACTTCAAAATTTTATGGGAAAATATCCACGTGACTGAAAACATCACGCTATTGGTCTGACGTCATTCGGCATAATGTCTAATGGTCGTCTATCTGCTAAGGGGTTAAATCGTAAATTGTTTTGTGTTTTGTAAATGTGTATTGATATTTTCATAAAAGAAATCATTCATTTATTTATTTATTTTAATTATTAAGTGGTAAAAATGACGGACAGTGGGTTTTTACGGGGCCAGAGTGACAATTTGCCCGTTGTTGATGTGTTTATGATGACAAACTTTTTTGCTACTAATACTGATTTTATTAGCGCAGAAATTGGAGGTACTAAAGCAACAAGGTATGTGTCATTAATTATTCTAAACATTAATTCAATTGTGCCCATTTTTATCCTTTTACTGTAGTTAAATATAACAAATTATTTATGTACCTAACCTCAAAACAGGTAAACAAGGCAATATTTTAATGTTATATTAATTAATATTTTTCATCTTAGAATGCTTTACTTTTTTATATAATAAATACCTCCCGTCGCTTACTAAGTACGTACTTTTAGGTAGGTAGGTACATTAATAGTAAAAATAACTGTTGACATACATGATAGGTATACGTATATAAATATATAACTGGATAATATGTAGAACGTCGAGAAGTTACATTATTCCCACCGTTCTTATACATTTATACATTTTAATTCAAGGTTCCTATTAACAGAAGTTAGTAAACTTTTGTATTCCTATAAATAGGAAAGTGACCAAATTCACCATGATATGTAAACAAATTATCACAATAATATTAGGGTTAGGTACATATTTTCATAATATTATTATAAAATAATTAGTTTTAATGGGTAAATTTACATTAAAATGATCCTGGCTGCAATATAATCTTGAGGATGACGATAATTCTGCATTTCGGTCGTCTCGTCTCATAGCTCTGCACCATTTCTTTCTAACTTTATCGCGTCTAGGCACATTAAAAAATAACTTTTCTGTAGTTTTTATTGTAGTATTTGTGCATTTGGGCACAATACACTATTTATAGCTACTTTTCTTTGTATTTTCCATAACACAATATAAATAATGTGTACACATTCGCAATCACAATACGTTTTCCGTCGGTGCGATGTGCCCGATGACGTCACACACAAGAAGCGCGGAAACTTCTCCATTTAAACGTAGTTAAATTGACAGCTGCAGTAAATAATTTTTTTAACCTTTAATTAGAACATAAAACAAAAATAAAATACTGGAAAAATAATGTCTTTTAGTGATCTATTCATCTGTGATGTTTAAAAAAATTATGCATTTTGCTCATTCTCTAATACACTTTGTAATGTTGTACGAATATGACCTGTTAAATAATTGCCTCCACCGAATTCCATTAAATAAGTAAAGAATAACATCTACAGAAATCCAATAATTTCAGTGTAAATTAGTACCCAAATTAGACGTATTATACATCAAATAAAAGGTTAATGAATTGGGTGTTGTTGGTGCAAGTAAAAAAGTATGGTTACCATTTAAAAAAGTCGAATAAAGTTCATTTGCTTTTTATGTTTTTCAAAAAATTGTTCTTCAATTCAGTATAGTGACTGTGAACTTTTATTGAAATGCAAAATAAAAATTTTTTTAAAACAGAGTCTTGCAAAAACTGGTGGTAGGGAACGACAAGACAAAAAAAAACCTTATATAACATGGGGTCTAAAGCTCATAGTTTTGGAGAAAAAAAATAAACAAAAATTTCGCAAATTCTCAATAAAATCTTTTGAGAACTGCTGGAATATTGAGGTAGATTTAGATCGTCGCGCGTGTCTTTGCCTATGATACTCAATATTTGTGAAGATAGCTATAAAATGTCGGAGGTCTTCAGCGGTGCGGTAAATAAGATGAAAGACGTCGATGTTTTCTCAGTGTTTAGTAGATCTGATCTGAAGAAAACTATACTCTGACTCTCCCTTGTGCAATATTTTAGTTTCTGTGGGTGTTTCGTTATGTACACACGTCCAACCCGCCGTTCGTTGTTTTTGTTATTTTTGAATTTTGGGTCGCTGTGTATTTATATCGAAGATTTATTTTATTGACTTGACCGTTCAAGTCGTTAAATTCTTGATTACGTACAGACACAACTTACTTGTTCGTTCTTTTTGTATTCCGTTTTGGATTTTGCACCAAGTTTTTCTTTTATTTTTCTTTATTGACAACGTTAGTTGATAGTTTATTGTTTAGTGTTGGACGGAGTACGTATGTCCTTAATTCGACGTAGCGAACTGTGTATTGAGGCAGATGCAGATTTCGAATAATTTACTTAGGTAAGCTTTTAACCCAGGACACTCATTTATGTTACAAACGTTAATAAATCACATTTAAATATTCTAAATTATAAACATTAATCCAATATTTTGTTCCAAATTAAAAGACACACATGTAAAGAAATGCTCTGTTTAAACTTCTACGGCCATTATTTTCTTGCAGTTGTGCAGGAAAAGATAACGAATCATTTACCTCTTTATAATTGCCTCAGTTCGGTTGAGGCGGTCCATCAAAGGCGGCCGATGATCGAATGCCTTTGCACTTTTTTATAACAATTTAAAAGTTGTATAATTGGGAACTACAAGTTCATTGACCAAGAAAAGCAGTGGTTCTCAATTACTTTCTACATTAATATTAAAAAAAATATTAAAAAGGTTGACCCATTTCAGTTTTTTTCAAAGTGCCCCTAGAGGGAAAAGTCATAAAGGTTTTCTGTTTCTCTAGTCGGTCCCTATTACCAGTTTTTTTTAATGACATGAAACTGATTACACCCTGTATACAAAAATATATATAGGTGGCTATTTAAAAATCAAAAGTTGTTGCTACTTACGATTGGATCGGAAGTGATATCTTTCACTAAATAAGTGCAAAATGTGGCTTTTTATGTCACAAATGATATGCCAAAATTTCAAAATTGTATTCCTAAATCTAGAAATAGGAACAGGACTAATTGCATTGTCACCCGGTATAAAGAAAATATTAAAAAAAACCTCAGAATTTAAATTCTTTAGAAATGTTAAGTATAATAATTTTTGAAAAGTTTCATTTTTATTTTATTTCTCCGACTCTTTTGAACCCTCCCAAAATTTGGCCACGCTACTGCTATCGCGTCAGAAATTCCAATCCTAAACGGCAAAATGAATATATTAGTTATTTTTCTCCAGAAGTCTCTGCATTTTCGTTGTTATTTCAGTTGCATAATTCGCAAAATTTGCTAATATTCAAAAAGTATTTAAACACTCAAACGTATCAAATCGTGGTCACGCTAACAAAGACATAGAAGCAAAACTAGATAAGCGGGCCGCTAACAATTTAGTTTGGTGAATGGTAGGAACGGCAATTATTTTAATTTACGATGCCAATTTCTATATTCCAAGAGAGTTACACACATCTGCCTGAAATAATTGCAGCGGCAGTAGCTTCTGTAAAATTGCTTTGTGCAAAATAATCCCAATTTGACTCGCATAACTTCCACTAAATCTCTGCCCCGTGCCCTCATCCGCAC
The DNA here is from genome assembly GCA_963583905.1 of Stenurella melanura. Taxonomy (NCBI): domain Eukaryota; kingdom Metazoa; phylum Arthropoda; class Insecta; order Coleoptera; family Cerambycidae; genus Stenurella; species Stenurella melanura. The sequence goes on along the minus strand of OY757311.1, from coordinate 21,190,872 downwards.
TATATTTGCCTGTTCCGGGCTCCCGAAATGGAGGACAATTATTATTGGAGATTATCGTTATTCCACCGAATTGAGATATGTGTACATGCAATACGGCCACAAATAATGGGGCTTTGGCCGGATCCATAATTTTTCATGCTCGAAATCTATTTATTACTAACGTCAGTAATGCCCCAGAAAATTTATTGTAAGTTTAGAATGTTGTGTTAAAAATGAATGGTTATCACACAATTGGTTTCATAATCTTAAGTTTTTGATTATTAAGTGATAGGTAAATTAATTCAAAATTATTTTTAACTTTTCTCACTAATCAGTAATCACTCGGTGAAAGAGATAAAAATAAATCAAGTTTTAAATTAATAAAAAGGAGGATGTTGAAAAGTGGCTAATTTTGGTCTAAGCTGGGCAACAAAAAATTAACACGATTTTTAACAGCATTTTTCCGTAGAATGCGATGGTGTATGCGGTTATGCGAAAAAATGGCGGGATAATGTGCAAACAGCAAGAAAATGTTTGAGAATTCACAAAATCCGGACTAAGATATTCACAAGTTAAACATTTAAGATTTATTGTATTTTACTTTAGATCAAGGTGGTTTCTTTTAGTATTTTTCTCATAGATATTTCGCATTACCGAAAAATGTCGGGGAAATGCGAAAAAATTAAGAGGATGCCCAAGAAAATTTTTAATATTACAGGCTCGAATTTATGAATTTTTAAGCATTTTCTTAATTTTTCCACATTTTCTCGATACTTTTCGGCAAAGCAAAGTAGGCATCATATTCTATGAAAAAGATACTAAAGAAACCACCACAATCTAGAATAAGACAATAAAACTATTATTAACATTATTAATAATACACTTAAAAATCCTCATAATTTCCTTATTTTTTAAGCTACGACCATATTCGGCATATCAAATTGTAGATATCTTTAAAGCCTTTAAATATGCATACAGAGTGATTTAAAAAAAAATTGAAAAAAATTATTACAAAATGAAACTTAATTTCCTTGAATATTTTTTCCCTCACCCTGTACATGAACTGTGTTAATATTTTCTTATAAATGTTTTAATTACCTTCAATTTATATTATTACGTCATATTCGATATTCTCTTTCGTTTTAGAGGAAAAAAACTCTTTTTGACTAAAAACTGAATTCTCTTAAAATAAATTTGAAATTTGAATGTAAAGAATAATTTTAAGCTTTATTTGTAAAAAGCATATAATAAACAATATTTAAAGTAACAAAACAGCAACAACAAATAAAAGAAAACATGTTTTTCTCTTTTGTGATATCACTTGATGAACCCATTGCTAATAAGTGCATGTTTTCATGTAAGTAATACACATTTCTTACTAATAAAATTCGGTTGCACTTCTAGTGGCTCTACAGATATTTAATTAGAAAATTTTATAATCATGATTCAGTTCCATGAACTTCCTTACTTTTATTCATTTTTTTTTATTCTTTCGACTTTTAAGTTGATCAGATTTAATAAATCAACCATAGCTTTGTTATTAGTAATATTTCACATTTTCTTAGTTAGCCATACTTATTTTTATTAAGAATTAAAAATATGGTGCAAAATTATTAAAAATAAAACAAATAAAGTGATTCTTAATTATGTTAGCAAGACTAATAAAAATAAAACAGTGTTGAGTTTGCAATAAACATTAATGTTTTCTTAAAAAATATATATTTATCAGGGAAAGAGAGAATTAAAGGTTTCTTACAAATATTGTTCAAAATATTGCCCATTAACGTGAATGCAGTAGTTAAACCTTTTCATAAAAATATTTAACTACTGCATTCACGTTAATGGTGAATTAATAAAGTCACCATTCATTGTATACAGAATTCCGTCGAATAGAATTATATCTATTTCTTATTCTATTTTGTAAATCATCAATGTTCTGAGGTTGGGTGTTATACACAAATCCCTTAAGGTAACCCCACAAAAAGAAATCTGGTGATCTAGCTGGTCATCGCACAGGTCCGGTATTGCCTATCCACGGGTTTCCAAAAATCGTGTTTAAATAATTAGACACAATACGGACATTATGTCGTGGAGCACCATCTTGATGGACCCAGATACTTCTTGCAGGGGAATTTCTTCTAAATAATTAAGTAAGTCATATCGTACAAAAACTAGGTAAATTTCGCTATATAAATTATTGAAAAAAAATGTGGCCCTATTAATCTGCCACCAAGCATACCTATCCACACATTGACTTTATATTTTACCTAAAAATTTCTTTCTCGCGTCCATCTAGGAATCCTATCACCCCAATAGTGCATATTGTGCCTGTTTACACTACCGCTTTCATTGAATGTCGCCTCATCGCTCCAAAGAATTTTATGAAGCAAATTTTATCTTTCATTAGTGCTATAAAATGAAGTTGCCGTTCATAATCTCCTTGGCGAAGTTGTTGTATTAAAATAATTTTATAAGCATGACATATTTTGTCTTTGAGGATTCTTCAGACCGAACTCGAAGAAATATTTATAGCACTGATGTCGCTGCGGCAACTTCATTTATATTAATATCATTTCTCACCGGTTTACTTCTGTTTCTCTTTGGTTTGGTAAAAGAACCATATTTTTTAAGATTATCAACCAATAATTTTATGGTTTTATGGTCAGGACAGCGTTTACCAGGAAACCGTTGAGAATAGACTGTGCAAGCTTTTCTAGAATTACGTTTATATTCTCCATAAATCAATAAAAACTCTGTTTTTTCCAAAGTTGAAAATTGAACTATATCGAATTGTTAGCAGATTGACGAGCGAATTATTGTTCAACAGAAAATAACTACTATGATTTGTTTTAATTTGACATATCAAAACTTTTATGGCTAACTTAGAAAATGTGAAATATTACCAACAACAAAGCTATGGTTGATTTATTAAATCTAAACAACATAAAAGTTTAAAGAATAAAATAAAATGAACAAAAGCAACAAAGTTCATGAAACTGAAGCATGGTTATACATTTTTTTCTTTAAATAAAACAAAACATAATAATATTCCAGATAACTTACAAGATGTAAATCGAATAAACCACTACTTATTAACCTCCTGCACAGATAATAATTTTTTAATTGATGCAGAACTTATTATATAGATAACAAGAAAACAAACTTTACCCAGCTATTTACATTCAAAGAGGTAAATGAATCGGACGTAGAAAAAATTATAAACAATATCAAAACAAATGCCACTGGATATGATAATATAAACACAAAACTCTTAAAATTATGCTGTCCTCATTTGATACTCTATATTACACACATTGTAAACTTTTTAAAAAATAGCGTTTTCCCTGAAATATGGAAGAAAGCATTGGTGACACCACTTCCTAAAGTAACAGATCCTAAAGGACTAAAGGATCTTCGCCCCATAAGTATACTGTGCACTATGTCCAAGATTTTAGAAAGAAGTATGGAAAATCAAATTAAAGATTTTTTAAAAGAACGTGATATTTTACCCGTAACGCAATCTGGATTTCGATCCGGATATAGCTGCAATACTACACTTCTTGACATGACAGATGATATATTTAGAGCTACAGATGATGGTAACTTAACTGCACTGATTCTTTTTGATTTTTCCAAAGCTTTCGATACCATCAATCACAAAATATTGCTTTCAATTCTTTCATTTGTTGGATTTGTTGGATTCTTTCATTTGTTGGATTTAAATAGATCACAAATAGTTACTTATGAAAGAAGATCCTCTAATTCCATAGATGTAAAGAAAGGAGTTCCACAAGGGTCTATATTAGGCCCATTATTATTCTCGATATACACTTGCAATATTAATTCATGTTTAAATCATTGTAAATTTCATATGTATGCCGACGATACTCAAATTTATATTAATTTTTCACACAATCATTCAAATGATGCTATGACTAATATAAACTCAGATTTAGCGAACCTTGTGGAATTTTCTAAAAAACATGCACTTAAAATTTATTCTTCAAAATCATATTTCATGTTATTCGGGAAGAAGTTTATAAGGGACACAATGCAATGTATAGTCGTCTTCATAATTTTAAGGCATGTAAAAAGTGCGGTAACTACAAAGCGGGCAGGCAGCATCTTTACCTATTCAATGATATTGCCGCGGACTCCTTTGACGGGAATTTTTTATGTGCCTTGGAAATATGAAGGCAACTATATGTAAAAATTTGGGTGTTTTATTGGACAGGGATTTACGCTTCGAAGAACATATAGCACGATGCGTACAAAAAGCTTACTGCAATTTAAAAATTTTATGTGCAAATAGGTATTAGTAGAGATTTAAAAATATTGCTGTGTGATTCTTTGTATTATCGTGTTTCAATTATTGTGACTCTTTATATGACTCTTGCATAACTCAACATGTCTAGTAGACGTAAATTACACACATCTGCTTTATATCATAAAATTATAAAGCTAGAAACTCCACCCTACCTGTTTAAAAAAATTGCTTTAGGGGAACTGCCCACAGAGTTAACATTTGCACAAAAAATTTATTAATAATCATCATTTTTTAAACGATCATATGCGTACAATATCACAAAATCTCCAGAAAAGCTAAAAACACTATCAATACCAAGTTTCAAAAAGACTTTTAGAAGCATCCTATTTGACTCGAAATTTTAAGAACATTTTAATTTAAAATAAGACATTATTGTATTATCTTCAGGTAAACATCTTGTATATTGAAATTTTTTTTTTGATAACGTATCAAATACAAATTAATTACATTATATCCATGCTATTAGGGCTAAATGGAAGAACAGACAACTATTTAATAGCCGAACTGAATTTATGCCCGTTTTTCCATTAATTGTTAAATTTACACTTTATTTTTGATAAAATCGATTTGTTCTAATACTGTAAATAATATGTGATTTTATTGAAAAATAAATGTATTATTATTATTAAATATCTGTAGAGCCACTAGAAGAGCAACCAAATTTTATTAGTCAGAAGTGTGTATTACATGAAAACCTGTACATATTGGCAATGGGTTCATCAAGTGATATCACAAAAGAGAAAAAAATTGTTTGCTGTTTTGTTACTTTAAATATTGTTTATTCTATGTCTTTTACAAATAAAGCTTAAACTTATTATTTACATTCTTTTCAAATTTATTTTAAGAGAATTCAGTTTGGAGTCAAGAAGAGAGTTTTTAATTTTTTTCTCTAAAACGAAAGAGGATATCGAATATGACGTAATAACATAAATTGAAGCTAATTAAAACCTTTATAAGAAAACATTAACACAGTTCATGTATTGGGTGAGGGGAAAAATATTCAAGCAAATTAAGTTTCATTCGTAATAATTTTTTCAATTTTTTTTTAAATCACTCTGTATGCATATTTAAAGGCTTTAGAAATATCTACAATTTGATGTGCCGAACATGATCGTAGCTTAAAAAATAAAGAAGTTACCAATTTGGGGAGTATTAAGTGGCGGACCCTGTATAGATGTGACATTTCGTTAATGAAAGCTATTAGTCGAACAGAATATTTCATTAAAAGTCACTCGAGCACAAATAAAGCGTTCTTTGATGCCAACTTCAACAATAAGCGTAAAAGCTTTAATATTAAAATGGCTTAATCCATATTGAGAGACTTCTTAATTCAATTGATAGCAGATTAAAACATTAACGTAGGCACATCGCATCAGCAATTTGTGTAATTTTTTATGTCCCTCTTTTTAAAAATAATTATATTCAGTGCAATTTCCCTCACCGGCTCTTGTTTGACTTTTATTAATCTTTTTGGGGATGCACCTTCGAGATAAGCTATGTAGGGCGGAGGGTTCCTCAAAAAGCATTCAGCAGTGATTGACAACTGAGTTTTATCTCGCCAAACACGGCAGGGGATGCAATTCGAAAACACGCAATGCGGTACTTAAGTTCATTTGTCTTAGTTACGAAGAGGTGGGTTGAACGTACATTAGTCAACAATTAAGGGAATTATTTATACGGTCATGTTTGCCGATGAATGATTTACTAAGTGCACTTCGTGAGTCTTAAAAGAACCAGACACAGGAAATGAAGATCTATAGAAAAGGCGGCAACTAAATGTCTTGTTTAAATATTAAAGTTAATAGTTTTATAAACGGAAATTGTTACATAGTAAGAATGAAAAGCATGAGTTCAATTATATATTTTCAGTAGTTATATTGAAACAAATGGACTAAATGGATTTCTAACATTCTGTAAATTGAAATTAAAATTGTTCAATATTAAACATAATATGAGTTTACGTAAACTTAAATATAGAAATATTTTTAAATCAATGAAGAACTAGTAGTACACAATAAATAAAAAGATCTAGAGGACGCGAGAAGAATCATATGTATTGTATTGTATTGTATTGTTTATTCAGTGTTACTATACATACAGTATTTACACGGGTCACAAAAATATAATACACGAGCAAATTACAACATATACATCTAAGGAACATTACAGTTAGTCAAACAAACTTTTTAGAAAAACAAGAAAAATTAAATAAACCAAATTACATATCAGAAAAATTATTTTCTAAATACTCTTCAAAAGTATAAAAACATTTACATATTAAGTATTGCTTTAACTTAAATTTAAGCAATTTTAAGTCAAGACATCTTACAGATTCTGGCAGCACGTTAAAAAATTTTATTCCCATAAAATTTGGACTATTTTGGCATTTTTTCAATCGTACAAACTCTGGGCAAAGTTTGGAATTATTCCTAGTCTGATAATTATGAATGTCTTGATGAGACTTAAAACTAGCCTGGTGCGTTTTCACAAAAATTACACAGTTAAATATATATATACACGGAAATGTCATGATTCTATGGAGCACAAAAGCACTCTTACAGTCGTCTCGGAAACCTAATCGGGAAATAATTCTAATTGATCTACGCTGAAGACCAAAAATACGATCACTCGATGCTGCATGGCCCCATGCTATTACTGCATAAGATATAAGGGAGTGAACCAATGCAAAATATGCGGATTTTAGCACATTTGTGGACACTACATTGGATAACGTATTTAGTAGATAAATATTACTACATAGCTTTGAGGCCAAATTGATTGTATGTACCTCCCATCTTAGAGTGGAGTCTAGGTGTACCCCTAGAAATTTCACCGACTTGGTAGAGGGCGAGTCTTCCAAGTTCTTTAAAGAGAAAACTATGTGTTCTGTTTTTGCAGAATTTAAGCACAATTTATTTGCATCAAACCAATCTTTGGATATCCTCTGTAATTCATGGCATCTTGCCAGTACTTCAGTTAAGTTTTCGCCCGATGTGATTTGAGTGCCAGTATTTTATAATCTTTTTTATAATAAAAAAAGAAATTATTAATAAAAGAACTAGGTATGTTTAAAACAAAGCTTTTATTTAAAAATATACTAAAAAGTAAAAAATAATTTTTGAATTCATACATTTGGAAGCTAAAAGCTTTGGGGGCGATCATGTAACAGTTACTTTGCTTAATTGCCCACACCCCATAGCTTATAGTTTCCAAATGTATGAATCTAAAAATTATTTTTTACTTTTTAGTACATTTTTGCAAATAAAAGCTTTGCTTTAAAAATATTTTTTTTTTATTTATAATTTTATTTTTTACTTTTTAGTCTACTTATTTTACTGACAGACAAAACCCTTTCATTTCATACCCATGTCAAGGAGGTTGTGAAGAAAGAGGTAAACCGCCATATTGGATTTAAAATGACGTTACATGTTTTATCGTATTTTACTCATCAAGCCCTTTCATTTGATCAAGGTGGTTGTGAAGAAAAAGATAATCCGCCGTCCTGGTGCGTCCGCCATATTGGATTTCGAATGACCTCACATAGTTTATCGTATTTTACTCGTACTATTGGTACCCATATCAAGGGTGTTGTGAAGTAACTGTTAATCCGCTATCTTGGGACGTCCGCCATATTAGATTTAGAACGATATTAGATATACTATAGTGCATCGTCACCGGACCTACATACGTGTGCAAGATTTCAAAGTCTTAGCTTAATTAGAAGTAGTCAAAATTTTGATTACAAGATTTAACTTAAACAAACTAACACACTAACATTGCATGTTAAATAATAGGCCGATCGTTCTAACTTCTTATTAGCCAGAAAGGACCCCGCAGTTTTTTGTAGTAAAAATGTATTTCAGTAGATTGTTCTGAAACTTGGGGAAAATGTTCTCCTGGCCCCCCTGATTAAAATTCTCTTTGACCACCAGTCCGACCGAATTCGATTTCTTTATCTATAGGGGATTGAAACTGTGAACATCTGCGAAGGTCTGCTTAAATGTTCCATAAAAATTCTGAAAATATTCAGGCTCATTTTTTGAAGAAAAATAAGCATCTTTTGTCTCTTGGTGTTTTTGTTTCAAAGTGTTTCCTTCTCCCGGAAAAAAATAACAAACAAAAAAAAATGTTTTTTTAAAAATTTTTTACGGGAAGAGGAAGCACTTTGAAGAAAAGGCTGGGGGGAGGCATAAGTTGATTATATTTAGCTAAAGAATATGCCTGAATATTTTGGGATCTTTCTGAAATAGAAAAAAATAAAAATCTGGAGAAATTCTTGGTTGAAATTATTTTTGTTTAAGAAATCCTGAAAATCGGCAGGCGTGTTCCTTGGACAAAAATAAGCAACTTTTGGCACTTGGCGTTTTTCTCTAAAATGCTTCTTTCATCCTAAACTAATTAATAAAATTCTATGAATTCTTTTTCGCAGTTTCCATCTCTTTTGTAACGCAGCTCCCGCTGCTAATGGCAATGCACAGCCGTCTAAATTTTGAGAAATGTAATCGACAGTGTAGTTAAAGACAACATTCGTTTCTTCCTAAATATGTTGTCTACAGTATGTCCGGTGATGTGGTAGACAAGAGGACAAATCGACCGAAAATTTCATTTTTCGAGGAAAAGTCATTCTTTATGAAAAAATTTGCTTGCTGAAAAAACACGATTGTCGATGAAAAAAAATAAAAATTGTATACGTGTATCCAAAATGTTAAAAATTCAAATTTTTTGCAACAGTAAAGTACCCAAATTTTAGCAAAATGCTATTTAAGAAAATTGTTTCAAATCATCGCATCTTCTAAGATATTGTTTTTCATTAAATTTGGATATCATAATTTTTTTTGATTTAAATTATTTTCAAAAATATTTTAAAAGAATTTTTTCCAATAATTTTTTTTGCTATAACTTTTAATGATTTTGTTAGTTTACAATGTAAAAAAACGGGACAAAGAATACATAATTATTTATTTCAAATTACTAAATAAAACATTTAACAAAATACTATAAACAGCAACCAATACATGATTATAATTTAAGGTATCATTCATAAAAATAGACCATAACAATTATTATTCAAACACCGCTCCACCATGAAGGACGCATTTTTCCAGTTGGGCTCTAAGATAGTCATAACTAATCCGCACTTCTTCTAGGGATATTGCTTCTACAGCTTGTGTAATTCTTTGTTTTAAAATGTCCACATCATTTGGCAGTGCATTGGCATAAGTTAACTGTTTCAAGCGTCCCCATAAAAACATAGCTGCCAACGCAAGGTCGGGACTTCTTGGGGCCATAAAACTGGACCACTTTGCCCGATCCATTTGTGTCCAAATTCCAAATCAAGCCACCTCCTTACTTCTGCAGCATAATGAGCTGGGCATCCATTTGGCTGGAAGTACATGTTATCTCTGTAATTTGCTGGCAGTTGTCGCAAATGATAAAAAAAAAGTATTTAACATATTTAAATAAGAATTTCTATTACAAGTATTATCAAAGAAATATGGTCCTATTATACCATAATAGGAAACGGCGCACCAAACATTCACTTTTTTTTAAATATTGACGTCGGGTTGGGATTCTGAACATAGGATTGACATCACTGCAATAGCGGACATGTTGTGATGCCACAGTTCCATTTGTCTAAAACGTGGACTCATCCGAGAACATTATAAATTTATGGAATCCCCTATTACCACCTAAAATCTTACTCCCTACCCACAAACAAAAATCCAACCTTTTGCCATCATCACCCTCTTCTAATGTGTGGTTATGATGGGGTTTGTAGGGACGTATCTTATTTTGTTTTAAAATTTCTTGAATAGTACTTTTTTGGACCACCTGTAGTTGCGTAGCTCGTTTCCTCAAGGGCATTGTGGGGTTTTCCCTAACAGACTACATTACGAGTAGAGTCGCTGCATCATCTTCATTGTAGGATTTTTTTATTTTTTTTTTGTCTGATACGGATCCTGTTTCACGAAATTTCTTGAACAACTTGCAGACCGCAGATCTGGTTACTGGTACATTGGGGAACCTTTCATGAAATTTTTCAATAACATATCTGTATGAAAAATCTCCGTCACCATAACATTGTATTAAATGTGTTCTTTGCTCCGTTGTTAACGTTGTAAACTAACAAAATCTTTAAAAGTTACTGACAATGACAATGATTGATACTATAATCATTTATTTCTGTCATGTTTTAGAAGATGCGATGATTTGAAATAATTCTCTTAAATAGCATTTTGCTAAAAATTTTAAAATTTGGGTATTTTACTGTTGCAAAAAGTTAGAATTTTTAACATTTTGGACACACTGTATACAATTTTTATTTTTTTCATCGACAATCGTATTTTTTCAGCAAGCAAATTTTTTCATAAAAAATGACTTTTCCTCGAAAATTGAAATTTTAGGTCCGTTTGTCCTCTTGTCTACCACATCACCGAACATACTGTATATTAAGGAATAGAATTCCTTCAGTTTTCCTCTTCTGATTTTCAAATATTGCTTATATTATATCTGGGATGGCTGTGCGTTGCCATTAGCAGCGGGAGCTGCATTACAAAAGAGGTCCAAACTGCGAAAAAAAAAAAAGAATTCATGGAATTTTAATAATCAGTTTAGGGTGAAAGAAGCGTTTTAGAGAAAAACGCCAAGGGCCAAAAGTTGCTTATTTTTGTTCAAAGAACACGCCTGCTGGTTTTCAAAATTTCTTAGACAAAAATAATTTGGACCAAGGATTTTCCTAGATTTTAATTTTTTTCTACTTCAGAAAGGGCGCAAAATATTCAGGCATATTCTTTAGGTAAAAATAATCAACTTATGCCCCTCCAACTTTTCCTTCAAAGTGCTTCTTTTTCCTGTAAAAATATTACAAAAAAAATATTTTCGCCTCTAGATCAAAAAATCGAATTCGGTCGGACTGGTGGTCACAGAGAATTTTAATCAGGAGGCCCAGGAGAACATTTTCCTCAAGTTTCAGTACAATCAACTGAAACCCATTTTTACTATAAAATACTGCGGGGTCCTTTAAAACAGCAATTTTATGGACTATTCCTATAGGAAAAATTGCGCTGAACACGATGGTGACATTAAAAAATGTTATAAAACATAGGCTTCGTTGTTAAAAATAATGGTTTTTAGAGAGGAATCTCATTTTTTGATGTTTTTTTATTTTTCAACGAAAGCGGTGCGTCGGAAAAAAAAGGTCTAGATATAAAAAATGACGATATCATCAATACGGGTCGTTTAAGACTAGAGACCTTCTATCTTTGACAGTTCAATTGTTATGAACAAATTAAAGGTCCTAAATTAACATTTTTTTTTATGTTCAACAAAAGGTTATACGGATATTTTATTGTGGTCAAAATGTTGCATTTTGTTATTGAATTTACAGTTTTTTTCTGTATCTTGCATATTTTGCAATTGTTTAAACAAATAAGCTAATTTGTTTATTAAGGGTTTGCGACTTACCATGGCATGTCTTGCACTCTTCACGTAGTACAGTCAATGAAGGCTTTTGCTTCCGAAATCTTTCAACCGTCATCGATTTGCGTGAAAATTTGTAAAAAGTTAGTGTATGCCTCAGATATCAAAAGTGACATGGTGCCAACTTGCGCTTTTACCCTGGGGGTGAATGCCACCCCTTCTCGGGGGCTGAAATTTTTATGGCCAAAATAACCTCGGGAGTCGATAGAGAACCTAATTCTAAGCAAAAAATGTTCTATGAAGTTTTTTCGAAAACTCCATACTTTTTAAGTTATTCGTGATTGAAAGCTCACCATTTTCATTAAAAAATGACACTTTTTTCAACGGGTTTTTACGAATAACTCGAAAATTATGCGTCTAATGAAAAAAGTGTAAGGGACATAATTGTAGCTTATAAAAAAACAAAGAGATCCGTTTTTAGGAATATCCTAGGTGCAATATAAAGGGAGATATGGTTGACGAAAAGAAACTTTTTTTTTTGGGAGTGCTCGAATCGGTGCATTCAACTTGAAATAACGGAAAAATAATCGACTTTAGGGGTATAATGCTAATAACAATTTTTGTAGTGCTTGAAAAGACCTTTAAAATGAGCACTGTAAGAAGTCGATTGCATTTAAATTAAGCGAGATACAATGCCAAAAAGAGTGACTACTCAACTTTTTTAAGAAAAAATGAACAGTAAAATTAACCTCACGACCACCAGAATTGAAATGCATAATTCTCCTCCTACAGTATGTTTTATTTTAGTGTTATTCATATGCTCAAAAAGTTTAACTGATTTAAAATGCATGCTTTTTGAAAAACGTTAATTTTAATTTTAACGTGTTTTTTGAATTTTTCTAAAAAATTTTCTTTTTTTAAAAATAACTTCGAAAGGGTGATAGATACGTAAAATTTAGTATAAAACAAAAATACAGATTTTTTTTTCAGTAAAAATTTTGTTTTTTTTTTTTTTAATTTTTATATGATGAAAAAACTGCGAAAAGTATCCTATAGAATGTGCAACAATTATATAAAAAGTGCAATAAGTCGGCGAAGAGTATAACGGTTAGCTTATTTTATGTTAGAGTTACTATGGCCACCTTTGGCTATTGCAAATAGATATTATCTCTATAACCTTAAAGCGCGGACCAATGCAACAAGGGTAACTTTGCAAATATCATGTAATATATTAATTCTAACTTTTATGTCCATATAAATCTTTCCTCCAGTGGCTTTCCACCTTTCTGTCTGAAGCAGTTGGTTGGTGTTAACTTTGCTTAAATTAGACTCATAAACGTTATATTAGGGTAATACATGGCACTTTTGAATATTTACTTCACTTACTTTAAAGTAATTTTGAGCCATCGCAGAATTTAAATCTCTTGGAAAGCTGTTAGGACAACTTTTCCAAATAGTTTAAACTAGTTTTACCTAGATTGGGGAAGCCGTAAGGCCATTTTGGAATAGAAAACTTCTCGACTTCACGAGTTGGTGGGAGAGCAGTACAGTGTTGAACAAGAACATTTTTTCAAATTAATTTCAGGGATAAGATTAAAATAATTATTAGAGCATATACATTTATTCATCATTTCTTGTTATAAGAACTTTATACATAAAAGCATTCATGTTGCTAAGTTTAAAAACTAATAAAACAATATATAAGTACGTAAACAATTTTAATTTAAAATCCAAAGTAAAAGATTTTTACATCAAGATTAGTCTTGTCTTTTGGTTTTGATGGCGTCAGTAGTTCGGTTGAGATCATGAGGGGTGGCTGCAGGAACTATTTGGGAATGGTTCCACGGACGGCTCTAGGGACAGTTTCAAGAATGTCTCCAGATGCGGTTCCACCGACGGCTTCAAAGATGGCCACAGAAACGGACAATTCCAGGGACGGCTCCAAAAATAATAATAGTTGTAAAAACATTTTAATAGCTTTTGTCATTTCTTAGTTAATTATTCTGTAGGGTCCTCACTATATAATTTTTACTAAAAATGCACCATGTGGAAAGCACAACCTGCTATAATCTTAGTAAGAAATGTACAAGGTGCACTCTAAAAAATAGTGAATTACGGAAATTATAGAAAATAGTATTTATAATGTACTTGACACTACTACCGAAAAAGAAGCTATCATGTCTCTAGTGAAAAGTATACAGGGTGACCACCCTACAAATTTATTAACGAAGAAATGACGTGATGAAACAAACATCTATCTATACTTGCAATACATGGCTGTGGGTGCAAATCCATTCACACAAAACGAGAAAAAAATATAATTTGGATTGTAAACGACAGTAAATGTGATGACGTACCTCAGAGTTCAAACTTGGGCCCACTCTTATTTTCGGTATTTATTAATCACTTATGTGATGAATTGAATTGCAACAAATTTCTCTTTGCGGATGATCTAAAATTATTTAGTAAAGTTACAACCATAGAGGATTGTGCAAGATTACAAAAACGAATAAATGTCATTAATAATTGGTGCCTAGTGAATAAATTATCAATGAATTTATCCAAATGTAAAGTTACAACTTATTAACGAAAGGTACATTCGGTTGAATATTCAAACAGTTTTACCTACATCTCTTTAACTCATTGTGAGAATATTAAAGATTTGGGTATACTGTTCGACTCCATATTGGAATTCACAGGACAAATTAACTCAATTACTAATTCTGCGTTAAGATCACTCGGTTTTGTTATAAGAAATTTAAAAAATGTTACTAATACAGAAGCAATATAAACACTATATTTGTGTTTTGTGCTTTCGAAGCTGAAGTATGGTTCATAATATAACTTAACATAACCGTAATATTAAGCTACTCTAAAATAAATAATTATTATTTTCTACTTTTATATTTTATATTGTACACTTTGCATTTATGTAATTTATTTCTATCTTGTAAAATTGTTCTGTGACTGGAAGATTCTGTTGGGCAATAAATTTATTTATTTTTCGGATTCACCGTTGCCAGACAGGGCTTCCGTGCCTTCCGACCGACACCACACGGTAGCCGAGCCGGCGATAATTACAGCCACTCCCCACGACCTGTGGGGTTAGTGACTATAAATTCCAGATTCGTGTGCCCCAAGAAGGCGAAGGGACCCCAAGATGACCGCCTTCTGTATTTGTCCTGCCAGCCTGTCGACTGATTTCTGACAGGCTGGTATGGTCTTCAATACCGAGAGCAGCGTAGGCTTCATAGCTCCGAGCACACCAATTATTAGGGCGACCATTCCAAGTAGCCCGGGTACAGCACTTGGAGCTCGTACCGGACATCATTTATATTATATTTATATTTGGTCCGTTTTTCCTCCTCTTTCAAAGCGATGTTTGGCTCAGCAGGTGCTGGAACTCGATCAAAAACATCACCTTGTTTTGGTGGTCGACGAGGACAATTTCAGGCTTGTTGACTTGAAGTAGCCTGATTGTCGGAAACGAGAAGTTCCAATATATTCGGCACCTTTCGTTTTCGACATCGGGCTCGATGTCTCCGGGCACGTATGGTAGCACTGGTGTCTGGTCTACTCCGTACGAGTGCCGTAGATCGTAATACAGTACCCGTCATGCCGCGTTATGGCGATGGAAGTAGGCCGAAGTCGCATATACCGGGCATGCAGATAGTAAATGCATGAGCGATTCCGGCGCCTGACGGAAGGTCCTGCAGTTAATATCAGTAACCTCTACACCCATTACGCGGCCTCGGTAAACCAAAGTGTTGATTACACCATCTTGGCAGGCCACAATGCCACATTATTATTATTATTATTATTATTATTATTATTCAAAAATGTCACAATTTTCTTTTCATTTGGTTGCATTCACACTAGGAAAAGAATTCACTTTATCCTATGGTGAAGAATTTTCGGACCAGATGGCAGGTCTGTAATATAGTTGCTTTCTGCATAATCTTACTGATGTGTTGGGGTAACTATAATTTTTCCAAGTAACTTGGGAGCCTTATTATTATTATCTTCTTCCTCCTTTTTAGGGTATTGTGATAAAGTATTCGGGTTAGCAGCAAGAATTACTCCATTTCAGATGCACAACTAATGAAACTCCTGACAATACTGCATGTTTGCGGAGCTACTGCTTCTTGCATCAACAGGTAGGTGTTTTCTGGTATCTTCAGCAATTCTAGATTTTTCCTTAATGTCTAAGGCACATATTATTATTATTGTTATTATTAAGATTTCATAAAAATCACTTATACCGATCCAGAGTGATAATTGAACATATAAAGAAAAACATACATACGGTTCAAATGGAACTACCTTCTGTTAAAATGTTTCGATCGGAAGTCACTTCAAAATAAAAGTACCTATACAATTACTTATAAGATTTTTAATATCTTAGTTATCTGTTACTGAGCCTCCGGCACTGGAGGCACGAAATCTACACCAGTTGAGATGCAACCAGTTAAACGCATGTGTTCACCGACTTGATATGAAAATGCAACGATTTACATGAAAACGCCGTTACATTAAGAAAGTTTGTTAATCAGTGTATACCGTTAAAGCTACCAGAGGCGCCATTTCAACTCATAAATTCTTAATTTTATTAAAACGCTACTCATTCCTAAATACACTTATTTTCATAATGAACCTCATCACCATACCTGGTGGTGTTGAAAGTTGAGGTTTCCGTTTAACTTGCCTTCAATTATAATTAATACTAAAACCATTATACAATACAACTATTGTTTGAAACATTGCATAGATATAAAAGTTATTGGTGTTTCTAAATACATTAATATCATTAATTGAACTGAGTCTGCGGTAGGTTCTTGGTGAAACATACTAAATAGAATAAGGATAAAAAGCACTTGGCATTACTGTCCCACAATTATTATTCAGTTGTTATAACTCTTTGATAATGGTCGAAAGGCCGAAACATATGTCAGAGAAATCTAAATAATAATTGTGGAACAGTAATACCAAGTGTTTTAAGTCCTTATTCTGTTTAATATTATTGTTTAATTTCGGTTGAAAATTCCAGTTTCGCTACACCTATGCTGAGTATGTTAACTACTTTGATGAGGAAGTACATTACTGACAGTTGCTAGCTTAATTACATTAACAGCCTGATTCATCAAGAAATACGTCTTCATAAGCGACTTTTCAAGATTGCATTTTCCAAAATCCTCTCATATTTTTGCCACATTAACTCAATCTAATCACTCTATTTAAGTCATACCTCAGCAACAGATTACAATTTGTTGAACACAAAGGCTACAAATCCAAAAATCTAAACGCAACTTGCGGAGTTCCACAAGGGTCGGTCTTGGGTCCCTTGCTATTTAATATCTACATAAATTACATCAAGCACAATCTTAATACAAGATCTACTTCACGCAGATACTATGAACTACTGTTCAATCTAGGGCTTAGGCGATTGTACTAACTCGTAACATGATCTTGACAGCATAAGTAGATGGTGTATAAAAATAATCATAAGTCATTTAACAGTAAAAAGTATAATATTATGTAATGTTCTCGTAAGAAAAACGCGATTTTATTTCTTTCTAGTTTGGACCACGCTTGTCTGCAACGTCCAAGTTCATTTAAAGATCTAGGAGTCACCTTTTGACCACTAATAAAATTTCAGTAAACATATTCATGAAATTGTCAGCAAAGCCAATAAGAACATGGGATTCATCATACGTAACTCAAAAGAGTTTAGCTCACGGGATGTACTAATGTCTGTTTACTACATTTTTCTTCGTTCTCATTTGGAGTATGCCTCCTTAATATGGTATCCTAGAAATGAACATCAAGTACATTTACTCGAAAATGTACAGAGGAAGTTTTTAAAATGTGAGTCCTTTAAACTAACTCGTACCTGCCCTCCGATTGGTTACCTCTATGACGTTTTATTGGTAGAATATGACATGGTTTCTATAGATACACGTAGAAAAGCTCATTCCATAAATTTTCTATATAAATGATTGAATTTTATAATCGACTGCCTAGAAGTGCTAAGTCAGCTTAATTTAAATATTCCTCGTCCCAATTCTAGACATCTTCAAACCTTCAATCAACATACATCTCGTACACGGTTACTTCAATCATCGCCAGTTTTTATAATGTGTAAGAACCATTCTTCAGTGCAACACTATTGATGTGTTTAGCATCTCTGTGTGTAAAATAAAGACAGTATTTACCCAGCATGTGATGTTTACGTTCACGTTATAAATAGGATACACATTAATATATATTTGTATTTACGAAATATTTGTGTGTATGCCATTATATAGGTATGTATGTCTATATATGCATAAAGGCATACATAATTAGATATGTATGTAGTTTGTCATTTGGGTTTTTGGTTGTCGTAATGTTCTTGTCTTTTATCATAAATGTACATACCCTATTTTGATGTAAATTATATTAGAATGTAGTTATAAGTATTGCATGTTATATTTTTCCTATCATGTAATTGGTTTTTCACTGTTGGATAGTTGTAAATAAATTTAAAAAAATATATTAAGGCAGTTGGTAATTCAGGGCAATCAATGTAGCAAGAGGCGAAGGCAACGTCCTCCAAGATGCTTGGCTGATGTCACCAAGGACCTTAAAATGTTTCAGCAATCAATTAATTACACTCTAGTACCTCATAGTAACTACTGTTTTTCGATAGTTTTTGAAATATTCAAGTTAAAAAAAGGTAACCGTAATGGATATCAGCGTGTAGGTAATTTTGCTGAAACATTCTAAGTAAAAACATATATGGTGTTCCATTTGAAACAATTGCATTATAACAATTTAAACTGGTGAAAATCCGAATCATCGTAGAGAACACCCTTAGAAGTAGGTGCAAATACATTCTTTATCGGAAAAGTTGAATAACGTAGCAACGCCGAGGTGTAAGCCCGAAAATGGTATATGCCCGGATAGAAAATTAAATGTCAAACGTAATTATATGAAAACTGTGGATGTTCTATTTTAAAAAATAAGTCTTAGCTTGCCACTACTATGTGGAACACACTATCCCAACAGTTCTGTGTAAGTATAGTATAATTTTTCTAAGATGACACTATCGGCAATAAAACGCCAGACGAAGAGAAATGTATATCACTCACCTTTTCTCTCGACTATTCGAGCAGGGAACGATTGCAACGCCGCCCCTAAGTTTGTAGATACACGTGGCTTCATTTCTTGTCTTGCTCTTGCTCAAGAATTAAATAAGGATAACTTCTGAAAGTGTAAATACAAAACACTTTAAATCCCGACCTGTACTTGCACCGATTCTATATTTACACTTTTAGAAGTTATCCTTATTTAATTCTTGAGCAAGAGCAAGACAAGAAATGAAGCCACGTGTATCTACAAACTTAGGGGCGGGGCTGCAATCGTTCTCTGCTTGAATAGGCGCGAGAAAAGGTGAGATATGCATTTCTCTTCGTCTGGCGTTTTATTGCCGATAGTCTCATGTTAGAAAAATTATACTTTAATAATAATAATACATTTATTTTACTCAAGTAGAAATAGTACCATGTTCATTTAAATATGCCGATACATGGTGTCTATACAGATTATAGTAAATTTAAGCATATATGAATTTTGTTTTGAATTTTCTTCTTTGCTATTACTGATAATAAATTTCCATATATACCACGATCCTAGTCAATTAAGGACAACATGAAAGTTACAAAATTTTGACTTACACTCGCTAGACAAATCTTTCGCAAAACTGTATAATTTTTTCAATCGACTATGTGCTAATTTCTATTTCTCAATGTTTATTCTCAGTTTAATATTGAGTCTGCATATAGATGTAGTTAGCAACTAGTACTACATCTGAAATGTCTGAAACATACAAGGTAAACAACAGTGGCCCCAAAATGGAACCTTGGGCACACCTGTATTTAAATTTTGTAAATACGATATAGTTCTGCTGCCATTATCATCTATTGCTTGCTTCCTTCCACATAAATAATTACCCATGAGATCTATCGCAAACTTAGAAAACTCCAGATAATGGAGTTTTACTAGTAAGATAGAATGGTCCAAGTTACCAAAAGCCTTTGAAACATTTAACAGTACCAAACGTACATTTTCACCATCAACCTTTCTTAGAAAATTATCTACTAAATGTGCTAATGCTGTTAAGGTCGAACGATTTAAAAAAATCCTGATTGCATATTTAAAATTAATCTGTTTAACAACTCAACGATTTGAAAATGAATGTGCCTCTCTAATATTTTAGATAAAATAGACAGCAAGCTAATTAGTCTAAAGTATTATCTGTGGGCATTGAACATAACATAAACATATTCTTAGAGCTGTGTATTATACACTATACAACAGATTTTCCAAAAAACATTTTGAAGACAACAGAATAGGTTTCCAAAACGTCAACGAAATACTTTTATATTTGTATGCTTAATCATATCATTCGTCAAAGAAACACCCGCTAACCGTGCTCTTGACGTAAAAGCCACAGGCGTAGAGGTTATTTCTCAGTAATATAACGTATAATTGTTACTATCTTATAGATTCCTCGGACGTTATTTTGAAGCGAAATTATATGTGGCAGGATGAAGTTCCAAACAGAAAGTAGAATTATTAACAATATTCAACATTTAGACAATACCTATTTGTTTATAATTAATGTATCCATTAACATTTCTGGCAAACCAGACAGTAAATCGTTCACAAATCTTAATTTCCTCATTAGGAACGTCCATATATAGGTATGAGTTCTAAGAAATTTGTATGTATTTGGAGACATTAGAGTTCATATTTAAGTGAATAAATTATGAACTTTCATATATCATAGATGAAAGCAACAATTTAAAATGTATGTTGGCTTTCTACTATGTGCTTATTATTTCCTTAGGGGCTGCAGTAACATTATTTTAACATTAAAACCTATATCGAAGCCAGACACGTCATATTTGGTACGTTATTTTATATACGACAAGGTGAACTTCAAGTAGTCGTTGTTGATGCTACAGCTTAAAGCAAAATAATGGTATTGTAAATAATGTATGTTTGACATACTTACACATTTAGTGTCCATCTATGTTCGGCTCGCTCTATAATGATGTCTGCATCAGGTGGCTAATGTGGTCAGGCAATTTAGGCATTCATAACTCAGTTTTGGATTATGCATAATAGTCCCCCATTCTACGAACTTGTGTTTCGCTTATGTCCTTGTCCATTAAATCTGTCAAACCATTTTAGTCTAGGAAATGGCGTGCAAATTCGACGACGAACGATTACCGTCTGCCAATAGGTAATCGAAGAAACTATTCTCTCTCCGAAAATGTTTGGTATATTGAAACATATTTTGTATAGGATTTTGCAAATAGCAGAAAAATTAAGTATCTATGAGAACTAAAAGAAAAACTATGTGTAAAAATATCAATGAAATCTTTGCATTCTTTCGATAACCTGAATTCTGGTTATGTTAGCAAATTAATATCCTAAAACGAATTTGTTTAATTTCTTATTTGAAAATTCTCATCCAACAACTAGCATCCACACAGTCCCCTACGGCCATGTAGATTAAAAAAGCATCTACATAACCCCCTACTGTCATGAAGATTCAGTTAAAAATGAGAACAAGGGCCCAAAATGAATTTATTTACCTACCTTGTCTTTTTTTTCATTCTAATTGGTTACATTTTCAAAATATCTCTATTCAGTTTTTTGGAAATGCGTTTGAAACATTTTTCGCCCTTATTCTGAGCTCATCAGAAAGGCACAAAGCCACTCAGATGTTTCATGCAAATCCAAGACAATTTCTACGAATAAATATGAAATAATTGTATTTACAATTATAAGCAAACAAATAATAATTCAATTTAAATGTTTGGTATAGTGGGTGAATATGGAGGAGAGGGATATTTAAAAAAAAATAAAATGGTTACCGATATCTTTCCGCATATGCAGTTAATATGTACCTGACATACCCCAATGAGCAAAATGCATAATTTTTTTAAACATCACAGATGAATAGATCACTAAAAAACATTATTTTTCCAGTATTTTATTTTTGTTTTATGTTCTAATTAAAGGTTAAAAAAATCATTTACTGCAGCTGTCAATTTAACTGCGTTTAAATGGAGAAGTTTCCGCGCTACTTGTGTGTGACGTCATCGGGCACATCGCACCGACGGAAAACGTATTGTGATTGCGAATGTGTACACATTATTTATGTTGTGTTATGGAAAATACAAAGAAAAGTAGCTATAAATATTGTATTGTGCCCAAATGTACAAATACTACAAAAAAAACAGAAAAGTTATTTTTTAATGTGCCTAGATGCGATAAAGTTAGGAAGAAATGGTGCAGAGCTATGAGACGAGACGACCGAAATGCAGAATTATCGTCATCCTTAAGATTATATTGCTGCCAGGATGATTTTGATGTAAATTTACCCATTAAAACTAATTATTTTATAATAACATTATGAAAATATGTACCTAACCCTAATATTATTGTGATAATTTGTCTACATATCATGGTGAATTTGGTTACTTTCCTATTTATAGGAATATAAAAGTTTACTAACTTCTGTTAATAGGAACCTTGAATTAACATGTATAAATGTATAAGAACGGTGGGAATAATGTAACTTCTCGACGTTCTACATATTATCCAGTTATATATTTATATATACCTATGTATGTCAACAGTTATTTTTACTATTAATGTACCTACCTACCTAAAAGCAGGTACTTAGTAAGTGACGGGAGGTATTTTTTATATAAAAAAGTAAAGCATTCTAAGATGAAAAATATTAATTAATATAACATTAAAACATTGCCTTGTTTACCTATTTTGAGGTTAGGTACATAAATAATTTGTTATATTCAACTACAGTAAAAGGATAAAAATGGGCACAATTGCATTAATGTTAAGAATAATGAACGACACATACCTTGTTGCTTTAGTACCTCCAATTTCTGCACTAATAAAATCAGTATTAGTAGAAAAAAAAGTTTGTCATCATAAACACATCAACAACGGGCAAATTGTCACTCTGGCCTCGTAAAAACCCACTGTCCGTCATTTTTACCACTTAATAATTAAAATAAATAAATAAATGAATGATTTCTTTTACGAAAATATCAATACACATTTACAAAACACAAAACAATTTACGATTTAACCCCTTGGCAGATAGACGACCATTAGACATTATGCCGAATGACGTCAGACCAATAGCGTGGTGTTTTCAGTCACGTGAATATGTTGCCATAAAATTTTGAATTTCAAAGTCGTTTATTTAGGCTACACATTTTTTTTATACCTTTTCTTCATTATTTTCTCAACTTATATAACATATATAACGAAAAAATAATAAATTATTGCATTTCTAAAATTCATGCATGTTGCTCATTATGCTGGCAGACTAAACCTCTTGGTGGTGCGCGATAACCGGAAATTGAAAGAAAACACATTTTTAGTTACCGGACCAAACCTAGCGCAAAATGTTGGTTTTGGCCTGTACAGTACTGTACTGTAGTGGCAGATATTTCTGTCAGGCGGCTTTTGAGCAATTTGCCATCAAAGGGACGAGGAATGGACAAACATTTGAAATTATGACAAAATATTTCAAGAACTCTTTGAAAACAAAACTCAATTTGAAAAAGATAGTAGTTGTCACTCCTTAGCTTTTACTAATGCTGTGTAATTTTTCCAATAAATACAGTTCGTCTTTTTCAAGTTAACTCAGAATGATAACTGAATTTTATAAATTTTATTGCACGAAACAAAAAACACATTTTACTAATTGCCATTTACTCTGATTTCTTATTGATTAAGCGCCGTTATCTCCACAAGCAGGTTTTTATGTATTTAAGGGCTACCAATGACATTAATGAAGTTGTAGAACATTTCACTAGGACTTAAAACTTTTCTAATTCTATCAAAGCCTCCTCTGGATTCACAGATAAACTAACGGGACTTAAAATTAGGATTTTAGTTCGAAAATAAGTTTTGTTTAGCTGGATACCATTCCCATCAAGGACTAAGGAGATTAATCTCGAATTGTGTAATTTAAATCACAGAAGGGACTACCGCTGCCACTAATGTTAGATTAACTCTTCGAGAACTAACTTTCGTTTTTGAGGGTAGGTTAAACTAAATTAAAGAATATTAAATACTATTCTCATAGTGTGGATTATCTTCTCTGTTGAAAGAGATATGTTTAACAAAATTTTTTTACTGGGTCAGTGTTAGACCGCGTTTTATATATTGCGTAAACGTTATCATTATCCGGTTTCATAAAACGATGTAATTTGCTAATGTATGTGAATGTATCAAACTATTATCATTATTATCAAACTATTCTTTAATTGTTTAGGTTTAAGTTTACAGTGCATAATAGATTATTTTCGTGGACACTCTGAGCTGCAACTAGCTTGTCTTGTGTCACATACAAGGAAAATCATATTCAGGTAATAATACAAATATATAAATTAATTTAGTATCTAAAAGAACACAAGAAATATAAATTAAGAAGCAACAGAAAAAAACCATACCGCCCATATTTATATAATACTAAATTTGTAGGTTATATTTATTGCAATATAAATTAACAAAGGCGATATGATCAACGGCAATTTCTAGAGTACGTAATATTAGGTGAGGGTACAACGAAATTTGTGTTTTTTAATATAATATCGGTCACAGTCTAAAAACTTTTGTTTTAGTAATTTCTTTAATTGTAAGAGGCAAAAATTTGTAAAATTTTGGTCCAAGAAAGTTGATAAATCCTTGAGATCGGCTTTTAAAAAATGTTGTGTTACTAAGTGTTTGTATGCATTATTGCGTGTATTATATATGTGATATATTTCACGAAATTTGATTTTCTGTTTGTCAGCAAAGATTGTGGATGATTTAACATATAACAAACGAGCATTTAAAGTTTCAGAATCTTTTGGTACAACTGAGTAGTGGAGTATCTTTTGTTTCTTCTATATATTATTTTTAAAATTGTAGTTTGAGTTATAGTCAGAAAACGGATTTACCGACCAGATTTTACAGATATTATGTATTGTAAACACGTACTGAAACATTCCCAAAATATAAAAACAAAGTCATGCAACATACTGAATTAATTTTATTTAATTTTACAATGTTAATGCGCAACTTAGTTTTATTGAGAAACGCACTATATTAAATAAAAACGAAATACATAATAGTCCAATCCCAGGGGAGGGAAGTAATTTAATAAGATTACTCACACTCAGTGTAGATTTATTCGGACGTAAGTACTAAAAACATGAAAACGTCGTATCGTACTGAACCGAAGCAAGCTACAGTAAATGTTTGGATTCACGATATTGCCTATTTACATTTTGATGGTAGGGAACTGTATCCCAAGTAGCACCTTAGGTCTAAATTACGTAATGTAGACCTAGTTTTGGTGTCGTTTTCCCGTTTAACCTAACCTAAATAGACTTAAAATATACGTAAAATATAAGTAAATGGGGAATGAGACGACGTCGGTAATACGTCTTAAATAAGGCCACTCAGTTATAATGACCTATAAGTTATAGAACATATTTCCTTGAACAGTTAATTTAAACATAAACATTCTGTTTAATTGTGGCTGTTATTACGTAATATCTACCAAACCACTTATCCTTTTTCAACTGCAGTCTTTCTTTCTCAAACCAATAAGGTTTTATCTACAGCAATGATAATTTACTTATAAGGCATCAGCAGCATGAGACATAATAGAAACCAGACATCTATTATAATGATGGAGTAGGATTATATCATATAATGTCAGACATAGTTGTGAAATAATGTGTCCACCTTTCTCCTCTGTGTGGTTTTTTGCGGCCAATCAATTTTCATCGTAAATATATCTATTCTACCTCGAAATATTAAAAGCGCCTCAACTGTTTTACGTTTTTAAAGAATTTTTTTTCCAGCTTCAATGTGATTTAAAAATATTTGTAAAAGCCTATACAATTGTTCTGCAGGACTTTCCTGGAGCATATAATAATAATATTGTACTTGATATGTGTTAAATAGCCCTATATTAATGATTTCTTTCAATTAATCACTCATCAAAATTTCATTATAAAATGGTGTCTTACAACTGGTTGAAGTATTCTTTCCCAATATTTTAGACCTCACTAACATTTTTCCTACAGTCGAAGTCGTTAAAACTTATATTATTGACTTTAAAGATAAATGGGACCAATATAGGTTAAAAAGTCTTTAAAGTTCATTTAGAACAAAATTGGTCATACTTCCCAATCCAGGTTTGTCATCAGGTTCAAGGAAAATGGAACAACAATCATTGTTTATTCGTCAAAAAAATCAAAAGGAGTATTAAAACATGGCCGTCTCTAGAGACGGCCGTGATTGAAACCCCAGATAAATATGTCTTTTATTTATCCGAGATCAAAACAAATACATGCGTTGGTCACGTGGGCTTAGTTGATAGACTAATTAGTGGAAAAAGCTGGTTTTAGTCGGATTTTCTCCCTTCCAAGTTATCCAACAAAAAATAATGACACGTTTTTATTTCCAGAAAAAATGAATAACTAGGTTCGAGATTTTAATATGGAGAAAGGTCAGGAAGTAAAATTTTCCTAATCTGACTATATGTGTAGGTTGCCTTCCGACGTGCGATATTTCGAAACAAGTTTTAAATATTAAAACTTGTTTATGTGATCAACAACTGTCAACATAACCTCTGAAAATTTATTATATGGAAAATGTGACACTACCCCATCGCTCCAAGCATAAAAATAAAAGTAAAGAAGTTACTTTTGAAAGTGGACACTACTGGGGGGTGGGGGGGTCATCAACATAATACATCCATTTTAGTCCTTTGAAGTAATTTAGACAATGAAAACATAATTTTGCCTTCCAGTTAAGAGACCTAATTCTATTTTCAAGTAAAAATAACTTCTAGGACAATATTTGAAGTAATATTTACCTTTAGGTTAAACACATATGCTAGGTAAGCGGGGAAGTAAAATTAACGTAAATTTTACCTAAAATTGGAACTGTTTGTGACCATGAGGTTAAAGTTTTAACTAAAATCTGAATGCAAGGACAAGACAAAACATAGGTTACATTTATGTTAAAAATTGGTAAAATTTCCCTGTTTCTATCCAGACAAAAATCAGCGACTTCAAAGTTAATGAATTGGTCTAAAATTACGTAATATTTTCTTATACATTGACCTCAATATGCACTTTTACTTTATAGTTAAATTTTAAGGAACAATTACGTTAATATTTCTTAAAAATTACACTAAAGTCAATGTGACTTTATCAGGCATTTCTTAAGAAAAAAATTACCTAAATATTGCTTAATTAATTACTATTAAGTCCATATGCCTTTAAAGTTGAAAATAATGGTTGCAGTTACGTTATATCAACCATCTTAGGTCATTGTGGCTTTAAACTGGTAAAATAAATTAATTGTGCTGCTTGGGATTGCACTAGATGTGACGAATCAATTTCGTGGTCGTTCAAAACAAGGATGTAACGTACCGTGGTCGAAACTAGACAATTCACTTTTCAGACAATTCTTGGAAAAATATATTAGTAGCAAATATAGCAATGTTAAGGTGCCTTCCGAGTCAACACTAAGAAAAAAATGTTTATTTACGGAGTGCGAAAATATTAGACAGAATATTTCTCTTTAGCTCAATGAGAAGTACATCTGGCTTAGCGTGGACGAAACAATCAATGCTTGCGGCTTGAAGGTAACGAATGTTGCAGTATGGCATTGGACGAAAATTGCGCAATGAGCAGACACTTAATCGCCTCTAAAGCTTTAGAAGCTACAAATTCTCGCACTATAGCGGATGCAGTAAATTCAACTTTATAAAACTTTTGGGGTGACAAATATGCAGAAAATAAGAAAAAGTTCTTATTATTTCTTACCAATGGAGTAAATTATATAAAAGCTACTGGAAGAATTTTGAAGGAAACATATCGGAATATACTGCATGTTTGGCCATGGGCTTCATAGACATCGCTTAAACCATCCCAACCCACCAAAATAACGTACATACTAATTGACAACCTTCTTTATTTAAACATGGTTTAAAGTCTAATCCCAAAGAAACTAATAATTGCTTTGTGTCAATAGAATCTGCTTCTGCTTTAATTGCAAATCAGGGAAATAAAAGTTATTCATTGGAAAAGAAAAAAGACAAAAGTGCTTTGTAGAGTCTTGTCCTGTAGGCTCTTTTAAGGCGCGTCAATGTTTCAAATTAAAAGTTTAATAAGTCAAGCCGTTAATACACTTTGAATTGAATTAAAGAAGTTTTTATTCTTTTGATTCCTACTGAAATCAATTTTAAACCAAAATCCACGATTCAATAACTCTCAATGTAGTTCTGCGTATTTGAGGGATTATGTTTTTCGCTGAGAGGACTTTAACTGCTTTTTACTTCTTCCAGGATCGTGTGCATATTCATATAAATTGAGAGCTTGGAGATAAATTCTAGTTAACTTTCTAAGTGGATATAAATCTTTTGTTAGTTACGCGATATGAAGAAGTTTCAAATCTAGATTTTAAAAACTTTACAAAACTTCAGTGAGGTTAGCTCTCTTAAATTCATACCTAAAATATTATGAAGTTTGCTCTTAAGAAAAGCAATTTATTCCACTTCAGAGTGAATATTGATTCTCTGACGGTCTGGTTTGCACCACAGCGCGGAAATTAAAGATACCACTTTTATTACTAAACTCATTGAGATGTTCTTTTTACTATTCTGTTCCTAATAAACAGTAGAATGTGTGTGTAGTTAAAGAAAAATGTTAACCAAAAATGTTTTTCAATATTTTGTAACACAGTTATGTTCTGACCCTTAATCCAATTCAGCAGAGTATTTCTTGAAGGAATTATAAAGTTTTCACTTAACAATGGATGAAAATTCCCACATTTCCGTGTTACGATATAAATACTTTACCTTAATTCCAAGTTTTATTAGTTATATTATTTCCACATCCACGTAGTGGATTAGAAGTACAGTAATCATAAAAAAAATTTCAATTTTTATTTTTCTTGAAATAGGTTTAGAATGTCATGAAACGTCGCGATTTTAAATTTGAGCGAAAAGAAATGTCTGTCTGTCTGTTGATCTGTCAGTCTGTAACTTTTTTGTCCGCACGTTTTCTCCGGAGCGGTTTAAGATATAGACTTGAAATTTTGTACACGAGTTAAATAGGGGAAAATAAGTAAAGTAAGCAGGTAACAGTATGGAAACTTGAAATTCGGTATATGTACTAGAAGACAAGGCCTCATATTTTTTATAATATTTTTCTACCCCCCACCACCCCATCCCTACTCCATTATTAAAGGGGTCGATAAAATAAAATTGAGATACTCACTTGAAATTTGGTACACGTATGTATTATAACGCCATCTGGAACTAGATTATATTTTGAGATGATTCGGTTGAAGGGTTGGGGGTTAAATAGGGGTAAGTAAGGGAAAATAAGTAAAGCAAGCCGGTAAGAGTACAGAAACTTGAAATTCGGCGTATGTACTAGAAGCTAAGGCCTCAAAACTTTTTAAAACATTTTCCATCCCCCACCACCCCGCCACTCCATTATTAAAGGGATTGATAAAATAAAATTCAGATATTCGCTTGAAATTTGGTATAAGTTTGTATTACAACGACATCTGCTGGAACTAGATTATATTTTGAGATGATTCCGTTGAAGGG
This sequence comes from Stenurella melanura, assembly GCA_963583905.1. Taxonomy (NCBI): domain Eukaryota; kingdom Metazoa; phylum Arthropoda; class Insecta; order Coleoptera; family Cerambycidae; genus Stenurella; species Stenurella melanura. The sequence continues at coordinate 21,161,431 of OY757311.1, read as the reverse complement.
TTGGGGGTTAAATAGGGGTAGATAAGGGATAATGAGTAAAGCAAGTTGGTAAGAGTACAGAAATTTGAGATTTAGTGTACGTACTAGTATGCGAAGACCTCAGTTTTTTTTATAAGATTTTCCATGCCCCCACCACCCTCACTCCCCTATTAAAAGATTTGATAAAATTAAATTGAGAGTTTCACTTGAAATTTGGTACCCGTATCTATTATAACGACATCTGAAACTATATTATATTTTGACACGATTCCTTTAAAGCAGTGGGGGGTAAAACAGGTAAATGGGAAAAAAGAAGTAAAGCATGCTGCAAGAGTACAGAAATTTGGGATATAGTGTATATACTATAAACTGAGTTCAGAGATTTCTTTCTAATATATTTCTATAACATTATTAAAATTCTATGACCAGTAATTTTCACATAGTACAATGCAAATATAGTCAAAATGTTTTATTTACAGTGACTGGGATGAAAAATCTGGATGTGGAAGTAGCGACTCCTTAGGCAGCGGTTTTTTAGAACGTGTACAATATTATACACGTTTAAAAACTTTCCTCATGTGTTTGTTTAGTTTAACTTTTGATATTCTGGCATTTTTTCTCGTTCTTTGAAATTAATGAACTTAAAAAAAATAGGTGTATTGACTGGATAAAAAAAATGGAAATAGGTTTGTTAGTAAAAAATCGTCACAGTAATTTAAGGCGTCGCACGTCTTGTCATAGTATTATTAAAAATTTAAAAACGAGCTATTATCGTTATCAATCAAGGTTAATCAGTTAATATCAGAAATATAGTAATCGTCAATTAGGTTTAGAATGTCATGAAACGTCGAGATTGAATAATTGTTTTTTTGAACATATCCGTGAAGGGTTGGGGGGTAAATAGGAGTAAAATACGAGGTAATAAGCAAAGCAAGCTGGTAAGAGTACAGAAACTTGAAATTAGATGTATACGTACTAGAAGCCAAGGCCTCGAATTTTTCTTACAATATTTTCCATCCCCCCACCACCCTTCCCACTCCATTATTAAAAGGGTTGATAAAATAGAATTGAGATATTCACTTGAAATTTGGTATACGTATATATGATGATGACATCAGGAACTAGGATATATTTTGGGATTATTCCGTTGAAGGGTTGGGGGTTAAACAGGGGTAAATAGGGGAAAATAAGTAAAGTAAGCTGGTAAGAGTATAGAAACTTGAAACTCAGTGTATGTACTAGAAGCGAAGGCCTCAGGGTTTTTATATTTCCACCCCCCCCCCCCCCCACTACCCCTACTCCCTTATTATTAGAGTTGATAAAATTGAATTGAAATTTTCAGTTGAAATTTGGTAAACGTATGTATTATAACGACATCTGAAAGTAGATTATATTTTGATATGATTCCGTAGGAGTGGTGGGGGGGGGGGGGTGTAAGTAGAAGTAAATAGGGAAAAATAAGTAAAGCAAGCTATAAGAGTACAGAAACTGGGGATTTGATGTATATACTAGAAACCAAGGCCTCAGATTTCTTTATAACATTTCTAGCAAATAAATAATGATATGGCCATTTATTTTACGTATTCAATACAGGACAGTCACACAATTTCAAATAGTTTGTTGGTTTTTAATACGCGTTTTGTGTTGGGCCAATTTAATTATTTGTGCCTTTAGTGGCGAGTCCTGCCTGAGACTCCCAAGGTCCTCAGATTCTACACCAGTGGACTTTTACCTACAGGGTAGGACGAAAGAACGTATCCATATTGAGAATACCTTACAGCCGTTCTCAAATGACAACAAAAATCGGGCATGCTCTCCTACAGTTACGAACAGAAATAAGATTAAAGATGACTATGGTTGAAATAAGAAGATCAGCACAGAAATTCATATGAAGGATTGGATATCGTTTCGAACATTAAATATAATATTTATTTGACATTTTAAATAAAGCTATTAAAATAACAGACTGGTTTGTATTGAAAAGCTCCACATTAATTAAAGTTTCGATTGAATAAAAAATTACTGCCGATTGATATTCCATTGTCTTTTTTAGTAACTGGTAAATATTGATGGTATTAAAACATATTATTTATAAGATCTTGCAAACAGCGGAAAGAAAACTATCTATGAGAACTAAAAGAAAAACTATATGTAAAAATATTAATGAAATCATTGCATTCGTTCGATAACCTGACTTCTGGTTATGCTAACATGTAAAAATTCTTATTTGCCATTCTCATTATAACACTAGCATCCAACATTTGGGCTTTTCTAATGAGTCCAGAATAAGAACGAAAAACGTTTCAAAGGCTAAGCATTTTCAAGAAACTGAATGAGATTTTGTGAAAATGTAATTCATTAGAATGATAAAAATTTTAAAGACAAGGTAGATAAATAAATTAATTTCAGGCCTTTGTTCTCATTTTTAACCGAATTTGCATATCGTAAGAGATCATGCAGATACTAGTTTAATCTGCCTAGTCGTAGGGGACTATGTTGGATGCTAGTGTTATAATAAGAATGGCAAATAAGAATTTTTACTTGTTAGCATAACCAGAAGTCAGGTTATCGAAAGAATGCAAAGATTTCATTAATATTTTTACATATAGTTTTTCTTTTAGTTCTCATAGATAGTTTTTCTTTCCGTTGTTTGCAAAATCCTATAAAGAATATGTTTCATTACTATAAGCAAACAAATAATAAATAATTCAGTTGTAAAAATTGATGGTATGTGTAAAATACTTTCCAACATTTAATTACTTAAATGCATAATTTAAAATATTGGCACGCTCAAGCCCAAGATTAAGAAATCCGACAGTTTAATGTACGATAATAAACGACCATCATAGACGACCGTAATTAAAGTAGAAAAATTCCACTCATTACTTATCTCTTGGAATCAGGTACCTGTGTAACTAGATACAGAAAGTCATATTCCAAACCTCAAAGGCTTCATCTTTCACAAGCGAACTTGCACAATTGTAATACTACTTTGTTAAATAAATACCTTCTTCTGATTATATGCTTTTATTGCTTACACGCGCAACAGTATGTATAATAATACCCCAAAGTTTATTTTGGGTATCGAATATTTCAGAACACCAAAAGTTAAACTAAATGCGTAATACGTACTTAAATGATGAAAGATGAAGATTTAAAAAAGTATAAAAAAAACCTAGCACTTTTCATATGGAATGTTTGGTCATATAGATGCCAAATGACCTTCTACATCTCCCTGTTCAGGGTTGGCCTAGCTTTACCAAACACCATGTATAAAAGTTGGAATAAAAAATGTGGAAAGGGATAACACGCGAAACGGACAAATTGGATGAATTCAATTAAAAGGAGTAAAAGATGGGGTTGTACTATTCTTGCAGACAATGTACGTAGTGTAGTTTGTAATTAACTTTAATTTCGACTTGTAATTGTTTGGATATTGTGGCTGAGCTGCGGTCTCGAAAGCAAATTTTGTCACCATTGTCTTCCATCTAAAAGCCTGTGCCAACGCATCATCTGTTTAACAAGCCGGTAAACACAGAATGGGTAATGGTTACTTTTGTATTTTACTATAACTGACCAAAGGTCCAAAAGCGGACACAAGCCACATCCTATTGTATGATAATTGTATTGTTGTATTCATTGTTGGAGAACACGACTTTTATTGTTGTTACTGTTGTTATGCTTGTCACAGACCCCTCTCAAGTTGTTATTCTCTTGCCTACTGGGATTTAGCGAAAGGCCTATAAATTCTTAATTGCCTTTTTGTCTTTAAATCCCTAATGTCTAACCGTCTCTTTTCTTTCTGCATGCGGCGCAACAGGAAGATTCATTGTTGTGCTTATTTATAATGCATAATTTTATGGTCGATAAATAATGCTGAATAAAAAGATGACGGGCGGTAAAGTGGTACTGAGTGTTTAAAAATATGCGACAGGATAGACATGTATTTTACGCATATTGTGCTGCAATGCTATTATAAGTCGATTTTTTTGAGTGTTCACTGTTTTTCTGTTGGCCTCTGATGTTAGATGGGGTGGAATAATTACTACATGTGAAGAGAAAAATAATAAAGTACTTTTTATAAAATCACATGGACGAGGAGTACCTACAATAATTGCCATAATAGTTCCTAAATAGGTGCGATTTCACGAAAATACGGTCTCAATCCAAAAATATAAACTGCCAAACTTCGAAATCCCCAAAAAATACTACACAAAGAATAATCCTGGAGCGGATGTTCACAGACAAAACGTTTTCATACATATATCACCAGCAATTAATTAAGAATGGCCCTTCTTATCACCGGAAATCGACGATAAAAGAACCATACACATATCCAATAAAAATCCTATTTGAGAAGAACTGATCTGACCAAATACAGAAGCAAATTATGAGGATTCGGGCGGTTCCTCTACTGCCCACTAGATGGCAGGGCAAGTACCCTTCTTGAGAAAGTATTAATTAAACCTTTATTGCAAATATGTAAATTCACCACAGTATTAATACAGTTTTTATACTTTGAAGTGGTTTGAGATAGGTGGTCCAGAAATACCAATAAGAATGAAGAGTTCCACTGTCTCCATATAATTTATTAAATAATCATTAACCTATTACTAATATGTATTCATGCTTATATCTTTAACTGAATAAATAAAAAGTGCCTAAATCTGTTTAATTCATTACTAATTAGCTTAGAAGCTAAATGTTGATGGTGATGGATAGTACATCGAGTGTTATTACATAAGGTAAATTAAATGTACCATATCTTTAAATTCACCCCGTACAAACGATCTCTTAGTGTCTAGATATAATTTCACATGAAACGTAGTTTAAATTGTAATTAAATATTAATATCCTAATTATGCCTTCTGTATTAAAAGGTAAACGCAGAACTGGCGATTCATCAAATTCATTTATTTAAGTGAAAGGCCTAAAGAAGTTGAGTCGCTGCAAAAAGATTCAAAGAAAGAGGACACCTTTTCGATTCGACATCGAACTAGGGCAATAAAAGACGTGTCTTCGTTGCTACATTCGAATAAAACAGTAAATCTCTCCCGTAAGTTGTGCTATATTCAGCAAAGTACAACATCGAATATAAACGTGCAAAAGGAACAGTGGACTTGCTGAAACACCAGACCGTAGCGTTCAACAATTTTCCACTGGTTCTTTTACCATTTCCACACGTAGAGAACAGCATAAAACGGATAGTTTTAAACTTTGCTGCCGTGTCAATAGTTCAATCAACGTCTTTTCAGTCAGATAAAAATTAACGGTAACTAAGGAAAGTTTTTGCTGTAAATGAATTAAAATTGATGACGACAGCAGGGTAAAACTTCACAGCAGAGAAATAACGGATTGCGTGTTACTGAAGTTGGCAATTTTTTATTACACCAGTCTACAAATGTTTGATATTTTCTAGCGTTCTTTGTAAAATGTATGTCTTGTATGATTTTACATGCGGGAAATTACTGTATAAGTGTTTCCTAATTTAGAATTCACAAGTCTTGAAAAAACCTAGTCCGATGATTGGGAAACCTCAGTCTTCGTGAGACACCGCGAGAGCTTCTTACTCGTATTGCTCGTGTACTAAAATTATGACTATAACTTCATAAATCATCGAAACCGAAAATCCGACGAATCACAGCTCGTTACAACGTTCGTTGAGTTTATCGTGTCGCCGCCCATATTTACGTTCATCCACCCCTCACCGCCGGCATATGGTGGTGGGGTCGGGTCGACCCCCTCGCTTAACGTCCTCCAACTGCCCAACAACATCCCGTAGTCAGAGTTTCTCCATCTTTTTCGGTTCCAGCTCTACGGTCCTGTCCCCATAACTCGGGAGCAGCGCATCCGATCCGTCCAAACTTGACACGTTCGTGCAGAACTCATCCCTAGCAAGCCGATTCACTCCTTCGTTTTGTTCTTCGAACGTTTACGGAGTACCAAACCTATCCCCGAACTTTACATTTTTAACTGTATCTTGAGATTATGTCGAAATAGTTAGTCAATTCAGTAATTCTGATATCAAATTAAGTTCCAGCGGGTCAAAATACCTAGGAATACATTAATGTAGTATACAGGCCAAGCCAATTCTTTTTGTGTGCCTGTTTTACTAAAGGATCGTCGCAATCGGAAATCGTCGTATCCCCAATCGACCCGCCAGTAGATGAGAGTCCACTGGATATATGGCATCCGTATTCGCATTCGACTGGACCGCTCTGTATATAATTACAATTTACATAAGTTATATAAATTTTAGGATTCAAGACCAATACATTTAAAGGCACAAGTAGTACTTGCGAAAAATATTTCAAGAAATATAATATGACACATGCAAGGCTTTATCTAGAGTTTTACAGCGATAAAAATGTTCTTGTGGTCAAAGCAGATCTAGTTGCTTTACTATTAATAGTGACATTAGACTGGTTCAAAATATCAGAGATTGGATTTTCATTGGCTTTTCATTAGTCACCATATTAATAAATGAAAATAGGTGAATGAATAATATAAATATCGTTGTAATAATAGCTTTTCATGCCTAGAACAAGTATACGATTATTTTTTCAAGTTACTGTAGCTGTTAGAAAAATGGTAATAAACATGGCGGCTTAAAGTGATAAACTGCCCTGTGGAGGGAAATGAAGAAGCTGAACTTTTGGTGGAAGGAGGAGCAAGTAGCCCAGGGCCACTGTTGCGTTTACCAAGAGGTATCATTCAATCAAAGTTAACCAGACTGGGCCATGGAACAAAACAGGGGTTCGTATGTAAGGGTGCCTTAAGCTAACTGCACCACAAGGTGCTTACTTGGGCTCGATCGAAAACGGATAGGAGGGAAGATAGTTCTAGTAAAAGGACACTATTCCCTGAATAAGCGCCTTCATACAATGAGGCTGAAGGACGACTCCATTTATCTTGTGTACTTACGCAACAATAGAAGGTACAACTTACAGATATCTCCATAACCAAGAGAATTGCGGAATCTACCATGGAATAGACTATTTTCCTTCAGATCTTTCCTAATTGTTGGTTCGGTTAGGGTTCGTTCCTTACCAAACGTGATCACACTCCTAGGTCTGTAGATTCATGTTCCTTGCGCTGCTTGAGTGATGTGAAATTAAATAACACTGAATTTAGTTGTACAAAAGATATTGTAGATGGTCTTGGTGAATTATTTGCTAGTAAGTATGCACCGAGTAGTACAACAGACTTTATGCCTACCAGTGTAAATACTATCCCAATATATATTACCAATGTGTTTGACAAAGAAGCATTGACAGCACTAAAGAGCATCAAACCTAAAATGACAACAGGTCCTTATAGCATCCCTGCCTTCCTAATTAAAGACTGTGCCTCACTTGAGCCAATGAAGTTTGTTTTTAAACATACTGAAAACCTCCACTTTTCCCCAAATATGGAAAACAACTCGCTTGTGTACCGTCTTTAAAAAGGGTTGCAGGCATGAAATTAGTGACTACAGAGCTATTGCCATCTTCTCAAACTTTGCAAAGGTCTTTGAAATAATGATATATTCATTATTGTTCGATTTGATAAAGACAATGATTACACTTCATCAACACGGTTTCATAAAAAGCAGATCAACAACCGTGAATCTGCTGTGTATTACGCAGTATATCTCAAAGGTTCTCGATCGACAAGGTCCGGTAGACGTAATATACTTCGATAATTCAAAGGCTTTTGATCGATAAAATTACGGTGTATTGCTGAATAAGCTTGATGGTGTTGGTTTGTCACTCAATCTGATCACTTTGTTTAAGTCATACCTCAACAACAGACTACAATTTGTTTAACACAAAGGCTACAAATCCAAAAATCTAAACGCAACTTCCGGAGTTCCACAAGAGTCGATATTGGATCCTCTGCTATTTTATATCTATATAAATGACCAAGCACAATCTTCATACAAAACATCTACTGTACGCAGATAATATGAAAATCTACTGCCCAATCTCGGACATAGGCGATTGTATTAACCTGCAACACGATATTGACAGCGTGAGTAGATGGTGTACAAAAATAATGTCACTCAGCAGTAATATTGTAAGTGTAATATTATGTCATTCTATTGTAAGGAGAACGCGATTATATTTCGTTATACTTTTGACCACACGCACACTTGTCTGCAACGGCCAAGTTCATTTAAAGATTTAGGAGTCATCTTTGACCCCAATTAAATTTCAGAAAACATATTCATGAAATTGTTAGCAAAGCCAATAAGAACATGGGATTCATCATACGGAATTCAAAAGAGTTTCGCTCATGAGATATACTAATGTTTCTTTATTACGATTTTGTCCGTTCTGATTTGGATTATACCTCCCTAATATGATGTCCTTGATATGAACATGAAACTCGAAACCATAATAACAATGGTTCAAAAAAATATATCACTTCTCGCCACCGCCATAGCTTCCTCAGCACCCAGCTGAGAAGTTGTGGTTGCAATGTAAAGGAACGTTGGCTCATCAGTTATAATACTCACTATGTTTCTTACCCTTCATTATGTCAGGATAGTACATACTATCCTTTAATTTTAAACAAATTTTAAAAAAGTTAGTTGTATCGCTTGTGATCTAACATGTATGTCTGTATATGTATACAGGCATACATAATTACATATCTATGTAGTTTGTCATTTGGATTTTCGCTTGTCATAATGTTCTTGTCTTTTACCAGAAATGTACGTACCCTATTTGACGTACATTTAGAATGTAATTATAAGAATTGTAATTGGTCTTTGACTGTTGGATAGTTGTAAATAAATAAATAAATAAATACATAAATAAATACCCTTTTTTATTTGCATTTATAATAATCAAGTTGTTTTCGATAACAATTTTTGGACGTAAGGAAGCTCCTTTAAGCCGCTGACACGCCACTGCCTTTATATCACATTATTCGGTATCATACTCATGCTCATATGTGAGCAATAAGAGAAATGATCTTCATAGGAGTAAGAGCCCATTACCCATAGTAAATTTAGTTTAACAATGTTTACTTTACATGCATATAGAATTTCAGGTCTTTTAACGAGAAAATAAAATATTTACAACAATAGAATATAAAAAGTTAAAAGCAAGTTAAGCTTTTTAAGCTGCCCCATTGTATTTTCTAGTAAAGCAAATGCAATGCAGATATTTTCATGCCATTAAAACTGTTCCGGTATCCTACTTTGTTCTTTTTATCGTCGCGTATAGTGCAGTTGTTTGCCTAAACGAGCTAGGCAATGTCAATGCAACCTCTTCCCTATAGCGGCTTTTTTGTTTATTGGCTGCAATTTGCAGTAAAAATGTATTCAATAGGATTTATTCCAAACGACATTCTTGGAGTTTTATACAGATTTGCTAATTTATTGTGCCACAGGATGCCTAAGAATTTTCTGATTGCCTGGGTGCTTTTCAACATAATGTACGTATTTGGACGACAGTGGTGGAACAAGTAAATTGAGTACATCAGCCACGTACGTTTTAGTAATTCTACTGTAAATTAAATATTTGTACTATTGCTTCCATATCCATGTATTGGAGTGGAAGTACAGTAACCGTAAAAATATTTTCAAAAATGTTCTTTTGTTGAAAATTTTGAATATCTCGAAACATCGAGATTCTAAATTGGAACGAAAAACAAATAATGTTCTGGAACGTGAGATATTGACTTGAAATTTAGTACACGTATGTATTATCATGAGATCTGGAACTGGGTTGTATGTTGAACATATCCGGAGGTAAATAGGGGAAAATAAGTGAAGCAAGCTGGTACCCAGGTAGCACAAGGTTATCCTACGGCCATTTTAGGAATATAAAAGCTAAGATATAACAATATCCTGAGAATATCCCAAAATGTGAGGGATATCCCTGGGATTCAGAAGCGGCACTACTTTCCGTATCCTCAGGGTATCCCACAAACGTATTTTGGTATATCCTCAGGATTAATCTGGGACCCTTAGAGGATCTGTTTTATGTTATCTTTAGGATATCATTGTAGACTTTTAAGGCCGTAGTTTACCTAAATAGCCAGACTGCAAGTTGCTCTCAAACAATGTTAACAACTTGGTACGCTACTATGTATATTTTTGATAAGTAGCAAAAATATTATTTTGGCTTAAAATGCCAACAGTTTCCGTAGTATTGGAAGATATAATAGAGTAACAAGCTGCTAACATCGTTTAAAGGCAAATTTCAAATCAGTCTGATGGACATTTAAGTTACTAGGTTACTGAACGGTGATTTCCTAGGTATCGTTTTGTACCACTTTTATCGGAGTTCTGAAAAGTCGCCTCTACTACCTCACTTCTATGATAATAAATGTGTTGACGTCTTGCAGATAGAGTATAACATTTATATCTTAAAAGTCACTCTACTGACATATTCTGAATTATTTTGTAGGATATTATTCTTAGAAAGGTTATTTACATTATAATATGTGGCAACATACCCCAAAAAGAATTTTTTGACATTTCAAATTTTATTAAGATATTTTTATTTTTTATGAAGTTACACCTTGAAATTGTATACAGATTCGGAAAATGCAGTTTAGGGTATAAGAATAACGATGTAATTGACCACTCCCCGCTAGTTCCATAAATCGTGAAAGCAGAGACACACAATGAATTGAATTTAGTACGGCATGAACTAAGGATGGATGCGGACGTAGGTAATAATTTCTATACGAGACGAGAAAATATCTCTTCGTCAAAAGTGAAGAAGTTATTTGTCACATTTTTGACAAATAATTGCTTCCATTGAAAGCATTTTTGCAGTTTCCTTTTTAACCGTAGATGCTATGGGAATAAAATAATAATTCTTGTTGAAACCGAAATGAAAATAGAATGTTAAAATAAAATTAAATAACTCGGAAACTAAAATCAACTAATAATTATCAAAAAATAAATTATTCTTATTAAATTGCAAAAATAGAACATTAAAATAAAATTAAATAACCCTCAGAAACTAAAATCAACTAATAATTATCAAACAATAAATTAATGAAGTACAGATTCAAACAAACCACCTTCTTGTGCCAAACAATAACCAAACCGATTATACAATGACTCTCTCATATCATTGAGTTGATTTGGAGTAATGCTTGCACAAAGTTGGATAAGTTTTTCCCATAATTCAACTAAATTATTGGCTCGTTCAAACGCATGTTTGTACGCGGTTTCCTTTAAAAAGCCCCACAGAAAGAAATCATGGGGTGCTAGATCAGGTGACCTGGGAGGCCATTTTATCATTCCCCTCGTAGCTATTAAACGATTGGGAAGTGTTCTTTCCAGAAAATTAATAACAGTTTAGGTATTTTGACTTGGGCAGCCATCTTGTTGAAACCAAATGTCGTCAAAGTTGACAGAAAGATTTTGAACTGCAGGAATTATTTGGTTTTGTAAAAGCTCTAAATATTTATTGCCATTTAAATTGCCATCGATTAGCAGTGGGCCTATAATATGATTGTCTAAAATTCCCGTCCAAACGTTCAACTTTTGAGGATCCTGAGTTCGCACAGCAACACTCAAATGTTTATTTTTTCGAGACCAATATCGTACTACGAATAGATTGTGTTTCCTATGTAATGAACAGGATGATTCATCTGTAAACAATATATTCCTTAAGAGGTTTTCATTCTCATTCACTTTATTTATCAAGATTTCACAAAATTCCATCCGTTTGAAATTGTCCTCGGGAAATATTTCTTGAGTTGTTTGAACTTTAAAACAACTGTACCCATTTCTTTTCAAAATATTTCTTACAATTCTTTCCTTCATATCAACTTCATCAGCAATTTGTCTGCTAGAACAAGGTTCACTAGTTTCAACAAGTGCACAGACATTAGTTTCGCGAATTTCACGTTCTTCACTCATTTGTTGATGACGGGCTTCGGGTTGACAGCATTTTTTACAATAATTCACGACACACCCGAAATTCTCAAATTTGTCAAATATTATATATCGAGGAAACATACTGGCACTCAGAGACATCACTCTCTATGTTTTATGTAACATATTGTTCAATTAGATACAAGAAGGGGTTAAAAATATATTAATTTGATATAATTAGGATGTGAAGGTTTTTCTACATCAATAGTGTGTACAGTTTTCCTCTGTTGTGTCATATAAAAATGTTTGACGTAATTTAGCGAAAAAAGTACATATCAATTCTGTATGTTAAGCCAATTCATTGGTTTGATTCTGGATACTATCAAATTTTAGCTAAATAGGTCAAAATGAAACACTTTTTATTCTTTGTAATTTTTCCAACAAATGCTTCCTTGAAAAGCATTTAACATTTTACTGCCAAGAAGACAGGAAATTCAGTATTATTAAAAATTTTCATTTATATTTTGAAGTATGGAAAAAATGAAAAAACAGAGTTGTAGAAAAAAAAAACAAATTATTTTTAACGATTAATGGACCGTCCTAACCTGAAATTTGTTCGCCTAAATTTGTTGGGGGGATATGAATCATGAATAAAATTGATATTTTCGTCGTTAAAATGGTTTTAAAAAATTCACTTTCTAAGCGTTAAAATAAGGTTAAACCACAGGCCGTATTGTATATTTCAAATTCATAATGCAAATGGAATTAATTCGCAGTGAAACTATTTCAAAATCAAAATATAAGACGTAAAATTATTTGGCTTAAAATAATTCTCTGTGTATTTTTCATGCATAATAAATTTCTGCTATTATATTCTCCGTGTCATTCCTATCTTCACACAAGCAAAACAGTAAATTTTCTTAATTTATCACTGTGCAAATAACTATTTATTTACCAAAGACAATACTTCTAAATGTCTACTGTTATTGTGCACACTTTTAAGTACGGCTCTGTGGGATTTCACTTATGCTAACGAGACAGAGATTTATGCTATTGGTAGACTTGATGAGCAAATTTGCCCAGTCTGCTATGTCATTAACTGCTAATGTAAATATTACTTGAAGCGTTATAAATACGTAAAGCTACATTCCATTTTGCATTCAAAATATTAGTTATTGCGAAATTACTATATTCAAACGAATTTAAATATCAGATATGTATTAAATAACGCGATTTAGCCAATCGCCCACATATGAAATGGAAATTAAACGATTTTAAGCCAAACAGATTTAACTTGATGTTTTCTACACGCGCTGAATCATTTTTAATACAATTTTAATTAGTGGTGAGGTATTTTAAATTGAATTTTAATAGAAGGATAAATATTGAAAAAGTATTAAGGCTAAAATAAATGACACAAATCAGTATGTAATTAAATTTAATTTCTTTTCCCATATCAGTTAAATCGAATGTATTTTTTACTACGATGTAATTAGAAATTTATTTATTAATTAATTAGTAACTATGGTTAAATTGAAATGTACTGAACATTAGCACTGTTTCAATTATGTGTTATTTCATAATTTTATTATTAATAATATAATAATAATAATAATAATAATTTTTTAAATTTTAATAATAATTTTTTAATCCACCACACAGATAATCCACAGATCAAATTTTGCCACAGGTATGGGTTAAGAATGCCCATTTCCGCAGATCACCCTCTATTTATGGTTTCATTTAAATAATTTTCGTTGGTAGCAGATAAAATCCCTAGCCTAGAAGCGAACATGACAGTTGCTTACATGTTAAAATAAGCTTGTATACAGTGTGTCCCACTTTTCATGGAGCCACCCTCATTACTCGCTTACCTGATATCCGAATGTTTGGAAATTTTGGTGGTGAATATATACCTATGAAGTGAGTCTTTAGACGTAACCACATTGGACTGTAGTGAGTGGCGTTCGATTCTATCATGGAAAAAGGGGGTCGATTTTTGAATAAAAAGTATTAGCGATTTTTTTTAGAGAAAAACAAGTAAAATATTCCTAATCAGTAACTTTAGAAACTCCGTTGTACAAGATTACATTGTTGTGTGTTCAAAGGCGTTTGATATATGGGCCCTTAAAAATAAATTTTTTTCAACTTAAAATAATTTGTATCTGTGAAACGGATTGTCATATGAAAAAACCGCTGCCTAAGGAATCACTACTTCCACATCCAGATTCTTCATCCAAGTCACTTTCAAGGAAACATCTTGACTATATTTGAACTCTAGTATGTGGAAATTATTGGTCATAGAATTTTAATAATATTTAAGGTAGATGTCATAGAAAAGTTTGAGGAGTTGGTTTCTACCATATACGTTACAAATGAAGTTTCTAGTTTACCGTACTTATTTTCCACTATTCACAACCTACCACCTCCCACCCCTTCAATGGAGTCTTCTCAATCAGATGTCACTACAATACATACGTGTACTAACTTTCAAGTGAATATCTCAATTTGATGTTATCAATACCATTAATGAAGCGGAGGTGGTAGAGTTTGAAAAATGTTAGAAAGAAATCTGAGGCCTTGGTTTCTAGTATATACACCGAATCCCAAGTTTTTGTACTCTTACCCTAGTTACTCCTATTAACTCCAACCCTTCTACGGAATCATCCCAAAATATAATCTAGTTCCAGATGTCATTATAATACATACGTCTACCAAATTACAAGTGAATATCTCAATTTTATTTTATCAACCCCTGTTTACCTCTACTTACCCCCACTTCTTCAACGCAATCATATTTAAATATAATCTAGTTTCAGATATAGTTATAACACATAAATGTACAAAATGTCTAGTGAAAATTTAAATTTAATTTTTTCAACTATTTTAATAAGGGAGATGGAGGGATGGAAACTACCAAAAAAAAACCTGAGACCTTCGCTTCTAGTATATACACCAAATCCCAAATTTCTGTACTTTTACCAGCTTGCTTTACTTATTTTCCCTTATATACCCCTATTTAACCCCTAACCCTTCAACGGAATCATCTCAAAATATAATCTAGTACCAGATGTCGTTATAATACATATGTGTACTAAATTTCATGTGAATATGTCTATTTCATTTTATCAAGCTTTTGAAAATTGGAGAAGGGGTGGTGGGGGCTGAAATATATTATTAAAAAATCTGAGGCCTTGGCTTCTAGTACATGTACTGAATTTCAAGTTTCTGTACTCATACCAGCTTGTTTTACTTATTTCCCCCTATTTACCCCTAAATAACCCCCAACCCTTCAACGGAATCATCTCAAAATATAATCTAGTTCCAGCTGTCGTTATATTTCATACGTATACCAAATTTCAATTGAATATCTCAATTTTATTTTATCAACCCTTTTAATAATGAAGGGTGGTGGGGGTTGAAAATATTATAAATAATCTGAGACCTTGGCTTCTGGTACATACACCGAATTTCAAGTTTCTGTAGTCTTACCAGCTTGCTTTACTTATTTTTCCCTATTTACCCCTATTTAACCCCCAACCCTTCAACGGAATCATCTCAAATTATGATCTAGTTCCAGACGTCGTTATAATACATATGTGTACCAAATTTCAAATGAATATCTCAATTTTATTTTATCAGCCCTTTTCATATTGGAGTAGGGGTGGTGGGGGTTGAAAAATATTATTAAAAAATCTGACGCTTTGGCTTCTAGTACATACACCGAATTTCAAGTTTCTGTACTCTTATCAATTTGTTTTACTTACATTCCTCTATTTACCCCAAATTAACCCCCAACCCTTCAACGGAATCATCCCAAAATATAATCTAATTCCAGACGTCGTTATAATACATACGTGTACGAAATTTCAAATGAATATCTCAACTTTATTTTATCAACCCCATTAATGGGGTAGGGGTGGTGGGGGGTTGAAAAATATTATAAAAAAATCTGAGGCCTTAACTTCTTATTTATACACCGAATTTCAAGTTTCTGTTTACAAGCTTGCTTTACTTATTTTTCCCTATTTACCCCTATTTAACCCCCAACCCTTCACCGGATATCCTCAAAAAACAATCCAGTTCCAGATCTCGTTATAATATATACGTGTACAAAATTTCAGGTCAATATCTTAAACCGTTCCGGAGAAAACGTGCGGACAAAAAAAAGTTACAGACAGAGAGACCGACAGACAGACAGACAGACAGACAGAAATTTTTTTTCGCTCAAATTTAAAATCTCGACGTTTCATGACATTCTAAACCTATTTCACGAATAAAAATTTTTGAAATTTTTTTTGCGATTGCTATACTTCCAATCCACTACGTGGATGTGGAAGTAAAAATGTATTCTTTATTTTTTGTTCAGAATAATGTATTGTACTAGCATGAAATGATTCTACAAAAAAATTACTATTTTTTTTAATAAGGCAAAAATTCTAATTTGTACATACCATACCTACCATGTTTCTAGCAAATAATCTACACAAATAATTTAATTATACAATTCTTTGAGTTTCTATGTAACCACCATCATTCCGAAAACATTGCTCAATCCGTTTTCTTACATGCCGTACAACTTTTCTAATCTCGGCTGGAGTGATTTCAACACATGTCTGTCTAATTCTGATCATTAACTCATCTTGGCTACGTGGTCTGTTATTATACACTATATTGTTTAGACGACCCCACAAAAACCATTTCATACTAGTACAATACATTATTCTGAACAAAACATAAAGAATACATTTTTTTCACATGACAATCCGTTTCACAGATACAAATTATTTTAAGTTGAAAAAAATTGATTTTTAAGGGCCCATATATCAAACGCATTTGAACACACAACGGTGTAATCTTGTACAACGGGGTTTCTAAAGGTGCTGCCATCTTACCTAACCTAACGGACATCATGTACCTATATACCTGTCTTAAAGCTGTTTAAGACCTCTTAAAATTTGTACGAACTTGTTTAAAATTACACAGATCTATTTCCATCTTTAAACCTGTTTAAGACCTGTTTAAACTTGTACAGGCAGATCAGTTTATAGACCTGTTTTAAAACGGTTTAAGACCTGTTCACCAGCCGAGTCGTGTAAGACCTGTTAGAACTTGTACAGATCTATTTAAAATAGCACAGATCTGTTCCCAGATCTGTTTTAAAACACCTTCAGCAGCCTCTGGACATCTCGCCCAATGACCCATGGTCGCTCCGGATGCACACATGCCATCGTGGTCTCCCCAATGCTTATCTACTGACGTAAATGCAGAAGTCCCATAGCTCTACTACTAATTTTGTTATGTTTATTTTTAGTGGGTACTCGTAGCAACTACATTCTACAATTAAAAAATCCAGTTATGTAATTATAGTGTTGCGTGTTCTCCAACTTTTAGGAAACACCCTGTATAAATCCGTGGGTTCTAAATAATGTTAACAAGAGATAAACACTAACCCTTTATTTAATAATTTACTGATTATATAAAACTTCTTAAATAACCTTTACACTTTGTTTACTTTATATTTAACCTCACTTTTTCGCTTTAACTTCACTTTAGTAAACTTCTTCCTCTGCGCCGGTAATCGCGCCTTATATTCTCTGAAATTGCCTCCAGATCAATCAAGAATCTTCTCTCACCACATTCTAGAATAGTCTATCTTTTTCTGCAAGTTTCCAGTAACTCACTATTAGGCATAGGCGTAGCAATTTCCAGTTTGAAGGGGGTGTGATACATAACAATAGCAACCCTATTGGATTTGCCCTTTTGAGTCTTTAACATTTGACGTCAAATTCAGTCTCAGCTGCTCTGAAAATACCTAAATTCTGACTATGCCTAGAAATTAAGAGCTCTATATAAAATTATGTGAAGAATACTTACCGATCTAAACATTTGATACAGTACAAAAAAACTGACATGGAAATAAGCCCTTAATTTTGCAATTCTACGTATCTCAGCCCTCAAAATATACACATACATTAAAAACTAGCCTATTAAGAAATAGTTTACGAGCTAGAGTTCTAGGTATAAAATATTTTTATTATCCGTTATTGTTTCTATAAAATATCAAGCAAGCTTCAAATTTCTTGGCGGTTTTCCACTTAAATCAGGCCACAAGCGGTAGTCAAATTTCAATTTGCAGTGTCAGAATCTCCATAGTATAGCATACTCGGCGCATATATCCTACAAAACCGAAATGCCCGCCTAGTTTGACAGAATCTATTTCCCGTCCAGCGCTTCTCAGTTTGTATATTGGCAATTCAAATAGGGTATTACCTATTTGTAAGGTAAAGTGAAGTCGGCATTATACAGAAAACTCCTTCAGGCTATCGTTAAATTCTGCTATAAAAGTTTACTTCTAATAGAATAAAATAAAGCTATTCTCAATGATAAACTATTCATTGGTTTATAGCTTTTTGTGTTGCATGTAACAAAGTAAGTAAACCCGAGTTATACGTAACTTAGTCTAATTCACAAGTTCAAAAACGTGTTAATTCTTGAAATAGCTTCTAAAAATATGAGCAATAGCTCATTGGATTCGGAATGACGTCTAAAAAAAATGTGTTAACATGTTTTATTAGCACATAAAAAATTGCAAAAGTTGTAAACAAATTAAGATGAAAAAATAGGGCATTTAGTTTTTCGTTTATAACTCAAAAACTGTAAGCGATAATGGAAATCGGAAAAAAGATTCTTAAAGAGGAGGACATTTTCAATAAAAAAGTCCGAACTACCGGAACTCTATCTCCATCATTTATAATTTTAATTTAACGCTGAAAATAGGACTCCGCGCGACCGCTGCAGGATGTGAGCGCTGCCTCAAAAGAGAGTACATCACATAAAATAATTTTTTTTATACTATTAAATATCAATTAAAAAATTATGGTGTATTCTGAACTCTTCATAGAATAAGGTTCCGTTGGAATAAAATGTTAAAGTTTATTTTTAACAAGTTAGGCCATTAATATCTGACGAAATATCATGGGACCTCCATTGTCATTGGAAACAAAAGTATTTTTGTAAATAATTGGACTATAAAATTTTCGCTTCTTGGAGCCCTTCTTATATATATACTTAACAAGGTCATGTTATAAAAGTTTTCTAAAATTAAAGTAAAGTTATAAAAAAAAATGTTTCTTCATATTCGTTATCATATTACTGTTTTTCCATTGAAGAAAGGCATTCATTAACGTTAAAAAAAAATTTTAAGCCATTTGTTTATAAATTGTTTATAAACAAATTGGCTAGTTTTATATTTAATTTTTTCTTACAATTTTGTTTTGAGAATATTATCATTTTAAAAAAAAATATTTTTTCTTAAAAACATTGTCTTATTGTTTATAATCGTTATTTTAATTATCCATCATTTGAATAATTAGTTAAGAAATAATTTTTTTCTTAAAAATCGTCCTCAATAAAGTAAAGAAAAATTTTTTTTATCAACAATTTCATTGTTTATTAACTAACAATTTGCTATAAACAAATTCTAACATTCCCAATATTTTTTTTCTAAATCTTTAAAAACTGTAAAATCAGCCATATGCAACAACATATTGAAAAAGAAGATTGTATCTTTTAGAGCGTTTTTCAATATTACACGATACAGAAGTTGAAACGGCCACTTGATTTGTCAACTAAAAACTGATATAACTTTTAAACTATTATATATATTACAATAGACATTTAAATCGTTTTTATAGAGGATTAATTAATCTTTAAATGAGTTGACTTTCAAGTTTGTAACTATTATTAATCAGTTATTATGCGCATTTGTTTATAAAAATTAAATGTGTTTTCGACGTTTTCGAGTCTTTTATGACTTACTAGCTTATCAAATAATGCAGATACGGTAATGGACCTTCAAGGCAATTTTGTTAAGTGATAAAATCTCTGCAAGTTGCAATTGTTTATTTAAAAATATATAGAAAACATATTTAATTTTTATAAACAAATGCGCATAATTACTGATTAATACTTGTTACAAACTTGGAAGTCATCTCACTTAAAGATTAATTAATCCTTTATAAAAACGACCTGAGTGTCTATTGTGATATCTTTAATAGTTTAAAAGACATATCAGTTTTTTAGTTGACAAATCAAGTGACCGTTGCAATTTCTGTATAGTGTAATATTGAAAAACGCTATAAGAAATTCAAACAAACTTTTTTCAGTATGTTGTTGCATATGGCTGTTTTTGTAAGATGTAGAAAAAATATATTAGAACTGTCACAATTTGTTTATAACAAATTGTTAAATTAATAAACAATGAAATTGTAGACAAAAACAATTATTTTTTGTTGCTTTATTGAGGATTGCTAATTATGATTTTTAAGACAAAAATAATTTCTAAACTAATTATTCAAATGACGGATAATTAAAAAAAAACGACTGTAAACAATAAGATAATGTTTTTAAGATTTTTTTTAAATCATAATATTCTCAAGACAACAAAATTGTAAAAAAAATGGTTTTAATATAAACCTAGTCAATTTGTTTATGAACAATTTATAAACAAATGGCGTAAAAAATTTGTTTTTAACGTTAATGAATGCCTTTCTTCAATATAAAAATACTAACATGATAACCAATATGAAAAAAAAATTTTTTACAACTTTACTTTGGTTTGTAATTTTTTTGTTCACTTTAAAAAATTATAATAAATAAAATGAACAATTTATGAAGAATGAATGAATATGAAGAATATGTTTCATTACAATTATAAAGTAAACAAATAATAATTCACTTTTAAACTAACATTTATTTTTCATATTTGGCATAAATCGAAAATAGCAGTGTTGAAAATCCCTTGCTTCATATGGTGGTGGTGAAGGTGGTTGCTACAGGCGTATAAACTGCTTTGGGTGCTCTTATATAAAGTATATTCAATCGTTTCTTAAATAAAAATAACTTGAATAATATGATGTAATAATATTTCAGGATAACATGACCTTGGAAAATTTTAGATAGAATATTTGTTGTGAAATATATTCTTTATAGTATTTTGCAAACAGCGGAAAAAACTATCTATGAGAACTAAAAGAAAAACTATATATAAAAATATTAATAAATTAGAATGCAGCGAGGACATACTCATTTAAATATCCAAATAGAATACAGCCAGACCATAAGATTTTCAAAGATCTGTTTCGTCGTTTGGGAGAAACGGGTTCATTTAGCCATAAACATTACGTAGGACGACCGAAACGAATTACTCAGATCAAGAAGTAGAAATTTTAGTTCGTGTGGATGAAGATCCTCAAGTCAGCTCAAGTCGTTTATCAGCAGCAACAGGGTAAACAATCTGTTCTAGGAGTCTTACGCAAAGAACGCTTCTACCCATATCACTTCACTTCTGTACAAAATTTACTTCGAAGGGATCTTCGACAAAGGCTACAATTTTGTCAATTTGTTCTAAATAAATACAACAGGGAGCGAAATTTTGTTAAGAACATTTTATTTACCAACGAGGCAACTTTTAGTCGTCAATAAGTTTCTAACTGGAGAAATACCCATTACTGGGAAGTAGAAAATCCTCATGCCGTTAAAGAAAGGCATTTTCAGCACGAATTTAAGGGGGAAAGTTTATACAAAAATGACGACCGGTCCTGATTCCATTCCAGCTTTTTTATTAAAGGATTGCGCTATCATCTTTGCATATCCTCTAACTGTAATTTTTAACTTAATCTTAAAAAACTGCCTATTTCCTAACCTATGGAAATATTCCAAAGTATGTCCCATCTTCAAAAATGGAAACAAACTAGATATTGAGAACTTTAGACCAATCTCTGTAATTTGTAACTTGTGTAAAGTCTTAGAAATATTACTTCATGATAGAATATATTATTTAATTAACACCAAAATCTCTATTAATCAACATGGATTTACGAAAGGGCGTTCAACAACAACAAATTTATTCTGTGTAACTCAATATATTTCTGAATCCTTAGATGAACGTGGGCAGGTAGATGTCATATATACCGATTTCTCCAAAGCCTTTGATAGACTTGATCACCAGTTGTTACTTAATAAATTAGAAAAAATCGGCTTCTCATATTCTTTGCTCCTTTTGTTTAAATCTTATTTAATGAATAGCAGTCAGTACGTTGCATTAATTGGATTCAAATCGGTCGAATTTGCTGCCACATCTGGAGTTCCCCAGGGATCTATTCTGGGGCCCTTGTTTTTTAACATATTTATTAACGACACAGTGAACGAAATTAATTTACCTCACCTATTATATGCCGACGATCTAAAAATTTTCACAGTAATTGATGACAAAAAAACACCTGGTGTATAGTAAATAAATTATTCATGAATCCTAGTAAATTTAACGTAATGCCCTTTTCTTTAAAAACATCACCTCTTGTTTTTGATTACAGGTTAGATAATGTCATACTTTAAAGACCTATAACATTTCGCGACCTCGGCGTAACTTTTGACAGTAAATTATCCTTCACTTATCATATCGATACCATTGTGTCTGAAGCCTCCAAAGCCCTTGGATTCATCGTTCGTACTAGTCGAGAGTTCACTAATACTGAGACTCTGAAATTTTTTTATCAATCCTTCGCCAGATCGAAACTTGAGTATGCATCGCCAATTTGGAGTTCCAGTTATAATGTTCACAAGAATAACTTGGAGGCAGTTCAACGTAGATTTCTTAAATTATTGTGGTTCAAATCCGACGGTACCTATCCAGTGATTGGTTTTCCGTAACTCGCTTGAAAGATATTCTATGACTACTCTTGAGGATAGGCGTAAGTACTGTTCTCAAGTATTTTTGTTTAAATTACTACACAATGATTTTGACGCACCCGAAATAATTAGTAAGCTTAATTTTCACGTTCCCAGATTAACCTCTCGTAATCACCAAGTTTTCTATTTACCTACGCCGCGTACCAACGTACTAAATAATTCACCTTTATATACGATTTGCAGTACTTCTAACAAATTATGTAGCGACTTCGATATTTTTAATTGCAGCCTTAGTGACATAAAACAAAATATTCTAAATTAAATAACCAGTAATTGTCTTTGTTTTTCTTAATTTACTTTGAATCACATATGTGTATATTTGTATATACAGTTTTTATATTTAAAAATTTGCCGTGTTATTATTTTCTCTCTCTTTGTATCATTAGTTATTCATAGTTCGTACATTTAAGTAAATTTTTTCTTCATTTTACTTTCTTTCTATGTTGTTGTATATCTTATAATTAATGCTTTGTATGACTTTATTCCTGTTCTGTAATTGGGCATCTTACCTGTTGAAGAGTGTATGCAATAAATAAATAAATAAATAAATACTAATGTCATTCAGTCAACTTTTATGTTATTTTTTGGTCTTCTAATAAGATTAGATCCTTATTTTACACAATCTTTTAATTTATTTATCCATTACCATGAAAATACTCCATTAGTTCATAAGAAAGTGTACTTTTTTCAATAAATACACTTTGTTTCATTAAATTTGAATTTGTCTTCCAAAAATTATACAAATGTTTAAAGGCAATTTCCTCGAAAACGGTTGGATTTATCAAGTTCTACCAAGTGTACGTGGAAAGGACGCCCTCATTAGATTTTCTGGTCAGAGTACCACAACATTTCGTCCAAAAAAATATGAAAAAAATTCATCATCAGATAGAGGTCCTGCGGCGCCCTCTATGATCTAACACGATGTAATACATAAATTATTGTTTCTTAGACTAAAAAAAGTTCCTCTAGCAAATTTGGCGAAGAGCAAGACGCTGTTGAGTTATTCCAAAAAAACATCTTACTGAAGCATATTTGGTTACATCCTCATATTTTGACCCAAATTATTTACCCCTACACTATGGCCTATTATTAATTGTCCACCCTGTATAAATGAGAAGAACTATATCTTGATCAACTTTTATTTTGGAGGAACAAAAGAAAACTGTACTACTGATTTTTATAAAAATCCTTCACACCCATAAAATTTTACACGAACGCCTCTGTTTGAAGATGTAGTTTGTCAAAGGCGTCATTTAATTGGAACATTTCCAATGTCTACAATCCTGAGGAACAATTTAATCATGCTGCAATAATTTTAATTAACAATGCAGGTTACACTTTTCCTTTTCTTTTAGCGCCTTTACGAACTATCTCTAGAACGCCTTAGTAATTTACGACGCCAAAGATATTTTTATTAAAATTGTTGACATTGTTAGATGTGGCGGATGGAAACTGCAGCAGACTTCAGATTTTATTTACTTCGGTTCAGTTTATAGGAAAATTGAGATACGGTTTTCACATAAAATAATGTTTTCCAAGTCTGATATGATCAATGATACAGACACCGAGTGCAATTTTCTTTAAAATGGTAAATAGAAAGTAAAGATATTACATCTAAAATGTATTGCTTCTAGTATGTATTATTGGTTCGAATCGGAGACATATTTTTACAGAAATTGGAGGTAGAACAAGTTTCAATAGGGGTTTGATATTGAAGAAAGACGCACTAACTACATCGACCAAGCTAATTACTAGCTTCTAAAATATATAGATAGATATAATGAAACATATTCTTTATAGGATTTTGCAAAAAGCAGACAAAATTATCTATTAAAACTAAAAAGAAAAACTATTTGAAAAATTATAGATCTCCAATCTTTGCATTCTTTCGATAACCTGAATTCTGGTTATACAATAATCATGTATAGAGTATATAGGCTCCATTACTAGTTAGGAAATAGATAGGTGAAACTCAATGTTTTTTATTCAGTCAATGTTAAACATTTAATGTCAAGGAACTTGGAAATTGTCTTGGCTTTTGCATGAAACATGTAAGTAGCTTTATACATTTCTGATGAGGGCCAGAATAAGGGCGAAAAACGTTTCAAAGACTAAGCATTTCCAATAAACAGAATGATAGAGTTCATGAAAATGTAATCTATTAGAATGAAAATTTCCCAAAGAGAAGGTATGTAAATATATTTATTTTAGGCCCTTGTTCTCATTTTTAACTGAATCATCATGATCGTAAGGGATTATGTATATACTAGTTTACTTTATATAACCATAGGGGACTATGTGGAAACTACACAACCTCTAATTCACTAGGTAAATTAATTAAAAATAATAAAGACAAGACTGAAAATGACAATAAATCCGGTGTCTATAAGTTAACCTGTGGTTCGTGCCCTAAAGTATATATAGGACAACCTGGTAGAAAATTTAAAAATAGAATCTCCGAATACAAAAGAAGCTTCGAGAATAAAAAACTAGACTCTACTTATGCCAGCCACTTAATGGAAGAAAACCATAATTTTTCCGCCAATTATGATATATTACATGTAGAAAATAAAGGATTAAAATTAACACTTTTAGAATCGTTAGAAATCAATAAATTAAAAAATTCTGATATAATTTTAAATGATGGAAACTGGAAACAAACCCTTCACCATTACTTAAGCTTTTTTAATTCCCATTGTTCTATGTATTTTAACAACAATTCACCTTAATTATAGATTCATATTATTTCTGAATTACAAGAACCTGGTTTTTCCATTTATGATACGTAAAAGATAAATTTGTTGGGTTTGTTTATTGCCTCAGCTACCTCTATTTTAACATTCAGTTTAGCATTGTACAAGTTAGTTTAATACTCACATCTGAAGAAGCCACGTTGTTGGGGAAACAATTGTTATGTAATAAACTATTTTTGTTAAAATATATAAATAAAATATTGCGAACATCGTAAAACATTAAGTTTTTTTAATATTCAGTGTTACTATGGATTTTCATCACGTACAGGTCGACTCAATCAACTATAAGATAGATAGACGTTTATTTGACTACGTGATGTATAAATTTACATTTGCAGCAAGTCATATTTACTGTAATTACCCTAAGTAATGCAGTCTGAAGTTACAATAAAATTTACATTATAGTAAAACAGAAAAAATAAAAGCAGATACACTGAGTGTACACACATGGAGTATATCCTGCTATAAAATAACATAAGGTACTTATATG
Source organism: Stenurella melanura (assembly GCA_963583905.1). Classification (NCBI taxonomy): domain Eukaryota; kingdom Metazoa; phylum Arthropoda; class Insecta; order Coleoptera; family Cerambycidae; genus Stenurella; species Stenurella melanura. Next base: position 21,135,627 of record OY757311.1, on the reverse strand, counting down.
AACAAAAAATCTAAATTTAGTATAAAAACATACATAATTAATAGAGTAAAAGCAGAGAAGAACTATGCTGTGAGTAAATCTAATAATAAAAATAATCATTTTACTTTTCCGTGGGAAAACTTATATATTCACCTAGAGGGTAGAAACAAAATTTTAACATGTGGTTTTTAAGTTTTATTTTAAATCTGTTATAGTCAAGCTTTCTTATATTTTCCGGATATTATATTGTACAGTCTTATGTCAGGGGAGTTTCTTACAGATTTAGTAAGACGATATCTAGGTGGTATTAATAGATTAGATGACCTAGTCTCTGTTGTGACAGTCTGAATGTGTAGAAAAGTTACTTTTATTTTTGTAAATTTCCGATACTGAATAATAAATGTACAGACTAGGAAAAGGCATTGTATCATATTTGACAAATAATGGTTTGCAATGGTCTCGATAATAATTTGCGCCTGCAATTATTCTGATCGTGCGTTTTTGCAATATAAAAATTTTATGCGAATGGGTGGAGTCGCCCCACAGTATTATACCGTAAGTAATATGGGTTTGAATTAATGCATGATATGCAGATAACAATGTTTACACATTTATATATTTCTTTAATTGACGCAAAAGAAAAATATAGACATTTTACTGTTTATATGTTCGATATGAGCGTTCCATTTAATATTATCATCTAACATAATTCCAAGTAAATTGACTCATTAAAAAAATCTGATTTTGAGTTTTATCTCTGTTTAACTTCAGCATGTTATTGTTATACCAGTGTTCGGCACAGTTTGAGTTTCGTTGGCAGATGTCTGGAGTGCTACTAAATTATTGCTTTGATTGATTAAAGTTGCATCATCTGCATACATAACAATTCTATTTGGTAAAAGATGGAAGAAAATATCGTTAACAAAGATGATGAATAGGAGAGGGCCCAGCACCGAGCCTTGTGGTACTTCGTATTTCATTGTCCTAAAATCATACGCTGTTATGCACATTTTTATTACTTCCACATCCACATAGCAAAGTGGAAGTATAGTAATCGCAAGAAAAATCAAATTTTGTTGTTGCTGAAATATGTTTAGAATGGATAAACGAGAGTCAGGCCTAAATATGCTGTTTTAGTGTACTTTACGTCTGTAATTAAATAATCTGAGTTTCATATCAAGAATTTTATATGTTTAAGAAATAAATGACAGCTTACTAGTGTATTTGATACAGAAAGCTGTTCAGCAAATGCAACTTAAAAATAGATAGCGTGTCTATAAATCTCTTTCTCTGTGTTTTAGGGTGTTAGGGGAAATTAAAAAGAATGGGAACTAAACATTTGCTCCAGGAAATCCATTCGAGAAACCGATTTCGTTCCTTTAACAAATCTATTTCAATCTCGTTTAATTCATTTAAAATTTTCTTATCTCTTTATTGTTAGTTTCGTTTGTTCATGATTCCTTCATTAAACGAATTACATTAGAATAATATGATAAAATACTTTGTGGCATGCGAGACAAATAAAATGATAAGTTGTTTCATTGCGAAACACTAATAAATGCTTTGAAATGTTTACCAAGTAGATTATAATCAACGGACTGTTCTATATAGGGTTTACTAATAAAAGTAGATACCTCAAATATCTTTACAAACATTTTCTGCCTTGTCTTTGTGGTCCCTGCACATACTAAAATTGAAATGTTATAAGATAATAATAAGAAGAAATATATAAGAAGATTGGCATAGACCCTGCGTAATAGGGAAATTTAGCGAGTACCTCATTCTATATTCCTCATTATAAAGTATAATATGGCAATGATGTCAAAAATAATGAACAACAGTCAGTGGACCAGACAGTGGTTATTCATTACAAATTGCCCATTCCTTATCATCGCTATTATTCCCTATAAAAAAAAGTTTGAAATAATGGTTGTGTGGCTATGACTGAATTTTGTCAAAATGCTATCAAAAGTACTGTAGCGTGCATATTTCAAGGGATACAAAAGAATAATATATTTTTAAAATGGGATACCGTGTATATTATTAAATTTTTAAAATTAATCTTTTTTCCCGATTTCAAAAATATGCCATATGTTACCCCTACCTTATACCGTTTTTGAGTTACTAAACGTTGAATATTTTAGTTACTGTAAATATGGAAATGTTAATATTATTAAAATGAGCTACGAAAATGAGAAATATTATGTTTGATAAGTGACATTTCTTTAATGAAAGAATGAAACGTTACAATTTCTTAAGTTGAAATAAAACGAATCAGTTAAATTTAACTACTTTAATAGTTTTCAGAAAAAGACACAAACAGTAATAGAGCAAGTGACATCAGGGTGCAGGTAAACTACAAAAAACTTTCGTCAGAATAATAATGTAAAAATCATTAAAAGTTCATATGACAGATAGTAAAATGCAATGGAATCCGTATAGAGTAAAAATGAAACTTAACTTAACGTAATCTGGTCAGAGCGGTAAAAACAAATAATTCTTACGTTAACATAAATAAGCTCAACTAAATTACATGGAGACACAAATGGAAAATGATACAAACTGTACGAAAATTAAAGACAAAAATGGCTCGACGTTTTTATGCCCAAAACACACGGGAGATGTCTAAAAGACGGGACGGTATAGCTACGTAACCATAACGTTCAAATGAAATTATTCACGCACTATAGTCTTCTCATGGGGTACGAGTAGTCTTAATCGGACGGTAACACCGGATACAATAGAAAATATTACTGGCCAAACGCGGAATGAAGTAATAAAGCCATCAATAATTCTGCATAGTTGCAAGCGGCTTCAAACAGCAACATTTGCATCACGAGAGGCGTACATAATAGAAAAGTCTGTGCTTACAGTGGATTCGACGAAACCATTGCCTTGCTGTAGCTATGGGCAATGATGCACAATAAGCACATAACATATACATACATAACTACTTTACTGATTCTATTTGCAGTTATAAATCACTATATACAGATGTCTACAAATATATGGCGGCTTTATTTCTTACAGCCTACATGGCCAAACTGTCCGCTACGCCATTTTTTCCAGCGTCTCCTTGAGCCGGCGTATGCTTATGCTCGTCTACTATTGGCTAAACTTGGTCATACAAGCTACCACGCTATTGGTCAAGCATTTGTCATGTCTAACTGATAGAATTAAAATTCATATAATGCTAACACCAGTACAAATGAACTATTAATAAATTTACAAATTAACTTATAGTGTGTTTCAAAACGTGAGCGTTACAATAATCAAAATGGTTTACAGTGAGGAAAAAAAAGTCCAAATATTTAGTTGTTATATGCAAAATAACAAAAATAAACGAGCAACAAAAAGAGCATATAGGGTGTATCCAAATCGTCCAGCACCATTAGAAAATACCTTCAAAAATATTTACCGAAAGGTGAAGAATATTTGCAATTTTAGTAGATAAAAAGGTGTAGTTCAAGAAAACTAGGAAGAACAGCTAGATATACTGCTTTATTTTAAAGGTAAGCCCATCCATATTTATTCACGAGTAGACTTTTTTGGAACATTGTATTATTCTCAAAAAATTCTGAATATAGTATAAATAATGCCGTCGATAAATTAGGTAAAAGTTATTCCAAAATCCAACGTACGTTAATAAATAATAACTACAGACCTTATAAAATTTTCCCCGTTTTATCAGAGGCTCACAAGAGGAAAAAGCTGGACTCTTGCCGCCAGATGATTCAAAAGTTTGATGAAGATCCCGATTTTTTTACTGAAATATTATGGATAGACGAGTCATCCTTTTCAACGGTAGGAGTTCTTAATAGGAAGAATCGAAGGTCGTGGGAAAACAAGCATACCAGACGTTTGGTGTGGAATTTTCGGAAACAAAATTGTCGGTCCTATATTTTATGATTGTATTTTAACTGGAGTTACCTATCTAGACATAATGTGATGATATGATTTGGATACAGGACGGGGCAAATTCGCTTAGTGTCTTACCAGTTCGAGATCATTTGAATAATGTATTTCCAATATGGATAGAGAATAATGGAACAATTAAATGACCATCTAACAGTTTGGATTTGACCCCTATGAATTCATGTTTTTGGGGGGGATTTCTAAAAGATATTGTCAATAATAATAATACTATTAAAGTCATTAAAGGCGGATTCAATTTGAAATAAATAATCTGGATTTAAATAAGAAAGATATTTCTGGTGCAATTATAAATAAAAGAAGACTTTATCTATTATATATTGACAATAATTGGACACATCTATCACGATAAATGCGAACAAAATAACAGCTAAAAGAAAATATGAAAATACAATTTTGTTCTAATTACATGTTAAGAAGTAACTAAGGTGGCTTTGAAAACAATGAAATATTTAGCTTGTCAAATCTTTGTTGGTTTAACGGTATTTTTATTGCGTCTTTAAAAATTGTTTAAAATTCTTGTTAATTGTGTTCAAAATGCCGTAATAAATTCATATCTTTGTTATGTGTCATTTGTCAAAAAAATCCTGAAACAGGTCGAATTTAGTTTTGTAAATGCAACATTTTGTCACCATACCAAAATTTATGACGTCATTGGTTTTTGAGTTATGACGCCATCATAATTTTTTTTTTAATAGAAGCAGACTTCTTTGTTTACTGTTTTTGGTGGTATATTCTTTCTGGTGATATGAAAAAAATCAATATTCGTGAAAAGCTGTCTGTAACTCAGAAAAAGAAAACAAAAAGTTACAAAGAAAATCTAAGTGACAAAAAATATTTAGTAGGACTTAATGCATACGTCTCAATTTTTTCAAATTTTTAAATGACATATTTTTAAAGCGCAACAATATCAAAGAAAGGGAAAGTTTTTCATGTTTTCCGGAAACGCTCGGTGAAAACACACTTTACTAATAGTTAAGGTGCCCGCCGGGAAAATTTTTCCTGATACATACTCTCTCCAAACTTCGTGTATGGCTTCATTGGACCTAGTCTGACAGCATTTTCCTCTATCATTTTTTTTGTTTTTGGGGCGTTTTCCCGCTAGATTTTCCGAAACATGTCATTTTGACGGCATATGAAAAATTTATAGATACTGTTATTTTTCCAGGTAGAATAGCTTAAAAACGTGAATTGAAACGTGGAAAAATAATTGTCTGACAATAAATGTGGGTCATTGGGCGTGTCCGCTATATCGAACATGTCGGAAAAACGACTATAAGAAAATTTATTAATAACCAGCTGATTTTCGCTGTATTAATTTATTAAACCATACAAAAACAAGTTTTCATATTGTCTGACGAAAATTATTTTCCGATTTCCCAGTCTGACGCGTCAAAGTTGTCGGTTTCATGACAGCAAAAAATTTATGCATAACATTTTCTTACAAATTTTTTTGATTTTTAAATAAAATTTATAATACGATAAAAAAATTGTCTGACGGTGAAATAGAGCCTTTTAGCTGGACATGTTAAATAAAAGGTTTTTCTATGTGGTTGTCAAGCTACGCTTGGATGTTACATTCATATGTATATATTGAAGAATCACCCTCCGAATTTTTTTCGGATTTTGACGTTTCAGAACACGATTACGAAAACATAGGTTTTTCAAATCCGTCTGTCTGTCTGTTGGTAGGTCAAATTTCAATCAAATTTGGTAGGTAGTTGACGCTACTGTCAGCGAAGAAATGGTAAAACTTTCACTGGAAAATATACAGGGTGGACCGTCTAAAGGGAATAAATAACGAAAAAAATGTTTTTTGCTCAAATTAAGAATTTTCACGTTTCATGACACGCTAAACCTATTTCAGAAAAAAAAAATTAAACATTTTTTACTACTAAAATAGATAAAAAAATGTTTTTCTTTGTTCAAATTTAAAATTTCCACGTTTCATGGCATTCTAAACCTATTTCAAAAAATAAAAAATTTTAAATTGTTTTTACCATTTTTTAAAAAAAAATTACCATTAAAATAGATGGAAATTTTTTTTCTTTGTTCAAATTTAATATTTCTACGTTTCATAGCGTTCTAAACCTAAAAAAAAATGAGAGAATTTTTCTACCATTTTTGAAAAAATTTTACCACTAAAACAGATGGAACAAATTTTTTTTTTTGTTCAGATTTAAAATTTCCACGTTTCCATGGCAACCTAAACCTATTCAAACAAATTTAAAAATGTTTTTGAAAAGATTTAAAATTTTTTTGAAATTTGTTTTATTTATCACTACTATAGAATAGATGAAAAAATGTTTTTTCTCAAATTTAAAATTTCCACGTTTCATGACATTCCAAACCTATTTCGGAAAAAAAATTGCAACATTTTTTTACCATTTTGGAAAAAAATTTACCACTGGAATAGATAGAAAAAATGTGTTTGCTCAAATTTTAAATTTTCACGTTTCATGACATTCTAAACTTATTTCAGAAAAAAAAATTAGAAAATTTTTTCACCAACATTTTTGAAAACATTTTTACCACTAAAATAGATGGAATTTTTTTTTCAAAAAATTCAAAATAAAGATTATAAAATAAGTAAGTTGAAATACCGTATCTTTTTTAACCGTCTTCTCGACTAAACTAAATTTCATTTTTTTATCGCCCTAACTTAGACGGCCGCTATTGGAAAATTATGTTTTTTCGTCAGACTATCGTTATGCCCCACTGTATTTGTCAGACACTTATACCACAAATTCAATACCTATTTTCTGCATATAATTTTCCAATGTCTGAAGGTTATGAATAATTTTTTTGCTGTCATGAAACCGACAACTTTGACGCGTCAGACAGGGAAATCGGAAAATAATTTTCGTCAGACAATATGAAAACTTGTTTTTGTATGTTTTAATAAATTAATACAGCGAAAATCAGCTGGTTATTAACAAATTTTCTTATAGTCGTTTTTCCGACATGTTCGATATAGCGGACACGCCCAATGACCCACATTTATTGTCAGACAATTATTTTTTCACGTTTCAATTCACGTTTTTAAGCTATTCTACTTGGAAAAATAACAGTATCTATAATTTTTTTATATGCCGTCAAAATGACATGTTTCGGAAAATCTAGCAAGAAAACGCCCCAAAAACAAAAAAAATGATAGAGGAAAATGCTGTCAGACTAGGTCCAATGAAGCCATACACGAAGTTTGGAGAGAGTATGTATCAGGAAAAATTTTCCCGGCGGGCACCTTAACTATAAACAGTTGCAAATAAAAAGTCTTGTAATTTTAATGATACATTCACCTGACTTTTTTCAGATTTTTTTTCGATTTTTACATTCCCCCGGCTTAGAAATTTTCGAGTGGCTTTATCTTGAAAAATATGCATTTTCCAAAAAAATCACAAGAGTAAAAACATCTTATTTTGGGCCAAAAAGAGTAAATATATTGTTTTTTTTTCAATTTTGACTTAATTCTACGGAACCCATGATAAAAAGGGTGTTTTCTACCCCTTTCAATCATTTCCTACTCTAATCCTTTTTTCGACATTTTTATTAACGTCACTACAAACACATTGCACAGGGTTTCATCAAAATCCATGCATTAGCAACAAATGCAGTTTTCAAAAAATATTTAGAACTGTGTATATATTTCACATAGTGCTTAATACAAAAGCTAAAACATGTCATAAATATACGGTAACCAGCCACATGAAAGTGAGCAAACACTATGGCTGTTTCACTTCAACTTTTACGTTTTGTCCAATTTCCGAGGGGTTAATTTTAGTTAAAGTCTTATTTTTGTCTAGATTATGATTTTTCTTAGGGGGGCTGGTCAAAACTTGATCAATGAGTCCAAATTCCATAGCTTCCTTAGGAGACATGAAATTATCACGCTCAAGACTGCTTTCCACTTTATTAAAAGGAATTCCCGTATGTTTCTCGTATAAGTAATTTATTTGTTTTTTCAATTTTAAAATTTCTTCAGCTTGAATTTTTATATCTGTTGCTTGACCCGTCACCCCGCCTGATGGTTGATGTATCATGATTCTAGCGTTTGGTAGGGAGTTTCTCATCCCTTTTGTTCCTAGAATTGAAATAAAAATGTATAAATTTGGAGCACAGAATATTTTGAAATAACCTAATGGGCTATTGACTATGTAATTGAATATGGAACTAATTTTTTAAATGTATTTTATTTTATTATTTACTATTATGTTCAATTGTACCCAAAAGATGATAATTTCACGAAGTACTATTAAATTTAGGCTTGGATTTTTCCGGTTGAACCGGAAGTGACTTCAAACTTTTTTTTCTTAAACGGAATGACTATATTTTTTTGATGGTTTCTCATTAAGCATACATTTCTAAATGAAACTGTTTTTTCAGATGTAAAAAATTCCAAAAAATAAGTGAGATACGAACAATTTTTTAATTTTTTGAAAATGGCCGCGTCAGATGAATGCGATGTAAGGAAATTACTAAGTAGGCTATAGAAATTATTAGTAAGGTTGTAGACGTGTCTGTAAAGAAGAAAATAGTTGTTTGAATTACTGATAGGTACCAGTATTTTTAGTTTTTTTTTCAAAAAAACGGAATTTCATTTTCATTTTCATTTCCGTAGGGATCCTATGGAATTTTTTTAATGGAATTGTGCTATTTCTTTTATTAATCAGAAATAATGATACATAAACTATAATTTGTTCGCCATTAATCATTTCTTAACGATATCCCTCGTAATAATAGAAGTATTTTTAAAAAGTAAGCGCCAACAAATCATTTTAATGAGGTACCTATCTACATTTAAATCCAAAATTGCAGATAACCATGAAAATGACAGACATTCGCAACAATTGAATTAGTCTTGAGTTACTCACAAATTTTCTGAAGCAAGTGTATTAAAGTTGTTATAAACAAGAAAATTAATATAAAATGGCTGAAAATTATTCAAGAGATGAAAAAGTTGACATGATAACACAGGCCTGCATGAAATTTGTGATGACGTGATTTTTGTTTGTTAAGCTCAGTTTTTATATAGAAATAACTAATTAAATACCATTGGGCTCCATCACCCACAGAATTTTTTTTTTCCCAAAAAAAAGAAAAAAATATTAAAAACATCTTATAATAGGCGTAATACATTTTAAAATAAATTTAGTGCTTGAAATTCTATTCTTCTATTAACCCAAAAATGATTTTATGTGGTACTTTTCAAGAAATTTATTAAGCAGGCTCTCATTACCTGAGGTAAATCCTTTTATTAAATCTATTAATTGCTATATTTATGGTAATTTGAACAACATTTCCGGAAATTTTGACCTGCTGAGTCCTATTTAATATACAAGCGTCTAGAGTTCGGCGATGGACTTTTGCTTCCGTCTAATCTACGCAGGCGCAAGCACATAAAGCAGCTATAACCGTCCAGTGACTTGGTATCACTGTCTGTGCCACAGATTTCTCTATTTTCTCTGATTCTAGGCTATCCTAACCTCTAAATATCACGTTATTTAACTACCTAAGTGTAAGTGTTTTGTTTATAAAAATAATAATGTTGTCTTGCACCAGTTGTTCAAATAAATAACAGGGATTAGAAAGTTTACGAAGACATGTTAAAAAAAAGCATCCCCTTGATGTGGTACTTGCACCTACTGTAAAAAAGTTTAAGTGTTGTGCATGTGAAAAACAATTTAATAATAAACAGTCTTTTTCAAGACACGAAAGGAATGAACATAATATTAAATATATAAAAACAAATCAGTTATATAAATGTGCCTTGTGTGAATTTAAACATTATGAAAAAAGTAAGATACTTTCCCATACATCAGAAGATCATAACTTAAATGTAGTTCCTGAAATTATACAGTTTCAATGTGAAAAAGATTTTTTGCAATGGAAGATGAATGAAGAAGTAACCACAAACTGCAAGTTTATTGCGACAGGAGGAAAACACAAAAATAATAAAGCAAGGAGTCAAACTTTTGCGTGTCACAGGTCACAGTATTATATACCCAAAGGAGGACAGGATACCTGTCAGTGTCAAATGAGGAATACAAAAATTAATTGGCAATCTATCACATAGGATTAATTATTGTCACTGCAGTTGTTACTGATTGTATATTGCTTTAAAATGAGTTCTAACATTGATTACTTAAATAGAAAAGCAGATTCGCGGTTAATACCGGAAAAATTCCTGTCAGATCAATAATTAAAAATTTGACATTTTGACTGGAGTTGTAGTTGTTGCCATGGTAACACGCGCATTTTTAAAAGTTGGAAATCTGAGGTGTACATTATATAAGCAAAATAGGGCACCAATAAAAAAAATTATCATTTAAAAACAGTTTATTGTTATGGGCGATAATTTAAAGATCGCGCTAAACGACTTGCGCAAGCGCAGATTAGTCGGTTGTAAAATCCGTTGCCGAACTCTAGACGCTTGTGGCTTTAACTTTATTAGTACTGGGAAAAAGAAGGGTTTTAAATTTATGATTCCAAACAAAATTTATATTATAATGTCATTGGGTTCATTCTTGCTCTAAGTTTTGATCACTAAACAAGTAAAATTTATTTTTTGTTTAGTTTTGTGCGTGGTATTTGATATACAAATAAAAATATGTCTAGCAGGCGTTGCAAAAACAAACCAGATAATTTTTGTTATATTTGTGGATATTTCGTCTTGAAAAAGTGTAAGAGACCAATTGGTGAATTTGTGAAAAATTTATTTCAAAATCAAATTAGGAGATAAAGATAAAGATTGGGCACCGCACGTTGTTTGCAAGATATGTGAAGAAGGTTTAAGACATTGGACCAAAGGAAATAGAAAAAGCCTTCCTTTTGGAGGAGCTTGATGAAAGATAGAGAATTTGAAAATGTAATGGAAGATAAGGAAAAACATGCATGGAATGCTTTTAAAGAAGTTGTACATAAATTTCTAGGGAATTATAAAGACACAAACTATGTTGAGATTGTTGAAAATATGCTGGAAAAATTCAGGATTCTTGGTTGCAATATGAGCATAAAAATTCACTTTTTACATTCCCGTTTGGACTATTTCCCGGAAAATCTTGGGGACGTGAGTAAAGAGCAAGGTGAAAGATTTCATCAAGATATTAAAGAGATGGAAAAAAGATACCAGGGGCGCTGGGACACAAAAATGATGGCCGATTACTGTTGGACATTGAGGAGAGATCTTCCTTTAGCTAGATATGACAGAAAAACAACAAAAAGAAGCTTTTCTGAAAAAAGAAAACGGTTTTTTAACAAGCTTAAAGAATAAACAACTATTCCAAATAGTTTCAATGTCTATATCTTGTATGTTTTTGTATTTTTCTCTTTAATATGTTATAAAACTAGCTTATAAATGAAATATATCGTGTTTTTCTAAATTTCTTGATTTTGCTGGTTTGAAAAATAACCTTACGTGATACAAAAAAACCGAAAGCAGATTTGAAATCAGTGCTACCCAATTACCAAAAAACAGTTACAATTTTTAAATCAACTTTGAAAATTCTATCAAATGCAGGCCTGTGTAATTATTTATGGAGAGACTCGACGTAGTGCAACTAGAGCACAAAGTCTGTATGGACGGAGATACGAAGAAAGAAGACAACCTCCGAGAAATTATTTCGCCCGGTTGGAGCAACAATTTAGAATTGAACCTATTGTAGAAATTGAAGAAAGATTTATTGTGGATAAAGAAACAGAAATTAATGTTAATAAGCTTTAGTGCATGTTGACCCAACCATTTCGATAAGACAAATTGAACATGAATTACTAGTTTCCAAAGAATCAGCCAGAAAAATTTTAAAGAAACAGAGCTATCGTTCTTATAAATATCAATTGCATCAATTTTTGTATGAGAATGATTATCAACGAAGAATAACCTTTTGTAATTGGTTGCAGTTACGCCAATTAAGAAATGGGAATTTTATCAAAAACGTTTTGTTCACTGATGAATCACGATTTACAAACCTTGGGTTATTTAATCCAAACAACACTCGATACTGGGCAATTGATAATCCTCACATTATTAGACAGGGGCAGTGTCAGGAGCGGTTTGGCTTTAATGTTTGGTTAGGCGTACTGGGCGACCATATCATAGGTCCAATAATTTTTAACGAAACTTTAACTGGACCAAGATATCTAGAATTTCTCCAAAATATAATTGTTCCACAGATTAATCAAATTCTCAATACCAATATTGATAGGTATACTTCCAACAAGACGGAGCTGGACCACACAATGCTATTATCGTGGGGGATTACTTAAATCAATTATTTCCAGATCGTTGGATTGGGACCCATGGTCCAGTCAGATGGCCTGCAACGCCGCCTGACTCGATTTTTTATTTGGGCGCATTTGAAAAATAGAGTCTACATGACTGCTCCAACCACAAGGCAAGATCTGGAAGAAAGAGTTTGACACGAAATTGCACAAATAACACCTCAACAATTACAGAATGTTAGACGTGCAACGATAAGTTGAGCTACTCTGTGCATTATCATAACGGTGAACAGTTTGAACAATTTTTGTAATGGTTTATTATAATTTAGGTTTTAAACAGTTTTGTTATTCTTGGTAATTTATTCATGGTTGTAACGTTATACATATTAAAATCATTTCTTGTTTAATTTGTGTTTACTTTTTAAAAATATTTCTATTATTACGAAGGATATCGTTAAGAAATGATTAATGGTGAAAAACTTATAGTTTATGAATCATTATTTCTGATTAATAAGAGAAATAGCACAGTTCCATTAAAAATTCCATACGACCCCTACGGAAATGAAAATGAAAATTAAATTCCGTTTTTTTGAAAAAAAAAAAAAACTAAAATACTGGTACCCATCAGTAATTCAATCAACTATTTTTTGCTTTACATACAAGTCTACCTTACTAATAATTTTCATAGCCTACTTAGTAATTTTCTTACATTGTATTCATCTGACGCGGCCATTTTGAAAAAATTAAAAACTTGTTCGTATCTCACTTATTTTTCGGAATTTTTTAAATCTGAAAAAACTGTTGCACTTAGAAATTTATGCTTAATGAGAAACTATCAAAAAAATATAGTCATTCCATTTAAGAAATAAAAGTTGATGTCACTTCCGGTTCAACCGGCGCGGCGTAAGACGAGGAGACAATGCTCATGAGAGACTGTCGCGGCAGCGAGCTGCATCTTCGTAGGTCAAAAGTTTCTGCGAACCTCTCATCTGATAGAGTGAGAGGAAAGTAGAGAAGAAGAGCAACACGCGATGTTGGTGGTGGTAGGGAAATCGAAGGTCAGAACGGTAAGTCTGAAATTTTCCCTTAATAAAAAAATCGTTATGAAAAAAAATATTTTTTTTCAAAAAAGGAAGAAATCGTATTTCGATTTTTTAAAATCGCCCTATTAAAACCGGAGATATGGCCGTTTTCCCCTTTTGCACGTTCCCCCCTCCCGCTCCCTCACTAATTGTAGTAGAGGGCTCCCACCGCGGCTTCGACCTCTTCTTATAACCACCCCCAATATAAAAAAAAATTACCAACCTAACCTCATACCTTATCTCTTAAACACCCCTCATACCTCCTGTCCGATCCCTTTTCCTACCCTGAAACTCAATCCCTTCAAACCGCCATATCTCCGGCCCTAATTGACCGATTTAAAAAAAAAACAGTTTACGCGGCTCGGGGAGGCCTTTCTTTTTTGTCCGAAACATTTTTTTGTCCCTCTCCCCGATGCCGCGCAAACTGGGAAAAACCGATATTCCGTATGTTTAAACACCCTCCCCCCTCCCCCACCCCCGCCAAGATCTCGGATGTGAAAGTGTCAGGGAAGTGGGGGAAGTCGTCCTCTATAAGATAGGAAAAAAAATTGTCGAAAAAAAAACACTTGTTTTTCAAATGATCTGCTCCACTATATGTAGAAAAAAAGACAAAAACCTAATATTGACCATTTTCGGTCACCTGATTTTGACACCGCCGTCTGAAGGGCACACAAACCTCATCCAGTCACAAAGGAATACAAATGTAAACAATTAGAGATGAGTTACTAGTAGATGCAGTTTAAACCTGTTATTAAAAAATAACAGCTTTTACCCATCTCTAAAAAACAAAACAATGAATTGTGTGCCCTCCACGCCGACATAGTGACGTCAACCTAAAATGATCAATAGCCTTTATTTTCACTATTTTATGGGTTCACAAAGATGTCAACGTACATGACATCAGATCTTACAGTTGTAGAAACAACACTAATAAAATGTTCGGATAGGTTTCCGCGGTTGTCTGTATGAAAAATACTAGGTTCACGGGTTGAACCGCGTCTGAGATTATTGGAGTCTCGACGTTTCGGCTCCCACTTTGGAGCTATTTTCAAGAGAAAAGGGAAGAAGAATCGATAATGTATGGGATATGGGAGGTCTAGTCTAGGAAGTGTAAGGAATGGTTCGAGTCTGGGGCCTCAGTCTGCCTACTCCCCAGGTCGAACCGTGATTCGTCTCTAAGATGTCAATCTCAGTTCTTAGAGATCTTTAAGATCTCAATCTCAGTTCTTAGAGAGAACTGAGATTGAGATCTTAGAGACGAACCACGGTTCGACCTGGTGAGTAGGCAGATTGAGGCCCCGGACTCGAACCATTCCTTACACTTCCTAGACTAGACCTCCCATATCCCATACATTATCGATTCTTCTTCCCTTTTCTCTTGAAAATGGCTCCAAAGTGGGAGCCGAAACGTCGAGACTCCAATAATCTCAGACGCGGTTCAACCCGTGAACCTAGTATTTAACACTAATAAAGTATATATAAAATTTTTTCTCAAACTAGGCTTTTAAAAAACATGAATAATCATCACTACACATATCTTATATTCAGAAATTCTCAACTTTAATTTATATCGAACGAAAACTGATACCTTGTCATAAGTCAAATTTCGGAAATTTCCACCATTTAAATGACAGCTGGCAAAACCGAGACGTCACTGCTAGTACTCTATTCCTTTTTAGGCAATTTAGACCCTTGGTTTCATTCCACCTTATATAAAGTTACCTTATTTTCAATTTGTGGTCCGTTATAAAAAACTGGTATCTGCAAAAAGAACGTAACTTCGCACAAAATTTGTATATAGAAAATGCCACAAAATTAACCGCGGTAAATTTTTGTATGTATTTTTTTCTACATCTTTCAACAATTCATGTTTTCAGCGAACGAGACAAAATCTGATTAGAGTAAACTATACTTATACTTACAGTACTCTAGAATTTGTAAACAATTTCTCCAATTTGATAACAATGATCTAAATTACAAAATTTGTGTACCTGCTGACAAAATGAGTGACGCCATACTACAGGCCTGACCAACACACCAGGTAGAAATTGGAGGCATAATATATTGCATAGTATCATATATTCCCAATCCGGAAGTGATAACTCCTCCAGGAGAGTTGATGTACATGTGTATAGGTCTGGTGGTTGACTCCGCTTGAAGGAATAAAAGCTGTGCAATGATCAATGAGCTTGTGATGTCATTAATTGGGCCCATTAGGCATATTATTCTTTCTTTCAATAAACGGGAATATATATCGAAAGCTCGTTCACCTCTTCCAGATTGTTCCACAACTATAGGCACGTGATGAAATGGTATATTGACCATCGAGTTAAAATGTCTGCTTCTCACATAATTTAACAAACTAGGTGATAATGTCTTTTTGTACATCTTTATTTATAATTTTGATACTCGCGAAGTGTCACTCGAAATGTTGAGACTATGAATTTTTTGTCAGATGACGAAAAACAAAAAAAACAGAAGCGACAACCGTCAAACTTTGGGTCATGTGTTGAAATTGAGAGTCCTTCACCATGTTATTTTTTTCTATTTGGCATCAAAATCGAGATGTCGACTGCAGCGGGGACCAAAGGACACCGCACACTTCTATAGGTGAAATTGGCTTCCGGTCAAATTGTATGAAATTTTGATATGTTGCAGCCCTAGTCATTCTGATCCAAAATCATTCAAAAGTTACTATCCCCTACAGGCTAATTTCGGCGCAAGAGGGCGCTGAAGAGAAAAAATATTCTTGAGAAAAACTGCAACTTTTTCGACAAATAAGTGGCGCCATCTATCCGCGAGAGTTGCGAAATTACAGTCTGTCAGTTGCCATTTCATAATGACACTTTGACATTGGCGTCAGCTCTGACAGTGGTTAGCGAGCGACAGTGGTTAGTTGAAATGTTAGTATCTGTAACTTCTTTAATCTTGTTTTCTTCTTTTTTGAACTGAGCTTTCAGCACAGTGCATGTACCAAGTGAATATGGCATTTAATATCGCAGTAAGAATAGAGTGTTTCATCTGTGAATATCATGGATAACCGAGACAAATGTTGCGTTTGGGCGAAGAAAAAAGGGGCACTGATGAACATCGTCGAATCGAATTGCAATTGCCTCAAATAACAATTACGGCACAAAGGTTTGTCAGAACTGTGATTTGAGTATAGATGGAGAAGTTCAAGCTTACGCAGAGGATCTGGGTCCAACTGTACTCAAAATATTGCTTGGAAAAACTCGAAATTCATGTTTCATATGTGGTGGACTTGAACATCTCATCATATTTTCTTTAGAAGGTAAAGTTGATATCTTTCTGAAGACTGGCATCTTTATACCTGAAGGTATAAGAATTTGTGGAGGTCATTTGGCCGATGAAGGACTTCTCTTGCCACCATTATTCAATGGACTTAGAGGTATTACCAGACCATTTAATTTAAAAGGAAGTGATTTAAAACAATTTCTGAATATGGTGCGGAACACTGCCATGAAATATAAACATATCAATATATTTGAAAGTGAAAACAATTTTTCCGATCAAGAGTTTGAAGCATTAACTCCAGTAAACAAAGTACAGTTTAGGGAACTTTTTGAATTTTGCGATCGCGTCAATATTAACCAAAAAAAAATAGGATAATAACCAAAAAGGATTTATTATGTTTCTTGTGCAAATTACGACAAAGACTTTCAGATCATTTTATGATGGGGATGTTCTCTCACTCCCCAGGTATTTTCCATTTTATTGCTAAAGTGCCACAAGCTGTAAGTTTGGCAATTTCAAAAGTCCGTGTTTCATTAGTAGAGCAATTTGTGCCAAATAATCTGGGTTTACGGCACATAGGCAGATACCAATACGTTGCTCAATATGTAACAGATTTCGCAAACACTATGTACAATTCTGAACCAGGAAATCAAAGAGCAAGCGTATATTAACGGGACATACATAAAAATCCCCAAAAGTAGAGCTTTTCAAGTGTTACGTCAGTCGTATTGCACACATAAGAGATATCATCTTCTAAAACCAGCATTAATTGTTGCTCCCAATGGACATATAAACGATGTTCATGGTCCTTATTTTTCGGACTCTAGAAGTGATGACGCGGCAATGTTGAGGCATGAATATGAAAGGGATCTAATTGGCTTAGGAAACTGGTTCGAGGAAGGTGATATTCTTGTGCTGGATAGGGGATACCGCGACGTCCAAGATTTTTTGGGTAATGTAGGCATAGAAATCAAAATGCCTGTAGTCCTTGCTCGCTGGCAGCATCAGCTTACCACTGAAGAGGCGAATTCATCCCTATTGGTCACAAAGACCAGATGAATCGTGGAAGCAAGAAACGGCCATATTAAGAGTATTTTTAAATTCTTTAGAGATGCAGTGCCAATGCCAGAAGTCCTCATAATAGAGATTACATCAGAGTGACATGTGCCATAATTAATAGATATCATCATGAGCCAATTAACACGGAGGGAGCAAATGCTGTGCTGGCTCGTAGAATGTCAGACCGGGCAAATAAAATTAATACTCTTCAAGTTAGAGTGGAAGAAGAGATACTCCTCCAAAGACGGGGTAGATGACTCCCTATAGAGGAAAATCAGGTGCTCGATTTTCCACTTCTTACATTGGAATATCTGAGAGATTCAACATTCGAGATTTTCCAGATAAAACTTGCCCCATCCTACGTACAAGACAACAGGCAAGATATAGGGAACATTTTATTTCAATTTGACGATCGCATAAATGAAACAGTTCTCCAAAGAATCAGAATAAAATCAAAGCATCGCAACGCTGTTAAGTGTCAGCTTTGGATTCACTACAATGTCAATGGTGAAGACGAACCAATAATCTCTTACTAATGTACTTACAAATCTGGAAGTCGTACATTGGGTACATATTCGCATATAACTAGCGTACTTTGGTACCTTGGATATGCTCGCCATGAAGAAAATGTAAAGTATCCTTCGACATACCTGCTGTTCGACATTACTGACGCTGCAAATAGACATAATCCGAACCAAGAGAACTAAGAGTCTGTTATTGTATAATAATATTATTGTTAAGTACATTATATATATGTACCTACTTATATATTACTCATTATATAGTGTCGTTTCAATGTTGTATTAATTATATTAGGTTATACTAAGCGGCATAATTGTGGCATCATTTCGCTGGCTGACCCTATATAACTATCATGTAGATTACATATTGAACCTTAGGAGCAAAAATCGATGGACGTCATAAAATGCCAGATTTCGTTCACTCCTGCGGCGCCGAATTTTCCAGTTTGACCCTGCGATTCGCGATGAGGAATAACTACAAGCCTTCCTCTTTCCGTCGCGATGCCGTAGGATAACACCGAAGGAGTATTTCGAACCATATAAACGTTTTAAGATTGCACGTTTTCGCACTTTTTGCAACATCGAAAAGCGCTTTTCATTTTTGTGGCTTTTCGCTTATATCTCGGAAACGGCTGGAGCTGGCTCAAAAATAAAAAATCTCGAAGGCAAGTTTATTTCGTGAAGAATCGTCCGGTTCTATCGGAATTCTCCCGCGGTTCACAAATGCATAATTACAAACACAATCACTTTATAAAATGCCATTGTAAACAAATACATATAAAATTAATTTATAATATTATAGTCACTAATGGGGGTTATTATTATTAAAAATTATTAAAATTCGACAAAAAGTACTCCTCAAATGTATAGAAAGCATTAGCTGTCAGAAATGATCCCACAGTTTTCTTAAACAAGTTATATTCTAGCTCTCTAATATGTATCGGTTAAGCATTAAAAACCTAATGGCGTAGTAATTGGTTCCAAAACGAGATTTTGATGGACGTAAAAAATTTGTACATATATTGCTACTATTTCTCGTGGGGGTATTTATGAAGATCACTATGAGGAGAATACTTTACCGGATTTTGCTTGATGTACAGTAGACATTGAAGTACAGGGAAAATTTAAAATAGCTAGCTTTTTAGAAGCATCCCTACAGTCGTCTCTATATTTCAAACCGTATACAATTCGTATGGCTCTCCTCTGTAATGAAAATACTCTAACACAATGGTTGGAATGGCCCCAGACCAAAATAGCGTAGGATAAAGATGAATGAATTTGACCATGATAAGTACTTTTTGGGATACATTATTCTTAATATTTCTAAGAAGATATGTTTTAATCGAAATTTTCTTGCAGACATAATTAACGTGTTGCTCCCATGATAGTTTGCTGTCTAGATAGACCCCAAGGAATTCAATACTTCTTCCTTTATTATCTTTTACTGCAACATTCCTAAACTAAAAACCATTGTTTCGGTTTAGACTGATTTAAACTCAGTCGGTTTGCTACGAACCAATTCTGAGCTTTCGACAGTGTGTTATTCACCTTAGAGTACAAAGTTTCTATATTTCTATGTGAATTGATGATGGTGGTATCATCAGAAAACAAAACGAATGTTGAGGAAGATATGTTAGTTAAATCATTAATATAAATAAGAAATAATATAGGACCAAGTATGGATCCGTGCGGCACTCCATGATCCATTTCTAGCAAGCCAGAATTTATATTTTAATAAGCCACATATTGGTAGCGTTTGGTAAGGTAAGATTGTATTAAATTTATGCTACTTATGTCGAAATTATAAAAGTCTAATTCGCCTATTAAAACGTCATATGACACACAGTCAAAAGTCAAAAGAAAGGTATAGAAACTGAGCATGTGTATATTCACGTTCTTCACATCCTTTACTTATTGTTTCAGATGATTTGTTTATGGCTAGGGTTATTGACAATTTAGCTCTGAAATCAAACTGACTTGCTGAGAAAAGATTGCTAGACCCAAAATAGTTAACTGACTTTATAATGGTTTCCAGTATTTTTGAGAATAAGGACAGAATAGATATTTGTCTATAATTTTCAACGTCGTGTATAGAATCTTTTTGTGCAGAGCTAACACCTCTGAAAGTTTCAGCTGAGAGAAGTCTCATGACTTTAAGGCGTGCCTTGTGTTGGTATGAAGTGTATTTAGTAAAGTCGCTCTCGGAACACCCTGTATATAACGTATTGAAATTCAAAATAATCTGTACTCAAATAACTAAAACTGAATATGTAAGTGACGTAAGTAATTTAACTAACAAAATTAAATTACTTCCCTTAAGTGTGTTTGAGAGTATTCTCATGTCAACACATGTCTTCTAAATAACATTAAACATTTATTAGAATTCCGTTTTGCTGAATTTGTTTGTGGAAGTTTGTTTGCTCATACATTTCAAAATGCTCGACTTCACTAATCTTATACGATGACCTAGCATTTTGCTGTATCTAACACCTGCTTCCATATTTTGCATGTCTTTTGCACAAAACACTAGCGAAATTTTGTTGTCTTACAGTGCATATTACTTTACAAATCTATTTCTGTAAAATATGGAACATTAAATGTGGAATACAATAAGGCAACATTTTATTTAGTAGTCCTTTGTAATCCAGTTACCAAAGACGAGAGACTGCTCGAACCTCGAAAAAAAAAAAGACAAGAGCGACTGAAATTCGGCGCACGGTTAGTTTCAAAATTATTACTTAAAAAACACAAATGTTTATATATCTATAGGGGGGGAATAAATAGTATTTAAGTAGGTTAAATTAGGCATTAAGATCTAATTTATTAAAACTAGGTTAAATAGACCAAGAATTGAGCAGCAAAGACTACAGAATAAGCTGCTGGAGCAAAATTTAAACAAAAAAGTGATATAAAGCCCAAGTACGAAAAACCGAGTAGAGTTTGCAATAAGTTGAAAAAGACAGAACGGATTGAAATGAGATTTACCCTGAAATAATCAGGAGGACATCAGGAAAAAGCCAAAGCAACACTACTGTGGATGTATTAATGGCAAACGAACAGTGGGTTGTTGTTCTCATTAACTGCAGTTATTTATTATTTATCCCATGCCCGATACCTTTCAAAAATTGTAAATCCAGCAGAAATATTAAGCAAATTATTTATTGCTGAAAACTTATCAGCGGTAATTAATGAAGATAATGATGATGACTGAGATAGAATAGTATAACGTCACGTTTATCAAGAAATTATATTGTTATTAACGATAATACTTAGTTTGCTATAATAGCATTCAACAAATTCATTCTTATTCTTATATTAACAATTTTTGGCAAGTATGAAATGTTTTTTTAATGATTCTAGTGGCTCAAAAAACGTATTCATCTAATAATGATATAACTATTCAGTCGCACTGTATAAAATAAAGAGTACGTTATGTATAATAATTATGTAGTATATGTCATGTATGTATCATGTATATCTATAGTTATATAGAAAATGCACCATCATTTTGTAGTACCAAGAAAATAAAAAGTTTTGATAGACGTTCATTAATTTTGTTTGCAATTTTCTTAATGAGTCCTTGCTGAAATTCAAGTTCATTGTTGTGGCAATGAAGCCAATCAAAAGTAACTGTATTAAAAATGGCATAGTGGCAAGAAAATTTTATTTATCTCAAAATTATTATTTCATTCGACAATAAGGTGGGTATTTGCAGAAAAAAAAACATTGAAAAAACAGCTTTTGGCATTCTTTATTTTTAAATATTGCAATCATAATTTGATAATTTTTTGAAGTTTTCCAATTTAAGTCTACGATTTATTGTAAAATAAAAAAATAAAAATGAAAAAGTCGAATGAGTATTTTAACTAATTAATATTCATGAAATACTGACCTTCCAAATATTCCTAACGCCCGCTCCAATCGAATGAACGTAGAATTATTCGCTCAGGAAATACATTGTTTAATAAGACTTTACTGGCATAAAATCCGATAAATAATCAAGTCTCATGAGTAAAAATTGTTAAAAATCAATTATAATTAATAATAATAATAATGATAATAATAATAATAATAATAATAGTGTTTATTAGGAAAGCATATACATACAATACATCCAATCGCTAAGGCGAAGTCTAGCCAAAGCTATTCAACTTAACCTTATCTAACCTAAAATTCCTAAAACTAAAAGTAGTAATAATAATAATAATAATACCTATAATACATATCAACAAACATTAAGATATAGTATAATATTCTTGTTAATAAATAAAAAAAAAAGAAAATAAAAAATATGTGGAAAAAGAAATCGCAAATAAAAGAATGAGCAGTATTAGCATTAGTGTTTATCAGTTTAGTAGTGTCAGACAACGAATGAGCCACGTACGTAAGATGCGGATAAAATTACTGCATAGAAAAAAAATTCATTTTCACTTTTTTGCGAAAACTGTCTACATTTAGAAATTTGAGGGTATCATTTATGTTGTTATAAATTGTGACAGAGTTGTAAGAAAAAGATCTACGAAACAGGGTAAGACGATAAGTTGGCAATGATAACTTGTGCATATGTCTCAAATTTAAATTGTGGATGTTATTCCTAGGTATCAATTTTTTACGAAGATATGATGGCGAGGAGGTGCATAGGATACGGTGAGTGAATACGGACATATAATAATTATAAACACTTTTCACTCGTAGCCAACCAAGTTCATTTATTTTTGAGGAAGTGCGCTGGTATTTCCGAATGCGGTAAAAAAATCGACAACAACTGTTCTGTGTTTTTTGCAGACAGTTTTTTGATAGTTTGTCCAAGCAGCTATAATATACGACATTGCAATAATGTAACATAGGTAACACCAACGATTCACATAGCTTTTTTCTTAATTTAAAATTAATTATATTTATATTATTATAAAGTAGCTTTAATGCTAGATACGCTTTTTTGACCAATATGTTTACGTGTTCTTTAAATCTTAGATTTTCGTCATAAGTTAAACCTAAACTTTTTACTTTGTTTACAACAGTTAGGGCTTTATCTGATATCTTGAGTTTTATATTTTGATTGACAAAACTTATATATTTTTTATTAGCAAAACATATTACCGCACATTTCCCAATATTTAATTTTAAATTATGCGAATTCGAATAACGCTCGATATAAGTTAGATCTTGATTTATGTTAGCAGATGTGTTCCTTATATTATTTGGGTCAAAAAAACATGTTAGTTGTGTGTCATCCGCATAACATTGAATTTGTGTGTAGTTTACACTATTGAAAATGTCAGCTGTATATATTAAAAATAGGATAGGCCCCAGAGTAGAGCCCTGGAAAACACCTGAGGTGATTTTGGTGGTGATTGAGAAGGCATCATTCATTTTGACAGTTTGGTATCTATCGCTCAAGTAGGATCTGAAAAACTTGACACAATTTTCATTAAATCCGAAGTAGGTAAGCTTGGCACATAATAAAGTATGATCCAGAGTGTCAAATGCTTTTGAAAAATCCAAAAGTACTAACAATGATGCAAGGCCGCTATTAAGAGATTTTAAAATATCATCGGTAATATTTGCTAATACACTTACAGTACTATGACCCTTTCGGAATCCAGACTGTAGATGGGAAATTATATTATTACCTACTTGTGACATATTCACAAATTTGGGGCTGGATGAATTTTTCTAAAATTTTTGATAGTGTCGTTATGATACAAATGGGCCTTAGATCTGAGTATTCCTTAGGGGTACTAACTTTTGGCAAGGGGGAAATTATAGTTATTTTCCACGAATTGGGAAAATAGCTATATTCCAAACAGGAGTTAATTATATGGGTACTTAATATGTTTGCTTATAATTGGTGAACATAATTGTAGCATGTAAGCATTTACATTGTCACTACCGTACGCATTTGACTTTAGATTATGAATTATTTCATTTATGTCATGTACCGTGGCTAGTTGAAAGTTAAATCAAAGTTCGTTGTTAAATTTATTGGACAAATATTGATTTACTGTTGCTGGACAGTTGTTAGGGGGACTATAAACAGATGTGAAATAAGTGTTGATATCGTCAACGTTTTTTAAATTATATGTGGAATGTCAGTGGTGTGGTTTTGTTTTATGTTTAATTTTTGTAATGCTTTCCATAAATGTTTACTATCGAGTCTATTTTGATAATATGTCAAATATGCACTTTTTTCACGTCTGATAGACTGCACGGTAAGATTACGTAGCTGTTTATAATAATTCCAGTTTTATACGGTTTTGTTTTTTTTATATTGACTTAGTGCCTTGTCGCGTTGTTTCATCATCTCTCTGATAATATCTGTCAACCAAGGGGAGTAGGGTTTAGTAATGCGTGACGTAACGAAGGGAGCATGTTTATTAAACAAAGATAAAATATTTTCTGTTAAAAATACAAGTTTGTGATCTATATTATAATTTACTAAACAACGAAAGGTTTGAAGAATGAGTCAACTATTAAGTGCTGAAAAATATTTGCGACCTGCTCTGATTGACCGATACCATGAGAAATGACGATCTTTGAAGTTATTAATGTATTTAAGTATCGTGGAGTTTTTGGAAAAATCTGAAAAAATTGTGGCATATATATCTTTAAAAGATGAATTTGAAGTTGAATGAGATTGTTAACAATGGTAAAATTGATTGCAAAAAATTGCAAAATTCTCTTTTTGCGAACTTTGCGATGGAAAATTCGCAAAAAATTCACACAAGTGTATTATCACGTATAGCACTTTCATACATTTTTTCAGAATTTTTACATAGCTAGTTTAGTTAAAATTAACGAAGAACGAAAATTACATAATCCGAAATTACTCATCTAATATGGCGGCTATCGGGTTGAAAATTTGGCAAAGACGTATGTAGGTCAATTGCTTTAGAATATTTGATAAGGAATTTAATTTCCTTCTGTGGCAGTTTTAAAATGGAAACCCGGCTATGCCCTTTACAAAAGATAGCAGTTTTACGCTCATACCTAAGAGTAAATATAAAACAAGGTGAACAAAGACAATTGGTTATATTTATAAAACGGAGGATAGGGAACAATGCAATAATTGTACACTATTCATTTTATATAGGGCTAATGACCATTGCAGTCGATGCCCTCTTCCAAATTAAAAAATATCAAAATTGACCGAATTTTGAACAGTAAATGACAGAAAAATTTTATTTTGATACTTTTCATTAACCGTTTTAAAGAATAATTGACTTTTACATTGAGCGCAACATTTCACGTTACTGAACGGCATCTTTGTTTCATAGAGAATGACAGTATGTTCGGTGTTTCCACACGGCTTCATAAAAGAAAAGGTCAGTGTTATGGGGTTATACTCTCCCACTGAAAACGCTGAAAGCTTTATCGTCCTGGCGTTGACAGTCTGCAATCCTGAGCGTCGTGAAAGGTATGACAGGAGTCGCCCACGGCGTGAGATGTTCATGTGGATGCGTGACGCGTGCCAGGTCCTGCGTGCCCTGAATTTCCTTTGCAGGACTCTCTAAAAAATATGTGCACGGACTCGACGTTTTGTTACGTGATACATATATATTTAGCTCCGAAAAAGACAAAAATATATGGCGGAAATGCCTAGAAAAACACGACCGCTTACTATAAAAAAAAAACAAAAAAAGTACATCAATAAACAAGTGGTGTAAGCGTTTTTATCTGTCAAAGGCAGATTTGCTTGCCAAATAAACATTTCGCTTGCGTTGTTTTCAAACCTTCCTTTCAACTGTACCTTTTTTCCCCTTCTTTTGTGGGTTTATTTCTTTGAAAAGATTTTTTGTGAATGCGCTTTCTAGCTTTGCACGGTAATAAAATTATTGTTTTCCCGTTTGAATTATTTAAGACCTTGAAACCAAAACGAAATTTATCACACGGCATCGGCACGCTACTTTCACTTATTATCAATTCTTGAAGGAATTGAAGATTTTATGTTTCGATCGTTTAAAACAATTAACTCCACATAAATATTAGAATTCTGGTTCAATGAAATGTATTATTTCATGTACAATTCATATAGGTCATGCATATACAGTGTAACCCATTTTGAATGGAAACACCCCTGTAAAAATGTGTCTATTATCTGATTTTAACGGGGCTTTTTTTAAAAGATAGGCGATCGAGAGCTCTACTTTATGACAAAAATTTAGAAATATATTTCAGTTTTCAAGACCTACTATGATTTTTTCAATGTCAAAAATGGACAAATATGATTAGCGATTTTCTTTTATAAAATCTAACTATAAAGTGTTTACGAAGTCAATTCAAACTGGTCAGTGTTAAAGCACAGGACCGTGCGCACTTAACTTGATATTTCGTCCTATGTATTTAACAATGGTATCGAGAATCGAATAGTAGTTGAAACTCTGCAGACGAGTCCGAGACTGGGAATGTAATCAGCCTGAATGAACCATCTACGACTGCACTGGTTTAATGATAATAAAACGGACAAGCTGACTAGCATAAAAAAAACTTGTAAATCGTTTCTCAGCAGTCAACGTGGACTTGTGAGATGTGCTGTGATTGGCCTGGGTTTGAGGACGGGTGGCGACGATTGGCTGGGTCCCGGGTATTCCTCAGTCCGATTGGTCGGTCGGTGTTTGACTTATATTTGTTATTAGTCAACGTGGACTCGGTATATCACCTAGTGCTTTATAACATTTCTCCAGTGCAGTGCGAAAAATGGTTTTCAGAACAGCTTTTACCAAATATTCCGCATAATTCGGTAATTGTATTAGATGATGCTTCTTATCAGTCGCGAGTATTAAATAAAATACCAAACACCAGTAGAAGGAAGACATTTTAAAATTCATAAGAGAAAAGAAATATGGAAATTCCTGTAAAAGTTCCAATAAAGCGCGAATTACTGAAAAGAATAAAAGAACAGAAATATATTATTGATAACTTATCCAATATACACGGTCATACACTTTTGCGGTTACCTCTGTACTATTGCGTATTCCTATAGAGATAGTTTGAGCAAATTTAAAAGATCGTTTGCGAAAATGTAATGACTCTCCAACGTTAAGCGCGGTAGTAGTTGATCATATACGAGAATTAATAAATGATCTCGACAATACTGATTTATGGAAAAATTGCATTAAGTATGTAATTAAAAAAGAAAATCAATATCCAACACTACCCCCCATTGCGCCGATTATAATTCAACCGAATTGATTCCTCTTCAGAAATTGAAGATTCGGACGCGTCAACTTTTAGCATTTAACTTTTTTAATATATATTTTCAGAACAAAATATTTAGCTATTGTATTAAGTAGGAAGTTTACTTTTTTATTGTTACATTTCTTGGAATATATTTTATTTAGTTGACAAGAAATTTTAATTTAAGTTACTTTATTCATATTTCAATTTTGTTTTTATTTATGTTTTATCTATACAAATATTCATTTTTGTTGTACTAATTCTTTGCTTTGGTTAAGAAACTTACATTTTTATTTTTATGTTAGAAGAAACTTAAATTTTATTTTTACTATATAATATCCTTGCCCCTCGCCAATCTAATTTGTCCCATCGCCTCCCTGACAAGGATATGTTCATACCTTCTCGTTGGTCCTTGCTGAGCAATAACATATTTCAATATAGTATGGGATAACTTTAAAACTGAACCCAATAAATTTAAATATTTAGACTTTATATCTAAAACTGATATACTTAATATTTCAAAAATATGTTATTGGATAAATGAACAAAAATGGCCTATCTAATAAACAAAAAATAATAAAAATTAATACATTTTCTTATGACAAGCATTTCTATTTACCTCCGTCCACGTACAATAAAGAGTTGCCGACTGTTTTTGCCGGCTTTTAGTTTTTATACATTTCAATTGTGCTCGTATACACTTTTTTTTACCACTGGATTCAGAAATATCTCAAATGGGTAAATCCAAAATTTCGTGAAAAAATATTAAATAATGACAGATTTATGACAAAATTAATGTAGGTAATATTTTATAATAACATTTACACGATTTCTTTATAAAAATATAAGTAACCCATGAAAAATAAATAATAGGAAGATAAATTAAGTGGATGGTTTTAATAAATATTATTTTTTTATTGAGTAATGACAGATAAGTTCGTTTTGATATATTAATATGAAATGCCATTTATCGAGATCATTACACCAATCCAATGTCATTATTAAATGACATTGGATTGGTGTAATGATCTCGATAAATGGCATTTCATTGGCATTCATGTTAAAGAGTGAAACAATCGGATTAACATTTTAATACACAACGAAAAATTATTGACAAGTTTTATACATATATTATAGTCCAAGTTAAGGAGCTGAAAAAGTTCTGTTTCAAAAAAAAATGCCAATCGGGGTTTGTCAACGGGAATATCTTATCTTTAGTTTTCACGAACATATGTCCTATTAAGAAGTTGTAGATATTAAAAATATCTACAAATAAGCCCAACCGCATTAAAATCAGTTAGGTAATTAGATTTTTATCAAAATGCAAAAAACTACTAAAATGTGCTGTTTCTTTATTATTTTTTAACTTTAAAAATATTGAACGTAGACGAAATAAACTTTGACAGATTACAGGTTTTGCTGTGTAGAATAAGAGGTTTTTTTTTTGGAAATGTGTACTTGTACAATTTCTGCAAAAAGCATTTAAAAAAGGCACTTTTTTGAAAATTAATTTCTACGGCTTAGGGTTGTCGTAGCATAATACGGTTGGTTTTATTTTTTTCCTAAAGAGTTGTACTTTCGATCTATCATTTATAGCTAATCGATTTTTGCATCGCACTATGGTTTCTGAGAATGGATTTCTTGGCCAAAATCCCGTTTTCCAATTTTCAGAAATAACCTCTTTGTACCCAAATGTCGATAGTAAACACCCCACTGGATAAGGTTCTCTACCTGCGCGTCTGTTACATCCGCCTTTTCACATAACTAGGGCAATCTAATTTGCTGTTTAGAAGAAAGGTTTGAATTATCGAGCGTAAGCCGTTGTGTAAATAACAATTGAGAAAGTGTGCTATTGCTGTGTCTTTCAATATTTTTGTGTGTCGTATTTTTTTTATTGTCCGTCAGGTATGTAGTATTTATAAATTTAATAGAAAAATCTTAAGCCTTTCATTAGTAGTTACAGTAAAATTACAATGATGTTTCAGAATTTTCTTATGGTGAAATTTAAATATAAAAATTTGAATTAACTTATAAGAAATTGGCGGAGTTTGGCCGTGATAAATTCTACGCCAATGTAATCAGTCCTTATCAGTGTTTATTGTTCCGTATAGTTTACCCGCAACTATTTGCAACTTATTGTATTTTGTAGAAGTATGCATCGTTTCAAGAACGAAGACGTTGTAGAAAAACATGGTTACAAGGAAGTGGCAAAGACGACAAATTCTCGGCAATTTGGGACTATGTAAGAAATGCGATAGGAGAGAATATTGATTCATCTGAGCAGAGACTACGGGAAAAATTTCGTCGTTTGTGCCGGAATGTCGGTGAACGGTGGACTGAAGCTTCTCGGCGTAAGGACTATTTTAAAAACAAAAATACTACTTGGCTAAAGGGACATTTCGTTTTTGAAATAGACGAGCCAACGCCATCGTCTATCATTCTCCGAAAAATCATCCAGATCACAAAGAAGGGAAGCTGCGCAATTATAAAAAGAAAGACGAAATATCTAGCCAGCCAGCACCTTTTATTTTTTGGAGGAAATGTTTGGTTTCATTTTTTTCCCGGTAATTGGCCAATATTAATAGCCAATGTAATTACATTAATTGAAAAATTTGTTATCATACACAATATGCCACGAAATTAGACAAAAATGGTTACTCGGGGTTTTTGGGGTCGCTGATCACCAATCTGAAGTCCAATTTGAGAAACTCAAAATGGCGGACCAGAAATCGGGCCATTTTCCATAAGAAATGAGAATGGATATCTTGGCCTTGAAAATCTGTGCTCGGGGGTTTTCGAGGTCGCTCATTATAAATCCGAGATCTGACTTGGTAAATTCAAAATGGTGGACCGGAAATGGAGTCAATTTATTAGGAAAAATTCGCAATTATTTTCGTTTTTGGGCTAAAAATGAGTCCTCGGGGGTTTTTGGGGTCGCTGATTAGAAATCGGAGGTCCAATTTACGAAATTCAAAATAGCGGACCTGCCGGTCCAGTCAATCTCTCCGGAAAACCTCGTATTTTTTTACTTTTTTAGGCTGAAATTATGAAAAATACGAGTATTTCCTAAAAAATATACCACTTCCGGTCCGTCATTTTGAATTATCCCTAATTGTACATCAGATTCGTTATCAGCGATAACGAGAATCCCCGAGTTCCCACTTTCAGCCCAAAAGAGAAAAGAATACGAGTTTTCCGGAGAAATGGACTGTTACTCCGGTCCGCCATTTTGAATTTCGTGAATTAAACCTCTGATTTGTGATCAGTGACCTCAGATACCCTCGAGTACTCATTTTCAGCCCCAAAACGAAAAAGATACGAGTGTTTCTCGATAAATTGACTTTACTTCCGGTCCGCCATTTTCAATTTACCAAGTCAGACCTCGGATTCGTAATCAGCAACTTCGAAAACCCCCGAGCACAGATTTTCAAGGCCAAGATATCCATTCTCACATTTTATGGAAAATGGCCCGATTTCCGGTCCACCATTTTGAATTTCCAAAATTGGACTTCAGATTGGTGATCAGCGATCCCAAAAACTCCCGAGTAACAATTTTCGTCTAATTCTATGGCAGTCTGTATGATAACAAATTTTTCAATTAATTTGATTAAATTTGCCATTAATATTGGCCAATTATTGGCTCAAAAATTAAACCAAACATTTCCGCCAAAAAATGAAAGGTACCATTTTTTCTAAATGCCTTTCCGAACTCTTTGCAACAAAAATGGAGTCAATTGACCCTGTACCTTTTTTTTAGAAGTAAAATGCCAAAATGACGAGACTGAAATCTCTGGATGGATCTAGAGGCAATTTCAGGATATATAAGGCGAAATCGACGGCGGAGAAGGAGAAGTTTTATTAAAGTGGTTGAGAAGTGCAAAGTGAGGTTAGAACTAATTACAGAGTGTAAATTTGAAGTAAAAACATTGTTAAAGATTGTTTTATAAGTCCAGTAGAAGTATATTTTAGTTAAGGAAAAGTATTGTGTGATTCTGAGAAGTTATTAAATAAAATGTTAGTGGTTACTCCTTGTTAAAATTATTTAGAACCTATGGATTTTTACAGGGTGTTTCCTAGGGGTAGAAAACACCCGACAGTATTTTTTTAAAACATAATAATAAATTTATACAGGCCACAGACTCATTTTCCGTAACTTTACTTGTTAACTAAACATGGGCGCACTAATTTTCAGTTGCTCGATTTTAGGTATAATAGTTATACATACTGGTAAGAGCATATTCCCGCTGAAAAGCTCCGGTTGGTATTTTTATTTTTCGAAAACCCCCTTTTGCCTGGTTTATTATTAATTTGTTAGCCTCTATACATGAAAATACCAGGCAGATGTTAAGCTTTTCAAATATTTTAATACATTTTATATCAATCACATTTTAATATATTCATTTTAATATATAAATTTCTAAAAGCAAACAATAGCTGTAATAATATTTACATGATAATTAATTTAAATTTAGGTCGTGAAAACAATATGCCATCGTATTAATTAAAAATAATATGAAGTATTTGTATATTATATATTTAAATAGAAATTAAATCAAATTGGACGCCACCAAGCAATTCATTATTTGATTAAGGGATGATTTGAAAATTTATTATGACTTTATAACTTTAATTATATTATATGCTTCAAATATAAAATATTTTATTATTGTTATATTATAATTAGCTTGATGTATACCCTGGGATTTTTTGGTCAGCTTTAAATGAAAATTCTCATATTTCCTTTCGATTTGTTAACTATCGTCAGACAAAGAACTACAATATTTATAATAAAATATGAATGCATTATGTAATTTTACTACATGAAGATGCATTACTTACAATTATTGTGATATAAAAAATGTCTTTTATGCTAGCTCCACACGTTGGGCCAAGTCTAGCAAACTTCGGCCTAGTAACATTCAATATGTAATATCTTTCAATAAAAGAATTAGAGAAATTCAATAAATCTTATATTGGTAGATAGATAATAATTAAAAACCCTTTCGAGTGAGCTATCACAGGCATCTTCGTTCCAATTAAAAATTTGAAAGGGGTAGCTGTCTCTCCAGGGGGGTTGAAGGGGAAGTATAAAATTGTGCTCAGAAAATGTCATCTCAGAATTAAAAATTGATGTGTTTTAGGATTTCACTCATAAATTATTTAATGAATTTA
This sequence comes from Stenurella melanura, assembly GCA_963583905.1. Taxonomy (NCBI): domain Eukaryota; kingdom Metazoa; phylum Arthropoda; class Insecta; order Coleoptera; family Cerambycidae; genus Stenurella; species Stenurella melanura. The sequence goes on along the minus strand of OY757311.1, from coordinate 21,103,232 downwards.
TCCGTTACGTATGGGCCTCTATCTTCTATTAATAGTCACAGTAAATTAGCAATTCAAATGGCAAATAAGAGAAATAATTTATAAAGTTTCAAAAATTTGGGAGCAGACTCTTAATAGACATGTAAATACAGATCAAAAGAGTTCCCACCTCTCTGGAGGGTGCTTCATCCCCCTATTAGGAAACCTCCCTCTTACGTGAACTGATGCCCGTTTTATGACTTTTCTCAAGAACTGTTACTCTGACAAGAAAAACGAATAGGACCTAAAATATTTGTTATGAAATTATGTATCATTTATGCCCTATATATTTTTTGCCTATATCCAGCCCTAATCTCATAAATGACGTTTGAAGTTGGTTAATGCTGGTAAAGATTTTCTAATTGTCCAAACTGCTATTAGGTAGGCCTATAATAATCCCACGGTAGTTGTCGTGGGACAGGATCTTGACCTTCTCATTCTCATAATTGCTCTTAGTCCTCTTGAGACATTGGATTTTTAAGAGATATTCAATGAAACATCAAGGAAAGGGCATATAGTTCTCTCAATTTGCAAGTCCTTCATAACTGTAAAAGAAATATATTATTTGCTCACGCATTCAGTGGACGCGAAACTACATCAGCATTTTTTGACAAAGGAAAAGCACAAACTATAAACTTAATAAACACTAGAAGGGATTTGGATGATGATTTGTATATATTTAACAATACATCATCGATGAAACCAGACATTGTACGAGCTGGAGAAAATATCACACTAGCTTATACAAGGCACCATGACCTGTTACATCATTAAATCAATTTAGATTCATTTTATTTAATAAATTGGTTGGCCAATCTAATCAAGCAGTGATATTATTGTTATGAATTACACCCCCTTGGAAAAGGAGATGGCACGCCTATGCCTCTGATGGTGACTGGAAAGGCTCTAGAAAGAGCCAAGGACTTTTCTAGATTATGATTGAAGAAGATTCTGGATTGATCTAGAGCTAATTTCGGAGTATATAAGGCGCGATTACAAGCGCGGAAGGGGAGAAGTTTATTTGAGAAGTGACACGTTCGGGAAAAAGTGAGGTTAACCATTAAACAAGTATTGTACAGTCAGTAAATTGTTAAATAAAGTGTTAGTAGTGTTTAATCTCTTGTTAAAATTATTTAGAACCCACGAATTCATACAGGGTGTTTCCTAAAAGGTGAAAATCCGTAACATTTTGGTGTCGGAAGCGGAATTTTGACAAGAGGATTTTTCGGAAGTGTTCGAGAAGGTTTGGCAGTGTATTCTCGAAGTTGGTGCTAACACGGAGGACTAATTTACTGGACGTTGTTCGATGGTTATTTTCGAACAGGAAAATAGTGTCGAGTGCATTTTTGAGACATTGTAGAACATTTTTGTTGGACATTAGAGGTTAAGTGACAAAGACTCTAGATAAGACTTTTTCGTGCCGTTTTGAGGGTTTTCTGGACAGTCCCATTACCGATAGTGACGTAATTATTAAACTTATTTGATTTCAACATAATTGTATGCCGGTAACGACCAGAAGCATGGCATCCGAAAAACAAATGCAGGACTTTATGGCCCAGATGCAAAAGATGATGATGGATCAGGAAAGGAAGCGCCAGGAAGAGAAAGAAGAACAGGAAAGGAAGCGCCAGGATGAGAAAGAAGAACGGGAAAGAAAACGACAAGAAAAAGAACAAAAACGCCTACAGGAAAAAGAAGAAGAGAAACGATGTCAGGAAGAATTGAGAAAAATCATGCAAGACTTGGACATTAAACAACAAGAAGAAAGAGACGAACTAAGAAAAATTATAGAAGGCCAACAGAGTGCCATATTTGCCGTTACTGAAGAACTCAAGAATAAGGTAGCGGAAAAAGTCGGTGGAGTCAAACAAGAGGTAAGCGTAGTCAAAGGAGAAGTAAATGAAGTCAAAGAGAAAATGCACCAGGTAGAAGGAGAAATTGACCAGCTTAAACAACAGTTGAGGGATAGAGGAAACCAGCAACTGCTATCGTCAGGCCAGCGATTGAAAATTCCCTCTTTTGATGGTCAAAGTTCCTGGATGACGTACAAGACACAGTTTGAGGCAGCAGCGAGTGCAAACAACTGGAATGACGAAGAAAAGGCCAAGGCATTAATCGTGGCTTTACGAGGCCAAGCATTGGAGTTGCTCCAGACAATTCCGGCAGACCAACAACGGAATTTTAGAGTTTTAGAAGCTGCCTTAGATCTACGATATGGAGATCAACACCTTGCTCAAGTATACCAGACCCAGCTGAAAGTGCGCGTTCAGAAAGCTGGAGAGAGTCTGCAAGAATTTGAAGCTGCGGTGGAAAGACTGGCACACTTAGCATATCCTAATGCGCCAAAAGAATTTAAAGAACAATTGGCAGTGGGGGCATTCCTAGACGGGATAAGGGACGAGGAGATCAGACGAGTCCTCAGGCTATCCCGACATAAAAGTAGTACTGAAGCCTTGGTGCATGCACTAGAGGTAGAAGCCGTCTATAGGGATACTCCAAAGTCAAGAGTACGGGCTATGACGCTGGAAGACTCGCAGTCAGAACAGGAGAACCAGAACCCTATGTTGGCCGATATACATAAAATGTTCAGTCAATTACTGGCTAAATTCAATCCTCCAAGAAGACAGGAAAACCAACAAAATAGAGAAAAGCCAAGTGGGGGTATTAAATGCTACAACTGCGGCAGGATGGGACATATCAAACGAGACTGTCGACAGCGGAATTCGAGGAAAGTGAATGTTGGAAACAGGGCAGACACAGAATAAACAAAGTAGTGGAAGGCCAAGTGGATGGCGTATGAAATGCTACAGGTGCGGGGAACTAGGACATATCCAGCTTGAATGTCCACAGAGGAGCTTGGAGAGAGTGAAGGCCGGAGATGCTGTGAAGCCAAGGGGAAAACCAGAGGAAGCCGGTACCAGAGAGGCTGTGACAGATAACGAACGTGGTGCCCCTAGAGAAGTGAAGATTTCCCAGCTTCGGAGCATTACAGAAAGGCCACCACTACAAGGATATGACGATAAAACGAAACCTGAGAGAAATGCAAACATTTCATCCGGAAGAAGGTACAAGGAAGGTTGCAAGTACTACCACCAGGAGAAACTGCAGGTCAAGGGAGCAGTCGACACTGTCAAGGTGGAAGTGCCGGATGATAGGGCAGATGAAGCGCTCAGACAAGAGCAACTAAACGATGTGGAAATTGGGCCTATATTGAGAGCCAAAGAAAGGGGAACTCGTCCAAAATGGAAGGATGTTTCGGACAAAAGAGTGGGACTGAAGGCACTATGGGCGCAGTGGGACTCACTGAGTGTCAGGGACGGGCTGTTGCGGAGAGCATGGGAAAGCCCGGATGGAAAAAAGGTGGTTATGCGTCTAGTGATTCCCAGGTGTCGAGTAGCGAAGGTGCTTCAGGAAGTGCACGATGGAACATCCGATGGACACTTCGGTGTTAACAAGACCCTGAAGAAAATACGAGAACGATTTTATTGGATAAGAAGTCGTCAGGATGTGGAGGCTTGGTGTCGCAAATGCAAGATTTGTGCAGCCAGTAAGGGACCACAGACTGGAAGTAAGGGTGAAAAGAAGCAGTTCAACACCGGAGCTCCTTTCAAGAGGTTGGCTAACGATATAGCGGAACCATCATCAGCCAGTGACCGAATGAAGGCTCGATACGACCGGAAGGGTAGTTCAGAAGGATTCAAGGCAGGAGACCTGGTTTGGCTGTACAACCCACAACGGAAGAAAGGAAGGTCACCGAAACTTCAACCGCCTTGGGATGGACCGTATACTGTTATTACCCGAATTAATGATGTCGTCTATCGGATTCAACGAAGCAAAAAGTCCAAGATGAAGATCGTGCATTTGGACAGGCTGGCGAACTACATCGATGATTCTGAGTTGCCTGATCGGGACGATCTAGGCTTAAGGAGGGGGCAGTGTTATGAATTACACCCCCTTGGAAAAGGAGATGGCACGCCTATGCCTCTGATGGTGACTGGAAAGGCTCTAGAAAGAGCCAAGGACTTTTCTAGATTATGATTGAAGAAGATTCTGGATTGATCTAGAGCTAATTTCGGAGTATATAAGGCGCGATTACAAGCGCGGAAGGGGAGAAGTTTATTTGAGAAGTGACACGTTCGGGAAAAAGTGAGGTTAACCATTAAACAAGTATTGTACAGTCAGTAAATTGTTAAATAAAGTGTTAGTAGTGTTTAATCTCTTGTTAAAATTATTTAGAACCCACGAATTCATACAGGGTGTTTCCTAAAAGGTGAAAATCCGTAACATTATCAAGACTACCACCTACATGTGCTGCTTTAGAACAACATTCGTATCGCGTTTTTCAACAAATTCATTCGTGGCGTGAAGAAAATTTGAAGTCTAATGAATGGGGTTGGAAAACAATCAGTCAAATTTTGGTGCCAATTCCTACAACTGAGCTTTTATTCTTCTATTAATATCTTCCGGTTGTAAAAAGGATTGCGGAAAACGATGCGGTTGTGCTAAGGTTGGATTGAAGGATGTCGTAATTCAGTGATAGAGGAAGAATTACCTGAAAATAATCCAATTATTAAATAAACAGTAGTTAGCTTTTAGTGGATTAGGCCACAAGGGAAAACCACTTAAAAAAAACGCACCGGGAGCTCTACCTCAGCGGTGGTGTGGAAACGGGCTCGAATATAAGAAACACAGTAGCAATAACAAAATTTTTTGTAGTCATGTTTTTTTGTACTCTTAGCTAGGTTTGTGTAGGAAAATCTGCTTTGCACGTAACATTTCTCTATGGCCAATGTATTTCCAGATATTTGTGACTTTATTCGTTTTTGCCTAACTTTAGCAGCATATCCTAATTTTTCAAAGTTGAGTTAAAGATAGAAAAAAGTTTATAGAACATAAATGATATAGAATTATATACCGAATATTTTAGGTCCTATTCCTTTTCCTCGCCAGGGTAACAGTTTTTGAGAAAAATTTAAAAAACCAGCGCCAGGTCACGTAAGAGGGTGGTTTATGAAGCAAAAGGGGATGAAGCACCCTCCGGATAGGTGGGAACTCTGTTCATCTGTATTTGCGCGCCCAAATTTTTTAAACTTTATAAATTAGTTCTCCTAAAAAACCTAATTTACTATGACTATAACGAACATTTCTTGTTTCGAATCCAAATAATTGGCAGAAGAAAAATATATAATCCGCTTTGTGATGCTGAAGTTTATTTAAAATTTTATTATTACCAGCTTTATTACTTCAAAGGAAAATGCAACAAAATATGAAACTCAAATATAAAGAATCCTAATGTAGTTATCGGTACAAAGTAAATCCACTGTTACAGGCGGGGCCCCTCTCATCTTGACTTTTGGTATAAATTTAACGTAAGCAATCATTACAATTCGTTTAACCCGTAAAGTTTTCCTCGTTTGTGAATTAAGCAACCGTGAGGGGTTCCCGAGGGGACTTCAGGGATTCGCAGGGGTCACGTGCTGCACGCCATCCTGTGATTAGTTTTATTATAAATTTCCATTGTAGCAAACTCAAACGACAAAATACTTGCCGATTCTAACGGTTTCATCCCCTCAGCGCTATAATTCCTGGCAGAGGCGGCGCAGGAAGGAACTCCACATCGTATAGAACAAATTCGTTTTTAATTAGTCAAGTAAAAATGAACAAACGTACACGAATATAACTAGTTTCTTATAGTTCTTCATCTTCTCAAAGAAATGAAATAATAGGGTTTCTATCTACAATATTCATCATCCAAACATAAAATTAGATATTCATAAAAAATATTTTAGTCTGCGCACTGCGCCTCTAGGAGGCAACAAAGACTATGGTGTGATGCTGATGTGCCTTGCAGTCGGCTAGAATAATACATGGATTACGAAACGTCTGGCAAGGCGTTGTGAATGAGACGAACAAGAATCTCAAATGGTGAACTAAAGTTAGATTTTAGCTTTAGAATAATTTCTTTTTGTTGAACAATTTGAGAAAAGGTGTAGAAATAATGACACAAGTCTATAAAAAGAAAACTGGTATCTAAGGAATCATTACTTGTACACCTAGATTTTTCATCCAAATCTCTTTAAAGGAGAACATTATGGTATTGTCGCGTGTTTTCGCCCCTTTTGGGAAACCACCTCTTCAAATTCTGTAGGTTCCAAAATAATTTAACAGGGGATAACCACCAACACACTTTATGTAATAACTTACTGGAACATAACAATGCTTTCTATTAAACTAAAATACACTTTTTGCTGACTAAAAATAATCTTTAACAATGCTTATTACTTGATGTTTACATTCTGTCGGATTTCTAACCTCACTTGCCACTTTTCAACTTCTTCTCCGTCGTGAATCGTGCCTTATATATTCAACAGAATACATCCAGAGAAATCTAGAATAGACTCTAACCTTTTCGAGAATATACATCTAGAACAATGTATAACTCTAGAGTCATCTATCTACAGGCTTTCAGAAGAGATGACGTGTTTACTGGTTGCCTAACCATGTCTACTTAATTTTCACCTTCTATTCCAGTTCCAGTCCCTAGGGGGCGCCGACGCGTAACAGTGTTATATTTGTATGTGGCAATAATATTATATTTAAAACCGTCTACCACAAGGTGATAGCTGATTACTATACTCCCAGTCCACTACACGGATGAGGCAGTTACATAGTTCTCGTCTTAAAGTTCTGATCTAACTTTTCTAGAGTATTTGACTCACTAAAACTAATTTTGGAAACAGAAAGTTCTCTATTCTGTGTTTCCCTCTGCCACACCCTTTCGGCTCCTAACAAGTGTAAAATAGAGATATTTCTTCATATATCGCCGGCATAAGATAGGTGAATGCCCTCGATCACAAATTTTGGAGTACACTTGGTAAGTTCGTTTCTTGGGCTTAAAAAATAAGGTCACAGGATCCGTACATCGAAATTGCCCCCCTGCTCAAGAAAGGCCCCCTTTTGATTTTATTTTCTTTCTCTTATGAATACACTAGTCCCAATGACCTTTGCTCTCAATTTCTTTGGCCCTTTTAAACCCTATTAAGGCCCCTAAACATTTTGAAACAATTTTTAATGTCCAATATTTTTGCTATGATAAAGAGGTGCGGAAAATTTTGTCATCATATTATTTGTCAGCAAAAAACGCAATTTCTAAGGTAGTTTAAAAATGTCTAAACCTTGGGCGACAGGCCTAAAATTCAATTTTTTCATTTTTGTAACGAAAAATTACGATTATTAGATAGGATAGGGTAGCTTTAAAAACTTGGGTAATGAAGCGTCCTCTAGGACCGAAGATCACCACCTTGGGGATAAAATACCCTCTTGGGGTCGAAAGTCACATGACTGAATAGTCTCCCAGGGAGCAGAGAGACACCCAATGGGGTCAAAACTAAACCAAATGCCCGCTCCCATCCGAAGTCAAATGTCATTCATAATTGGTAAATAGTAATCCCTGAGGTCAAATTTCATATAATATGAGCAAATTGGCACCTCCTGGGGTTATATCTCCCCCTTTGCTCCCTGGGAAACTATTCATCCATGTCGAATGACTTCTGATCTCTAGAGGGTAGCATTTTAAGAGAGAAGGTGGCTCTTGGGTCCCAGGGGAAATCCCTTTACCCCAGGGGGGTGGCTCTTGATTACAGGGGGTGTACTTTACGAAAGGGAGTGATTCATTACCCACGCTATTAAAGCTACCCCCTATCTAAAAAACGTGATTTTTCGTTAAAATAAATAAAAAAATTAAATTTTGGTCCTAACGCGCGGGAAATTTCTAAACTGCATTAAAAATTGTGTTTCTTGGTCACAAATAACATGATGAAATAAAATTTTCTGCATCTCTTTATCATGACAGGAATATTCCAGGAAAAATTTTAAGGGCCTTAATGAGGCTTAATATTGCCGAAAAAAATTGAGGTCCTTGGAAGTGCTACGTGTATGAATTTTTTCAGCATTTTATATTGCTTCCAGGGTCAGGAAGATGTGCTGCGACAGATGTGGTATATACTGATTTCTCGAAGGCGTTTGATAGGATTGATCATGAACTTCTATTAAAGCTGCTGTAAATACTTCAATACTTCAGATTCATATCCATGATACATTATGTACAGTTCTCTGTAATATAAATATTACCTCAAAAATGCTATAAAATGACAGCCGAACCCAAAGATATTTAGTTTGGGTTCAGCTATCATATTATAGCATTTTTGAAGTCATATTTATATCACAAAAAACGGTACGTAATATATCATGGATCTCAATCTGAAGTATTCACAGCAACTTAAGGTGTATCTCAAGATTTCAATCTCGGACCACTACTGTTTCTGTTGTTTATCAATGATCTCATAAACAAATTACAATGCGACACACTGTTGTTTGCCGATGATAAGAAGATCTATGCGGAAATAGGCAGCTTGGATGATTGTCGAAACATTTTAGGGCAACTAGAAATAGTAGAAAACTGGTGTAACGAAAACAATCTCCACTTGAATGTGTCAAAATGTAAAGTTATTTCTTATACAATCAATCTAGTTGTATTTGAATTTGCATTTAAATTTCCAAGTGCTTGAACGTTCTGCAACAATAAAAGACTTAGGGGTAATATTTGATCAGAAAACTTTCTCGAACCATGTGGCGCAAGTAACATCATCCGCTTTGAAAATGCTATGTTTTCTTATGAGACACTGTCATTCATTTTCTAATGAATTTGCTTTAAAAACACTTTACTATTCCTACGTAAAATCCAAGCTAAAATACTGCTCGATAGTCTGGTTTTCGCAGATTTCTGAAATTCTTATTAAAAATTGATGGCATTTACCCAGAAAGAGGCTACCAACACTTATTATTTGATAAATTTAATCTTACTTCGTTGGAATTGCGGCGTGCAATAATCGAACTAATTGTAAAATAAGAAACAATTACTAACAGAAGGTTAATGAGGTTTAAAAATTGTAACAAGTAATAAAAAGTGTAAGAAACAACAGATTCACAAACAAATTAATGATTGACCAATACAAAACAATGTTTACAATTTTTATATTATTAGACGTAGCTACCGCCCACATCCACACACATTTCGGTCCTTTGCCTGAAGTCCTTAAAACTGTTTCGAATATGATCTAACGGTATGGAGTTTACGGCATTTGTAATTCTCTGATTCAATACTGCTACATCGTTAGGAAGTGGTTCAGCGTAAACCAACTGCTTGAGCCGACCCCATAAAAAAATCCAATATTGATAGGTCTGGGGATCTCGCCGGCCACTTAATCGGTCCATTCATGGCAATTCAATTTTCTCCAAAATTTAAATTCAACCACGGATTAACCATTTCTGTGGAATGGCCAGGGCAACCATCATGTCGAAAATGAACTAAAGGCATATCTCTTAAAATATTTAAATGTTCTTCAGAAAATCTTTCAAGAAGATGTAAAGAAGTGTGCCGGTTTAACCTTCCCTCAATGAAATAAGGTCCAATAACTTCAACGTGATAAGAAACGGCACACCACACATTCACTTTTTTATGATATTGTCTTCTACAATGAATTCTAAAATTTGGATTTTCAGAAGCCCAAAACCAATAATTCTGAGATGAAACAACACCATTGGCTGTGAATGTGGATTCATCTGAGAAAATTATGAAATGATGAAAAAATCTCTCTTCCATGATTTTGTCTCCAATGATCAAACAAAAATTCAACCTACGGCCGTCATCTCCCTCTTCAAGCGTATGTTTATAATTTGTTTTATATGCCCTAATTTTCTTTGCATTGTAAATTCTTTGGAGTTCAGACTAATATTAATAAGAGCTGACCTCTCTCTTAGTGGCATCCTAGGATTCTCTATAACAGAGGCATGAGCTATAATAGCCCCAACATTGTCTTCATCATATGCTTTTATTTTTCGAACACTACCAGTAGCCAGAAACTTTTATTAAAATTATTCTCATAGCCTGAGTACGTGACAAAGCAGTGTTTGGAAATTTCAAATTAAATTGGCTTACCACTTCTCTCAGCGAGTTTTCACCGCCAATTCCGTAGCATTGCACAATATAAATTTTTTCACGCACTGTGAGTACCATTTTCACTTAATTTTTTATGCTTGGTTCGTTAATTTGAAACAGAGGGGGGCAATTTTAACGTACGAATCTCGTATATCCTATTTCTTAGGCACAAAAAACGATCTTACCGGGTCTATTCCACAATCTGTGAGTTACCCTTTAAAAAATTGTTAGCTTGGCACAAGTGAACTTTCTTTGCGAAACTCCAAAAGCGTCCTGCTCGAAAACGGCTGGAGCATCGACATAATTGCATTAAGGTTCTTGCTTCAGAATGTTGTAACGAATGTGTCGTTAGGAGCTCCTCCGGTAATTTCGGTACATCCTGTATAGCAAACTAAGTATAAATAAAAAAAAGTATTGTACACAAAAAAATTTAATTATGATGGCAGACCTGAATTATTTTTTGTATAGAAAGAAGACGAGCAAACTTTAAATATCTCTCGAAATACATATTTACAAGACAAAAAGAAAATCTTATTCTATGGTACTTATAATTAGAGATGTAACTTGTAATACCTTAAATGAACAGTATTCAATGTTTGACGTCCTAATGATTCCTACGCCTCTGCTGTCTGATTTTCACGCTTGCCTCTCGTTAGTCTTACTTCAGTTGAAATGTATGGACATAGTTAAGACCGGAAACGGAACGTGTCAAACCACCCATTTTTAATCCGGTGTGGTATTTAGAAGGGACAAATTTCAAATGAACTCTTCCCATGAAATCATAAATATAAATCTAGATTATCAGTGTCACATTTAACACCAAAATTAAACATAAAGGAGTTTAAAACGGCGCGGCGGCATAACAATGTCTGTATACCAATTGGAGATTAGTTAAAGTTGTATCCAGACTATGCGGTCTAAGAATACTTATTCTATTGATTGTTTATTTGGACATATACAAATTTCGTCCAGTTTTCTAGGCTCTTGCAAGCTTTCTTCCCAAGTAACAATTGTAGTTTTAAAATAATTTATAACTTATCCTAAAAGCTTATTTCCAAGACTACTTATAAACCTAAATAATTTCGAAGGACTCTATGAAGCCGATTTAAAACCGTTATAAGAGTACAGGGGCCCATCTAGAGAAGGCCTACATGGCTCTTTCTAAAACTATTATTAAAACTTTTAAGTTCCAATGAATTATCTAATGCTTTACTCAGAGACTAACTGAAGAGTATTATAAAACCATGCTTAGTTCAGGATAGTCACTAGATTAAAACTTAAAAGACACACAAATGCTTTGAGCGTACTTTTTGTATTTAATGAAGTAAAAATAAATGCAATTAAATCTATTCTGCAGGCACTATGGGCCGCTATAGTTATATATGTTATATATATGTAAAAGTTTCTGTATTCGTACCAGCTTGCTTTGCTTATTTCCCTCTATTTACCCCTATTTAACCCCCAACCCTTCACCGCATATCTTAAAAAAGCAATCCAGTTCCAGATCTCGTTACAATATATACCTGTACAAAATTTCAAGTCAATGTCTTAAACCGTTCCGGAGAAAGCGTGCGGACAAAGAAAAAACTACAAACAGACAGACAGACAGACCGACAGACAGACAGACATACTTTTTTTTTTCGCTCAAATTTAAAATCTCGACGTTTCATGACATTCTAAACCTATTTCAAGAAAGAAAAATTTTCAAATTTTTATTACGATTACATCCACTACGTGGATGTGGAAGTAATATCAGACATCTTACCTCAAGTTCAATCAGGATTTTGGCCAAAGCACAGCTTTAAAGACAACAACTAAGAATCATGTTGCATGGACTATTGATAACTCTAAAGTAAACTATGTAGTACTCCTTGACAGCAGCAGTGTATTCAATGTCATTTATGACCAAACTAAATTATTATGGTTGTAAAGTACTGATCTGAATTAAATTAATAGTTACTTAAATAGTAGAAAGTAGCAACAAAAAATTAATGCCAAGGTTTCCAATCAATTACTCATAACCCATGGGTTGATTCATGTAAAAAATTCACAGATTTCGCAATTCTTGCAACCATCAGGACATTGGAAATGATAACACCATATATAAAATATAAAGTTTTTCTGGACTCGGTTTCGCCTCATCCGGAAACAGCTACGATTCACTCTCGATTGCGACACCGCTGTCTTTTGACCTTGAACGAAAACTGGTAACTCGATCCTCATATACGAAAATAAACATTTCCAATGTTAAAAAGGGAATCTTGTAAATAGCCTAGATTTAAGCCACTTAGGTTATTGCAGCCTCATTTAATATAATTTTCGGACAACTAGTCTTAAAAATAGGTTAAACATTATTAAAAATGTTTCCTTTAGATTTGCCTATAATAATATTCATTATGGAGATCACGTTATACCATTTTTAGGTCCGAATATATTGAAAATGATTGGCCGATTTGAGCTGAAATTTTCCCTTGTTATTAAGGAATTCTTTACTTTAATCATATAAAAAACCGCTGCCCAAGGAATCACTACTTCCACATCCAGATTCTTCATCCAAGTCACTTTAAAGGAAACATCTTGACTATATTTGCACTCTAGTATGTGGAAATTATTGGTCATAGAATTTTAATAATAATCGGGGTAGATGTAATAGAAAAGTTTGAGAAGTTGGTTTCTACCATATACGCTAAAAACGAAGTTTCTAGTATACCCTACTTATTTTCCACTATTCACAACCTACCACCTCCGACTCCTTCAATGGAGTCATCTCAATCAGATGTCACTACAATACATACGTGTACTAACTTTCAAGTGAATATCTCAATTTGATGTTATCAATCCCATGAATAATGAAGCGGAGGTGGTGGAATTTGAAGTTTCTGTAGTCTTACCAGCTTGCTTTACTTATTTTCCCCTATTTACCCCTATTTAACACCCAACCCTTCAACGGAATCATCTCAAAATATAATCTAGTTCCAGATGTCATATTTGTACCAAATTTCAAATGAATATCTCAATTTTATTTTATCAACCCTTTCCATATTGGAGTAAGGGTGGTGGGGGTTGAAAAATATCATAAAAAAATCTGACGCTTTGGTTTCTAGTACATACATCGAATTTCAAGTTTCTGTAGTCTCACCAACTTGTTTTACTTATATTCCCCTATTTACCCTAAATTAACCCCCAACCCTTCAACGGAATCATCCCAAAATATAATCTAATTCCAGACGTCGTTATAATACATACGTGTACGAAATTTCAAATGAATATCTCAACTTTTATTTTATCAACCCCATTAATGGGGTAGGGGTGGTGGAGGGGTTGAAAAATATTATAAAAAAATCTGGGGCCTTAACTTCCAGTACATACACCAAATTTCAAGTTTCTGTACTCTTACAAGCTTGCTTTACTTATTTTCCCCTATTTACCCCTATTTAACCCCCAACCCTTCACCGGATATCCTCAAAAAACAATGCAGTTCCAGATCTCGTTATAATATATACGTGTACAAAATTTCAAGTCAATATGTTAAACTGTTCCGGAGAAAACGTGCGGACAAAAAAAAAGTTACAGACAGACAGACCGACAGACAGAAAATTTTTTTTCGTTCAAATTTAAAATCTCGACGTTTCATGACATTCTAAACCTATTTCACGAATAAAAATTTTTGAAAGTTTTTTTGTGATTACTATACTTCCAATCCACTACGTGGATGTGGAATTGTGGAAGTAATTGAATTGTATTTTATTCGAGTAAAATGTCATTTGAGTGCAACTTATATACGTGTATAACTCCCACACAAAGGATTCATACTACTCAGGATCTAGTTGCATGCATTTACTGATTTATCTTCGTTTGAGATATTAGAGCTTAATTATTTTAGAAGTTTTCTTATTTCGGTGTACATATTTATAAATGCCCTGTTTCATCATTATCTTTTCATCCTCCCAATGTTGTGCGCCGCGAATATTCCTGAAAATATAAATATTCTCGATATATTTTATTAATTAAATTAAAAAGCCGACAGAAAACTTCAACAACTTCCTTTATCTTCTGTGTACATTAATACAATCAATAAAGTTGCTTATGAAAAACTTTCTTCGGTTTAGTTGGAAAATAATGTATGTTTCGTTTGGTAATAAAATATAATGAAACACAAATTCTATAAAACTTTCTTAACCAAATCCAAACTTCGTTTAAACTTGAAAATGTTAGGATCAAAAAGTTTTTTTGTTAAAGTAAGCAAGTTCTTTATGCTAACTTCTTTGGAAAACCTAAACGAGCGGCACTTTTCTTTGTTGACTTTTATGGATAGTGTTAAACCAAGGGGGCCCAGAAAAACTTTTTATTTAACAATACGCTTTGGGTGTCGAGATTTGTATTTTAAGTATTACGAACTTAAAGTATAAAAATATTAATATAACTTCCTTGTTTGTAAAAATTGTATACGAGGGTATCTCAGGCTCTAGCTGTCGAGATTCGATTTTAGAAGTTAAAGCAAAAGAAAAGAATGACAACTACTTACGTTTAAGCTCTGTTCCAAAGTTATAATCGAAATATACCTACACAAAAAATGTTTTTCTACAAACACCATTAAAAACTATATTAACACGGCATACTTGAACTAAAAATGTAATATTATATAAACTCGCGTTAAAAATGCAAAAGTAAAATGACAAGTCGTTTGTCATAATGACATTTTTATATTTATTAACAAAAAATTACAAGTTATTTAGAAATATTTATATTAATTGTACAATTGGCGCAATTAATAATATTTATCCCTTGTGAGGAAGCTACTTCACAAGTAGATATTGTATTGGAACTCATATTGCAATAGTTTTTCACAATTGACAAGCATGTGTCAAACAACGGGCAAACTTGATTTATTTATTTCATAAATCCTACAAACTACTAGAATTATGAGGTAACCATTAAAAGGATTTGAAATCTTTTTAAAGAAACTTCTCCACTCACAAAATAAAAAGTTATTTTTAACACTTGTATCATAAGTATCAACTATTGTATTTGTGTTTTAGAAAACATCAAATAATCAACTAGACGCTAACCGACAAATGTCACATCTTGACTATTAAAACCCCCACATATTTGTTTCGATTAAATGAAAAACTAGTGCCGACTGATACTCCTTGGACTTTTTTTTTAGTAACTGGTAAACTTTGATGGTATATGTATGACAATACCACGTAAAAAAGATAAAGTAGGCAAATTTTCAAAAGAACTGTCATAAAATCGAATTTCAGTCAAAAATTAAAAAAAAAATGGTAAAGGTATTTACATAGAACTTCCCTCTCTATTTGTGGATGGTGGTCACTCTAAAAAAATTAATAATTACGAAATGACATTGAAAATAAAAATCAGAATATAGTTATCACTATTATTACAAAGAAAACCTGATATGTTTTGGTCAAAAACATATACAGAGTGCTCATCCAACAGCAAAAGTACAATACTAAATGACAGGTGCCAAATATGGAAGGCTTGCTCAAATACCTTTACAAATGTCCACCATGACTGAATTATTTCTTGGGATGACCACCCTGTACATTTTTCAATAAAAGTATAATATTTGCATATGCCAAATATTATTGCCATCTGTCACATTTTCAATCCCACATTCACGTAGTGGAGTGGAAGTATAGTTGTGGTGTATATAGTGTGGAAAAATTTAATATTTTTTTTAACTTTTTCAAAAATGTTTCTAAAAAAATTTTCAAAATTTTTCCCTTCTGAAATAGGTTTAGAATGCCATGGAACGTGGAAATTTTAAATTTGAGCAAAAAGGAAAGTTTCCTTCTATTCTATAGTAGTGGTAAAAAAGATTACAAATTATTATTTTTTTTGAAATAGGTTTAAAATGCCATGAAAATTTTAAATTTGAGCAAAGAAAAAAAATGATGGATCAATTTTAATTTGTATGGATGGTATTTATTTGATTTTAATATTCTATGGCACGGAGATATCGACAGATTAGTTTCCGATGCCAATATCCGGGGAGAACATTGAGGATTGTTGACAACACTATTTAACACCAAGGCTGTATTTTCATCGTTTCTAACTGGCCTATTCCTGTTACGAATAGTTTTCTTAAAACTACCCCAGTTTCTTAAATTTTTAAACAGCATGATAAATGTTTCTTTATCGGGTGTAGGTCTATTTGGAAATCGTAAACAAAACAATCGCTTTGCTTGTCGGGAATTTCTTTTGCATTCACCGTATATTAAAATCATATTTAACTTTTCTTCATTGGTGTATCTAACCATTTTTTAATTTTTTTTTTTTTATTGCCTTATTTGGATTAATTTGCTTTGAATTGTTTCTAAGTACACTATTTCTGTTTGAAACTATGATTGAAATGCACCAACTACAAACTTTGTTTAATAACTGTCAAACTTAAAATTAAATCAAAGCCTACTAATATCTCTTAAGTAGATTTTTCATTACCATTCTAAATTAGTGTGTATTTTCTTTGTTGTCTTACTTACTTTAAGTTTTGGGAGCCGTTTTATTAGAAGCGTTATTAGAAAAAAAAATGTAATATGTAGGAACATATGGATATTGGTTCATCATGTTAGTTCCGGTTTGGCCGGAAGTGGTAAACATAATTTTATGATAGTGTATTATATCACTTTCCTTATCTTGAAAAAAAGTGTTTGGTAACCAATATTCTATAATAAATAATAAATAAATTATAGGGATTTATCAAAATTCACGTGTACTGGCATTAATGAAAGAAACTCATGTAACTCCAAAACGGCTTGTTTTTTGTAAATTCTCTATACCATCAAAATTATTCACAAATTATTGTTTAATCACATGACTTATGTTTCAAGGTTCCAGCCATCAAAAAATAGTTTTGCATCGCAGCGCCATCTCTGTGTGCTGTTGAGGACAAATTCTAATCACCGTTATTTAAACCTTTCTTTGGTATCAATCATCTGCCATTTACAAAAATAAAATATCTTTATTAATTTTAAAACACCCTGTATATACACCACCTTAAGTTTCTGTACTTTTACCGCTTGCTTTACTCATTTTACCCTAATTGCCTCTACTTACCCCCAACCCTTCAACATAATAATCTCAAAATATAATCTAATTGCGGATGTTATAATACATACATGCATCAAATTTCAAGTAAAAATCTCAATTTTATTTTATCAATCATTTTAATAATAGAGTGGGGGTGGTGGGGTGACTTAAAAAATATTACAAAAAATCCTGACCTCGATTTCCAGCATACAGTGTGATTTACCACAACATGTGAAAAATAAAATGGTGTACTAGTTTTCTATGTGGGATACCCCCTGCAAAATTTTAGAGTGATCCAAAATAACTAACAGTACATTTTTTTGCATTAAAACTTGTAATGATACGCTACTGAACCATGGAATTTGACTACCCTTAATCCTTCAATTGTTTACGCGTGTTTACGCGTGCGCCGCTTCGTTTCTTTCAAGCGATCAGAAGTTGTTTACGTATGGTCAGTTTCTTTCCGGCTTTGTTTGAATTTTTACGTTTTGAAAATTGTATTCGTAGATCGATACTGGTCAATATGCCAGCGTGTACGTCGCGTGAATAATACGATATGATTTTAACTTAGAGGGAAGTGAATGAAAATCTTGCAGTTGCTGTAAGAGAATATGAGACAAAATTACAGTTACAACAAGCTATTGACAATGCCTCGAATTTAATTCGTGATCAAAGGGACAAATGTGATCGCATACACGAAAATATTATCTGCGCTTAGAACAGTGCGTTGAGTGTCAATAGTCAAACATTCGAACATTTTCTTTGAGTTTTCGTTACTTTTAAGTTTTCTGGTGTGCTGTGTGCTACAAAACTTATTTTAATTTTTGCTGTTTCTGTTGTATGTTTAAATCCAAAAAGTCACTTCTAACCCCGTCAGCTTCGCTGTCAGTCCCAAGTCTGATAAAGGGGGGGGGGGGGAGATGATATGGTTGGACCGCGTTGCGTCAGATTGGTTAAAGTCATTGGCGGCGTATTTCTACAAAAAAATAAGATAATGTTTTTTGTCATATTTCTTTAATTTTTCATTTTTTTAACTCCTTTCGGTGGGGACAACTTACATATAAATTTTCCGCATGTTGTGGTAAATCACCCTGTATACGCCAAATCCCAAGTTTCTGTACTCTTACCAGCTTGTTTTACTCATTCTTCTCTATTTACCTCTACTTACTCCCACCCCTTCAACGGAATCACTCCACTTCGTGGATGTGGAAGTAATTATACCAGTTTTTTGGGCACAGTCTTCCCTTTTCAAAAAGTTAAGTAAAAACTACTTTTCTTAGAGAAACTGAGCGCTGTGAAGTGTGTAATATTTCTGAAATATATCTGCAGAGGTTGTTCTCTATGAAACAGTCCTATCATATTTTATATAACACTTTAAAAATTAAACTATTATTACGATCCATGAAAGATATAGTAAATAAATGTTTTGAATAATAAATATAAATTTTATGATTTCTCATAAACTTCTGTGTTTTATAATCAACTAATAAAAATAATTCGATTAGTAAATTTTACGGCACTTTTAGTTTTACATTCTACAAGTATCATCTATTTCCAGGGCAAATTTTAATCGATGAAACATGAACGATTTAATCTATTTATGACGTGATTAATGCCGTCATTAATTTTTCAGTGCAATAATTGTCATCAATTAAAGGAGTCGATTTAAAATCGGATAGGAAACCACTACACATACCCAGAGAATATTGAATAAAATCTTAATTAGATTTTTTAAAAAAATTTTCAAAATTTTTCCCTTCTGAAATAGGTTTAGAATGCCATGGAACGTGGAAATTTTAAATTTGAGCAAAAAGGAAAGTTTCCTTCTATTCTATAGTAGTGGTAAAAAAGATTACAAATTATTATTTTTTTTTGAAATAGGTTTAAAATGCCATGAAAATTTTAAATTTGAGCAAAGAAAAAAAATTTTTCCATCTATTTTAACGTTTTAATGTTTTAATGTTTTCTTAACCGCTTCTCATGAAACGTAAACATTTTAAATTTGAGGAAAAAAAAACATTTTCCATCTATTCTAGTGGTAAAATATTTTTCCAAAATGGTAAAAGAATGTTGCAAATTTTTTTTTTCGAAATAACGTGGAAATTTTAAATTTGAGCAAAACAAAATTTCATCTGTTCTACAGTAGTGATAAATACATTAAGAATTTTTTTCAAAATAATTTTTAAGACAATTTTTTTTTACCTATTTTAGTGGCAAAATTTTCTATATATTTTTTTAATGGGTTTAGAACGCTATGAAACGTGGAAATTTTAAATTTGAACAAAGAAAAAAATTTTTCCATCTATTTTAGTGGTAAAAATTTTATTTTAAAATGTTGGTAAAAAAAATTTCAACATTTTTTTTTTTTGAAATAGGTTTAGAATGCCATGGAACGTGGAAATTTTAAATTTGAGCAAAGAAAAAAAAATTTCATCTATTTTAGTGGTAAAAAATATTTCAAAAATTTCTGAAATAGGTTTAGTGTGTCATGAAACGTGGAGATGTTAAATTTGAGCAAAAAAAAATGTTATCATTATTTGTTCCCTTTAGACGGTCCACCCTGTATATTTTACAGTGAAAGTTTAACCATTTCTTCGCTGACAGTAGCGTCAACTACCTACCAAATTAGGTGTTTTCACAAATTTTAAATTCACTTTCACTGTGAAGATAATGCTTTATTATAGTTAAAAACACTTAAATTTTGAGAAACAGTCGAATAATACCTTAAAATAAGTCATTTTAATTTTGTATCGAAATTTTTTCACCAAAAACACTACATCAATTCACTACGCATTCATGGCGTCATCAGTTATATTGTCAGTGTCATTTTGTGTTATAAACACGTTATTTTGCAGATAAATTTCCTAAAGTAGCTTTTACAAATCCCGTATTAGGTAGGCATTACATATTTAATCATATGTAAAACATAAATAAAGTGAATATTAATGTTGTGTTTAACAATTTTTAAACCCGATTTACTAAACTAATCTAACCGATGACGTCACCGCGTGTTTTGCATACTCGTTCAATTACTAAAACTTTGTGTTATTTATTCGTTGAAAATTTAATTTGATGGACAATAGAATGCTGTGCTTTAGTATAACAAGTACTTCATTTTAATAATATCAAAAAAGCAAATTTACACATAGTGAAAACACCTAATTAGACTGCACTTCGTCAAGTAGTTTTTTAGTTAATGCACCAACAGACGGACAGACAGACAGACTGACGGAATTGATAAACCTATATTTTCGTAATCTACGTGATCTGAAACGTCAAAATCCGAAAAAATCTCGGAGGGTGATTTTTTTTCGAATACAATACTTCCCTTCGGTATGCGAGGGAAGTAAAAGATGACTTTTCTCTTAAATTTTTTATAAGAGAGAAATTTGACGCATGAAATTATCATTACAGTTTTCGGTAATTGGCATCATTTGAAAGTTTTAATACTTATTATATATCTGAAAATAAAAACTGGAAATCTAATTAAGATTTTATTCAATATTCTCTGGGTATGTGTAGTGGTTTCCTATCCGATTTTAAATCGACTCCTTTAATTGATGACAATTATTGCACTGAAAAATTAATGACGGCATTAATCACGTCATAAATAGATTAAATCGTTCATGTTTCATCGATTAAAATTTGCCCTGGAAATAGATGATACTTGTAGAATGTAAAACTAAAAGTGCCGTAAAATTTACTAATCGAATTATTTTTATTAGTTGATTATAAAACACAGAAGTTTATGAGAAATCATAAAATTTATATTTATTATTCAAAACATTTATTTACTATATCTTTCATGGATCGTAATAATAGTTTAATTTTTAAAGTGTTATATAAAATATGATAGGACTGTTTCATAGAGAACAACCTCTGCAGATATATTTCAGAAATATTACACACTTCACAGCGCTCAGTTTCTCTAAGAAAAGTAGTTTTTACTTAACTTTTTGAAAAGGGAAGACTGTGCCCAAAAAACTGGTATAATTACTTCCACATCCACGAAGTGGAGTGATTCCGTTGAAGGGGTGGGAGTAAGTAGAGGTAAATAGAGAAGAATGAGTAAAACAAGCTGGTAAGAGTACAGAAACTTGGGATTTGGCGTATACAGGGTGATTTACCACAACATGCGGAAAATTTATATGTAAGTTGTCCCCACCGAAAGGAGTTAAAAAAATGAAAAATTAAAGAAATATGACAAAAAACATTATCTTATTTTTTTGTAGAAATACGCCGCCAATGACTTTAACCAATCTGATGCAACGCGGTCCAACCATATCATCTCCCCCCCCCCCCTTTATCAGACTTGGGACTGACAGCGAAGCTGACGGGGTTAGAAGTGACTTTTTGGATTTAAACATACAACAGAAACAGCAAAAATTAAAATAAGTTTTGTAGCACACAGCACACCAGAAAACTTAAAAGTAACGAAAACTCAAAGAAAATGTTCGAATGTTTGACTATTGACACTCAACGCACTGTTCTAAGCGCAGATAATATTTTCGTGTATGCGATCACATTTGTCTCTTTGATCACGAATTAAATTCGAGGCATTGTCAATAGCTTGTTGTAACTGTAATTTTGTCTCATATTCTCTTACAGCAACTGCAAGATTTTCATTCACTTCCCTCTAAGTTAAAATCATATCGTATTATTCACGCGACGTACACGCTGGCATATTGACCAGTATCGATCTACGAATACAATTTTCAAAACGTAAAAATTCAAACAAAGCCGGAAAGAAACTGACCATACGTAAACAACTTCTGATCGCTTGAAAGAAACGAAGCGGCGCACGCGTAAACACGCGTAAACAATTGAAGGATTAAGGGTAGTCAAATTCCATGGTTCAGTAGCGTATCATTACAAGTTTTAATGCAAAAAAATGTACTGTTAGTTATTTTGGATCACTCTAAAATTTTGCAGGGGGTATCCCACATAGAAAACTAGTACACCATTTTATTTTTCACATGTTGTGGTAAATCACACTGTATGCTGGAAATCGAGGTCAGGATTTTTTGTAATATTTTTTAAGTCACCCCACCACCCCCACTCTATTATTAAAATGATTGATAAAATAAAATTGAGATTTTTACTTGAAATTTGATGCATGTATGTATTATAACATCCGCAATTAGATTATATTTTGAGATTATTATGTTGAAGGGTTGGGGGTAAGTAGAGGCAATTAGGGTAAAATGAGTAAAGCAAGCGGTAAAAGTACAGAAACTTAAGGTGGTGTATATACAGGGTGTTTTAAAATTAATAAAGATATTTTATTTTTGTAAATGGCAGATGATTGATACCAAAGAAAGGTTTAAATAACGGTGATTAGAATTTGTCCTCAACAGCACACAGAGATGGCGCTGCGATGCAAAACTATTTTTTGATGGCTGGAACCTTGAAACATAAGTCATGTGATTAAACAATAATTTGTGAATAATTTTGATGGTATAGAGAATTTACAAAAAACAAGCCGTTTTGGAGTTACATGAGTTTCTTTCATTAATGCCAGTACACGTGAATTTTGATAAATCCCTATAATTTATTTATTATTTATTATAGAATATTGGTTACCAAACACTTTTTTTCAAGATAAGGAAAGTGATATAATACACTATCATAAAATTATGTTTACCACTTCCGGCCAAACCGGAACTAACATGATGAACCAATATCCATATGTTCCTACATATTACATTTTTTTTTCTAATAACGCTTCTAATAAAACGGCTCCCAAAACTTAAAGTAAGTAAGACAACAAAGAAAATACACACTAATTTAGAATGGTAATGAAAAATCTACTTAAGAGATATTAGTAGGCTTTGATTTAATTTTAAGTTTGACAGTTATTAAACAAAGTTTGTAGTTGGTGCATTTCAATCATAGTTTCAAACAGAAATAGTGTACTTAGAAACAATTCAAAGCAAATTAATCCAAATAAGGCAATAAAAAAAAAAAAAATTAAAAAATGGTTAGATACACCAATGAAGAAAAGTTAAATATGATTTTAATATACGGTGAATGCAAAAGAAATTCCCGACAAGCAAAGCGATTGTTTTGTTTACGATTTCCAAATAGACCTACACCCGATAAAGAAACATTTATCATGCTGTTTAAAAATTTAAGAAACTGGGGTAGTTTTAAGAAAACTATTCGTAACAGGAATAGGCCAGTTAGAAACGATGAAAATACAGCCTCGGTGTTAAATAGTGTTGTCAACAATCCTCAATGTTCTCCCCGGATATTGGCATCGGAAACTAATCTGTCGATATCTCCGTGCCATAGAATATTAAAATCAAATAAATACCATCCATACAAATTAAAATTGATCCATCATTTAAGGCCTGGTGATGATGAACGAAGATTACATTTTCTAGCTGAATTTTCAGTTCTTTCTGAAGAATGCCCAAATTTTAAAAAAAATGTGCTCTGAAGCGATGAAAGCCGTTTTCACAACAACGGAGTTGTGAGTAAGCATAACTGCCGATACTGGTCACAAAATAATCCTAGATGGATGAGAATGACCCGAAATCAGGTAACTTTTGGAGTTAACGTGTGGTGTGGAATATTAAATTCATATATTATTGGACCATATCTATTCCATGGGACTTTAAATGGAAGAAAATATGAGATATTTTTGAGAAATGTATTGCCAGGATTATTAGAGACTATCCCTCATAACCAGGAGAATATTTGGTTTCACCAAGATGGTGCACCACCCCATAACTCAGTACTAGTCAAAGATTGTCTTAATGAAATGTACCCTCAGAGATGGATTGGTACTAATGGAGTAGTCAGATGGCCAGCACGATCACCTGACTTGACTCCATTAGATTTTTACCTTTGGGGGTATTTAAAAAGTGTAGTGTACATTGAACCCCAAGTGTTGCTGCTATAAATAGACATACGTTACAAAAAGTTTGCAATGAAGAGTAACTGAAACGGTACAATATGTGTATTCATGAAGAAGGGAGAAATTTTGAACATTTAATATAATAAGTACCTACTAATAAGAAAGAAATTAGTTTAATTTCATTTTTAATAATATTTCGATAGTTTTTAAATGTTTGTTTATAAAACTTTTGTTTACGTTCTTTACTGAATTGTTAATATAAATTTAGCCCATTCTAAATTAGTGTGTATTTTCTTTGTTGTCTTACTTACTTTAAGTTTTGGGAGCCGTTTTATTAGAAGCGTTATTAGAAAAAAAAATGTAATATGTAGGAACATATGGATATTGGTTCATCATGTTAGTTCCGGTTTGGCCGGAAGTGGTAAACATAATTTTATGATAGTGTATTATATCACTTTCCTTATCTTGAAAAAAAGTGTTTGGTAACCAATATTCTATAATAAATAATAAATAAATTATAGGGATTTATCAAAATTCACGTGTACTGGCATTAATGAAAGAAACTCATGTAACTCCAAAACGGCTTGTTTTTTGTAAATTCTCTATACCATCAAAATTATTCAAAAATTATTGTTTAATCACATGACTTATGTTTCAAGGTTCCAGCCATCAAAAAATAGTTTTGCATCGCAGCGCCATCTCTGTGTGCTGTTGAGGAAAAATTCTAATCACCGTTATTTAAACCTCTCTTTGGTATCAATCATCTGCCATTTACAAAAATAAAATATCTTTATTAGTTTTAGAGATAATGGCCTGGGAACTTTTAAGTGAAACACTAGAAGCCAAAGCCTCAAATTTTTTTATAATATTTTCCATCTCCCACACCCACCCCATTATTAAACTGGTTGATAAAATAAAATTGAGATATTTTTAGAGAGACCTGGATGGAAAATTTCGATGTGGAAATAGTGATTTTTTAGGCAGCGGTCTTTTTACATTGATTTAAACTTTCGTTAATTTTTAAAACTGCTGTTAAATATTCCGAGGGAGGATGAGCGGTTCGCCGTTAAAAGCGGCCTCTCCGGACTCCCGGGGCGTCTCGTTCTCATTGCGAGAAGAGTCGCACCAAGAGCGTACACGCTGGGACCCGAAAGATGGTGAACTATGCCTAGTCAGGACGAAGTCAGGGGAAACCGTGATGGAGGTCCGTAGCGATTCTGACCTTTGCCAATAGACTCTTAAAGCAGCACATCTAAAACACACGTAAACGAATCTTATGACATCTGCACACGCGCAGTTTCGATTTTCTTAGCGTTACGAGATACGTTAGACGTAAAGATACGGATTCCCACGTACACCCAGAAACACGGTATTATTGGACTGATACAAGCCGATGACACCTGCAGATTTGACGGAACGCCAAAAAATGATAAGAAACGTAACCGACATTATTGCCATTCTTTGTTAAGGTTCAGCTCTTTGCTCCAATCATCGCTGTAGACCTGGACTGGCCTCGTAAGGGGACATCAGGACGGATATATTTCACCAATGACGTCGATTTGCATTTATTGTGAGAGTTTGTTGGACAAAACCCCTACAAAGACAACACTAGGTGGAACGTCAAATTCAAATGAACATAACTCAAATAGTTGGAAAATTCATTTCAGTTAGGACTTTCAAAGAATTATAGTTATATAGAGTTATCAGGGTCTAATTATAATTTTGGCATTATAATTTCAATGTTCTAAATAACGAATTTAAGATGGCCTCTTCAAACTAATGCAATAATGCACATACCCTGCTCTTCTGGTCTTAATTCTTAACGGATCCACGATTTGTTAAATAAAAATGTTGGATTGTCTATCGAAACAAACAAGTAATTCTGCAGACAAAAAATTCATTGTCAATAAATAAATAGAAGATTTTAAGAAAGGAAACTAAAAATCAAATTTAAATACCCAAAAATACCCTTTTCTTGAAAATAACAGTGTCTCAATCTATTGAAGAAGCTTCTCCTATCATTTGGCAGTGGCACAAATATTGATATCTTGCATTTCATCGTCCTCGTCAATGACAAGTAGCTGCTTATGTCTGGGCAAGATAGTGCATTCGTACTATTAAAAATTTTCAATCACTCTGTGCACTGTAGACAGAAAAGTTGCAGATCTATTTGCAATTAATTCTCAGAGTCATCTCACCGCATTATCATTGCATATCACTTAATTAGTTGTTATTTTACTTCCAAGCTATAAACTTCTATTTTGCTTCGAGACTAATTTTAGGTCTGTAGAACCCATCTGTACTGTTTCCCAGAGCATAATCAACAATAGCTCTGCAGCACAGTACCATATGTAAAAAGCTGGTATTCGTCATGCCTCGGAAGTCGTATGATACCAAATCGGCTCTTGTCAGTGGACGGTAGTCAATTAAACATATTGTGTTCCTATGATTGGTCTGATCGGTATGCAATATACAATTCATGTGTATAAAACTTAATAAGCAACTTGTTTTTGGGGTAGAACCAATAGAGAATGGCTATTAAATTTATAAAAAATATTTAAAATGTTTTTCTGTCAAAATTACCCGAATAAATTTAAGGTGCGTCATTATTTCAACGTTTTCAAAGAAATCTATCGTTTTACGTGTATGGCATACAATTATTGAAGGTCCAGATATACAGGGTGTAATTAGTTTCATGTCATTAAAAAAGACTGGTGGTAGGGAACGACAAGACAAAGAAAAAAACCTTATATAACATGGGGTCTAAAGCTCATAGTTTTGGAGAAAAAAAATAAACAAAAATGTCGCAAATTTTCAATAAAATCTTTTGAGAACTGCTGGAATATTGAGGTAGGTTTAGATCGTCGCGCGTGTCTTTGCCTATGATACTCAATATTTGTGTAGATAGCTATACAACGTCGGCGGTTTTTAGCGGTGCGGTAAATAAGATGAAAGACGTGGACGTTTTCTGAGTGTTTAGTAGATCTGATCTGAAGAAAACTATACTCAGACTCTCCCTTGTGCAATATTTTAGATTCTGTGGGTGTTTCGTTATGTACACTACACATGTCCAACCAGCCGTTCGTTGTTTTTGTTATTTTTGAATTTCGGGTCGCTGTGTATTTATAGTGAAGACTTATTTCATTGACTTTACCGTTCAAGTCATTAAATTCTTGATTACGTACAGACACAACTTACTCGTTCGTTCTTTTTATATTCCGTTTTGGATTTTGGACCAAGCTTTTCTTTTATTTTTCTTTATTGACAACGTTAGTTGGTAGTTTATTGTCTAGTGTTGAACGGAGTACGTATGTCCTTAATTCGACGTACCGAACTGTGTATTGATGAAGATGCAGATTTGGAATAATTTACTTAGGTGGTAAGCTTTTAACCCAGGACACTCATTTATGTTACAAACGTTAATAAATCACATTTAAATATTCTAAATTATAAACATTAATCCAATAATTTGTTCCAAATTAAAAGACACACATGTAAAGAAATGCTCTGTTTAAACTTCTACGGCCATTATTTGCTTGCAGTTGTGAAGGAAAATATAACGAATTATTTACCTCTTTATAATTGCCTCATTTCGGTTGAGGCGGTCCATCAAATGCGGTCGATGATCCAAGGCCTTTGCACTTTTTTATGACAATTTAAAAGTTGTATAATTGGGAACTACAAGTTCATTGACCAAGAAAAGCAGTGGTTCTCAATTATTTTCTACACTTATATTAAAAAAATATATATTAAAAAGGTTGACCTAGGTCAGTTTTTTTCAAAGTACCCCTAGAGGGAAAAGTCCTAAAGGTTTTTTGTTTGTATAGTCGGTCCCCATTACCAGTTTTTTTTAATGACATGAAACTGATTACACCCTGTATGCATCTTCTTTGAGGACTGTACGAAATTGCTTTTAAATCGTGATTCTAAAGTGAAATGGCAATACAACCAACGATGTTACAGTAAAGAATGTTTAAGTAATTTTTTAAATCAGATTAACGAGAAAAAACCTTCAACTAAATTTACAATAGAAATAGAAAATAATAGTGAATTAGGTACCTTAGATATTTTAATTAAAAAATTAAACAACACATACCAAACCAGTGTGTACTTATAGAAAACAATCACACAAACAGATACTTAAATTTCACTTCAAATCAACATATCAGTGTTAAGAAAGGTGTTGTTAAGTGTATGACAGAGCTAAAATAATTTCTCCAAATGAAGTAATCTTAAGGAACGAGAAAAAATAGTATAGATACTATCTTATTAAATAATCAATATCCTGAGAGTTTTGTTGACAGTCAGTTGATGAACATTGGAAGGAGAGAGAATATACCATTACAACCTAAGGTCTTTAAAACTATAACGGTAATTCCATATATACTCGGTTTATAGGATAAATTACAAAAAATTGGGAATAGGTTTTCCCAACGAACGGCTTTGCAAACGGGCTCCAGGCTAAGATCGGTTTTTATTGAAAACCAAAACTCCAAATATTATTTGAAATTCTAAGAATTGCATTTATATGTTCCGTGTGAGTGCAGAAAACATTATGTAGGTGAGTTATTTAGACCTTTCAACGTAAGGGTTGGTGAATATAGAAATTACGCTAGAAGGGGAGAATTTGAAAAATCGAAAATTTGTGCCGCACGTGTGATAATAATTACAGGATCCAATGGGGCTCCAGGAAGATTTTGGAAAAGAGAGTAACGGAACTAAAGGAAAACTTAAGGAATCTGCGATTATTTTATTAAATGACGAAACATGCGCTTCAAATTATTCAATAGATTTTTGTACTAATTGGTTGCCCATCCAGAAACCAAGTAAGTAAAAATAAGATAAATATAATTTAATGTCTCACGTGACTAACATAAACAACGAACTGTCATGGTTGACGGCCAAAAAGTTTTGAGAACGGAAGTAAAGCGTTACTGTTTTTAGTTCTCATTTTCAGTTTTTAGTATATAACATTGTTCTAGGTAAGAAAACGATGTTATATTAGAATTATTTAAATTATATGTTCATGATTCAAACATATTCTTCGTTATTGAATCCGTCCTAGTGTGAAATTAATTCAAGCGATTTACTTTGCAATACTTAATTATTCACTTGTCTAGTTACCGATGTCACTGTAAATCAAGTACAAAAATATGTGAAGAGCGTTAAACTGTAGCCAAGTAATGTGATTTCACACACCAATAATCGTATGCACTATCTTCTCTTTAGTGTAATATTTCCTTGTTCCATCGGTTACGTATTTGACTTTTAGAAACTTCAAGAGCAGGTCGTGAGGCAAACTTTATAACGTAACTTAATTTAACGTGAAAGAAACTACCCAACCAAATTTTAAATTTCGGTCACACACGGGAAACTGTTATCGGATTTACCATAAAATACACTTTTAGCAAATTCCTTTAAATTCTTAACTCTACTTTAAATGAGCACATATGTCTGTTCTGCGTTCGTGAACAAAATTGTGTCATATGTAACTTTAGGAAAGCTCCTCTAAGCGCATTTTAATAGGAAATATGGACATAAGTTGGGGCTGCGGTAAGAAGTACGGGCCACATTAATGAGATTTAAAACTACATACAGCGGCAAATACAAGGGAACGTAGACTAACTGTCATTTTTTCTACATTATTTCTATTTCCATGAAAAGTTAACTAATAACTAGCTATCAGCAAAGCTTTATGCCATATTGAAGCCAGCTTAAAGAACATAATACAAAAATTTTGCAAAAAATGAATAGTACAGGGTGATTCATTATAAATATCCCCCCCTCCACTTTCTTGATTATTTCTTGATCGATTCGAAAATATCAAAAATCATGTTGTAAACTTTTTAAGCAAGTTTTTGTATGTCATACTGATAAAATAATGACCATCAAATTTATATTAGTCCAATAATTATAAAGACCTCCATAACAAAAAATGTTGTCTGAGATTTTCCTTCAGAAACTATTAGTGGAGGGATCATATATCACAAAACCACAAAAATCAGTTCTGGGGGTACCGCGCAATCCACCCAAAAACCACCCCTTCGGTGAAAAAAGCCTTATTTTACTGATAACTCGTTAACCGTTGAAGATATTAAAAAATTGCTCATTGTAAAAAGAAAGCTTAAATAATTGCCTAAAAAAGTCCTCTTATAATTTCCGTGTATACCTATACCATGGTTTTCGAGAAAATCGATATTGAATTTGAAATTTGTATTTTTAATGCGTACCCATTTTCGTTTATTTCAAATTTTTTTGCGCGCGGCCTATAGAAAAAATTGTATTGTTCGAAAGCCAAACATGCTTGGAAGAAAAATCAAAATGGGCTTTAAAGGGGATATAAAATACTCTTTATTTTTGTTTCTATTTTTGATGGCTATTAGTATATAAAAATAACAATATAATATAGTTACCTCTTAATTTTTTGCACTTTTAACTATTCACAGGCCATAAAAAAAACTGACTTTAATATAAGTTATAAATGCATTATCTTTTAGTTCAAGGTAGTACTTCAATGCTGAAAAAGTTAGGAATAAAAATATTCACATTTACAAATTTACCAGCATGTTGAAGTTAGCCAAATTTTGGCCAGTTTTTTATTGTTCCCTAAAAATTAAAAAAAGAACCCAAACATCTTGAAAATTTAGCTCAAATTTTTTTTGTTTCAGTTTATATATCGTATAACTATTGTTTCTAATCATTTAATAGGCAAAACATTGTATTAAAAAAATAGCATACAAAATTGAATATGTAGCATTTTTTTGATTTTTTTAATCTAATTTTAACATGCTGCTTAATTTGTAAATGTGAATATTTCTATTCATAACTTTTTCTGAATTGAAATACTACTACCTTGAACTAAAAGATAGTGCATTTATAACTTATAGTCAGTTACTTTTTATGGGCCTATGAATAGTTAGATGCACAAAAAATCAAGAGATAACTATATTATATTGTTATTTTTATATACTAATAAATACCAATAACCCTCAAGAATGGCAACAAAAAGAGTAGCCTGTATCCCCTTTAAATCCCATTTTGATTTTTCTTCCTAGCTTGTTTGGTTTTCGAGCAATTCAATTTTGTCTATAGGCTCAAAAAAATTCAAATAAACGAAAATTCGCGCGCATTAAAAATACAAATTTTTCAATTTTTGACAATATCGATTTTCTCGAAAACCATAGCATATACAAGAAAATTACGAGAGGATTTATTTTTAGGCAATTAGTCAAGCTTTCTTTTCTATAATAAGCAATTTTTTTATATCTTCAACGGTTAACGAGTTATAGTAAAATAAGGCTTTTTTCACCGAAGGGGTGGTTTTTTTGTGGGGTTGCGCGGCACCCTCAGAACTGATATTTGTGGTTTTGTGATGTAAAGCGTTACTGTTTTTAGTTCTCATTTTCAGTTTTTAGTATATAACATTGTTCTAGGTAAGAAAACGATGTTATATTAGAATTATTTAAATTATATGTTCATGATTCAAACATATTCTTCGTTATTGAATCCGTCCTAGTGTGAAATTAATTCAAGCGATTTACTTTGCAATACTTAATTATTCACTTGTCTAGTTACCGATGTCACTGTAAATCAAGTACAAAAATATGTGAAGAGCGTTAAACTGTAGCCAAGTAATGTGATTTCACACACCAATAATCGTATGCACTATCTTCTCTTTAGTGTAATATTTCCTTGTTCCATCGGTTACGTATTTGACTTTTAGAAACTTCAAGAGCAGGTCGTGAGGCAAACTTTATAACGTAACTTAATTTAACGTGAAAGAAACTACCCAACCAAATTTTAAATTTCGGTCACACACGGGAAACTGTTATCGGATTTACCATAAAATACACTTTTAGCAAATTCCTTTAAATTCTTAACTCTACTTTAAATGAGCACATATGTCTGTTCTGCGTTCGTGAACAAAATTGTGTCATATGTAACTTTAGGAAAGCTCCTCTAAGCGCATTTTAATAGGAAATATGGACATAAGTTGGGGCTGCGGTAAGAAGTACGGGCCACATTAATGAGATTTAAAACTACATACAGCGGCAAATACAAGGGAACGTAGACTAACTGTCATTTTTTCTACATTATTTCTATTTCCATGAAAAGTTAACTAATAACTAGCTATCAGCAAAGCTTTATGCCATATTGAAGCCAGCTTAAAGAACATAATACAAAAATTTTGCAAAAAATGAATAGTACAGGGTGATTCATTATAAATATCCCCCCCTCCACTTTCTTGATTATTTCTTGATCGATTCGAAAATATCAAAAATCATGTTGTAAACTTTTTAAGCAAGTTTTTGTATGTCATACTGATAAAATAATGACCATCAAATTTATATTAGTCCAATAATTATAAAGACCTCCATAACAAAAAATGTTGTCTGAGATTTTCCTTCAGAAACTATTAGTGGAGGGATCATATATCACAAAACCACAAAAATCAGTTCTGGGGGTACCGCGCAATCCACCCAAAAACCACCCCTTCGGTGAAAAAAGCCTTATTTTACTGATAACTCGTTAACCGTTGAAGATATTAAAAAATTGCTCATTGTAAAAAGAAAGCTTAAATAATTGCCTAAAAAAGTCCTCTTATAATTTCCGTGTATACCTATACCATGGTTTTCGAGAAAATCGATATTGAATTTGAAATTTGTATTTTTAATGCGTACCCATTTTCGTTTATTTCAAATTTTTTTGCGCGCGGCCTATAGAAAAAATTGTATTGTTCGAAAGCCAAACATGCTTGGAAGAAAAATCAAAATGGGCTTTAAAGGGGATATAAAATACTCTTTATTTTTGTTTCTATTTTTGATGGCTATTAGTATATAAAAATAACAATATAATATAGTTACCTCTTAATTTTTTGCACTTTTAACTATTCACAGGCCATAAAAAAAACTGACTTTAATATAAGTTATAAATGCATTATCTTTTAGTTCAAGGTAGTACTTCAATGCTGAAAAAGTTAGGAATAAAAATATTCACATTTACAAATTTACCAGCATGTTGAAGTTAGCCAAATTTTGGCCAGTTTTTTATTGTTCCCTAAAAATTAAAAAAAGAACCCAAACATCTTGAAAATTTAGCTCAAATTTTTTTTGTTTCAGTTTATATATCGTATAACTATTGTTTCTAATCATTTAATAGGCAAAACATTGTATTAAAAAAATAGCATACAAAATTGAATATGTAGCATTTTTTTGATTTTTTTAATCTAATTTTAACATGCTGCTTAATTTGTAAATGTGAATATTTCTATTCATAACTTTTTCTGAATTGAAATACTACTACCTTGAACTAAAAGATAGTGCATTTATAACTTATAGTCAGTTACTTTTTATGGGCCTATGAATAGTTAGATGCACAAAAAATCAAGAGATAACTATATTATATTGTTATTTTTATATACTAATAAATACCAATAACCCTCAAGAATGGCAACAAAAAGAGTAGCCTGTATCCCCTTTAAATCCCATTTTGATTTTTCTTCCTAGCTTGTTTGGTTTTCGAGCAATTCAATTTTGTCTATAGGCTCAAAAAAATTCAAATAAACGAAAATTCGCGCGCATTAAAAATACAAATTTTTCAATTTTTGACAATATCGATTTTCTCGAAAACCATAGCATATACAAGAAAATTACGAGAGGATTTATTTTTAGGCAATTAGTCAAGCTTTCTTTTCTATAATAAGCAATTTTTTTATATCTTCAACGGTTAACGAGTTATAGTAAAATAAGGCTTTTTTCACCGAAGGGGTGGTTTTTTTGTGGGGTTGCGCGGCACCCTCAGAACTGATATTTGTGGTTTTGTGATGTTTAATCCTCGCACTAACAGTTACGGAAGGAAAATCTCAGATAATATTTTTTGCGAGCTTCTGGTGTATTTTTTACTTTGCCGACTGGACTATATATCTTCTATAGTATTTCTAATACTTTCTAATACTACAAGAATGTCGATAATTTATAATTTACAAACTGACCAGACAATTTTAAATAAGCTTGAAAACGATGAAGCATTATTCAATCATAATATTAATTGCCTCTACTCTTCCGACCAGCTTTCCGACATCCATGATGCTCAGCATGGCAGATAAATGGCCGAGACCGAAGTGAAATGCCAGAAAAGTACTTTTTGTAATTATTGACGCATAATACATTTAATTTCATTTGATGAAACTACACAAAAATATATTATTTTGAACATAAAAGAAATTCATTGAAGGAAAACAATAGAAAAATTACAGTAATAGTTCTATGTGGGAACCGTCATTGTTTACATACAAGTTCATTCTTTTGTTAAAGTTTCTGAGCACATTTTCCATAATATTGCCCGTACTGATGTGATAAATTACTTCAATGAATTTTTCCTTCAACTCATCGATGTGATCAAATCTTGTTCTCTAAACTATATTTTTCACATAGCCTCGAAAAAGTCAAGGGCGTGAGATCGGGACTTCTAGAGCGCCACTTTATAGGTCCATATCTACCCATCCATTCGTTGAAATTCTGGTTCAACGATGTTGTTATATTACATTATTGCGATAACGGGCTCCATCATGCTGCCAGATGGATCTAATCATTTGATTCAGAGGAAGATTACGTTATTTTCCATAAATTTTCTTGATATATCCCAATATTTAACACCATCCTGGTTTGCAAACTGACTGTTTGTAAAATATCGATGTTCTTATAAATATCGGATAGTAGATAGTAGATAGCCATGCGAAATATTATATTTTTGAAATCAGAGAAGAATGACTATTATGATTTTCTGCTATATACAGGGTGTTCCACTTAAATAATCAAGTAACACCTATATACGGTTAGATTTGGACGTCATTACTTTCTCAACACGACTCGTATAAACTTGCTAAAAAATATTTAATTTGGTTTTTGAAATTCTCAAATCGGCCCAAAAATAACCAAATTAGAGGGGGTGGGATATTTATGATGAATCACCTGTACATTTTGACATATTTTAAACATTTAACGTTGAAGCAGAATTACAAGGATTATTATTTTCAATCACGTGTGTCCGCTATAAGCCCTTACGGAGGCAAGTAATGAGGATTGTTTTGAATATCAGGTCATCTCACATTTGCCCTATTTGTGATTTATATTTCTTATTTTCTTCATTATTTATATCAAATTCAACACGGTTTAATTAATTTATATTATAAATTTCAAATATTTTAAGGGTTAATGATTCAATCATTAATTGATTTTTTACTATTTTTGAGGTTAGTCCTTTGATATTTCAGGAATGTTTCATGATGTCACTAGCCGACAGCCTACATGTATCGGAAGTAAAAATAGCAAATTCTTAGTAACTTCGTGATTCTAAATAACAACATAAAAAGCAAGTTTAAGTTGGCTCTGGTTTCCCAATACAGTTAATAACATGTAACGCAGGTATAAACCCTAGTTTATGGACAGTTCTATCACACATAACAGGTAGAATTAGAGTTCTACGAACAATAGACATACTATACTGACCGTGCTAACTACCTACCTCTTTATTTGTCACTAAAACTAATATTCACTTTGAGGTAGTCGTATTTGTACCTTGTGCATGAAGCGTTCATTTTCGAAAGTAAATAGTGCTATTTTGAAAATATGCCACGATATTATGTAAATACACCTAACAACTTTTGTTATATTTGTGGTGAAGTGACTTTTGCGCGTCAAAAACGTAACTTTACTCCCAAAATTAAGAAGGCGTACCAGTTGAATTTTGGTTGTAGAATTGGAGATGAAGATAAAAAAGGGGCACCTCATATATGTTGTACCAATTGTGCGAACAATCTTTGCAGTCTACTAAGTGGAAGAGGACGTTCAATGGCTTTTGCTGTGCCCGTGATCTGGCGAGAACCTAAAGATTATGTTACCGATTGTTATTTTTGCGTGATACCTCTTATTAGACAGGGTATTAACAAGAAAAAGAGGGTGGTATACAATACCCCGATTTACCATCTGCCATTCGCCCGGTTCCCCATAGTGTGAACTACCTATTCTTATTCCACCTCAAGAATACAGTCTTGATTCTGACGAACAATCGGATAATACTGTACATGACGACTTAGTCCAGCCATCATCATCACAAGATCCCGATTTCTCTGCCGATGTGTCCGGTGATCAACCACACAAAATTAAACAATGCAAATTAAGTGATCTTATAAGAGACCTTGATTTGTCCAAGGCGTAAGTGGAGCTTTTGGCATCTCCATTACAAAAATGGAATTTACCACAAGAAAATGTTAAAGTTTCCATGTACCGAAGTCGTCAAAAAGAATTTTTATACGTTATTTCAAAATGGAAAATGACTTGGTTGCCTGCAAGGACATTGGCGGTTTAATGAGTGCTTTACACATTCCCCATGATTCTAGTGACTGTAGACTTTTTATTGACGCCTCGAAACTTAGTGTAAAGGCTGTGCTATTCCACAATCCAAATAAATTGACATCAATTCCAATCGCCCATGCTGTACACATGAAGGATAATTGCAGTAACATGAATGTATTGCTACAAACTATAGAATGTAACAAATATAAGTGGCAGGTTTGTGGAGACTTAGAAGTGATAGCTATCTTACTTGGTATGCTGCAAGGGTATACCAAATATTGCTGTTCTCTTTGTGAGTGGGACAGTCGACCGCGATTACAACATTACAAAAGAAAAATTTGGCCGCCAAGACTGGGTTTTGAACCAGGAGCAAAAAATGTTACTGACATTCCACATTTTTAGGTGTGAGACTTTTTGAAACAGTGAAGTATTCAAGAACGAACCTCTCTCTGATCCGTTTGGCGCAGAAGTTTTTCATTAAAATTTTAAATATTTTTCGGTGGCAAAATACACAACAAAAAGAAAGAAAATTTCATTAAGTTGATTCACAAAAGGTAATACTGCCACCAGTCCACATAAAACTGGGGCTGATGAAAAGCTATGGACAAAGAAGCACGTCCTTTCAGTTATTTAAAACAAAAATTTCCCAGACTTAGTGATTGTTGTGGTTTTTCAAATCAGGAACCGTTTCAAAGATGCTGAATTTGACAAAATTCTCGAAGGTAATGAAAAAGCTGCTTGGAATTCCTTTAAAATGGTAGCTACCAGAAATAAGGATGCAATATATCATTAAAAGCCCACTTTCTACATTCACATCTAGATTATTTCCCAGAAAACTGTGCTGCAATAAGTGATGAGCATGGAGAGAGATTCCACCAGAATATTCAAGATATGGAAAAAAGATATATGGGCAAATGGACTTCTGTGATGTTAGCAGACTACTTTTGGACATGTATAAAAGATTCTCCAGAAGTAACTTACAAGAGACAGGCTAAAAAGCGCAAAAAGAATAATTAATTTTCTGATTAAAGAGCTTATATTCTAATTAAATATACATTATATAACGTGTGTTTGAAATATATATCAAAATGGCAAATATGTTTTCGCATGATGTAATTAATGGCATTTTTTATTAAAATTATACCATAATATGTGATTTAGATCAGTTATTACATTTTTTAGAGCCAACTAATTTTTTTAGGACTATGTTAGACTTACCTGGGACCAAAACAATACAAAAAAGTGGTTTTGGTTAGCGATAGAAAATAAAAGTTAAAATTTGTCGGTTAGTGGTTCAGAATTTTGACCGCATAATTCTGATGCTAGCCTATTGTACCACGATA
The DNA here is from genome assembly GCA_963583905.1 of Stenurella melanura. NCBI lineage: Eukaryota > Metazoa > Arthropoda > Insecta > Coleoptera > Cerambycidae > Stenurella > Stenurella melanura. The sequence continues at coordinate 21,065,606 of OY757311.1, read as the reverse complement.
GGTACTTGAACATTCTACCCTGCCGCTAGTTTATATTTCAATGCTATTGATTTTTCCGGTTAAGAAGTTTAGTGTTTCAAGATAAATATGAATTATTCCAAGGAAGAATTGGTTGACAAGATTTTTATCTGGGCCTCTCGGGAATCAGCTTATTAGCATCCTGAATCTATGCCACCACATATCATGAAAGGAGACACCCTGTAGAACCTGCATTTAATATTCTTAGAGATAGACTCATCAAACTGGTATGATGCAGTACAAACTTCATGAAGTTCTAATAAGGAAAATTACTGAAGTTGAAGAACCTACCACAAGTATTAAAGAATTGAATAATAAATTAGACATAAGCGGTGCAATAGTAAAGCGAATCATAAACAGAAATAAATTCCATGCTACAAAGTTCAATTACACCAAGTATTACTTGAAGGTGATTTTTTAAACAGGGTGAATTTTTGTGAATGGGTTAGTTTCATGCTCAATAGCGATCCTAATTTCATAAGGAATTTGATGTTTTCTGATGAGACTATATTTCATAAATATTGTGGTGTCAATAGACACATTTTTTTATTATTATTCAGATGTGATTCCTCACTTATTAAGAACAGGCTATAGTTAGAACAATTTATAGTTACAGCTTCTAAAAACAACATCATTAACAGTTTTTTAATATTACCACATTCTTGATTGCTTGTAACGATTTAAAAAATTGCCGGTTTATCTAGTAGTATTTATTCAGTTCTTATTCGAGAATGAAACACAGAAACCATTTCATTGATTCAATTATTGAGGCGAACCGGCGAACCGTCATGTTCAAGCCACCTCAAATGGTTTAGGATTACGATTCTACAACAAAAAAAGTAAAATCCCCGTAAATTAAAGCGGAGGCCCATGAGTCAGCGGACTTCTGTAGCAAGAATGGAAACACCTAATCCCCTCGGAAGTGCACAGGTGTTCCGTGTCCTCATACTACCCCAACCGCACACATAGATCTAATGAAATGATCACGTAGTTTAAGATTACTATTCAGGTCAGTTCACATCGGTAGCTGCCCTTTGTGCCACATAAACACAAAAATCCACAAAGGGCTTTTCGTTGCACACAACCCACTCCAGCCACACTTGTGATTGAAAGTGCGTAAAGCAGAACTTTTATTTTTACTCCACATATTACGTTTTTCTTTTGAAACGCTGTAAAGTGAACACGTTTTTCTTTCGCTACAAAAACTCTGTTTAATTATGCGAAGGGGGACTTAAAGGTGGAATAGCTACAGGGTGTCTCAAATTTGAGTGCCCTGTTGGTATCATTTTCTATTTTTGAGAACATTTAAAAGAACCGCTACCTAAAGAATCACTACTTCCACGTCCAGATTTTCCATTCACGTCACTTTAAATTAAACATCTTGACTGTATTTGCACTCTAGTATGTGGAAATTATTGGTCATAGAATTTTAATAATCTTTGGGGCACATGACATCCAAAAGTATTATAAAAATCTGAGGCCTTCGCTTCTAGTATATACACCATATTCCAAGTTAGTGTACTCTTACCAGATTGCTGTACTTATTTTCTCCTATTCACCCCTATTTAACCTCAACCCTTCAACGGAATCATTTCAAAATGTAATCTACTTCCAGATCTCATTATAATACATACGTGTACCAAATTTCAAGCGAATATCTCAATTTTATTTTATCCATCCCTTGAGAGTGGTGGTGGGTGGTGGTGGGGATGGAAAATATTATAAAAAAATCTTCGTTTCTAGTATATACACCAAACCCCAAATGTCTGTACTATTACAAGTTTGCTTTACTTATCTTCCACTATTTACCATTATTTACCCCTTTTTATCTCCCAACCCTTCATCGTACAAGTTCCAAATACAATCCAGTTCCAGATATCTTTATAATACATACGTGTAATAAATTTCAAGTCAATATCTTAAACCGTTCCACAGAAAACGTGTACACAAAAATAAGTTACAGACCGACAGACAAACAGAAATTCTCTTTCGCTCAAATTTAAAATCTTTAATTTTCGTGACATTCTATACCTATTTCAATAAAAAAACTTGACATTTTTTTTACGGTCAGCAAAAAACTTTCAAGAGCAATGTTTGCTTCCATCTTTGAATTAGTAATAATAATAAATTTCAGAAAACAGTAGAAAACATATCTTTAAAAGTTTCGTCATTGGTCAAGTTTCAGGTCAATTTCCATATAAACAAAGAAAATAGTTCACGACAATTAAGTAAATTACAAACAGTTAAAAGAGTTTTACAGTATAGCAACGAGTAAAATGTGACCTAATATATTGACACAAACACCGATAATATTTCTCAGGTATTACTTCCTCATCCACGTAGTAGATTGGAAGTATAGCAATCGTAAAAAAAATTTCAAAATTTTTTTTTCTTGAAATAGGTTTAGAATGTCATGAAACATCGACATTCTAAATTTGAGATAAACATTTTTTTCTGTCTGTCTTTCTATCTGTCGGCCTGTCTGTATGTCTGTCTGTAACTTTTTTGTTTGCATGTTTTCTCCGGAACGATTTAAGATATTGACTTGAAATTTTGTACACGTATATATTATAACGAGGTCTGGAACTGGATTGTTTTTTAAGGATATCCGGTGAAGGGTTGATTGGCAAATAGGGGGAAATATGTTAAACAAGCTGGTAAGGGTACAGAAACTTGTGAAATTTGATGTATGTACTACAAGCCAAGGCCTCAAAATTTTTTATAACATTTTTCAACCCCCACCACCCCTACTAATAGGAGTAAATAGGGTAAAATTAGTAAAGCAAGTTGGTAAGAGTACAGAAACTTGAAATTCGGTGTATGTAATAGAAGCCGAGGTCTCATATTATTTATGAAATTTGGGATTTGGTGTATATACTAGAAGCGCAGGCCTCAGGTTTTTTTATAATATTTGCCATCCCCAAATTCCCTTATTAAAAGAGTTGATAAAATTAAATTTAGATTTTCACTTGAAATTTGGTACATGTATGTATTATAACGATGTCTGAAACTAGATTATATTTTGACATGATTGCTTTGAAGGAGTGGAGGCAAGTAGAGGTAAATAGGGAAAAATAAGTAAGCAAGCTGGTAGGAGTACAGAAACTTGTAATTCGGTGTATGTTCTAGAAGCCAAGACCTCAGATTTTTTGATAATATTTTGCAACCCTTCCACCATCCTTACTCCATGATTAAAGGGGTTGATAAAATAAAATTGACATATTCACTTGAAATTTGATAGGTGTATGTATCATAACGACATCTGGAACTAGATTATATTTTGGGATGATACCGCTGAAGGGTTGGGGGATAAATAGGAGTAAATAGGGGAAAATAAATAAATCAAGCTGGTAAGGGTACAGAAATTTGGATTTGGTGTATATACTAGAAACCAAGGCCTCAGATTTCTTTCTAATATTTTTCAAATCCCACCACCTCCGCTTCATTATTGATAGGATTGATAACATAAAATTGAGATATTCACTTGAAAGTTAGTACACGTATATATTGTAATGACATCTGATTGAGATGATCCCTTTGAGCGGTGAGAGGTGGTAGGTTGTGAAGAGGGGAAAATAAGTAGGGTAAACTAAAAACTTAATTTTTAGCGTTTATGTTAGAAACCAACGCCTCTATGTCATATGCCCCAAATATCATTAAAATTCTATGAATAATTTCTACATCATATTCTTAAGGTGCCATCTCCGTGTCGAAGGTTGGCAATGACCTACTCAATCTATTTTAATTTTGGAAGCCGCTGCTCTGAAAAGATCGCATGAAGAACAGTCGAACCATTCTCTTAGGTTTCGCAGCCACGATATTCTTTGTATGATTTCAACTTAGTTTTGAAATATACAAGCGACTGTAGTGAGAAAGGTGCCTTACCGTAATCCTCGGAGGAATGGCTCGCTGGGGCAGGAAGACAGCTCCTTCTTCACTTTCCAACCAATTGCTTGAGTAGCCGAAGATTTATGTACACCACACTGTTAATTGTAATAATTAGTAGCAATTATTTAATGGTAAAATACTCGAAGTTAAAGTTATTATATTTATAGGCAACGTGCCGCGATTACTGTCAATCTATGATTGATTCGGTTTTAACTCCGGGCGCTGTCGGCCCTGTTTGGCAGGTATACCAATCTCACTAGTATTTACCATGTCGGAAGACAAAATCAAATTAATATTACTAATGCCAGTTAAACAAAGAACAAATATCTACATATTTACAAAAGGACGAAACATTCTTCTTCTTCCTATGCTCCTCTTTCCTTGTATTTTCTCCTGCATATTTCCACATACTAGAGTGCATATATAATCAAGATGTTTCCTCTAAAGAGACTTGGATAAAAAATCTGGATGTGGAAGTAGTGATTCCTTAGGCAGCGGTTTTTTTTTTCGCAACATCGACATTAGTTCTTCCAACAGCACTTTCTTATTTGGGACCTATTATTTATTATTTATTTGTCTGTTGAATGATATTGTATATTTTATTAAATATTTACTTGATTAGGACTATTTGTTAATGTTATATTTGCCAAAGAGACTTAAATCCATCAGAATTTAGTGCTTCTAAAACAATATTACATATAATCAAGTATTAAAAAATTAAATCCCTGCGCTCTCGCCAAAATGCAAGATACAAGTCTTTTTTCACCGGCGCGTCCGGCAGAATCTAGAATGTAAAGTTTGGAGTTCTATATTATGCACATTTATTCCTTTCTCTCGTATACAAAATACTTTATTTACTTTGTAAATACACACCGGTTTTAGATATTATGCAAAATAAGTTGCCGTCAAACTAACAACATATTTAGATTATACAGTGTCCGCCAAAAAGTCTGCACTTAGTTTTGGCATGGTTAGTAACTACAAGATTGCCAAAATTATTTGTCATAATTATACAACTATAACACCCCCAAAAAGTCATTAGAAATGTTAAAATGACCTGAGATGCCCTTACTTATTAAAATATGGAAAAGTGCCATGTGGAAAAGTTGTTTGTAATTACATTAAGAATCTGTTTTGTTTGAAAATTTCAATATTTTGGTTTTTATTTTTTTTTGTAAATATATGTAACATCTAATTTTTTTGTTTCTTGTTTACCGTTTTTCAATGCAACAAATACATAAATGTTGTATTTCTTTTACTTCCACATCAACGTAGTGGATTGGAAGTATAGTAATCGAAAAAAAATTTCATTTTTTTTTTTTTTTGTTGAAATAGGTTTAGAATGTCATGAAACGTCGAGATTTTAAATTTGAATGAAAAAAAAATTCTCTCTGTCTGTCGGTCTGTCTGTAACTTTTTTGTCCGCACGTTTTCTCCGGAACGGTTTAAGATATTGAAATATTGTACACATATATATTGTAACGAGATCTGGAAACGGATTATTTTTTTGAAGATATCTAGTGAAGGGTTGGAGGGTAAATAGAAGTAAATACGGGGAAATATGTAAAGCAAGCTGGTAAGGGTACAGAAACTTGAAATTTGATGTATGTACTACAAGCCAAGGCCTCAAAATTTTTATAATATTTTTCATCCCCCCCAACACCCCGCCCACCCAATCCATTATTAAAGGGGTTGATAAAATAAAATTGAGATATTCACTTGAAATTTGGTACACGTATGTATTATAGCGACATCTGGAAATAGGTTATATTTTGAGATGATTAGGTTGAAGGGTTGTTTGTTAAATAGGGGTAGATAAGGGAAAATAAGTAAAGCAAGCTGGTAAGAGTACAGAAATTTGAGATTTGGTGTATATACTAGAAGTGCAGGCCTCATATTTTTTTCATAATATTTTCCATCCCCCCACCACCCTCTCCCAGGATTAAGAGTTGATGAAATTAAATTTAGATTTTCACTTGAAATTTTGTACATGTATGTATTATAACGATATCTTAAACTTATATTTTGACATGATTGCGTTAAAGGAGTGGGGGTAAGTAGAGGTAAATAGGGAAAAATAAGTAAGGCATGCTGGTAAGAGTACAGAAACTTGAAATTCGGTGTATATCCTAGAGGCCAAGGCCTCAGTTTTCTTAATAATATTTTTCAACCCCCCCCCCCCCACCTTTATTCCATTATTAAAGGGGTTGATAAAATAAAATTGAGATTTTCACTTGAAACTTGGTAGACATATGTACCATAACGACATTCGGAACTAGATTATATTTTGGGATGATTCCGTTGAAGGGTTGGGGGTTATATAGGAGTAAATAGAGGAAATTAGGTAAATCAAGCTGATAAGAGTACAGAAAATCGGGATTTGTATACCCTAGATGCCAAAGCCTCAAATCTCTTTCTAATATTTTTCAATCCCCAACACCTTCACTCCATTATGAATGGGATTGTTAACATAAAATTAAGATATTCACTTGAAAGCTAGTACCACATCTGATTGAGATGATTCCATTGAAGGGGTGGGAGGTAGTAGGTTGTGAATAGGGGATAATAAGTAGTGTAAACTAGAAACTTAGTTTTTAACGTATATGGTAGACACCAATTCCTCAAACTTTTCAGTGACATCTGCCCCAAATATTATTAACATTCTATGATCAATAATTTCCACATACTAGAGTGCAAATCTAGTCAAGGCGTTTCCTTTAATGTGACTTGGATGAAAAATCTGGATGTGGAAGTAGTGATTCCTTAGGCAGCGTTTTTTTTTTTATTGTCATTTCAGACAACCGCTATTTTGTTGTTTTTTTTTTGCTATATTTTTATTTTTATTTGACGTGTCAAAGCATAATTTGCGTTTATATGAGCAATAAAAGATCTATCTATCTATCTCCCTAAATGTTATACTATTATTTATGAATCACCCTGTATAGCACAACTGTTTAATGTGAACCATTTACTGTATGCGGATGATGCCATGCACTGGAATTCAATCCATTTCAGGTTGTTCAAAAGTACAAGGCAATTTAATTGAATTAAATGACTGCTGTGAATAAAACCCCAACACTTAAATATTGGTAAATGCAATTTTAACCCCACTCTCGACGCGACGTAAATCTATTGAATTATTTGACTATTGGCTTGGCAATATCGTTCTGACCATGGCCACCCAATTTAAAGGCCTTTTGACTCTATGTTATCATTTTATCAAGATATTCGTTTAACCACTGACAATTTAGCAATGTAAAAACTGTAACTACTCTTTATAATAGTTTTATTCAATAACGACTTGATATAATCCATCGATCCCATCGTAACTATATCTGCAAGGAATGCGCGGGCGCATCCCTTATCTCGAAGGGAACATGATTGTTGGCAAAAAAACTAAGTCTCTAGACATTCGAATTAACATAAATAAATCAGCTAATTAACCACAGTTCTGGAATTTATTGAGGTATTTGCACTTTAGTGGCTAGTGGATTGAGGGGCACAGCATTTAAAATCCATCTTTACTGCATACCTCATAAGAAAAACGTAGGATGTATACAAGCTTATCTTAACCTCATCACTATCAATTTAATATGTACACGACTGTCACATTCAGTTCTAGGCTAGCGATTTTACCCGTCACCGATGAAAATTATTAAAAAAAAAAAAATGAAAAGAGCACCACCGGCGGAAATGCTCCACCTCAGTCCCATTGGTTAGTATAATATAAGTATAAATTTTTCTTTTTTGATTTCAGCAGGGCACTTGACTGTGTCACTCATGCAAAATTCTTGACTGCACTATATCACTATGGGATTGGAGCACCACTAAACTGGATTAATCCATTTTTAACCAATCGTCAACAGTATGTAAGTATACAACTTGTTAGTGAAAATATGGCATATAGAGCTAATTATGAACTTTCGTCTTTAAGAATGGGAGTTCCAAAGGGCTCAGTATTGGACCATGTGTTATTCATATCATATATTAATGAACTGTATTGGATTTTATGTAATGATTTCTTTTCAATGTATGCTGGTGGTATTTATATGTTTATTTCAGATCCTGTGCATAATGTGTTAGAAAGTAAGTTTAATTGTATTATAGATAAGGTATCTACATTTCTCAATCAACATCAATTGTACTTCAATGCAGATAAAACTCACTTAACTCAGTTTCATAATAAACAGAAAAAATGCGAATCTGTTTGTATTCAGGTCACTGAGTCGACTGTAACGAGTACCCATGAGAGTATTAAATTTTTACATATATAATGAATATTTGACTAGGAAATCACATTGTGAACACCTAATTTCCAAGCTAGCGGCAATTACATTTTTATTTAATAATATTAAAACCGTGCTTACTAGGGAGCAATTAGTTAATTTATACTATGCCCAAGTGGAGTCAAATTACGGTATGATGCCTATTTCTAGAGGAACTCCACTCTCTCACAGAATATTTTCATTGCTCAAAAACGAATAATGCGTTGTATATGTATACTAGTACCCATTATTGCAAAGAGATATTTAGGGAGTACAATATTTTTATTTTGCCATGCGTACACATCTTCGAAATGTGTGTTTATGTTTATAGAAACAAGAATATGTTTACTGCGAATAAAAATATTCATAACGTAAATACGCTTAGCAAGGAAGAGTTTCGAATATCATATGCAAGACTTAATTTAACTTACAATTTCCCAAATTACATGAGACCAAAATTGTTTAATAACTCACCCTCTGAATGTAAAATAGCTAGAAACTTACTGAATTTTAAAACTAAGTTAAAATTGTTTTTACTGTCAAAATGTTTTCACACTGCATGCGATTTTTTACCGAGTATTTAAGGTATATGTTGTAATTTGACTATTCCTATACAATTGTAATATTGTCATTATGGAAAATAAATTATTATTATTTTTATGTTTTTAAGTACTTAGTTAATAATAAAGCTCTGCTTGTCACAAATAATTATTTTAAATGTTAAATAATACCTGTATACACATATGTTCTAAAATAACACATCGGGAGTACAAAAGCACCAAGTAGTTTATTGGCCAACTTGTTTTATAACGATGTCTAAAACTTTAAGTTGAATAGAATCCGAACGAATCTAACAGTTATTATGATTGGGGTAATTAATCCGCTTAAATTCACATTCTAACCCTTTCGCAATATCGAAACAGACACAAAACGTAAAACATAGCAATGTAATGTAACAATAATTAGGAAAGTTTGAAACTTCAAATTTTAGTTTTTTCTCTGCAGTAATACCCAGTTCCATAAGCTCAAATAATTCTACGAGTTGTCACCGGCACGACATAATTATTCCACTACCGATCGCAAAGTATCGCCTATATTTTATAATTAACGACTCCCAAAGGCCAAACTATTTTGAACAATACTCAGTTTTGGATTAAATTTTATAGAACAAATTCAGTTTAATGTTAATTTTCCATCATCGGACTGAGGGCAATAAATTTAATTACTAGCGATAAAACTAATATAATGTTCAGTTAACCATAATAAAATAAACCTCCATGGAATATATCATTTAATGGGATTTCCTTAAATTCATCTTGACTGGTGGTATGGTAAATTATAAGCCATATATGTGATTAATTTAATATAATATAACCTATCTATCTCCTGTCTATGATTAGTAAAATATACACAGAAAAAAATCTGTGTGACATTTTGTTCCAACTGTAAAATAAATACACTTTAAATTGGTCTTAAAGAATAACAGGAACAATTTGTGAAATTATTACTGCAAAATATGTTATTCAAATATATTTTGTTGCAATAATTTTGTAAAGTTTATGCATTAACATTATTTAAAAGTTGTGCACAATTTTAGGAATCACATAAAATGAAATCTTTGTAAATTATCAATCATTTATCAAATTAACAACTTTTATTCTAAATCCGTACTGCTCTTGAGTTGTGTTGGTGCCTTGGAGCATATCAAATAATCTCAAGAGACGCTTATAAAATATCTGTGGCTGTATCGGAAAAAGCTTTGTATTAAATTAGGAAGCCGTGCATCAGTAAGTATGGTTTCTGGTCAACGAATATATGTGATAGACCATGAGTGGTTATCCATAAACCTAAATGAATACTAGACATAATTCTAGATGTGAATTTGAAATTTTACGAAGCGGTGTTAAAATTTAAAAAGCGGTAAAAAATATTGCTTTTAATGACATTCTAAATTACTTAAAGCATATGGCAAAGATACGATAAAAATATTTCAAGGGACGGTTCCTAGAGAATAGTTTTTTAATAAATTCTCAAACTTCTTTTGTTTAAATAAAAACACACTACTATGTTTTTTACCATTTTGTATCCACAAAAAGTAGAAAAGGAAGAGGAAGAAGCGAAATTATTTTAAAGAGTTTGATTAATTACTTCCACATCCACGTAGTCGATTGGAAGTATAGTAATGGAAAAAAAAAATTATTTTCTTACTTGAAATAGGTTTAGAATGTCATGAAACGTCAAGATTGTAAATTTGAGCGACATTTTTTCTGTCTGCCTGGCTGTCTGTCTGTAGGTCTGTAGCTTTTTTTTGTACGCACGTTTTCTCCGGAACGATTTAAGATATTGCCTTGAAATTTTGTACACGTATATATTGTACTGAGGTCTGGAACTGAATTTTTCTTTAAACATATCCGGTGAAGGGTTGGGGGGTAAATAGGGGGAACTAAGTAAGACAAGCTGGTAAGAGTACAGAAACTGGAAATTTGATGTATATGTACTAGAAGTCAAGGCCTCAAATTCGTTTATGATATTTTCCATCACCCCACCACCCCCACTCCATTATTAAAGGGATTGATAAAATAAAATTGAGATATTCACTTGAAATTTGGTATACGTATATATTATAATGACATCTGGAACTAGATAATATTTTTTGAATATTCCGTTGAAGGGTTGAGGGTTAAATAGGGGTAATAGGGGAAATATGTAAAGCAAGCTGGTAAGAGTACAGAAACTTGAAAATAGGTGTATGTACTAGAAGTAGGCCTCAGATTTTTTTATAATATTTTTCAGTCTCCTTACCACCCCCACTCCATTATAAGAGGCTTAATTAAAAACAAAAATGAGACATCCACTTCAAATTTGGTACACGTATGTATTCTAACGACATCTGAAACTATTCGTGATTGTGTTTCTACCGTGATATCAAGAATTATCTGGCTCAAAGATGGTCATGGTTCTAGCTTATGTCATTTTTCTATTTGTAGTGATTATGTCAATCTTTTTTTAATGCTGAAACATGACTACGAAGTTTTTAAATGGTGGGGTCTTTTTAAATACGCGACCGGAAAAGCTTTATTACGTCAATACTGTAGATTGAAATTGACATTTTGACGGCATCGTAAATTCAAACCGTCGCGCGTCGACAGGAGTGAACGCAAAATGATGATTACAAGAGGATGACAAGTTAGGACACCCGTTTTTAATTCCATAACGATCATGGACGAAAATAATTTTTGATATCACGGGAGTTTTATAAGCAAAGGTGGAAGTTTGAAAACATGTTTGGGTTAGGAGTATTACTGTTTAGATAAGCACTGACCTTAGGTCGTGATTGGCTTTAAAATCTGCAATAAGCTAACGCTAAATAAGTGTTAATTATATATTAAACACTGCCATTAGATGAATCAAACAATATATTATAAATAGTAAATACTGTTCACTATATAATACTCTTGATGAAGGCCTAACAAGCCGAAACAAGTGTAGCGTGTTTATTATATATTGTTTGATTCACCTAAAAGCAGTGAATAATTTATAATTAACAATTATTTTCAAGATGTTTCACAAGACCCTACTAAAAATCCAGTTCAGTGTGCTTAGTAAGTGATTAAAATAGCCACTTTAATCATCGGAACCAGCGTGTTCTTGCACCAGATACATTAACAAATAATTATATTAGGCAAAAGAAAAAAATAAGCCATATATAAGCCTCTATTATTCTTATTTGTGCTAGTAGGAAATATGAATGGTAATATTCTGAAGGGGGAATATATGAACTTAATACTCGATGAAAATAATACTTTATTTATGAATGAAATATTTAAAGAATGCAATAAAACTGACAATTCGAAAGGGATATACATACCTAGATATACAGACCTTCATATTGAAAGTTCTAAAATTTTATTCCCCTCCATATGATAACCAAAACGACGTCATTTCTTTTTTAAATGGAATACCATACATATTTGCCTTTATTAGGTATGAAATGGGGTTTGTAAAGTTCAGTGCATTCTGTTGAATTTTATCCATTCCATTTTAAATTTGAAAATACTAGAAATTTATGTATTTAATTTAAAGTATGTATTTAATTGTTCTTCAAACATTTTTCGGTGAAAAATTGATAAACTTGTAAAATAAGTTTGATTGAGGCATCAGTATTTTTCAAAAGAATATTGGAATTATACGTTGAAGTTGAAGTAAAAATATTCATGATTTACAAAATTAGCTTGTAATTTCTAGTATGTTGGGCAGGCAAAGATACCGTGTCCTTGCACTGGCTAGGTATGTTTGAAGATAGTATGCATTTAAATTGATATACTGATCGAATTTACAATGAACTGTTAACACTGCATTAAAGAAATGAAAATTAAAAAATATACCGTCTTTGAATAAATTTCGGCTTATGTCTCTACAGGCTGAATTAATCCTTAACTTACATAAAAGTAAAGCTTCTTTGTTCTATGAATTAAGCAGATCTACTATTAATAGAGCGAGTGGTAAATTGGCTGAGATTTACCCTCTTAATATTATATAAATATTTAATATTAACATTATGCAGCTCTTCAGTGTTCTGTTTTCACGATAATTTACAATTTGACGTATACTTAATTAAAATATTGCATAGTAACGATATTCAAAATTATTGTAGATAATAATAATTGTAATGTTGATTTACGATACGAAATTGCAATAAACTAAAAACAGAAATAATTTTAAAGGCAATCTCTTTTTGCTGTATTCTATAATAGAAACTCTGTTCGCTACAAAAAATGACTAGTCTGAACTTTTTGCTTGCGCTCTGTCAGTAGGTGCGAGGGAGGTGGGTGGCCAAGGCTTGCTATGTCCGGGTGGTGGAAGCGATCACGTGACCTGGCAAATTCAAATTGAAATTTCACATCGATGCTTTGTTGAAACTTTTTGCTTGCAATATGATATGTTTCCAGACGTCGCGCGTCGATAACAATCCAATAATACCCCCACCAGCATTTTCTATCGTCAGGTTCTGATTATATTGGACAATTGAAAAAATGCAGACAACATTCATTTTCCACCGACATCTTCAGTACCCGAGGGAGGTGAGGATCGAACCCAGTACCCTAATAGCACATGGACGTCCCAAAAACGTCCCAAGAACGTACTCACAGGACATTAGAACGCCTAGAGGACGTACTTTACCGACGTAAGACGTACCGAGGACATTTGAGGGACGTTCCGTGTCAGCAAAACGGGGTGTCCTGAGGACATCCCACCTAGGACTTTTGTGGGACGAATGTAGGTCTAGAGAGGACATCCTGAAAACGTTGTTGGGACATACTATGCAAAACATATAGGTACCTCCCCCTCCACCACTTTTAAGGTGTATTCACAGCAGAGGGTATTTATGTTCCTTTTTGGGTTTTCTAACCACATCCATTTCTTTCGAAATAGAATCCAGTGATTGGCAAAAAACATTAAGAGTAATATATAATTAATAAATTGTTATAATTTTCTTGGTGCCCTATTTAAAAAAAAATCACAGTTTAAATGTGAACATTTTTTTGTTTAACTGACTTTTGCATTTGAAAGGTTCCCTTGTTCATTTAAAAATTTTAAGAACACCTCTTTATATGAATTATCGATTCTACAAATAATACCAAAGACCGAGAGAAGCAGAAATATATGTTGTGACTAATGCTACCAGATTAATAACATTATTATAAGTTTAACGTTATATTTTTTGCCAATATTATTACAGAATTCAAGTAAAGAAAATGGCTATGGGTTAAGATACATCAAGATTTACGGTTAGAAGTAGGTTTATTAGGTTGAACTTTGATGATGTATAAAAGTTTTTGTACGTCCGTACAGCATAATTTCAGAAAAAATATAACAAATAGGGCATGTAAGCTACAAATTTGTAAATTTTCCTCAAAATGTACCTTTATTAGTTTTTTCCTTATATTAGTTTACTGAAATCCCTAAATGTACTTTACAAGTTTGTTGATGTTTTCTGGCAAATGTTTTTATTACTCGATGTATCAAACCTTACCTATTAAAAGTTTCATCACCTCCACTTGTTCATCAGAGATGTCGAACCATACATAACACTTCGTTTAACACACTGAGTAGGTACTTCTTTTCAATTTTTACTTCCCTCGCATACCGAAGGGAAGTATTGTATTTATAGTGTTTAACCAACAATTTTCTTTTAAGTGAATAAGTTCGTTCCATGATAAACAACTAAAAACTACATACTCAGGACCACAGGTGATCTCTCATAGAATTTTAACAGAGCCAAATAAGGTGGGTGGTAGTATATATAGGTTATAACCTACAAATTAGCAGCACCAAATTCATCTAGAATAAAATATCGATCTAAATACTTATATATTAATAAATCAATTAAGTAGACTTACCTATTTTTGGTACTTTCTTTTGTATCCGTTAAAAGTGACTAGTGGCAGTGGGCGGAAGAAATAAAAATGATGCAATGCAATAACCATAAGGCTGCCAAATTGAATTCCCATAGTTAAACAGTAACTGAGCAACTAACACATACTAACCGAAACTCCTACATCTCAAACACGGCGTTTGGCGGGAATTTTAAAATAAAAGAGCTTTATAGGAACTTAACATATTTGTAATTGTTATTCATTCCAGTATTTCCATTTATTCTCATTGCGATATTTTCGTACTAAATGATAGTAGCACACTAATATAGAGGATAGTAGTATAATAACTACACTGTACTGTCAAAAAGTACAAATTAATGTGACTTCGCAAGATGAAAAAATAGTTGAAACGAATATAAGATTTCTGAAATCAGAAAAATCAAATTGACAAAATTTTAATGGACCATGAAATATGAAAATATTTTGTTATCAAAAGAAATTTTGTAGTAAAACTTTTTAAGGATTTTAATTTAATTTTTACAGTTTTTAATTTCCTTTTTTAATCATATCCTCATCTGCTCAAAGCATCACTCCTAGAGGTTATTTCACAAATGCGTTTAGGTTTGTCTTGACTAGACTCTAGCAGGATGTCCTTAAACCGTTTTATTCAGAACGTTTTAGGGACGCTAGCAAACGGACGTCCTGGGGACGTACCATATAAACCCGGGACGTTCAGACCTAATGAGGACCTAAGTGAACATCCTGAGGACGTTTGTTGTTATTAGGGTATACTCTAGATGGTGTGACTAAACGTTCTCACCATTAACACCTGCTACGCTACTGTGCCGGTATAGACAGACAGACAAATAAAACTGAGTTTACATTGTAACTAGGCCGGAAATGCTGTTTCGCGAGAAAAGTAACGATGCCGGTGGGCAGTAAAAAAGTCAGTTGAAAAATTCTGCATGGGTACTGGGTGGTCCCAACTCCTCCCCTGGAGAGTGGTTCACCAGGAGTGTGTGATGATAAAGAAAATGTAAGTAATACTTATTTACGTAGACGTGACAGTATAATTCTTCTCAGTCAGACCATGCGCAGTTTTTAAAAACAAACTATAGTTACGAGTAGACCCAATTACTACAATTAAAACATTTAAACAACGTTTAAACATTTGAAAATCTCCTGTATATCATGTTCCAGGGGATAGATATGGGCATGTTTTTGAAAGAGTTTTATTAAAGTAATGTATTATTATTACTATATATCTATGTGCAATTAAACTCCAAGCACTCTGCGTACTTATCCAGATGTAAAATTTGTTTTTACGAAATTATGTAATAAAGTATACAATTAAAATAAAATCTCTTGAGCCAGATTTTAAGTACGCCACTGTAATTAAAGTAGCAGCGTGATACAAGACAATTCTAATATATGCTTACATGCTTGAAAATATTACTGTAGTTTCTGCTAATGCCTCATCTTTTTCATCTAATAGCATTTTTAAAATGCCTGCCTACTTTTGTTTGCGATTGTACTAAATGTAGGTCATGACAAATTGACATTTTTGTGCTGCAAACAAAGGCCTTTGCGATAACAAAGAGACCATAGGTATAGATGAAAAAGGGTGGTTCAGCGCGTCACTTTTAAATTTATTACCTTGTACGGTTTGAAATTAAATACCTTTCTATTTTACACGCTTACACGGGACTATCTAGATGGCGCGAGCTGATGGATGTGTGCTTAACGCCTATATCTAGTTGTATTTTAATTGTATAGGATGCGCCACCTCAAAAATTCAATCTGAGCGGCGGACAAAAACTTACAGATTTTAATTAAAGTAAGCTGCTAATATTTTTATCAGTGGCAACATTTCAGAATTAATAGCTAGGTGTATAAAAACTGATTAAATGGATTATTCTGTCAGAGGTTTGTCGGGGGTCTGTTCTTTATGGATGTGCCCTAGAAGAGTAAATAAGTGAGGGTCATTTTTCTTTTCAATATGCTTTGTTTTATTTAATAACTTAAAATGAATGAACATTTAATGAGTAAACTAATACAAAAAATGAACATATATGTATTATAGTGTGTCCACGGATGAACGCAACAAGAGGAGAAACTTCTTTATTTTCGAGTTTTCGGAAATGTCATTCTTCATATAGTCCAGTGCAGTTGACTGATTGATTGATTGATTGATTAGCCAGCCGCCACTTTCGGACATACAGTCTGGATGTTTTTATATACCGCCAGACCGGCTACATACGCCAGACTGGATATTGGACTTGCTTGTTGCGAGCAGCGAGAGCTGCATGACGCATAGGGTAGAATGGGAAGTATAGGTGTTTGTGAGATGCTTCTTTTAAGTTTCCATGCTTCGTTAAAGTGTCCCTCTATCATCTCCTTGCTTATTCCTCTTCTGTTTCTGAATCTAGCAGTGTGTACCTCCTCCTACCCGCTTGCGTCTAGATATAGTTTCATGTTTCCCAGAAATTTGTGTTCTCGCTTCAACGTCCTGCATCAGTGCGTCCATTTCGCCTGCTTGGCAAGACCTACATTAGCACGCTGTAAGAAGCTTTTATTTATTAACCATTCCACAGGTGAATAGCCATTTACTGTGGGAGTGTAATAAAAAGCCTCGAGAGCACCCTTGAGACACCATGTGTACCAATCTGTCAAGTTAAAGAATTTAAAAAAAAATTATTCGTAAATAAGCCTAATATATGGACTATGTGACAGCTGTCAGCCGAAACCTTCTTGTTGTGGGACCTGCCTTATGTTTAATATATTTTCAATTTTAAGAATTCAGTTAGTTTTAATAATAATCAATAAGGATAAATACACTAATACTACTAATAGAACTTATATTTTTCGAGCGTCCCTCTTTGTTCTGTAGAATTCCCACACTCGACTTTCCAAAAATTGTTCTAGTTGGAGTTTTATTATTCTTAAGTCACAACATAACTAATATTGCTTTATAAACACATGTCGCTCATTTGACACTAATAACAACATTTAGCATTCAGCTTTCTTTACCGATAACTAACCAACTGAAAGGGTTTCAGGTATAAGCCGGACTGTTTCCTTGGATTTATAAATCCCCCAAACAAGTTCTATTGGGTTGAACTGACAGTGATATGGTGGAAGTTGATGCCCATGCTCTCTAATTAAATTGTTTACAACATAGTGTTGCTCTGTTCTGTTAGCTCCAGCTATTCGGAGCAATTCTGCTTTAAATGCGGTATCACTAAAATCTATGTTTTTGCCTTTAACCAGGTTTGTATTTTTTCTTTCGTCCAAGATCGGGTTGGTTGTGTTTCTTCAACCTGAGAGTAGTACTAAAACACTAAAACAATAATGCTTGGATTTTGTAATTCCGGCAAAATGTTTCTCTGTCAGCCACTTTTCAAAATTTTCAGAGTTCATGTTGTCATGGTAATCTGCTGACTTATTCTTGGTGGAGGAAACTAAACTCGCATCTTCAGCAAAGCTATGAATAGATCCTGCATGTACAACTCTAAATCTTTTACCTACTGTAGCTGTACGACTTCTTTTCGATTTACTGGAATTGTCTTGCCAAAAACGTTCTAATTCTGCTCTGCTAATGATCCAAGTTTCGTCTAAGAACACTGCATCTTTGGGCTCATCACTTTTGAAATTTTTTACGTATTTGCGTAAAAACTCTAGCCATATTAGATACTGCGGTCTTTCAGACAGTGCTTTTCTATTGTTATCTTGTTTAAGGTGGCCATTCCCTAGAAAGAGACATCCGATAGGGAAATATTTATTATTTTTAGCTATAACTTTTTTTTGTTAGTACGTATATTTAAAAAAACTATAAGAGTACCTAAGTAGAACCATAACAAGACTATTACTATGAATTAGGAAGATTAACACAATTTTTAAATTTAAATCGAGCTATTTTGCAAACCACTAAAATTATTGAGTGAAAATTCATAGTAATAGTCTTGCTATAGTTCTACTTAGGTACTCTTATATTTTTTTTAAATATACGTACTAAGAAAAAAAAGTTATGGGCAAAAATAATAAATATTTCCCTATCGGATGTCTCTTTCTAGGGAATGGCCACCTTAAAGGAAAAGCTAATGATCAGACACCATATTTTAAATAACATTTTTTATTTAATATTTTACAGCATTGTGTAACTCTGTTTTGGACTTTCTACGATTCCGTTTAACCGAAGCTTGAGGTTCCACATTTTCTTTTTAGTTATTTCTCTTACAGTCTTTTCGTCGATTTTTAAAGCTTCACCCACTAACTTTTGAGCATGTTTACTATTTTACCAATAGAACAAGTCTAGAATTGTCTTAGGCACTAATTGAAATAAATGATATACCTGCTATACCCCACTTCCTAGAAAATCGACTCTCCTCTGAAATCGCCAGCCCCATTCAACGACGATACGCGTTACGCAAATTGGTTTGCTGTCGAACAATAGAAATGCCGTACGTCGGTCGTAACTTAACCACAAAGAATAAAACTTACCTTACAGATTAGGTTACAAATAATACATTAATAAAGACAAGGAAGAGTAGAGCTCCGGACGATATTCCTTACACTGTACGACCGCTTTCGGTATGAAAGTGATCATTATCGGGTGACAGAATTTGAATGTGAAAAAAATCAGGGGTACGCAATAAGGGGAGAGATATCGAAAAATGTCACATTTTTCGTGTGTAGGTGTTTTTCGTGGTATTTCACTTTCGGTATGAAAGTAATCATCATCGGGTGACAAAATTTTGATGTTTTAGAAAAAATATGAAAAGAATCAGGGGTATGCAATAATGGGAGACAAATAGCGCATAGTGACATTCTCCCTCTACGTTATCTATGTGAATAGGGTCCTCGGAAAGAGAGAAAATGTCACATTTCTCGTGTGTATTTGTATTTCGTAGCATTTCACTTTCGGTATTGAAGTGATCATTATCAGGCGACAGAAGTTCGGTGTTTTAAGAAATATCTGAAAAAAATCAGGGGTATGCAGTAATGGGAGACAAATCGAATAGAGCACAGTGGCGTTCTCTTTCTACGTTCTTTATGTAGATAGGACCCTCGGAAAGTGAAAAAATGTCACATTTTTCGTGAGTGGTTGTTTTTCGTTTCATTTTATTTTGGGTGACAAAATTTCGACGTTTCAAGAAAAATTTAAATAAATTCAGGAGGACATAGGAAGATGAGAGAAATGGAATGGCGCAAACCGCAGCTCTGTATCTCATTTCGTTCTCGGTGGAAGAGGTGAAAAACTTCGATTTTCACTGTCCGCTGACTTTCAGCAGCCGTATCTCAGAAACGAAGGACCGCAGCGACTTTCGGTTTGCGCCATTCGATTTCTCGTTCGATGTTCCTTAATAAAGTGTACCATCGGGCTCGTGAGATTTTTCGTTTGGGAGAAATGGCCCTCGAAGCTGCGCCGTGTCGCGCAAGGAGCGAAATTCTCGGACTTCTCACTTTGGCGGTCCATATTTCACGTAAAAATTACCGAAAAATCATCGGATTGGAAATTTAATCAGCAATCGATTAAGCTCGCGAGAGGGATCAATTTTTTCTAGAAAAAATCGATAAAGGTATTTATACAGAACTTCCCTCTTTATTTGTGCATGGCGGTCACTCTAAAAAACTAATAATTACGAAATGACATTGAAAATAATAATCGGAATATACTTATCACTATTATTGCAAAGAATACCTCATAACTTTTGGTCAAAAAAATATACAGAGTGCTCATCCAACAGCAAAAGTTCAATACTAAATAACAGGTGCCAAATATGGAAGGCTTGCGCAAATACCTTTACAAATGTCCACCATGACTGAATTATTTCTTGGGATGACCCTGTACATTTTTCAATGAAAGTATAATATGCCAAATATTATTGCCATCTGTCACATTTTCATTTCAACATTCACGTAGTGGAGTGGAAGTAAAGTGGTAGTTAAAATTTTTTATTCTTTTTTGAAATTTTTAAAAAATGTTGGTAAAAAAAATTTCAATATTTTTTTTTTCTGAAATAGGTTTAGAATGTCATGAAATGTGGAAATTTTAAATTCGAGCAAAAAGGAAAGTTTCCTTCTATTCTACAGTAGTGGTAAAAAAAGATTACAAATTTAATTTTTTTTTTTGAAATAGGGTTAGAATACCATGAAACGTGAAAATTTGAGCAAAGAAAAAAATTTTCCATCTATTTTAGTGGTAAAAATTTTTCCAAAAATGGTGCAAAAGATATTTTTCCAAAATGGTAAAGAAATGTTGCAATTTTTTTTTCCGAAATATGTTTGGAATGTCATGAAACGTGGAAATTTTAAATTTGAGCAAAAAAAATTTCATCTATTCTATAGTAGTGATGAATAGATTAAAAATAAAAAAAATATATTTAAATTTGTTTTTAGTGAAATAGGTTTAGAATGCCATGGAAACGGAAATTTTAAACTTGAACAAAAAAAGAATTTCCATTTTAGTGGTAATTTAAAAAAAAAATGGTTAAAAAAATTTGTAAATTTTTTTTTAAATAGGTTTAGAACGCTATGAAGCGTGGAAATTTTAAATTTTAACACAGGAACAAAATTTCATCTATTTCAGTGGTAAATAATTTTTCAAAAATGTTGGTAAAAACATTTTCTTTTTGAAATAGGTTTAGATTGCCATGAAACGTGAAAATTTTAAATTTGAACAAAAAAAAAATTTTTTTCAATATTCATTCCCGTTAGACGGTCTTCGCTGACAGTAGCGTCAACTACCTACCAAATTTGACTGCTCTCCGTCAAGCAGTTCTTTTTTTTAGTTAATGCACCAACAGACAGACAGACAGACTGACGGAATTGAAAAACCTATATTTTCGGAATCAACGTTATCTGAAACGTCAAAATCCCAAAAAATCTCGGAGGGTGATTTTTTCTCGAATACAATACTTCCCTTCGGTTTGCGAAGGAAACAAAAGTTACATCGACTATAAATAGCGCAGTGGCGTCGAGTGAAATAAAAATCGTAGGAATTATAGTAATTTTAAAATTGAGAAGGAATGTTATGAGTACGAAAATCATTTTAATCCTTGTGTCTTGTGTCGTGGACTATTTTTTATCCGATGGTAAAAAGAAAATAATAAATCATTTGAAAAATTTGATCGAGATGGACTTTGTTACTTTGACTTTGACTTCGGTATTCTATCAGTGAACAGACTTTAATAACATTTTGCAAAATGAAAAATAAAGATACCATGACTATTTTCGCACATTCCAAGTTTTTGAACAACAGGTATATATTTGTGCACTTTTGACCATACTATTTTGATTTTAAAGTTGAGCAAAATTTTTTGTAATATACAATTTATTTTCCAGAAATGAAAACAAAGAAGTTTTGTCTCTTGTAGTGCCTATTTATGGACATATTGTATATTTAAAATCGAGGTAAAAATTATAATGAATAACGCAAATATCTAGTTAAATATTAACCGAAATAAAATATTGAATATATTTCATTACACAGTTATTACTTCCATAAGCTGGCTCGCCCGTATGCGAGCTGAACCCATCCAGCAGTAATTTCGTTAATTTCCATTATTTCAAACAAATAACACAATTCCTATATCCCGCACGCTATTCCGCATAACGAATATAATCTATAACACTGCTTCCCTCTAGAGAGAACTTGCACAATGGCAGATATTGGTTTGGGCAAGATATGTGCGCCATGATTTATTTGACTAATTGTAAAGTTTAAATTGTACGATAAAGCCTGCAAAACTTACAATAGGCGGGAAGTAACGAATTTATAAGCATCACATAAATTGCTAGGCTCTTTAGGGAAATAATCTCATGTTTATATGTTCTACACGTATTTGTACAAGGATATAATACGCACAAATGCCTACATAGATATCGTATGTATGCCATGCATAATATGAAGCGCAAATATGTATTACAAAGGATAACTCACGCCTGTATAACTCATTTTTACAAAGCTTCAATTAACTCTTTTTCTTTGTTTGTTGGTTTGTGTGTTTGGGTCAAGTCTTTTAATAGATTTTTTAGTCAATTTTCGTAAGGTAGTGACCATATCCCATTAAGCAAAATGTGAGACATGTTCAAATAACAATAATAATAATAGTAATAATAATAATCAGAAATTATATGAAATACATACTAAAAGACCGTAGCGTGATATCAGAGAGCTGGGAGAAATGTGGACAAACCCATTGATCACATAACAGAATGTACCATGCTAGCCTCCACCGATTACATTCACCGTTACGATAGGGCAAAATGAGTAAAGCAAGCTGATAAGAATACAGAAACTTGACTTTAGAAGCCAAGGCCTCAGATTTTTTTATAATATTTTTCAACACCACCCGCCCTACCACCCCCACTCCATTATTAAAAGGGTTGATAAAATAAAATAGAAATTTTCGCTTGAAATTTGGTATATGTATGTATCATAACGACATCTATTTAATAATAGGTCAATTTTTTTGTGTCCATACAATGCAACGGAATTGCTAGATATAATTAAGTCAGTATCAACTAAAAATTCATCAGGAGAGGACGAAATTCCGTGCTCGCTTCTAATAAAAGTAGCAGAATTTATTGCTGAACCGTTGGCTTCTCTTGTCAATTTATCTTTCACAGAAGGTGTATTTCCAGCTAGCCTAAAAAACGCGTTAGTCTTGCCTATTTATAAAAAAAACGATAAGTCAATAATTTCAAATTATAGAGGTATTTCGCTTTTATCAGCTTTTTCTAAAATCCTTGAAAAATCTTATTATATTAGACTGAATAAGTTTATAATCAAACAAAATTTATTGTCTGAACGTCAATTTGGTTTTCGGAAAGGTCTCGCAACCAAAGATGCCGTGTTATCACTTTGTAATTATATTTTAGATAATTTTGAGAACAGGTCAAAGACGGCGTGTTTATTCTTCGACCTAACACGTGCTTTCGATACCGTCGATCACAACCTACTGGTAAATAAACTTTTTAATTATGGAATTCGCGGCCCAGCCTTAAGTTGGATCAAATCCTATTTAAACGGGAGAACTCAATCTGTTGTAATAAAAGATGTCGGTAAAACCTACAAATCCAGCCCTTTAAATGTGTCGACTGGTGTTCCTCAGGGGAGTATTCTGGGACCGCTTCTATTTCTTATATTTATAAACAATATTACACAGCACATGACAGATGTCGTCATAACGTTATTTGCTGACGATTCCACTATGGCAGTCGACTCCAGCAGTATTAATGAGCTTAGCAGTAAAGCTAGTCGCACTGTAAAGTCTATGCAAAACTACTGTGCTACCTCTGGTCTGTTCCTGAATAATTCCAAAACTGACCTTCTAGTCTTTTCACCTACGAAATGTTATTATCAAACTAACCACACATTACAGACTAAAGTTAAAAACACATTTTACTGATGACTAACACGAAGCGCGGTGTTTAGAAATAAAGAGCTGTAAGCTACACGTCTGTAAAAATAGTGCAATCAAATATTCACATAAAACTTTAAGTGGTTTGCCAAAATTTTACAACTTTTCAGAAGTTAACAACGTCTGATATTGACTTATTTAACGACTTTTCCTTTATTACATCCAGATAATAAATAAAATAATATTATCATTCGGTACAATGTTGCTTTTGCTGCGTGATTGCTACGTAAACAATTCGATATATATTTTTGGTATAAAATATTCAGTTCACGACAAAATAAATGAATTTGATAAAATAATTTTTTTTTTTTACAAAAACAATTGGATCCGTATATTTCTATTTGTGATGTAAAATTGTTTGGCCTACGTGTTCACTCAATACTACTTCCACATGGGTTGTATTTAAAATAGGAATGTAGACGTCACTTCTGTAAGTTCGTGGACCGTATAGACCAATTGACAAACAGAATCGACGGGTCCGTGCGTTTTTGCAAAAATACTTAAGTCGAGCTAACCATTATACTTTTCGCCGATTTACTGCACTCCTTATACAGGGTATAATCAGTTTCATGTCATTAAAAAAAACTTGTAATGGGGACCGACTAGACAAACAAAAAACCCTTATGACTTTTCCCTCTAGGGGCACTTAGAAAAACACTGATCTAGGTTAACATATTTAATATTATGGTAGACAACTATTGAGAACCACTGCTTTTCTTGGTTGATGGACTTGTACTTCCCAATTATACAACTTTTAAATTGTCATAGAAAAGTGCTGGCCGGCACACGCGGTGTCAAAGGATCATCGACCGCCTTTGATGTACCGCCTCAACTGAACTGAGGCAAGTATAAAGAGGTAAATAATTCGCTCTCTCCTCGTGCACAATTGCAAGCAAAAAATGGCCATAGAGGCTTAAACAGAGCATTTCTTTACATGTGTGTTTTTTAATTTGGAACAAATATTGGATTGTTTATAATTCAGAAAATTTAAATATGTGGTTTATTAACATTTGTAACATAAATGAGTGTCCTGGGTTAAAAGCTTACTACCTACCTAAATGATTCAAAATCTCCGCATCTGTATTAATACACAGTATCAATACACAGTCGAATTAAGTACATATAACTAACGTTGTCAATAAAGAAAAATAATTTTTTTTTGGTTGAGTGGAAGACCAAAATTCTGTTTTCGAACAGAAATTTTGAACCCTGCCGTTTGATGAATATTCATATTATACCGTTGTTAACTAGCTAGTTGTCACTGTAATCGTTCATC
Organism: Stenurella melanura; assembly: GCA_963583905.1. Lineage (NCBI taxonomy): Eukaryota > Metazoa > Arthropoda > Insecta > Coleoptera > Cerambycidae > Stenurella > Stenurella melanura. The sequence continues at coordinate 21,040,357 of OY757311.1, read as the reverse complement.
AATAAAAGCATTATTATTATTATTATTATTATAAATAAATACTTGGTACAAAAGCCAAAAAAGAACGGACAAGTAAGTTGTGTCTGTACGTAATCAAGAATTTGACAACTTGACCGGTAAGTCAATAAAATAAATCTTAACTATAAATACACAATGACGCGAAATTCATAAATAACAAAAACAACGAACGGGGTGGGTTTCACGTGTGTACCTACATAACGAAGCACCGACAGTAACTAAAATATTGCACAAGGGAGAGTAGAGTACAGTTTTCTTCAGATCAGATCTAGATCTAAACCTACCTCAATATTCCAGCAGTTCTCAAAAAATGTTATTGAAAATTTGCGAAATTTTTGTTTATTTTTTTTTCTCCAAAACTATGAGCTTTAGACCCCATGTTATATAGGTTTTTTTGTTTATCTTGTCGTTCCCTATCACCAGTTTTTTTAATGACATGAAACTAATTGCACTATGTATAATTGTTGCATATTCTAAAGAATGCTCTTCGCAGTTTTTCTTGTAAATAAATAATGTTAGTTTATGTTGGCGAGTAACATTGGCCTTGTTTACTGTGAGATAAATTGTGCTTTGTTTATAATCTTATCACATTTGTGACATATTTATTACTTTTAAGCTTTTAAACATTAGGGCCTTCTGGAATCTATGCCTAGTCGGTATTGCAACGTAACAGTATTCATATCTAAAGTTTAAAATTTTCTCTCTAAAATTCTTTTATGCTTTATTTATTTTTTTTTAATAACCCACAGACGGGTAGGATGGTGTTCGTTTCAGACATTTTCTGTTTATTTTTCTTTCATAATTCTTTGAAACTTCCTGCTACATGCATTTTTTTCTTTTTAAGCGGTGCTCGGGGAATCTACAAAATATCACAATTAACCAGTATGTTACTGGTAAATAATCTCTACGCCTGTGACCTTTACGTCAAAAGATCAGTTAGAAGTTGCGTTTTTTAAACAAATAACACAAATAAGTATAAAAACTTGAAATTAAATATTTCGCCAACGTTTCGGAAATCTGTTTCCTTTTTCAAGGCTTTTTTTTGAATTTTTTTTTGCTGTGTATGATAAAAACACAGTTCTATGAATGTTCGTATCCTGGGCCACGCATCTTCAGCTGATCTAATTGCACAAGTTTACAAAAAGAAAAAAAAATTGTGGATCTGGGGTCAGACCATACGTTTCTTATGTATTTTTCGACGCTGAATTCGAATCTGTTTTTAGTTTTGCTCTATCACATCAGGATTTTGAGATATTCTAACCTAAAAGTTGGACATATTTGAGGTTATGTAGCTTTGAGAATTTTTTTTCTCAAGAAACCATGTGTGGGATCTTAAAGTACAAGTCTTCACCTTTAAAATACCGTTGAGTTTGCTCAAATATGTATTTCTTTCGCCGAGATATTGCAATTTAAATAATGACCATAAGGTTTCCGTACTAATTAAATGTATTGGCAAAGATATGATATGAACAGACAATTTTAAAAATTCGATATCTCAGCGAAAAAAAAGATATTTAAGCAAACTCTACGGCATTTTAAAGAGGAAGATTTGTAATTTAAGCTACCATACATGGTTTCTTGAGAAAAAAAATCTCAGCTACATAACCTCAAATATGTCTAACTTTTATTTTCTATCCATCTATCTATACTTGTAATCTACGGCTATGGCTGCAAAGCCATTCGCACAACACCGATGTTTCGGAGAGGAGTTTGTCTATAAGGTCGGTAAGTACCTAATGTTATAAAGATTTACTCTAACCTACCACAATTTGTCTGCTAACTTATTTCTGATATTTAATTATTCATTCATACATTATTTATATTTATAAATTAATAAATTACAATTTTTCATTTTTTCTACTTTTCATTTTTTTTTCTTTTTATTAAAATCGTATGTTTTAATATTTCTATTGTTTTTTTTTGCTTCATGTTTTTTTTGTTGAGGTTTTTTGTATTTTGTTTTTTTTCGGTTTTTTTCCGTTTTTTTTCTGTGTTTTTTTTTAGGATAAACTTTTATTTTAGAATATCTCAAAATCCTTACGTGATAGAGCAAAACTAAAAACAGATTCGAATTCAGCGTGGAAAAATACATAAGAAACGTATGGTCTGACCCCAGATCCAGACAACTTTTTTTTTTTGTAAACCTGTGTTGTTTTTCCGCGCGGAACTCAAATTCAGCACCGTGAGCGGAATCTTCATAGTACCAGCTGAAGCTCTTTAGTCCATAAAGCATGCAGCTGAATAATTTTTTCACACTTTTTATGATATCAGCTATCATATATTTCAAGTTAATGTGCTTGATAAAATTGTTTTTTCTGTACACCTCGATGGTAGACCTGAGGCATTTCGGCCCTTTCTCGACGCTGCTGGAGCTTTTTTCTGTTCATTCGCAACGTCAACTGTTTGCAAAAAGAAATGAAGCCAGTAGGAAATGACTTGGAATATTTTTTTGTGATTATCTCCCCTTAGAACGGCCCTCTAATGGGCCAGATGAGTTTCATTTTCTTCTTTAGAATAATGAGTACTAACGTTTCAGTTATTTTTGGTCGGTAGAAATGACTTCTTGAAATTCAACGCATCCTCCTAGACTACTACTAACTTACTTTCCAAATTTCAATGCATTCGGAGTTATCGTACTTGGAAAAAACAATGACGCATGGACAGACAGATAGAGAGACAGACGGACGGACATTTTGAAAGCTGTTCAACATTCGATCACCAACAAAGCGATATGAAATTTTTTTCTCTACGAGCGATATTACTGATTTTAGAAAGGTGCCGATCAAATGCAATATACTCTTCGTTTTGTATTTGCGAAGAGAATAATAATAATGTTATAGCGTATAAGCTTATACAACTGGTGGCGGCTGGTCAGGGGAGGCAGGGGAGGCTGAGCCTCCCCTTGGAAGAACCACCATATCTTCAAAAGTAATATCTTAAGAAATTTCTATTAGGTATATCTCAATTTTCAATATTTTTTATTGTTTATTATTCATTAATTAATTTTCAGTTTATATATAACATTTTTGCATTTCCTTTCCACAAACATACCTATAACGTTACAGTCCGGATAGTCTTTGTATGCATATTTCCCGGTCGGCCGGTCTTTTACAGAATGAACACTGCGGTTCGCTGGAGGCTAATACGAAATAGCTTCCAACTTTACCGCATTTACTTATAACATGAATGACCTTGAATTTCTTTGCACTGTGTAAAATAGCAACACTTGGAATAGCCAGGTATGAGGCTAGCCTCAGAGCTCAGTTATTTATAGCGCATGTGCACAGATCATTCAAGAGTCAGGTGATTCACAAAGAAAACGAACTGACGTCTGACAGTTGCGTTTAGCCGGTTAAGAAGAACTTGACGTATAAATACATAAAACATTTGATAGGCGGGCTAGAAATAAGTGCTCTTGGTGAAAATATTCCCAACAACATGTCTTGTTGTCCAGACGTGGTGGATTATTTGTTATTAAATGGATTTACTACTCTTATTTATGACGAAAAGGTAAGAATTAAAAGAAATGCCAGGCCTACACCAGCAATGCTTTCGTTAGTTTTTAGAAGTGGTAAACAAAACAGAGGGTTTTGTGATAACAATTATTAAAAAGTCGAGTGGTTAACGGCATCAGCAGTTAGAAACAAATTATATTGTTGGAGATGTTTATTATTTACTAATGATCAATCCTCAATTTGGGGCAGGGCCGGGCTTAATAATTTGCAAAATTTGTCGCGAGGTTTAGAAAGGCACGAAAAATCCCAGGAGCACATTTCATCTTGCATTAAATTTGAAATGTTTGGTAAACAAAATATTGTAAATTTCTTGGATTCTGCACATAAGAGAGAAATAGAAAATGTTAACTAAAAGGTCCATGAGAAACAGGTTAATAGATGCCGTTATATAGTTATCTTCACAAGAAAATTCTTTCCGAGGACATGACGAAAAACGAGAATCGTGCAATAAAGGAAATTTCAAAGAGCTGGTAGATTTTTTAAAAACTTATGACCCAAAATTAGAGAACTTTTTGAATAACGCCACTATTTTTTGAGACAATTCCGGTAAGCTTCTGTAGAATGATCATTTTCAGCACTTAAACGCATAAAAACATTTTTACTAGAAACAAAATGAGTCAAGACCGCCTTTCAAATGTATCGCTTATTTCAATAGAAAAACGTTTTTTGTCAGAATTGAGGAAACGCGATTCATTTTATGATGAAATAATCAACCATTTTGCTAGTTCCAAAAATCGCAGGTTACCACTCATTTATAAAAATATTCAGGCTTTAAAGCAGAGATTAATATAGGTAGTTGTTATCTTAGAAAAAATATTTATTTGTGTTATTTATTTTTTAGGAAATATTTTTTATAATTCTCCATAATATAGAGTTCCGCGGTTATATTTTTTTATATAACTTCTTTCTCAAAACTATTTTAATTTCTATTAAAACTTATAATTTTACACGCCTGGCAGTGATAATGAATACAATTTTTTGTTCGTAGAAAAACACTTTAATTTTTTTACCAAAACTATTCTTATTTTTATTAAAAGTTATATCATTTAATTACAAGTGGGATAGTAGGACTCCTTTGGATACCGATACTCGAGTCGTAGGAACGAGAATTTCATGAGAATGTTTTTTTCATCTCATCATATTTTCTATTTCCTTTTCATTCTATTCTTTTTTTAGTTCTATTCACTCAAATCGTGAATCGGTATCCTGACGAACAACCCACGGCAAAAAAATGTAACGCGCCGTTGTAATACCTCAGGGGTGGTGGGGAAATGTACAAATTGTAGTCATATTGCACATCAGTTGTCTTTCAGAATATCAAGCCTCCTCTGCAGACAATATCACGAGCCACCACTGTATGCAACCTTATTTTATAGCGACATGAAATGCATATAAAACAGGTCCAGTTTTATATAAAATGTCAAACACTAAAACATTCCATTTAGCATATAATATATAAAATTAAAAGTAGTTACATGAATAAACAGCTCCATATTATAAAAAATCAACGAACGATGACACGGGCTACAAACGCAATAATATTTTACAGCAGTAATAAAAGCTCCTACTGGCCAATTTAGCTGAGTAAGTACATTACGTCTCTGACTAACAACTATTCTGATCGACTACTGACCTATAAAAGTTTCCTTTGCCGATCCCTTATCGTAAATCTGTCTACTTTTCTAATAGCCAAAGGAATCTAACCCTTTAAAGGTAATGGGGCTATTCCCTGATGCGTAATGTCGACTGTCTCCTTTCACCGGCTTGGACCTAAGAAAATAATGGATATAGATACGCCGTGCCAGGCGACAAAATTTCTTAGTGGGTAATTTAGATTTTCCGATAATGATTGGGAATGGGACAAGCCATTATTTCAGTAGAAAAAATGATTATATTGGCTCTTTCTAGTTGCAATTCGAATTCAAAATTAAATATCACATATCATTTGAAAATAACGATGTTCCAAATAACAATACTAACGTCTTCTTCATACTCGTAACATCTTAGCATCTTTATTTTAGTTTTCCTCCCATTGCTTTATGGCATGTGTTTCAGCACCAAGCTATCTGCAATATCCGGAACTAAAAACTCTAACACGCTGTATATGCATTAATAGTTTTTTAATAAACAAGTGCATTAATAACAGCGATTAGTAATCGAAATAATTTAATACGCGAGCTTAGCGAGCGCGTTAGTGGTCGATATTATTATAGTTCAGTATGTCAGAGATTTTACCTACAAACATTATTAACAGCGAACCGAGGTATGTAAAAAATCGGAAATTTTCCGTAGAATTCAATGAACTGTTTTTAAAACAAATGACGAACTTGCGTCTTCTTCAAAATGGCGGTCAAAGTTTGCGAAAAACAGTCTTTTGCATTAAAAAAAAGTCGGAGTTGCACAAAAAAAAGTTTAATAGCGGAGTTGTGTAACTTTTTAATACGGCCCGGTCTGATCTCACAAAATTGCAAAATTATTTAGTTATTGCAAAAAAGACGTTAAAAATCGCATGTTTTTGAAATACCTGTATCTCCGTGAGGAGAAGATATTCTTTAACGAAACTCGGTGAAAGCGTAGTCCAAGATATGTCAAATAAGATAATTTTTACAAATTTGCAAAGTATTGCAAATTTCTTGCAAAAATCAATTTTTTTGAAAAAAACGCGTTTTTTTCAATGTCCAATAGCTCATACAGGCCATCATATTTCCATACCGCACCGGTCCGAAAAGTTTCTTTAATAGTTGCGCTGACCTGTGCAATTATTGCGTATATCACGAAACGATCCCTAGTATGCGAAAAATCGGTCAAAAATCGATAATTTTTTTGCCCCAAAAAACCTTGAATATTTTTGAGATTTTAAATTATATTGGAATGCCATTATTGCCAATAGATAGCTGGCATTTTATAACAAATTTGCAAAAAAAAATTGCTCTCCGACCTTCTGGAGCCGAGATAATTTTTTTTAAAGAAATTCTTGTGGCGCCATTTTTTAAAATAAAGAGCTGAAATTTGCAGTGGTTATTGTAGAATAATTACATTCTCAATAAAAAAAATTCTGCACTTGATCAGCCGTTGCTGAGCATTGCAAAATCAATTAAACGGAGCTCGATGCTGTGGCGCGTGTTATTTAGCGCTAGCAATGAAGTGATGGGGAACCAGCTCTCAGTGAAGCCTTGCGTAAAACTGATCTCTACCCTGTTTACACTTTGGGGGGTTATTATGTTTATTGATTGTATCCGTGATAAGTAAGGTACCCCTTTCAAATGAGACCAATTTACAATAAGTGCGACTACCAAGGAATATTCATGCATCAACATCGGGCCAATCTTTACGTCTATACTCACACTACCCATGCACAGTGGGCCACGTAGATCTAGACCGTTTTATACGTGGACCGTTCTCAGAGATATGTGTACATCTAAAAGATTATAGTTCAAATCCTACCCCTATTTTCCCTTGTCAGGCCTGTTGCTTCACAACGATTATCTAACCTTGATGACTCGAGTTTCCCCTAATAAGCACGTTAATGAAACACGCATTTTCAACAAAACTTAAACTATATTTTACAAAAGAATACGTTACAAAAGAACAATCGGTTTGGAAAATAGAACAACAATAATTAATACTTAAATTAAAACAAAAGAAACTGCAACTTAAAAGTTAAGCAAATAAAAAAATTGGACCGTAGTCTTGAACTTAGGCATGAAAAATTACTTTGTTAAAGGAAAAAATTATTTACACTCAAATTCAAACTGATTGCCAGAAGGGCCAAAAAATACAATAGCCTTAACTGGCATGAAGTTAATTATTTCTGAAAACTATACTTTATAAATTAGTGGAGAAACGCCATTTGCCAGTGAAAATTTGAATGAGGTAACGTTTAATTTGAAAAATCTAATAGGTTGTGTTTCGGCGTAGGTAGAACTAGTATGAGCTATTGTAACAGTTTTACAGAAGATTTTTTCTATGTCAACTTAATAAATTTCGAATATATCCTTCTGCAACAGCAGTGGATTTCCAACCATCAATACGTTTAATGGCTGAAGACTCTGCACCACTGTCAGAAAGTATTGAGGTAGAAGATCGCCGAAAGCAATGCCCAGTGTAGAGATGCGTCTGCTCCAATTTTAAGAAGGTTGCTATAATGGACGGCAGTTTAGAAAATGTATTTATGCCAACTGGCTGTGTAGAACATTTATTATCCTTACAAAAAATTAAAAGCTGTCTGTGTGGAGTATGTGCAGGTCTCAATGAGACATAGAGTTTAACCAGATTGAGAAGGGTATTTTGTTAATTATCTACTATGGTAAATATTCTGTTTGTGTGTGTTTTAGATACCATAATTGTAACTAAAAATTTAGATCCCAATCTTGAACATTATCCGTTTCCAATTTCAACAGTTCATCCTTTCTCAATGCGCCAGCTACTCCGAAAATCAATGCAACCTACGAAAGAAATTTTATGAATTATTATAGTTTTATCTTGGTTATCTCTTTCCCTTTATCATTAAGAAGAGGTTGTTAGGAGCATCAAAAATACATTTTTGTACGTGTTCTTTCTCAAGCACTTTTGACTTATTGGGCGCACAATCTACTTTTTGCCTCTTGATAAACATAATTAATTTATTAAATTTCCTTCAAGATTAAGGTTGAATATTTTGGCCATAAACTTGCAATTAGGCCTCTTTCTGCAATATTCGAGAAATATGCCAATAGCATCAATTCTGAATAGAGCGTTACTTGTTTTCCATAGCACCATGAAATAACTTAGGCATAAGTTTTCTCATGCAATCTTCGGTTTTTTTCTGGCAGTAAACTTAATGATGCTACATTTGCAGTTTCTGCCACTTCAAGCGAGGTTAATGCAAAATCTTCTTCGTCAATATCCATTTGCTCAACGTTTTACAACACCGACTTCAGAAGTTACAAGCTTTACAGCGACAGATATTGATGACACGGCGTCTGGATTTAAGTATTTCATTTTATGTATGTTGGGTGTCTATACTAAAATCGTTTATTAATAAAGAAATCATGTATTATTAAACGATTTTGTATAGATTAATCTAATTCTTTAATACACTGCCGACGGAAAAGAATAATAATAATAGATAGCTGATATTAATATTAGACAACGCAGTATTTATTTTTTATGAAGAGACAAAATGTGGAAAATCTAATTAAATTTTTTTTAAGCTTCATTCTTCAATGTGGTGGAGCTGAACTAATTTGGAAAGGCCCGCTAAGTGTATGTACGTATTGCCTTTCATCCACCCTTTCACCATGACTATACATGAACCAATGAATTTCAGCTGTCCATAAAAAATGACAAACTAGCATCCAATTAGACAGTGACTACAACCACTGAACTATTAATTATGAAATATCGGGCAAGAAAATGCGGGTGCGAAAACCAATAAAGTGAATGACTCATTCCAATATAACGAAGTAGTGCGAGTTAGCGTGAAGGACGTGAAAGGGATGGGGAGCTTTCAAGGGCTCTTCCAGGAACTTAACATAGGCCAGAGTCAAATATTTAGAAGTTGTAAGAGCAAAATTGACTGGAATGAGCGAAGAAAAGGATTGGCGTTCGCTAGATTAAATAAAAGTTTTATAAATAGTACAGGCTTCTCTCAAATAACGAAAGTCGTGCAGAATATTTGAAATATCAACTGTAATACCTTTTATTTGTTCACTAAAGTAATGGAAAAATATTATTGGCATTTAACAGATAACTTTAATACACTCAATATTTAATATTTGAAATGAACTAACCGACCAATCAACGTTCCAGTGGCTACAAATGATTTTATTAAATTCATTGTATTCATCATATTCTTTATGCGGTCTTTTAGTGGTTATAAACAATGGTTTTTATTATAAGAAATATTTACATTAGAAAAATAGTGAAAAATTCGAATTTTTACGACTTTTTTTCTTGGACACTAATTTAATTAAAGACGAAAATAATCAGCTAACTTTAAACTATAACTTAATTTTTTTCATTTTGATTAATACTGTTATTAAATGTGGAAACTTTATTAGAGTCGAGCTCGCTTATCGCGTAAGTAGTAGAGCCATGCGGGTACGGGACTACTTTTCTTGTGGTGTTTAGACCTCGATGGTATGTGTCCTTCAGGAGTGATCGTGGGTAGCTGGGGAGTGGTTAAGCGAAGGAGATGAGGTGTCCGGAGTCTGCCGAAGGTGTTTTAAAACAACTCTTTAAACAGATCTGTACGATTTTAACACGTATGTATTATACATGTCTGTACAAGTTTAAACAGGTTTAAACAGCTTTAAAACAAGCATACAGGTTAAGTTAGAGTAGGTAAAATGGTTGCGGCAACGAGCAGCGTACCTAAGCTATCGGATATCATGTCGTACCTTACGTTCAATTGATATTACTGATCGAACACACCACGAAACGAGAAAATGGTCGGAGAACACCGATGCATAGATATAGATAGACAGACCTTTATTAACAGCTTCTGCTATACAAGAAGACAATACAATATGCTGTATTGTATTGTCTTCTTGTATAGCAGAAGCTGTTAATAAAGGTCTGTCTATCTATATCTATCCATCGGTGTTCTCCGACCATTTTCTCGTTCCGTGGTGTGTTCGATTAATAATAGCAATTGAACGTAAGGTACGACATAACAATATAAAACTTAGAATACATACAATAAATTAGAAACACAAATATACTGCATAATATGCATTATATAATATAAAACTATTTCATTTCTATACCCACAATGACATATTTATTAAATATGTTTAAAAAAGTGAATCATTTATTCTTTGTTTGCTTATAGTAATGAAACATATTCCTTATAGGATTTTGCAAACAGCGGAAGAAAAAACTATCTATGCGAACTAAAAGAAAAACTACATGCAAAAGATATTAATGAAATCTGTATTCTTCTAAGCTCCTGTACTTTTACACACCGACAGACGAGGACATTTTAGTAGCTGACGCTTACTACTCAAAATAATAGATGCAAAATAATTTGCCACATGTAAATGTAGGATTCTCGGAACATATTTACTTTTCTTTGATGTAATATTCCCTTAACAAAGGTGAACTACTCTCCGGGAGGAGGAATATCACTACCAACCGTGAAAATGGTTTGATGTTTGACGATACACCGCGTTAAATTCTTTCTTTTTTGAACGAGTTAGACGTAATTAAAATTTTATTAGACCTCTAAGGGGGATATTAGGATAGGATAACCTTGTGGACGCATAAGGTAAGACTGTAAATAATTATATCATTAAATATCATCTAACGTCTGAAACATTGTTTTAGGTTTTTCTATATAACACAACATTTTTACATACCACACGTTTTTTTTAGTAGAGCCATTTTTCTAACGCACGACACGTTTTATTTATTAGAACAGATTTTTCCAACGTACGATACGTTTTCTTTATTAGAATAAATTTTTCTAACGTACGAAACGTGTTCTACTTTCTATAAGTCAAAGTTTTTCTAAGTTTGTCTCAACGGCGAAATTCTCTGTACGAGTATGTTCTCCTTACGATTGCTTAACCTCAAACTTTTTTCACATTTGCTATACGTTAAATCAATGCAGAATTGTTTAACGCTTTAATTCAATACAATTTCGAAGTTTTGTTGCCACTTTATAGGGATTTATCTCGAGATCTTGTAGGAGCCACGAAACATGCGTCTGTTACCGAATTCGAGACACTTTTTCCACTGATAGCAGACGAAGCAATTAAAACAAAATTCAAGTGTATCCGTTAAGAATTGCAAGTTGTAGAGCCACTCGGACCTCTCAAACGACGCCGCTGGAGCCTTCTTTCAATTTTCAATTACAATTTTAGACTCTAATAAATGTTCAAATCAATGTAAAAATGGCATTAGAGTAGAATCTTCCCTTTTCGAAACGCTACAATTTAAATCGATGTCTTCCAGAATTGACCAATTAAAAATCGACCGACAACCCAGCGGGTTATACAATCTAAAGTCTAAACTATCTCTAGGTAACCCATCATTTGTTGACAAGAATATTCGGTCTGTACTTTCGTTGAAACGATCCATTTCACTAAGTGGCGAATATTAATTTTCAGGTCTGGCTATCCTAATTATGCCAATATACCTAACGTGCAACCGATTCTCTTAGGTAGTAAAACGAAATTTGCCTGGTAGTACAAAGCTTTAATATCGTCTTTCGGACCAATTTAACGAGGCTATCTAGTGCGGTGGTCACTGGTAATTACGTTGGTAATTGAGAAGAACTCTACTTCACGCCTTCTGAAATTCCCTGCGACCCTTCAATTTGGTCTTGTTAGACGGGAGTATTACTTGAGCTTCGGGTATTTAATTAGTTAAGGACATCATTTCGGACGTATAGGGTGCTTCATAAATAATATAATAATTGTCAGTTCTGATCTGTTAAAACACTTTTTACGTTATTTTTGGTCAATGAATTTATTTGAACTAAAATATTACTGCAGTTTCGGCACTTAACGTGCTATTTTCAAAGGTTCCCATGATTGAAAAGTGAATGTGAACGTGCAAGGATGTGTTGTAGTATTTAAAGCAATTTACTTAAAAACAAGATTCCCGATTCCCTAATCTAATTTAAAAGGGAATTATGAAAATCTACGTACTAATATTCAGTGTATTCGTAATAAAATTGATGATTTGTACATTTTTTTAGAAAATCATAATTATCCTAGTTTAGTTTTAATCTCAGAGCACTGGCTAAAAAGTAATGAACCAGTTTACATTCCTAACTACTCTGTTTTATCAAAATATTGTAGAATTAATTCCATTCATGGTGGAACATTAATACTTATAAATAATGATTTACATGATAATTTTCCCTTCGTTAATTTTGACAAATATGATGACGTCCTAGAAGAAAAGCAGTTTGAATTTTCCATAATTTATTGCAGTAAATTAGATATGTATATTGTATGTATGTATAGATCCCCTTTATCAAATGTTAAGTTATTCTTAGAAAAACTCGAAGCATTATTATACAGGGTACCTACAAAATCGTCGATTATTTTAGCTGGAGATCTTAATATAAATTTTAGTGACTTGGAATCAAATGATACGCAATTGCTAAAATCTCTGCTAACTTCCTTTAATCTTAACATGCATGTCAATTCACCTACTAGAATTTCCCAGCACTCAGCTACAACCATCGACTATTTCTGTAGTAACCTTAGTAAAGAAAATATCTCCTGCCTGGTCATCCCAGCTGCGTTATCAGACCACGAGGCAGTATATTGTTCATTACAGACCTCTTGGAATGCTTGTCAAAAATTCAAATATGGCCGTTTATATAGTGGGACTAATTATAATAGGTTTTATCAAAATTGCCTTGGGTACAACTGGGAGGATCTGCTGAATAGAGCAGAGCCATTTGATGCCTTCTACAGGTATCTTAAACATGCATTCAATGAAGCATTTCCAGTTCAAAAAATTAAACTAAAAAATAAAAAATCATGGATATCTAAGGGTATAAAAACATCTGCCAAAAATCTAAGATCTCTTCACTATATAAGAAAGTACACCAACGAAGAATTTTTCTTTTTCTTTGAATACTATAATAAATACCGTAATATCTACAGAAAAGTCATCAAACAAGCTAAAGAAAATCATTACAAGTCCAGAATAGAACGAGCCAGTAATGGAGCAAAAGAGAGTTGGGCTATTATAAACGAACTTAGGGGTAAGAGCCAACCATCTGTAACATCGTCTTTAAACCCCAATATTATAAATAACTACTACTGTTCAATCGCAGGCAATCTAATGGAAAACATAATTCCAACAAATGACCCCTTGAGCTACCTTGGAGAAATATACAATCATAAGACCTTATACCTATATAGGACAAACATCGACGAACTTAAAGAAATTATAAGCGACATTAAAAATAAGAAGTCGTCTGGCCTCGACGAAATCTCTGTAAATATATTCGAAAATTTACCAAACTCGGCTCTTTATATATTAGCATCTCTAATAAACGAATCGTTTGAATCCGGAACATTTCCATCTTTTTTAAAAACTTCTGTAGTTATTCCACTCTATAAGGGCGGAGAGGTAAATAATCCATCTAACTTCCGACCCATCTCACTAATCCCCACATTAGCAAAAATTCTCGAAAAATTAGTTAAAAAAAGGGTTGTAGAATTTTTGTCCTCCTGCAACCTACTAAGTGATCAACAATTCGGATTTCAAAAGGAAAAAAGTACAAATGATGCAATGTTCTCATTTTTAAGTCAGATTTATACCGAAATCAATAACGGGGAGGCAGCGGCAGCAATTTTCTGCGACTTATCGAAAGCGTTTGATTGTGTCCAGCATGAAATATTGTTAAGAAAGCTTGAGCATTATGGTTTTCGAGGCACTACCCTAAAGTGGTTTCAATCATACCTATCAAACCGTAGCCAAATAGTTAGAAATACAAATTATTCTGATAAACTAAATATAAAGTTTGGAGTGCCCCAAGGTTCCGTTCTTGGCCCAATTCTTTTTTTATTATATATCAACGACCTGACAAAAATTAATATTGAAGGAAAATTCACTTTATTTGCTGACGACACCACCATACTGTGGCACAATAAAGATGATACTGTCCTTGAGCAAACGGTGTCGGCCGATATAAATAAGGTCAAAGAGTGGTGTGACTCCAATTTGCTTTCATTCAACATTAACAAAACAAACATAACTACATTTCACTGCAATTTAACGGACATCTCCTTAGGTAACCATTTTCTTGAAAATAAACCCTGCTCAAAATTTCTTGGACTAAATATTGACTGCAAGTTAAAATTCAAAGAACACATTAAAATACTTAGTAACAAACTAGCATCCGGATCCTACGCTATCAGAGTGATCACAAATGAACTGGGTTATGCAGCTGCTAAGACTGCTTATTTTTCACTAATCGAATCACACTTAAGGTACGGCATTGCCTTCTGGGGCGCATGTAGTAAATATCTTTTACAAACAATATTTGTACTTCAAAAACGTGCTATTCGCTACCTGCACAAAACTAGAATTCGTGAATCATGTAAGCCACTGTTCTTGACATATGGATTTCTCACTGTGATATCAATTTACATTCTAGAAACAGTTTGTTTAGTTCATAAGCATAAAAGTAATATTATAAATAATTCCTCCATACAATATGTAACTCGGCAAGTCAATAACGTTACTCTGCCAATTCCCAGATCCACTCTAGTCAAAGACTCAATTATTTACAATGGCTATAAGATGTTCAATCACTTACCAAATAATATTAAAGAAATTAGTTCAAATACAAATTTCAGAAAGGCGGTAAAAAGACTTTTAATTGTTAAACCCTATTATAATTTAGACGAGTACTATAATGACACATTCTAATTAGGCATTTACTACCTTATCTTATCGTATTTTCTGACTTTTTACATTAACTATTATTATTGTATTAAAATTTATATGTAATCTATGTTTTGTATTTATATAATGTAGGTGCATTGTGTAAACTATATATGCTATGGACCTACGCTTATTTACTTTGTTAATGAGAAACTCTTTCTTCTGAACAATAAAGTATATTTTGATTTGATTTGATTTGATTTGAATATTAGTATAAGCGATTAATAGAATTGGCGAATAAGGGCATTATGAAAGTAGGTGGACATGCTTTAAATACATCAAAGAGAGATGTATAATATAGATCTAACTGGTCAGATTGAGGAATTTGGTTAGATTTCAAAATTTCTAGAAATTTCTGTAAATTGTACGGATTCTAAAAATGATTTAAAAACGTTCAACATATTTTGATAAGTTTAAAAGAACGTAAGTGTTCATTACACATAATTCGTTTCCTTCTTGCACTTTGAAAATGAAACATTTTTTCGGGGATGCATTTCGCACCCTTGCACGACTGCCATATAGATCGTGGCATTAGTGGATGATTTTTATTAAATTATTTTCTGCGCATTTTGTGAATTTCAATGTGATGCCATGTAATCGATTTTAAAATTATTTATTTGGGGGTGAATTTCGAACCTTTGAACATCTGCCAAGAATGTTGTAGTTTTAGTACAAAATTTGTTACAACATTTTTTAGTCCTCCTGTTTATTTCAATGTACCTCGGTTCCTTGACCGTAAGAATTGTGTATTAATATATTCATGGTTTAGCAGAATAATGACTACCCTACTACTAATTTGAATCCATATAGACTTCTAATGCGCTATTTTATATAGACCATCTTCGGT
The DNA here is from genome assembly GCA_963583905.1 of Stenurella melanura. Lineage (NCBI taxonomy): Eukaryota > Metazoa > Arthropoda > Insecta > Coleoptera > Cerambycidae > Stenurella > Stenurella melanura. Next base: position 21,024,577 of record OY757311.1, on the reverse strand, counting down.
GAATTTGGTAGTTATGAAATTATTACATGTGCATATACTTCATTTACTTTAAGAGCTTAATATTCCAAAGGCATGTATTTAAATATAACATTATAGGACCCTTTATTAGGTCTCGAGTTGACTACGGTCGGGGGTAGACATGCCGTAGGACGCTCCCGAAGAAAACACAAAAAGAATCGGTTAAAGCTCCGTTAAACTCGATAAAACTCGAGTGATCGACAGGTCAAAAAATTATACGTAAAGTGAAGAGTCATAATAGAATAACTAAGTGCATATCGAATTAATAATTGAAAATTGCTGGTAAAGTGTTTTTTAATAGTACCAAAAATAAAGCACACTGCACAGTGTTTGGCCATCGACGGAAACGGATCAACCTATGCAAAAAACCTTTTCAAGTGTTTATTGAACTGTTCCTGTATAGCGTAAATAAATAAGAAATTTTTGCATGCAGGGGACAAATTTGAACGTAAGAGACCAGCCCAAGAATAGAAAATAAACCAGCAATCACAAGATCAGACACTACAGAAAGCTAAGATTTACTAATTTATTTTATTAACTTTATTAAGTAACTTAATTAATTTTATTGATTTTTTAATTTTCTATTAACCTAATTTATTAATTCAAAATCTAATTTATAAAAATGTTCTTAATAATCTCAAAAATAAACCTGTGTTAAACAAGAGGCAGGAAATCAAATAGAAAAATACCTGGAACAGCAACCGAAATTAATTACGAGAAAAAAATCAACAAATCAATATAATACAGGGTATACAAAACATTCTCTCAGATCTTTTTCTCATTTGCAATTCCCTTTAAAAAGCTCTTTATACCGCGATACAGATAACAATAATTAAAAAAATCTCTAACAGCAAAAACATAACTTTTGAAAAACAGATGAAATGGACACACTGATACAGGATGTTGAAACGAGAACGCATCAATTACTGGTGCAAAAATTCGACGGCGATGGGAACTGCCTATACGGAGCATTAAGCCACCAACTGGAGGAAGAAAATATAACATCCCAGGCACATATCAATGCAACTAAAATTCTGGAAACTTAAAAGAAGCGTGGAAACTTAAAAAAAACATCGATAACAATTGTTCCATGTCCAATCCGGCGTATGTAGCCGGTCTGGCGGTATATAGAAATATCCAGATTGGATAACCGGAAGTGGCAGCAATGCCTACCTTACGCTGGCTAATTAATAAATCAAAATCATAGGACATTTTACCACCAATAATTATTAATTGCTTAAATGGAGCATTATGATGTGGACTCACCCCTTTAATATTCTAAACATAGGTCTAGGTATCTTCGGCTATATCCGTCACTTGGCTGCCATCTCTTTGCTGCCAAGTTCACATCGGAGCTATTTTGCATATTATAAATTTAAACACAATTGTTGATGTATGTAGTTAGGATCTGCGAACAGGTTTGACAGAACGAACATAAAATAACTTGGGAATCGGCATTTTTTTTTTCTTTTAAAGAGACGGACAGCAAAAATCGAAGAGTTCAAAAATCAGCAATAATGTTGTTGGGTGAGGAAAGATGCGTGTCGAGTTGATCCGTAGATGCTTGTACAACCTGGTTACCAATGTTAAAAGAAGAACTTCACGAACTTAACATTGCGTAAAATAAATCCGATAGCTATATGAACAGTTTTGTGTAAGTACCTACTAAGTATCTATGAATGATGAATATAACAAACATATTCTTAGAGGTGTACATGTACATATTGTACATTGTACATTTAACGTACTCAGCGCTATGGATTTTCCAAAATGACCTGAGGAAGAAAACAGAAGCGATTTCCGAACTATCGACGAAATTTTGCGTTTTTAAATTTTTTTAATTTTTTTTATTTGTGCCATTTATAAAAAAAAAAACCACCTCTGACTGATTCTTTAATGTAAATTCCGCTGGCGTGGAGGTTATTCCCTGGCATATACTGGCTAATTGCATTATTTTTATAGGTTTGTTTGGAAAAAATACATTTACTTATTGTAATAAATATGCAATATTTTTAATACAGTGTTAATGGATATATTAATTAACCAGAAGGGATCGAACGACAACGAGCAAAAGTGAGACTCTAAGCGAGGAATAGAGATAATAAGGACCAAAAATTATCCTGTAAGTATATTTAATACCTTTTGCGGCAGGGTGACACGGATGACAAATGATCAGGCGGTTGACACAATGACTTTTCTATTACATTCTGAATAGGCGCTATTATTCATACAATGGGGATCAACGTTTGTGTGTTTACTTTAAGAAAAAATCCAGCCTAATGTATATAAGAATCATCTATTATGTCTAATGAAAAACCTTTCCAAAGTGATGAGGTATTTTTATCTCGGCACATTTGTGTCATTTATGTAGGAGGATATTACTCAAAGAAAAACGCTTAATATTTTCATTATTTAATTTTCGCTAATGATGCATGTGGTTGCGGAGGTACCCAATTATTTTACTTTGCGTGTTATACAAGTATACTTCTTTAATATTATGCCAATTTATAAATTCTCAAATATACAGGGTGTACCAGGACTATGGGACAATACGTCGGGAGCGCATAGATTGAGTTACAATAATACTAAAGGTGTCTATAAGTTTTTAGGATACTCTCCGTTAGGAACTATTCACCCTTAAAGATTAAATTTTGAAAAGAATCTTTGCTTTGCTTGGAAACTACTTTATCGATTGAAATAAAATTGGAATAGACTAAATAGAAAGTATCTTTGATTTAGGAGCATAGGACCCTACATATCTTGTCTAGGAAATGAGAGTTGGTCAGTGCTTAAATTAATCTTTTAGACTTGTAGTGACATTCTCAAAATTCCTTAAACAGTTTTCTAAAAGAAAAAGATATACCCTTACATTTTTAAAATATAAATAAAATACATTTATTGGCCATTAAATGTCCATTATTTTAGGAAAATTCTGTTTCTATCTCCCTAAAGCAGTAGTGAAGGTGGTAGGGTTTCAAAGATTCAATCTTTGGTAACATCACCATGTCAATATAATAACGAAATCTATTGCCTATTATTTGTTGATAAAGTGCGATCAAGAGAGAATGAAGGTCACGTGACACAGAAAAGTCACTAAAATTATCAAAACTGGTTTCTATTCTAAGTAAATTATTAAAACTAATTTCCTATGTTACTAGACTAGGTAATAATAAAATGCAAATGGTCGCTACTTTGTGATCAGTTGATCGAACACTTTGTTTTAATTTTATATTTCGCGGATTTCAAGTTTTAAAACTTAATTTTGGATTATTCATCCACACATCCACAATTATCCTTAATCAATTTATGTCGAGAATATTGTGTGTGAAGATCGAAACGACTTTATACTTTACGAATTGTCTTTGATGTACTGGATAGGTGTATGGAAAAAAGTTGGTGCTATTAGTTTAAATCCTTATGTATTAAATAAAGAAGACTAGTTCAGATGCTTATGTATTACCTAATATACAGACACACGCATATTATTGTAATTATATGATTTTTGAAAGGAGTGCATTATTAAAAGAACATGTCCAAGATAGTCAAAAGTCGAAGCTTATGTGTTTGGAGTGTTCTAACCTCAACTTTTCCTAGTTGAAAAATCGAGGCAAATTAATAAAAACTAGCGTCATTTAGTATTGCTACACCTCCACAATTAATAACATAGCCAAAACTGGGCATTCTGTATAATAAAATGTCCACAAAAGTACTAATATATAATGTAAAGCTCGATCAGTTTCATTTAACATCTTGGGAATTTTCGTTTATTGTCCCTATCCCTAAACTCTGACTAATGTCTAAATTTGTGACGTTACGCGCACATGACCTATATAAATCACTAAGTCATTGTACCAACATGCAAATATTCAAAGTATCACCAAATAGTGTGAGTGACATACAAAAAATCTTTAGGGAGCGGCATATTCAGTCTTTCTCGATCTCTCTGTATATGAAGGAAAATCCAATATTTGCCCATTGTAGAGCATGAAAAGGTGTGGAAAAATTGGCTTCAGCGCGTCAAAATTCTTTAGAAAAGTGCCGTCAGAACTTTATGAGAAGCCGCCTTTTTTCAATGGTATTCTTTAGCTTGAAATGTATGTTTATATGTATGTATGTAAGTTCAAATCTGGTGATCGAATTTTTGATCACCCGATATCCAATTATGCTGAAATTTTGCACACGACTTTGGTTCTGATAATAATACAATATTATTATATTCAATATTATGGTAAAACTAATATGGCGGCTACCACAAAATGGCGGATTATCTTTTTCTGGACAACCTCCTCGACATAGGTATCAAATGAAAGGGTATATAAAGTACAATACAATAAGCTGTGTAACGTCATTCTAAATCCAATATGGTGTCCGGCACAAGTTGGCGGATCACCTATTTTTTTACAACCCCCTCGGCATGGATATCAAATGAAAGGGTGTGACAAGTAGAATACAATAAGCTGTGTGACGTTATTCTATAGCCAATATGGCCGACACAGAATGGCGGAATACCTGTTTCTTTACAACCCAAATAAAAGAGTCTGACAATTGTAAACGAAATGATGGCGTCTGAATAAAAAAAAAATGTGGTGGACGAGAAACTAAAAAGTAAAAAATAAGTAAATAATTTTTTTTAAACAATGGTTTTCTTTTAAAACTGAATGGCATTAAAAAGTAAAAAAAAAAAAATTGATTCAGTGAGTAAATTACAAAATGATGATGAAATATTGCAACATACTATTCATAACGTTTTATCACAATGCTAATTGTTGATAAAGGTAATATATTATATCTCATAAGCTTCCAATAGTCTTTTTTAGCATCATTTTGTAATTTAATCATTGAATAAAAATTATTTTTTCTAACTCACTATCAAAATGTCATACTTTTCAACTGTCATTTTAGTGTGAAAAACGTCAATTTAACGCACCAGTGGACTAGTGCGAAAACAGCTGTCACTTTTAACACTCAGTGCAAAAAGAACTGTCACTTTTCGCACTGGTGTAAAGATGGTTTAAACTTTACGAGGTTTGAGCGTCGCTTGTAAATAATAATTAATAAAAACAAACTTTTGTTACCTTAGAAACGTAGTACGGTAATTTTTTAGATGGTGTGATTACGAATTCAAAATATCGTACCGTGACATTTGATAGAATTGATTATTCAAAAAAACGTCATTCAATTCAAAATATTTTGACATCTTGAACGTCAAGATATTTAATATTTTTCAATAACTGTTTTTCTTAAATATTTGTACGTTCGTAGAGAAAAAATCTTGTATGATACTCGTGTGAAAATGCATTTAAGTCACTTGTATGATTTACTTTCATACACGTGCCTTAAACATACATTTTTGACACTAGTATCATAAATAGCTATTCTACTTTTTAGTGCAAATCAATTTTATAAGAAAACCATTGTTTAAAAAAAATGTGTTTATTTATTTATAGATCTGTGTAATTAGAGTGATTTGTACAACAGTTTTTTTATCTGCCTATAGATATTCAAGTGTATGAAAGTCCATGGAGAAGACCACGGAAGGAAGTGGTAACAGCGAGCACTTCTAGGGGGGTCCGACAGGCAGCAACAGGGGCCGTGGGCCACACGGGCCCTTTAAAAATAAATTATTGGAATCATTAGTCAACCTCTTTGTATGTTAAAAAGTAAAAAGTTTGGATGCCACAGAGCAAGTAAAACTTGTTCTCATTTTTACCACCACTTTCCAAGGAGATTTTTCTTGGTCTTTTTCCAAGGAGATGGGGGTTCATGGACTTAAATATCACGCTGCCCCTAGTCTACTGGAGTAAATAATTCCGATATTTATGGTTAGTGACTGAACTTGAGTTTTCAGGTGTTTGGTAAAATCCAAAAATATAGAATAACGACCACTTGTACAAAAATTCAGGCGTATCTTAATTTGTTTCACAATGACTTTCCCCACTAGAGGGCGTAGCTACTGAAAAATGAATACCAAAAGCTCTTGTAGATAAGATATTTTAATATATTTGAGTAATTTCATAGAATTTTCCAGTATTATAGGAAACATTTTAAGAGAGAAATCATTATTAATGCGTTATTAATTCAAGAAAGTGTTTTATAAGATGTATTATTGTTAAATAAGGCTTGAAATTAGCATTAAGAGCCCTTCAAGTTTCTTATGTAAAATTTAAATGGAGGTGACAACACTAAAACTTGTGTGGTCCATATATAAGCCCATAAAGGAAAATAAATTTTAATGAATCTTTGGGATTCTCCGCTTTTTGCAGATTATACGCTTGGTAGAGGGTAATTTACCATGAAATTACTTTAATAATTTCGTTTGTTCTAATAATATCTATCTAACAATTACCACACTTAAATATGCTATCACGGCCATGTAGTATGCTGGTTATTTTATAATTTACGGAATTTCTAAATTTGCGTTTGTTATCGCGGAAAATTTATTCAAATAATTAATGTGTTTTACGGTGATAAAACTTGAATTATTGGTGAGCGGATGATTTTAAATGGCGTTGTGAAATCCTAGATAAATATAGAAAATCAAAATGTAAACATTAGCTCAGCTTACTGGGCATAAAATACGTAGTGTCATTTACGTTTTTTAATTACGGCTTAGCGTCGATAACAGTGGATAAAAATAGATTGACGGGTTGCTGCAGATTATTATGCATTTCCCTGTGCAATTTGTAGTGTTTAATTGGGATAATCCTACAAAAATTTATTTCTGTGTGTGCGCTTCAAATCAAAATGAGCTTAATGCGTGTTATTATTTGTTTTAAACATATAAAAGGGAATTTAAACTTGATGTGCGAATATTAAATATAAATCAATTTCTAAAAAAAGAGTATGCACTTATACGGAAAAAAGTCAATAAACCGGTTTTGTTACGAAAAATTCCAAACTCCAAAAACTTCAGTTATTTTCTGAAAATAAGCATTTAGAGATTTTTGTGATCGCTGATTACAAATATGGTTTAAAAAAAAACAGCAGAGTCAAAGTTGAAAAATTATAGCATAGGTATTACTAATACTTTTGACTAAACTAAAATGATGATAAAATGTAAACAAATTAAATGTTGAATCCAAAATAGCTAAATCTAAAATCAAAATCATGCAATATTAGATAAATTAAGAAAACAATGATTTTCAATGGCATCTACTTTGAAACAATAATAACATTTTTCTCGCATCAGCAGTAGCGGCGGCAGCAGCAGCAGCAATAGGCAGCTTCCAGCGAGAACCTGAGGATGGCAGATGAGATTCCGCCGAAACGTCGTTCAGACAAGCGTGGCTCCAACAGGAGCCTACCAACTACACGGGAAAACACCCGGAAGTACACCAACACTTCAAAGCCTTATTGTCTATACACATGTGTCCATCGCCCGGCATATTGGATATTCTAAATCTTACAGAAGTTATCAATTATAATGAGCCTTGGCAGTCGGCAACGCCAGACTGAAATTTTTATTCGTTCATCAAGATAGTTTACACGACTTTGGCGATCATCATGTATAGCGGATATGGCCCAATATCAATTCTACTATACTATATTACATTTATGCCCAATAATCAAGTCTACAAGAAGTTATCGTGTTTATAAGAAACACTCTATACTGACACATACAGACATACATACATAGAAAAACACAAAAAGTATTCGACATTTGAGTACAGCTTGTGTTACTGGTGTTGATTAATGTATTTGTTTAAAAAATATATAGTCAGTTTTGAATTCATTATTTCGACCTATAAAACTTTAACCGGCATTTAAAACTCCTATCTCTCCGTTTTACAAGTGCTCTCCTTGCAAGGCTAGTTAAATAGTAAAGAAATTATGGCCGCTTTGTTTCGGAAAAACTCGTTACCTAGTCTGAATTATTTTAATTATTATACTTGTAAATAGCATGAGTCGTCGCATATACATTTAATGAAAGGGTCTCGTTCATTAAATAAATTTATAAGGAAAGTTCCACGTCCAGGAGCATGAATTTTGAAGGAAAGAAAATCGTAATTAGCTGAACAATTTTAATTAGCCAAGTTGTACTGTGATATTAGCAAACAAAGTTCTAGTTAAACTTTCCGTTTGTCTTTCTAATTGTCGAGAAACTGCGGCCTGTAATTTTTAATTAAAACTATCGATTTGGCTAAATAAAATAAGTAAAGTGAAAATATTTAGATAAACTTTAAATGAAATACAAATTGGTCGCTATACTTTTTGAATTGTTTACAAATTTTAATTAGTCGACGTGAGCTATTTTGCTGCAGTGCATTGTTCAGAAATTTTAACCCCCTTTAATAAAGTATTATTAAGGTTTTCGCCGAAAATATTGATTCATAAGTTATATAACAATAATTTCAATTGTGTTAAAGCAACAAACAAACTGCACAAAAAATTTTACCCGCTGGTGGGAGGTCTTAATATTAAGTATCTGAATACAATCAGAATGTGCAAGAGTATTAAAATATTATATGAATATGGATATGTTGAACAAGTATGTAATTTCATAAAAGAGACCAACTGTTCCAAAACCAACTAGTCATGCATTGATGACGTACGTGTTCTCGAAAGAAAGACAAAGTGATATTAATATAAAAATATACCAAGCGACTTAAAAATAAACAACCGATAATCATTAATCGATCATATTTAACATTCACGTAGTGGAAGTAATCGTATTTTTTTTTTTTTTATTGAAATAGGTTTAGAATGTTGTCTATAATAGTTTCTTTGTGGTGTTCTTTTTATTGGGTATATTTCCACTGAAAAATATTTAAAAACTTTAGTGAAAAAACCGTATTGACCGAGGATAGAAAATTCATTATTCGGTAATTCATGGTGGAAATTAGGCCAATTTGGTTACTCGGGGGTCTTTGGGGTCGCTGACCATGAATGTAATGTTCAAGAAGTTCCTCGATGTAGCTGGGGACCAAGAAGTCGTGGTGTGAGGCTTATCCCCGAAGTATTTCTCTAAATTTGCTCTAAAATCCAACTACAAACTTTATTCGGGGGTTTCTGAGGTCGCTGGTCACAATTTTGTTGCTCAAAATTTCCCCCAATACACCTGAAGGTCCGGGCGTCTTGGTTGTCTAGGCCATCTCTTGGACATTTACTCAAGTTTTTATTGAAACTCATAGAGGTATCAAGATCATTCCCTGGAATTTTCTTCAAATCCGTTTCATTCGAAATGAATTTTTCTGTGGGAATTTGCTTGAAATTTGTTTTAAAATGGAGTAGAACTTATCACTCGGGGGTTGTCGTGGCTGCTGATCATGAATAAAATGTTCAAAAGTTCCTCGATGTACCTAGAGCACAGGACGTCCCCGTGGTATAGCTCATCCTCGTGGTCTTTCTCTCAATTTAATGTGAAATTCAACAGAAATCTATACTCGGGGTTTCTGGGGTCGTTGATCATGAATATCGTTTCAAAAATATTCCTAGATTGACATGAGGTCAAGGGCGTTCTTGCCGCCTACGTCATCTGTAGTGTGACCCATTTTGAATGGAAACACCCCTGTGAAATATGTGTCTATTATCTAATTTTAACAGGTCATTTTTAAAAGATAGGCCATCGAAAACTCTACTTTATGAAATTTAGAAATAAATTTCATTTTCAAGAACTACTATGATTTTTTTCAATGTCAAAAAAGGACAAATTGGCGATTTTTTTTATAAAATCTAACTATACTACTTGATTCAAAAACATCTCAAATAGGTAAATCCAAAATTTCGTGAAAAAATATTAAATAATGACAGATTTATGACAAAATTAATGTAGGTAATATTTTATAGTAACTTTCACATGATTTTTTCTAAAAATCGAAGTAGCCCATGAAAAATAAACAATGGAAAGATAAATTAAGTGGATAGTTTTAATAAATATTGTCTTTTTATTGATTGATTAATAACAGATAATTATAGGGTGCCATGGAAAGCATATTTTAAAGCCTGACGTCAAATCTTTAAAATACGCATATACTCAGAGTATATTGTTATTGAAATTATAAAATTGATCAATAATATTACCCACTATTAGTTTATTAGTTTGAAGTTAATATTATGTAGTAGAAAAAATTGAACTTGTGCGCCTTAGAGGAGATAGTGACAGAACTTTGGGAGAGGTATGTGAGATATTTAATAATAAGCACTCAAATAGGCCCTAGCATCACTTAAAGTGCCGTTTCTATAATAAACAAAATTTTTATTGAGTGTGGCGATGAGACAATGCGTATTATAAGAACGGATAATGTACAAAGAAGACCCAGGTACGAGCAGACCCTTTGAAATTATTTTAACAACAATCCAAACGCCAGTGTAAGAGTAGATAGTTTAGATTTGAATTTTTCCTAGAGAAAATATTCGCTGATGCCTTAAAAAGTATAAGGTAAAACCATTCAAACCCAAGTTTTTATATACGTTGGAACCTGTTGATGATGAAACACGGATGGAATTTTGCTTGTCAGCTTAAGGAGAGTATCTTAATAACAGAAATTTTTTGAAAATTACTTTATTTAGCGATGAAGCAACTTTTATCACGAATGGGGTGGTATCATCACAAAATTCTAGGTTTTGGGTTACAGAAAACCCAGAGTGGGTCATAAATTGTCAAGGACAATATTCCTGAAATGTTTGGTGTGGGCTACTCAATGAAACAATCATTGGTTCTTTCTTTTTTTAAGGTAATATGAATGGCATGCAGTTTTTACAGTTCCTAAGAAAGGAATATGCTACATGAGCTTTCAATACAAGAAAGAGTAAATCTACACTTTCAGTTAGATGGCAGCCCTGTCCATAATGCCAGAGTTGTTACCAGATGGCTTAATGCTAACTTTCCTAATCAATGGATAGGTCGAGGTATCTCGTTGATTGGATGGCCATCCCGATCCCCGGTCTTAACACCGATGGACTTCTTTTTAAGGACTTTAATAAAGTCTAAAGTTTACAGATCACGCCCGAGTAATAGAGAAGATTTGTGTGCAGGAATAACACAAGCTTGCGCAGAAGCTACCCAACAATTACGGAATGTCGTAAAGAAGATTAAAAAACGATTCGAAATAAACAGCGGCCTTGTAGATGCTACAAAAATTTGAGATGAATTATATTGTCGTGTTTTAGTTTTAGTGTAATGTTGTAATGTGTTTTTATTTTGTTTATTAAATACCTATTTATTATTATTTTCAATAGTTTATGCATGTTTTTAAGTTAAATATGATTAAGTTTGTTTAAAAGACAATATTTATTAAAACTATCCACTTAATTTATCTTTCTATTGTTTATTTTTCATGGACTACTTCGATATTCAGAATAAATCATGTAAAAGTTATTATAAAATATTACCTACTTTAATTTTGTCATAAATCTGTCATTATTTAATATTCTTTCACGAAATTTTGGATGTACCCATTTGAGATGTTTCTGAATCCAGTGGTATAGTTAGTTTTTATAAAAAAAATTGTTAATCACATTTGTCCATTTTTGACATTGAAGAAAAATCATAGTAGGTCTTGAAAATTGAAATTTATCTATAAATTCTTGTCATGAAGTAGAACTTTCGATGACCTGTCTTTAAAAAAAAAACCGTTGAATAAAATAGATAATAGACACATTTTTTACAGGGGTGTTTCAATTCAAAATGCGTCACACTGTGTGTGACTTTCTTGTAATTAATTTTTTAAATCTATTTTAGTTCTATAATTTATTCTTATTATTGATTTCCAACATGATTATAATATATCATTATTTAAAATTGTTGGACAAAATTAATAATAAATTTAATTTATACGATTTTTTTTTCGAAAGTTATAGTATTATATTAGGCAGAGAGCTGGCTGTACAGATTACTTATGAATAAGATACATGAAAAACTTTATATGAGTTAGTAAGTACTACCACAGACCTACAGGGAGCATCTTTTCATATAAACAAATTTTGCCCGCGTCATGGAATTTTGACGTTACTTCCGGCCACGATATTTTGTGTCATCGAATACATGAATAGCCAGCCGGCTCTCCACCTATAATGGGTCTGCCGAGGCCTCCTCACTATGTAGATACATAGCAGCATACTTACGTCAACATGATGTATGGGTATGACGCTCACGGACGTATACATTTTTTGGGCCTGACTTAAATAGAAGTGAAAAACACAAGGAAAATTTTTATTAATTTGTTAAAATTTTAAATAATGATATATTATATTCATGTTGGAAATCAATGATAGCATAAATAATAGAAATGAAATAGATAAAAAATTCATTATAATAAAGTTACGGAGATGACTTAGACAGTATGAACGCCCTTGTCCTCATACCAATCGAGGAACATTTTTGAAGCTCCAGGTACATTAAGAAACTTCTTGAACATTACATTCATGATCCGCGACCCCAAAAACCACCGAGTAACCAAATTGGGCTAATTTCCACCATGGATTACCGAATAATGAATAATTTTTTATTATCTAAAAACTACACCCGAGAAAATGCATTTTTTCGATGCACAAGTGCAACTACCCATTTGTATAAGATTAAAATAGGTAACAAATTGAATAAATACGTCAAGGAATCAAATGCAAAAAACCGCATTTTGATCCGTCTTACGGCACAGGTTTTCAATAGTTTCGCCTATTTTTGTGCCACATTTCCTTGACTATAAGTAAAAATAAGACAAATATAATTTAATGTCTCACGTGACTATGGAAATACATAAACAATAAATTGTCATGGTTGACGGCCAAAAAATTTTGAGAACGGAAGTAGATAATCTTTCGAAACGTGAACTGTCTTTAGCTTCCATTTTCATTTTTTAGTTTATAACATTGTTCTAGTTTATATATTTTTAGGTGTGAGACATTTTGTAATAATCAGGTATTCAAGAACCAACCTCTGCCTGATCCGTTTGGCGCTGAGGTTTTTTCATTAAAATTTTTAAATAATTTTCAATGTCAAAATACAAAATAAAAAGCAAGAGAAGCTTTGGAATGTCATGAAATGTCGAGATTTTAAATTCAAGTGAAAAATTTTTTTCTGTCTGCCTGTCGATCGGTCTGTAACTTTTTTTTGTGCGCACTTATTCTCTGGAGCGGTTTATGGTATTGACTTGAAATTTTATACATGTATGTATTATAAGAAGATCTGGATCTGCCGTTTTGTAAACATATCCGGTGACGAGTTAGGGGGTAAATAGGGGAAAATAAGTAAAGCAAGCTAGCGAGAGTACAGAAACTTGGGATTTGTTGCGTTTCTTTCAAATAGCTGTAACTTTTACAATATCAATTCTACAAATAAAAGTTATATTAAAAATGAACGACAAAATAATTTTCTGCAGCTTTAGTTCTTATAAATTTTCCGAAAAAATCAAACAGTAACAAAGATACTACGTCATTCGCGTTTTGCAAGATGGCGACCGGAAGTCAGTAGATATAGCGTCGAGTATTTGGTTTCAAACTTTACCCATGTCCCCCTTCCACTTTGGGTAAAAAACTCGATGCGTGCATTTTTTTTTAAAACTTCACATTGCTTTCTGTCTAAATGCTCTGGACTAAACATTTTCAATCTATTTCAACAAAGAAAAAATAACTGTTTTTTTTTATGATATACTTCGACTCCACTACGTGGCAAGGAAGACACCTATTATAGTTTTATTGAAAAAATTGTCATCCTAGGAAATAATTCAACCGTGGTGGAAATTTGTAAAGGTATTTACGCAAGCCTTCCTTTGTCACTTTTTATTTAACATTTATTTCTTGCTATTGGATGACCACTGTGTATATTTTCTTAACCAAGAGTTATCAGGTACTCTTTGTAATAATAGTGATAACTACATTCCGATTATTATTCTCATGTGTCGTTTAGAGTGACCGCCCTGTATAAACAAAGAAAGAGGTTCTGTGTAAATATCTTCACCGATTTTGTATATCCCTATCCTGTCCACGTCCACATCGTAAAAACATTTCAAAAATACTTTTATAATGTTTTGAGAAACATTGTATCTTGAGCGTTCAGAAAGGTTGAAAATTTCATTCCCAGCGATTTTCTTTACAAATATTTCTCGATCTATAATAATTTATCCCTTACCATGAACGCTGATTTATCAATAGTATAATATCCAGAGGGAGTGTTTTTAGCATCCATAAGGAGAAGTGTGGCTTAAAGCAAAAACGGCATAACCTCTAAATTATCTCATTCTCTCTACTTACTCTTCTCATTATTTTAGGCCATATCTTTTCATAATAGCAAATAAATTATGTTTGTAATTGCTTTGTCAGGTCATTAGGAACAGAACAGGGGAAATAGGAAATTTGTTATATTGTGGGAGTAATTTAAAACCTACACAGAAACTGCAAGCCATGCATTGAGGGTTGTAGAATGTAGAGGTCTATTAAATTCGGCGATAAGAGCACACAATTTCCACTGCTTTATCCCCTAATATAGTGATAAAGGCTGGTTAGGAAGCAGAGCGCTGACAAATCGAACTGGACAATAAGAAAAAGCTCTTTAGATTGTGTGTTGATAACAAATTTTGTCGCTGCACCAGATAACTGTATTAGCCCCTCAATTCCAGACAAATTAAATTGATTTCGCCACTGTTATTGCCTCCAAATTGCCAAACTTCTATGTTATATGCCCTGTCGATAACATGGCAACTTAATAAGAGTTTGTAAATTTCATGAAATTACTACAGCATGTCTATTTCTGAACCCCTACCAAACGCATCTTATATATACGGGATGGAAATATTCGTAGAAAGTTACACATAGGGAAAAGTTGGTCTAAAAAGCAAACTTATATATCTTACAAATTAGGCTATATAACATACGATACTTACATACAATGATAGTGAGTGTATATTACAAGATGAATAATAATAATAATAATAATAATAACAATACATTTATTAACCCAAGATATCATAGTACACGATATAAGGTAAGTCTAATGAACACTTCAGTTGACTTAAAATTAAAAGGAAAAAGATTACAGTAAAATAATTAGTTAAAAAACATGAAAAAGATATTCGTTGACAGAGCAAAAAGCATTGGTTAATAGTAGTTTTCTGACATAAGAAGTAAATTCGTTTAAACTAACATTTTTAACACTCGTTGGTAGTTTGTTATATAATTTGGCACCAGTATAGTATGGACTTGACTTATACAGTTGTAATCTGGTATATCATATTGCAAATTTTCACCATGTTTGGTATTATAATTGTGATAGTTATTTTGTAAATTAAAACTGGATAAATTCTGTTTCACAAATTTTAGAATTTCAAATATATATATATATATATATACAAGGGAAAGTGTTCTCTGATAAAAATTTGTTTACACGACTCTCGATATTTCAACCCAAACATACAGCGAATTGCTCTTTTTTGCGTTAGGAAAATTCTATTTGCTGAGCATCCATATACGATAATTCCATATCTCATAACAGATTCGAAATTAGAGTAATAAAAGGTTTTTGTGATATTTTATTAGTAATGGTGGAAAGCCTTTTTAATGCAAAACAAGTACTTGCACATTTTTTGCATACATAATTTACATGATCTCGCCATGTTAGTGATAAATCTATGTGTAGTCCAAGTAGTTTAAAACTTGTTTTTTGTTCAATGGATTTACCATTCAACTTAATTAGGGGGCTGCTCGTATAATTGGCAGTAAGTGGGTGAAACTGTAGGATATGTGTTTTTTCTTGGTTTATATTTAAATGAATACTACTAAGATAGTTAAATAAAGCTAGTAAGTTGCTATTTAGCTGTTGGTTTACATCATCCTGTTCTTTATTGTATGCAATCAGCGTCATATCATCCGCAAACTCGCAATGAGATATAGACAGATATTCATCTATATCGTTGTAATATAATAAAAATAACAATGGACCCAAAACACTTCCCTGAGGAACCCCAACGTCTACTGCAAGCTCATCCGAATTTTGACCAAGATAGTTAATAAACTGCTTTCGATTAGCTAGATATGATCTTAGTAAATCGTTGCATTTACCACGCAGGCCATAGAGTTCCATTTTTTTCAACAGAACTTCATGGTCTACGCAATCAAAGGCTTTTGATAAATCTACAAAAAGAGCCACCGCCTTGTTATTTTTGTTCAGTTGTCTATAAATGATATCCAAGATATTCAGTAAGGCTGACATTGTCGATTTTTTATGCCTAACTCCATGTTGAGTGTTTGCTAAAAGATTATTGGTTTCTAAAAATTTTGTAATTCTTTTAGCTAGAATTTTTTCAATTACCTTAGAAAACATTGACAAGAGCGAAATTGGACGATAGTTGGCGAGTAATTTTTGATCTCTCTTTTTATATAGTGTAATAACTTAAGAGATTTTTAACAAGCTTGGAAAGCAACCCTCAGAAATACAAATAGTGGCTATATAACATAGCGGCTTAGCTTGCTGGATTGCACATTTTTTTATAATTGAGGTAGAGAATTGATCTGGACCAGTAGAGTTTGTGTTTTTAAGTCATTTAATATGCTAATAACCTCAGATTCAGTGACTGCCTCTAGAAAAATAGTTTTCTCTGTGAAATTGGATCTATATATATCTATAGTTTTTAATATTGGTGTCATTTTGTTTATTATTTTTTATATTTTTTGGCAAATTTACAAAGAAATATATATATATATATATGCGTTGGCTATTTCTTTCGTATCTATAATTTCAACTTCATTTGCAACTCTGTTTTCATTTATTTGCGATTTAAAGTAAGAGAAATAGTAATTAAAAGGAGACAATACTTATTAGAGAAGCATGCTGAAGCAATTTTAGTGACAGTTTTACTCAAAAACAAAGGCAACGTTTTTCATATTTTTAGTTGTCTAATCAAATTAGTGCAGTTTTTTTTAGAGTTATTGATTTGAGAATGGTGCGCTATACTGCCGAAGATTATACTAATAAGTAAATTCCACTTTGAGATTTCTTGATATTTTCACTTTCACTAAGTAGATTACGAGAGTTAAAGTATTTCAGTTCCGTCAGTTTGTCTGTTTAATGGTCTGGTGTCCGTCTGTCTGACTATTGGCGGTGTGTCTAGATAGCTATTTGATGAAGACAAATAATATTTGGTAGGTAATTGACGCTACTGTCAATAAAAATGCGATACACTTTAAGTGGAAAATGTGCAGGGTAAACATAAAAATATAATGTGAACAATGTGGCGGAGGAGAATATTATTTACAGCGTAGTTGACAATATTACCTAAGACGCAAATTTGATATACTTACTTTTAGTGAAAAGTAAATTGCTTGTTATGTGGCCTCTATAACTTTTCAAAATTTGTCACCCTACTCTGTATGTGGGATATATACCCTACTTGAATTTATGTTTTCACTTCAATGAACATAACCGAAAGTTTCCCAATTGTAAATAATCATTCTCAGTTTACAACGTGTTATAAACTGAAATGGAGCTTTTTCATCTGAACCTTGATTGTAAGTATTGATATTGATGTTACCGCATTTTTGAAATAAGTATGCTCTGTTCTCTGAATAATTGTCAACATGATAGCAGGAATGAGAAATTGTATTAGAAATATTTTTAGTGTCTACAGTTTTTTCCAGACTCTACATTTAGATTGGAATCTCACGATTGATCATGCTTTTCCCATCTCATTGCAGCAGAAAGCTGTTGTTTGGCTTTACTACGTTCGGTAAGAATGTTATTAAATTAAATTCTATAGAATTTACCGAAAGGAAAAATTATTATTCAATTATTCAATATTAACATATCGATAATGTTAGATTTGGCGCTCTGGAATAGTCTAGCTTGCACTTTTAAGATCATTGAAATACTATCAGCAACTTGAGTCACAATGCAGTCCGCTACAGCCGACGGATCATTGTCGAAAGCAGTGAATAATAGCGGCCCCAGTACACTGCCTTGCGGCATCCCAATATTAATGGCTATTTTATATGTGAAAGAAAGTATTTGCTTTCACCGCTGGTTTGTACGAATTTATTATGAAACTTACCAATGATATGCAGGACTTCTATTCTATCTATTCTATCTGTATATCATTTTATTAGAAATAAGTGGTTTATGGCGTTAAATGCATGGAAGTTGTCACAGAAGATCCCCAAGATCTTAAAGTTTAAGACATAAATAATACTACCATTTACTGAAATACTATTTACATGTTTTATTTATTTTCGGAGAAACTAGTCAATACCTACATAATATTTGCGAATCCCATATAAATCCCATTAAGAATGAATTAATAAATTTATGTAAATAGTAAATTAATAATAGTTAAATTAATTCTATTGGGTCATATCACATACAGTATAAATCTTCTTTTAAATATACATAGTTGGTTCAGCGTACCCATAAAACATTAATCCCTTTTTTAAACATAGCGCAGTTGCTGATTAGATTCACTTAACTAGGTGACAGGTTTTATAGCCATAGTATCGAACTTCTGTTTAAAATTTTCATGCGGTAATAAAAACTAAAAATATGCCACATATTTTACAAGCTTTTTAAGGAAGACATTTGTAGAATTAAAGTTAGTATAAATTAGGGAGTTATTATAATAAACGTCAACATTTAAATTATCGTTGACTTAAGTTTTATTACGTTTTTTATTAGAAAGTAATTAAAACTGATAGTTGGAAAGCATATGACAAACTTTTATAAATATCTCTTTATATTTTTTGTTCTAGCTTCACTGTTACTTGGTGGTTTAAATTTAGAAGGTACTGTTAGTTTTCTATAATTAAGACTTTGACTTAAACATTAGTACCAAATTATTGTTCAGGTCGGTTAAAAATAACTAACCAAGAGGCAACTTTATGACTAGGACTATTAATTTCGGTATCCGTTAAACTTTAACCGTCTGCCAAATCATTGAAAGTATATTGTTTCCATGTTAACTAAATCGGTCTGACCTACGGTTAACGTTAACGTTAACGACCGAAAGTAACGGCCCTTAAAACGGCCTTTTAATTATTTTCGCAAATTTTTTTTAATGTTTTTTTTGAAACCTTCTTATGGTTAGACGGCGACATATTTATTTTTAACGAAAACCAGAGAACTGCCGTTAATGCTGCATGGAATTTGCATTTCATGACATACTGCCAAAAACATTAGCGCAAATTACACCTATAAAGACATCAGGTCATTTATTTTATCGAGCGGTGTTACTGATAACTATACCAAAAAGCCTGATGCTGATGATTATCTGAGTGTGCTAGGGTTGACCTTAAATCTTAATCGAGTCTAGTCAAGAGTTAATTTTTTAAATTTAATCTGCTTCAATGGAGATCGGAGCGGTCCCTAATGAGGATGTTATCGAATTAAAATGGTTCCCATTTGTTGGATTTCTTTAACGAGGCGGCAGATCTCCTTCTCTTACGGAAAAACTTAAGTGAATGAAAAATCAATGTTTCATCACATTAGCACTGGATTAATTTAGTCCTATCTTTTATAGTATTTCTATTCTTAATTTAGAAATTCAGTCTAAAGCGTTGCTACTAGGATAAATTATTACAAAGCCTGAGGTGATAGAATAAGAGCCAAGACTATGCTTGAATAGTACAAACGATATCCGTATACGAATATAGTTAACCAGATATGTTATGCACTTACTTCGATCGCAAGTAGTCGATTGTTTACCTGACCCACCACTACACGTCCATTATCTGCATTTGGTTCATTGTTAATATAGCCGATAGTAAAGTCGTAGGTTAAATTATATTATTAACTTTTATTTAATTTATGGAGTTGTTCATTAAACTAACATTATTTATTATAAATAAATAATGCATTATAAATAAATAGCTTACTTCACACCTATCAATTAATATAAAGGAATAAAACAATATTTACAATAATTAAAAAGTATTTCTAAAAATTGTCGGTAGACGCTCATGATCATCTCTCGCTTTATGAAGTATAACCTTTGTCGGTTATTTCTATGATTTTGAAACTGACTTTGGAGCAGCTATCATACCAGGCATGGTGTTTAACTTCGGTACTATGGAACAATATTGTTGTTTGGAAACGACACTAAACGAATAAAGTATGAAACAATGTGTCACTATTTTATACACTTTAGCGTATTTTATTATACAGGGTCCGGCACTTAAAACTCCCCAGACTCGTAACTTCATTATTTTACTTCCACATCCACGTAGTGGATTGGAAGTATAGTAATCGCAAAAAAATTTTCAAAAATTTTTATTCGTGAAATAGGTTTAGAATGTCATGAAACATCGAGATTTTAAATTTGAGCGAAAAAAATTTTTCTGTCTGTCTGTCTGTCGGTCTGTCTGTCTGTAACTTTTTTTTGTCCGCACGCTTTCTCCGGAACAGTTTAAGATATTGACCTGAAATTTTGTACACGTATATATTATAACGAGATCTGGAACTGGATTGTTTTTTGAGGAAATCCGGTGAAGGGTTGGGGGTTAAATAGGGGTAAATAGGGGGAAATAAGTAAAGCAAGCTTGTAAGAGTACAGAAACTTGAAATTCGGTGTATGTACTAGAAGTTAAGGCTTCAGATTTTTTTATAATATTTTTCAACCCTCCACCACCCCTACCCCATTAAAGGGGTTGATAAAATAAAGTTGAGATATTCATTTGAAATTTCGTACACGTATGTATTATAACGATGTCTAGAATTAGATTATATTTTGGGATGATTCCGTTGAAGAGTTGGGGGTTAATTTGGGGTAAATAGAGGAATATAAGTAAAACAAGTTGGTAAGAATACAGAAACTTGAAATTCGGTGTATGTACTAGAAGCCAAGGTCTCAGATTACTTATAATATTTTTCAACCCCCACCACCACTAAGTACTTCATTATTAAAAGGGTTGGTAAAATAAAATCGAGATATTCATTTGAAATTTGGTACACGTATGAATTATAACGACGTCTGGAACTAGATTATACTTTGAGATGATTCCGTTGAAGGGTTGGGGGTTATTTAGGGGTCAATAGGGGGAAATAAGTAAAGCAAGCTGGTATGAGTACAGAAACTTGAAATTCGGTGTATGTACAAGAAGTTAAGGCCTCAGATTTTTTTATAATATTTTTCAACCCCCCTACCACCCCTACCCCATTAATGGGGTTGACAAAATAAAGTTGAGATATTCATTTGAAATTTCGTACACGTATGTATTATAACGACGTCTGGAATTAGTTTATATTTTGAGATGTTTCCGTTGAAGGGTTGGGGGTTAATTTGGGGTAAATAGAGGAATATAAGTAAAACGTTGGTAAGACTACAGAAACTTGAAATTCGGTGTATGTACTAGAAGCCACAGCGTCAGATTTTCTTATAATATTTTTCAACCCAACCACCCCTACTCCAATATGAAAAGGGTTGATAAAATAAAATTGAGATATTCATTTGAAATTTGGTACACGTATGTATTATAACGACGTCTGAAACTAGATCATAATTTGAGATGATGCCGTTGAAGGGTTGGGGGTTAAATAGGGGCAAATAGGGGAAAATAAGTAAAGCAAGCTGGTAAGACTACAGAAATTTGGGATTCGGTGTATATACTAGAAACCAAGGCCTCAGATTTGTTTCTAATATTTTTCAAACTCTACCACCTCCGCTTCATTATTAATGGGATTGATAACATCAAATTGAGATATTCACTTGAAAGTTAGTACACGTATGTATTGTAGTGACATCTGATTGAGATGACTCCATTGAGGTGGTAGGTTGTAAATAGTGGAAAATAAGTACGGTAAACTAGAAACTTCATTTTTAACGTATATGGTAGAAACCAACTCCTCAAACTTTTCTATGACGTTTACCCCAAATATTATTAAAATTCTATGACCAATAATTTCCACATACTAAAGTGCAAATATAGTCAAGATGTTTCCTTTAAAGTGACTTGGACGAATAATCTGGATGTGGAAGTAGTGATTCCTTAGGCAGTGGTTTTTTAAGATACGACGATGTTCGGCACATCAAATTGTAGATATGTTTAAGGCCTTTAAATATGCATACAGAGTGATTTTAACAAATTTTTTGAAAAAATTATTACGAAATGAAACTTAATTTCCTTGAACATTTTTTCCCTCGCCCTCACCAACTTTTTGTTAAGATATGTACCTAAAATTTTACCTCCTTACTAATATTTGCGTCAACACATCTGTATCCCTCAATGCAAAGATCAAATTTTCTGGTTTGGAATCACTTTGTACTAGTTGATTCGCTGAGAACCAATTTTGAACAGTGGCTTGTTTTAAGTTTAATTCGGTGTTGTCATTAAAAGACTTGGTCACAGTTGTATCGCCAGCGAAAATGACAAAGTTTGCATCTAGGTCAACGTTTAGTAAATCATTTATATATATTAGGAAAAGTGTCGGGCCTAATACTGATCCTTGAGGTACTCCATATTTTATTGGAAGGAGGTTAGAATTTAAATGTTGACAAGATACAAACTGATAGCGATTACTTAGGTATGATTTAAGTAAATCGGAGCTGTTACTACTGAAGCCATAAAACTAATTAACTAATTAACTAATTTGTCAATTAATATTTCTTGTGAGACGCAGTCGAGGGCTTTTGTTAGATGTAGAAACTTCGATAATGCGAGCAAACCATCCTCATAACCTTGATTAATGATCTTGAGTAAATAATTAATAGTCAGCGTTGTAGATTACTTGGCCCTAAAACGGAATTGACGGGGGTAAAACAGGTTATTTTGTTCAAAATGGTTAGTGATTTCATCTTTAATATTACTTCAAAAAATTTTGCCATAAAGGGTATAATAACAATTGGACGATAGTGGGATCACTTTTGGATTCTCTTTTGTGTATGGGTATAACTTTGGAGATTTTCAATAGATCATGAAAACCATTATTTCTTGATTGATTGATTAATTGATTTGCCAGCGTATGGTGGGCATTGCTGCCAATTCCGGGCATCCATGGAGGTTCGTTCCAACACGCAGCTTGGTCCTCCGTCGAACACGCCCAACGGATGGCCAAATCGCATGCCGGAACCAAATCTCGGGTGTTTTATATACCGCCGGACCAGCTGCATACGCCGGGTTGGACATTGGACATACTTGTTGTCAGCAGCGAGAGCCGCATGACGCATGGGGTGGGAATATAGGATGGGAAGTGTAGGTGTTTGAGAGATGCTTCCTTTCAGTTTCCATGCTTCTATTAAGTTTCTATTTGTCATCATCGGCTAGGGTGTGGTGCAGTTGTTTGCGACATGCTTCTTTTCAGTTTCCATGCTTCTTTTAAATTTCCATCTGTCGTCATTTCCTTATTTTTCTTCTAAGTTTTCTGCTTCTCGTGTCTCTGAATCTGTCAGCTTTCATTTTCGTGTTTTTGCCGTTTTTTCCCTTTTTTTTTAACCGCTCCACAGGTAAATATTTATCTACGGTGGAGTTGCTGGGAAGGGCCCTATCTCGCGGTAACAATTTTTTTGCGCGTTATGAGAAAAGAGGCCCAAAGGGATAGTTTGCTCACCCTGTATGTGGTTTCCTTGAAACAATCGGTTTCAATTTTGGGCAGTGTTTCAATTTCACCACCTGTATTTTATGTTTATTACCTATATATTATGTTTAATATCCTTTTAATTTTGATCTCCAGTTCTTATTTGAAATTTAATAAAGACATAAATAAGCCAATGCTAATGCTATATAATCAAAAACTTATCTGTTTCATTCACACATCTGGCGTTGCTTATTTTATATCACCCACTTCAAGAAGGGACGAATCCAGGTATATATTTTACGAATCAAAAAATCTCCTGCCTTAACCGGTAATCAAATAAACAAATTCCCCATATAAAACTAATAACTCTGCAGCGAGAAACAAAAAGTTTATAGTAAATAAATGATTTCTTAAACAAAAGTACTCGTTCCACATGAAGAATTCATTCATTCGCGTATATGTGAAACAATGGATTTCCGTATCACAACATTCTTCCCATCTGTGATGGATTAATAAATATATCTTAGAAATAAATAAAAATAACACTTGTCTTTCATCCTTTGCTTATGTTACTACTTCCACTCGTTAGAAGCCAGTCCGTTGCATTTTCACTTCGTACTAGCCACTTTGGGGAGGGTGCTTGGTCGTCTTAGCTACATGCACTTGTGGATAATTTACGAGTTTATGACCCGGTCCCATTCAACGTGTTTATTTTCTTTTTATCCGAGTTATGTTGCCAGATGTCTGTATCTTTGTGGAGCTGCCCATATACGCCTTTAGTGATGTCATAGTTAAATATCAAATATCATCTATATGAATTAGCCAAATTTATGTTAATATATATGAACTAATGTAGGATTTTCCACTGTTTAATTCAACACGTTTTTTCGCGTTTTCATACCGTGTTTACTCTAGTTTTTCGGGATTTCATGGGATCTACTTAAAAACGCGTCTGCCTTCGTCGACGACCGAACTGAACTCCCATCAGGAAAACTATTATTCCTTATGCATATATAAATAAGATTTGTTAAAGGAACTAGAATAATATATTTGATTGTGTCTAGAATTTTCATGTTTATATTATAAGGATCTTTACTATTGGTCGATCTTGAATTCGACTCTTTTCTGATTCACTAGATCTAAGATTGGCGACCGACGTGCGATCTATGGATACAGCTAGATATCGTTGCGAAGACACGGCTGACGCCTGTCAGTTATAAATTTTTTGTCTGTTGTCTGTCGCTGGGTGTTTTTCGTTTCCCCGAATACCAAGTGTGATTACAGCGACTACAACTATTGTGAATTAACTTTAAAAAGTATACATTAAAAAAAAATCGTTACTGCAGTTTACCATAATTATGATATAAAGATAAAAATATCAGTTATTTGACGGTCATGCCGTTTAATATAGGTTATGTTTACATTACATTGTATTCATATTACCATATCACTCCTCAAATTTAAAATAAAATATCTTACATTGAACTAGAAACGAATCATTTTGCCTCGACCCGACGTACTATAATAAAACGTGTTTCGAAATCCGCTTTAGTGTTACGAACAACATTAATTCTGTACAAATTCCACTTTAATCCATTCTTTTCACAATTTTTAGCCGATGCCGAACAATGAACCGCACTGTGAAACCCTTGAAAGCCCGTGGATAACCCCACTTTTAGCGCATCATTTCAGTTTATGAGCCTTGAGCAATTTCATGACGACGCGTCAGCTTCTCTGCGGTTATTTCGTTAAAATATAAGTCCGTGAACAGGTCCATTTCCGATAGGGGTATATTAAGAAGAGTCGGTAAAACTAAGGAAAAACCATGACTCAATTTCAAACACGTTTGATCCAACGCAAAACGATAAAATGAAAATAATGTGAAAATCTTCTTGTAGAATTTCGCTTATTCGAGCTTCTCTATTAAATAAATTAAATGATCATAAAATTTGTATTAATGCTGTAAGTTAGACAAATAATAATTTACATTCAATATGTATAGGATGTGTTCGGACATTCCTAGAATTAACTTGAATTTATTAAAAGATCTGAAATCAAGGTTCTCAAGTTATCTACTATATACGGACGCATCGAAAATTTCAGAAAACGTAGAATGTGCTGTGCTGTATAACCAACAAATTTGAACACTGGTGGAGATGCCATAGCGGTTCTTAAAGCCCTAGAATATAATGTTGAGCTATATGATCCTTTGATAGCAGATCACATGGCTCATATACTCTCACTAAACACTGGATTTAGTAATGAAGTCAAAACAATAGATAAGTATAGCAAAAAAAGAATCATAGGGGCAGAGAATATACAAGAATTAAACTGGCGGTTGAGTATGATAAACTGGGACTACTTATACTACTCAGATGTAAAAAATGCTTTCAGTTTATTTATTGAAGATGTAACTTGGTGCCTAAACGTGTCCTGCCCTCTTATATATAATAATAATAAAAATAAAACAAATAATGCTCCAAAGAATAAACAATGGATAATAAATGATCTGATATTAGAAGGTCAGAAACTTAGATATATATATACAACAAAATAAAAAATAGCAGGGACCAAGGCGACTTACTTGAATATAAACAAATCGAGAAAGCACACAGAAAAAATATTAAAACGGCGAAGCAAAACTTTTACAGACTTAAAATAAGCAATGCGGAAAATAAATCCAAAGAAACTTGGAAAATAATAAACTACAGACTTGGTAAAACTATATCGGCTAAAAAATCTATCAGCCTAAAAATTGGGGAAGATATTATAACAGACGAAAAATCGGTGTCAAATAGGTTTGCTTCTTATTTTTCTACAGTAGCATCAAATTCCACAGAGTAACTTTGGCTATAATATATCTTTACCACACACTGTATCTGCCTGTAACAATAACTCCATTTATTTTTGTGAGGTATCTATATCTGAACTCTTGGATGTTATCAGAGAGTTAAAAAATAAGAAATCGGCCGGGTTAGACGGATTGACTGTGTCTATTTTAAAGAGCATTTCGTTAAATATTGTTGATGGGTTCCTGTATCTTATTAATAAATCAATCCTCGAAGGTTACTTTCCTTTTGAATATAAAACTTCCTCCGTAATCCCAGTATTCAAACAAGGTAATGAGAATGATATTGCGAATTATCATCAAATCACCTTAGTGTGTGTAATGTCCAAAGTTATTGAAAAAATTGTATCAACTAGAATCATGTTATATTTAGACAAGAATGATATCCTGACTGAATACCAGTATGGATTCAGACCAGGAAGATCGATAGAGAGTGCAACTGCTAAATTGTTTGATTTTATCTACCGTGAAATTGATAACGGTAAGTATGTGGTGTCGATCCAATTTGATCTCTCAAGAGCATTTGACTCTGTAAACAATGATATACTTCTTAGTAAACTAGAAACTATATGAATAAGGGGAAAGTTATTAAACTGGATAAATTCATATATGGAAAACAGAAAATTCATAGTAAAATATGATGAGGCTGAATCCGATGTATATGATGTCATGTTAGGTGTCCCCCAAGGATCAATACTGGGACCATTGTTATTTGATATATATATATATAAACGATCTTCCTCGTCATATAAAAAACGGCTTCACAGTCATGTATGCGGATGACACAACTGTTTCTGTATCTGCTATAAATAGTGTTGATCTACAGGCAGCTATTGACAGTGTTGTTGACGATATGAATGGATGGTGCAATAGAAATAAACTAATACTAAATGAAAAAAAACCGGTATTTCTTAATTTCAACCCAAGAAAAATTATCTCATTAAATTCGTTACCTCTAAGCGCCACTTCCAAATTCTTAGGAACATATATAGATAGCTCATTGTCATGGGAACCTCAGGGTAATCACGTATGCAGCAAATTAAATAAGGCATATTTTGCAATACTGCAACTAAGTGAGGAGGGACTTATAGATGTTTATTATGCCCTAGCATACTCTCACTTGTCACTAAATATATGTATCTGGGGGAGGCCTAACCAGTTATATAGAATGTTTGTATCACAAAAACGGATTATAAGGCTGACATTTAATCTAAATTATAGAGAAAGTTGCAAAAGCACGTTCATTTCAAAGAAGATCCTAACTATACCCTGTATCTACATATACAAATGCTTAACTTGCAGGAATTTAAAACTCTTGATGACAGCCACACTTACAATACGAGACACAGGAGGCTTCTATCGATTCCACAGCACAAAACAACTAAATTTAAAGAATCTCTCCACTATAATAGCATAATACTGTATAATAGCCTCCCTGAAAACGTCAAAAAGTTGCACGTATCCAAATTTAAAATTCAAATAAAAAAATTACTTTTAGAAAGAGGCTATTATAATGTTGAGGAATTTTTAGCTTACTGATTATGATAAAAATTATAATCTAGAGTGTAATGTAATACTGGTTGTTTAGTCGTTATATATTAGATTACCTATTATTTTTAAACAATTGTAAATTAGACCATTACAGGCTTTAATATAGTTTAGTTAGTGTGTGATGTTCTACATAAGAACTCGATATACATTTTTATTATCTATTCCTCTTTCTCTTTTGTAAATAATTTTTAACTACAAGATTATATATTTTAATATAGATAATAGTTGTTGTGTGATGTCTTATACAATAACTGTGTAGTGTATATTTCGAAAGTGGTATATGTAATCTACACTTAAATCTTTGTTCTCTTTTTATACATGTTTTATACATTATAAACTGCTCTTGTACCTGACTTACCATATGTACATAAACTGTATTCTACATGGTGAATAAATATGTCTATGTCTATGTCTATGTCTATATTAAAAGAAATCAAATCAGGCATGGAATAGTAAACCCTGTGTAACAGGATCATGGTATACCCACCTTTTCTTCTTTAGTTTTGAAGATAATTGATTGAAATTCAGAATAAATTACATACATAATTTACTATCAAAATACGCGAGGTGTCAGAACTAAGACGGTCGAACTTTACAACGCATCGGCGTGCTCCGAATATTCCGTGATAGCTTTAACCGAAACCTGGCTAGATTCCTCCGTTTTTAATAGTGAACTATTCAGCAATAAATTCAATGTTTTTCGTTCAGATAGAGATTTTGGTGCCATTAATAGATCAAAAGGTGGAGGGGTACTATTAGCAGTAAATATAAAATACACTTCTTCTTTATTAAGCCTCGTTACTGCAGGTTTTAACAACATACCTGCCATCGACATCTTAGGTATAAAAATTTCAAATAATTATCAGTCTCTTTACATATTTGTTATCTACATACCACCGAGTATACCTGTTACCGATTTTGAATATTTTTTTGAGACACTAGGTACCCTGAAGTATTTACAAAATAGCGATAATGATATAGTCATTTTGGGCGATTTTAATATCCCCAAATATGCATCTTACCTAAAAGACTCAAAATCTAACGCCCAAATTAGAGCCTTGAATAATTTTCTAGACACTAATAATTTATCTCAATACAACTCAATATTTAATGGCAATGACAATATTCTTGATCTAGTATTACACAACAAAAACTGTGATGTATCTCAATCTCCTGATCCGTTAACTAATGAAGATTTTCATCACCCTGCTCTGATCATATCAACTGAAATAAGTACTGTTAAGAACCTTATTAATAATTTTCCAACCAATCATGACGTTAGTTATAATTTCCGCAAATGTGATTTCTCCAAATTGTATGAAAACCTTCTCAACATAGACTGGTCCTCCCTCTCTTCTTTTAATGACGTCAATGATGCATGCACTCATTTTTACAACAAACTTGACTCTGTATTTGAATCTTGTGTACCTAAGAAATCGACTTCTCGTAGCGGCAGATGTCCTCCGTGGTTTAATGGCAGTATCATAAAAAAAATTAGCCTTAAAGAACGTCTTAGGAGACAGTATGCAAGAACCAGTGATCCACTTATACACAATAACCTCAAAAACATCAGAAGGGAAATAAAATATGATACCAATTTAGCCTACAGAAATTTCGTGCAGAACTCTGAAGACAATATAAAAAATGACAATAAATTTTGGGCTTTCATCAAAAGTAGAAAAGGGTCGGCCAGTGTATCTGAAGAGATGTTCTTCGAGGGATCTTCGCTAAACAATCCCTCTGATATACTAAACGCATTTGCCAATTATTTCGGTCAATCTTATAATGAGTCTTCATTAGATATCGAGGAACATCACTTTGAGACCGATATACCTAACAATAACCCTATTGTTAGCATAAACTCTTTCAGTGAAGATGAGGTTATTCGGGCTCTAAAACGAATTAAACCCAAAATGACGACCGGTCCTGATTCCATTCCAGCTTTTTTATTAAAGGATTGCGCTATCATCTTTGCATATCCTCTAACTCTAATTTTTAACTTAATCTTAAAAAACTGCCTATTTCCTGACCTATGGAAATATTCCAAAGTATGTCCCATCTTCAAAAAGGGAAACAAACTAGATATTGAGAACTTCAGACCAATCTCTGTAATTTGTAACTTCTATAAAGTCTTAGAAATATTACTTCATGATAGAATATATCATTCGATTAACACCAAAATCTCTATTAATCAACATGGATTTATGAAAGGGCGTTCAACAACAACAAATTTATTCTGTGTAACTCAATATATTTCTGAATCCCTAGATGAACGTGGGCAGGTAGATGTCATATATACCGATTTCTCCAAAGCGTTTGATAGACTTGATCACCAGTTGTTACTTAATAAATTAGAAAAAATCGGCTTCTCATATTCTTTGCTCCTTTTGTTTAAATCTTATTTAATGAATAGGAGTCAGTACGTTGCATTAAATGGGTTCAAATCGATCGAATTTGCTGCCACATCTGGAGTTCCCCAGGGATCTATTTTGGGGCCCTTGTTTTTTAACATATTTATTAATGACATAGTGAACGAAATTAATTTGCCTCACCTTTTATATGCCGACGATCTAAAAATTTTCACAGTAATTGATGAAATCGATGACTGTTTTCAACTTCAGACTTCCCTTGACAAAATAAACACCTGGTGTATAGTAAATAAATTATTCATGAATCCTAGTAAATGTAACGTAATGTCCTTTTCTTTAAAAACATCACCTTTTATTTTTGATTACAGGTTAGATAATGTCATACTTCAAAGACCTATAACATTTCGCTACCTCGGCGTAACTTTTGATAGTAAATTATCCTTCACTGATCATATCGATACCATTGTGTCCGAAGCCTCCAAAGCCCTTGGATTCATCGTTCGTACTAGTCGAGAATTCACTAATACTGATACTCTGAAAATTCTTTATCAATCCTTCGTCAGATCGAAACTTGAGTACGCATCGCTAATTTGGAGTTCCAGTTATGATGTTCACAAGAATAACTTGGAGGCAGTTCAACGTAGATTTCTTAAATTACTGTGGTTCAAATCCGACGGTACCTATCCAGTGATTGGTTTTCCGCACAGTAACTTGCTTGAAAGATATTCTATGACTACTCTTGAGGATAGGCGTACGTACTTTTCTCAAGTATTTTTGTTTAAATTACTACACAATGATTTTGACGCACCCGAAATAATTAGTAAGCTTAATTTTCACGTTCCCAGATTAACCTCTCGTAATCACCAAGTGTTCTATTTACCTACGCCGCGTACCAACGTACTAAATAATTCACCTTTATATACGATTTGTAGTACTTCTAACAAATTATGTAACGATTTCGATATTTTTAATTGCAGCCTTAGTGACATAAAACAAAATGTTCTAAATTAAATAACCAGTGAGTGTCTTTGTTTTTCTTAATTTGCTTTAAATCACATATGTGTATATATGTATATATAGTTTTTATATTTAAACATTTCCCATGTTATTTTTTTCTCTTTCTTCGTATCATTAGTTATTCATAGTTCGTACATTTAAGTAATTTTTTTCTTCATTTTACTTTCTTTCTATGTTGTTGTATATTATGTAATTAATGCTTTGTATGCCTTTATTCCTGTTCTGTAATTGGGTATCTTACCTGTTGAACAGTGTATGCAATAAATAAATAAATAAATAAATAAATAAATAAATAAATAATAAGCGGCAGTTTTTGCCATTCAATTGATTTTCTTTTCACTTCTGGTTTCGTCAGAAGTGACACTAACTTTCGATTTTAAAATAAAACACTATATATTATTGCATTTTTGAAATCTGCATAATTTTCTGAATCTAACAATGTCAAATAAGTGACATTTCAAATATCGTTTTCTTTTAAATGATATAATTTTTAGTTTCCATTTAAGTGTGCCATGACGGTTCCGATTTATTCTAGATAACCCGTGTAATGCTACAAAAATCAAAATCCCGTTAAAAACACTATATTACGTGATTTATGAGCAAATAAAATTCACCAAAATTGTTTTTGGGGCAAAACTCAATTTTTTCAAACGGATCCATATCGGTACCGTGGTACCATTTATTAGTACTATTAATAAGTAATTTATTCATATGTCGTATTGAAATGTGCGATAAATATAAACAAATTTACAGCTGAAAGAAAATAAGAAAATACAATTTTGTTCTAATTAACTGTTAAGAAGTAACTAAGGTGGCCGAAGCGATATGTTTAGGAGACCGATATGTAATGTTGAAAACTAATATTAAACACAAATGGTCCTATTCGTGGAAACAATTTTGTTTTACCAGCCCCACTAGGTACACTTTTATTCACAATGACGTCCCCAGCCAATTTTGGCATAAAGATTTCGCTTGTTCGAGGAAATACATTACAACACTGATCCGTCTTAAACTGGGTCATGCATGCTATCCTGCCCATCTGTTTAAAATTTGAGTTGTTAGCTCAAATAAATGTGAAGAGTGTGACGTCCTAGGCGACCTTGATCATATCTTTTTCGGCTACTCAAAATATAGAGCAGCCTCTGACAGGCTAATACAAAGTGTTACTGAAGAGTGCAATACTCTCGCGCCTTTCAATTTGCTAAGCTTGCTTAGGATGAGATGCGTGTGTCCCCGTTTTTCCTCGACGTTTTCTTTTAATTCCCTCTCCCTGTCGATGTATCTCGGTTTAGGCTCTTGTTTTAAATATAAACGAGTTTTTCCTTTTTATTAATTTTGTTAGATTTAGGTTAGGACATTCTTAATTTTAAAACTTAGGTAACTGGCTGCATGGTCAATGACCTAATGCCATTAAAAAAAAAACTAAGGTGGCTTTGAAAAAAACATAAAAAAATGTGAGGCCTTGGCTTTTAGTACACACACCGAATTTCAAATTTCTGTACTCTTACGAGCTTGCTTTACTTATTTTCTCCTATTTACCCCTATTTAACCCCCAACCCTTCATCAGATTAATCACCAAAACATAATCTAGTTCTCGATGTCATAATGTGTACCAAGTTTCGAGTGAATATCTCAATTTTATTTTACCAACCCATTCAATAATGGAGTAGTGGTGGTGGGAGGTTGAAAAATATTATAAAAAAATCTGAGGCCTTGGCTTTTAGTACATACACCGAATTTCAAATTTCTGTACTCTTACGAGCTTGCTTTACTTATTTTCCCCTATTTACCCTTATTTAACCCCCAACCCTTCAATGGAATAATCCAAAAATATAATCTAATTCCAGAAGTCAATATAATATATGCGTATACCAAATTTCAAGTGAATATTTCAATTTTATTTTATCAACCCCTTTAATAATTGGGGGTGCTGGCGGGATGGAAAATGTCATAAAAAAATTTCAAGCCTTGACTTCTAGTACATATCCATCAAATTTCAAGTTTCTGTACTCTTACCAATTTGTTTTACTTAGTTCCCCCTATTTACCCCTATTTACCCCCCAACCCTTAACCGGATATGTTCAGAAAACAATCTGGTTCCAGAGCTCGTTACAATATATACGTGTGGAAAATTTCAAGTCAATATTTTAAACCGTTCCGGAGATAACGTGCGGACAAAAAAAAAGTTACAGACCGACAGACAGACAGACAGATTTTTTTTTGTTCAAATTTAAAATCTCGACGTCTCATGACATTTTAAACCCATTTCAAGAAAAAAAATTGAATTTTTTTTTACGATTGCTATACTTCCAATCCACTACGTGGATGTGGAATTGATTATTATAAATTATTTATTTAACCACATTATCCGTTAACCATCCAACTATAAATAAATACATACTAACAACTTTAAACAAGAATTTTTAAAGAAAGAATAAACGACTTTCACTGAATTTAATTACGACTAAGAGAAATGGCTTTTGATCAGAAGGTATAACGTACCAATCCTTTTATCTATCCAATTTTTTTCCACTCAGTAGGTCTGTCCGTGGTCGTTCAAGTGAATGAGGCTCTTTATATTCTTTTCGTGTAGCAGAGGCAGGAATTAAATCATCCGGCAAGGGCCTGAAACGGCCTGAAAGGTAGGTATGGGCAAATGGGCATTCACACCTGTTATAACACCCACGCGCTCCCCAGCTCACTAGACATTTATACGCTTTGTGCGCCTTTCAATTATCTAATGAAAGAAATACAGTAATCGTCTAATGCATCTCGGAAAGAGTATAGGTAGAATTAAGCCAGGGCGGTGACAATAGGTGAGAAATATATGCGTGCCTCGATTATGAAATAAAATGGAAAACGAACAGAGATAGATTAAAGTAAGTGCATTTTCTGTGATTAATTAGGTATATCCGTGATTTTATAATAAACGCACTTTGGTAAATGTATTAGACTGCTGTCGCAGTAAAATAAACGGTAGAAATGTCACCTTTGATACAAAAAAAGTAAAATAAAATAAAATATTCGCGCCATTCTCAGTCAGCCATTTTAAATTTCCCAACTTTTTCGCAGATTCGTAATTACCGACCATTAAAACCCCCCGACTATAAATTTTTCCGAAATACTTTGAATATTATACCATTTATTTAAATTTATATTTTCTGTGCATGCACATTATCCATCAATTAATTCATGCAATTACGGGCTCAAAATGGCCCTTAAAGGATTATAAATGACTATGTGTTAAGTCATGTTTATTTTTACTTCCACATGCACGTAGTGGAAATGCTTCCAATCCACTACTTCCAATCCAATCCAGTAATCGTAAAGAAAATTTCAATTTTTTTTTCTTGAAATGGGTTTAGAATATCATGAAACATCGAGATTTTAAATTTCAGCGAAAAAATTTTTCTGTCTGGTCTGTCTGTTGGTCTGTCTGTCTGTAACTTTTTAACCCAACACACACAGTTAAAAAAAATATTATTTTTATCTTCATATTGTCCACATGTACAAAGATTATCCGTAAGTATTTTTATTTTAAAAAGGTGCGATGGGAACCGACTATGATTAAAAAGTCTTGTAATAGATGTATAAAATTGTCTGGATATATGCACATTATTGTACCAATGTTTATTGGGGAGTTTAGGGTGTATCAAAAAGTAATTTGTTGGTTTGTATATAAGCATTTTTATATATTAGTTCCACTCTTTTTTTGTCTTGTGATTATATATTGAGATTACGTCACCATAAGGTATTTCATTAATTTCCCTTGTGCTATTCTTGATTGATTGTTTAGCCAAATAATCTACTCTTTCATTATATTCTAAACCACAAATGTGCCTTTATCCACATAATTTTAATAATCAAGTAAACGTTTACTGTCTGCTGACACATTTTGAAAATCTCCCCAAGGAGGGGAGATTTAATATTGTCTACGTTTTTCAAGGACTCTACGATGGACTTTGAGTGTGTAGAATATGTGCTTTCTTTATCTTATGGTTTAGCACATACTCGAAGGCTTCTCTCATAGCATAGGCTTCGGCAGACAAAATTGAGGCATGTCTCCAAAGTTTTATTTTTTCTCCCTGACAATAGTGGCACAAAGAATGCACAACCCATGCTTTGCTGCCATTTTGATCCATATTTTGACGTATGGTGAGTTAAAAAAAACAACTTTTATTAATGACATTATTTTCTACGAAATATGGTATAACCGTCGGGATATGGCAGAGAATCCATTTTAAATTTAATTGATTTAGTGACCATGTGTGGTGTGGTCAATTCTTATGTCCATATATCTTGCCGTCTCAACAAATGCATTTGCCAGTAAAGGGGATGGCTTAAGTCTCCAATGTTTGTTAGTTAGAACTTGAATAGACAGAACGTAAATTGAATGACAAAGCCAATTTTGGTTTTGCGCAAAAAGCTTTAGGACAAATTTTTCCGCCAAAAATTACCTCCTTAAATGTAAAGGTGGTTCTAATACTTCAGCCCTAAGAGCCTCGATCGGCGTTGAATTCATAGCTTCTATACACAGTCGCAGGTATTTGATCTGTAGTATGTTCACACGTTTTAATAGGGTGCTAGCGGTTCCATAAAAAATACATCCGTAATCAAAAGCTGACCGAATTGTAACTATAAATTAACATGGCTGTTTTTATATTAGCTCCCCAGGATATTTTGCATACGGCTCTTAGTATATTTACATATTTTTTACTTCGTACAAGTAAATTGTTCGTCCCTTCCAGGTTAGCTTCTGGTCTAAGATAAAAGAAAGATATCTTGTTTCTTTCTTATAGTTCAAATTTATATTAGCTAAATTATTATGATCAAAATTTGGAATATTATGCCAAGAAAAAATTGAAGTGCTAGTTTTGGTTATAGGCATCTCAAAATTCTTACTATTTAATCAAGATTTATGTTTAGATAATAATAAAACAAAACATTTCCAAACAATTTTTATAACTTTTAACCGATTATTATCTTTCGAAAAAAGCACAAAATTAGTGAAAATGCACATTTTTGCATGAAAGTGCCTATAAATATGTGTTCCTCCATTTAACTCTTGTCCGGAATACGATTTTCTGTTTATATACAATACCTCAAATAAAACTTTTATGGAGAAAAATTCGATGGAAAAAAAATATTAGAAAATATTTCGAACGGCCCTATATAAAGAAGATAGAGAATCAAATATAGAAGCCATTCGGAGCGAGACAACAGTCAAGCATTCAAGAACCAACCTCTGTCTGATCCATTTGGCGTAGAGTTATTTTTCATTAATTTTTTTAAATATTTTTCACTCGCGAAATACACAATAAAGACTACGAAATAAGTGGGATATTTGAAACAAATATTTTGAAATGTATGTTGAAATAGTTCTTCAAGTTCAGTTTTAACATTGATGAACAAACCATTATGCTAATGAAACTATAATAAGATTTATATTCCGCTACATTTTATGGATTTTTAATTCTGCGTAATTTATTAGGGATTAAATCTTTATTCATTCTAATTTACAAAATATTTATGTACTTATATTGAATAAATTATTTTAAATCAATTAAGAAGCTTAAACACTTAATAGCCAATAAATTATAATATCCATGTCATATAAATTACATCTGCATAAATTACTAAATCGTTGGTAGAACCATAAGTGCCCATCCTGCAAAGTGTTTTATCCAATAAGTGTTAGGCGTAATACATTTGTTCATTGGTCAAATTGTTTCACATGCGATTTTCTCGAAAACTATTACCATGGAAAAGAATTCCAGTTAAAAAATTGCCTCCATCCAGTACCTATATTTCTCCCCAATATACTTGGCATCTATTTGGGAAGATAAAAAGGTGTCCCTCTTGCTATATTCACCTCTGCAAATTCTCACACTTTATCGACATGGCTTTAACTTATTAACTCATGTTAATACATTTTATTAACAAATATGTAGTTCTAACAAAATCAAAATTTCAGACCAATGTTCTACATATAACAGCGAGTTGACTTATTTAGTAAACGTTATTCTAATGATGTGTATATTTCCAGATAAATTTAAAATAGTCCAAGTAGTACCCATTTTTAAATCATAGTCTAGACGGCAGGGAGGAAAAAATGCAAAGAAATAAATTTTTGGCCCATAGGCGAGATTATTATTGGAATCGCTTCATTTTGGGGTACAGTTGAACACTCTAAGTTTGCTTACGAATTACTGAACCGCTTGATTTTATAATTAATAATTAGTGAGTAAAATATGCGTTTTTTCTATATTTCTTTAAATATATCCGTTCCTGCTGTCAATTATATAGGCGATGGTTTCGAAATGAAATCATCAAACGCTATTAATATTTTCAGGCCTCAGTAGGTACTTGATTGTGTATCTTGACCAATTTTATTACAGAAACTAGGTTTTTATGGCTTTTATGGAGCAACTCTCCAACTAATATCATCGTATCTATCTGGAAGGCAACAGTGTGTAACGGGCATATGTGAAATAAGTAATTTATTACCTATAAAGTATGGTGTTCCACTGGGCAGTATATTGTGTCCACTATTATTTTTAATATATATTAATGATTTACCAGAAGCCTCACCACTTTTTTTGGTGTTATTTTCTGATGACACTACTGTTGCCAAACAGATAAAGGATAGCAATGAGGAAACCATTAAGAAATTAGATGTATTTAAACAACAATTCGACTGGTTTAATGCAACTATTGCTACCCATGCATAAATCAAAGCAAGACAAATTCAGTGGTATTCTCTACTAAACCAGTAATTTTAACATTTTAGGTTTAACTCTGGATAATCAGCTAACATGACACGCACACGTTGACATACTGTCAACTAAACTATCCAAAAAAATATATGCTATAAGGCAAATTAATATCAGAATTGGTCTTACATCAGCAATGATCGTATAACATGCATTATTCCGTAGCTTAATGACATATGGTCTAACCAACTGGGGTGCCTCTAATCATGTAATAGAATATAAAATATTGACTCTGCCATTTTGCATAATTTATTACAATCTAATATACATACATCAAAGATCACCTGGAACCACCACAGTTACCTCACCTGCAGTGGAAATGATATACAGATACCAAAGATTATCGTATACAAAATGAAACAATTTCGGAATTGAACTTTTTAATTCATTTCCGATATCGCTAAAACATGCACCATTGATATTATTTAAGCAAATGCTGAAAATCCGTCTTATAGCCAAGGCTATATCGAAATTGAATTTACAGACATCGTTATAGTTAATCAAAATTGGTCAAATAACACATTCGTGCCCCTAGGGACACTGACGTTATATGCCGCAAAAAGTTAGTGCGCTTTAGATACGCTTCTCGGCATATCACGTAAATTTTGCATATAATAGGGTATGAAGTGTCCCACTAGGCACCTTGGGTAAAAAAATAATGACAAAATTCCTAATAGTTTGTTGGTGATGAAAGAATTTGGTCAGGCGATCTAGGGACCATGTTTGGCGAGTTTCTGTGCACATTTTATCATTTATTCTTGTGTGAAATGGAAAAGAAGCAAGAAAAGCAACTACCTCGTTGGTGTGAAGAGGAGAGAATATATCTAATTCTTCAGAAAATTCTGATTTTAAAGCTATATGTTACATTTTCTTATGTATACTAATAATGGTTTTAATTATGGTGTCAATTTCAGCACATCTCAATATTTTTAATTGCCCTGCTGAAGCGAAGGACAATGACGTGACATGACGTCAGTGTCCGTCAACGTGTTAAGCAGAAAAATCAAAATAATTAGAAATTGACCTTTAAAAAAGTGTCACAGGTCCCAAAAATACCCGACATCTATCAGAAGTAGAAAATATTCCCGAATTTTAAAAATATTTACGACCTTTATAGAAATATTTTATTTCTAGCTCTACTTATTCCAAAAACCATATTTAAGTACTTTTTCTTTTTCTTCTTCTTATTTATTAATACAAAACTGACTAAGAAAAAGTAGCCGTAATTTGGTCAATTTATGTAATTATTTTGATTCTTCTGTTTATTCGATCAATTTTGATCAACTACAACGACGTTTGTAAGTTCAATTTCGATTTTATTCAAAAATCTGCATCGATAGTTCTGTAGCCAGAAGACTGACGATTATTATTAAAATTATATATATTGCGATTGAAAAAGAATTTTAAATGGTAAATATTTCCTCAGTCTCAATGTGCCCGCCGATGTCACGTCAGTCGCTTGTTTCACTTATTGTTTATATTAAATCTATTACCTACTAGAAATGAAAATCAATTGCTATGAAAATACTACCAAAAGAGCAACGGTGCTTCCCCTACTATTAATTTTGCATGATTTTAGTCTGATATTCGACCATTCTGGGCCGTCCATTTAGTTATTCATTTTTCAAAAATCAGTTTATGACCTGATTTAAGTGCCCTTTCTTCTTTTTCAGCTGATTATCCTCATACTAAAAGAACAGAAGTTTGTCGAGTTATAATGTTTCAAAATCATTTTCCAGGGTAAAATGGGTTTTTTGAAGTCTAAAAAAATATTGCGGACAAAGAAGTGATAGAAATTTAATAAGATTAAGTTTAGTGTGCTGTCCAACTATTTATTTAATACCTTGTTCAAATGCGAACTAAATTAACCAAATAGTTATTTTACAGTTTGGGGGGTCTGACCATTCTATTCCCAAATTGGTAATGTATTTAAGCAGTATGTTTTTTGCAAATTATGACCGTTAAAATATTATCGTTAATGTCAATTAAGAAAATTGATGACCAAGGATAGTAATAAAATGTTTTTATTCTCTAGTAATATTGGGTAGCAAAAAAGGATTGCCATATGTCCTATGTCCATATATACTTATTGGTATACTAATAATAACAGTTAATAAATCGTTCTTTTTTATTAACGCCCAGCACTGAATATTTTAGAATAGTAGGTACAAAAACTAATTTACATAAATAATATAGTCATTTGTTATATCTCCAGAAAACTTAATATTCGTTTAGTGACAAACTTCAAAATAAATAAATATTAATAGACTCCATTCCTAGTCATTAACAAGATGCTGCATATAAACAATGTATTATTAATATTTTATTCGATAAATGTGCGTTTAAATATTATACAATAAATATTAACAAAGATTTAGGTAAAGTAATATTTATATACCGGGCATATTAAATCATAATCAATCATTCTCGCGTAATTTCATGGAGGACGAAACCATATCTTATACAGAGAAAAATTTGTGTGCATTTCATCCCAGTTGTAAGAAATTTTTAATAATTAAGATCTGCTTCAAGGAGGTACAATTATTATGCCGTGAAAATGAACCAGTGTCTTAAAGTGCAGAAGTAGGCCGTGGGCGATATTTATGCTTCAATATACTGCAGAGCAGAGATTTAAACTCGACAGTTTACCAACAGTTCATGTGACTAAAATATTTTAGTATGTTCATCAAAGAGCTTAAATATTAGGAACTGTTCCGTGTAGATTTCAAGCCATCATGTCACTTTGTTTATATTTATAAACAACTATGAGACGCTAATGCGGCAATAATCAATTGGTCGAAATATGACATTTTTTGCGTTATGGCCATTTGGCCATAACCATTATTAAAGCGGTTAACAAAAAGGGTTATTTGGGAATAACGCAAAAAATGTCATATCTCGATTCCCTAGTGGTTACTGCAACATTAGTGTCTCCTAGCTCTATATCATCATTATTTATTTTTTTTTAATGCCTTATTTATATTAACGTCCTGGCGGAGTTCAGCTATTGCTGCTCTACCACTCAACCAGGACACATACACATAGACATCAACACAACAACCATTCCCTGCGATATTGCCATCTACCGCAGCTGAGACTCGAACTCAGGAGAGATAACAGCGACTAGACATGTTGTGCCACCCAACAGCGATCTAGGTCACTGCTACCGTCTCGGTAACACATGAAAAAACGCCACCAACATCCATACCCTGGCCAGGATTCGAACCCGGGACTCCGCGATCGTAAGCCAAACACCTTCAGCATTGCGCCACCGAGTTGGTTTTTCGCACATATCTAGGCCATGGTTTATCTATTCAAGACCCATTTCATTTTTCCAATTTGGTGTGAATTCGTAAACAAATGTAGTTTCAGAGTTTCTCCAAATTTTAAAACATATGTTCTTCACAGTATTGATTGATTGATTTGCCAGTGTAAGGTGGGCATTGCTGCCGATTCCGGGCATCCATGGAGGTTCGTTCCAACACGCAGCTTGGTCGTCCGTCGAACACGTCGAACAACGGAAGGCCATCCCACGTACCGGAACCAAATCTCGGATGTTTTATATACCGCCGGACCAGCTGCATACGCTTTGTTGACAGGTGTTTGCGAGATGCTTCCTATCAGCTTCCATGCTTCTTTTAAGTTCCATCTATCGTCATCTTCTTATTTTTCTTCTTCTAAGTCCTGTGTTTCTTCTGTTTCCGAATCTGGCAACATTTATTTTTTTGTTTTGTTTTTATTTATTAACTGTTCCACAGGTAAATATACATTTACAGCGGAGT
Organism: Stenurella melanura; assembly: GCA_963583905.1. NCBI lineage: Eukaryota > Metazoa > Arthropoda > Insecta > Coleoptera > Cerambycidae > Stenurella > Stenurella melanura. The sequence goes on along the minus strand of OY757311.1, from coordinate 20,982,797 downwards.
TGCTAGAAAGGGCCCTATCTCGCGGTAGCAGTATTTTTTTTGCGCGTTATGAAAGAGAGGTCCGAGAGGATAGTTTGCTCTCCCTGTATGTCGTTTCTTTGAGACACTCGGTTTAAATTTCCGCCTTCCAAATTAATGATAAAATATTATGTTTTGAATCAATAAATCGAGCTGATAAAAATTAAGATGGTAAAGATCAGATAGAATAGAATAGTATCAATTAAATCAGATAGAATAAAATAAATTAATTTATAGCTTATCTGTCTTTCTACAGCGTCTTATGATTGCTGTTTTATTTTATTTCCTTTCCCTTTCTTTCTTGGGTTGAGTTGATTTTGTCCATTTAAAAACTTTCCATTGTATACAATTACTTTAGGTCACAACACAGCTATATTGCTTTGTAAACATATGTCCCTCATTTTGACACCGACTATGCTATTATCTACTGCCCATGAACCGCTTAAAAAGTATCTTGTTGGGTCGTCTAGGGACACTGCACTTCACTTGAGCTTGTTTGCTTTATTTGATTTAATATTATTAGAAAATCTCGTAATTATTAATTCCATATGAACTCTGTTTTTCTATTGAGGTGCTTCATTTCACGTAGAATTTCTTAATCTACCGGTGGTTGAAATTTTTTCGAGTTTAATGGGGTTTTTACCGCTTTTTACCTCTTTTTAGAGAGCAACTTAAAAACACGTCTACTCACAACGACAGTTAACTCACTCCCTGTTCTTCACAGTATTGACACTAAATAACGTACCAATTCTCATTACTACAGCACACAGGCTTCTTGAAATATTATATTAAAACATACTCTGGGGCATAACCTTCAAATGACACTAACTCCCTTAGGAGGCATTTCAAGACACATGTCATAGGAGCTTTCTCAAATACTGTTATAAGAACTATTATTTATCACCTAAAGTTAAAGATAGGAATTTGCGAGCACCCTGTATGTGACATAACATCGAATATAGCGTAGGTTTCATCCAGCTTAAAATTATATCGATTTCTAATTTCTAAACTGCCAGGGCTATTAATTCTCGTATATTAAAGTATAAAAAATAAGTTATTAACATTTTTTGTATAAAATAATAATATATCGCGGCATTTGTTGGTAGTTTTATAAATTATATACATAATTGTTATTTCCCAAATTATAAACATTTTAGATGGGCTTTATTTGAACTTTCTTGTTTACAATTTCTGAACAATCTAAAGTGTTCTTTCTGTATTTGGATAGCCTAATTACAATTTTGATCTTGTCTACTTTATATGCAAATATCTCTTTAGATGCGTCAACGTGGAGGGTGGTCCAAAAAAAATTGAACATTGGAATAGTAATTCGTGTATTTTACATATATAATGTTTTATTATGGGTTTCGGCTATGTCAGCTGTTATTCTTTGATGAAATTGTGTGAAACTAGGTTTGTATTAATTATTTGCTTCAACATAATGTGGTTTTAGGAAGCGCTGGTAATATCATTAAGCGTGTCTACAGAGTGTGTTAGTGATAAATAAATCATTTCATTAATAGACCATAAGTATAAAAATTTCGCTTTGTGTCGCAGTTTACTATTCTTCAACTTCAAGTATTTATTCTTTAAAGACTTTTATTATAAGTATTCGTATTACAATCAAAATGTATTAAATGCCTTAAATGTAGGAAAGAGACGCAATAATTAATAAACCGCTGCCTAAGGAATCACTACTTCCACATCCAAATTTCCCATCTAAGTCTCTTTAATCGAAAGCATTTTTATCAAAACGCTTTCGTTTTCTTTTTTTGCTTTAAATTTTCATTCTAGTATGTGAATATAATTGCTGATCAATTACTTGAAAGCGTCTGACTCAAAAATCCATACAACGATGTGCCCACCTTTTTCGACTGACTGATGTTTAATGGGGGTGAGGGAATTTTTTTTTGAGAACTTTTCTTCTCGTACAAACTAAGTCATAAGTTTATTTTGTTAACATCTTTAACAACGGAGTGGGGGCAGTAGATGTTCAAAAAAAAGTAGAACCTTGGTTTCTAGTATATGCTCCAGATCTCAAGTTTCCGAATTTTTACTAGCTAGTTTACTTATTTTCCCCTATTTACCCCCAACTTTTCACCAAACTCTAAAATACCTATAATCTAGTTCCATATCTCGTTATAATACAAAAGTGTACCAAATTTCAAGTCAGTATCTGAAACCATTAGAGAAAGAACGTGCGCACAAAAAAGGTTACAGACCAACAGACAGCTAGACTTTTTTTCGATTACTGTACTGCCATGTAAAATTAAAATTGCTTCTTTGAATTCCAATATACAGAAAGTGAATATAAGAGGTGTGGTAAATGTCATTTCCTGCAATATGGTTCACTCAAGTTGCTTTATTTTAGGACCCTTGTAGCCTAGGCAAAGGAGCCTGAAAAGTCCTTGTTTAAGAAAAAAATGCGAACCGGGGTTTTTCAGCAGGGATGTGTACCTATGTATGTATGTATGTTATCCTAAAATCCAACAGGTGAAAATTAGTCCGTTTATGTTTAATTAACAAGTTTATCTTTAGGTTTTCCTTGCGCCCGCTGCAGTAACTGAAATCGTATACGCTCGCAAAGCCATCATTATCTCGGCTTCCTGTAGACGTACTAAAAGTTATAGCTATAAAAAGCATTTCAGACCATAAAACGGACCTCTTTTAATTTTCCTTTCTTCTCCAAGTGTCTTTGCAACAATTATTGTTATTTGTATTATTATTATTATTGATGTTGCTGTTGACAAAAGTAACAACTCTTGAGGAAGAAAATAGGCCCAACGCTACGGCATCCATAAGCTGTAGAAATTAATTTTCGTATAAGTGCCTATTTAATGAAGGAGTTTAAAGTGTGTCGAGTTCGGTCAGAGACGCATGTTTCGTGGCTCCTACGGGATATCGAGATAAATCCGGATAAAGCGTCAACAAAACGTCGAAATTGTACTGAACTGACGCGTGAGCAATTCCGCATTGATTGATATAAATCGGCGCGAGTATGGCTATTTCATATAATTGATATTTGATTAAATTATGTTGGTTAAATAAAGCAACACAAAATAGTGTATTTAAACAACCCGAGAAAAGTGTACTGCTTGAGTGCTTGACCGTAAAATCCCTACCTGGATTCGTCCCTTCTAGAAGTGGGTGTTATAAAATAAGCAACAGCCAGCCAGATGTGTGAATGAAACATGTAAGGTTTTGTTTATGTAGCATTAGCATTGGTTTATTTATTAAATGTTAAACAAGAAATGGAGATCAAAATTGAAAAGATATTAAACATAATATATAGGTGATGAAATGGAAAAACTGCCCGAAATTGAAACCGATTATTCCAGAGAAATGACATACAGTGAGCAAACTATCCCTTCGGACCTTTTTTCTCATAACGCGCAAAAAAAAAATTGTTACCGCGAGATAGGGCCCTTACCAGCAACTCCACCGTAGACGGATATTTACTTGTGGTTCGGTTAATAAATTTTAAAAAAATGAATAAAGGCTGCCAGATTCAGAGACAGAAGAAACAGAAAACTTAGAAGAAGAAAAATAAGAAAATGATGATACATGGAAACTTAATAGAAGCATGGAAACTTAAAAGAAGCTTCTCTCAAACACCTACACTTCCCATCCTATATTCCCACCCCATGCGTCATGCGGCTCTCGGTGCTGACAACAAGCATGTCCAATGTCCAACCCGGCAGATGCAGCCGGTCCGGCGGTATAATGTAACGTTAGGACATTTACAACAAAGCAAAATATTATCATGCACGATTACAAATTAGACAATCATATACTTTTCCGGCCAGACACTTTTCGGGACTTGGGTGTGACATTCGATAAAAAACTAACGTTTGTAAACCACATCGAACTTGTTGTCACCAAAAGTTATAGAATGCTGGGTTTTGTTATTAGAAACTCCGCACATTTTGAAAATGTACGCACATTAAAGCAACTCTACACTACTTTTGTTAGACCTCACCTTGAATATGCTTCAATAATATGGTGTCCAACCTATAATGTACACATACAAAATTTGGAAAGAATACAACGCCGTTTCCTAAAACATGCGACTTTCAAGGCTGATGGGACTTATCCAGCTATTGGTTATCCACATGAAGAATTGCTCTCTAGGTTTTGCCTAGATAGTCTAGAGATCCGTAGACACCGATCGCAATTAACTTTTTTATACAATATTTTACACAATAACATCGACTGTGGAGATATTTTAAGTATGCTTAATTTTCAAATTCCTAGGCTGGCATCTAGACACAACAATTTATTTCACTTGCCTTTCTCAAGGACAAACGTAAAAAAATTTTCTTGTATCCAGCAGATGTGCAGTATGTACAATAATTTAAATAATCGATTAGATATATTCACTTGTAGTCTTACAGACATAAAGAATCTGTCTTTAACTTAAATTTTGCATTTTGTTCCTTTTTGTTGGCACAAGTAGCCTCACCGTGTACTATACTTCTTGTAAAAGCTGTATATTTTTTATGTATGTATATTGTACATGTATATTTATACTAAAGTGTATTATATAAGTTTAGTTTAGTTAGTTGTCTCTTAGATGAATTCACATGTATTCATGTATTTATGTGTGAATATGTATTTTTCACAAGTTACTATTTTTAATTTTAGTTTTTATCTCCTATTCTGTAATTGGGTTTTTTAACCTGTTGAATAGTGTATCAAATAAATATAAAAAATAAAAAAAAAATATAAATATAAAACATCCGAGATCTGGTTCCGGCACTCGGCTTGGCCGTCCGTTGGGCATATTCGACGGACGACCAAGCTGCGTGTTGGAATGAGCCTCCATGGATGCCCGGAATTGGCAGCCATGCCCACCCTACGCTGGCAAATCAATCAAATCAATCAATCAATCAATAAGAAGTACCTTTTTAATGAACAAATGCTTTTTTGCAAAAATTATACAAATACACATTAAAAAAAAACATATATAAACATAAAACGTAAAATCTACAATCTACACGTTCATTATATTTAAAGTTAAAAATTAATTCAGAAACTGCGTTTTTAGCGGTATTTTGCATTTTGCTAAAAAACTAATTAACTGATTTTAATGCGAGTGGGCTCATTTTGTAGATATTTTTGATATCTACAACTTCTTTCTCGGACGTATTTCCGTTAAATCTGTACAAGCCAAAAACTCGTCTTTCATAACTTCACTTGTTAATTAAATCTAGATGCGCTAACTTTCAACTGTTGGATATTAGGTACAATAGTTATAGCCTAGTCATTAGATATATTTACCTCTAAACAAATCGGACTCGGATGATTTTTCTTTCATGAGTTCTTTGGATGGTGAGCAATATCACGTAAAGTTTACATGATTTCAAGAATGGCAACGCCAAAAAATAATCAAAAACTTTCTCTTTTCGGAATTTTTCCACAATTTTTAACATGAGTCAACGTATGGGAAAATAAAAATTATTTTTAGAAATAGCATATATTTTCAAACAAAAAATGCATCTAGAAAAATTTCGTCTAATGCCACGGATTTTCTATACAAAATTAGTGAAGTGGAGATATTGGATGAAGCGGTGAAAGGTTACCCGTGCGTTTTGCAGTACATGGCGCGCGAAAAACCCTTTGCTAATCAAACAAAATTTACACAAATTAAAAATATAAGGTATCATTTTAAAGTTGGAAGTCTTGGCTTTCTTGTGCATTTAATTGTATATTAATATAAGGCTAATATATAGAAGCATATCATTAATCTCAATATATATTATATCTCGAAAAGGACCTCATTTTTGTATATTGTATGATAATCCGTAAGAAATGTTCGAATTTTTTTTAGTCTTCGGGAAACGTTCGAGAAATGTGTCAGTTTGAACTTCATTAACTTACATTTGCTTAAGTTAATGTAATTTAAACAAAAAGTACTTCTGAAATTATTACAATTTTGTAATTTCAGAATTTGTCGTACAAATATATATATACATGTTATTGGAACTCAGAAAAAAAAAACCACTTAGATACATAAAACAAATTCAGTTATAAAGTAAAACATACCAGCTTTTCAAATATTGAAAAAGAGAATTATGTAATTCTACATGTTTTTGTAATTCTTCAGTGTATCACGTGATAAGGAAAAATACCGATATTTACGTCTCGGGAATATAGTTCGCTAAGAAATATAATATAAATTTTGATACTTACAGAATAAGTAGACAAGAGTTATCACGTATACCTAGAATATGGTAAAAAAGCATATTTGTCTACCTGTACAATAATACAAAATACTGTATTCAGGTACCGGCGCAGAAGCGTCGGCTTCGCTCGACTCTTGGTTTACTGCTATTATGTTGTGTATGACTTTTTATAGATTAAATATCATTTATGAATTATTATTATTACTTCGATAATTTTTTTCGGAAATTCAGTTACTTTAATAAAAATTTTTGTAAACATTTTTTGCTTAAAAACGTATACTCTTTATGAAAGTATCTTTTATTTTTCCATACATCGACTCACGTTAAAAATTTGGAAAATTCACTGAAAGAGAAAAAGTTTTTGATTTTTTTTAATTATGCCGGTTTGGATATCATGTAAACTTTGGATGATCTTATTAATTACACTTCATAGAACTCATAAAAAATAAATCATCTGCCTCCGAACATGTTTGGGATTTATGGACAAAATAAGCTACACTGCCTGGGCTATTATACAAATTAAGAGGTACCGATTCCCGCTGAAAAACCCAGCTTGGCGTTTTTGTTTTAAACTCCCTTTTGCCTGGACTATTGTTAATTAGCCTGCGGAGCATCAGAAATAGTAGAAGTGAGAATATATACCTTAGAATTATCTGTTAGTGTATAATTATGCTTCAAATCAAGTTGTGTATCTGCAATATTCCTAAGCACAATTTACCTTGTCGTTGTTTCCTATAACATTTAAGATCATAACATAATTGTTCACAGCGCCTAGAGGAGTAGTATATTAATTTATTACTCAAGATTCTGACTCTGAAACAGCAAAGTTGGCATGTTAATCGTGGTATTTCGATTATTTGGAACTTTATAAGACACATATGATTTCTGATAAGTAAATGGACATAGAGCAAGTACGTGTAGATCAGGTTATAATATGACGACCCAATCTAACTTACTACTATATCAAGTTGCACCCCTGATATGGATATCTCTACCCTTCCGCCTTCCTAAAATTTCGAGAAAAAATGTTTAGAAACTGTTCGATTTGATTGATCCCAATTTCATACTCAAATTAAATTCGTAAACCTTGGTTGGTACTTAAATAAAACTAATTGAAATAATATAAGTAATTAATATGATAGGTCCTGGAATTTTACAGAATTGTTTCATGCATGTGTTAATGCAAACATTTCTGTTTCAGATTATGTAGAATTTTATTTTGAAACTTTTTTATTCTTGGGAATTCTCATAACAATTTAAAACAGGTTTGACATCACCAGTTTTCTCTGCCAACATGTAGTGACGGTAGACCAATCGAATAAAACAATTGACACCTCGTAAAGTTAAATTTTGAATAACTTAAAATAATTTGTCTGTGCTATTTGCCGATTTATAACGAGTTTCGTTTTACACGTACGATATTATCTGAGAAACTTAAGTGTCCTTTCAACATCAGAAAGGAAACTTTGAAACAGCTATTAAAATCGCCACGACCTAAAATTTTAAAATGTGTCTCCAGTGGCTAATTTTGTGCGTCTGGCAAAGACTTCTTGATTAGATAACAGTTCAAATTGTCAGTTAGTATAGCCTAATATAAATTAAAGCATCAGCACGTAGCGACAAATAATTACTAAATATTAATTGAGTTATTTATTTATATTACATATCTACAGGAATAAAATTTCCAATCACACACATACAGTGTGAACGTAAAGAAACGCACAAAATTCATATCTTTGGTATGTGTCATTTGTCAAAAAAAATCCTCGAACAGATCGATTTTAGTTTTGTAAATGCTATATTTTTTCACTATATCAAAATTTATGACGTCATTGGTTTTTGAGTTATGACGTCATCATAATTTTTTTTAATGGAAACAGCCATTTTTGTTTACTATTTTTGGTGGTATATTCCTTTAGCTTTCTGGTGATGTGAAAAAAATTGATATTATGTAAGCCATTCTTTTGGAAAAAATATTTTTATTGATTGATACCTTAACATAAGTAATTGTGAGAAAAAAATCATCTCCGTTACTCAAATTGCGATCCTCCAACCATTTGGCATTGACCAAGACGGGTGTAGATACTTTGCACGCTGTTCTGAATCATCTCATGGGCAATTCGTCTCATCTCCAAGCCAGTTCTGTCTTTCAATTCTTCTATGGCATACTGCCTGTTAAAATACACCCTTGACTTTAAGTAACCCCAAAGAAAAAAGTCTAAGAGGGTTAAATCGGGTGAACGCGGGGGCCATTCAATCGGACCTCGACGAACTATCCACCTTCCAGTAAATGTGTTATCTAAAAACTGACGCACTGCTATCCCAAAATGAGGTGGGGCTCCATCTTGCTTAAAAAAAAGGGCCAATAAACGATCACCAATCATACCTGCCCACACGTTTACTTTGTCTCGTCGCTGTGTATGGGCTTCTTGAGTACAATGACAATTTTCGCGTGACCAATACCTACAGTTATGCTACCCTTTGAAGAAATTGTAGCTTCATCAGAAAAAACAATGTGCTTTAAAAAATTTGGGTTTTCATCGCACAAGGTCATCAACTGTTCACAAAACTGTAAGCGTCAATCTGGATCGTCCTCATTCAATTCATGGATTAATTGCACTTTGTATGGATGGTATTTTTCTTTTTTCAATAGACTTACAACAGAAGTTTGACTCACGTTATCATTTAAAGCCAGCTGCCTTGTCGAAAGATGGTGGCTTTCCTCACTTTCTAGAAGAATATTTAATTTGGTTTCGTTGCTTGTGCTAGAGCGACCAGATCGAGGGAGGTCAGCTACACTGCCAGATTCATCATATCTAGCCACCAATCTACTTATAAATGCATTATTTTTTAGTTCAAGGTAGTACTTCAATGCAGAAAAAGTTAGGAATAAAAATATTCACATTTACAAATTTAGCAGCATGTTAAAGTCAGCCAAAAAAAAAAATCCAAAAAGGGTACAGGGTACAAAATTGGCCAAAATTTGGCTAACGCAAATGTGAATATTTTTATTCTCAACTTTTTCTGCATTGAAGTACTACCTTGAACTAAAATATAGTGCATTGATAACTTATATTAAAGTCAGTTATTTTTTATGGGCCTGTGCAAAAGTGCAAAAAATCAAGAGGTAACTAGGTATATTAGATTGTTATTTTTATATACTAATAGATATTAATGTCCATCAAAAATGGAAACACAAAAGACTATTTTATATCCCCCTTAAAATCCATTTTAATTTTTCTTCCTAGAACGTTTGATTTTCGAGAAATTTAATTTTTTCTATAGGCCGCGCGCAAAAAATTTCAAATAAACGAACATTCGTGCGCATTAAAAATACAAATATTGCAATTTTTTCAATATCGATTTTCTCGAAAACCATGGCATATACAAGAAAATTACAAGATGACTTTTTTTTAGGCAATTAGTCAAGCTTTCTTTATTATAATGACCAATTTTTTTATATCTTCAACGGTTAACGAGTTATCAGTAAAATAAGGCTTCTTTCACTGAAGGGGTGGTTTTTTGGTGGGGTTGCGCGGAACCCTCAGAACCGATTTTTGTGGTTTTGTGATGTATAATCCCTGCAATAACAGTTACTGAAGGAAAATCTCGGATAACATGTTTTGTTATGGAAATCGTTATAATTATTGGACTATAAACACGGTTTTCAGATGAAGTGATTTTACATGCTTTCAATGTCCACAGATTTTTATTCAGGAGCTTTTTTTACAACTATGTTCACATATGATTTATATTTTGTATTTTAAAAAATCTTCTATAGTTATAGTTTCCATAGCGTCTCGTAGATAATTTTGCCGCAAATTGTTGTTATTGTGTCCATCTGATTTTGCATATTTTTTGGCTTGGCTTTTTAAATAGCCTCTGTACTACCTGCCATTCTTTTCTCTCTATGCAAGTGCTGCCGATAAGAATTCACACATTTTAAAGACAGAAAAAGTATTAATGTCTGATACCATGTAATATGTATAAAGTATCAGGCTATAATATAAAATTATTACTAAAACCTCACCAGTTAGCCTAGCTGAATGAAAGATAACAATAAGAGCAAATAACAATTAGAGAAGCACAGCATCCCATTTGATACTTCGGCAAATCCTAATTACTTGATAATGTGTTTAGTACCCTTGTCTAAAATCAAGAGAATCAGCAGATCGCCTCACTCGAAGACCCAGTGCTCCAGAATCCGCGTCTTAGTTCATTTCATGACACTAGCAAGGACAAGTCGGACTTAGATTGTATACATGATTGGTTCATAAAAGTATACTACACTGTAAAATACATTATATTCTAGTATATAGTTTTCAGCAACATTGAAGCTTATCTGAAATACAGATACTGAATTTAATGATGTACTATCCATATTCTCAGTGTTGTCTGACAGTAGTGGATTAACAAAGTTCAGCCACGTAATTGTAGTTTGTTCTCCCTACATTGTTAGTGAAATATCACAATTATTCAGTTAGATCTGGGATCGGTTTGAATTCCTGTATGAACTATAGCTCCCCGTCTTATTTATAGACAATTCTACAGATAGTATCTCTGTGCGTTTCCCAATTTAACCCATTATATATGAGAAGTCCAAGAAATTTTGTGTTTCTGACTTGGGCGATCGATTCTCTCTGCACTTTTAATAATTGATTTTCGTTAATGATGCTGTTTCTAGGTATAACATTTATAAAAACAGTTTTAGATGTATTAAGTTATAAATGAAAATAATAAAATTTATTTTATTTATTCGTTTATACCTTTGTTTTATTTTTAAGTCTACTATTTATTTAACCATAAATAATCCATTTAATGAATTTGTACCTCCATACCAAGAATTAAACAATGCTAGCTATATGGTTTACCCATTGAATTATAACACTATTGGAATATGAGAGTTCTGCTTACGATTATAGTAATACTAATAGAAGTCATTAGCTAAATGCCAAAACAGTAATTAATCTTACCATACATTATATCACATGTTTCTAGTCTGTAACTTTTTTGTCTTTCCGTTATGATTTATGAACCTAGAAATAATAGGTAGGTATTATTCGATCACTGACACTTTTGAATTACTTATTTCGAACAGGGCCGTATTTTCGTTGATATAATCAGAGGTATTTACTGAAAGTTCTATGCGTTTTCTCAATGCCAAGTTTATGTACAGCATAACATGGAGTTCAGACTATAAAAGCGTATTGTAATTTTGTTTGACAAATATGTTGAAAAGCAATAGTGCAATAGTTAGTATTTATAAAACCTAAACTTCTGTAATAACTAGCCACGATCAGTATGTCATAGCAAAATAGTAACTTAGATAAGTGAGCATTGTTTAAAACGAAAGTACATTGCATTAAATTAAGTTTTCTTGTGAGGATCATGTATTTACATTTGTTAATATTTAGATGCAACTAATTTTTGTTACATCATATTTCGATTGGTTGCAAATCTTTTTGAATGTTAAGGTAGTCATCCAGCCTATTAATAATATCTTAATAGAGATTTGCATCGTCAGCAATCAACAGAGTGCTATCTTTATGTTCACAGTTAATGTCATTTATAAATACTATGAATAACAGTGGTCCAAGAATAGAGATTTAAGGAATATCACATGTTATTGCGTCAGACTTAAAACAACAGATTTTACACTAAATATTGTGCGTTCCACATTTTGACTCACAAAGGACCTTAGGAAAAGTGTTTAGAGATCAACAACTGGACTGCCTGAGGAACATCAAACTTTAAATACATGTGAAATGTATGTTTCTAGCTATAATTGTTTCGGAGTCAACCTATTGGGTTTATATTTCTCACTTATTTCCAACAACTAGATATAACCATTTTTATTTAATTATTTCAATTTCATGGTGTGTAGTTAGCTATATTTTGTCCAGGTTTAAAGACATATCAATAGGTAATTCTTACTACCTTTGTGTTACGGGGTAATCGTGAGCTCTTGGGACGTATACCCCAATTGAATTTGTACAAAATCAAGTGCTTTGACAAGAAACATTAGCAAACAAATAATAATTCATTTTTAAATAATTCATTTTTAAAAAAAGAAACATTAGTAGGTATGAATCCTATAGTGTGAGTTACTGTGCGTGTTAAAGTTTGGCCTTTGCTCAAAAAGTCTTTATTGGGGGACTAGAAATAAAGATAGGATGTGACATGTGTTGCTTCTGCTATCATATGCAGTAGCAACACATATTTCTTGTTTTAATTTTACGTTCTTTGTCTTGAGAAAATAAAACATTTTACATGCGACTCCTACCTCACCTATGAATAGAAGAGCAGCACAAATATTAATAATATTTAATTGGTCTATAGGGGCGCGCTAGTCCTTAATGCGGCTCTGATTTCGACTTGCTCCCCTAGACAATGTTTCGCCCCTTTTCAGTTTCTCTCTAGAACCATTCGTTTACTTTAACATTTTTCCATGTCTTTTTCTATTCCTGAGTCTGTTCTACAACAGATCCATTAAGAAGATTGAGATAGCATTTGTTTTTCCGTTAAAAGACACTATTGATAAATTATATTTTCAGTTATATTTATCGAGAGTGCCTTTTTGCTGCGACGTCTGGGAGTATAAGATGAACGCAAGATATGTCTCAATTGTTTCAATAGAGAGGAATTACGGATGTATTAGAAATGAACAGTTTTAGCCAATTTTCAGTACATCTGATCATCGAATTCATGTAAAATACGTGACATAATAATTTTTGGTTAGCTTTATGCTAGCAAACACAATATATTCTGTTACTACATTTAAAAAAAATACAATAATTTCAGTCATGTAGAAGACTGATAGACAACTTTTAAATTCTTGTCGTATGAAGTCGAGTACTTTTATTAAATTTTAGTTCAACAAAAAAAAACACTACTTCCACATCCAAATTGCCTATCCAGGTCTTTAGAAACAAAAGCATGTTGATATATTTACACTGAAGTATGTGAAAATAATCGTTCTATAATCTTAATAACATGATATGAAATCGTCTGTCCGAACAACCTATAAAACGATGTGCCATTTCAATACCTTTTCAACTACCCGACGTTTAATTGGGGTGAGGATGGCTGATATCAAGAATTATTTTTTAGAACTTTTGCTTTCATACACACTAAATCACAAGCCTTGTTAGCTCGTCTCATAATGGAGTGGAGGTGGTGGTGGGTGTGGCACATATAAACAAATTGAATAGCTTGATTTTTAGACCCGGGAAGGTCTGCTAACTTCGCCTACACCGTCTGCATTTGCAGGTGGGGTAGTCGTAAAAAGCAGGCTCACACCTTACGAGGCTGGTCCAGGTCTACAGCGATGATTGGGGCAAAGAGCTCAAAGCTCGACCCCTAATCATCCAAGACCGCCATCAAAGTCAATAATATTTGTGTTGGTTTTTAGAATATACACCAAATCTCAAGTTTCTGAACTCTTACTAGCTTGCTTTACTGATTTACCTCTATTACCCCCCAAGCTTTCAACAGAATAAGCTCAAACTAGTTACAAATCGACCGACAGACAGAAAGACAATTTTTTCCGCTGTAATTTAACATATCGAGGTTTCATGACATTCTAAAGCTTGTGTTGAAACATATTATTTATAGGATTTTGCAAACAGCAGAAAAAATAACTACTAAAAGAAGAAATTTGTGTAAAAATATTAATGAAATCTTTGCATTCTTTCGATAACCTGAATTCTGGTTATGCTAGCAAATTAAAATCCTAAAATGAATTTGTCTAATTTCTTATTTGACAATTCTCATTCTAACATTAGCATCCACACAGTCCCCTACGTCCATGCAGATTAAACTAGTATCTACATAACCCCCTACGATCATGAATATATAAAAATGAGAACAAAGGCCTAAAACGAATTTATTTGTCTACCTTGTCTTAAAAAAATTTTCATTCTAATGGATTACATTTTCATGAAATCTATCATTCTGTTTCTTGGAAATGCTTAGCCTTCGAAACGTTTTTCGCTCTTATTCTGGAGCTCATCAGAAAGACATAAAGCCACTCATAAAGATATTTCATGCAAAACCGAGACAACTTCTATGATAAGTGTGAAATAATTATATTTGACATTGACTGACAAAAACAACCTCACCTATCTATTAGCTAACTAGTATTGGAGCCTATAAACTCTATGTATGTTATGTATGTAATGTAATACATTTTTTAAGACAAGGTGGACAAATAAATTCAATTTAGGCGTTTGTTCTCATTTTTAAATCTAGATGATCGTAAGGGGTTATGTAGATACCAGTTTAATCTGCATGGCCGTGGTGACTGTGTGGATCCTAGTGTTAGAATGAGAATTGTCAAATAAGAAATTAGACAAATTCATTTTAGGATTTTAATTTGCTAGCATAACCAGAATTCAGGTTATCGAAAGAATGCAACGATTTCATTAATATTTTTACAAAAAGTTTTTCTTTTGGTTATAGGTAGTTATTTTTTCTGCTGTTTACAAAATCCTATAAAGAATATGTTTCAATACAATTATAAGCAAACAAATAATAATTTAAAGAATTCATGAACTTATTTATCATTTTGTTGCTATTTATAATATTTATATTCCTGTATTACTTTAATAAACAAAAATATTTGCACAAAATTTTAATTATATCCTCTGCATAATAGACTGGCGAAACCTGAATTAAATATGTAATTTATTATTTGCATTGTTTATTCGCAGGAATTAATATTGATGGCAAAAATGGCAATCTATTTATTTCAATAAAATGGTCAACCATCAATGGATATTTTAACAGGTAGACAAACAAAAACAGTAGTACACTGTTAGCGGTGCGGTGCGTTTGCCAAATCAAATTTAAAACAAATTTGAAGTAACTAGCTTGTACAAATTTTACAGGCTCCAATCAAATTTTGCCACCAATTCCATCACTATTTATATAACAAATGGACTGTTATCAGTTTATAAAATCCCATAGTCGGATCATAGAATTAAATTATAGGGAGAAGTCAGATTTGAATTTGGATTTAGTTTTGTTCAGTGTGTACGAATACTAGTAAGACACGTCGACACGTATATCTGTGAATAGTTATTACAGTATTTACTAACTCAATTGGAACACCACAGAACTAGAGGATCTTACGGGGTATTGTTAATATATCGCTTTACATTGAATGAGAGAGCACAGAATGCTACAGATTTATATTCACCACTACTCATCTACAGCCCCACTTGGACTTGATCCGCCTGTCACATAAAAATATAGGTGAGATTCGATGCTTAGCGAATTTGATTTGACAACACCAACCTTGTTCAGAGTTTTTGCATGTCATAATACATAAAACGAAAAATAAGAATGAACTATTTGTATCGTATGATCTGTACGAGGCAGTGCAGTACAGTCAGGCAGCGTTATAAATTACTTAATTCTAGTGAATATTTGAACAAATTATTAGTTTTATTAACTGTATTTCAGTGATTTTTGCAATTAATTGTTTAAAATGGCATTTTGGAGGCCTTTCGATAGCAGTGACAACGAAACGGACGATTTTGATACAGAGCCTCAAAGGGTTATTTTGAATATTTACTAGGCGAAAATATTGATTCTTCATATAATCAAATTGTGAAGAGGTCTGTGAATTAACCAAATTTAGCCGTACTACAATTTATAGGGTTATTAGAGCCGGGGATGTAGTTGATCATTCTATTAAACGGAAAAGAGTTGGACAAAAACTTAAAAAACTTTATAACGCATCCAAACAGTCATTCGTAGATTTGTGTATGATTTTTACAATAAATAGAAGATTAGAAATTGTTAGGGATAAGTTATAACTTTAAATCATTAGATACTTTGCGAAACGTTGGGCTCGATTGCGGATTTACGTTCAAAAATTGGACAAACGAATGGTAGTTATGGAATCAGCATGCATCGTTGATTATCGACACGAGTACCTGCGTAAAATAAAAGAATAACGAGATGCAAATAGAGACATAACTTATCTTGATGAAACATGGTTTGACACCCATGATGTAGTATGGTATGTATGGTTGGGTAGATAACGCCAAAAAGTGTAATTTAAGTGCTCCATGTTCTAGGGAAAAAAAAATATAATTCTACCTGCTGAAAGTAAAAACGGTTTTATTCCAAATGCGTTGTTGTTGTCTGCTAAAAATATCAAGCAATTCTCTGCCGACTAGCACGAGAATAAGACAGCCGGATTATTTGAGAAGTGGGCAAAGGAACAGCTGTTACCAAATATCCCACAAAATTCTGTAATTGTTATAGACAATGCGTCATACCATTCGCGGCAACACACAAAAAATTCCGAACACCAACACAAGAAAAGGCGATATCATTGAATTTATGAAAGGCAAAGGCTTGGAAGTACCAGAAAAAGCACAAAAAAGACTTTATTAGAACTGATTGGAGCGCAAAATTTTAAAAAGGAATATGTCGTTGAAAAAATTTTTGAAGCACACGATCATACTATTTTACGTCTGCTTCCATATTATTGCATTTCAACCCCATTGAAATGTTGTGGGCTGAAGTAAAAACAAGACTACGTCAATATAATCAATCCCCACAATTAAGTGAGTCTATCTTAAAGAATATAAAGATAATAGTAGACGAAATAGGCAAAAGCGATATATGGAGGAAGTGTGTATCTCATGCGATAAAAAAGGAAAATGAATATTTTGTATTACCACCTATCAATTAAATTATTATTAATGTAAATACCGATTCAAGGTCAGAAAACTCGGATAGTGACGAATCAAATATTGTTTATCTAAAGTTCATAGACAAAGTTTTTTTGAAATTTGTTTATTTAACGTCGACCTATTTCCGCTACTGAGACCAATTACCGATGCCAGGAAACGAGTTCCCCCTTTAAAATCTTGTCGAGTCTTTCCTATATAGAATAGTAGAAATTTTCTACCTGCTTAACATCATGATACTGCAAAGTTCATAGTATCATGGCCTAACATTTAATAAATAAGACGGTCGCTGCTTTACACCTCTTCGGAAGGATTATATACCATCTATGCAACTCCCGCCTAAGATTACATAACTTTGCCGCTAGAAGATAGAAAGAGAGGTAGGTGACTAGACAATAGACGTAGCCGTAATATATCATTTATGTGACTATCAAATGCGATAAACATATTTTTTCATTAACCACTTCTATTGAATAAAGGTATTATAGAAATCCCTTTCTTTCACAATTAAAAAATAATTATTTAGTATTTAAAACATTTTTACATTTCTACCGCCGCCGCCCATGTCCCATAAAGAAGATGCCGAGTTTACTCCGAGTTACATTGTTACCGTATTACACAACGAAAAGTGGAGTAGTGTATTTCACGTGTCTACATATATGCATGTACTTGCCTATGTCATAAATACTTTCATAACAAATATTGATAAGTGTCAAAAAAGAACTATTACTAAAACTAATCATCACCCGATGATGCTAATGTGGTTGGCGAAACGCCCGTCGACCGTCAGTATTCGTGTGTTTTGATTAAGAGCCTTGGTGTTTATGCAAAGTACGTTTTCTAAGGCAGCGCCACACCAAAGGTTTCAGCCCGCTCTAGGTAGGGAGACTTTCTGTTAATCTACAATATAGAAATAAAAGACTATAATTATCAAGTACTATAATTACTTCCACATCCGTTTAGTTGATTTTTGTTGAAATATGTTTAGAATGTCATGAAACGTGGAAATTCTATATTTGAGCGAAAAAATGTCTGTCTGTGGGTCTGTCTGTATGTAACTATTTTTTGTGCGCAAGAATGCTGTCGGGCGGTCTAAGATATTGACTTGATACTTGGGCTACATATGAATTGTAACGAGATCTGGAACTAGATTGCATGTTTAATAATTTACTTACTATGCATCAGGTGTTTATTTTGTCAAATTAAGTTTGAAGTTGAGAACAGTCATCGATTCCATTAATTACTGTAAAAATTTTAGATTGTCGGCATATAATAGGTGAGGAAAATCAATTCTATCCACTATGTCGTTAATAAATATCTTAAAAAACAAGGGCACCAACTTGCTTTATTTATTTTCCTTATTTACCCCTATTTAACCCCCAACCTTTCAACGGAATCATCTCAAAATATAATCTAGTTCCAGATGTCGTTATAATACAAACGTATACCAAATTTTAAGTGAATATCTCAATTTTATTTTATCAACCCCGTTTAATAATGGAGTGGGGGTGGTGGGAGGGTTGAAAAGTATTATAAAAAATCTGAGGCCTTGTCTTCTAGTACATAACCTAATTTTAAGTTTGTGTACTGTTACCAGCTTGCTTTACTTATTTTTCCCTATTTAACCCCCAACTCTTCAACGGAATAATACCAAAATATAATATAGTTCCTGATGTCATTATTATATAGGTATACGTATACCAAATTTCAAATGAATATCTCAATTACTTCCACATCCACGTAGTGGATTGGAAGTATAGTAATCGCAAAAAAATTTTCAAAAATTTTTATTCGTGAAATAGGTTTAGAATGTCATGAAACGTCGAGATTTTAAATTTGAGCGAAAAAAAAAATGTCTGTCTGTCGGTCTGTCTGTCGGTCTGTCTGTAACTTTTTTTGTCCGCACGTTTTCTCCGGAACGGTTTGAGATATTGACTTGAAATTTTGTACACGTATATATTATGACGAGATCTGGAACTGGATTGTTTTTTGAGGAAATCCGGTGAAGGGTTGGGGGTTAAATAGGGGACAATAGGGAAAAATAAGTAAAGCAAGCTTGTAAGAGAACAGACACTTGAAATTTGGTGTATGTACTAGAAGTTAAGGCCTAAGATTTTTTTATAACATCTTTCAACCCCCCACCACCCCTACCCCATTAATGGGGTTGATAAAATAAAGTTGAGATTTTCATTTGAAATTTCGTACACGTATGTATTATAACGACGTCTGAAATTAGATTATATTTTGAGATGATTCCGTTGAAGGGTTGGGGGTTAATTTGGGGTAAATAGGGGAATATAAGTAAAACAAGTTGGTAAGAGTACAGAAACTTGAAATTCGGTATACGTACTAGAAGCCAAGGAGTCAGATTTTTTTATAATATTTTTCAACCCCCACCACCCCTACTCCAATATGAAAAGGGTTGATTAAATAAAATTGAGATATTCATTTGAAGTTTGGTACACGTATGTATTATGACGACATCTGGAACTAGATTATAATTTGAGATGATTCCGTTGAAGAGTTGGGGGTTAAATAGGGGTAAATAGGGGAAAATAAGTAAAGCAAGCTGGTAAGACCACAGAAACTTGAAATTCGGTGTATGTACTAGAAGCCAAAGCGTCAGATTTTTTTATAATATTTTTCAACCACCACCACCCCACTCCAATATGAAAAGGGTTGATTAAATAAAATTGAGATATTCATTTGAAATTTGGTACACGTATGTATTATAACGACATCTGGAACTAGATTATAATTTGAGATGATTCCGTTGAAGGGTTGGGGGTTAAATAGGGGTAAATAGGGGAAAATAAGTAAAGCAAGCTGGTAAGACTACAGAAACTTCAAATTCGGTGTATATACTAGAAGCCAAGGTCTCAGATTATTTATAATATTTTTCAACCCCCACCACCCCTACTTCATTATTACAAGGGTTGATAAAATAAAATTGAGATATTCATTTGAAATTTGATACACGTATGAATTATAACGACATCTGGAACTAGATTATTCTTTGAGATGATTCCTTTGAAGGGTTCGGGGTTATTTAGGGGTAAATAGGGGGAAATAAGTAAAGCAAGCAGGTATGACTACAGAAACTTGAAATTCGGTGTATGTACAAGAGGCAAAGGCCCCAGATTTTTTGATAGTTTATTTCAGCCCCCACCACCATCCATTATTCAAGGGGTTGATAAAATAAAACTGAGATATTCACATGAAATTTAGTATGCATATGTATCATAAGGACATCTGGAACTAGATTATATTTTAAGATGATTCCGTTAAAGGGTTGGAGGTTAAATAGGGGTAAATAGGGGAAAATAAGTAAAGCAAGCTGGTAAGACTACAGAAATTTGAAATTCGGTGTATGTACTAGAAGCGAAGGTGTCCGGTTTTTTTATTAGTATTTTCTATTTCTCCCCACCACCCCCACTCCCTTATTAAGAGTTGATAAAATTAAATTTAAATTTTCACTTGAAATTTGGTACATTTATATATTATAATTATTTCTGAAACTAGATTATATTTTGACATGATTGCGTTGAAGGAGTGGGGGTAAGTAGAGGTAAATAGGGAAAAATAAGTAAAGCAAGCTGGTAAGAGTATTGCAACTTGAAATTCGGTGTATGTCCTAGAAGCTAAGACCTCAAATTTTTTAACAATATATTTCAACCCTTCCACTACCCTTACTACATTATTAAAGGGGTTGATAAAATAAAATTGAGATATTCACTTGTAATTTGGTAGACGTATGTATTATAACGACATCTGGAACCAGATTATATTTTGGGATGATTCCGTAGAAGGGTTAGGGTTAATAGGAGTGACTAGGGGAAAATAAGTAAATCAAGGTGATAAGAGTACAGACATTTGGGATTCGGTGTATATACTAGAAACCAAGGCCTCAGATTTCTTTCTAATATTTTTCAAACTCCACCACCTCCGCTTCATTATTAATGGGATTGATAACATCAAATTGAGATATTCACTTGAGATTAGTACACGTATGTATTGTAGTGACATCTGATTGAGATGCCTCCATTGAAGGGGTGGGAGGTGAATAGTAGAAAATAAGTAGGGTGAACTAAAAACTTCATTTTTAACGTATATGGTAGAAACCAACTCCTCAAACTTTTCTATGACATCTGCCCCAAATATTATTAAAATTCTATGACCAATAATTTCCACATACTAGAGTGCAAATATAGTCAAGATGTTTCCTGCAAAAGGACTTGGATGAAGAATCTGGATGTGGAAGTAGTGATTCCTTAGGCAGCGGTTTTTTATTTTATCAACCCCGTTTAGTAATGGAGTAGGGGTGGTGGGGGGATGGAAAATATTTTGAAAAATTTTGAGGCCTTGGCTTTTAGTACATACACCAAATTTCAAGTTTCTCTGCTCTTACCAGCTTGCTTTACTTATTTTCCCTTACTTAACCCTAATTAGCCCCCAACCCTTCAACAGAATCATATCAAAATGTAATCTAGTTCCAGATGTCGTTATAATGCATACGTGTACTAAACTTCAAGTGAGTAATAATGGAGTAGACGTAGTGGGGGGGTTGAAAAATATTATAAATAAATCTGAGACCTTAGCTTCTAGTACATACACCGAATTTGAAGTTTCTGTAGTCTTACCAACTTGCTTTACTTATTTTTCCTTATTTACCTCTATTTACCCTCCAACCCTTCAACGAAAGGATGCCATAATATAATCTAGTTCCTGATGTCATTATAATATATACGTGTACAAAACTTTAAGTCAATATCTTAAATCGTTGCGGAGAAAACGTGCTGACAAAAAAAAAAGAGTTACAGACAAACCGACAGACAGACTGACAGATCGACAGACCGACAGAAAGACAGAATTTTTTTTTCGCTCTTTGGAATCTCGACGTTTCATGACATTCTAAACCTATTTCAAGAAAAAATATTTTCGAAATTTTTTTTACGATTACTACACTTCCAATCCACTATGTGGATGTGGAAGTAATAATTGACATCTTGTGTACGGTTTAATTTTAACTCACTTCACAAAGGGTTAGCTAAATTTTCAGTCCGATATGGATTATTTATTGCTGTCAGACAGTGTCAGCAGTAATTGATTAATAGGGATTTCACCTTTTTTAACAGTAAATCATACAATAGAGCCTTAGGCTTTGTACTCTATATATGTTGAACCAAGCAAAAATATTCGTTTGTACAGTAGTCTGTTTGATGTTTAAAAAATATTACATCTATGCGAAGCAGATCCGCAACATGTGCATATTATTCACATGTATATTAAAGTAATTGTTACATGCTGTATTGAAGATATGATACATTTCATTACTTTAGGAAGCCGAAATTTTAATTGAAAGTGGATGAAATGTTTCAATAATAAAAAAAATTACAGAGGGAGCCTTTACTAAGTTCTTATTCTTATCGCAGAAACGACTAATCTAGACTATACTATAATTTGACCACCATATTAATACAAAGTTGTGACTGTAGTTTCGATACTTCATTATCAAACAAATCTTCAATAAAGAAGCCAACACAAAAGTCTGTTGTCTATTTAAACAACTTATTGAATAAATTAATATAAATTTGATTAATAAAAAGGTAAGTATTTAATCATAATGGAAATAATATAATTATGGTGATTTCTTGAATAACAATCGGGCTGGTATTTATGAAAGACGGTTAAAGTGGGTTCGTTTTATTTATCAGCGACTGTATCTAACTGAATTTACTTCTATATTTACTTATCTACTTATATAACAATCTTATATAACAACAATGTATAGAAAAGAATTATAGAAACAAAATAATGTAAAATAAACAGATAAAAGGAACACTACATTGCAGTGGAAGACATCAAACTAGTCTTGAAAATTAATCTAGTACTCACACGTTTTGTATAGTGTGAATTTCTAAACGTCGACTCTGGTAGTCGTCAAATGAAATAGTGAATTTCATTTACAGCCTGATCTAGGGTCAGAAAAGTTACTGAACTTATGATAGATAGATAAATAGATAATTTATTTCATGTGAGACAATTACAATTGGGTACACTTGTCAATAAAAGACATTACAAATTACATTCGAGGTAAAAAAGTAGCAAAAATATAAGTATACAAATAACATGACAGACAAATAAAATGAATAATAATATAAGGCGAGAAAGCAGAAAGTAATTAAGAAAAACGCTTCATGACACATATAAAACGTACATGTCTGTACAATAAAAATTGAAAATTAGGAGACCTTATTGTGAGATGTGCTGAAATAATCAATAAATTCTTGGACCTTATAAAAAGAAATTTCTTTCAGAAAATCTTTAACTTTTATAAAAAACTTTTTTTTTTAAATGCTTCCATTCATTTGGTAGCAAGCAATTATCTGTGAAGAGTTCTATTCTCTATTTCATTTGGCATCTATGCTATTATACTCCCTCTTATTTTCTAATTAAAGAAAACTTAACAACATTGCCGGATCACTTAGGTACCAAAGCGTATGCAAGGATTTTGGTCCAGTTGGGCAAAAAAGTATGTTTCTCAACTTCGTCATCTTGTATTCGACCCAGCATCCATTTATTTAGTGGTAACTTATTGTCATTGGTAAGTTCTAAGGTGTCAGCTTGCAGGCTACTTGAACCTTATTTCCATCAGTGAATCATATTATCAATTAATACAAAAAATATATTAATTTACGATACACCAGGTACATTATCAATTTTCATTAGAAATATCTGCAGACGGCTTCAATAAAATAAGATTTGTATTCACAAAATAATTTTAATGCAATAGAGGTACATAACTTAATTCTGTATCCGGTCCAGACTCAGCCCATCAGAAACATCCTGGGTAAAACCTCAATACGAAGTTCACGGTCAATTTATTTTTAATATATAAAAACATCCAGAAATAAAGCTGCCAACATGGAACACCGAAGGGAACAAGGATCGATATGAACTTCATCCTTAAGAAAGCAGCACATTTGTTGCTTTGTAGATTTAATAAATTTACCCAGAAACTATCAATTTATCAAACGTGGAAAAGAAAGCTACAATTCCATCGAAAACAACTTAACGATATTATTAATAACAGGGGTTGGTTTTCTGACAGCTATTCACCCTCTGTGAGCACGACTGTTGATGGAACAATTTAAGATGACTGGCATATGTTTATCATATTTTGACTCGTCAATTAGATGAATCAGGGCTATTTAAGCATGATTAGGCGCATGTTGAATATCATCGAGCTGACTTTTAACATCTTTATCCGTTCTGAGAGATAGAGGGAAAGCTTTCAGTGTAATTGATACTTTCTCATATAATGCCCGGCTTATCTTCCTTTTTGATCTAATTTGTGTATGAATATAGTTAATTTCATCAAATGTAAAGGGTGCTGTGCATCACGAGCCATGAGAATGTGTTGAACGGTATACAGTTACAGGTCCTAATTATACAAAGTCTTTGTAAGGTCATGTTTGTGTTGAAAATTGAAGTCTTTGGTGCCATAAGTAAATAAAATTTACATTGATGTTGCAAATTACAAACTACCTTATAAATTAAGGGAATTGAATGCAGAGAGGGGTTTAGAGGAATACATTAATATAAATACGCATTAGTGCTTAATTATAAATTATATCTATTATTGCATAGGCGAATTGTGCATTTCTCCTTCTAGTCTAGACAAACTGCCTCTTTTGTGTGTTAAAAAAAATGCTAACTGTGGTTTCTCAGCGGCTCTACAGCTGAAAATTAATGCGTCTGTTTTATCAACAAGTAAAGTTACGGAAAACAAATTTTTGGCTTATATAAATATATCTTTTAAGTTTTACGAAAATAAGTTTTATAAAAATAAGTCCGTGGAAGAAGTTATGAGCATTAAAAATGTCTATAAAATGGGCCCAACCGCATGAAAGTCGGCTGATTCGTTATTTTTTTTTAAATTTAAAATACCGCTGAAAACGCTGTTTCTTAATTAATTTTTAACTTTGCTTAATTATAAGTTTTGCAGTGTAGAATGAGTGCTTGTTTTTTAGAAATGTGTACTTGTATAATTTTTGCAAAAAGGCATTTATTTATTAAATAGGCACATTTTTGAAAATTTATTTCTACAACTTAGGGATATAGTAGCGTAACATGGTTGGACTTTTTCGAACTTTAAAGCGTCTGGCGGACGTTAGGGCCTACGGAAAGTGTCTGGCAATAATGAATGTTGGTTTTTAACAGTATTCCCTCAAACATATATAAAAACCAGCCGTCATAATATGACGTAGGTTCGTAGTGTTTTTATGTACCTGTAGGAGCTAGTTACCTGTAAAAGGACCCCGTTTTCAAGCTAGCAATTATGTATACATTCTTACCCACATATCACACTAATTATTGTCAAAATATTAGCTTTGCTAAAATGACGTAGTTTTGGCGGCTCTGGGATTTTACTCTATTATTATTAGTATGCACGGTATGATGGTTGTGACATAACGTCTGCATTATTCAATAGAGGGAAGATTAATCTAGTAAACACACACAGAAAAAAAAATTATGTTGTTAAAAGAATTTTATAACCCTCAGGCTACAAAAGAGAAATTAGGATCAATCACAATGCAATTTTACGTAGCTAAACGAAACCTTATTACCGATTTCAACTTGGCGACATCACCACCTACCTCAAACAGCGCAATGTATCACGGATTTAGAGTTTTTCATCTGGTAACTCAGATTTAGCATGCAACTAAAACATTAAGTCATATTCTTTTCAACTACTAGGTACAGGCGTGGTTAAATAACTATTTATCACTGCAAAATTGGGGTTGGACTCCAAAAAAACAAAGAGTTGCAGCTAATTCATTCCGAGAAAAGCATTGCCCCTACGTGGGTTCTAGAAAAAAAAATTGCAGTTGTTCATTAGGACGATGTAAAAAAGCATGTACATGCAAATGAATGGTTCTGAAGTATGCTATGGCATGTAGTCAATGCAACAAAATATTACTTGTCTAAACCAGACTGTAAATTTGGATATAGATGAAGAAGAAAATCTTTAGAGAAGTTTTCTATATTTTTTAATCCTTAATATTAAAAATATATACACCTTCCATATTTTTGGAACTCAGTTTAGGTACTTTTCATACCTAAATTTCTTTGAGAAAAATAAAGGAAAAAAATTATCAACCCCTGGGGATGAGTTATAAGGGTTGAAAATAAAAATAATTCACGATATTTTTGAAACTTGGCGTGTGTGTTGATTGCGCTTGGGTATTTATGAGAAAAATATTTGTAAAATACCTTCTCATCCTGAGAGTAATATGTAAGAGTTCAAAAAATTGTTTAATCAGTGTTTTTAGAAAAAGATTTAAAAAAATTATATATTGTTAACATTGTGGAATAAAAAGAAACAATATGCATTCAAAAGATACATTTATTACAGATTTCTGTGCAGAAATAATAAATAGAGTAAGACCTAACAAGAATACACACATGTCCACCTAATCACTAGTGTCCGAATCGAAGTCGTCATCAGAAGTCGTCGTTTTGGAGGTGCTTTCCTGTGGTAATTGTGTCATCGAAGTCGCTGAAGGGTGCTTCTGATATTGCCAGTAGACTTAATACTTCAGAAGGAAATGCCTCCGAAGTATACTACACAACACCCGCCTTAAGTTGCATATCTTCTACGTATGCGCTGATATCCAAGCCGTTAGAATGTGGGGGGAGATTGCTAGATATTTCCTAGATGTTCACCCATCCAAGTACTAACCACATGTTGGCGTAGCTTAATATTTCTTATTGAAATATTAGTATGTAGTAGCAGTATAAGAAGTATAAAAAAATATAGCGCGGTTTCGAAGTACCTATCTAATATTTCTCATTTATTGACTTTATCGTTTTATCATACTTAAAAATTATGTATGAAAATAATGATATTTGGGGTAACGAACTTTACCGGTTCTTTGAAATTATGCATTCTATAGAATGTGTATTAAAATAGTGTAGAATTTTGATAATAAATTATTACAGAACATTATACCATAATTAAATTAGCAGAAAGATGGACGCTGACATAACATTGTACACATTATTAGACCTTCAAGATATATATCAAATAGTTTATAACATCTTTCAGTTACTGATGTTAATTATGATCATTTTCCTCTATTTATAGCACTTTAAAGAAGTATATTTTAAAATTGCTCAAGGCAAACATATAAATTATGGACTATCGTAATACTATATCTGTAGACCAAACTGCTTATGTTCAAGATCCCTCTCAAAATTTATTGTAATTTTCGTCGTTGAATAAATATCTATACTTGATAGAGTACTAAAGTTTATCAATTTCCTTCAGGATGCTGAAATATATTGTACGATATTTTCAATTTACTTTATTACTTAATGTTACTGACATAAATAATACTAGGACTATGTACAGTTATTAATTAAGTATATATCGGATTACATTTATAATCGAAATTTAGTTTTATTTATAGTGCACGTACAACCTTATAACAGCATGTTTTATGTTTCAAGTTGGCTGGCCTACTTAAAAGTTGGAGTTGACATTTTTGTTAGTAAATTAATGTCAGCGTAGTGTTCATGGTAATAAAATAAAAGATACATGTGTAATAAGAGGCTGAAACTTCGCAAATTTTCATAGCATTTTAAAATTAGCTATATCTCCTGTTTGTGATATACAGGGTTATTCACAGAAAGCAGGTATTAAACGTTCCTTGGAGTCTGTTCAGTTTAGAAATTTTAAAATTGGGCTGATGGGATTTTTGGATATGGCGCATTTAACGAAAATATTTCCATGCATGTGTTACTTCCGCTTACACCGGATGTAGCACCTAACTTTGTTATTTTAAATAGAATATCCTATATTTTATTTCATACTTGGATTCCTCATAAAATTTTAGCTTGTCTTTATGTGCCATAATATGCCCTTCGAGATAACTAATATTTTTGAAAATTTTTCCGAAAATATATCGATATCTTGTATCATGTGGACGATTTAGAGACTTTCTTTTTAAACTCATACAAGTGCCCTATGATCAAACTAAAAATTGTCTTATATTTTCACAATATCATACAGTCGAACATTGTTTTAGTTCAAAGGCCCAAAAGCCAATTTTTTTCAAATGGAACACCCTGTATATTTTCATATAATTTAATAGAGTATTAAATTTTGCATCAATTGATATTAACATTCTCTGTACCTATTTCTCTTTGTTTTTTTTATTATGGACGCAAAATATACATGCAAAGTCAGTACTGTTTGTTAGTAGCCAATACTAGTCACCTAAATTGTTTCTTCTTTATCACAAACAAGAATAATCATGTAGATAATTGATAATTATTTGTCTTTTATCAAGATAATAACATAAAAAACAAGAGATCATTTTATATTAGATTTATAACAAATACTTTGGAACAAAATTTACAAAAGAAATGAACACATTGAATATAAATATTTAATGCAACAACTGTTTAAAATTTCCTACATTTTGCTGCTGACAGCCAATATCCTGGAATTTACGACACTTACAGTGACTCAGTGAATTTATTTGCTGAAATGCAGCCCGTACTGTGCTCTTCAGAACTTCTTTGGTAGTAGACGGGGTGGCATATACAATGTTTTTGATATTACCCCAAAGGTAAAAGTCTAAGGGGATCAAATCAGGGGACGTTGCTGGCCATCTCCAAGATCCTCGGTAGAGAAACCACCTAATAATAATAACAATACTGTGAAACTCGACTCATTTTAATATCACTTCCTCTTCTGAGAATTGAAATAAAAATGTTTTTTACCTGTTATCATCATACCATATAGAAGGTGTTCTTGAGTAAATGGATTTTAATTTGTCTCTGAATTGGGGAAGATTTAGGGATCACTTTGGGAGGAAAGTTCCTCAGTTCACGAATAAATTGTACGCAGAAATATTTGAACCTCTTCCTAGTTTTAGTTAACCGTAAGTTATCGTTCGGTAGTTACTTTCCTATTTCATCTCAAAAACCATGTTTATAATTTCATACTAATACTGGCCATACAACCAGATAATTTTCTTAAAGCTGCGAAAAAAATCCATTCGAAAAATTGCTTGAACATTTTAACTGTAATATTCACGACAAGTTCCAGTAAATATATTGTTATAGTAGAAAAATTCCTTCGTGGTGGCTTGGATCCTAAATTTTATTGCTCTACAATATATATAAAAAAATTAATAGAACTAATTGAAGATGCAGACTTGATACACTTAAACAATCGACTATTCAGTTTTCGAGTGTGCGATTGTTTATTAAGAATTATTAAACATTTTAACTTAAAACTTGGCTGGATGGCTTAGCTCCACACTTGTTAAAATACGAGCCTCTCTTAAATGTTTTGTAACTTTTCAAATTGATCAAGAAGGTTCGAACAAATCTTTTCTCAATTTCGTCGTGACCAATTTATTTTTTTCCTCATTGTGATACGAACTTAAAACCAAATATATTTAAGGCCAAAAAGCACAATTTTGAATGTTGTTATGTCTAAAACAAAGACATTCCACCACTTGGATTTAATCCAAATCTTCTTACTAGATTTGTTCTTATTACTCCAAAACTGTAATTTTGCTTTCAATTGTTGATTGGATTTGTGTTTTTTAATTTTTATGTATATGTGTACGTCTATATAATAACATGTGCACGTATATATGTGTATGTTTGTATGTTCATTTATTTGTTTTGGTCCATGAAGTAGGCTTAGTAATCTTTAAATAATTAGTTTTATCCAATTGTTAGTTTGTATTTATATTTAATTGCATTAAATAATGTATGCATACTGCACATGTATGGTTTTCATATAGTATAATTTTAATTTTACGATGTACCTATCTATATATTAATGTATTACGTTCTCGAAACAAGTATTTTATACACTTATTGAGTAACTTATTTATTTACTATGATTTTTCTACTATTTTCAGTGTACTTTTGATAC
This sequence comes from Stenurella melanura, assembly GCA_963583905.1. Lineage (NCBI taxonomy): Eukaryota > Metazoa > Arthropoda > Insecta > Coleoptera > Cerambycidae > Stenurella > Stenurella melanura. The sequence continues at coordinate 20,952,924 of OY757311.1, read as the reverse complement.
TTGTTGTTGCTGTAAATAAATAAATATTATTATTATTATTATTATTATTTACAAATTCCACTTAAAAAAAATTGCTAGAATTAGACAGCTCCCTAAGTCCCTAGAAATTTTAGTTTTACTCCACTGCCTATCAATGCCGACGACAAAAATGCCCAAAGCGTATAAAGCATAAGAATATTAAAGATTAAAACCTCGGCTATGCAATAATTGATTCGTATCTAGTTTCCTTTAGAACAAAGTTTCTGATTTTTGTCGATATAACGCAGCTTTATAGCTTTGTAACCTAACCCACCAAACACACAATGGCCGTCAATGTCTAACTTTGACACTAAACACGAAGTTAAATCTATTTCAAGTTCGAAAGATTGCGATCTCTGGCTTAGACCCCGAGTGTTATATCTGCGAAGCAGGACAATTGCAAATGTGGCTATTTAGGGCCATTAAGGGATTTCAACTCAATCGAAGTGAGCCGAGCTGTACCCCGGTGACTGGGTGATTTATGATAGCAGCCTACCTGGATTCGCTGAATGCTGGATGCGGTTCCGGTCTCCGTCTGGGTAGCCTTTGCTGTAGACTGCAGGAGCCAAAGAAGTAAGAACATTGAAAACTGCAGAGAGGCACATCGTGACTCTTGTAATTAATAATGTTCCTTTCGATCAGTTTACTTGTCGAGTTGTATCACAGAAATCCATTTAACGATTGAGATTTTTATTCAGTTCTGACTCGACTATTGTTAGGAGAAATCTCCGATCAAAGAACTTACTCCTAGATACATAATGTGTATTGATTTGTTTGTTGCTGAGATAGTCCAGGGCACTTCAATTGCGAACATTCCCTAGTTCCTGATTGGTTAGTTTATTTATTAGCGGATTTTATTCGACAAAAATCCGTAATGTTTTGGACACGATCGATTCGGTTCATTTACCATAATGACAAATGTGTCTAGCATGTGTCCGCCATTAATGGTAACAGGTGTCTTTATTATTTCAGATGATTTAGTGCTGAATAAGTGATATTTTGTACAATTTAGTGACAATATACTTATTATTGTTATATTTTATATTTTTATCTTAATCTGTATAATTTATATAATCTTACTTTGTGATTTTCTCCAAAATTTTACATATATATTACTCTAAACATCTAATAGTATTATTAAAAGTTAGGGTGAGAAACATATGAAATTCTTAAAAATGGATCCCTATGCAACTAAAGCTGTCAAAAACTATTCCAGTGTTCAAAAAGGGCGATCCTACCTTACTTGAAAATTATAGAGCCATTGTAACGCTCAGTCCATTCGCTAAAATCCTTGAAAAGGCCGTTTATATTAGACTAGTTGATTACCTTAAAAAACATAGTATATTAAGTAATTGTCAACATGGCTTCCGTGAGGGGCTCTCAACTGAGACTGCCACGACGGAACTTACCCAATATATTATCAATAAATTAGATAGTGGGAATCTGGTCCAAGGTGTCTTTTTCGATTTATCCCGCGCGTTTGACACTATCAATCCCCTTTTCCTATCAAGAAAACTTAATTGTATGGGAATTCGCGGGTCCATGAATGATTGGATTATCTCCTATGTCACACACAGAAAGTTAGCTGTAAAACTTGAAGATCTGTATTCTGACCAATTTAATGTTGAGCTTGGAACTCCCCAGGGGAGTGTTCTGGGGCCGTTGTTGTTTCTTCTGTACATAAACGATCTGCCTTACCATATTAAGGAGGGGAGGTTGTTTATGTACGCTGATGACACTACAATAATATTAGCTGCAAAAACTAGAGAGGAAATAAATATTCTTACAAGTAGAGCACTAAAATCTTTCACTGAGTGGTGTACAAGAAATCACTTAATTATCAATTTAAGCAAAACAGTCTGTATGGAATTTACAAATCCCTACAGAAAACAAGCGGTAAATCTAAATTTTAATGTAAATAACTTTGATATAACATCTAGTACGTCTACAAAATTTCTTGGTACCCCAATTGATAACTTCTTAGGATGGGGTAACCAGATTGACTGCGTCTGTGCCAAAATGAACAGCGCTTATTTTGCCTTAGCTACATTAAAAAAGTCTCTTGATGTAAAATCTCTACTGAATTTTTATTATGCCACGGTGTATTCTTCGATTTCCTATAACATTGTATCGTGGGGACAAGCAACAGACGTTCTACGGGTGTTTATCCTGCAAAAAAGGATAATTCGCCTTATATTTGGTTTATCGTTTCGTGAATCATGTAGGGATACATTTAAAAATAATAAAATTTTAACTCTTACGGGGGTGTATATATTCAAATTATTACAGCATATTTATAAAAATTTAGATAACTACTTGAAAAATAGTGACCTTCATTCATATACAACACGCATAAAGGACCGCATACATATTGAAAAGTTTACGCATACATTCTACAAGAAATCTCCTGATTATGCGGGATCCAATTTCTTTAACATGCTACCTGAAAAAGTTAGAAAGCTATGCCCATTGCTGAAGTTTAAAAACTCTCTTAAATCCCTACTAATTGAAAACTGCTTCTACAACCTTAGCGAATTTGAATTATATTGTGCTAAAAACAGGTAGGGTTGACTGAATGGTTTATCTTAAACCATTTTAAGGTAAAAAATTCACTTAAATATTGTTCATTTCACCAATGTATTGTAATATCTTGTCTGTTTGTTTGTGTATCATTTGTCGTATGCTTAATTGCTATACTTACCATATTTTATTAATATATTTATATATGACTTTACATTTATTTGTCTGTCAACGTTCATATACTATTGATGTTTTATTGTGTTATTGTTTATATACTATTTATGTATTAACCGTGGCCTTAGCCCACATTTGACGTACCTAATCCATTTCATTGTAATTGGCAAAAAAGGGTTTAATAAATTATTATTATTATTATTATTATTATTATTATTATTATTATATCAGAGACTACACAATAAACACAATAAAAACTGAAGTGGTGTCAATCTGCGCTGAAGGTAATCAAATTTTATGCATTAATAATAGCTTCCCAAACTTTAAAGTACTACACAACAACATTAGAAGTATAAATAAAAATCTAGATGAACTAAAGTGTTCTTTAATACAGTTTACATTTGATTTTGAGTGTACCATCTTAACAGAAACCTGGCAAGTACAAAACCTAGATATGATAAAATTGAGTGGATATGATACAATGTATAATAATGGTATTATAAATCAAAATGATGGAATAATTGTGTACATTAAATCAAGTCTGGACTTCACACATAGAATCATACAACTAGAAAACAGTAATATAATTATTGAAATAATAACAAACTATCAGAATAAAATTTTTTTAATTTCCACTATATACAGATTACCATCTGCCTGTTCTTTCGAATTTATAAACTGTCTTAATAATCACTTAGCAAATAATAAACATTAAGCAGATTATGCATTCGTTGTTGGTGATATCAACATTGACATCTTAAAGAACACAGATGTATCACTCCACTATTTAAATACATTGTTTGAATACGACTACATCTCTACTATAAATGATTTTACTCGATGCAGAGAGCGTCTCTGCATTGACCATATTTTTGTCAAAAAATAGCAGACCTGAACCTATTTTTACCACTAATAATAAAAACAACAGTATCAGATCACTATTTTACCATATTACAAACTGTTATTGATAATACAAAAAATATAAAAGAACAGAAAGATAATAATGAAAATAATAATATATTAAAAAAGGTTGACGAAAATAAGCTATATTATCAGATAAGTTAGATAGACTAGAGCTGGATAAATCAAATAGATGATGTTGTTGAATCTGTAATAAAGAAATTTGTTGATATTATTACAAACCAGGTATCTCTATGCACTAAAATTATTAAACTCAAAAATAAAAAACGCAAATGCTGGATTACCAATGGTATTATTAATTCTATTAATCACAGGGATAAATTGTCTCAACAGTTAATAACAGACCCAAATAATATTTTACTTAAATTAAACTTTGTTCGATACAAAAACATGTTAACATCGCTAATAAGAAAAACAAAAATTAATTATTATAAGGAAAAAAATGGAAAAGACAAGAATATAATAATATCAAAAGATTTATGGGAAACGGCAAAAGAAATATGCTCACAGGGAAAAAAATCAAGCAACATTACCTCTATTACTAATGACAACGACGAAATTATACATGATATGAAATTAATTACTGATGCGTTTAACGATGAATATATAAGTATGGGAAAAAAACTGGCAAATAAAATTAAAAAAAAACGATAACTATAAAGAAAAAAAATCGATAAGCATGAATTCAATTTTTTTAAAAGCAACAAATACTCAAGAAGTACATGAAACAATTTCATTCCTAAAAAAAATAAAGCAACAGGAATAGATGGACTAAACGTAGAGACGTTAAAAGCTATCTCATCAATAATTGCTGCCCCATTAACTCACATAATAACTAAATGTATAGAAACTGGACATTTTCCCTCTGTTTTAAAAAAATCTATTGTCCTGCCAATCTATAAAAATGGTGACCGTATGAAAGTGAGTAACTACAGACCCATATCTTCAATAACGAATTTGAGCAAGGTATTGGAAAAAATCGTTAAAAAAAGACTATGCAAATATTTAGAAAAGAATAATTTAATTTCTCAAAAATAATATGGCTTTCGAGAAGGCATGTCCACACAGGACGCCATACTCCATCTAACTGCTGAAATGTACAAAGCTTTGGACGAGAGCAAGCCATCCCTCTGCATTTTTATAGACTTGTCAAAGGCATTTGACACTGTCAGCCATGCCTTACTGATAGATACTCTAGAAAATATTGGAATTAGGGACACAGCATTGAAATTATTTAAAAGCTGTATTAACAATAGGCTACAATGTGTCAAAATAAACGGTATATACAGTGACTACAAAAATATAGACTGGGGTGTTCCACAGGGCAGCGTATTAGGCCCAATCTTATTTAACATTTACCTCAATGTTTTCTGTCCAAAGCTGTTGTACAATAGTCACCTATGCAGATGATACATCCATTTTCTATACAGACTACACATGGAATTCATTAAAAGCTAACGTTGAATTAGATATAAAAAAAATTAAAGATTGGTTTGACTATAAGCTACTAACACTAAATACGTCAAAAACATTTTATTTACCATTAAGCTGTAACAAAGCAACGGGGGCGGGGGGGGTTAAAAATATTTAAAAAAATCGGATGCCTTGGCTTCCAGTACATTAGTACATTCACCGAATTTCAACTTTCTGTACACATACCAGCTTGCTTTATTTATTTTCCCCTATTTTACCCCTAATGTAACCCCCAACCCTTCAACGGAGTAGTCCCAAAATATAATCTAGTTCCTGATGTCAATATAATATATACGTAAATTTCAAGTGAATATCTCAATTTTTTTATCAACCATTTTAATAATGGAGTACGGGGGGGTATATGGGAAATATTATAAAGAATTTTGAGACCTTGGTTTCTAGTACATACACCAAGTTTCAAGTTTCTGTACTCTTACCAGCTTGCTTTACTTATTTCCCCCTATTTATCCCTATTTGCCCCCCATTCCTTCACCGAATATGTTCTAAAAAAGAATCTAGTTCCAGATGTCACTATAATATATATGTGCACAAAATTTCAAGTCAATATTTTAAACCGTTGTGGATAAAACGTGCGGACAAAAAAAAAAAATAAAAATGTTACAGACAGACAGACAGACAGACAGACAGACAGACAGACAATATTAACTTATACGCTGCTAACGGTATTTTACCAGATCCAGGTAAAATTAAAACCGTGCAGGAATACCCAGTGCCAAAAGAAGAAGTTAAACGGTTCATTGCTTTTGCTAATTACTATAGAAAATTTATTTCAAATTTTGCTAAAAAGGCGTACAAACAGAAATTTTTTTCGTTCAAATTTAAAATCTCGACATTCCATGACATTCTAAACCTATTTCCAGAAAAAAAATGTTGAAATTTTTTTTACGATTAATGTAATACTTTCAATCCACTACATGGATGTGGAAGTAAAATATAGTCTTGGTGCTTATTAGTAATTTCTTTCTTTTGGTGAGCTATACTTTTAGAGAATGCTTAATCTTACCGGCTTCAGCATGTCAAAATACATGGAAAGTGGACTTCCATGCATAGGTCAATACTTTTTTTCGGAAATTTGTGTTATTAATTTTTAAAAGTGAATTCTTTATTATCTGTTTGCTTATAGTAATGAAACATATTCTTTATAGGGTTTTGCAAACAGAGGAAAGAAAAACTATCTGTGAGAACTAAAAGAACTATATGTAAAAATATTACGAAATCTTTGCATTCTTTCGATAGCCTGACTTCTGGTTATGCTAGCAAGTTAAAATTCTGAAATAAATTTGTCCAATTTCTTATTTGACATTCTCGTTGTAACACTAGCCGTAGGGGACTATGTTGGATGCTAGTGTTGTAATGAGAATGTCAAATAAGAAATTGGTCGAATTTATTTCAGAATTTTGACTTGCTAGCATAACCAGAAGTCAGGTTATCGAAAGAATGCAAAGATTTCATTAATATTTTTACATATAGTTTTTCATTTAGTTCTCATAGATAGTTTCTCTTTCTACTGTTTGCAAAATCCTGCAAAGAATGTTTCATTGTGTTGTCAATATTCAATTTTCATAAATTCTGCAAAGCATTGATACAGGAAATAAAGTTAAGTCTCATTAAAATCACATTATATATTTTCTTTCTTCACGCATAATTTATTTTTAGTGCCGTGTTAATACTACTAAAGACATGAACAAAGGAAACGTATACAATAACTAATCACATTAACGTGATAATCATCATAATTAGCACCTTGTCCTCTATATTACTATTTCTTTAGCAACATCTCACCTCGTCAACATGCCTAGAAAATATATACATTTACACAAACATTAATCACGTTTTAACGGCGTCGTAAATATGCATCGCACTACTTGAGGAAAGGATGCAGCTAACAAAGACAATTTTCTCTATTTACAGCGTAACTTTAACAATTCATTTTGCCATGATAGGCGTTATTTACATGACACGATCCAACCTTACAAGTGGCTCAAAGGACCCCGTAGGCGTAGTTTCTAAATGCAATTTAGGTTTCACTCCCAGGAGTTGAAATTTTGCACATGACATGTTGATCAAAAGTATCTAAGTTGACAAAAAATTTTAATTGAAGTGAAGTTTGAAATTTATTGAAGTAAGAGTATACACTTTTACAAATGCTTTAACACCTGCAAAGTGTTACAATATTCTTATAATATTACATTACTTTACATTACATTACATTACATTACATTACATTACATTACATTACATTACATTATTACATTACATTATTATATTACCTTACAATTTACAGTTTATTAATGTACACTATGAAAATTCCTGGCGAGCAAAGAAGACTCACCTAAGCACTATACGGTGCTTGTGTCGTGTTGTTATGCTTATTTCGTTAAGGAATTTTAGGTAAAGCGGAAAAATTAAGTGACAAACAGCAATAATATATTTATACTACTTAGTCTGTTAAATATGGTAATAGCAAAATGAGAAATATTAATGGAGAATAATAAAATAAAATAAGATACATGAAAATACATAAAAAACAAACAATTGACAATAGCGAAGAGAGACAAAGAAGTGGAGAGAGTAGAGGTGCACGTATGATGTTTTTTTAGGGATTAAATATCTTGGTAAGTATATCATAATTATCTTTAATAAAATTCTTTATATGTAGTTTATATTTGCTTAATTCTGTTATTTTTTTCAGGTCAGGAGGTAACTGATTGTATATTTAGGAGCGAAAAAGAAGACATATCTGTGAGTATGAGTTTTCCTAAATAGTGGTAATTTATTAGATACATTCTCAATAAATCTAGTTTGCCTAATTTCTTGAGAGATGTTGTAACTTCTTTTATTTAAGAACATCCATATTAGGCACTGGTAAGTGTATATACTTCTTTTGTTGAATATGCCGCTTTCATTATATAAGAGTTCTGTACTATATAGCCTACTTTTCCTAAAAATTGTTTTGATAATTGTATTTTGTGTACATTGTAGTCTATTTAGGACGTTATTGAACAAACCACCCCAGGCACTAATGCAATACCTTAAAACCGATTCCACTAAAGAATAGTAGAGGATGCACATATTTTTTTGTGTTAGAATTCCCCTTAAGGTTTAAAATTCATAAATAAGCTGTCTAAGTCTCTTTGTTATATAGAAAGTATGTTCATCCCATCTCATATGCTGATCTACTATAACACCTGAGGTATTTAATTTTATCTGTGTTTTCTATTAGTGAACAGGTATCGCAGTTTATTGTTTTTGTGCAAGTTATATTATGTATCTTCAGTGTTTTTTTACAGGTTGGCCTTTTTGTAGTAAAGTGAAAGTTATATATTTAGTTTTAGCAACATTTAGGGTTAGTAAATTCAAACTTAACCATATGTGTATACTTTTTAAACTAAGCTCTGCAGCGCTGTATACCACATTCCAACTGTCACCTGCGTGGATAACGACAGTATCATCAGCATAAGAGATAAGATGACCCTTGAAATTTGTTATTCGGCTAATGCTGTTGATATAGACAAGGAACAGTATTGGGTCCAATACCGTTCCTTGCGGTACACCAACTGTCACTTACCGTGGGTAGCTTATAAAATTTTCTATTTTGACACGTTGTAGTCTGTGTGACAAATAATCTCTCACAATATTAGGAGCTCGTCCTCGGATACCATAGTTATATAATTTGTTTAGGAGCTTGTCATGTGATACTGTACCCAAATCAAGGCTAAATAAAAAAAAATGGCAATACACTTTCTTGACTCGTCCAAAGCACCCACAGTTGTTCTGAGGAAATCTATGACAGCATTTTCCGTGTTAGAATTGTTTATAAAACCATATTGCCTTTTCGTTATCACATTATGTAGATGGAAGAATGAGGTTAATCTCTTTCTTAGAGTCTGCCCAAAAATTTTTGCGAAATTATTTATCACAGAGATCGGTCGATAATTTGTTAATTGTTCTGGATCACCTGATTTATGTACGTGTGTAATAATTTATTCTTTCCACTGTATAGGCAGATTACCATTTTTATAGGTTAAATTAATAACGTGAACCAGTGATTTGAAGATATATTTATGTAAATTTTTTATTAACTCTCTTTTTATTCCATCTGGTCCCGGAGAACAGTTACTTTTAATGCTAGAAATTATATTAATTATTTCTGTATCTGTTACTGGTTGAAGAAATAAGGTAGGTGCCACCGATAGGTCATTTAGGAAGTTATCTGGTAGTCCATTGCATTTGTTTATTTTTTGTACCATTTTAGGTCCTATGTTGGTAAAAAAATCATTTATAATGTTAACTTTTTCTTTATTCTCCGATATTATATCACTGTTTTTATTTTTAATAGGTATGTTTTTTATTGTTTTTTTTTGTACTATTATTTAATATTTTATTTATTAATTCCCATGTTTGTTTAGAATTTCTCTTTATTGCATTAAGTTTTTCTTTGTAGTATTGATTTTTTGTTTGTTTAATAAGTTTGTTTAATCCGTTTCGATATGCTTTATACTCATCACACAGTTCTTCTGTATATCTGTTGTTTAATATCCTTTTTAGGAAGTCTCATTTTTTTATCGAATTTATTAATCCAATGGTTATCCAAGGTTTTGTCTTTATTATTTCTATTTTTATTATTGTGTACAGAATGTTCGCTTGTTGCTAGTATTATATAATGATTTAATATATTTATAAAATTATTGTATGATATTTGTGTGTCATTACAATTGATATCCTTACTCCATATTTCATTGTCACACAGATAATTTAATTTATTATAATCTATTTTTTTTACCGTGAATTTAGTCTTATTAGTAGGAGCACTTCTTTTGATATTAAGAAATGTTATATTTAGGAAGGTAGTGTTATGATCAGATATATTAGTTTGAAAAACTGCAGATGTAAATAAAGGATTTTTTTTTGCAGTTTACCTTGCGAACAAATATTTGATCTATTAAACTCTGGGATTGCTCTGTTACTCTGGTAGGTATATTAATATATGAGAGAAGTCCATGCTCAGCTAGGACGTTTATGTAATTATTGGCAGGATTTCGAGATATTATTCAATTAAAATCGTAATTTCGTCGATATTAATACTTTCTTCGGCCAATATCTCGCAATCATTAATTGTCTGATTGATTTGCCAGCATAATGTGGGCATTGCTGCCGATTCCGGGCATCCATGGAGGTTCGTTCCAACACGCAGCTTGGTCGTCCGTCGAACACGCCCAACGGACGACCAAACCGCGTGCCGGAACCAAATTTGGGATATTTTATATACCGTCGGACCGGCTGCATAAGCCGGGTTGGACATTGGACATGCTTGTTGTCAGCAGCGAGAGCCGCATGACGCATGGGGTGGGAATACAGGATGGAAAGTGTAGGTGTTTGTGAGATGCTTCTTTTCAGTGGCTGTGCTTCTTTTAAGTTTCCATCCATCGTCAACTCCTTATTTTTCTTTTTCTAAGTTTTCTGTTTCTTCTGTTTCTGTTTTGTTGATTTTTTTGTTTTGTTTTTATTTATTAACCCTTCCACAGGTAAATATCAATTTACGTTGGAATTGCTGGGAAGGGCCCTACCTCGCGGTGACAAAGGTCCGTAGGGATAGTTTGTTCACCCTGTAGGTATGTCGTTTCTTTGAAACAATCGGTTTCAATTTGCAGTAATTATTTTCAACCGCCGTCTTCCAATTCCGAGTATTTTCTATTTCATTACCTAAATTATTTTCTCTGTTGTTTAATAAACTGTCCTGTGACAAGGATTAATGAACTAATAAATAAATATATTTTCAATTTAAATTTCCAATTTTTCAATTTAAATAAGGAAATAGAATGACTTAAACTAAATTAAAGTAAAGTAAACAAAAACTTATCTGTTTCATTCACATCTGGCTGGCTGCTGCTTATTTTATATCACCCACTTGAAGAAGGGACTTGATCCATCCAGGTATAGATTTTACGGCCAAGCAGTGCACTTTCTCGGGTTGTTTATATACACTCTTTTGTGTTGCTTTATTCAACCAACATAATTCAATCAAATATCAACTATATGAAATAGCCAGACTCGTGATTATTTATAACAATCAGTGCAGAGTTGTTTACTCCTTAATTCAATACAATTTCGACGTTCTGCACTTAAAAAGTTCGGGGTCAGCGGACTTCATATTTGTAGTTTTGTAATGAAAATATACTTATCGAATTAAGATGCTCAACTAATGCTAACTTATATTTACTGCCTTGTACAATTTTGCTTTTTGTCAAGAAAATGACACGATTTTTGCCAGTTCCAGAATCAGTCAAAACTGGTCATTTTCGCATAAAATATTGATTCCTAAAGCAGTGCATATTTATATTTTTTTAGAAATGTTAAAAAGTCATTTTAATTTTATGATAATACTTAATACAAAAATGTAAGTTTCTATCGTCGGAGACCAATTATTTTAATATTTTTTTACAAAATCACTTCTGTTTTAGCTTATTAAATGCTCCTATTCTGAAGGATTAAAAAACTCCATACTCTAAGGACTGACGTACAGTGGGTCAAATTCAGAAATTTCTGGCCAAAATTCTATTAGTATGCTAAGTTCGAACATTTTATCAATCAGTTTGGATTTACACAACCTGAAACCAAGCCCAATTTATCTGGGAAAGTTTTTTATAGTTTTTCCCTCAAATTGGTGGTAATATTTCTATTCGAATCCTAAATTTCACAATTTCGTACAATAATTTCAATTTCCAACCCCTAAAATCCACCACCCACCATTTATTTATCCTGCAATTGCCAGCTGATATTGAGGTGTTTCCATGAGTTTCAGAACTGTAGCCAAACATTTTTAAATCTGACTCTCTGTAGCCATGAACAAGAGACGGCGAATCTATTTGTCACCAATTACGGATGGCACTACATGCCGGTATCTGCGCACAATATCTTCATACATCGAGCTGAAATTGTTGAGTCTGCGATATTACCAATCGGTCAGCTCTCAGAAGAAGCTCGGGAGTCAAGGAATAAAGACCTTAAACAATACAGGCAAAGCCGCACTAGAAAATCATCTAGACAATTAACGAACGAGGATCCTCTTCATTGTCTGTTAATTTTGTCCGACCCATTCATCACACGACTTAGAAAATTGCCTCAAAAGAGGCCAACAACATTACCTTCCGAAGTATTAAGTCTACTAGCAATACCAGAAGTACTCAGCGTCAGCGACTTCGATGACAAACACCACATTAAAGCACCTCCGAAACCAGTAGTGGGCAGGACAGTAGTAGTGGGTAAACAAGTGTGTATTTTTGATAGGTCTTACTATATTTATTATTTCTGTTCAAAAATCTATAGTACATTTATCTTTTGAATGCCTATTGTTTCCTTTTATTCCACAATGTTAACAATATATAATTTTTTTAAATCATTTTCTAAAAACACTGATTAAACAATTTTTTGAACTCTTACATATTACACACCAAGACGAGAAGGTATTATGAAAATATTTTTCTGATAAATACCTAAGCGCAATTAACACGCATGACAAGTTTGAAAAAAAATCGTGCATTATTTATATTTTCAACCCTTAAATCTCACCCCCAGGGGTTGTTAATTATTTCCCCTTATTTTTCTCATAGAAATTTAGACATCAAAAGTACGCAAACTGAGTTTCAAAAATATTGAAGGTTGTTTATATTTTCAATCCCTATATCTCAACCCCAGCGGTGTCAAATTTGTTTTTCTATTTTTACCTATGCACACACATTTGCAGAGTTTCAGAATTTTGGCCAGAAATTTTAGATTCTGATCCACTGTGTGACGATGTGAGTCGGTAGAAAATAGGGAGACGATTCGTAGATACTGATTAGTCACATCTACGCCAGCTTAGTAATCGCCAGTCTGGTGACTTATTTAACCGATAGAATGTTTGAACTACTTTTATTAAAATATTTATTTATTTTATTTATTTTTTATTTATTTTAATGCCTTATTTATATTAACGTCCTGGCGGAGTTCAGCTAATTGCTGCTCTACCACTCAACCAGGACATGTACACATAGACATCAACACAACAACCATTCCATGCGATATTGCCATCTACCGCAGCTGAGACTCGAACTCAGGAGAGATAACAGCAACTAGACATGTTGTGCCACCCAACAGCGGTCTAGGTCACTGCTACCGTCTCGGTAACACATGAAAAAACGCCACCAATATCCATACCCTGGCCAGGATTCGAACCCGGGACTCCGTGCTCGCAAGCCAAACACCTTCAGCATTGCGCCACCGAGCTGGTGGCGCAATGCTGAACAAAAACACATGGCTCATTTTTACAACAATTAACTCTATTTAACATTAAAACCTCTGTGAGACAAAAGCAAGATTAATTTAAAAAAAACTAAACTGAAAATTTTAATATATGTATAAAATTACATATAAATTAAAACTGCCCAACAAGGTCAGTCTTGAGATCCGCTTCTTTTAAAGGAATGGTTATTGTAGACTTTTGGCCCTGGTCCTCGCTCTCTGTAATGAGGTTATAAAAAATATAAAATAAAATCAATATAAGATTTTTCTACTAGAATTAATTGCCACAAACAGAACTCCGTTTATTTGTCAGTACTGTGACGGTTAGTGCTGACTGTACATTCCATGTGAAATGGTACTAAAACACTAAAATTATTCACACAATTGGAGCTATGACAGTTACCGAATCATTCCGTTTAACGTTTCAGAAACTGGCCATAAATTCTACCAAAAAATTGCGAGATTGCATTCAAATTGAAGAAGTACCTACCTGCCAGGGATTAATAATTAATCACTACTTGATAGTGATTAGTGATTAATCACTGGTAGTAGTGAATAATGTATATAATCATGATTGAACAAACACAAGTATAATAATTGGTGTATTATAAAACGGTCCAGTACAAAGATTTTTCCATTGTTTATATACAAATAGTGGGGTAAAGGTAGCATATAGATCGAATATTTGAGCGTATTGTGGATATGTGGAATATGGAATAAGTTGGTTTGGTGTACTACAGGTGTTCTATGAAAAATTCTAGGTATAAAATGAATGGTAATATGCGTAGTTGTAACCTTCACTTGACTCGCCCTTCTGATTTAACATAGTGAAGTCTGCATTGTAGGCACTGTATGCTAATTTCCGATCTGGCTCGAAGGACCAATTTTAAAGAATTTATCTAATATTATTTTAGGTTTACACAGCCTGTTTGTGTTTGAATCTTTATTATTAACTAATGCAATTAGATGGACTACTCGGTCATGTCTTGTTCAGGCGTGGAAATAGTTGAAAATACATGCCTTTATAATAACCTATATTAACAAAAACATCAAGTTTTTGTTAATACAGGTTATTGGAAAAGCACTTTCTAAAAACATGCACTTTATACGGTATACTTATAGGGTATTCATGCAAAGCTGGTATTAGACGTTTCTTGGAATCTGTTCAGTTTAGAAATTTGAAAATTGAGCGAAGGGGAATTTTTGATATGGCGGATCTAACGAAAATATTTTCGCACATGTTACTTCCGCTTACACCTGATGTAGCACCTAACATTGTTATTCTTAACGGAACACCCTGTATTTCATATTCCTCATAAAATTATATCTTGAGTTTATGTAACGTAATATACTCTACTAGTTTTCGAAATAATTGATATATCTCGAGATTTTCTTCGCTTCGTACCATTCCGAAAAAAAATAAATAAATAAATAAAAAGTCGATATCTTCTATCACGTGGACGATTTAGAAACTTCCTTTTCAGACTCATACAAGTACCCTACGATCTAACCGAAAAATGTCTTATATTTTCACGATGTCACACAGGATACTTTATTTTCATAGCCGAACATTGTTTTAGTTCAAACGTCCAGAAGTCATTTTTTTTCAAATGGAACCCCCTATATATTTTCACAGCATTTAATAGAGTGCATAATTCTGCATCGATTGATATTCCCTATACCTATCTCTCTTGTTTTTTTTATTATGGACGAAGTACTGTAAAATGTAGATATACAAACAGCACTGTATAATCTACATACAGCTATATACATAGTAGGCCATGTAAAATTTCAGAATGTTTTGTTTTATCAATATAGACACCGTGTTAGTGTCGCCGAGTGGCAGCGATAGTACAGAAACGTAGATATTTGTTCACTTACAACAGATTTCTGTAAGCATGTGATCGTACGCCTTCAAGAGAATCATGATTATTTTAAAAGGATTATATGAACTGAGGAAGCTAAATTTTCTAAAGAAGAAATGTTTAACAGATGAAATGTACACCACTGGGCACAACAAAATATTCTTTATAGATATTATAGTTAAACACCTTAAACACCTGGTGGTAGATAATAATAAAGAAAACGGCCACTATGAAATATAAACTCTTCATTTTTTAAGTAGGCATTATTTCTAACAAAACATCCCTAAATATGCCGTGGCATTCGATTACACTAAAAATCACAGTAGGCATCTCTCGGTGGGCAGCAACTATACAAAAAAAAAACAACTGCAATGCGACATGTTTATAGTGTCTATTATACGAACGGCTACAGGGGTAGCAGAGCAGGACAACCCTGATCACTGGGCGCAGTAAATTTTAGGGATGGGTATTGTTAAGTTCATAACATCTTGATTTTAAATAAAAGTTATCGTAAAAAGAATATTTTATTTCAACATAAAAACTTTACGGGTGTGTTTGGACAGGTTTATTATTATTTGAAAGTCAAAACGTTTTTTTATAGATAAAGCGCTTAAATTAATAGCTGGTTAGAAGCATCAGAGTACTGCTTTAACGGGGGAAAAGTCCGTATAATAACTATCTTATTATGCAAATAACCTATGAATTAATAAAGATAACACAAACGTGACAATATGATGTAGAAAGGTGTGTTTTTCGTTATAATTATTCCTTTATGGGGCGTGATCATGAATCAACGAACTTTTTGGGCGAATTTCATGGAAGAATTAACTACGTAGGCGTAGGAATTGTCTGTACTAATTTATTATCAGTGTAATAAGTTACATTTTTAATTTGGTAAATCAACACTTCAAAATTATGCCACATTCGTAATAGTCTACGGGCTGGTGGCATTTTTGACTTGATCTGATCATATTTTCCATTACATGTATAGGTAACGTACAGCTACTTTGTCGCTGTATTGTCAGCTGACAGTGCTTTAAATTAGCTCAAATCAGGTGATTCCCTTGATACGAAAATAGCCAGACATTGCTGATTTTCGCTTTACCGTGGTTGTCATATAGCTAAAGTAGTTTGGAAATAAATATCTTTTATGATTTAAGACAGGGTAGTTACAATATTACAATATGTTTAAGTTAGGACTATGGTTATTAAAATATATTTTTTATTTATTTCAGCATTAAAAAACCGCTGTCTAAGAAATCACTGTCTTTTTAGAGGAAAACATCTTGACTATATTTGCACTTTAGTATGTGAAAATAATTTGTCATAAAATTTTAGCAATATTTGAGGCAGATATTCTTGCAATACATACGGGTACCCAATTTCAAGTGAATATCTCAATTTTATTTTATCAACCCATTTAATCATAGAGTGGAGAAAGTGGGAGAAAATATTACAAAGAAATCTGAGGCCTTGGCTTTTAGTATATACATCAAATCTTCATTTTTTGCACTCTTACCAGTTTGCTTTACTCAATTTCCCTTGTTTACCTCTACTTATCCCCCATCCTTTGAACGGAATCATCTCAAAATGTAATCTAGTCCCAGATGTCGTTATAGTACATACGTGTACCAAATTTCAAGCGAATATCTCAATTTAATTTTATCGGCCCATTTAATAACGAAGTGGGGGTATGGTGGGGAGAGTTGAAAAATGTTATAAAAAAAATGTGAGATCTTGGCTTCTAGTATATACACCAAATCCCAAGTTTCAGTACTCTCACCAGCTTGCTTTACTTATTTTCCCCTATTTAACATCCAACCCTTGAAGGGATTCATCTCAAAATATAATCTAGTTCCAGATGTCGATATAATATATACGTGTACCAAATTTCAAATGAATATCTCAATTTTATTTTATCAACCCCTTTGGAGTGGGGTAGTGGGGGGGGGCGGTATGGAAAGTAATATAAATAACATGTCGAATTGTGTATATTCGTGTCAAGTGTTTCTAAATGTTGATGTAAATTTAATTTAATTTAATTTAATTATAACTGTGTTAATAAAGGTATTGTAATAACTGGGGTTTTATTCCCCTAATTACATGATTTAATTAGACATTACCATTGGCAGAGTACGGAGTGGCCCAATCACTTTCCAAACTCCGTCGATATTATAGTATATCCATCGAAAACAAAACTGTGCTTACCCTTTGCTTTCTAGGTGATTTTATCCTTTTTGGTGTCCATCAACCAGGTTACTTCACCAACAAACTTTACTGAATGTAAAATGAACTTAATTTCATGACAAGCAAATAAAACACTTAATTTCTCAAAACACTTAAATCACTATATTTACATAAGAAAATGAAAGCAAATGAAATTGACAATCACAGACACTTAAAGACGATTAAATATCAAGAAATAAAATGGTCCGCGGCAATTTCAAATTTTTAACTGAATCGCGACCGAATATTCTTAGTTCGATTACAACACATTAATTTTCTACTGATTAAAACCGGCGAAATACTAAACAAATTTACTTAAACTTTACAATTGGAAAAGGTTCGCAAAACGAGAATTTACTATAAATACCCTGTAGGTAGATGATGACCGAACAGACCTTAAGCCAAGAGTGAAGATAATCTCTACATCGAAATAATATGTTTCCAAAGTGGGCAGTAAACTTCAAACTCTCGACCAATTAGGATCTTCTTTACTTTAAACCGTACGCATTTGAAATTACCTAACGGACCATTGTATTTATCATATGGCCTATCTGAACATTATTATACCAGTCCAGCAGATGGAAAAAACCCCTTTTGTTCCTTGCTTTGCCTTTGTATAGGAGAAAAAATCTGCCTTCTTTGGTCTATCTATCTTAGTCTATTACATATGTTCCTGGAATCCCATTTCAACTGCCTTAGTCTAGAAAATTTTAACTATACCCCCTGGGTATTTCAACAAGTGCCCTTAACTTCAAGTGGGCAAAGCAAATTGGACATAAAATAATTTGGATGCTTATTTATTGTTTACAAGTGGCTAACGTCGACTACCTAATAAAGAGTAAAGTTAACAAAGCACGTTTCCTGGACTCTAAAATAACATAAAACAGATGTATCTATGACCGGTATTTTACGATAGTTTACTAAAGTCTCGACCCTTAAAATGTTACCAAGATCTGAATACGGTTATTATGTTGCGACAGGGCCGGACTTGGCTCCCTTAATTTGACTTTTGTTACAGTATTAGATTTTTCAGCTCTCTCTGTATTTGAACAATCCCCAATGCATTGTTTTTCAGTCTTGTCTTACGGCAACACTTAGACAATAAACTTCCTACAGAATTCTAACTTACAACACACATTTTTTTGCAGACGGGCCTAACTTTACAAGATTCTACAGAAACAGCTGATGCTGACAATCTCGAAGTAGATCAATTATATATATATAGAACCATCAGAGGCTAATGTATTAACAGTTGAAGAATATTGGGTAGTGATGAACATGAATGCGATACAAATAGACTATCTGAATTGTCGGCTAGAACAATAGCGAAATTATAGGTGATGAGGATAGGATGTTGATATTGTTGATCGAACTGGAGAATTAAAAACAAAAAATTACAAAAATTAAAAATTATGTAAAACAAATATTTAAAAAATGTACATGAAAACATATCGACTTTAATAAAGAGAAAAAGAAAAAAGGGAGAAAAACGAAAGGTTGAAAAAAAGAAGAAAGGAAAGAATTGTAATATATAAACTTATCGTTGTCAAAATTTGTACTGATCAAAACACAAAATAAAAATAAATGATTAGCCAGTTAATGCGACGAAATATTTCCAAGTTAAGAAGTTTTCAAAGTACTAATAACAAAATTGATGAACATGACTCGTTTCTAATGAATAAACTAAGACGTATGGTACTTAAATAAACGTGTTTGAAATGGAAAGCATTATTTATCAAATGCAACCAACCATATGTCTCAATGTCCCTGTGGTACCATATAGTAATGCACGTTTTACGAAAACTGGTGTAAGTAACAGTTTATTGTAATTTCTTGGCTAAGCCACGTTGCATATTATTAAAATAACTAATACAAACATTTCAACAGTAATTGAAAAGTACATCTTGCTTTAATGATTTAATTTATTTCCAGTTGCTTTTCTAAATACAAACATTTTCTTGGTTAAAAAAAGTGACAACAATTCACAAAATAAAACTCCTAGAACCACTATCTAACTCCATATATTTCAAAATGCAGCTCTCACTTTTGTCATGCTACAGCTAAAATAGCATCATAAAATAAAGTACATAGGTCTCTTTAAAGACTCTAAGATCACCCAGCTAAACGTTAAATATAATATATAACTACCCCTTTGCAGATAAATTTATTATATTTCACTCTTGACAAAGGAACAGGGCGCCTACAAATTACGTATTATTTATTTTCCGGACATTTATGTGTATTACACAGGGTGATCCAGATTTAGAGCAACATTGATTAATGGGAAGAGAGTACACTTAGCTACGTTTGAGACATCCCTAAACTCTCCCTTAAAATTTCACTGCTTTTGAAATACAGGATGTTCTTTGGTTTTTAACTATAATCTCAGTAGGCCACATTTTTTAAACATATTTGGATACAATTTCATACAATATCATACTTTTTCAGTTCAGTTCAAAACATAATTTACTGTATAATTTTAGATTCAATGTCGATAAAATCACTATATATTTTTTTTTGTAAAAATTAGTACAGGTTTAGAATGTCAATGAACCAGTTATAACATTTGATGGCACAATTATGGTTATTCTTCAATCACATTATTTTACATATGTTTTCAGTTTAACTGAAGCTATTATGTCTACAAGAAACTCTTGACACTAAGACAAAGGACACGATGATAAAAATTCTAGACTGATATTTCAGGTGCATATCTGGAACTTTTTAAATTCTTTTTCTAATGGAACATCAAAAAATATATATTGTCCATTAAAATTAATTAGAATTAGGGAAAAGGTACAACGGTGGGGGTGCACTGTGAGCTAGGAAATAGAGGAACGGACAAAGTTAAACATTCAAAGCATGTTTCGATGTATTTTAATGCGGGAGGTGGCATTTGAAAGGATACTAGATGTAAAATATGAATCGTTCCCCAAGAAAGATGGCAATGGTTAAAACTTTAACCATTTTAATAATTTTTTGACGAAAATTAACGTTTTTTCACTTTTTACCAGACTTTACCTTACTTTGATTAACAACACTGTAAATCTAAGGGCGTTTAAACATTGCAAATATGAATAAACCTATAATTAACTATTTTGATCGCTAAATAGTGAATTTAATATTATGTTAACCATTTTAACTCTTCAGACTGCTAAGAATGTCCAACGCAAGCATCTACTTTTAGCTTAGCGTTATTTTCAATGATTATCTCTGTCATATAGGCTAAAAGTATTCAAAATTGCAGATTATTCATGGAAAATAAAAATAAGTCCATCATTTAACCATTTTAACCCATGAGAAGTTGGAAAAAAGCTAACGGAAGTCATTTTAATGCATTTATTAACATTTTACTTAGATTTCTGTATTTTGTCATTTTAACCAACACAGGTAATAACCTAAAATTAAACAGTATTACAAAAATTAACCTTTATTTAACTACTTTAACCCCTGGATAGTGGATTTAACCTTCATTTTCGTTTTGCTTATTGTCAGTTTGAATGATTTTCGGTTATATAAAGGTACTTGCAGCTGTAAAACTATTTTAAAAGTACACGCACTGAAAAACCATCGACCCCTAAAATAGTTGCAATAATTTTTCTTACAATTAATGCAAATTCTTCTCTCTTTCAAAGGAAAAGGAAACAAAAATAGTCATAGATTTCATTCGTTTTTCACGAAAGAATAATTAATACTTTTGCAATCTTGTAAACTTTTAACTTAAATCTTAGTAACGAATTTCTTTTTAAAGAACAAAAAGACGTTAAAGTTTCTGCTTCAAAAATATTTGTGTAAAAGATATGTGAAAAAATATCACATCGTTTCTTTTTTGCTTGGCTGAGACAAACTGTTTTAAATAATTATAAATTTTCTACAACTTCGGAGCAGAAAAATGACCAACAATTTTTGCTCATTTTGAAGGGTTAAAATAATTAAAATAAAGTTAAATCCACTATTTAGGGATTAAAATAGTTCATTATAGGATTATTCATATTTGCATTGTTTAAATGCCCTTACATCTACAGTACTGTTAGTCAAAGTAAAGTAAAATCTCGCCGAAAATGAAGAAAAGCTCATTTTCGCCAGAAAATGGTTAAAACAGTTACAATTTTAACCATTACTATCTTTCTTGGGATGCGATTCGTATTCTTCATTTAGTAATTTTTCAAATGCTACTACCAGCATCAAAATACATCGCAAAATGCTTTTAATAATTAATTTTTTCCGTTTTTTATTTTTTGTCTCACAGTGCGGTGGGGGATAACAGCAACGGATTGGTAGTCTTGTTTTAGCTTCCCTATGTCCGTTCGAAGCTCGTAATGTCTAGTTAGTTATTTGTCGAAGAATTTTACTTCCTCAATCAGACTACGATTTTTCTGTACGTAAGTATGTATTTACGTACAGAGCCAATGGCAACTATGCGGAACTTCTTGGTTTTTGTTAATATCATAGGAACTTTAGCTGGTTATGCGGATAACTCTTTCCTGTTAGGACGCCAATGAATATCAGTGACTGGAAATGGGGTGTAATCAACAATATACGTAGTGGGATCTACACAATGCGATGTCACAAGCCGTTCATAAATCATGGCGACAATTAAATCAGTTAGACTATGGTTAAACGCTGTCAACTTTACCAGGGTCACCTGGACCACCGCCATATATCAGGAACGTGTACGAGAGGGGGTACAACGGGACTCGGAATATAGAGGGATACACTTACACGCTGTACGAAATGATAATATTGTGGCCAGTGGCGTAACGAGAAAAATGTTTGTAGTGACTGACTTAAAAAAAGAAAATTAGTATAACTTTGATTATGATATACTGTAACATATTTTGATACCTAAGTTTTAAAACATGTTATTCCGGTGCGGACGGCAGCCGATTTTTGTTGGAGAGCATACCCAACTAGCACAATTAGTCGTGGGAATGTAGCAATGACTATTGTAGGCACTTTAAAGTGTTTTGGTACTAGTCACAGGCACGGAATAGGAACGTTCCTGATACGTGTTTATGCCCAAAATGGGGAATATTTTTTGGTGACGATAACGTTCCAGCCACGTTCCTGGAACTTGTTAGGCTACGTTCCAATGACGTTGTTGCTCTGGACCGGCGACGTGGCGGCGTAGACGCCGCAACGTTCAGAAAACTTTACCACTCCCTACTCTTTCAAATCGATGTTGCCCCTTCTTTGTCTTGCAACCGATTTTATTATATTTATGTTTCATTCTTACATATTGTTCTTGTTCATTTACCTAATTCAGAAATTTAATAGATTATCAGAAGGTAATATTAGACAGCAAAACTTGTGCTATTTTCCAATGGTCTAAGGGTCACAATTAAAACGAATGCAATTTTATTGACAAACATAATGATAAAACGTCCGAATCTAATGACGCGCCTTTAAAATATGCATTTTTTTAATGAAAATATTGTTTTTAAAATATGTAATGTCATGCGAGAATATGACACACTAGATGCCGAAACCTATTTTTTATTGTTCTTCGGAACTTAACACTACTTTTTATGTATTCATTTGTTGTATTTGGTGAAGAAATTGCGATAAATTAAATTTATTAGTCAATTGTGAAATTATGGTTCATGTGTTATAATAATGGCGTCGATAATTTTGGTCATCAACATGGCGTATTTCAGAAAATATGACTTCGTTTTCACCAAGAAATGCTACTTGAAAGTAATTGCTACTTGGCGATAGTGACGAAAACTGCAAATACGTAACTTTAAAGTTATATTTACCACAAATCTGCGAATGGAACTGTAGCATCACTTTAAAGTCGTATCAAAGTTGTGACTACCACAAATTACCTCTTCAAAGTTACCGCTGTTACTATATGGTTACATTTCTCCCGCTATTGATTCGGAACGTACGTGTTAGCCGTACGTTGAGGTCTAGAAGGAACGCGTTGCTAGCTTTTGCTGTTTATCATTTACCTGACTTCACACTGAAAAACCTATCAGCTACTTGTATATATCAACGACTTAATAAACATAAACCTTGTTGGTATAATATACTATTACAGTGATAGGTAACATAGAAGAAAAGGTAGGTGTAATAAAACTGTGTTAATATTAAATTTTGTTGCCTCATTTTGAACATAAAACGTTGCATAGCATGAATATAGCACCATATAATTCTAGTCTAAGTTAGGCAAACATATTATATTATATAGGTTAGGTTTGTTGCATTAACTTGATCTGTGGTCAACATTGGGAACTAGATGGTGAAATTTACTTCATGGTAAATTTTAGAGGTGATGTGCACTTCGTAGTAGCCGTACACAGCTCTGTAGGTAGCAGTAACGTCATTAACACCTATGAATATTACTTACAAGTTCCACTACTTTAAAGAAATAGTGAAGGTTCCCAGAACGTCGCGGCAATTATTAAAGCTACTTGAAGGTGATTGCAACTTTGAAGTCACATTTCAGTGATGCGAGTTAGTCGCTGCTACTATAGTTTACCACCTTCAAATTCTGAAAACCCAAAAGTCGTCACACTGGTAACTACCACGTTCCCATGTACCACGAAAGCTACGTAGAAGTTGCATAACTATAAAGTAATCATTAGTGGTAGAAACTACGAGGCAGGGAATGTAGACTTGTCAAATGAAGTTATTTTTACACCAAAGTCGTAAATTTAGTGGCAATTACGTAATAGTTACTCATACGAAGTTCCTATCTCAGTTACTGCCACTTTGGTGCTAGTTGGGTAGGCCGTGGGTTAGGATTGTGTGTGGACACTCAAAAGGGCGCCACCGGCTGTATGTTACGTAATATGATTTAAATAATTTTGCCAGCTCGGAACAAAATTAAGCAACCATGCGATGGAATACTCAAAATATATCTGTGATATCAAAACTGCTACTTCACTCTATGAAATCTCAAAATTTAAGCAAATATCAGGTGTACCAGTGCAAATAATAAGAACATGTAGACATTAGACATTTATTACAACATACGTGAGATATACAACAATAAAAAGAATAAATAAAAAAACTTCACCTAATTGTGGTTTATGCGTATTAAAGAAATTCTATACCGTTGATAAAAAACTTGATTTGAATTCAAGCTTAGATGTTTGACTGAGACTTTCTTGCAACTACGAGTTTGCCAATATACAACTATGAGTTGTAACTTACAACCATGAATTAAAAATTTACCGTGAATTAAATTTTATATGTGTGACGTAATAGTGGGCAAACTAACATCTCACAGTACCATGGGTGTTTTACAGTAAAACTCTTAAATATATTATCATTCTATACACATAACTTAGAGCTTGATTGATAGTTGCAAGATTGTGTTATAACTTACTTCAACATATGAACTAAAACCACTGAATTAAACTATAATATTTTCTTTAAAATATTTGACTAAAATGAACAAAAAAACCTGGTTAAGGCCTTGGCATTTTCTGTGACGACTGCAGTGTGACTTGTCACCATTTCATAGACGTTCCCGACGTTGGCTGCAACTGCAGTTCCGTGTTGCTCAAATTGCTACCTGAATCTCCGGGAGACTGCTGCGAACGACTCTGCCAGTCCTAAACTTCTCAAAGTGTCAGCGGAACCCACATGAAACCAAACATCTGAGTAATAGACTTCCTCCTATTACTCCTCTAAATGCTGGGCCCCCTTACATAACCAAAATTACAGCACCAAACATGTGCTCATCCCAATTGTAAGCCTCTCCAAACATATACTTATACCAAAACTGTGCTTATCCCAAACATAAGCCTCTCCAAAACACTAATAACAATAAATGAGAACTAAATAAAATCCCAAACTAAGTAAAATAAAAGCTCACCTCATATAGAGAGTATGGTATAACCTGACGAAACACGTGGCGATCAGATTTATGGCAAACGACAGAACTCCTTCTTGGAAATTCACAAAATCTTCACAGCAAGACGGTGAGGATTATTGGGTACATCAATCAAATCCCTTTTCAGTGTAAACGATGTAAAACCCAAAAATTCCACAAAAAATCGGAACCGCCGCTGTTCACTCGTGGCTGTCTTAAAAACGAATCATCGACGGAAATCCGCTTGACAGTTCTCCGCGTTGCCAACTTGAACATCTAGAGAACACTTTCTCTAGCCAATAAAAATGCGCCAACAAAAAGGGCTTGTGATTTAAAGACTGAATTACACCATTGTGTAGTATCCCAACAACAAGAATACGTGAGTAACTCCTCCGATTCAAAAATAATACATAAAAGAAAACGCTTTCTTTCCTTGTTGAGAATTTCAGATATATAACCTGCTATGCCCCTTTGAAGTACGAGTGGTTGCCTATCAAACAAATGAACTAATGGGTTAATCTACTGTATTCAAACTGAAATTATTAATGTAGATTTTTCAAATGCTACAATACCTAGGAGAATTCTAAAACTAGTTACAAAAAGGCTCAAATGTAAAATATTCCTTAGGAAACGAATGAGTTAAAATTCTGACGAATAATCGTAGTAAAAATAAAATTTTTATGACGCAAATAATAAGACAAGCTCATATTTTCCTCAAGA
The DNA here is from genome assembly GCA_963583905.1 of Stenurella melanura. Lineage (NCBI taxonomy): Eukaryota > Metazoa > Arthropoda > Insecta > Coleoptera > Cerambycidae > Stenurella > Stenurella melanura. The sequence goes on along the minus strand of OY757311.1, from coordinate 20,926,881 downwards.
TTGTGTACTTAAAAAGATATAAAATACATACAAACATACATAAAGTAGATAAGTCTCAAATCCAAAAAGCGTTACCCAAAAGTGCGTAAAGAAAATATGAAACATATTCTTTATAGGATTTTGCAGACAGCGGAAAGAAAAACTATCTATGAGAACTAAAGGAAAAATTATATATAAAAATATTAATGAAATCTTTGCATTCTTTCGATAACCTGACTTCTGGTTATGCTAACAAGTAAAAACTCCTATTTGCCATTCTCATTTTAACACTAGCATCCAACATACGATTAGGCAGGCTAAACTAGTATCTGCATGATCCCTTACGATATGTAAATTCAGTTAAAAATGAGAACAAAGGCCTGAAATTAATTTATTTACGTACCTTGTCTTTAAAATTTTTTTTCGTCCTAATGAATTACATTTGCATAAAATCTTATTCAGTTTCTTGGAAATGCTTAGCCTTTGAAACGTTTTTCGTCCTTATTGTGGACTCATCAGAAAATATGTCAAATAGCCCATGACTAGTCCAAATGAAAAGACGCCGAGTAAACGAAAACTAAAGTTTTTGACATTCTGTACAGAAAAATCCCGGATGGAGTTTTCAAAATGGCGGGTAGTTTATTGTCATTTAATATTAGATTCTGTTAAAAACCGGTATCTGACCAGATTATAAGTTTTTTTTAAATTTGTGTATAATCGTTTTATTTATATTAACGTCCTGGCCTATTCCACCACTCAACTATGACACGTACACATAGACATCAACACAACAACCATTCCCTGAGGTATTGCCATCTACCGCAACTGAGACTCGAACTCAGTCACGAGAGATAACTGAGACTAGACATGTTGTGCCACCCAACAGCGGCCTAGCCCACTGATAACGTTTTGGTAACATATTAACAACGCCACTAAATATTCATACCCTGGCCAGGATTCTAACCCGGGACTCCGTGGTCGCAAATCAAATACCTTAGCACTATGCCACTGAGCTGAGTGTAGGTGTTTAGTTGAAACTTAAAAATCAAAATGGCGGTGTCAATATCGTGGAATAGTTTTGTAACGTATGGTACAATTCGTCTGGAAATCGGTCTCTGGGTTTTGGGCACTCAAAATACTTAAAGAAACAGAAAATTTACTAATCGAGCGTCCATGGCTTTCACGTTTTGAATATCATTATTATTATTATTATTAATATTATTTTCTTTTAGGGCATCTTTAAATACTTTAAGTTCGTTTTTATTTTTTTTTAAATTATTTACATTTGTGTATGCTGATGATTCTCCTGTTCAACATTATATTGGTTCTACTTCACTACACAAACATGTCATGAAAGTAACGCGTAATATGAATTGTTATATACATCCGACAGGCAGTGGTTATAGATAACCAAGGGCTTATTTATTGAATCTATCGCTTTATTTTAATGGTTATTTGATAGCTGTATGGTGTCAGGTATTTAATATGCAAGTAGAGCTATAGATATAATGCATTTGTCATGTTAACTTTGTTTTCATGAATATCCATCTCACTCGTAATTAATTCCTTGTTGCTGTCTGACAATGTTGGACATTTCTACTTTTAGTTAAATTTTATGTAAAATTTGGAAATTTTTCAAAATATATTGTGGATTTGTGGAAAAATTAGACGGAGAGCTGGAAATTAAAAATGATAAGGTGCGATGAAAATTTTTATATAAAAACCCTCCTTACTAGCTGAAAACTACAAAGCTCTGCAACCAGAAGTCGATCCCGGGGAGGAAGCGTTTTTAATTAAAGTAAAATCTTTGACTACAGCTCTGAAATTTTCTGTAGTTATAGTTTTTAACTGTAAAAATAAATAACTAAATGAGATGTAATTTTAAGATAAGAAATATCAGCCAAAAAGTTCAAAATAAATTTAAAAAAGCACGCCCGTACAGGATTCAAACCGAGAAACCCGCTGTGATGTCGTCGCTTAACGCGATGTGCTACGGTCGGGGTGGACTTAAAAATTCAATTAGTCTCGTCGGAAAAAGCAAAACATGAACTTTTTAGATATTCGTAACTAAATTACATCAGCAGGAAGACTTCCTAATGTCGATACCGAAAGATCGAAATTGGCGTTTCACGGCATCGTTAATTGCATGGGCGAAATCGAAAATTCGAGCCGACAGAAGTGAACGAAAAATAGCGTTTTTTGACATTTCGTCAGTAAGAACTGCACCTTGACCAATGTCAAATTTTAATAATTTAAACTTTTTTTTTTACAACTTTACCGACTTCTGGCAACGTTTAATTCCCGACCTTGACTTCTGGCAATAATTTTACGAAATTTCTGCAGTTAAAAACTATAACTACACAGAATTTTAGATCTGCACTCAAATATTTTATTTTAATTAAAAATTAACGCGTTTGACAGCCCGTCCACGTTTCCCTCCCCTGGATGTACTTCTGGCTGCAGAGCTATGTACTTCTCAGCTAGTAAGGAGAAATTTTACATACAAATTTTTACTGCACCTTATCATTTTTAATTTCCGTAGCCAGCTCTTAGGCTATATTGAAGCTTGCAAATAATAATTTTATCAAAAAAAATATTAATAGTAAAAGTGTGAATTTTGTATATATATAATATTTAGGGGGAGTAAAAATGATTTTATTTATATTGACCAAGTTGGAAATTTCTGTCTGGTTTGCTATAATTATATGTAGGTATAATTAACTCCGCTGATAGCCATTTTGACAGATGGTGAATTAACTGTGAACACAAAAAACAATTAATAATCGTAATACGAAACATACCTAATATACTGTTACACATTACTCCTCCTGGGGGCTAATAGCGTAAGTAGTATGTCTCAGATGAAATAGTTGTAGATACAACTGGATTAATTTACGTCATCAAAGCCTGTAATGCACGCCATATCTGAGATACTGGCAGTAGTACGCTTTCTAGAGGCTTATAGAAAAAGATCGATATTTCTACATTATTCTATATTGCAGTGGAAGGTTCTAGACTTTGTTCTAGATGGCTCTAGATAAACAGGCGGAAAGAGAAGTTGTGAAAGAAAAGTCAGGTTAAAAATCTGAAGTGAATACAAAGTGTAAATATCAAGTAATAAACATTGTTAAAGGTTATTTTAGTCAGTAAAAGTGTATTTTAGTTAATAAAAGTATTGTGAAGTTTCCAATAAGTTATTAAATACACTGTGTTAGTGTTTATCTCTTGTTATAGTTTTTGAACCCACAAAAATTAAAGGTGTTTCCCAAGGGGTGGAAGCACGTGACAATACTTTTTGTTAAAAGATATGCAGAGTGATCATCCAATAGAAAGAATAACTAATAAGAAATTTTGTGTACGTACTTTTAGTGGTATAACGTGATAATTTCTTGAGGGTAAATAAAACGAATCATCGAATTTAACTTACTTTAATGATTTACAAAAAATACACAAACAAAGCAGAGCAATTGACATCAGGGCTGTGAGTAAACTTTACAAAAACTTTCATCAGAATTACCATATGAACAAATCATTAAACATCTAGCTGACATATAACAAAATACAAAGAAAAACTGTACACAATAAGAATATGTATATGGTGAATGATTAAACTAAACACGATCTGGCCAGAGCGGTAAAACAAAGAATTTTTACGATAACATAATTAAGACACACAAAAGGAAAATATTACTAACTGTACGTAAGTTAATAACAAAAAATGGCCCGACAATTAATATTTTCGATATAGATTTCGGTAGTCGTACACTAGGTTTTTATGCCCAAAACACACGGGAGATGTCTAAAAACAGGGCTATATAGTTACGCAAATATAACGTTCACATGAAATTATTCACGTACTATTATAGTCTTCTCATGGGGTAAGAGAAGTCTTTACCAGACGGTAACACTGGATACAACAAAGACTATTACTGGCCAATCATGGAATGAGGTATTGAAAGCCGTTAATAATTCTGCATTTTCGCAATCGGCTTCAAACAGGAACATTAGCATCACGAGAGGCATACATAATATAAAAGTGTGTACTTACAGCTAATTCGACGGAAACATTGCCTTGCTATAGCTATGGACAATGGAACACAATAACACAGAACATATAAACTATAATAACTACTTTACTGATTCTATTCGCAGTTATTAATCACTATATACACATATTTACAAATATATGGCGGCTTTTAATTCTTACGGCCATACACGGCCACCAGCCTCTACGCCATGTTTTCCGCGTCTTCCTAGCCAGAGTCAGCGCGTATATAGTCTACTATTCGCTAAACTACTACGCTATTGGTCAAGCATTTGTCATGACTAGTCGGTAAAATTTAAACGCGTATAATTTAAATTTAAAATAATGAATAGAATAGTCGCGCGCTTTATCTAATTTAAGGTACTGAGTGTTCTTACAAAACGTGACCGTTACAGTGGAGTAAATAAGTCGGAAAATGTGGAAAAGTGGTGGACCAGCACTGATTTGAAAAATTCCTTTTTTCACGCCTTCCCTGTGCCCCCAGGAATATTCATCAGCATTGGCCCCTGCATCACCTCCAAACATGAGAAAGTTAGGGGGGTTTGTGTGCCCCAAAAAGTAGCTATCATAAAACATTTAAAAAAATTAATGGTAATGGGCTTAGGAGGTTTTTTGGGTCTCTGATCATGAAACCGAGTTCCAAATTGAGGAATTCTATATTTCAGAATGGAATACGTCGGAATGTCTTCATAAGTCATTGGAGTAAAAATTTTTTAAATTAAAATGACAAATTTTTTGTGCCCAAAAAATTCTGATAAAATTCTGATGTGTTCCTTGTAAAAAAATAAATAACTCTTTCCCTTGAAAATTGTTTCATAAAGTCCATCGTTTTGCGGCAAATGATCAGCGACCAAAAAAACCCCTAGAGCACATTTTCGTGGAAAAACGTTAATATTTAAATTATTTCTAAAAAAAAATGGAATATTCCATGGCACGTATTCCAATCGGGAATATGGAATTCTTAAATTTAGACCTCAAAATCATGATCAGCGACCAAAAAATCCCCCTACAGCACATTTTCATGGAAACATTTTAATATTTAAATTTTCTCTGAAAAAATGGAATTTTCCATTACACATATTCCATTTTGGAATACGGAATTCCTCAATTTTGACCTCGGATTAGTGATCAGCAACCAAAAAAACTCCCTGGAAGTACATTTTTTTGGAAAAAGGTTCATATTTAAATTTTTTTTGAAAGAATAGAATTTTCCCTGGCACGTATTCCAGTCCAGAACATGGAATTCTTAAATATGGACCTCAGCGACCAAAAAATCCCCTAGAACATTCTTTCGTAGCAATATATTCATATTTACATTTTCTCCCGAGAAAGTGGAATTTTCATCAAAATTCCACGAATTCCATACTGGAATGTGGAATTCCTCAATTTGGTCCTCGGATTCATGATCAGCTACCCAAAAAACCTCCTAGAGCCCCTTTCCTAGGCTAGTATTAATTTTATACATTTCTTTATGATAGCTGCTTTTTGGGGCACTCAAACCCCCCTAAATTTCTCATTTTTGGAGGCAATGCAGGGGTCAATGCTGGTGAATATTCCTGGGGATCCAGGGAACACGTGAGAAAAGGAATCTTTCAAATCGGTGCTATTCCACCACTTTTCCACATTTTACACTTTTTTCCGGCTTTTCTTTTCCTCTAACTTTTTGGCCTTAGAAACTTGTCCTTTAGCCACGTATGTTGTATTTTTCAATTTTGTTTATTATTTTTAATTAATTGATTTATTCATTCATTTATTTTTTTTATATAAACTATACCTATATACCCTAACAACATCGATACCGAGACCTAAGACGAGATGAATCAACAAGATTTATAACAAAGGTGACACAATTCTTGCCCAGGGGTCGGTTGGGGCATTTTGAGACATACACATTTAGACCTCGGATAAATTGGTTTTTTTTCGGGTTATTTGCTGGATTATTTTACAAATCTTCTATTTTAGAATTTTCAGCTCGATACAAGTGTTTTATACCAATATCAATTCAAATTTTTCTCGTCTGCGGAATATGAAATTGGAAGGTCTATATAATGGAGTTTTCGTAAGGTTGCCCGACCAATATCCACCAATGATCTAAATTAAATGGTCTAAATTATTCAACAGAAGATAAATTTAAATACTTTTTAAAATTAAGTGAGAATTGATTGACAGAATACCAAATGATTCTGTCTGTCAACAGTGGTGATATGTTGAAGTATCCGGGCCCTAAATCTTGTAATTATTTATTACATGTGATGGGGATTTGATGCTCTTCGGTTGTAAATGGACCGTGAGTGCTGAAAATGGACCAGAAGCGTTTAGTCTACTAAATATTCCAAAAGCGGCATTTGAAATAGTTGTGACAGATTACGAAAGATAAATTAGTGGGGACACACGGAAGTTTGTACAACGAGTAATTGCTTGGATTCTTGTGAACAACTGAGTAATATATTAATATAAAAAATAAAGCTTACTGTTCAGTAGTTGATTTAGAGAAGGATAAATACATAGGGAATGTTTGATAGTTGATAGAGAGGTGGTAAGCTAGTAATAGAATTTTTTGAATGGAACTCCCAACATAGACATATAATTTTTGTACTCACACTGCGGCGTTACCAAGCCATTCCACTTTCTCACAAAAAATGCATTTGCATTTATGCAAATGCATAAATTTCACCACTGTTAATGTTAGTCAAGGTTATGTAATAAACAGCAGGTATCTCTTAGTCGAACCCTATTCTACAGGGTGTTCTCCACGATGATTCAAATTTCTACATTTTTAAACAGTCATAAATTCAATTTTTTCAACTGGAACAGTCGGTATTTTTTGACTTAAAATATGTCAGCAATCAATTACCTACACTCTGATATCTTATTGTGTAAACTTCTTCAATAGTTTTTGAAAAATTCAATTCGAGAAAATAGTGGTCACTCTGGATATCAACGTGTTGGTAATTGGTTGCCGGCACATATTAAGCAATAATGCACAGGGTCTCACATTTGAAAAAATTGAGTTATTATGACAGTTTTAAAATGTAGTATTTGAAAATGTTTGAATCATAGTGGAGAACTTCCTGTAAAAGAAGGTCAACTGTGAGAAGCTTGAAAATTAGTACGCAGCCTTGACTAACACTAACAGTGATACGACGCCGAATTTACGAAAATACAAGTGTATTTCTTATAAAAAAAAGTGGAATAATGTGGGTGGAAGAGACTTACTCATCAGGAGATTGTTTCACGGTAAAATAAAAAAAATCCACCAGTGGCGTTCGTTCCTATAAAGAAAAATGAACCTAACTTTCCAAAAAAAGATGTTAGACAAAGTTTTAACTGTGAAACAATTGCATAATCTTATTCGGATTTCAATAAGAAAGTGTAATTAGTGTTCGTGTAAAAAAAAATGAAATCTTTTTACTTCCACATCCACGTAGTGGATTGGAAGTATAGTAAAAAGATTTTCAAAATTTTTTTTTCTTGAAATAAGTTTAGAATGTCGTGAAACGTCGAGATTTTAAATTTGAGCGAAAAAAAAATCTGTCGGTCTGTCTGTCTGTAACTTTTTTTGTGCGCACGTTTTCTCCGGAACGGTTTAAGATATTGACTTGAAATTTTGTACACATATATATTATAACCAGATCTGAAACTGAATTGTTCTTTGAAAATATTCGGTGAAGGGTTGAGGGGTAAATAGGGGAAAATATGGGGAAATAAGTAAAGCAAGCTGGTAAGAGTACAGAAACTTGAAATTTGATGTGTGTACTAGAAGTAAACGACTCAAAATTTTTTGTAATATTTTTCCATCACCCCACCGACCCCCACTCCATTATTAAAGGGGTTGATAAAATAAAATTGAGATATTCACTTAATATTTGGTACACGTATGTATTATAACGGCATCTGGAACTAGATTATATTTTGAGATGATTCTGTTGAAGGGTTGGGGGTTAAATCGGGGAAAATATGTAACGTGAGCTGGTAAGAGTACAGATATTTGGAATTTGGTGTATATATTAGAAGCGAAGGCCTCAGTTTTTTAAAAAATTTCCCCCCCATCCATCCATCCATCCCCCCACCAGTAAAAGGGTTGATGAAATTAAATTGAGATTTCCACTTGAAATTCTGTACACGTATGTATTATAACGACATCTGAAACTAGACTATATTTTGACATGATACCGTTGAAGGAGTGGGGGTAAGTAAAGGTAAATAGGGAAAAATAAATTAAGCAAGCTGGTAAGAGTACAGAAACTTGGGATTTGGTGTATATACTAGAAATCAAGGCCTCAGATTTCTTTCCAATATTTTTCAACCCCCCCACCACCACCTCCACTCCATTATTAAAGGGATCGATAACACAAAATGGAGATATTCACTTGAAAGTTAGTACATGTATGTATGGTTATGATATTTCATTGAAATTATTCCGTTGAAGGGGTGGGAGGTGGTAGGCTGTGAATAGGGGAAAATAAGTAGAGCAAGTTAGAAACGTCATTTATAACGTATATGGTAAAAACCAACGCTTCAAATTTTTCTGTGACATCTGTCCCAAACATTAAAATTCTATGATCAATAATTTTTACATACTAGAGTGCAAATATAGTCAAGATGTTTCCTTTATAGTGACTTGGATGAAGAATCTGAATGTGGAAGTAGTGATTCCTTAGGCAGCGGTTTTTTAAAGTGCGAATTATTACAGTCATAGCTTTATTTTCGGACGTAATGAAGAGTTGCTGGAGGAAGACAGGCTTTCCTCATGATTAATCACGTGACTTCAGCCAGTTTACTTAACAGTCTAAATCAATCAAACCTTAATTGACTTGGTAACAAAAAAGTTCAATTTTAAATGAATTTCATGCAGAAATAATTCAATAAATAATAACAATCACATTGTTGTGAACGTCCGTTTGAGATTTAAAAAAACTGTTTTGAATACGTTGTTATTATAACCAAACCGCAGTTTGCTCAACGACTGTCATGACCAACGTATGTTTAAAAGGTAGATATTATAGAAATTTAATTCCACTCAAAATGTGCTTTGCTATTATCACATCAGTATGATTTTAGAAAATATAATAAATTGGATATCTATCAATTCTCGCACTTATGGTGCTAATTCTTACATTGAACATGTTAAATTCGTTTAAAATTGAACTTTTTTTTATTTCCAAGTTAATTACTTTTTATTTAGACTGTTAATTAAATTGACTGACGTCACGTGATTCATTTTAATGGAAAGTCTGTCTTCCTCCAGCTTAATTAACTCTTCATTATGTCCAAAAATAAAGTTACGACTATTAATTGATACTTTAAAAACGAAAATTTTATTTTCTTATGAAAATGAACTCCAAGTACACTATCTTATTAGAATTCGGTATTGGTGAATTTTTGATAACAACAAATAAGATTATGATACTGTTTTACAGTTAAAACTTTGCCTAATATACTTTTTTTGGAAAATTGGGTTCATTTTTCTTCATAAGGACGAACGCCACTGGTGGATTTTTTAATATTTTATCGTAATAATCTCCTGATGTGTAAATACCTTCCACCCAAATTTAAAAAAATCGCATTGTTAATAAGGGCGCTGTGATGTGAGAATCATGCAAAGTGAGACATACTGTATATAAAAAAATGTTGGATGTTCTCTTTTATAAAGTGAAATATTAGCTTACCACCGCTTTAAAAAATATTCCGTAGATTTAAAAATGATTCTAAAATATGCCGCTATTGGTATTTAAAATTTCTATCTGAGATTCTTTTTTAAATTTCAAACAGTTGAAAGGTATTCACCGTCCACGTACTAGTGACTAGCCCTGTATAACATTCAAATAACTTGTGCGAATGAATACTGATTTGGATAATATATATACATGGTAATCCCCAAATCCGCTCGACTCGTAAATATATTCCCGTAATCTGCTTATTTAAAATCGTCATTCGAAACTTCTTTACTACCACTTTCAAGCTACTGCCAGAACATCGCACATAACTTATCTAAAAAAGGAGCTTTATAACATAAAAGCAGTTCTGTTGGCTGGATTATAATCGTGTTTTTAATTGATCCCAATGTTTACGATGGACGTAATGGCTTTTGTGAAAATATTGTTTTATTAAGGATTAATAAAATACTTACTTTAATCCTTATTTAAAATTTCCAGTGCGTAATAATTTTAAAAACTAAGTGACAATTGACATAATGGCACAACCTGTTGGGTTATGATCTATTCTCAGCAAATGTACTCAGTGCCTAGTTTCGCTAATAAAAGTCATTTTTAATTAGTTCATTCTGGAAGAAATCTATTAAAATTATGTTTTTCAGAAAATGAGTGATTTTACTCTAGAAAATGCTACCATTTTGATTTGGTCTTTTATTAAGTTGCAATTAAGTTTCAATATATACACCAAATCCAAAGGTTCTATACTCTTACCAGCTTGCTTCACTTATTTTTCTCTATTTACCTCTACTTACCCCCCACTCTTTCAACGGAATCATCTTAAAATATAATCGAGTTTCAGATGTTGTTATAATACATACGTGTACCAAATTCCAAGTGAATATCTCAATTATATTTTATCAACACCTTTAATAATAGAGTGACTGTGGTGGGGGTCGATGGAAAATATAAACAAATCTGAGACCTTCGCTTCTAGTATGGACACCAAATGCCAAAGTTCTCTACTCTTACCAGCTTGCTTCACTTATTTTTCCCTATTTACCACTGTTTAACTCGCAACCCTTCAACGAAATCATCTCAAAATATAATCTAGTTCCAGATGTTATAATACACGTATACCAAATTTCAAGTGAATATCTCAATTTTATTTTACCAACCCGTTTAATATTATAGTGGGTGTGGTGGGGGAGGGGGAATGGAAGATATTATAAAGAAATCTGAGGCCCTTGCTTCTAATATATGTACCAAATACCAAATTTCTGTACTTTTACCAACTTGCTTTACTTACCAACAGAGAGAAATGCTTTTTCCCTCAAATTTAAAATCTCGACGCGTCATGACATTCTAAACCTATTTCATCAAAAAAAATCTATTTTTTTTACGATTACTATACTTCCACTGCAATATGTGAACTTGGAAGTAATTTGTTGTTGTTGAAAGAGGTTTAGAATGTCATGCAACGTCGAAATTTTAAATTTAAAGGAAAAAAAATCAGACATATATGTACAACGAGATCTGCAATTGGATTATATTTTGAGTTACTTTCGGTGAAGGCTTGGGGCATAAAGAGAGGTAAATAATGAAGAATAAGTAAAGCAAGCTAGTAAGAGCCTAGAAACTTGAGATTTAGTGTATATACTAGAATCCAAGACCAAAAATTTTGTTATAACCTAACATTTGCCATTTATGCGTGGCTGGCTTCAACTGCATACTTGTAGAAAATAACATATACTTTACGAAAACAAATTATTTAAGTGTATTACTCACCTAGTAAATATCTTATTAAATAATAGTTTTAAAAAATGCAATGAATGTTTTTATGTAGGTAATAAAACTGTCTTTAATTTGATTTTTCGTTCATTTCTATACAACAAAAATTGGATTTTATGCGAATTTTTATTCTAAGGAGTGGTGTCATACTTGTAGTTAAATACATCTCTGAAAGTTCTGTCGTTAGAATATTCTTAAGCTAAAAAAAAAAAAACTGTGCAACTGTTTTCAAAATTTAACTCTATAATACCATATATTTTGTTCTATTAAAGTAGGTGCAGGTCGCATTTTTTGTACTATACAGGGTGATTCTTTTAAGGCGGTCATTGGAATATTTCCCACTTGCAGATGAGATAGGCAATTGAGATATGGTACCCTAACATAGTCGACCCTTGTCAGTGCGAAAATAATAATTTCAAAATGGCGGCACTTCAGGAAGTACCGGAAGTCGATACCAACTTGCTTATTTTAAATATAACACCCTATATGTTTTCGACTTTTCGAAATAACCGCAAAATTCTGCGTCGAAACATATTTGACGTTTTATAAAAAAATTGACGCAATGATTTGCAAGAACCGTTATAACTTCGTGTAGGAGATCCTTATTTGCTCTCTGGCATGTTATCAACTACAGGCTACCTCTTTAGAATTTCTGCTTTGAGAGAGCCAAATATTGTCACGCAGGAAATAGTCAAATCCGGGAAAGTAGCAAATGTTTGTATAAATAAAACATATTCGACCCTAGTCTAGTTAGGAATTAAAAAACAATTAAATAGTGTCAATGCTGAAAGTAGAATTGTTTAATAATAGCTCTAATAGCCAATTAAAAATAGTATACATGAATCTATCTTTAGCACACAGCTTGCTTATTAAATCTTTTCATAGACGAAAATGGTGGCATATACAAAATTCCTCGTAGGAAATTTTTGTGTAGAATTTTCCTATTTTGCTTATTTTAAAAGTAAATAAAATTTTTGGAAATTTAACGCCACGTTGTATTATGCTGCTACCAAGGACTCGTGGCAAGTATAAAATTTAATTTTATTGCATAAATCGGCAACTTTATAATATTGATTTATGAATTTATAAGAGCACAAAACTACAGTATTACTATTCTAGTGAAATAATAACACCCCTGTCTATTTCCGTGAAATTGATAGAGTAACCGCTATGCCACTCAGTGAAACCCTCTGGCTACGTTATGGTCGGGAACAGCGTATGTGACAACTGAAACTGAATGGTGATTGTAGTGCAATGTGCAGCAACGTGCAGTGTGTACGGTGCAGGCCCACCCGTGCGGGTCTGCTAGTCAGCGGCACAGCGGGATGTCGCACTTACCCCATGCCAGCTGTCTATGTGTGACCAGGGATCATTATACACTTGGTTGTTACGCCGAATTTGACGAATTGTGTCAGATTCTCAAGGTTATTGTATGCTAAATAAAAAATTATAGCGGTGATCAATAGAATCGCATGAATGAGCGTTTTATTTCTTTTATATTATGTTTATCAACGTATACTCGATGGATCGCTAAGTTGAAACACCTGAGCTAAATGTTTCTAGCTAAAAAATCTATCCAGTTGACCGGAATAGTATTTATCTTGATTTGATTTCAGATTATAAAGCTGAAAGCTGCTCTAGTTAAAGGAAATACGATAAAAATAAAAATCTGCATATAAAGTAGTCCTAGATCGATGGATTCTGATCTACTAACCAATACAACGGTCAATTTAGGATAGACCCTTTCTCAAGCCATTTTTACATTTAGCAATTTTTAAACTTTCACAAAAGTATCGAGCTGGCTATTGTTTGTTATATTTCTAATTAACCTCAAACTACTGATATGTATTCTGTAATCAAAGGTATGCTTGACAGCATTAGACTCTTCAGTTTTTCCATATTTGAGATGGGCGATATGCTCCCCAAATCTAGTTATAATTGCGTGTTTTGTTTATCCAACAACAAAATTACAACATTTAATTTCGCAAATCTCAGTCTCTTCGTTGGATTAAATGGTATCCCCTAAGTTGTTTAAAATTTATTGCAGATTGTTCTCCAATGGATGAACAACTGTGATATTCAAGTCTTTAAAAATCCTATTTAGATCACGGGCAATTTAGGTTTGAAAGGTGGCCGAGGACTTTCGAAGATTTTTTCTAAATCTACTTCTCTTAATAAACTTACAGCATATCCATACCCTTGGTGGAAGCTTTCTCTTTTGTCTCTCTTCACTCAAAGAAAAACTAATCTGCGAGGAATGAAGAAGTTAAGACCAACCACTTTATGTCGGCACGACAGTGTGAGTCATTGTATCTTTCCTGTATATATCAAATTCCAATTTATTTTAACTATTCCTGATATCTAAACTATCCATAGTAAATGGAATGTCAATGTCCATATCTATTTGTACGTAAAATTGAATCTCGCGGAAGTATGGCGACTGGGTAGAGACGCGCAACCTCAGAATGTAAAACGCCAGGACCGGCTCTGTTTTTATTGCAAGCGTCTTTAATTTGGTATTTTTTTCTAAAATCACCAAAAATATGCGTGTATAGATTAATGACAATTCTTAGTTAATTAATCTTTGTCTTAATTTTATATTAAAGAAATTATAAGTTGTCATTCCCAAAACATAATTATTTAATTTTAAATTTCTTGTAGTAAACGTTCTTGATATTGTATGATCATATTGAGAGTTGAATGAAGAGTTGACCAAAATTGAGTCATATTTTCTACCTCAGGAATCCAAATATAATTTTAATAGTAATAAAAACTAAACATGAGGGCTGAAAAAATCCTTCTGTACTCTTTCAGTTAATTTGTAAATACTTGTTAATTTAATACATGTAGACTAATATTAGTGTTGCAAGATCACTAATATCATGACAAGATGGCCGGTATTTTTTCTTGGAGAAATAAAGAAATACGAAATAACACCTTAGGTTAAATACTTTATTGAAAAACCATTTTATATCTGTGTGTTTAAAATGACAAATAAAATAAAGTAAAGATAATAAATAATTCACGATTCACAAATACTTGGTATGCCATTAATATTTCAGTTCTATGAAAATTTACCTTTTGTACCAAATGTTTGTTGTTGCAGCAAATAGATCAGACGGAGGTTCGTTTTGAATAAGTCTATTACTAAAGTAATGTTGAAAATTGAGAATGACAACTAAAAACTGTTAACGTTTCGAAAAATAATTTATCTCCGTTGTCGGAATATTTTAAGCTGTCAAATATAACAATTTGATGACTTTAACTGTTTTAACAATAGACATAGATTATCTTCTGAACTGTTTTTAGTTTTCAATCTTCATTTTATAGCTTTAGTTTATATACTTTTAGGTGTGAGATATTTTGTAATAGAAGTATTCAAAACCTTCCTTTGATCCATTTGGTGCAGAGATATCTTTAAACAAAAAGCAAGAAATTTTAACATGCTGTAAAAAATGATTATAGACAAAACTATTATTTCATCTACACAGATACTATAAATCTAATTCATGCAGAAACTAGTTAAGAGTTTAAATCTTCTTGAACAATTAGAAATTAAAAAATCCCTTAATAACAATCCTTGTATCACTAATGAGCAAGAAATCTTCTTAAACGCATCTATAACAGGTAAAGTATTAGGAATTCTCCAATAAATTATAAAATTAGGTTAGCCCTTATGACCTTGAAAATTTAATTTAATCTCTAAATTTTTGCTATAAAAATTTTGATAATCTGTATTTCAAAAAAATCCCATTAAAAATCGAATAACAAACATTAATTTTTTCAAGTTTGCCGACTATCTCACATTTCACAATTTGCACTTATTCGACAAAGTTATGATATTTATATAAAGTATGGTAATGTAACATATTCTTAAATAGTTGTCAGTCAATATTAGTAACGCACACATGTTGGATTGCCTAAGATTATTTAGGTAGACAATACTTCAGAAATGGTAGAAAATTGGAAAAAATTAAGGTTACAGTATTTTATATCCTGATATTTCGGAAAGTATAGCCTTACGAACACTTCCGGCAAAAAGTACCCACGTTAAAGGAAAAGATTTTAAAATTCATATTTGGTGACGATATTTAAATAGTAGAATATTTTATAGCACAAACAAGAATGGAGTAGGTACTTATTTAAAATATAACAAACCGGAGACCTTGCCCCGACTCTTGCTAATCAGTACCATACAAGACTGGACCATTATTTTATTATCCTATCACGAACTGTTTATGTCACAATATACTGTATAGAATATCCGATAAAAACGAGAGAATTATTTGACGCAGGCTCTGAAATTCTGCACTAAACCAAGACATCCCGCTACGGAAGACAAATCATAGAAGAATGGCATGGGCGCATAACGTTCCCGAGAAGCATTCTGACTCAAGCACCAACATATTTCTAATACTAGATTTCTACTGCGGCGACGCATATCTGCCCGACTTTCAATCGCATGATAGTCTTATGTCATCTATATTGGTCTTTCATTTATTATGCAGAGTTCAGTGTTCCTGATTATTAACGTATTTGAAAATGGTAATTGTTGGTTTCTATTCCATATGTAAATCATGCTGAAGTGAAGTCGCTATTTAATTTCATGACAAATTTGTCTACATCTGCAACCTGCATACTGAATATTGAAAATATATAATCTGCATACCACATCTTTCACCGCCGCTCTGTTAATTGAACTTTATTACCAAATATCGATATGGAGGAGGATGTAAACATAAACAAGTAACAAAATCAATTGTATTTTTAACCTATCTCAATATCGATATTAAATATATAAGATTCAAATAGTTCATTTCGAAATTGTTACTGACCGTTTTATTCAAGGCGGTTCAGAATTCTCTTAACTGGATCGCAGCATTCATGCAATCTTGAAATATTTATCAAAATTGTGCACATAAAAGGAGAATCGAAAATACCCTAATTCACCCATAACTTATTAGCCTGGTAATGCTATTGTTTGAGGTAATTGGTTTGTAAATACAATTATATAGTCTATAATCTCTTATCCATTAACGATGGTAAACTAACCTGTGATCAGAAAAATAAATATATCCGCTATTATATTACGCTAATCGATATAATTGCCTAATGAAATATTCATGCTTTAAATATGTGGTTATTCAATTTTATTATTCATATAAGCATATATATATTTTAATTTTAATTATTTTAATATACTAACTACTTTTAATGTGCTAAGTACCCATTTTGTAGGGAATAAAAAAGGTACATGTTTAATTAAAAAAAAAATTCTCTATTATTACTACGTTACGTTACGAATTACAACAACCAGAGAAGTATAAAGGACCTCTCACATTCCTTATGGAAAGTTGGCCGGTAGATCTACGATTACCAACTTGATAAGAGTTACACACTTTATCGCAAATACACTGGATCATGGTAGCCAAGCGGATGTAATTTATACAGACCTGTCTAAAGCATTTGACAGACTGGATCATGGGCTCTTACTGCAGAAGCTATCAGATTTTGGTCTCGACTTTCTAAGTTTCTTCGAGTCATTTCTTGGTAACAGAACATTAGACGTGAAGTATCATGGGTTTTCATCTATTGAAGTGTCAGCGACATCAGGAGTTCCTCAGGGCTCTATTTTGGGCCCACCGTTATTTATTATTTTCATTAATGACATTTGCCAAGATATGCAAAGTAATGTCCTCCTTTCGCCGATGAACTTAAACTGGTTGCATGTATTAATTCCGAAGAAGACTGCCATCGATTGCAACACGACCTCACAAAAATAAACACATGATGCAAAAATAATGGGCTACCCTTAAATATATCAAAATGTAATTCGATGACGAGAAGAAATAACTCTATAAACTTTTCCTACTAAATAAGCAACGATATGGTAACTAGGTGCATTCAATTCAAGGATCTTGAAGTCATCCTTGACTCAAAATTAACTTTTACTGCCCACATTGATCACACAGTTGCTAATGCCTATAGAAATCTAGGCTTTATTATGCGAAACTCAAGGCACATTATCGATATCTCCACACTTTCTCTCCTATTAAAAAAAAACTATACATATAATCCAAAAGCTAAATCGAACAAAGGAAAATCACGAGCATGAGATTCGTCTGTGGTGAAGTTGTTAAGAGATTTAATTTGCAGTAAGTGTAAGGTAAATGGGATACCAACAGTACAATCAGTACATATGAAACTGAGAACAACAGGTGTCATGTCATTTAGTGAACAAACACTTAGGCGATGGCGATTAAAGATAGGATTTAACTTTAAAGTGATTAATAAAAGGGCAAGTATTATGGAAAGCTACAGAATTGTACTGTGGCGTAATGAATGCGTATTTCCAACGTATTAAAAAATTTCGAAATTGGTCGAAGTTCATTAGAATCGAATTATTTTATTGATACTTATTTATTTGTTTTCTGGAATTGAATTATTTATTTAACAATTGTTTATTTGTTTTCTAAAAGTGAATTTATTTATCTAATATTTGTTTATTTGTTTTCTAGAATTGAATTTATTTATTTAATCTGGGTCAATTAGATCAAGTTAGGATTATTGATATAAATAGCAATAACCTTAACTCTGAACCAACATTTCTTGGCAAGGAATTGCTCGTATCTTCTCGTGGTCCTTGCTTGGCAACAATAATAATTCAATAGATTAATTTATTATTGCCGAAACTGAGCAATAAGCGAATATTTGATAATTCTAATTTAAATTCCAAATTCATCATTGCTCAACAGATTTAAATTTCTGTCAGTGTGCACAAAAATTTTAAGTACGGCTCTGTGAGACATCAATTAACGAGCCAAAATGGTCCATTTTTACAGCTTTTTTTACCTGCACTAAACGAATGAAGGCAATTATAACAATCCATCGTTATAAAAAGGAAAACTTTATTGTGGGAATTATTCACAGGTCAAATAAATAACAGATTGAGTTAACATTCAATAGGCTAGATTAATATCTAAGGGCAGGAATCAAGAGCTTATATCTGTTTGTTGTAGATATTTTTATTCTGTTTTAAACAAAATAAATTTTGTAAATTTATGGACGAGAAGAAGCAAACAATAAAATTAAAAGACTAAAATAATCCATGAATTTATTAATATCCCGTCCACCCACGGAAAGCTAAGAGATTATATCGAATTAAAGGATTAAATGAAAAAGTTTCAATGGACAAGCTTTTAGGGTGCCTTAAAGTCTTAATCCGAAAGTATAACATCAAAAAGTAGCAACCCGTACAGGCGCACAGGGTTATAAATTACAACATTGTTAAAGTATTGTAGTAGGTACAACAGAAAAATAAAAATTTAAATATCAATTCATCCCTATCTCGTAAAAGTCTGCTCGATCTCGGAAGCAACAAACCGTGATAAATTTCTACAAGGGGGTATAATACATAAAACTGTTTATGTTTTTATTTATTCCATTCAGTAGCAGATCTTTGATGAGATTAACGCTGACAAGATGGAAGATAAGTTCTCCACCCGTATGTGTGTGGCAGCAGGCGTAGGACCAGACGATCGGCTGAATTTTTATTCAGGGGCGTAACCGACACCTCTTTGTGTATTTATTATCTCCTAACAAAATAATTAAGACGTTAAAATTTCTATGGCACGGAAATAAGTGTCGAGCTTCGTAAGTTGCACCTGTATTTTCGAAGAAAGGAAGTATATAAGAACGTGTATTACATGTTGTAAATTAGTTATAATAATAATAATAAATTGTCTTTATTAGAAAAACGAAATACAACTTCTTAATCTAAAGGGCGAAGTTTAGCTCAACAGCTATTATTGCACCACTTATGCTCTTAAAAACATGAGAACAAGATACTTGTAGTAAGTAAATACTTAAACATATAAAACTAATAGCATCCTTTGAAGTAACAAAACGAAAATAATAATTATAAAGTGTGATTAATTATATTTAATTGACCCAGAATTTCATACACAATACAAATTGTGCATATAAGCAATTGAAAAGAAATACATGTAATTTACACGGTTTTACACGTATTAGGTGTCTCGTATTTCCGCCCCTAGGAAATACCTTGTAAAAATCCGTATGTTCTAAATAATTTTAGCAAGGGGTAACAACTAACACTTTATTCAATAACTTATTTAATAACTCCTCAGAACTACACAATACTTTCTAAGCTTTTGCTTAAAATAATCCGGCACTGATGTAGTGAGAACTCTATGAGCAAACATCAGCGGGTGATATTTGTAGGTATTTTCAAGATTAAGCCATCCAAGTGGCAAACTGTGAACATGTGAAACATGTTGAAATTTCTTTAGTCTAAAAACATAACGAATGCAGGTATTTTGAATTTTTTGTAACCGATCTATTGTACTTTTTCACGAAAAATATATTTTTCTAATGAAAAATTGACTTTTTATCCTTCAAATACATATAGTAGTCTATGACATTTGCTGGTAATTCACGTTTATTAACTATATCTGACAGTTGTTGATATTTTGACGTTTGTTGATGTTATAGGAAAAAGGAAAACTAATATGGAAATACCACAAAATATCCAAAACAATGCATGAGAAGTCACAGAATGTAATGCTGGTCAAATCCAAACCATTATACGATAAGGAATATGAAACATTTACTCTTTCTTTGCTTCTCAAATAACAGGGCATTATGGCTCATAACGCCCGCTCATTATGCCCGTGGTCATAATGAGCGTGTTTATGGTAACCGTATCCAAGGTGTAATAAACAAATAATATGCAGGTGAAAAATAAAATACATAATAATACCATAACTAAGAATAGATAAAACTAAAGATTCACACAGTTTCTTCCTTATATTAGTTTATAATTAATTATATGTATATTGGCATAAAGAGGTTTCAGCACAACGTATGTTTCTTGAACCAGTTTGTTAACATGTGTTAAATCTGAGTTTTGATTCAAAGATGATACAAAAATATTTTGAATTTTCTGCTGCTACTAGCCTTATCTAATAAAATATTTATATTTTCACATAGCATTTGACGATACATATTTTGACTAAATCATTACTGTCGATTTATTTTTGTTAATTTTATAAAATATGTTCTGTAGCAAAATTGTAAATCTCTTGCAAGTCAATATTTATTAAGTTTAAAGCTGTGGGAGAATTGCTAGGATTGAATGAGAAATAGAGTTGTGTATCATCGGCATATGTTTCCACAGAACAGTGTTATATGTTTACGAACATATCTGCTATGTTGACGAGATAAAGAAGAGGTTCCAATACAGATCCTTGAGGCACACCGGATGTCATTAACTGTCTACGAGAATAACTAACTTGTAATCTCCCAAGTGCTTGATTTATTGCCGGAAATTTCCCGAGCACATGAACTTCGCGCAGCGACACGTGTAATTTTCTTAGAAAATTCATGTACGAGAAAAATTTCCTGCAATTAATTCAAGCACGCGGGGGATTCCGTAAGAAAATTTCACACGCAAATAAATTAAATAAACTCTAATTTCAACTGACATTAAGATTTTTCTAAGACATAACAATGTATAAGATTAGTAAGCCACGAATGGGTCTTGTTGACAAAGTGACAGAAACGCATCGGAATTATAAGTAATGTTGTTGTGTCAAAACTTAAAATTATAAGAGTTATTTGAAAATGGAATACCTATATACGTATAATAGATAAATAATATCTTTTCCACCTATTTTAGTTTCAAAAAATTACTGAACATTGTTTAGGATAATTCTACTTGTATGTTATGGAATAATTCACTAAAATGG
Source organism: Stenurella melanura (assembly GCA_963583905.1). NCBI lineage: Eukaryota > Metazoa > Arthropoda > Insecta > Coleoptera > Cerambycidae > Stenurella > Stenurella melanura. The sequence continues at coordinate 20,905,645 of OY757311.1, read as the reverse complement.
GTGGAACATTGTTTTCTTTATATATTTATCTACGATCCTGTAGAAAGTAGCAGTTCTTCTACATCATTTTCAGTGTAAAAAGTGACCTTTTGTAAGACACTGTGCAATAATAGTATATTATTCAACGAGCATATAATGATGGCTGTTATTCACGAGGGTGAAGTTTAAGACACGAGCCGCAGGCGAGTGTTGTAAATCACCAGAGTGAATAATAGCCAGTATATGCGAGTAGAATACCATACTTTGTCCACGACTGTTAAATATTTAATATTTATTTAATTTATATATTCATTTCATTTCTCCTATTTAAGAAAGATTCATATGCCAGTATATATAATTATTTAGATTTTTCGGGCACAAGTTTAATGAGGCGATTTCTGCAGCTTTTTTATCTCTGGCGATGTCAAAGAAATCTCGTTTTCACTGTCAGTATCCATTTATTTAATTATATTACTCCTTTTGACTACGTAAATGTATGGTTATTGTAAATAACGTTGGCGTTGAAATCGCACAAATTTTGACGTTTCAAATCAATTACAGAATTACGCTTTGACACATTGTTATGGCTTACTATTAAAAAAAAAATACAGTTTGCAGGCACCTTGGTAAATGGTTTCAAAAATAATGTTGGGGATTGCCGCGTGTTGATAATAGATGATGCTTTGAATAAAACTCACTAATGTACTTTTTGAGTGTTCATTAAAGTACATCCTCGGCATGTACCATTTGAGTGCTTCCTAGAAAACTTAGAGAAACAACACTTGTCTTTTGGTTGCTACAATTTTGACATTTTAAATTTTGAGTAAAGAGTCAGTAATGTCATTTCTTATAAACAACTGACTGTCCTCATTATTCACTGCAACCAGTGAATAATAAAATCATTATTCACTGCAGGGAATAATGGATAGCATTATCCTTGAGGAAACACATACATAATAAGTACATTATTTAATAGTCGTGGACAAACATTTTTATTGCACGCTTTTGTTGCACAATTTTTAAAAAATTTATCAGTAAGGACAACAGTATTTTATTCATTATTAATTTAACTTGATGTTTTAATTCAAACATTCAAGAACAACAATGGCGACTTCAACCACGCCAGTTTACTTATAATATCGTTTCCTTAGTTACTATCACAGATTTTCAGTCATGACCATGAAGTAACATAATTAGAATGGCGACTTCAACTACAACTCGAATAATACTAACCGTCAAAGTGACATTCACAAAAGGTTGATACAGTTTTACAAATATTCATGAAATATTGCCAATTTCCTACAATAATGGGAACGATCGAAGATAAAACGTTTCAAGACACACTTGTAAAAAGCCTCTTTATTGCACTCATGGCTTTTAATAACACTCGCTTTGCTCGTATTTTTAATCTAGCCATTCGTGCAATAAAGAATGGCTTTTTACACTTGTGTCTTAAATAACTATTTCATGTTTTATACACAGCACAGTATAACTTGACAGAGATGGCTTTGAAACAAAACGTCATTAGTTATTTATCATTATTTCATTGACAGTTGAACCAGTTTAAGCTCAATATTTCTTATTGTTGAAGTTATTTTCGAGGTTTTTAGAGAATAAGATTACAGAGTATGGAAAGAGAACATATTATACAATATGCGCATATTGCGAAGAACTTTGTGAATTTAAAAAAGTCATCCGAAATTGAAATACTCATCATACCTAATGAGAAGTGGAATATGGAGGAAACCAAAGTTATTCACGAACATAATTAGGTATTAAACATGAGATAAAATGCTGTTTCACAAAGGTCAATGATTTTTTTTTAAGATTGTCTCATTTAATATGAAAAATAAAATTCTATTTTTATGTAATAGCAAATGTCAAATATGATCATATGTCAATAATTCGACAGAAAAATTTCCACTTATTAATTTCGTTCAGGGTGCCCTGGTGGATAAAAATTTCCGGAAATTTTTTGGATTGCCATGGTAACGACACAAAAATAAATTTATGATTATTTTAATTTTAACAACATATTGTGATCATCTATCTGTTCATTTTTCTACTTTTCAAATACACGGAGAGTGGAAGTATAGTAATGGTAAAAACATGTCAAAAATGTTTTTGTTGAATTGGTTTATGTATCATGAAACGTCAAGGTTTTAAATTTGTAACTTTCTTTGTGTGCACGTTTCCCTTGGAATCTGCTACCCCCACCACTACTTACAACTCCGTTATTAGAGCGGTTATTACATTAAATAAAATAGTATGTGTAGGAGAACAATAGTTCTCAAAGAATTATTTGGACATCAGCCAGCCTCATTATCACCTCGGGATAGGCGTCTTCAAATATTTATATTATTAAAATGCTATATGTAATTATTTCTACTTACTAAGGCGCAAATATAATGTCAAGACGTTTTCGTTTAAAGTGACCTATATGAGAAATCTGGATGTGGAAATACAGATTTCTTGGGTAACGGTTTTCATATAGAGTTCCTTTTGAAATACTTGTCGGAGACGACACCCCTGCAAGCGCCTATAAGCATATAATTCACTTCAGGAAAGCGTTGTCAGCAAGTACCGATTTGGTTGAGGAATATGAAAAGTGAACATCTCCATATATGGTCATGTTAAACAGATGGGATGAGTACCCTGGGAGAAACCCTCTCCCCGGTGAGCAGAACAAAACCCCTTGAGAGTCCCGTGGATGAGTATTCTGAGTATAGAATTTGTATAGAGAGATTGAAATCGCGGGAGTAGCTGTTGAAAAGTGAACATCTCCATATATGGTCATATTAAACAGATGGTATGAGTACCCTGGGAGAAACCCCCTCTCGGTGAGCAGAACAAAACCCCTTGAGAGTCCCGTGGATGAGTATTCTGAGTATAGAATTTGTATAGAGAGATTGAAATCGCGTGGGTAGCGGTTGCGGACTGCTAGCACCTTGAAATGTTTCGTAGTATTGTTCTCATTCGCAAAGATATGAATAATGACAATTCATATTGAGACATTTAATAAATTTTGTTGTCATAAATAACTTTACTTTGTTCTTTAAGTGATTGTAATTCAAGTGAATGTATTGCGTTTATCAACATGAAACCTAAATCAAGTAGATCCGTCCTAAAACGCCCCTCTCCCCTGTCGCTTTCGACATACTTGTTAAACATCATATGAGTTTGATAACATTTATTTTTCGCATATCCATATAAAAAAGATATAGCAAAAATCTGTATCATTACTCATTTGATTCAATTAAAGAGGTTCAATATATTATAACCGGACATTTTTTTACAATTCTTAAGAGTTAACAAAGCAATCTTTTTAGTCGATACTGACAAGATTATTTAAAAACATATTTTCATAATATTTCTACTTTTATGGGACAATGTATGCAGTAACAGTAACTTTCCATATTGTAAAGAATCTTATCTATCAAATCCGATGGAAACCAAAAATAAATAACGGACAAGTAAACAAACTTAAATTTTTATAGGGTGCCTTGAATATTTTGACCCGAGAAAAGTAAAACATCTTAATATTTTCCAGTCCAGGGTATTGCTTGCATATATATCACTTTACCAAGCACAAACACTCCATAAAATATCGAAAAATAACATTTGTTATAAATTTTATAGGATAAGTTTGAAAGGAAATGTGGGTCAGTTTCCGTTATCATCAAGTTACATTACTTTAGGAGTATGAATCAATCATGTTATCAACCAACGTATATCGAGGAAATTGAATTTCAGCATTGCCACTGAAATATTTTGCTCTTTTTATTTTTTTATCCTATCCGAGAATCAATTCAACGTAGACCGTAAGCGGTAAGGAATATAAACTGGCGTTTTGGCCGATTCAGGTGCTGACTATCTAAATGTATTTTGCACTAGACTGTTCAATCAACTGGACCTTCTAATAACGGCTTGGAATAAGATAGAAGGAAAATTGAGAAAATGTAATAACATCGATCGAGATATTTTTCAGTTTCAATTTCTAATGAACTACTAGTAACCACTAGTCTAAATAAAGTTATTATTAAAATATAAGTAAAATATTCTTGTATAAATACAGGCTTGTACGAAAATGCACTAAGATGAGAAAAACAAATATTACCTGATTTGACTGTGGCAGGGCCGTATCCAGTAAGTGGACCCAGTGGACGGTACCTAACAAAGGTGGGTAAAAAATTATTGAATAAAACAAACAACATCATTTAACAACGTTAATTACCTAATTTTCTTTTGATTTTATCCTAAAAATTGTATTTTCACCGGTACTACATACGTATTAAGAATTTCAAAGCAATATTAATGCAAAACTTGACCTAAAATGACTGACCAATAAGTGAAGTTAAACAGAAGTTTGTAAAATAGGTGTACAAGTATGATATCTTAATTTAGTTTTAGGTGTTCATTAAGTAAAGATCTAATGAAGTCAAATGGTAATTCAGTTTCGTGTAGAGTCGGGTCCGGGTTAAAATGACCGATGTATGAATTAATGTAGCCCATACGTTTTCACTATCTCTTGCAAACAAATTTAATGCAATAGTCTAAAAACATTGTCAATGTATGTCTACCAAGATTCTTTCCCACTTCTTTTGAGACGGAAATATGAAATGTACACTTAGGAGTGAGAAACATAGTCATAAGCTCAGCGATTCTCAAACTGTGTGATTTGACAAAAATTATTTATATTATATTTTATATTATAATTATAATATTATAATTATAAAATTATTTATTCCCGTGAACCAACACCACTCTAAATACGAAAAACGTCTATATATGAAACATTTAAGTTATTTTTAGTGGTAAATAGTGGATATTCATCCGTCAAACGAACAATGTCAAACCACTAAGTCTTACAATTTTCTAGTATGTACATATTGCACGTTTTAGAATATAATGAACATAGGATCGCGTAGCTCAATCGGTAAGATACTCGTGCAGCAATAAATGTAAATGGGATGGTTGCAAGTTCGATCCTCACTTCTACTCTTTTTAATTTGATTAAGCTCTATTAAAAGTTAATAATTGTCTTTCTAAAATTTTTATTTCATTAAACTGCGCCGCGAGTTTTGTTAAAACTTTATTTTTCCCAAAAATGTCTTTTATTACTACTAGCGCGTGATTATCTCTAATAAAACTGACTTTCTTACGTTGTGTATTAATACGCGAATGCTGAAACGTGCGTCGAGTACATAAATTGTTCAAGTGTAGTGTTGAATTGTTTATGAAAACGTGTCGTAAATTGTTCAAGTGTAGTGTGTAAGTGTAGTGTTCAAGTGTAGTGTTAAAGTGTTTTAGTGTTTATGAAAACGTGCCAATGCGTTTTTCGTTCAGAATTGTTTTAAAATTATTGCTAATTTTTTTAATATATATTCTGTCAATCAGAATATCTATTTATTACCGCTAAAAGAAAAATAATTTATTTCTATTATTCTCATAGAGATTTCAGATTTTTTTTTGTTATATGAAATATTTTATTTTTACTAACATCATTTCCCCTACCGATACTACGATCCTATCCTCTCCTGGCAAGAAATGCCCATACCTCCCCGTGGTTCTTGCTGGACTAACAATATTAGTTTTTGATTTATTTTTCTGATAACTCATTATTATTGACTGAATTGGGAAATTATCAGTTTCATTTGTGCCCGAGCCTATATACCTACACTCTACAGTATCCTGAAAAAATCTGAGAATAACTCTTTAAATTTAAACATGTACAATGTCCTGCCAAATAGTATAAAATCATTAAATACAAACTCTTTTAAAAAGGCCCTGAAAGCAATTTTAATTAAACGATGCTACTATTCTGTAGATGACTTTATGACAAACTCAGTTCAGACTGAAATAAATTAATTACAGATAATTAATACATTAATGTTGATATGAAGTAGGCACACGAGGTGTTTAAATAATTTTGATTTTAATGTAGTATTAGATATTGTTTGTTTTTTTTATTATACTTTGTCATGACAAAACATATTTATTGTTTTTTATATATTTATGTGATCCTTCTATATTTAGACTAATGTGATACTTTATATTTATATATGTTTTTTTCTTCTTTTTTTATAGTTACCCTTTTACAGTAACTTAATTTCATATTTAATTTAATTTTTGTTTTTCTGACTTGCTACAAATGTACTCTTGTGTATGTAAAGTAGTTAAATAATTTATCTATCTATCTATCCGCCATAAAGTTGGCTACATATGGGAAAAATTTGTATTAGTGGGATTTCTAAAAATGCTATATTGGGGGTTCGTTTCTTTTTTTACATGGAAGTTTTTGTCGAAGTTAATCAAATATTTGTGAAATAGATACAAGAATTTATGATTTTTCATATGGTAATTAACGGTAGGGGTAAAATTTGCATTTTTTGTTTTCCTCACATTTGCAGTGATAAGTATATGGGGCCCCTGTTGTTAGTATGCACTTTTTCTTAATAAAATTTTTCGATATCTTAACTATTTGACCCATTTTTCGGTACCACCGTCAACTATTTTTTACAGTCTTGCTAAACCGGTGATCATATGACATGTGTCAAAATGTAATTTTTTTGTTGTCGCACATGCATAAACGAACCCCCAATAGAGTTTTTTAGAAATGTCAATAATACAATTCTTTCCCATATGTAGCCAACTTTATGGCGGACACTATATAATCAGAATTCCACTAAAATGACTAAATTAATAATCTTAACATTTTATGATAACGTCTTTCCTATTTTTTTATAATTATTTAGCGACATCATAGCTATTAGAGGAGAAAACTGTTTCAGAACTACTGGCATTTCCTATGCATCAAATAACTTACTTCAGACGTTTTAGCGGCCATGACACAAGTCAGCTTAAATTGTACATAACTCTAACTAAAAAATCACAGTATATTTAGAATACGATATTAACAGGAAAGTCGGGTCCGGGTTAAAATGACCGATGTATGAATTAATGTAGCCCATACGTTTTCACTATCTCTTGCAAACAAATTTAATGCAATAGTCTAAAAACATTGTCAATGTATGTCTACCAAGATTCTTTCCCACTTCTTTTGAGACGGAAATATGAAATGTACACTTAGGAGTGAGAAACATAGTCATAAGCTCAGCGATTCTCAAACTGTGTGATTTGACAAAAATTATTTATATTATATTTTATATTATAATTATAATATTATAATTATAAAATTATTTATTCCCGTGAACCAACACCACTCTAAATACGAAAAACGTCTATATATGAAACATTTAAGTTATTTTTAGTGGTAAATAGTGGATATTCATCCGTCAAACGAACAATGTCAAACCACTAAGTCTTACAATTTTCTAGTATGTACATATTGCACGTTTTAGAATATAATGAACATAGGATCGCGTAGCTCAATCGGTAAGATACTCGTGCAGCAATAAATGTAAATGGGATGGTTGCAAGTTCGATCCTCACTTCTACTCTTTTTAATTTGATTAAGCTCTATTAAAAGTTAATAATTGTCTTTCTAAAATTTTTATTTCATTAAACTGCGCCGCGAGTTTTGTTAAAACTTTATTTTTCCCAAAAATGTCTTTTATTACTACTAGCGCGTGATTATCTCTAATAAAACTGACTTTCTTACGTTGTGTATTAATACGCGAATGCTGAAACGTGCGTCGAGTACATAAATTGTTCAAGTGTAGTGTTGAATTGTTTATGAAAACGTGTCGTAAATTGTTCAAGTGTAGTGTGTAAGTGTAGTGTTCAAGTGTAGTGTTAAAGTGTTTTAGTGTTTATGAAAACGTGCCAATGCGTTTTTCGTTCAGAATTGTTTTAAAATTATTGCTAATTTTTTAAATATATATTCTGTCAATCAGAATATCTATTTATTACCGCTAAAAGAAAAATAATTTATTTCTATTATTCTCATAGAGATTTCAGATTTTTTTTTGTTATATGAAATATTTTATTTTTACTAACATCATTTCCCCTACCGATACTACGATCCTATCCTCTCCTGGCAAGAAATGCCCATACCTCCCCGTGGTTCTTGCTGGACTAACAATATTAGTTTTTGATTTATTTTTCTGATAACTCATTATTATTGACTGAATTGGGAAATTATCAGTTTCATTTGTGCCCGAGCCTATATACCTACACTCTACAGTATCCTGAAAAAATCTGAGAATAACTCTTTAAATTTAAACATGTACAATGTCCTGCCAAATAGTATAAAATCATTAAATACAAACTCTTTTAAAAAGGCCCTGAAAGCAATTTTAATTAAACGATGCTACTATTCTGTAGATGACTTTATGACAAACTCAGTTCAGACTGAAATAAATTAATTACAGATAATTAATACATTAATGTTGATATGAAGTAGGCACACGAGGTGTTTAAATAATTTTGATTTTAATGTAGTATTAGATATTGTTTGTTTTTTTTATTATACTTTGTCATGACAAAACATATTTATTGTTTTTTATATATTTATGTGATCCTTCTATATTTAGACTAATGTGATACTTTATATTTATATATGTTTTTTTCTTCTTTTTTTATAGTTACCCTTTTACAGTAACTTAATTTCATATTTAATTTAATTTTTGTTTTTCTGACTTGCTACAAATGTACTCTTGTGTATGTAAAGTAGTTAAATAATTTATCTATCTATCTATCCGCCATAAAGTTGGCTACATATGGGAAAAATTTGTATTAGTGGGATTTCTAAAAATGCTATATTGGGGGTTCGTTTCTTTTTTTACATGGAAGTTTTTGTCGAAGTTAATCAAATATTTGTGAAATAGATACAAGAATTTATGATTTTTCATATGGTAATTAACGGTAGGGGTAAAATTTGCATTTTTTGTTTTCCTCACATTTGCAGTGATAAGTATATGGGGCCCCTGTTGTTGGTATGCACTTTTTCTTAATAAAATTTTTCGATATCTTAACTATTTGACCCATTTTTCGATACCACCGTCAACTATTTTTTACAGTCTTGCTAAACCGGTGATCATATGACATGTGTCAAAATGTAATTTTTTTGTTGTCGCACATGCATAAACGAACCCCCAATAGAGTTTTTTAGAAATGTCAATAATACAATTCTTTCCCATATGTAGCCAACTTTATGGCGGACACTATATAATCAGAATTCCACTAAAATGACTAAATTAATAATCTTAACATTTTATGATAACGTCTTTCCTATTTTTTTATAATTATTTAGCGACATCATAGCTATTAGAGGAGAAAACTGTTTCAGAACTACTGGCATTTCCTATGCATCAAATAACTTACTTCAGACGTTTTAGCGGCCATGACACAAGTCAGCTTAAATTGTACATAACTCTAACTAAAAAATCACAGTATATTTAGAATACGATATTAACAGGAAAGTTCATATCAAATTATATTCTAAAATTATCCATTAAACAAGCTAACCATTATATTCTTCGCTGATTTACTGCACTTTTTCTATAATTGTTGTACATTCTGTAGGATACTCTTGGTAGGTTTTTTGTAAATTATATTAGTTTTAGACATTTTTCGTTTAATAACAAACCATAAAACTAACTTACTGTTCAAACATTTTAAACTCAAGCTTAAGCGACCAACATCATCACTGCCCTAATGAACAGCTCTAAGCATGTTTTTTATTTATCGTCTTTCCTGCGGTAACAGACAAATAATTTTTCACCAGTACTGCGCCACTTTGTTTTGAGTTTAAATAATTGGAAGTTTAACTATTTACTACTATTTTGATTCACCTAATATAAAAGAAAACTGGTCATTGTGTCATTTTATTCTTTGTTGATTTGATCTATCCCGTCCAGTCTCTCGTTTGTCACGACGTTGTGTCGTGGATGTCTAGCTGGCCCCAGGCATGAATTCCAGAATAATAGCGCTTGTTACGTTTAACTTGGAATTAAGTACATGTGGATTGAATTGGAATAAGGCATTTAGCAAAAATTTAGGATTTATAGCAAAAAATTGAAAACGTTTTGTTTCAATAGACATATGCAGACTTTTACATTGTTTTATTTTATTGTTTTACTCAGTTCTTTAATTTAATTGATATATGTATGCAGTTATGCTTATATTTGTTCATTATAATTTTGTAAGTTATACTGCATTGTACTTTTGCCCTGGAGTAGAAAATGTTTATTTCTGTTGGATAGTTGTATTTTAAATAGACAAATATATAATATCTATTTAAAAACAGCGTGTTTAAATATGACCTTAATTTAGCACCGATAAATTTCTTTATACCGACCAATAATTTTATCCAGTTTACGAATCTTAAAATCACCCTACAATATTATTTTCTTAGCGTCTTAAAATATATTTCCATGAGCACAATTTAGTAACACATTTTTAGTTAAATAGTAAAAAACACTTTACAAATGTTGACAATGATTTATACTTTGGTGGTGGCGCTCTGACCACACCACAGCGAACTTTTGAACTAACACCGCTATACCGTGGTTCCAATCCATGTACATGCGGAGAATATTTGCAGAATGTAGCATATTTGTTGAAATAGAGGTTATTTATTACATCCACCTGGATATTTATCAACAAGTTAACATGACTGTACAAGCACAGGGCTCTCTGTATTGAAACTCTGTTTAATTTAATAATATTTCTGTCGTGTTTTATTTTTTCGTTTTCGTAAAACAAGTTGTTTAAAATTAGCCGTATGATATAGTAGTAGTGTAATAAAATATTTATATAAATTTATGATATATAATAAACTTAGGATTTATTATCAAATTAAAACTTTTTCCATCTTATCTTTAATGATAAGTATGCTCCTGGTACCAGTCTTTTCGTAAAGAAACGTAGGCTACGATTTGACACGCTGCAGTTGTAAATCGTGTAGGAAAAAGTTTTTAGTTAAAAAAAGCTGCTGTCTAAAGAATTACTACTTCTACATCCAGATTTTCCATCCAAGTCTCCTTAAAGGAAAACATCTCGACTATATTTGCATTTTAGCATGTGGAAATAACACAGCCCCATAAAAAAGTTGTTCTGTGCATCAGACTAGATCACCATACCCATACGTTTTTGTGGTCTCTGAATCCAAATTCGGGGTCTGTTCGACCCCATCGGTTCAGGGTCATGGCCAATCCAAGATCAAATTAAGAAAAAACCGTTTTATCGAAGGAAGCCACGATTTCTATACGTTTTTGGGGTCGTCGAAAAAGAATTTAGGATCTGTTTCACCCCATCAGGTCAAGGTGCTTGTCAATCCAAGGTCAAATTGGGAGAAAATCGTTTAAGCCAAGGGAACCACGATTTTTATACGTTCTTGGGGCAACTGAATCCGAATTCGGGGTCTGTTTGACCCCATCAGGTCAGGGTCAAGGTAATTCCAAGGTCAAATTTTGAAAACATTTAAGTTTAGGAATCCACGATTCTTAGACGTTTTTGGGGGCGCTGGATCCAAATTTGGAGTCTGTTTGACCACACCAGGTCAGGGTCATGGTCAATCTAAAGTCAAATTAAGAAGAAATGGTTTAAGCGGAGGAAACCACGATTTCTATATGTTCTTGGGGTAACTGAATCCGAATTCCAACCAGGCCAAAGTCAAGGCCCAGTTTGTCAAATGGAAACGCATTTTTGACCTTGGATTTTGAAAGGGCGGGATACTTTATAGAGGTTACCTTAAGTTCAAATGACTCTCTTGATCTTCTCAGGCCGATATCTCGTCTAGATAACGGAAAAATAACCTGTGTGAAAGTTATTGGGGTGATGGTGGGGGCAACCACCACTTGGTTACCTTAGATTTAACCTTGAAGGTGCTTTTTAAGGTAATTTCACCTTTAGATTTTTAACGTCACCAAATGGTGACCCTCCATCAGCCCATCAACTTTCACACAGGTCATTTTACCGTTATCTGGATGAGAAGATCAAGAGAGTAATTTGTATACTGGAATTCAGCAACCTCAAAAACGTGTAAGATTCGTGGTTTCCTCCGTTTGCAGGTTTTAATATTTTGACCTTGGAATGACCTTGACCCTGACTTGATGGAGGGTCAGACAGGCCCCGAATTCGAATACGGCGACCCCGAAAACGTACAGAAATCGTGGATTCCTTCATACCAACGGTTTATTCTTAGTTTGACCTTGCATTGACCATGACCCTGACCTGATGGGGTCAAGCAGACCCTTAATTTGGATTCAGCGACCACAAAAGCGTATACGAATAGTGGTTTCCTAAATTTAAATGTTTTCCCAATTTGACCTTGGAATGACCTTGACCCTGACCTGACGGGCTCAAACAGACCCCCCGAATTCGGATTCAGTTAGCCCAGAAACGTATAAAAATCGTAGCTTCGAATGAAGCTACGAAAGAGCAGAAAACCGTTTAAGCGAATGCTTAAACGGTTTTCTGCCAATTTGACCTTGGATTGACAGTCACACTGACTTGATGGGGCCAAACAGTCCCCGAATTATATTTCAGCGACCCCAAAAACGTGGTTTCCTTCGCTTAAATGGTTTTTTCTTAATTTGACCTTTAATTGACCATGACCCTGACCTGATGAGGTGAAGCAGACCCCGAATTTGGATTCAGAGACCCCAAAAATGTATGGGTATGCTGGTCTAGTCTAATGCACAGAACACTTTTTTTTGTGGGGCTGTATAATTGGTCATAGAATTCTAATATTTCATGCGAATGTCACAAAAAAAATTGAGACGTTGGCTTTTAGCATATACTCCAAAAATTAAGTGTCTGCACTCTTATTAGCTTGCTTTATTTATTTCCCCTATGTAACTCCTATCCCTTACCTTTCAACGGAATCATCACAATAAGATGCCATTACAATACACACGTGTACCAAATTTAAAGTAAATATATCAATTTTATTTTTTCAACCCCTTTAATAATGAAGTGGTGGTGGAGGGGAACTGAAAAATATTATAAAGAAATCTGACACTTAGCTACTAGTATATGCACCAATTCCCAAGAACTAAAAACTGGTGAAGCAGTTGAATCGACAGTGTTCCGGAATTAAGTTAACTGGTGAAAATTAAGTGAGAATCCTTTAAAGAATACTTAAAAAAATATGGGAACCGGAAATCTGACCCGATGTCTGAGAAACGTCAATCTTCTTACTAGTACATAAGAAAGAATAGACATATGTTGGTGATGACTATAGATTGCTGGAAATAATACCACACGTTAGTAAAATAAGGCTGTATATCCCCTAATTGAAACAGTATTCTTTACCTTAGCAAATACTTCCTGAGTAAGTACTAGAAACTAAATACTGAATTTGTGTCATTTTATCGAGAAGACAAGATAATATTACGTGCCTATGTGACTAAGAAAGTCTTCTCGCCGTTTATTTTAAAACTATATATTTAAATATCAGCTGTCCTATGGACACTTAAAAATATGTTCATTATTACGCTTGCGCTTAGACGTCTGTAGCTCTTAAACTATAATAGATAAGAATAAGCTCTCGGAACTATTCTATCTAATATCATTCTCGCTACATAAGAGCGAAAGGTCAAAAAGCAGTATCCCTGATATTACAACATTTTTTCTCTACTTGTTCAAATAAATTGGACAGCCTTAAAAGTATTGACACTCCAAAAAAAGTTTGTTTTCGTGTACCGTGAAATTAATGCATGTGATTACATATGACACCCTTTAATTGCACTGGTCTATTATGCATAAAGTAAAACCAGGTAGTTTCAATACTTTATTGCAATGTGCAGTGTGTTGGGAATCTGTATCATCTAGTTACTCGCATACAGACGTAGCCTTTCATTTGTTCCATTTTACCGGCGACATATAAAAGCAATTTCCGTGGAATGTATCACTGATAATTTTGGTCACATAGTTTCAATTCCATTTATATGATCAAACTACACTGAAACTCATAATATCGAATTGAGTTTACTATTTCTTCATTTACGATCCTCTTATTTCTTAGACGACTCTAATTGTAAATAGAAAAGGATATCGACCACACTCGAGAATCTAAAATATTTGTAATAAAATGTTACGTATTAGGTGCATTTTATAGAGAATTAAAGAAGTTCACTGCAGTTAACCCACTTCCAATAAAATATAGTTTATATAGACAATGTACGATAGATATATTAACTAAGAAAATAATGTTTGAAAACACAAAAGAGTAAGAAAAGCTAATTATTAGTGCAAATCCTATAAAAAGATAGTTAATTTCTTTCTATTATATATTATTTACTTATTTATTTATTTAATCATACATCGTCCAACAGTACAAAACCATTTATAAGATGGAAACCACTGAAATTATTGAGTGAAAATTCATAATAATAATATTGTTATGGTTCTACTTAGGTAGTCTTTTTTAAAATGTACGTATTAAGAAAAATAAGTTATGGCTAAAAATAACAAACATTTCCGTATCGGATGTCTCTTTCTAGGAAATGGCCGCCTTAAAATAACTTAACCTAAATAAGAAGTACAAGTAGAAACTATGAAGGCGGTTTCTCAGAGGAGAAAACTTTAATATGATATATCTAGCAGTATATAAATTAAATCTCTGAGAATTACAAGAACTAATCCGTGGACATAAATGTTCAGTTGGCGTAATATTTCACTACAATCTATTTTACTATGCATACTTTTATCTTGAAATCGCAAACCAAAGCACTCATGCCTTTCGGAAAGGCTAGTAGTATCAAAGTTTGCAAGTAATTGATTTTGAGAAGTTCGAATAGGTGGATAAGTAGCTTCAGTTTTTCAGTTCAAAAATTTCAGGAAGCGAGCTGAATGTTTTCCAATTTATCGTTATAAATGTTATACCCAGATTGCCATACAAGTGAAGCATACTCCAGCTTATATAGAGATAAAACAAAACAAGGCATTTTTAAGGTTTTCGCATCGTTATAGTCATGGCTGTTACACGAGATCAAGCTTAACATTCTGTTTGCATGCGAAATTACAGCACCACTAACCAGTGAATGTTGATATATTATCAGAGGTTACACCTAGGTCCTTGAACGTAGATGGTCTGTTTAGCATGTCACCAATAACATTATAATTATATATAATTGGGGACTCCTTGGTTGTGTAACTCATAACATTGCACTTACCAACATTTAGTGAAGATCATTTTCATTGTACCAAGCCGATAATAAATTGTTTTGAAGCTTTTCGCAGTCATTAAAATCATTAATCCTATGCAACATCTTAATGTCATCGGCATATTTAAGAAATATACGTCTAAGTGATCACTGATGTCGTTAATAATAATATTATATATTAGAGGTGCATGTATTGATCCCTGGGCTACTTTTGACGTGGCTCGGTGTTAAATATATTTATATCCATTATAGATAGAGTTCAATTCGTACTCTACCAAATCAGCAACTGTCAAGAAATTGAAGTAGATCATCAGATATTCCAAATTTATCAAGTTTACAAAGAAGTTTACTGTGGTTCAGTCTGTCAAACGCCTTAGAGTCAGTATAAACTGAATCTGCCTGTATGTGAGAGTCAATTGATTCAGCAATGTACTGAGTGGCAAAAAGTTCATTGCGGTGGAGCGACCTTTCATAAATTGCGTAGATATTTTCAGTTGGACAGATGCATAAATGTTATCATTCAGTAGTATTTCGAAAGCTTCACCAAAGTTACATATGATTGTTATTATCTATAATTAGTAACATTATTTCTTTCATATTTTTGGTAGACAGGACATTGTATTATATCGGAGAGCCGTTGTCTACTTTAATAGAAGTTATAAATAGAAACAATAATCAAATATTATTAATAGTCAGTTTCTTATATGTTTGAATAATATTTCTTATGAATTAACTAAATTGTTTATTCATCGATCATCCTTCTTCTGCTACAGCAATATCTTCAGCCTTACCATATCCACTTTAAAATGAAAAATAAAATAGTAATAAATATCTGTTTTAATTTGGCAACTCATTACATGTTTAAATAAAGTTAGATTTACACTAGAAAAAAAGTTAAGCTATTATTTATTGTCCACGATAGTACACTTGTTTTGTTCAACATTTGGTCAGCTTAATTTTAATTTAATTTTATTAGAATTACAATTATCTAAATGTGAAGAGATATATTAGTTCAATAATTATAAAGATTTCCATAAAAAAAAATGTTGTCTGAGATTTTCCTTCAGTAACTGTTAGTGAAGGGATTATATATCACAAAACCACAAAAATCGGTTCTGGGGGTACCGCGCAAACCCCCAAAAAACCACCCCTTTGGTGAAAAATGCCTTATTTTACTGATAACTCGTTAACCGTTAATGATATAAAAAATTGCTCATCATCAAAAAGAAAGCTTGAGTAATTGCCTAAAAAAAGTCCTCTTGAAATTTTCTTGCGTATGCCATGGTTTTCGAGAAAATCGATATTAAATAAAAACTGGAAAATTTTTATTTCTAATTTGCACGAATTTTCGTTTATTTGAAATTCTTTGCGCGCGGCCTGTAGAAAAAATTGAATTGCTCGAAAAACAAACATGCTAGGAAGAAAAATCAAAATAGATTTTAAGGGGGATATAAAATACTCTTTTGTGTTTCCATTTTTGATGGCTATTGATATCTATTAGTATATGAAAATAACAATATAATATAAAGTTATCTCTTGATTTTTTGCACTTTTAGCTACTCAGGGGTCCATTAAAAATAACTGACTTTAATATATGTTTTAAATGCATTATCTTTTAGTTCAAGGTAATACTTCAGAAACTGCAGAAAAAGTTGAAGTTACCCAAATTTTGGACAATTTTTTATTATTTCCTAAAAATAAAAAAACACCTATAAAATTAGCTCAAAAAATGTTTTTTGAGTTTAAGTATCATATAACTATTGTATTAAAATCATCAAAAAATTGAATATGAAGCTTTTCTTGATTTTTTTTTTGGCTAACATTAACATGCTGGTAAATTTGTAAATGTGAATATTTTTATTCCTAACCTTTTCTGCATTGAAGTACTATCTTAAACTAAGAGATAATGCATTTATAACTTATATTATAGTCAGTTAATTTTTACGGGCCTGTGAATAGTTAGATGCACAAAAAGTCTCAGTAAAATAAGGCTTTTTTCACCGAAGGGGTGGTCTTCTTGGGAGTTGTGCGGTACCTTCAGAACTGATTTTCGTGGTTTTGTGATGCTTAATCCTCGCACTAACAGTTACGGAAGGAAAATCCCAGATAACATTCTTTGCGAGCTTCTGGTTTATTTTTTACTTTATCGACTGGACTATATTGGCACGTCCACGGCCGATTCTTTTATGAAAGTTTTATCGGTCCCTTTCGTTTCCAAATAGACTTGAGTAATACTCGTATACGTTTCAAAATTGAATTTAATGATCAAAATTGTATTCCCACACAGAATAATATACATACTTACTTTTATTTTCCCACCACTGAAACAAAAGAAGAAAGTTAAATAAGATAAAGTAAATTGATTCGGAGCAAAAACCATTGGAATCGATTTGGAAAATCCTGTGATTTACATTTATTTAGTTTGTTATTGGGAACCCATTACGTTCCCTAATAAAATACGCACCAATGATCGCCAACTTAACAAAAATCCAATGCAATAAACTGGATAAGCTTACCTGAGGAAAGAGCCGAGAAGACTATGTAAAAGCCTGCTTGATGTCGATTTATTTTTAAATCATTAAAGAATATAAAAACTGACTTCAGTTTAGAGATTTAGTATTTTTTATGTAATACAAAATTTTTATTCTCGTATCCACTTAGAGCAGATTTGTTTATCTTTAAATATTTTCGGGAACACAAGAGTCTCAAACAAATTTTATTATAAAGTGACAGTGAAAAGGAATGATTATTGTAGTAACGCATATTCATGGATGATCTTCGCGAGACTTTTGACTGCGTCTCGAATATATTCTGGAGAAAAGTTGTTTGAAATTTTTGAGGCAATAATACAAATTTTATTCTATCGTGTAATACTGGTATTAATATGCTAATATTATTAACAGAATTGAAGAGTCCAATTAAAATATTAAAAACAAGAATTTTAACGGCTCTGGATTTGGAAGCAAACAATGGAATTTGAATTGTTTTTTGCCATTATTTAAGTATGTGTCATGAAATAATTCTCAGAAAATGACCAGTCTCATACTCGAGATCTGGGAAGATATTTGCACACAAAGTTTGCAAAAACTACTTCTTCGGCGATAACTCCGAGAATAGTACCTGTATGAAAAAAAGTCCAATTGAAAGTTAAAGAGAATTTGAAAATACGTGATCTGACCCAAGGGTTTTAATAGCTATTTATGATACGAGTGTGAAAAATGCACGTTTAAAGAACACTTACAAAAGTTACACAACGATGCGCAGCCGAGTTGTGTAACTCATACAAGTGCCTTAAACGCATTTTCACACGAGTATCACACAAGATTTTTTCTCTATGAACGTACAAATATTAAAAACAAGTTATTGAATAATATTAAATATTAATTGGGAAGAAAACTATATTAGTTTTTGATTTTCACTTTATTTCTTGTCAACATGACAATTGTTTCGCCACACAGTGGCTTCTTCAGATATTGAGTACTGGTATACTAATTTTACAATGCACAAACTATATGGTTTTATACAATTTTGATGTAATCCTAATCTTAATTGCTAAGCGGAAAAGTACAATATAATTTTAATTACTAAATGGAAAGGTACATATAGTTCTAGGAAATTTATTGAATCTAATTTTAATAAGTAAATAAATTTAGTAAGGGAGATGAGTTTGTTTCAATTTGGTCATTTAATAAAATATCAGACGACTTTAGTTTATTTATTTCTAGAGATTCTAGTAAATCGAGTTTTAACCCTTTTTTCTCGGTGTGTAAAATTTTAAACTCTTCGTTGAACACGTGACCTACTTCTATTAGGTGGTTAGCATAAGTTGAGTCTGTTTTATTACTGATGTAACTTCTTTTATGTTCTGACAACCGTTTACCAAAATTTCTTCCTGTTTGTCCAATATATACCTTAGGACAAGCACCACAAGTCAACTTATAGACGCCTGATTTATTTTCTGATGAAATTTTGTCTTTTGCATTTTTTAAATGTTTTCCTATTGTGTTATTAGTTTTGAAAGCTACATTAATATTACGTTTTTTTAAAAAAGAGGAAGTTTTTTCTGTTGGGTAGCCAATGTAAGTGAGAACTTTGAAACTATTATTTTGATCTTTTATTGTTGGATATACTTCTTTAATGGCTTTATTGAAAGATTTTTTCACAATGATATTGTCTATTACTTCTGGGTTGTAACCATTGTTGAATGCAATTTGTTTTATTATTTGTAGTTCTTTGATATAATTTTCTTCTGATAAGGGGACAGTCAAAAGCCTGTGTATCATGCTGTTGTATGCTGCTATTTTGTGTTGGCGAGGATGTGCTGAGGTGTTGTGTATTGTTATGTCAGTGTGGGATGGTTTATGAAAAATTGAGAAATTATGTTTTTTATTGAGTCTTGTAATAGTCAAATCTAGAAAGTTAATAGCATTTTCGGTTTCAGTTTCGAAAGTAAATTTAATTTTAGGGTGGAGTGAGTTTATGAAATTTAGGAAATTGTTGAGTTGTCGTTTAGTTCCTGTGAAACAAGTTAAAATATCATCTACATATCTATACCAATAAAGAAATTTATTGCTTTCTGGGTTTTTATGTATTTGGTTTTCTAAAAAGTCCATAAATATTTCGGATAAAAGTGGGCTGAGAGGATTACCCATAATTAGACCCTCGTCGCTCGTATAAATCTTATTATTAAATTGAAAATAATTTTGTTCTAGGCAAATGGTTAAAAGATTTATAATCTCCTGTTTTTTAACAATGTTTGTATTATTTTTATCTAAAAGATTTTCTACTAAGGTTATTGTCTCTTTTGGTGGTATACTAGGGAATAAGTTCTGTACGTCAAAGGAAATTAATTTTGCATTGTCCGGTAGTGTCATATTCTTTAGTTTGTCTATTAAGTCGTAAGAATTTTTGATACTATATTTTGGGGTGAATTTAGTGTTTTCTTTTATTACATTACACACAAGAGATTTGTAAATTTATCAAACACTAGGTTTAACAATAACGAAATTAAAACTTTAGAAAAAGGATTCAAACATAACATTACACAAAATATCAATAGAAATAATTTAGAATACTTAGGAGTAGAAACAGACATAGCTTTATCAAACTCTTCCAATAACATAATAGACAAATATTCAGCCGCTAAAATGATTAAAAATGATCTTAATAAATCAAATAAAAAAATTTTCATAACAAAGATCGCGATGCTATTAAAACAATAAAAAACAAAACAATAACTAATGATATAATTTTTACAAAAGCTGATAAAGGGAATACAGTTATTGCTATAAACAAAACAGACTATGTAGATAAAACTAACAGTTTTTTAGATACAGCACAGTATAAAATACTCGATAAAGATCCTACAAATCGATACCAAAAAGAAATACAATCAGCAATTAAAAACTCAGACAGTGTTATTACTGCGTCTGATAAATATAAATTAAAGACAATGAATCCTCAAATACCAAAAATGTATTCTCTAGTCAAATTACATAAAGGTAATCTCCCGATAAGACCTGTAGTTTCGTTTTTAACAGCACCATCATTTAATATTTCACACAAATTAATAGATGTAATAAAAGAAAACACTAAATTCACCCCAAAATATAGTATCAAAAATTCTTACGACTTATAGACAAACTAAAGAATATGACACTACCGGACAATGCAAAATTAATTTCCTTTGACGTACAGAACTTATTCCCTAGTATACCACCAAAAGAGACAATAACCTTAGTAGAAAATCTTTTAGATAAAAATAATACAAACATTGTTAAAAAACAGGAGATTATAAATCTTTTAACCATTTGCCTAGAACAAAATTATTTTCAATTTAATAATAAGATTTATACGAGCGACGAGGGTCTAATTATGGGTAATCCTCTCAGCCCACTTTTATCCGAAATATTTATGGACTTTTTAGAAAACCAAATACATAAAAACCCAGAAAGCAATAAATTTCTTTATTGGTATACAGGGTGTTTCACTTAAAAGTCCCCAGGCCATTATCTCTAAAACTAATAAAGATATTTTATTTTTGTAAATGGCAGATGATTGATACCAAAGAAAGGTTTAAATAACGGTGATTAGAATTTTTCCTCAACAGCACACAGAGATGGCGCTGCGATGCAAAACTATTTTTTGATGGCTGGAACCTTGAAACATAAGTCATGTGATTAAACAATAATTTGTGAATAATTTTGACGGTATAGAGAATTTACAAAAAACAAGCCGTTTTGGAGTTACATGAGTTTCTTTCATTAATGCCAGTATACGTGAATTTTGATAAATCCCTATAATTTATTTATTATTTATTATAGAAGATTGGTTACCAAACACTTTTTTTCAAGATAAGGAAAGTGATATAATACACTATCATAAAATTATGTTTACCACTTCCGGCCAAACCGGAACTAACATGATGAACCAATATCCATATGTTCCTACATATTACATTTTTTTTTCTAATAACGCTTCTAATAAAACGGCTCCCAAAACTTAAAGTAAGTAAGACAACAAAGAAAATACACACTAATTTAGAATGGGCTAAATTTATATTAACAATTCAGTAAAGAACGTAAACAAAAGTTTTATAAACAAACATTTAAAAACTATCGAAATATTATTAAAAATGAAATTAAACTAATTTCTTTCTTATTAGTAGGTACTTATTATATTAAATGTTCAAAATTTCTCCCTTCTTCATGAATACACATATTGTACCGTTTCAGTAACTCTTCATTGCAAACTTTTTGTAACGTATGTCTATTTATAGCAGCAACACTTGCATATATTTTATTATACAAATCGGCCATATCCTCAATGGGTTCAATGTACACTACACTTTTTAAATACCCCCAAAGGAAAAAATCTAATGAAGTCAAGTCAGGTGATCGTGCTGGCCATCTGACTACTCCATTAGTACCAATCCATCTCTGAGGGTACATTTCATTAAGACAATCTTTGACTAGTACTGAGTTATGGGGTGGTGCACCATCTTGGTGAAACCAAATATTCTCCTGGTTATGAGGGATAGTCTCTAATAATCCTGGCAATACATTTCTCAAAAATATCTCATATTTTCTTCCATTTAAAGTCCCATGGAATAGATATGGTCCAATAATATATGAATTTAATATTCCACACCACATGTTAACTCCAAAAGTTACCTGATTTCGGGTCATTCTTATCCATCTAGGATTATTTTGTGACCAGTATCGGCAGTTATGCTTACTCACAACTCCGTTGTTGTGAAAACGGCTTTCATCGCTCCAGAGCACATTTTTTTAAAAATTTGGGCATTCTTCAGAAAGAACTGAAAATTCAGCTAGAAAATGTAATCTTCGTTCATAATCACCAGGCCTTAAATGATGGATCAATTTTAATTTGTATGGATGGTATTTATTTGATTTTAATATTCTATGGCACGAAGATATCGACAGATTAGTTTCCGATGCCAATTTCCGGAGAGAACATTGAGGATTGTTGACAACGCTATTTAACACCAAGGCTGTATTTTCATCGTTTCTAACTGGCCTATTTCTGTTACGAATAGTTTTCTTAAAACTACCCCAGTTTCTTCAATTTTTAAACAGTATGATAAATGTTTTTTATCGGGTGTAGGTCTATTTGGAAATCGTAAACAAAACAATCGTTTTGCTTGTCGGGAATTTCTTTTGCATTCACCGTATATTAAAATCTAACTGTCAAACTTAAAATTAAATCAAAGCCTACTAATATCTCTTAGGTAGATTTTTCATTACCATTCTAAATTAGTGTGTATTTTCTTTGTTGTCTTACTTACTTTAAGTTTTGGGAGCCGTTTTATTAGAAGCGTTATTAGAAAAAAAAATGTAGTATGTAGGAACATATGGATATTGGTTCATCATGTTAGTTCCGGTTTGGCCGGAAGTGGTAAACATAATTTTATGATAGTGTATTTATATCACTTTCCTTATCTTGAAAAAAAGTGTTTGGTAACCAATATTCTATAATAAATAATAAATAAATTATAGGGATTTATCAAAATTCACGTGCACTGGCATTAATGAAAGAAACTCATGTAACTCCAAAACGACTTGTTTTTTGTAAATTCTCTATACCATCAAAATTATTCACAAATTATTGTTTAATCACATGACTTATGTTTCAAGGTTCCAGCCATCAAAAAATAGTTTTGCATCGCAGCGCCATCTCTGTGTGCTGTTGAGGAAAAATTCTAATCACCGTTATTTAAACCTTTCTTTGGTATCAATCATCTGCCATTTACAAAAATAAAATATCTTTATTAATTTTAGAGATAATGGCCTGGGGACTTTTAACTGAAACACCCTGTAGATATGTAGATGATATTTTAACTTGTTTCACAGGAACTAAACGACAACTCAACAATTTCCTAAATTTCATAAACTCACTCCACCCTAAAATTAAATTTACTTTCGAAACTGAAACCGAAAATGCTATTAACTTTCTAGATTTGACTATTACAAGACTCAATAAAAAACATAATTTCTCAATTTTTCATAAACCATCCCACACTGACATAACAATACACAACACCTCAGCACATCCTCGCCAACACAAAATAGCAGCATACAACAGCATGATACACAGGCTTTTGACTGTCCCCTTATCAGAAGAAAATTATATCAAAGAACTACAAATAATAAAACAAATTGCATTCAACAATGGTTACAACCCAGAAGTAATAGACAATATCATTGTGAAAAAATCTTTCAATAAAGCCATTAAAGAAGTATATCCAACAATAAAAGATCAAAATAATAGTTTCAAAGTTCTCACTTACATTGGCTACCCAACAGAAAAAACTTCCTCTTTTTTAAAAAAACGTAATATTAATGTAGCTTTCAAAACTAATAACACAATAGGAAAACATTTAAAAAATGCAAAAGACAAAATTTCATCAGAAAATAAATCAGGCGTCTATAAGTTGACTTGTGGTGCTTGTCCTAAGGTATATATTGGACAAACAGGAAGAAATTTTGGTAAACGGTTGTCAGAACATAAAAGAAGTTACATCAGTAATAAAACAGACTCAACTTATGCTAACCACCTAATAGAAGTAGGTCACGTGTTCAACGAAGAGTTTAAAATTTTACACACCGAGAAAAAAGGGTTAAAACTCGATTTACTAGAATCTCTAGAAATAAATAAACTAAAGTCGTCTGATATTTTATTAAATGACCAAATTGAAACAAACTCATCTCCCTTACTAAATTTATTTACTTATTAAAATTAGGTTCAATAAATTTCCTAGAACTATATGTACCTTTCCATTTAGTAATTAAAATTATATTGTACTTTTCCGCTTAGCAATTAAGATTAGGATTACATCAAAATTGTATAAAACCATATAGTTTGTGCATTGTAAAATTAGTATACCAGTACTCAATATCTGAAGAAGCCACTGTGTGGCGAAACAATTGTCATGTTGACAAGAAATAAAGTGAAAATCAAAAACTAATATAGTTTTCTTCCCAATTATTATCATGGATTTTCATCAAGTAACGGCCCAATCTGTTCAATATTAAATATCTTGACGTTCAAAATGTCAAAATATTTTGAGTTTGCATCTTGACGTTTCTTTGAATAATCAATTCTATCAAATGTCACAATACAACATTTTGAATTCGAAATCACACCATCCTAAAAAATACCGTACTACCGTTTCTAAGGTAATAAAAGTTTATTTTTATTAATTATTGTTTACAAGCGATGCTCAAACCTCGCAAAGTTTAAACAGTCTTTATTTATTGTGATTTCAATATTACTGTTAAGCAACTATGAGTGATTTAGATACCGAGAACAGTGACAGTGTTGCGTCCGACGTAGAGGCAAAGAATTTATATAAATAGAAGCCGAGATAAAGTATAAAAGTTATACGATACTTTTGCCATCATGTCCAACATACCTTTTTCTCACAATTTCGTTCTAAGATACAATATTGCCTATAACGCTATCTCTGTTGCAATCAGTCCAAGACCGTGGTATGAGTGTAGCAAAGACATATGTGTAATTTAGTAATTTAAGAACTGTGTCTGTTTTAACTACTCTAACCTCAAAATTATTTACGTGTTTTGTAAATTTAAACAATTATTCTCGTTGAATCGTAAAAATAGTGAAGAAATGTGTTGTTAGTGGTGTAATTGAGGATGAGAGTAGCCTGTTGTCTTACATTTATTTGTCATGTTAAATACAGTAGTACTGCAACAAAGATGGGGCTATAGTAATTTTTATCATAAAGAAAGAGATAGTTATAAAATGTAATGTCTGAACTTGAGTATGAGATGTTGACAACACACTTATAAATGTGTATCTGCTTCTATTTATATAAATTCTTTGCGTAGGGGAGTCTGCAGCACTATTACCTGCTAAGTCTAAATCTCAATATAAGACGGCGTATATACGCTTTGAAAAATGGTGCAATAAGAAGAGAACGAGGCACCCCACGGAAACTATATTGTTAGCATATTTCCAGCAAAAATCAAAAATACAAAAGCCATCGTCACTTTGGGGCCATTACTCAATGTTGAGGACGATGATATCCAAAAATAAAAATGTTGACATAAGTATATACAATAACTTAATATCATTTTTAAAAAGGCAATCTGTGGGCTATAAACCGAAGAAATCCAAAGTATTGAATAAAGAAAACATCCAAAAATTGTTAACAAGAGCTGGTGATCAAGATTTTTTGATGATGAAGGTATGTCTAATCTTATAAGATAAATATAGTTTGTCTGTAAAGTGATTTCTTTTAAGGTTGCGTTAATTATTGGAATCGTAGAGGGGCGAAGGAAAGACGACAAAGCAACCCATTGGGATTAAACCGTTTGGTGCTATGCCCAAGAAGATAGCTTTATTTCTAGGATTATCTGATTCTTCAGGATACACAGGCTGTTTCAAAAGGTCTTCTGCATTACTGTTGGCAAATTTCGGAGCCAAAATTTTAACGCTCAAGCGTCACGGAGCTTGGAAATCGTCCAACGTTGCAGAAGGATACATAGAAAACTCTGCGGAAAATAAGTGGAGGACAGATGTTAAAATATTGGGGGAAAAAGAAATAATTGGTGTCCAGGTTCCAGATAATATAGCCGAACAGCCACCAGAGGAAGTTGGAGATGCAATTCTGATGGAAAGCACAATTTCGTCCCATCATTTGTCGTCGTGGATAGCTTCCAACAACTGCACGAAATGCGTCCTAAATATATATATAACGAATAAATTCTTAATGTTAATGTTCTTAATTTAATATTCCAATAATTTTTTACAAAATTATAATAAATTTTGAATTGATTTTTTATCTTATAAATTTTTCATTTTACCAGTGCGAAAAGTGGCAGGTATTTTCGCACTGAGTGTGAAAAGTGACAGTCGTTTTCGCACTGGTCCACTGGTGCGTTAAAGTGACGTTTTTCACACTAAACATACAGTTGAAAAGTACGATATTTCGATAGTGAGTTAGAAAAAAAAAATTATGTAATTATATCTCGAGTTACGGGCAATTGAAGAATTCGAGGAAAGAGTTTTTTTGCCGGTGGTTTCAAGTGTAAACCGCTGGTTTCTCTAGGAAAGAAGGATGATAAGGACCTGAAATGATTGGTGGATGTAGGGAAATTGTAAAGCTTAATTCTGATCATGATGGGAAGTTGGTGGGGGAATTAGAGAGGGGGGGAGAGGAAGACGGTAAAAATTTTCGGAGCTACATAACTTCGGGAAAAATTTCGACAAATTATTGGGTCCTTGCTCATTGTGCGTATAGTCCCATCAAATTCTATAGGTGAAAACAGTTTTTTAGTTTTGAAAAAATTTTGAAGCTACACCCGAAAAACGATTTTGCATTTTTTTAAAATCGCGCTTTTTGTACGAAAAAAGACAGTTAAATAATTTTTCCTGCACATGAAGGGACTTCTTTCTCTATTTAATTCGAAAACAAATTATGGCAATAGGATGAACAGAACGGGAGTTAGAGCTGATAACGCTCTTACCTCTGTGGAGGGGGAATAAAAAGGGTTATCAACTTGGAAGTAGGCTTATTTCCAAGCTCAACCTGTGTTAAAAAGGATATCAAGTGAAAGATTATTTTCGGACTAAAACGGTGAGATATACAGGGCGTTCCTTAATGACGTACTAATATTTCAGGGTGATTTCTTAGGTCATTTTATGAAGAAAAGTTCATATGAACATATGTCTGCAACGGCTTCAATTTTTTGCTACAAGGTCACTATCTCAGAAAGAAGTTTAGTTATTATTTTCAATATTGGTTTGTGTTAATAGGACATGAAACCACATGTTTTAGTTAGAAAATTATTTTATAGCTCCACCAATGGCGTTCCTCAAAACATGTCCTCCGAAGTGTTTTACCAAAAAAGTGATACGCTACTGACATTCTGCCATGTGGCTATTTGTTTTGACCAGCCTGGTCAATTCTACATGAAAACGGCCTCTTGCGTTTTTCTCGTCAAACGCACAGTTTTTGATTTAAATAATTAAATGTGCGTTCCCGAATGGAATACCGTACTCTCGTAAGCTTCTTTATTGTTGGTTTCTCGAGAAAATATTATTCTTTATCAAAAGTCTTGCTTATCCTAGGAAGCCACGAGCAGAGGTTAGACTTGTGATAAAATATACAGGGTGTTCAAATATTAAGAAAATGTAAAATTTGTATGAGGCAAAGTAGGTTCGAATCCTGACCAGGGTATGGTATATTTAGTAACACAGGGGCATGGGAACAACATTTCTACTCACTGTTATCTCTCTTGAGTTCGAAGCGGTTGATGGCAAAGTCGCAGGGAATGGTTGTTGCGTTGATCTCTATGTGTATGTGTCTTGATTGAGTTATGGTAGTTATAGCTAAATTCTAGCCAGGGCGTAAATATAAATACGACGATTGAAAATAAATGCATCAATAAAAACAGTGCAATAATCACATTTCACGGAAAACAGACACCGCGATTTTGTAATTATTTCATTTATGAAGACAATATTCACGCGTGTAAGAAGTCAATTCGCGAGGACATAAAACAAAGTGAACTGGGTTTAAATCGTAAAATTTCATGTATGAAATTAGAACTATTATTATATTGAACCGACTAGATCGAAACAGATTGAAATCAAGAATAATATTCCTTATTATTCAATAATAATAATAATAATTGGTCTTTATTTTCCATTAGGCGGATACAGATGTATAAAAAAAAATATTATGTAAAACAATACCCACTAATACCTAATGAAAAAATGCCGAAGATCAGATGGTGGTGCATGACACCACCCCTGTATTTAATCTTAAGCATGTAGCGTAGTTAAAATACGATATACAAAAATCATGGAATCAATACAACTAAAAGATAATTGATGATTTACACTAACTTATAAGACAATAGCAAAATAAGAGAAAACCGAAGAATGTACCATTTACGTTAAATTATAAATTTTGCGCCCGTACGCCACCCTTCTTTAATTTATTTACGTTTATAGTCTACTACATTTGTGTAATAAGTTGTTTTTTCAAATAACGTTTAAATGCGGGTAAGGATTTATTTTTAAAGTGAGAGGGTAGAGAATTGTAGAATTTGGAAACTTGATAAGAAAATGATCGTTTGAATATTTCAGTGCGGTGTATTGGAGGTGTGAGAGTTCCCTTGAATCTTATCTTAACGTTGTGGACGTCAGTTTTATGTGAGATTTTTTTATGTAGATAATTTGGTATCTTATTAATAATAATTTTGTGGAATAGGCACGCAGAATGTAACATACGACGTTTAGCCATATTAAGCCAACCAATTTCATTAAGCTTATGCGAAATGCTCTGCCGGCGTCTGATACCGAAGATTAACCTTAAACAGGAATTTTGGATAACCTGTATTCTGCGAGAGTCCTCAGCATCCAGACATGGACCATATACCGAATCAGCAAAGTTAAATTTAGATGAAACAAGTGATTCGCACAGGATTGTTTTGATTTTTTTATTTAAGAAGTGACGGTTGTTGAAGATTGTTTTTAAATTCATATATGCAATACAGTCATTAACATGGGGTTTGAATCTCAAGGTTGTGTCAAAGGTTAGGCCTAAACTCTTTGCAGATTTGGAAGGTAATATATTCTGACCACTTACATCTATTTGGAGTTGCTCTGTTAAAATTGACTTTGCATTTTGAGACCCAAAAATGAGCATAGAAGTTTTATTGGCATTGATATGCAAGGCATTGTTTCTGGATGTCTCTATTAGGGCCGCGATGTCCCGATTGATATCAGTCGGAGCCTCAATATGCTTAGAGGGATCAAAAGAGTGATATAATTGCGTATTATCAGCATAGAAATGAACTTGACAGTGCTTAAATATTTTTATAAAATCTGTATAAGTATAAGTGTATAAAGTGAACAGCAGTGGACCTAAAATAGATCCCTGCGGAACTCCCGAAGACACACCTAGAGGAGCAGATACATCATTGTCAATTTTAACTCTTTGTGTTCGGTTAGACAAGAAACTACGAAAAAAATTGATGGAGTTAGTATTTAGGCGAAGAGATTTCAATATAGCTAGAAGTATTTCATGGTTGATAGTGTCGAATGCTTTCGAAAAATCGAAAAGCACCAACACTGTAGCCATTTTGTTATCCGCTCCCCTCAGTATCGTCAGTGATGTTCAACAGAGCTGTTTCACAGCTGTAAACCGGACGAAAACCTGATTGAACCTCAGGCAGTATACGAAACTTCGAGACATGATGACGGAGTTGCAAGTCTACCTCTCTTTCCTGTAACTTCGACAATACTGGCAGTATATTGATTGGGCGTAAATCTTTAAATTCTAAAGGCCTTGATTTTTTGGGAATAGGTTGTACCAGGGCTTGCTTCCAGACTTCAGGAAATACACCTTTCTGTAAACAAAAGTTAATAATATGCGTAACATACTTATTAAAGTTTTGTTTATTAATCCTACATCCACTTGGAGTGGAAGTGTAGTAATCGTAAAAAAGATTTCAAAAATTATTCTTCTTAAAATACGTTTAGGATAAAACGTTGAGATTTTAAATTTGAGCGAAAAAAAAAATTTTGTCTGTCGGTCTGTAACTTTTATTGTGCACACGTTTTCTCTGGAACGATTGAAGATATTGACTTGAAATTTTATAAACATATGTACTATCACGAGATCTGGAACTGAATTGTTTTTTTAACTTATCCGGTGAAGGGTTGGGGGGTAAATAACGATAAATATGGAAATATAAGTGAAGCAAAATGGTAAGAGTACAAACATTTAGAATTCGGTGTATATACTAGAAGCCAAGACCTCAGATTTTTTTATAATATTTTCCATCCTCTTTCACCATCTCCACTCCATTATTAAAGGGGACGATAAAACAAAACTGAGATATTCACTTGGAATTTGGTACACATATATATTATAACGACCCCTGGAACTAGATTGTATTTTGAAATGATTCCATTGAAGGGCTGGGGGTTAAATAAGGGTAAATAGGGGGTAATAAATAAAACAAGCTGGTAAGAGTAAAGAAATTTGGGACTTGGTGTGTATATATCAAAAGCGAAAGCCTCAGATTTTCTTATAGTATTCTTCTCGCCCACCCCCACTCTATTATTAAAAGGGTTGATAAAATAAAACTGATATTTGCACTGGAGGCTTGGTATATGTATGTATTATAACGACATCTGTAATTAGATTATATATTGAGATGAATGCGTTGAAGGGTTGGGGGTTAAATAGGGGCAAATTAGTAGAGCAAGCTAATAAGTGGAGAAGTTTCATTTTTGGTCTATATACTCCACATAATAGAGTGCAAATATAGTCAAGATATTTTCCTTTAAAGAGACTAGGACGGAAAATCTGGATGTGGAAGTCGTGATCTCTTAGGCAGCAGTTTTCTTTAGTTATTTAGTCCATATTTTTATGTAGCTGTTTTTCAAATCTGTATAGTCTTATATTAAATGTATTTCTCAGTTTGACAAGACAAAACATATAGAATTTGAATACCTTAAGGTGGCCATTCCCTAGAAAGAGACATCCGGTAGGGAAGCAATTATTATTTTTGGCCATAACTTTTTTTTCTTAGTACGTATATTTAAAAAAACTATGAGACTACCTAAGTAGAACCATAATAAGACTAGCACTATGAATTTTCACTTAATAATTTCAGTTGTTTGCTAAATAGTTTAATTTAAAACTACGAAATAGCAAGATTAGCATAATTTTTAAATTTGAATCTAACTATTTTGCAAACCACTGAAGTTATTGAGTGAAAATTCATAGTAATATTCTTGTTAAGGTTCTACTTAGGTAGTCTTATATTTTTTTTTAATTTACGTACTAAGAAAAAAAAGTTATGGCCAAATATAGTAAATATTTCCTTATCGGATGTCTCTTTCTAGGGAATGGAAACCTTAATCAGTCGTTCCTGAAAGCTACATCGGTTTTCTGTACAAGAATAAAACCCTCCCAAATGCGGTCTGCAGCTATCAAGACGGCCAACTCTGATGCGGAAGATCACCTGAACAAAAAGCTCGTAGCGTTTGCATACATTACAGAGGTATTGATTCAGAGCATTGCGATAAATTGAAACCACGCCGCTAGTTTTTCACTGTCTAAGTATATAGGTCCCAAGGGTTCGATTTGAGCACCAAGTGCATTTCCAAATCAAGTTCAAGCCGCTATGGACCGAGTGGGAGACTACTTATTCAAAGATCCCATGCTTTCAAGCTCAGGTGTATGAGGAGCAGAATGTATTATGGTAATCAATTTATTTCTTTGTGAAGTGTGATGGGCTCGTCTTGCAATTAATTATTTAAATTCAGCCCCATCTGAACGATGCATGCTAAATGTTAGCAGAATGTTGAAAAACTGAAACTGACAACTATTTTTAAGTTAAGAAATCTGTGCATTCAATGAGTTGAATTAACTTGATGTATATTTGCCGACTTTTTGGTCAGCTTAAATGAATTTTCTTACGTTTCGTCAGAGAGCAAATACAATATTTACAAAAACAAGGTTTTCTTGTGTGATTCTATAACCTGAATATGAATTACAGTTAGTCTTATTGTTAAATATGTCTACACTATTATAACATTTTAGATCTAGTTGAATGTTTTAATGCAACTAAAGGTTAAAAAAATGTATTGCCTGCGTTCTTGTCTATGTCCTAGTTTGGTTTGATTAGGTAATTATTGTCTAATTTATGTATGTTGGGTTTGAAGTTTTTGAGAGTGACTGGTGGTGTAAGCTAATATACTTTAAACTTTATCTTGTGTAAAAATATATACATTATTGATAATATTACCTTTTATAATTAATTTAGTAAACTAAAATATAGTTCGCTTAAATGTTCTATATCAATGCGGCTAGTTGTTGCGTTGTTATGTCTTTCAATTGTAACATTTCATGTATTGTCTTTCGATCATAATTTGACTGCTTTTGTAAAACGTTAGTATATTCAAAGTTAAACCTGTGACTATGAGCTAAACCGTATTTGGTAAGTACTGTCGAATTTTGGATTAACGTTTTTATATTATATTTGTGTGTATACACAGTGTGTCCCAGGAAAGATGTAACAAGAGGTGTAATGGACCAAAAATTTTGGAATCTTGGAATAGAATTTGGGGATTGAGTCCTGCTTGTTGTAAAACTAAAGTATACCAAAAATGACTTGATTTGGTGATCTACATAAGCAAACTTGTAAAAATCACCACTAATAAAATAACTTTATTTTTCAAAATATGAAAAAATTCCACTAAGAAAAGTTATTTAGAATGCAATTTTATACCTCTGTACCAAATTTCAGGAATATAAAATTATTTTTTGAAACTTCTCATTTTTTCAATAAATCAGTATTTTATTTTGAACCATTCAATTAAAACTGCATAGAAATTATTTTTTGTGAATTAATATTTAAAGCTATGTAGAAGATAAAAGTAGGCTATGAGAAAAGCAGTGGATACACAATTATCATTTATTATTGACATATCTTTCAAACGTAGTCAATATTATCCTTAATTTCTGTTTCAAATTAACGATCCAAGCATAAAAAATTAAGTGAAAATGGTACTCACAGTGCGTGAAAAAATTTATATTGTGCAATGCTACGGAATTGACGGTGAAAACTCGCTAAGAGAAGTGGTAAGCCAATTTAATTTGAAATTTCCAAACACTGCTTTGTCACGTATTCAGGCTATGAGAATAATTAAAAAGTTTCTGGCTACTGGTAGTGTTCTTAACATGAAAAGAAAAATAGAAGCATATGATGACGACAATGTTGTGGCTATTATAGCTCATACCTCTGTTATAGAAAATCCTAGGATGTCACTAAGAGAGAGGTCAGCTCTTATTAATATTAGCAAGTCTGAACTCCAAAGAAAATTCAAGGCAAAGAAAATTAGGGCATATAAAGCAAATTATAAACATACGCTTGAAGAGGAAGATGACGGCCGTAGCTTGGATTTTTGTTTGACCATTGGAGAAAAAATCATGGAAGAGAGATTTTTTTCATTTCACAATTTTCTCAGATGAATTCACATTCACAACCAATGGTGTTGTTTCATCTCAGAATTGTCGGCTTTAGACTTCTGAAAATCCAAATTTTAGAATTCATTGTAGAAGACAATATTATAAAAAAGTGAATGTGTGGTGTGCCGTTTTTTATCACGTTGGAGTTATTGGACCTTATTTCATTAAGGGAAGGTTAAACCAGCACACTTATTTACAGCTTCTTGAAAGATTTTCTGAAGAACATTTAAATATTTTTAGAGATATGCCTTTAGTTCATTTTCAACATGATAGTTGCCCTGGCCACTCCACACAAATGGTTAATCGGTGGTTGAATTTAAATTTGGGAGAAAATTGGATTGCCAGATCTATCAATATTGGATTTCTATTTATGGGGTCGCCTCAAGCAGTTGGTTTACGCTGAACCACTTCCTAAGGATGTAGCAGTATTAATGCAGAGAATTACAAATGCCGTAAACTTCATACCGTTAGATTGTATTCGAAACAGTTTTAAGGACTTAAGGTGGAGGATCGAAATGTGTGTGGATGTGGGTGGTAGCTACGTCGAATAATAAAAAAATTGTAAACATTGTTTTGTATTGGTCAATAATTAATTTGTTTGTGAATCTGTTATGTTTTTGACATTTATTGCTTGTTATAATTTTTAAACCTCATTAATCTTCTGTTAGTAATTGTTTCTTGTTTTACAATTAGTTCGATTAACATTATACGTTCTTACATCTCGTATATTCAATTTTTTATTTACTAATAGCCTACTTTTTGAGTATGGGAAGTATCAAAATAATAATTTTATATTCCTGAAATTTGGTATAGAGGTATAAAATTGCATTCTAAATAACTTTTCATAGTGGAATTTTTTCATATTTTGTAAAATAAGGGTATTAATGGTGATTTTAACAAGTATGGTTATAAATACCCTGTAGAATACCAAATCAAGTAATTTTTGGTATGCTTTACTTTTAGCAGCACTCAATGCCATTCCAAAATTCCAAAATTTTTGGTCCATTACACCTCTTGTTACATCTATCCTGGGACACACTGTATATTCGTTTATGCAGGTATTGTATTTTTTGGCAAATATATGTGCGCTAGACACGATTGTGTGAGAGACAACGGCTAGTCGCTTTTACCTATCGTTGTGAAGATGTCTGTGTGTGCGTCTGTCCTGGTTGAGTGGAAGAGTAACTGTAGCTAAACTCCGCCAGGATCTTAATCTAAATAAGACAATTAAATAAAAATTGCTGTATATCTTGCAAATGGTGTTAATTTCATACTTTGGTTGCAGTTTAGATTTGGGTTTAATGAACAATTTTATTGTTGTGGCGTAAGATTTATGTGCTACTGCTATACTGTGTTTTCTTAACATGTTTGGTGTGTTCAAACTATATTAGTTCACACCACAAGTCATTAACAAAACTATAAATCCAACATACATAAATTAAACTTTATCAATAGTAACACAAACAACCCAAACCATAGATACCGGACTTTGCGGTTTTAACTGATTTCAAATATTTTTGGAGAGATTACATTTTCTTATTTTATGTTTTTGAAGCGAGGAAAGGTATTTTTTAGACAGACTGTACTTGGGGCTATTTTTTTAATCTCATTTTGTGGGCATTGATACTAACCGAAAACAAAAAAATTATAAAAACATAAAACGCACACACCACATATCCACTAGTGGCGTAAATAACACCACTGCAAGCCCCGCGTTGCGTTAGAGCGCACCAAGGGCGCCATTTTTACTCCAGCGAGTACGACTTCAATGTCTGTTTTAGTCAGTAATATATTTTTTTAATAGCAGTACATATCTTAAAATTTCATCAATTTTATAACAAAAAAATTGCTTTATACACTATTTAATAAACGTTTCAATTAAAAGAACGCTTACAAGAGACAGTTTTTACCAAAGTGTAAATACGAAGGATCATGAGAGATGCAAAATAGCAGGGCGCCTTCAGAAATTCGCGAGGAGCACACATACTCTTAGTTGCGCTACTGGTATCCCCTTTTTATAATTAGAAAATAATTGTAGTAAGTGAGGATATTTTTGGCATGTCACCTCCATGCAAAATTCCGCGTAACGAGATTTCTCGAACCATCCCTTACAGTATAATCCAATAACCAAGAAAACAATATTGAAATACCTTTATAAATTTCTTTTCATATTTTATTTGATATTATTTCCAACCTGTCAGATTTGTAAGTGATTCATTGATTGCGTAGGTATTCATATACCTACCTCAAACTTAGGTTCTAAATTTTATTTGATGGACATTTTTAATAAAAAAACCTACAGAAATGTGTCTACTTTGATATGATTGAATACCGTGTGAGGTATAACCGTCAATCAAAACGAGGAGAGATAAAATACTAAAAAAGTTTAAATGTATACGCCACACGCTTTTAAAAGTACTCTATAAATATTTGTGCAAAGCAGGAAATAAGCACGAGGATGAGGAAATTGTCTCCTATAAAAAACAAGCTATTGAATTATACGGTTAAAAAGAATTCAATATATTTTCTGTAACTCTCAAACGAATAATAATATGGAAATTGTTATGTACCCTTAAGGCGTATAATTGTGATTTAAATTCACGGGATGATGACCAATTAAAAAATAGATTTTGATTTTTTTATGGTATTTGTTGATTGATTGATTAATTCATTGATTTGCCAGCTTAAGGTGTGCATTGCTGCTGATTCCGGTGCATGGAGATTTGTTCCACCACGCAGCCTGATCGTCCGCCGAACGTCCATCTGCAGTCGCCCAGGGACCCTATTCTTGAATTCCGGGGAGTAGAACGGCCGAGAGAAAGTGGGCGTGGTTCTCTTGGGGAATAGAAAATTTTATTCAGGGATTCTATCATTGAGTTAGAAGGTAGGGAGAAGCTGTCACGTGATCAAAAACGGCATCATTTCGCCATCTTGTTACTACTTTTCCGTCAAATAGTGACAGTTTGTTTTCCGTGCGATTTATTGTGATTTTTACTGATAGTTTGTTAAATTTTAGACAATAAACATTAAAAGGACTATGGTGCCGTGTGCTAAACGAAGTTGCTCTTCTAGAAGAGGTATTGATAAGAAGAAATCAACGGGAATAACGTTTCATAGGTAGCGTAAACAACAAACAGAGCCGTATTAAAAAAAACAGTTAATTAAATTTTCTTTAATATACTCAAGTTATATATTTCGTAGAATAGATGAAACAAATGGTTTATTTTAGGATAACATTGCACATTTTATATATCAACGTAAATAAAAACTGTTAAAACTCTTGCATTTATTGAATTGAACATTTATTTGCGTTATCCAGATAGACCGTCTCATCAGGGAATAAAGTTCTTATTATTTTAATTAGTCCCGGTCTGGCAAAACCACCATATTGTTACTACATTTAGCCACGCCCACTGATGCCGTTTCTGTATAG
Organism: Stenurella melanura; assembly: GCA_963583905.1. Taxonomy (NCBI): domain Eukaryota; kingdom Metazoa; phylum Arthropoda; class Insecta; order Coleoptera; family Cerambycidae; genus Stenurella; species Stenurella melanura. Next base: position 20,868,621 of record OY757311.1, on the reverse strand, counting down.
GAAATTTGTATAGGATGTCTTCTCCCTACCTTCTAACTCAATGGATTCTATTCTTGAATTCCGGGGAGTAGAACAGCCGAGAGAAAGTGGGCGTGGTTCTCTTGGGGAATAGAGAATCGTATTCTTAAATAATACTTATCTCGGTAGGTAGGAGAACGCGGTCCCCGGTTTCATCTCTTGCAAATTTGCAAGGGAACAGTCACTCCCTGACTGAATTAAACTATTTTATCTATCACATCCGTTTTGACATGAGATCTCTAATTTTTGTGCAAGCGATTTTTTGTTAAATTCGTTGCTTAATTAATTATTAAAGGTTTTATAGAGGATAGAGGATGCGGAGACAAATTTATACATTTATACATGTATGTATTAATTTACCACCAGTTGGGGAATTAAGTGAAATGCTTACTCCACATTTACAACCAAGGCTTTAACTGTTCAAACAAAAATACATAGTAGATGGGTATCATAAATATCTTTTTTAAAATAGGCTTATTTAAGGTTTTCGCCACCCTTAGATTCTTGGGTTTGTTAGTTACCAAGAAATTACAGGATCGAATAATTTTGTTGGTATAGGTCATAGACCAGTGCAAATAATTTTTGGAAAAAAAAATTAATAACAGCATGAGAATTGTTGGAAAATGATGGAAATATAGCGCAACCAACGGAAAAAATAAATTAAAGTCGATCCGAGTTACGAGGGTGAAATAGGGTGAAGTTTAGGGGCGGAAAATCGTTTTTCACCATTTCCAGCGAAACTGGACCTTCTATCGAAAGAAGTTAAATGCAAAAGTTGTAGGTAGTGAAAAGGTCTATAACTTTGTATGAATCGTGCTTTCACATAACCTAAAATTTTTCGAGAAAAATCGAAAAAACCTGTTTTTTCGTTTTTTATTTTTATCTCCCACAAAAAAAAAATATTCTCACGAAATTTAGTGGAAACTTACCCTTTTAAGTCCCAAACACATTGTAATTTTTTTGAATCGATATATTTATTTTTATATATTATTGTGATTCCAAACCAAAAAAGAGACCTCATTTTTACCCGAAAATACCCATTTGCTGGAAACAGTTTTTTCAAAAGAAACGTTGGTCTTTATTTTCGTTGAAACGTCTATTTTTAGATGGTGTAAGAAAATAAACATTACTATAGGAAAATTTGCTAGGAAATGCGAAAAACTAAAAAAAACTAGATTTTAAGAAATTATTTTTCAATCATTGGTTAAAATTTTTCATTATTTATTAAAATTCACAGTTGAATTCCTTGAAAAATGTGAGATATAATGTAACGTTAATAAATTATTAAGTAATTAGAAATCGTTGAAGTATGGGGTTTTCAAAAAACATGCGAAAATGGTATTTTCCAAGTATTAAATGTTAGGTGTGAAATGGATTCAGCCAGAAAAAAGTGATTACTACCATATTTTTTAATATAAAAAAGTCTCTTAATTAGATTCAAGTGGCATTTATCGAATAGAAAATTTTATAATAAAAAAATATATTTGTACAGTGTTTAGATTTAAATGTACCTAGAAATTTATACCTAGGATTGTAAAAATTAAATATTCATGAAAATTATTGCTATCATTTTTACAATATTTTTATTTACATTTCTGGTGGATCTTTGAAATCTTCAATACCGCCTTCGTCTTCAGATCCAATATTTTGCCTAATATTTATCGGCTGATCGTTTATGATTTCTTCTGAATCACTTACTTCCTCGTAGATTTCTTTTTCAATATTAGAGCATTTTTCAGAATAGCAGTTTGAACATAAATTTGTGCATTTGAAACCGTGTTTTCGACAGCCGCATTTTTGACTGTTACACACACTTTCACAGTTGCAACAAATAGTTTTAAACAATATTTCAGAATCAATTCTTTATCTGTCAATTCGGGCATAATTCTATGTTTCTTCCAGCCCCAATCCGTTGCTGTTAGTTAGTTACCGAGCCAAGTTTGAAGCTGATAGTATGCCCTATAACAATGTTGTTCTGCTGCGTCTTCAGTTGGTGGAAGTTTTTCCAATGGAATCTTAATTAATTCAAAGTCACATTTTTATTCTTACATTTATAAATTGACTTTATTAATTGCAATCCATTTTCAGCGACATCTTTTTCGTCTGCATCTTTTTTATAAAAAATATTGGCCCAACTTCACAAATTTTTATCGGTATAATTTTACTGTTGTTTTCTGTTTTCATTTCTTATTTTCTATCTTACATTTTTTAAGGATTTCAGCTGTGAATTTTAATAAATAAAGAATAATTTTAAACAATGATTGAAAAATAACTTTTTAAAATCTAGTTTTTTCAGTTTTTCGCAAATTTTCCCACAGTAATGTTTATTTTTTTACACCATGTAAATGTAGACGTTTCAACGAAAGTAAGGACCACTGTTTTTTTTTAATAAACTGTTTCCAGCACATGGGTATTTTCGGATGAAAATGAGGTCTCCTTTTTGGTTTAGAATCACAGTAATATGAAAAAGTAAATATTTTGATCCAATAAATTACAGCGTGTTTGGGACTTAAAGGTAAGTTTCCACCAAATTTCGTGAAAAGAAAAATATTTTTCTGGGAGATTAAAATCAAAAACGAAAAAACCGGTTTTTTCGATGTTTATCGGAAAATTGTAGGTTATGTGAAAAACTGGTTCATACAAAAGTTATACACCTTTTCATTACCTACAACTTTTACATTTAAATTTTTTCGATAAAAGGTCTAATTTCGCTGGAAGTCGTGAATAACCATTTTCCACCATAAAGTTCACTCCATTCCACCCTCGTAACTCGGATCAACTTTAATTTATTTTTTTCATCGGTTCCACTATATTTCCTTTTTTCTCCAACAGTTTTCATGCTGTTATTAATTTTTGTTTTTTTCCTTTTTAAAAGGTATCTGCACTGGCCTATCAGTTAAGTGCGAGTCGTAATGTAAGTGACTTATGTGCTGCACTTTCCCCCCCCAGAAATTTTAAATAGATTGGTATATTTTCCAGAAAATATACAAGAAATGGAAGATTATTAGAAGTTATTTCACTACCACTCAACTTGTTAAAAATAAATGCAAAGAACAAACATGAACTATCAATGACCATTGTTGTTGAATTTAAGTTGTCAAAATTTACTATAATTTTTTTGACTGTTGTTTTCATGGCACCGTTTACTACTGTGTCGTATCGTTCACTCGTGTTCAAGAATACCAACAAATAATTCTCCCGAGAGAAGGCAATGAGGGATTGTTCCCCGGGGAACGCTCCTTTCTATCGCCGTCAAGAATAGGGCCCCTGATGTCTATTACATATTCATGCGGCTCCACCCGACCGACCAACGGATCATCCCACCGTGTGCCGGAAAAAAAACCCGGTGCTTTTATATACCGCCGGACCGGCTGCATACGCTGGATTGGACATTGGACATGCTTGTTGTCAGCAGCGAGAGCCGCATGACGCATGGGATAGGAATAAATTTAAATTCTATTCATGTGAATTATTTATTAAAAATTCTGAACATACACAGAAATAGTAACAATATAAAATTAAAAGGAAAGGCTAGGTATTTACGAGATTGAATTGGAATTTGAAGTATTTTGGGCAAACCAAACCTGCGATTATTACCAGACTTACAGAGCATGCGGCTCATCCCAATCATGAGAAGCCTAGAAAGTCTGTTGCTTCGGATCCTCTTAAAAACAGTCACTGAATGAGATAGATACCAACATGATTGATGAATCGCGCATATAGAGAGTGTCTGTGGAAACTACTTCCGAGACAGTATCGTACCAAATGTTCAGCCCCCATCCATGAAAAAAAGTAAGTTGGTTAAGAATGTAACAAAAAAGAGAGATATAAATATTTCCGAAAGATTCCTATTGAGAACAGTATTCCGTAGGGATCTGTTCTGGGGCCTACTTTTTTCCTCAGGTATATTAATTTTGTTGTTGGAGGTTCATGTCTATTACTTTCAAACGATACCACCCTGGATACTAAAGGCAGTCTGTGCTAGTGACGAAAGGGGCAGGACAAGCCGGCCTGGAAAAATATTCTATCCGGCCCTGTTTCATTGTAATAGAAAAACTTTTTTCTCAATATACGCCATAATTGATATTCTTTTTGACATATGATAAAAATTTATATTTTTATATTTTAATACTACAACGTGAATACAGATATAACTGAAAATGTAACTAAAAGTTTAAGTAGTACAATAATGAACATGTATAAAAAAGTCGGTAAAGGTATTTACACAGAACTTCCCTCTTTATACCGGGTGGTAGTGGTCAAGATTTTTTTAAGAAATTTTAAAAATTTTCAAATGGATTTTTTTCTGAAATAGGCTTAGAATGCAATGAAACGTGGAAATTTGAAAATTGAGCAAAAACAATTTTTTTCCACCGTCTATTCTAGGTACAGTAAAATAATTTTCAAAAAACTTTTTCTTTTGAAATTATTTATATCTGAAATACGTTTAGAATGTCATGAAACGTGGTTATTTTAAGTTCGAGCAAACATTTTTTTCCATCATATATTAAATAGCAGCAAAAAAATGTTTAAAAAATTTTTCTTTGACAAAATTTCCAAACAATTTTTCTTTTTGAAAAATTTTTTTTATGAAAGAGATTTGGAATCTCATAAAAAGTGGAAATTTTAAATTTGAGCGAAAAAAAATTCCATCATAAGTAGAAAAGAATTTTTTAAAAAATTATTCGTTGATAAAATTTTCAAATTTAGTTTTGAAATTTTTTTTATGAAATAGATTTAGAATGTCATGAAACGTGGAAATTTTAAATTTGAGCAAAAAAAAATGTTTCCACCGTCTATTCTAGGTAGAAATTATTTATTTCTGAAATATGTTTAGAATGCCATGAATCGTAGAAATTTTAAATTTGAGCAAGAATTTTTTTCCATCATATATTCTATAGTAATCATTTTTTTTATTTTTCTTTGGAAATATTTTCAAATTTTTCTTTTTGTTTTTTTTTTATGAAATACATTTAGAATGTCATGAAACGTGGAAATTTTAAATTTGAGCAAAAAAATCCATAATATATTCTATAGTAGCAAAAGAATTTGAAACAAATTTTTCTTTGACAAAATTTTCTAAATTCTTTATTTTTTTTTTATGAAATAGATTTAGAATGTCATGAAATGTGGAAATTCTAAATTTGAGCAAAAAAAATCCCATCTTTCTACTGGTTTCTGAAATCGGATGATCATGCCATGAAACGTGGAAATTTTAAATCTGAGCGAAAATTTTTTTTTTCATTATTTATTCCCTTTAGACGGTCCACGGTATATTTTCCAGTGAAAACTTAATGAAATTTGACTGTTTTCCGTCAAGTAGTTCTTTTAGTTAATGCACCGACAGACAGACAGACTGACGGAATTGAAAAACCTATATTCTCGTTATCTACATGATCTGAAACGTGAGAATCCGAAGAAATCTAGGAGGGTGATTTTTTCTCGAATACAATACTTCCCTTCGGTATGCGAGGGAAGTAGAAACATGTTGTAAAAAAAATTAAAAACTGTTGATATAGTCAAGCCTGGCCACTTATTCTAACTAATGAATGCTGTAAAATTATTATTATTTTTCAAATTGATTGAAGTTATACAAAATCATACAACAAAAGAACTTGATGAAATTAATTCAGCGAATTAATATGCATATCAATTGTGATCTTCATAGCACCCTGTAACTACATCTGCATAGTACCCTCGAGCAATCACCCTAATTGACCTGATGGTTAACCAAGGCTGTTTACTAAATATTAATCTAATATTAGTGTGCATTACGATAATATAGGCGGTAATTGTATTATGTTTATTGTGGTCAAGGGACAAACATTTGGTACGGGTATCGCCAAATAAAATAAAAATGGTGCTCTGTATGGAGTACACTGAGAGAGATTTCGAATTAAAATTACGAATATAGTTAAACTAACACAGGACACACATTTTTTTCCGTAATGTATTGGTTACCAATACACTTCTCTATTCTTCTAGGCGAGCTTTAAATACGATGGTGCTTGTTTATGTATATGCGTTAAAAGATTATCATTCTTGAAACTAAAATTCAATTACAAAATATAAAATATTTTTTTTATATAAGGGGCGAAGTCTACTACAAGCACAAGTTTCAAATGAGCTGATAAATCGCGTTTTTTAGAAATTTTTACTGGGAAGACCATGAGACAAATCATTTTCAAACTTTGGAGATATATTTATTATACACTAAATCAACTACGCTTAAATTTTTATGTGATTATAGTGAAAATTGTGGCTTTGGCGCCCCTTGAAGTAGACGGTTCCCAAAATTTCTCGGTTGTTGGCTGACACAATTCCTGCTCTCCAGATTATCTAAAACCGAAATATCAAATTTCTACTTACTTCCTGTGAATATAGGTATGGCATGAACTATGGAAAACTTATTTTTTCAAAAAATGAGGACACTGCAACGTATGAAAGAAAAAACTTTTCTCTCTTAAAATGTCGTCACATTTTTTGTGATAAAGAAAATAGTTTTGCATGTATTTTATTTTCCGTAGTTTATGAGTAAGACAGTTATGTTCTAGATATGTGTGCCAAATTTCAGGGCAATCGGCTTAATAGTTCTTGAGATATCACGTGGGATGTGATATCTCAAGAACTATTACGTCGGACGTGATATCTCAAGAAACGTTAAGCCGATTGCCCCAAAATGTGACACATATATCGAGATCACAACTGCCTTTCTTATAAACTATAGAAAATAAAATACATGCAAAACTTTTTTCTTTATCATAAAGGATGTGACATTTTAAAAGAGAAAAGTAATTTTTCTTCATACGTCGCATCGTTCTCATTTTTTGGAAAAATAAATTCTCCGTAGTTCATGCAATACCTATGTTTATAAGAAGTCAAAAGAAACTAGATTTTTTTTGCTTTAGATGATCTGGAGAGAAGGGATTATGTCAGTAAGAAATCTATAAATCTGGGGAGGCGTCTCACTTCAAGGGGCACCAAAGCAACAATTTTCATTATAATCGCATAAGAATCGGGATGTAGATGTACCAATGTATATTAAATATATCTGCAAAGTTTGAAAATGTTTTATCGAATGGTTTTCCCAATAGGAATTCCTAAAAAACGGGATTTATCTGCTCGTTTTATGGGAATCCCCCTTAAGCTCCAGTATATCCAGGCATAATTTGAACTAAAATTATAAAACAATTTATAACGGCCTGTACTTATTATATATATGTATTTATTATTGTATGTTACATGTATGTTATTGACAATGCTAAAACAATGTGTACTGTACATGAGTGTCTATTTAGCAAATAAAGTATTTTATCATATCTTATACGTATTTAATTCTACTGGAGCTAAATGAAGAGATTTGGTTGGCCATTTAAGATTCTCCTCAATTTCATTTCTCAGAGTTCTCCTGTAATGGTTGCTGTATCTGGTAGTCAGTTACTTTATAACTGGATTCAATTCCGTTGCAAGTAATTTCACTGCCAGTCCGGGACCCCATACAGAGAGCTAAGTTTCATTGACTATGGACTATGCAGTTAAAATCAGAAATTGTAATCATTTTATGATGATGATAATACAATTGGCGAAATATGCCTCGATATTCGAATGTTTTGGAGCTTGCGAAAACTATTACATGTCATTATTGCTAAGTATTCCAACGACCTTCATACCTTTTCTGCTCTTTCCTAAATGTAAGAGTAGGGAGATTAATGAACAATAGTTAAAAACAAATAAAAAACCGCTCCTTAAGGAATCGCTACTTCCACATTCATTTTTTTTTTTTTCATCCAAGTTACTTTAAAGGAAACATCTTGACTATATTCGCACTCTAGTATGTGATAATTATTGTACAAAGAATTTTAATAATATTTGGGGCAGATGTCATAGAAAAATTTGAGGCGTTGGTTTTTACCATATATGTTAAAAATGAAGTTTCTAGCTTGCTCTATTTCCACCTATACACAATCTACCACCTTCCAACCCTCAATGGAATCATTTCAATCAGATGTCATTACAATACATACATGTACTAACTTTCAAGTGGATATCTCAATTTTGTGTTATCAATCCCTTTAATAATGGAGTAGAGATGGTGGGGGCGGGGGGTTTGAAAAATATTAGAAAGAAATAAAGAAATCTGAGGCCTTGGTTTCTAGTATATACACCAAATCCTAAGTTTATGTACTCTTACCAGCTTGTTCAACTTATTGTTCCCTATTTATCTCTACTTACCCCCACTCATTCAACGGAATCATGTCAAAATATAATCTAGTTTCAGATGTCGCTATAATACATACTTGTACAGAATTTCGAGTGAAAATCTCAATTTATTTTTATCAACCCTTTTAGTGGTGGGGGAAGGATGGGGGGGATATTATAAAAGAAACTGAGGTCTTTGCTTCTAGTATATACACCAAATCCCAAATTTCTGTACTCTTACAAGCTTGCTTTACTTATTTTCACCTGTTTACCCCTATTTATCAATCGGAGTATTAATCTGATTTTTTATTGAAATAGTGTATATTAATATTCCTCAGCGGAAAATGCAAAACTTCTCTGAGAAATGCAATAGAATAACGGAGCGAATGGCAATTATAGGATCAAAAATATCTGCCAAAAATTAAAAACGGAAAAAAAATTATCCCCGGGCGGGATTCGAACGCGGGAAACCACTTGAAAATAGTTTCCGATTAGCATGGCCGTAAGTCAATTTTTCAAACGTAAGAACTGAATAAATACGGTGATCGGAGACCCGTTCTATGTCTCGATGGCGAGGAGAAGGTCGGCAATGACCGTGGGTACAACGTGAATCGCGAGGTGAAAATCGAAAATTGGGACCGGCAAGAGCGAAGGCGGATCGACATTCTTTGACAATCCGCGACAATTCGAAAAGCGAAATTTTCATCCATTTGTTTCTTTGCAACATATTGTTTAATTTTTTACTCATTTATGCACCACTAAAAGTTTGGTAGAATTGTACCTTCATTATAGAATACTTTATTATTTATTTATTATATAACATTGTAATCAGTAATTACTTCTACATTCACCTAGTGGAGTGAAACCAATCTTCCGATAGTAAAATTTACATAATACATATAAAAAGCAATGGTAAAAGTGCAATGGCAATGAAATCATCTTGCAGGTATTGTCTGCTTTTACCCGGCTGACACTAGTGGCGTCAGCTGGAGTCAGAAACTATATGCGGCGTTGCCAAATCTTGTCCTACTATCTCTCCCTCCCTGTCTCTCGCATCTCAAGTTTATCGATTCGTTAACAGATGTCGCACTTCTCGTGATATAACTACCTTAATAATGAAGTAGGAGTGGTTGGGGTTGAGAAATATTATAAAAAAATCTGAGGCCTTGGCGTCTAGTACATACACCGAATTTCAAGTTTCTGTACTTTACTAGCTTGCTTTACTTATTTTCCCCCCAACCCTTCAATGGAATCGTCTCGAAATATAATCTAGTTCCAGATGTCGTTATAATATATACGTGTGCCAAATTTCAAGTGAATATCTCAATTTTATTTTATCAACCCTTTAATAATGGAGTGGGGTGGTGATGGGGCGGTGTAATATATTATAAATAAGTTTGAGGCCTTGGCTTCTAGTACATATACCAAATTTTAAGTTTCTGTACTCTTATCAGCTTGCTTTGCTTATTTCCCCCTCTTTACCCCTATTTATCCACCAACCTTATAGTATATACGTGTGCAAAATTTTAAATCAATATCTTAAACCGTTCCTGAGAAAACGTGCGGACAAAACAGTTACAGACTGACAAACCGACAGACAGACAGAATTATTTTTCGCTCAAATTTAAAATCTCGACGTTTCATGTTATTCTAAACCTATTTCAGGAAAAAAAAATTGAATCTTTTTATTTTGCGATTACTATTAAGATAAGAGTTCTGGAAGTCAAAACTTTAGGGGAATTTAGTGATCTTTAAGAATCACTTTGAAAATTTACCCTATTTATGAAATTTTTAGACAAACTGACAAAAGACAAGAACTCTCATTTTTATTTAATTTACAATTTCTTAGGACTTTTTTATCTATTATACACTCCAGGGATTCTCATTCGAATCGAATGATTCATCTCCCCTATTTTTTTCGCTGTCGGTTAAAGACAAATTATTTTAACTCCTTGGTTAGACTAAATAGTGTCGCAGGTTTATTCCTTGCCAATTGTGTTAACTACGTACCAAGTATATTCTTGTTCTTTGTCACATTTAAAAAACCTATTTCTATATTTTTTATAAAAAGGACAGATGGGACATACGTTTATTAAAAAACTTGCTTTGACAATAGCGTTAACTGCCTACCTAATATTATTCCCTCAAATAGCTTTGCACATATAGTCCTAACTGGCAGACACGATACCGACAGACAGACAGACAGACTGGAATTGATTGATTTTAATTTTCGTAATTCATATTGTTACGTATTTCCACCTCTTAGGATACACTCTGTATGAATCCTCTAGAAAAGTCTATCTGTTTCTACAAGTTTTCAGTCACTCACTATTAGGCATAGGCGTAGCAATTTCGAGTTTCAAGGGGGTGTAACACATAACAATATCTTAGTCTAAAATGTAATAGTTAGAAGAAGTGTAGTAATTTTTCACATGTTATACTTTCCTTCGGTAAGCGAGAACGAGCCATGGTCTGATTTTTCCATGAAAACTAACACTATATATTGTCACGTGTCCGACCTCTAGGAAACCTTCCTTAAAAATGCGTCGGTTCAAAGATTATAACAAGAGATACATATTTACACTTTACTGTTCACTTTGTATCACTCGGATTTATCTAACCTTAACACCTTGCAAGACTTTTTCCCCCGTGTTTACATTGGCTTATATACTCTACAAAAGGCATGTAGAAGCATTTCAGGTAACGTAAATACATTTCTAGTGAAGTTTTGAACCATCCTACAAGTTTCCAGTTTAGTCTAGTCTACAAGTCATCCTACGCTAGTATATCAGAGATAGCACACACTACAGGCTTTGATGAATCCAGCTGCTCTTCACTATCAACATTGCAACTTAATTTCGACTACTACTTATGTGCTATCAGCACCAACCCCTAGGGGGCGTATACTCGTAACACTATCTATAAAGTTTAAAGGCATGCACATTTTATTAAATGCACTAACAGTTTATATGAAATGGAATTAATAATCTGCATACCCATCCTAGCAAGAACAGCAGTTTAAATCAAATTTCGTCTTGAAAACAATGAAAAATTCGGTATATACATTGTATAATACATAGAACTCTACATTAAAATAAAATTCAGCCAATTGGGAAGTCAAATCTTTTATTTCCTCAAAACCAATAAACCTCCGGAGCTTTCATACATACATAAGTGCAGACAAAACTAATAAAATTTAAACTAAGGGACTCAATATATAAACTGAATTACCTGAATTTAAAGTGAATCAATAAACTCCAGGTTCACGGAGCTTGGCTACACAGCTTTCAGCTTTCACAGTAAGTATGTGTATAGTTATATTTTCGCGTGGTAATAATATTAATAGACCAAGCACCAGATAATTTTTTGCGTCAAAATGAGGAAGACGGTTGCTGTTTTTTCAATCGCTAGATTTTATGATTGGAAACTTACATATTGGCGAATGAAAATATTTTGTACTTAATTGTTCACAGCCAAAGGAATTTTGAAAGAACACGTTTCTTCGTGATTACTATTTTTCTTCAAGAGACTGAAAAAAAAAAAATTTCTAATAAAAGATGTACTTATACAATGAAATTATAGAGGGTGTCCCAGCTCTATCTTGACAAGCATTGTCTGGAAAACGGTGAGACATGGAAAGAAATTGAAACATTCTTTATAGGATTTTGCAAACAGCAGAAAAAATAACTATCTATAAAAGAAAAACTTTGTGTAGAAATATTAATGAAATCTTTGCATTCTTTCGATAACCTGAATTCTGGTTATGCTAGCAAATTCAAATCCTAAAATGAATTTGTCTAATTTCTTATTTGACAATTCTCATTCTAACACTAGCATCCACACAGTCCCCTACGGCCATGCAGATTAAACTAGCATCCACATAACCCCCTACGATTATGAAGATTCAGTTAAAAATGAGAGCAAAGACCTAAAATGAATTTATTTATCTACTTTGTCTTAAAAAATTTTTCATTCCAATGGATTACATTTTCATGAAATCTATCATTCTGTTTCCTGGAAATGCTTAGCCTTTGAAACGTTTTTCGCCCTTATTCTGGAGCTCATCAGAAAGACATAAAGCCATTCATAAAGATGTTTCATGCAAAACCAAGACAATTTCTATGAATAGGTGTGAAATGATTATATTTGACATTGACTGATAAAAACAACCTCACCTATCTATTAGCTAACTAGTATTGGAGCCTATATACTCTATGCATGTTTAAAAATGAATCATTTTTAAACATGCATGAAACATCTTTATGAATGGCTTTATGTCTTTCTGATGAGCTCCAGAATAAGGGCGAAAAACGTTTCAAAGGCCAAGCATTTCCAGGAAACAGAATGATAGATTTCATGAAAATGTAATCCATTGGAATGAAAAATTTTTTAAGACAAAGTAGATAAATAAATTCATTTTAGGTCTTTGTTCTCATTTTTAACTGAATCTTCATAATCGTAGGGGGTTATGTGGATGCTAGTTTAATCTGCATGGCCGTAGGGGTCTGTGTGGATGCTAGTGTTAGAATGAGAATTGTCAAATAAGAAATTAGACAAATTCATTTTAGGATTTTAATTTGCTAGCATAACCAGAATTCAGGTTATCGAAAGAATGCAAAGATTTCATTAATATTTCTACACAAAGTTTTTCTTTTATAGATAGTTATTTTTTCTGCTGTTTGCAAAATCCTATAAAGAATGTTTCAATACAATTATAAGCAAACAAATAATAATTCATTTTTAAACATGGAAAGAAATGTTAAACGGAACATAAATTTTGATAGAAAGATGTGTTTAATTATATTATTTTCAAATATACAAAGCACCTTAAAAAGGCGACAGGTTATGCAGCTTTACTTTTTCAAACGGAGCACTCTGTATATCTTGATATTTTTGGACTCTCTTTGTACTGCTGAACAAATTTTATTAACCCTATACCTTCATTAACCATTGTTAAGATATTAGCAGTTAAACTTTTGGGATACTATTTTTTATTAACACAATCGTAATGAATGATACAATACAAAAAACAGTAACTATTATGATTATTACAAGATATGCTCAAATTATCGTCCATATCCTATTTGGCACAACTCATACCTCTTGAAGAGTTATCGTGTACAAAAATTCCTTATATCTTCTGGAGTTATTTGGTGGCAAGCATGACTTATCCTATTCTTAAGTCTTTATTATTTATTAATTATTATTTATTAAGTCTAAGATTATTTGGCTTCTCAGCGTATATAACTTGCTTTAAATAACATAATAAAAAAATCGAGGGGCGACATAACAGGTGACCGTGCAGACTACTTAACAGGTCCCTGATTACCAATCCAGTTCCCCCCATATTTCTCAGTCAGGAGGTATGTTACAATGTGGTAATATGTGGTCTTGCTGCCACCACATAGTGAGACGCTCATTTGTTGGAATTGTAACATGGCAAATTCAAGATTAAACGTAAATCGTTAATGGTAGGTATAGGACATGGTTAATAAAATTTGTTCGAAAATAAAACCAGAATCCAAAAATAGCAAATATACAGGGTGTTCCGGTTGCAAAAGTAAAGTTGCAAAAGCTACGGCATTTTTAAAGCGCCTTGAACATTTGAAAATGAAATGATTAAATATATCTCTTTAAACAGAACAAATTTTAACATTTCTTTTTATTTTTAACCGTTTTCCAGATAATACTTGTCTAAATAGAGCTAGAACACCCTATATATCGACCTATTTAAACTGAAATAATGAAATCTAACCTCAAAACTTCAAGAAAACCAACTAACTTCCTTAATCCTAAAATTCCTTTCGAAAAAATGGACAGCTACTAGAAGCCGCAGAACCTCACCATCATATGTTTGCGAGTATTCCTTGATTTGATTAATAACAAGACTTGTTGCCGCTGATCTGTGACATGCAGGCCACCATTCCGCAAGTGCTAGAATCTATAATTAACGACTTGCCGTTCTGAGACTCAAAACTTGCGTTCCCCGCCAGAAATAGGTAATATAGGAAAATATTTTAGTCCATTAAGTTTATAGTGTATCAAGTTACCTTTGAAAGTTTCTAACTCATATTCATATCCATATCCTCCACCTTGTGTAATTTTGATAATAAATATCCAACATTTCGGGATATTTCTTTAATGAGAGTAGTAAAAAGTTAGATTAAAAATTCGATATCTCGAAAACGGTTAAGTTTAGGTATATGACGTGCCATATCAGTCTTGTTTAGAATTACGAGAAGAATTGAAATATGGAATAATAGAAAAAGTAACTTTGTTTTGTCATGATTTTTTGGCTGTATATTAATTACTTCCACATCCACACAGAGAAAAATGTATGTGATATTTTACCACAATTGTAGAAAATTGTACTCCAAATTGGTCTTAGAATGGTGACAGGAACAATTTGTGCAAATAAATAATACATTTTTGGGGCAATGATTTTGTACAGTTTATGCATTAACATTGTTTGAAATTTTTGTACAAACTTAAAAATCACATAAATTGAATTCTTTACAAATTTGAATTATCGTTGCATAAAAAAACCGCTGCCTAAGGAATCACTACTTCCACATCCAGATTATTCGTCCAAGTCACTTTAAAGGAAACATCTTGACTATATTTGCACTCTAGTATGTGAAAATTATTGGTCATAGAATTTTAATAATATTTGGGGTAGATGTCATAGAAAAGTTTGAGGAGTTGGTTTCTACCATATACGTTAAAAATGAAGTTTCTAGTTCACCGTACTTATTTTCCACTATTTACAACCTACCACCTCAATGGAGTCATCTCAATCAGATGTCACTACAATACATACGTGAACAGTTACTAACTTTCAAGTGAATATCTCAATTTGATGTTATCAATCCCATTAATAATGAAGCGGAGATGGTAGAGTTTGAAAAATATTAGAAAGAAATCTGAGGCCTTGGTTTCTAGTATATACACCGAATCCCAAATTTCTGTAGTCTTACCAGCTTGCTTTACTCATTTTCCCCTATTTGCCCCTATTTAACCCCCAACCCTTCAACGGCATCATCTCAAATTTTGATCTAGTTTCAGACGTCGTTATAATACATACGTGTACCAAATTTCAAATGAATATCTCAATTTTATTTATCAACCCTTTTCATATTGGAGTAGGGGTGGTTGGGTTGAAAAATATTATAAAAAAATCTGACGCTGTGGCTTCTAGTACATACAAGTTTCTGTAGTCTTACCAACGTTTTACTTATATTCCTCTATTTACCCCAAATTAACCCCCAACCCTTCAACGGAATCATCTCAAAATATAAACTAATTCCAGACGTCGTTATAATATATACGTGTACGAAATTTCAAATAAATATCTCAACTTTATTTTGTTAAACCCATTAATGGGGTAGGGGTGGTGCGGGGGTTGAAAAATATTATTAAAAAATCTGAGGCCTTAACTTCTTGTACATACACCGAATTTCAAGTTTCTGTACTCATACCAGCTTGCTTTACTTATTTCCCCCTATTGACCCCTAAATAACCCCCAACCCTTCAACGGAATCATCTCAAAGTATAATCTAGTTCCAGATGTCGTTATAATTCATACGTGTACCAAATTTCAAATGAATATCTCGATTTTATTTTATCAACCCTTTTAATAATGAAGTAGAAGTGGTGGGGGTTGAAAAATATTATAAATAATCTGAGACCTTGGCTTCTAGTACATACACCGAATTTCAAGTTTCTGTAGTCTTACCAGCTTGCTTTACTTATTTTCCCCTATTTACCCCTATTTAACCCCCAACCCTTCAACGGAATTATCTCAAAATATAATCTAGTTCCAGATGTCGTTATAATACATACGTGTAGAAAATTTCAAATGAATATCTCAATTTTATTTTACCAACCCTTTTCAAATTGGAGTAGGGGTGGTGGGGGTTGAAAAATATTATTAAAATATCTGACGCTTTGGCTTCTAGTACATACACCGAATTTCAAGTTTCTGTACTCTTACCAACTTGTTTTACTTATATTCCTCTATTTACTCCAAATTAACCCCCAACCCTTCAACGGAATCATCCCAAAATATAATCTAATTCTAGACATCGTTATAATACATACGTGTACGAAATTTCAAATGAATATCTCAACTTTATTTTATCAACCCCATTAATGGGGTAGGGGTGGTGGGGGGTTGAAAAATATTATAAAAAAATCTGAGGCCTTAACTTCTAGTACATACGTCGAATATCAAGTTTCTGTACTCTTACAACCTTGCTTTACTTATTTCCTCCTATTTACCCCTATTTAACCCCCAAGCCTTCACCGGATTTCCTCAAAAAACAATCCAGTTCCAGATCTCGTTATAATATATACGTGTACAAAATTTCAGGTCAATATCTTAAACCGTTCCGGAGAAAGCGTGCGGACAAAAAAAGTTACAGACAGACCGACAGACAGACCAACAGACAGACCGACAGACAGAAAATTTTTTTTCGCTCAAATTTAAAATCTCGACGTTTCATGACATTCTAAACCTATTTCACGAATAAAAATTTTTGAAAATTTTTTTGCGATTACTATACTTCCAATCCACTACGTGGATGTGGAAGTAATACATAATTTTATTCCACTTGTGGAAGTTAGTTTCTACAATTTGTGTGAAATTTTTAAATATATTCTGAAGGTTTCCTAAACAAACATTCACATCTAAACCTCTTCATTTGTAAAACATATTTACAAAAAATTGTGCTCATAAGTGACACATTATAGTTTTTTAAAAGAATGTGTTTTAGTTTTCCACAAAATCTAAATGAGAAATCCTCAAATTGTATGTTTATTTTGTCAACTTTGTAATTCATTTTGCACAATATATACACTTAATTCAAAGAAGCTGTTCAGTAATGTATGAACCGGGGTTAGTTTTGCACAATTTATTACTCTATAATCTCCAAATTATGTATATATTTTTTGGTTCACTGTGCACTCATTTCACACACTATATGTATCCACTTCATTTTAATTGTATTATTCTGTAACACAAATTGTGAAATATTGTTTCCAAAATTCGAGGTATTCCTAAAGGATTTCAATAAAAAAAATTAAAGAATAAATATTTTATTGTAACAGAACAGCAATACATAATAGATCATGCATTTATGTATTATCATATGGTAAATGAAAACAATTCTATTTTTTTAAATACAAATAAATTTTATATGCATAAAGTTCTAGTTGAAAACAAGTAGGTGACTTACATTTATGCTTAAAATAAATCCATTTAATAATTCTAATTTGGAAGGATTCCAGTGCTTCTTCTTTTTAGCTTCTATGAACACAGTTTGTAGTAATAAAGCTTATGTCGTAGTCACGTCATATTCTTAAAAAAAATAACATTTATCACCAAAATCAAATGTATTGCTTACCATCAGAATATCTTCGTTTTGAAGCAGTTCTTTTACAAGTTTGCCTTTTGGGTTTAGTAGTTTAGGAACAGCTTTCTGTCGCTTCGCATAAGAAAACGAAATCACTCTCAAGCTGTAAACGAAATCAAGTATTAGAAGATAGGGTATCATGCATTCTTCGCATATAAACAAGAAACCATTTTTATATGTATATGTTGACGAAGTTAATTTAAGAGAACATATATGCAAATCTGTAACTCTGTGTGAAGTACTTACCTCTGTGAATGTTGCATGGAATTACATCTAGGAAAACCCACTCGGTTAATAAGTTTTCAACAAATTCCATCATAAATGTAAGTACTTGTATAATTCGGAAGTGTACGTCTTCACTTAACGAAATATCACTTGGATCTGATGCGTAATTGCCTGCGCGTATATGCGTAGCATGGCCGGCGCAGTCAGTACAATTTTTAACCAATAAACTTTACCTGAAACAAATGAAACAATTATAAAAAATTTTAAACCAATATCACCAACTGATTGTGAATAGTATGTCATTAAATTGTGCAATTTGTGCGTGCGGCATAGATTACTATTATTGTTCAGCGGAAATAAATATATTGGGACTCCTACTTTCACAAGTTTGTCAACAACCGTTAATAAAATAAAATCACACTTTTATGTTACACAAGTTGTACAAATCCTTTAAACAATTACTTAAAACTAATTGTAAATAGAATGGCAACAAAATGTATAGTTTGAGGATACTATTAACAATTAATTTAGTTAAATTAGCTATGATTTGTTGAGAAAAAATAAATAAATTTAACCCTAAATTTCGCCAATTTGTTGGTCGAAGTTTTCAATAAATTCATCGTAACTAAATCTTTATATTGGATAAATAAAACGCACAAGAATTATGCACAATTAAAATGTGTAAAACTATATAACGTTGTGCCTTAAAAGCTTACAATTGTTTAAAAAAATGCAACAAGACGTCGTTCCACAACATTGTGCAAAATGTTCCAACGCGATTTCTCTCTGTGCACGTAGTGGACTGGAAGTATAGTAATCGTAAAAAAAATATTTATGGCAATAGATTTAAAAAAACCCAAAAATTGTTCTGTCAATTTTTTTCGCTAGCTATCTTACTTTAGGAGACAAACAGCAGTTTCCATATACAAGGTGTAATCAGTTTCATGCCATTAAAAAAAACTGGTAATGGGGACCGACTAGACAAACAAAAAACCTTTATGACTTTGCCCTCTAGGGGCACTTTGGAAAAAACTGATCTAGGTCAACATTTTTAATATTATGGTAGACAACAATTGAGAACCACTGCTTTTCTTAGTCAATGGACTTGTAGTTCCCAATTATACAACTTTTAAATTGTCATAAAAAAGTGCTCGCCGGCACACGCGGTGGTCTGCGGTGTCAAAGCAAAGGCCTTGGATCATCGACCGCCTTTGATGGACCGCCTCAACTGAACTGAGGCAATTATAAAGAGGTAAATAATTCGTTCTCTCTTCGTGCACAATTATAAGCAAATAATGGCCATAGAGGTTTAAACAGAGCATTTCTCTACATGTGTGTTTTTTAATTTGGAACAAAATATTGGATTGTTTATAATTTAGAAAATTTAAATGTGTTTTATTAACATTTGTAACATAAATGAGTGTCCTGGGTTAAAAGCTTACTACCTACCTAAATGATTCAAAATCTCTGCATCTGCATCAATACACAGTTCGGTACGTCGAATTAAGGACCTACGCACTTTGTTCAACACTAAACACTAAACTATCAACTAACGTTGTCAATAAAGAAAAATAAAATAAAAACTTGGTACAAAAGCCAAAAAGGAATACAAAACGAACAAGTAAGTTGTGTCTGTACGTAATCAAGAATTGGACAACTTGAACGATAAGTCAATAAAATAAATCTTAACTATAAATACACCATGACGCAAAATTCAAAAAATGTTATTTTTGAATTTCACGTCATTGCGTATTTATAGTTAAGATTTATTTTATTTATTTAAGATTTATTTACAAAAACAACGAACAGCGGGTTGGACGTGTGTACATAACGAAACACCCACAGTAACTAAAATATTGCACAAGGGAGAGTTAGAGTATAGTTTTCTTCAGATCAGATCTAGATCTAAACCTACCTCAATATTACAGCAGTTCTCAACAAATTTTATTGAAAATTTGCGAAATTTTTGTTTATTTTTTTTCTCCAAAACTATGAGCTTTAGACCCCATGTTATATAAGGTTTTTTGTTTGTCTTATCGTTCCCTACCACCAGTTTTTTTAATGACGTGAAACTAATTACACCCTGTATGTCAGCGACCCCGTATTTAGCATAGGTTTAAATCAGTACATCAAGACAGTTACAACAGTTTATTGAAATCATTAGTATTATTTTGAACCCATTGTTGTCTTTAATAGTAATTTGATTGTTCTTTACAACCATAATTTGTTAAAATAACTTCTCTGGCGCTTGGCCTAATAGTTGTGTTTCACGGGGCAATAATATTAAGGAGCATCATGCATTTTAAGTACATTTAGGTGTCATAAAGATTTAATGAACCTGTACATTACAAGCAATAACCGCGGGTTATTAAATTTAAGAGAATTAGCTTAGGAAAAGCAATCAACCATCTTACGCGGCATGCTCTGAACAATTCATCATTTTCTGTAAACGCTGCACCGGTGGGATTAAATGGGGTAAACCGGTAGTCGTTACATCTTTTTAGATTAAGGTACACTTTGTAAAGTTTACAATGCGGTTTAATTGGTACTTTCATTAACCTCTTTAGCGAGAGGCAGAGTGTTTTTGTTACTGCATTTTTTTTTCACTAAGTGCGAAAATAAAATAATAACTGCGGTATATGAGATATTCATCTTCAGTGTCTAATGACTGTTTTGCTCTAAAATCAATAATACTTCCCTCGATGATCGAAGGGAAATATTGTCATCTCCGATCAAAGAACTTAACACTAGATATACAACAGCCACCTCTTTAGCATAGGATATCCAAAGTCAATTTGAAAATCATAAAACAAGACCGACAAAGGAATACTACATAACACCAACATGAGCGTCGATTGACAATTTTTAGAATCACTTTTTAATTAATGTAAATATTGTTTTACTACTTTTATTATTTAATAGGCATGGTGTAAATAATTTATTTATAATAAATAATGTTAATTTAATGAACAACTTCATAAATGATTCAATAAAAGTAAACAAATATCATTTAACCTACGGCTATGCTATCGACTATTTCATCAAAATTAATTTTTGTAATTCCTGAATTACCTGCTTTTTGTACAAAACAATTTGATACAGGCATGCAATATTGCAGTCAGATCATGCTTGAAATAGTCTATATATAATTAACATATACCTTAAAATAAAATTATTACATACCACTGGATTCGGAAACATCTCAAATGGGTAAATCCAAAATTTCGTGAAAAAATATTAAATAATGATAGATTTATGAGAAAATTAATGTAGGTAATATTTTATAATAACTTTTACATGATTCTTTCGAAAAATCGAAGTAGCCCATGAAAAATAAACAATAGAAAGATAAATTAAGTGGATAGTTTTAATAAGTACTATATTTTAAACAAAATTAATCATATTTGACTTAAAGACATGTATGAACAATTGAAAGTAATAATAACAAGATAACAACACATTACAACATTACATTAAAACTAAAACACGATAATACAGTTCATCTTAAATTTTTCTAGCCTCTACAAGGCCGCTGTTTATTTCGATGCATTTGTCGAATCGTTTTTTAATATTCTTTACGACATTCTGTAATTGTTGCCGGGTAACTTCTGCACAAGCTTGTCTTATTCGTGCACCCAAATCTTCTCTATTACTCGGGCGTGACCCGTGAATTTTAGATTTTATTAAACCCCATAGAAGCAAATCCATCGGTGTTAAGTCCAGGGATCGGGGTGGCCATCCAATTAACGAGCTACCTCGACCTATCCATCGATTAGGAAAGTTAGCATTAAGTCATCTGGTAACCACTATGGCATTATGGACAGGGCTGCCATCTAATTGAAAGTGTAGATTTACTCTTTCTTGTATTGAAATTTCATGTAGCATATTAGAAAATTCGTTTGTTAGAAACTGTAAAAACTGCATGCTATTCATATTACCTTCAAAAAAGAAAGGACCAATGCTTGTTTCAGTGAGTAGCGCACACCAAACATTAACTTTTTGGAAATATTGTATTATACAATTAATGACCCACTCGGGTTACCCCATTTGTGGTAAAAGTTGCCTCATCGCTGAATAAAGTAGTTTTCAAAAAATTTCTGTTATTAAGATACTCTCCTTGAGCCCACAAGCAACATTCCATCCGTGCTTGATCATCACCACGTTCCAAAGTATGTAAAAACTTGAGTTTGAAGGATATTATCTTATTGCACAAATAACTAAATAAAACACACTACTATGTTTTCTACCACTATGTATTTATAAAAATTGCGACTGCAGTTTCGACTTACAAAGCCATTGTCAAGCAGTGAATCAAAAATGACTGCTTGACAATGGCTTTGTAAGTCGAAACTGCAGTCGCAATTTTTATAAATACATAGTGGTAGAAAACATAGTAGTGTGTTTTATTTAGTTATTTGTGCAAAATGATTAACTACCACAGAGTAACGGCTCCTTCAATCAATTTTTTGATTTTATCTTATTCTTTTTAAGGCATCCGCGAATATTTTCTCTAGGTAAATTCAAATCTGAGCTAGCTACTCTTACACTGGCATTTGGATTGTTGTTAAAATAATTTAAAGCGGTCTGCTCGTACCTGGGTCTTCTTTGTACATTATGCGTTCTTCTAATACGCCTTGTCACAGCGCCACACCCATTAAAATTTTTGTTTATTTTAGAAACGGTACTTTTAGTGATGTTGGGCCTATTCGGGTGCCTATCATTAAATATCTGTCATTTTCTCCTCTAAGGCGCACAAGTTCAATATCTTCTACTACATTTAGAGTATCCATAATTTTAACTTCAAACTAATAAACTAATACTTGATAGTATTATTGACCAATTTTATAATTTCAATATACTCTGAGTATATGCGCATTTTAAAGATTTGACGTCTGACTTTAAAATTTGTTTTCCATGGCACCCTATTATTATCTGCCAAGAGATGTTCTTCGAGGGATCTTCGCTAAACAATCCCTCTGATATACTAAATGCATTTGCCAATTATTTCGGTCAATCTTATAATGAGTCTTCATTAGATATCGAGGAACATCACATTGAGACCGATATACCTAACAATAACCCTATTGTTAGCATAAACTCTTTCAGTGAAGATGAGGTTATTCGGGCTCTAAAACGAATTAAACCCAAAATGACTACCGGTCCTGATTCCATTCCAGCTTTTTTATTAAAGGATTGCGCTGTCATCTTTGCATATCCTCTAACTCTAATTTTTAACTTAATCTTAAAAAACTGCCTATTTCCTGACCTATGGAAATATTCCAAAGTATGTCCCATCTTCAAAAAGGGAAACAAACTAGATATTGAGAACTTTAGACCAATCTCTGTAATTTGTAACTTCTGTAAAGTGTTAGAAATATTACTTCATGATAGAATATATCATTCGATTAACACCAAAATCTCTATTAATCAACATGGATTTATGAAAGGGCGTTCAACAACAACAAATTTATTCTGTGTAACTCAATATATTTCTGAATCCTTAGATGAACGTGGGCAGGTAGATGTCATATATATCGATTTCTCCAAAGCGTTTGATAGACTTGATCACCAGTTGTTACTTAATAAATTAGAAAAAATCGGCTTCTCATATTCTTTGCTCCTTTTGTTTAAATATTATTTAATGAATAGGAGTCAGTACGTTGCATTAAATGGGTTCAAATCGATCGAATTTGCTGCCACATCTGGAGTTCCCCAGGGATCTATTCTGGGGCCTTTGTTTTTTAACATATTTATTAACGACATAGTGAACGAAATTAATTTGCCTCACCTTTTATATGCCGACGATCTAAACATTTTCACAGTAATTGATGAAATCGATGACTGTTTTCAACTTCAGACTTCTCTTGACAAAATAAACACCTGGTGTATAGTAAATAAATTATTCATGAATCCTAGTAAATGTAACGTAATGTCCTTTTCTTTAAAAACATCACCTTTTATTTTTGATTACAGGTTAGATAATGTCATACTTCAAAGACCTATAACATTTCGCGACCTCGGCGTAACTTTTGATGGTAAATTATCGTTCACTAATCATATCGATACCATTGTGTCCGAAGCCTCCAAAGCCCTTGGATCCATCGTTCGTACTAGTCGAGAGTTCACTAATACTGATACTCTGAAAATTCTTTATCAATCCTTCGTCAGATCGAAACTTGAGTACTCATCGCTAATTTGGAGTTCCAGTTATGATGTTCACAAGAATAACTTGGAGGC
Organism: Stenurella melanura; assembly: GCA_963583905.1. Taxonomy (NCBI): domain Eukaryota; kingdom Metazoa; phylum Arthropoda; class Insecta; order Coleoptera; family Cerambycidae; genus Stenurella; species Stenurella melanura. The sequence continues at coordinate 20,844,529 of OY757311.1, read as the reverse complement.
AGTTCAACGTAGATTTCTTAAATTACTGTGGTGCAAATCCGACGGTACCTATCCAGTGATTGGTTTTTCGCAAGTAACTTGCTTGAAAGATATTCTATTACTACTCTTGAGGATAGGCGTACGTACTTTTCTCAAGTATTTTTGTTTAAATTACTACACAATGATTTTGACGCACCCGAAATAATTAGTAAGCTTAATTTTCACGTTCCCAGATTAACCTCTCGTAATCACCAAGTTTTCTATTTACCTACGCCGCGTACCAACGTACTAAATAATTCACCTTTATATACGATTTGCAGTACTTCTAACAAATTATGTAACGACTTCGATATTTTTAATTGCAGCCTTAGTGACATAAAACAAAATGTTCTAAATTAAATAACCAGTGTGTGTCTTTGTTTTTCTTAATTTGCTTTGAATCACATATGTGTATATATGTATATATAGTTTTTATATTTAAACATTTCCCATGTTATTTTTTTCTCTTTCTTCGTATCATTAGTTATTCATAGTTCGTATATTTAAGTAATTTTTTTCTTCATTTTACTTTCTTTCTATGTTGTTGTATATTATGTAATTAATGCTTTGTATGCCTTTATTCCTGTTCTATAATTGGGTATCTTACCTGTTGAACAGTGTATGCAATAAATAAACAAATAAATAAATAAATAAATTACTCAATAAAAAGACAATATTTATTAAAACTATCCACCCTCTATTGTTTATTTTTCATGGGCTACTTCGATTTTTAGAATAAATCATATAAAAGTTATTATAAATTATTACCTACATTAATTTTGTCATAAATCTGTCATTATTTAATATTTTTTCACGAAATTTTTGATTTACCCAGTGGTATAGTTAGATTTTATTAAAAAAAATCGCTAATCAAATTTGTCCATTTTTGACATTGAAAAAAAAATCATAGTAGGTCTTGAAAATTGAAATTTATCTTTATATAACTCCAACCGTTTTCGAGGAAATTGCCGTTAAACAATTGAATAATTTTTTGAGTTATCAATTTCTACCAAGTGCACTTTTTGAACGTTTATCGGATTAGCTTTGAGTCACGCTGTATATAATATTTTCATAGATCTTATAGAACCCACATTAATTGGTTTAATGTGATGCCGGATGTGAGGTGTCTTTCCGGCGCCACATGCAATGTAAGCTACCAGCAACATGTAACTCCTGTAGATCGTGTGATGGAAACCATAATTCCTAATTTTAAGTTGATGAACACACCACTGCCCTAGTAATATACTTGTAGCGAAATCAAGTGCAGATATCCATGGGAAACTTTTTAATATTATAATTGACTTCAAACCAAACTAGCCATAAATATAAAGTTTACAAAGCATTATTTTCAGACTTCTACAAACATTCCCCATTACTTATCGTTGACCATTCGCATTTGTCATCCATGTTTCATTGAGAATTATTACTGGATACAAAGGCAACATCTAACGACAAAAAATTGCGTTGAGCAAGTATGCAAGACATGGCAGACTAAGGTAATGTTTATGTCTGGTAATTTAACTGCAATGTGGCTTTACAAAGACTGAGACCAGTATGTTAATGCCTTTAATTTGCATATGAAGACAGCCATCATAAAGGTGTTGCTCGCCGTGTGCGAGGAGACAACGCGCTCATCATATTCATTATGACCGCTTTAATATTCACGGCAGTCTTCTTCGTGAAATTATTCAGGAAAATTTATTTTTTGTCATATAAGGTGTATCTATAATAATGCATATATTCCTCTAACATGTTGGAAATATATAAATGCTGACTTTTGAACAATGCAAACACCTTTGTCTAATTATTATACAATTCGCAAATAAGAAATCGCTGTCTAAGGAATCACTACTTCCACATCCAGATTTTCCTCCAGGTCTTTTTAAAGGTAAACTTCTTGACTACATCTGCACTTTGGTATGCGGAAATAATTGGTCATGAAACTTTAATAATATTTGGGGCAAATGTGATAAAAAAATTTACAGAAGTTGCAATTTAGCAAGTTTCGTTAAGACATGAAAATGAACTTTCAAGCCCGGCATGATATTTACACAATCTGCAAAATGTACAGAGAATAGAAATAATGAAAAGTTTTAGAAATTTTCAATCTTTTATTACGCTGCGAATACAAAATTTAAAAAGCTCTGCATCGAGAGGTAAAATCGCAGGATTATGAATCTATGTATCAAAATGTACCTAATACACAAGTTTCACAAAATCGACGCTAGGCATCGGTCGGCGTGAGACGTAAATACAAGAACATAAATTGAGGTGTCAGATTTGATCAAATGCACAAGTTTTACAAAATCGAGGCTAGGCCTCGGCCGGCGTTGAGACGAAAAAATGGAAGAAAATGAATCTGGGTATCAAAATTTATCAAATTCAGAAGTTTTACAAAAACGACGCCAGACATCGGTCGGTGTCGAGGCGTAAAAATGCAAGAACATAAGATTAGATATCAAAATATATTAAAGACACAAATTTTATAAAAACGGCGCTAGGCCTCGGTCGGCGTTAAGACGTAAAAATGCAAGAATATGAATCTAGGAATTAAAATTTCTCAAATATACAAGTTGTACAAAAACGACGCTAGGCGTTGGTCGGCATCAAGACGTAAAAATATAAAAGCCTAGATTTGGATATCAAAATTATCAAATACACAAGTGCTATGCGTCGGTCAGCATAGAGACGTAAAAATGCAAGAATATAATTTTAGGTATTAAAATTTATCAAATTCAAAATCAAATTTTTATCTTTCAAAAAGTATGCGATGTAACCGTACCGAACGCATTCTTGTCCAAAAAAAACAGCCGAATTTCCAAGTGTTACACAAATCGCAACTGAACCCCCGTATTACCGTTATATCTTCGATTTATTAAACATTTTCATTGTAAAAAATTAAGGCCTTGGTTTCTAGCACATACGCCAAAAATTAAGTTTCTGGACTCTTACTAGCTTGCTTTACTGATTCTCCACAATTACACAGCCCCCTCCGCCCCTTCAACAAAAAATACATACATGTACCAAATTTCAAGTGAATATCTCAAGTTTAATTCATCAACCCCTTTAGCAATGGAGTTGTGGTGGTGGGGGGGGGGGAGGATTGTAATATTATAAAGGAATCTGAGGGCTTGGATTCTAGTATACGCTCCAAACCTCAAGGCTTTGTACTCTATACAACCTGCTTTACTCATTTTCCCCATTTACTTATACTTACACCCCCACACCTCTTCAACGGAATAAACCAATAATATAATCTAGTTCCAGATGTCATTATAATATATACGTATGCCAAATTTCAAGTGAATTTCTCAATTTTATTTTATCAACTCCTTTAATAATGAAGTGGGAGGTGGGGGGCGGATGAAAAATATCATAAAAAAATTTGAGCCCTTGACATAAGTATACATCAAATTTCAAGTTTATGTAGGTACTTTCGCCAGCTTGTTTTACCTATTTACCCCTATTTACCCCTTCACCGGATATGTTAAAAACCATCCAGTTCTAGATCTCCGTACAATATATATGTGTACAAAATTTCAAGTCAATATCTTAAACCGTTCCGGAGAAAACGTGCGAAAAAAAAAGCTACAGTCAGACAGACAGGCCGACAGACAGACATAATTTTTTTTCGCTCAAATTTAAAATCTCTGCGTTTCATGACATTCTAAACCCATTTCAAGAAAGAAAAAAATTGAATTTTATTTTACGATTACTATACTTCCAATCCACTACGTGGGTGTGGAAGTAAAATGAAGAGTACTAGTCTAGGAAGTGGTATGCAGATTCGAGGACGAAAAGTTACCGTCTGCCAGTCGTTAATCGAAGAGAGTATTTAACTTCGAATTTTTTTGCTATGGAAATTTTTGGTGGGAGAATATGGAGGAGGTGGGACATTTTTTTAAATGAATGGTTATCAATATCTGTGGCATAGGTAGTTAGTATATGTCGGTCGGTGCGCGGTAGAGGGAATTACATTTTTTTTAAATTTAATATTAAATAAAATGTTATGTGTTTTACCAAAATGTCAATCAAATTTTCGTGAAAAATGCAGCACTGTAACTAGGTACTCTTCTAAAAGTTATAGTCAAGTCTATAATTGCCACCGATGCATGTTCTGCTAGATTGTACCAAACCATTTGATTATCTTAGTCGGTCGTAAATTGTGTCTAAATAAATTACATTACCTTGTGTTTGAACCAGAATTAATTAGTTGGATTCGAACTTTGCAGATAATGAAGATATGTAATGTCAATAACGTCTTGTTATCGGAGATCACAGGGATCCAGTTTAGGGCCAGTAAAAACTATATTCGTATTCCATGAAAAATGGTAGAAATTGAACATTTCCCTACGTATATGTCATTGATATAAATCTCCATTTTCACCACTGTTCTTATCATAATTTGTTCTGACTACCCTTAAGCCTTAATTTGTAAAATTTATACAAAATATTTCAATATCCATTTGTCTAAAAAATAACATTTAAACAAATTGTTGCAAAGTTAACAATTTTTCTTTATAAATGAGGCACACATTTTTCTTGCCTGCAAGTAATTCACTAATAAAGATGATTTTAAATACAATGAAACCAGTGTTTTTAAATAACCAATCAGGTTTTCCGATGTTACAATCTGTAAAATATCTCCCACTCCTTTTACTATTTTGTTCTAGTTAGTACGATATAATTATAGTTTGTTAACCACTGACAAATGACGATACAAAATTGTATATATGGTAAGTCAGTTACAGACTTTGAAAAATTAAATATAAAACATATGACAGATAGAAGATAAAATTACTTGAAAAATGAGATCAATTTAAATATTATACAATTATTGTATAAGAATTGATGTGAATGTCAATACGAGTAAGATACTTAGAAAAATCAATAAATAAACAATAAATATAAAATGTTATAAGTAATAAAAAATTGGTTGACACTATAAGAACAATTTTCAAAATATTTTAACTTTGTCCTTATGTAATTTATACGAATTGACACCCCTAATAACATCTGGTAATTTATTATAGGGAGCTACTGCATTATGGTATGGTGATTTCTTATACAGAGTTGCTGTGTGACAAGGAGGCCTTAGCAATTTTCGACATCTTGTGTTGTGAGACTGCAGGTCTCCATTCAGTATGAACTTATTTAAATTTGACAAATTTCGACACAGAAAAAATGTAAATGGATGGGACAGTTAGTAATTTGTTGCTGATGAAGTATTGCTTGCTCTTGGATTGATTTTGAAAATGATTCTGAGTATTATTTTTGAATATCAACACTTTGTCCCCATAATATAATGTTATATGACAGATGACAATAAGCCATGGAAAAATATACATTTATTAGTAAATGTTTGATGTTCATTGTAGGTCGAAATTGGTTTATTGCAAAACACGCTTTGTTCAATTTATCACATAGTTCATGTATGTGGTTGTTCCAACACAACCTGCTATCCAAGTAAGTTCCCAAAAATTTCCCATATTTTGATGGACTTACATTTAAGTCCAAAATGTGGACTGTAAAGCTGTCAGGCAGTATTTTTTTCTTGGAAAAAAATACCTATTCAGTTTTTACTAAATGTAATATTAACACATTTTTATTGCACCAGTCATGAAACTCTTTCACTATGAGATTAACTATAATTTGTATGGTTTCAACATCAGCTGCTGTTACTAACATCGACGTGTCATCGGTAAACATAGTTATGGTTGTTTGGGAAATATTTTTGGGCAGGTCATTTATGAACAGCAAAAAAATAAGGGCCCCTAAGACTGAGCCCTGAGGAACTCCCATATTAACGTCAAACTCTTCGGATTGCATCTTCAACTTTTACTTAAGTTTTCTATCCGTTAAGAAGAATTTGACCCATTCAAGATAGATTATATTAGATTAGATATCTCTCATAATAGTAGCAGCTTTTATAATAAAAAACGCCAATTGAAAGTATACTGATAACCTGCAAAGCTAAAGACTAATATTTTGATAAAGAGAATATTTTTCGACTTACTCTCAAACAACTATAACTTCTTTTTCCAAAATGGGAGAGTTAAAATCATCATGCGCCTTTTGAAGTAACTATTATTCAGTAAATTTTTATCGTAGATAATTAAAACAATAAATTAAAGATAAACTCATTACTATAAAACAAGTACTATTACTGTACATCTTATCAAGATTAACAATTAAAACAGCTATTTAATAGCAAGAGGTCAAAATGTACTAGCAAGCGCATTTCTTCATACGTTCGACAGGTAGCTAATTGACTTGAAATTTGTTTTGCGCAAAGTATGCTGTGATGTTTTATTCATCCGTCACTCGAGCTTTGGCAGTCGGTTGACGATAAACTCGGGCTCCACCTTAATAATTTTTTACAAGGTGCAAAGGTCCCACACTAGCCTCTTAACACAGCCTGTTGAAGTACAGTGAAGAAACGGTATGTCCAGAGGGTCTAGGGATAGTTAGTTAGACTTCACATACATAACAGTAAAAAGCATGATTCAGATTATATACAAAAATATTTATTATTTCAAAACCTACCATTTACAATACTAAACAAACAACCAAGAGCTTAAAAGCTTAATGCTAGGCTACGGTGAAAAGGGGTAAAAAACGGGCGGTGGTATAGACAGTGTGCAATACGGATACCAGGAGTGGGTGGGCACTTTTCCGGTAACGATATCTGGCGACGGAGTATTCGGAGACACCTCTAGTTCAGTGCACGATCGGTATCCAACTTAATTGATGAATTTCTGCTGGCTTGTCCAAGTGATCTCTTTCTATGTAGTAACTCTGGTCGGTGGTGGGGAACTAGCTCTATCTAGAGAATTGCACTTCTGCTTAACATTTTAATGTCTCTACTTAAATAATCAAAGTAAAACAGCTATTTGCGTTTTGTACTTAAACTGTACTATAATAAATATGAAATATCCTAAATACTAAACAGAATGATAATTTGGGATGCAATTTGCAAGACAAAATTTGCTTCATACAATACTTAAGTCATATACCTACATTGCTGCAACGTCTTAGCAAGCCATGTATATTGCTGCAATTAAACATTGTTTTTCCTGTACCATCTGACTATTATTAGAAATATAATGTTCCTTCATGAATTCTTGAACAGTTTCTACATTACAAACTATCTTTAAATCCCTTTCCAGATTACATTATAGCTAAAGTGGTAGCATTCCTTGCAACCTTTTATTGAAACTTTAATTTGCATTTTTAAATGTGTGATATGTCCTCCAACTGCAGCAAATGGTCCTTGTCTTGTTATTTTTATTTGACAATGCGGCAGCTAAGAAAAGCAATTTAAATTTAAATGTGACTCAAATACATCTCTATAAAATAAAATACTGATTAGGTTTCAACGCGAGGAACTCTTCTTGTGGAACATTAAACTAAACTTTAGATTTGTACTTGAACTATTTAAAATTAATAAAAGTTTTTATATTGGATAAATCACCAAAGAGTAATACAGACGAGAAGCCAATTTGGTATTTGCTGAAACAGTTGCAGGAAATTTTAAAAACAAATAGCTTTTTCTTTTTATAACCTTTCGAATCTATTCAAGAGGATTTGAACACAATGAATACTTAATCTCCGATTTTCCAGATTTGAATCGAGTTTCACTTGATCTTTTTCAGCGTAAAATAAAGCGAGGCTACGCTTTTAGGACAATATTGAATACAAAAAGTTTCTTCTTTACTCTTTGAAAAGGTTACTTTTCAAATCAGGGCTATCTCTATGCAGGTCCGAGGCTGTAAAGCTGTTGTGATACCGACATTACATTTAAAAGGGTTATTTTTCATTTCAGTTGTTCTTTATTGTAACCAATATTTCTAGTCCAGTGCAATATTAATGAAACATTTAGAACGTAAGGGATTTGAATGAAAATTTTTGGAGTATACACTGAAAATGATCGATTTAAAAGTTTATCCATTGAAAAGAGTCCAGTCGATAAAGTAAAAAATACACCAGAGGCTCGCAAAAAATGTTATTTGAGATTTACACACAAAACTACAAAAATCAGTTCTCGGGGTGCCGCGCAACCCGCCAAAAAAATCACCTCTTCGGTGAAAACAGCCTTATTATACTGATAACTCGTTAACCGCCGAAGACATAAAAAAATTGCTCATCATAAAAAGGAAAGCTTTGACTAATTCCCTAAAAAAAAGTCCTCTTGTAATTTTCTTGTATATGCCATGGTTTTCGAGAAAATCGATATTAATAAAAATTGCAAAATTTATATTTTTAATACGCGCGAATTTTCGTTTATTTGAAATTTTTTGCGCGCGGCCTATAGAAAAAATTTAATTGTTAGAACCAAACAAGCTAGGAAGAAAACTCAAAATGGGTTTCAAAGGGGATATAAAATACTTTCTTGTATTGCCATTCTTGAGGGCTATTGACATTTATTAGTATGTAAACATAACAATATAATATAGTTACCTCTTGACTATAATATAGTCAAGAGGTAACTATATTATATTGTTATAATATAGGTTATAAATGCATTATCTTTTAGTTCAAGATAGTACGTCAATGTAGAAAAGTTAGGAATAAAAATATTCGTATTTACAAATTTAGCAGCATGTTAAAATTAGCCGAAAACAAATCCAAAAAAAGTTTCATATTCAATTGTTTGATGATATTTTTTTAGTGCAATTTTTTAACTATTAAATGATTCGAAACAATAGTTATATGATATATAAAAAAAATGTTTTTTGAGCTGAATTTTCAAGATGTTTAGGTCTTTTTTTTATTTTTAGGAAACAATAAAAAAATTGGCCAAAATTTGGCTAACTTGAACACGCTGCTAAATATGTAATGTGAATATTTTTATTTCTAACTATTTCTGCATTGAAGTACTACCTTGAACAAAAAGATAATGCATTTATAACTTATATTAAAGTCAGTTATTTTTTATGGGCCTGTGAATAGTTAATAGAGCAAAAAATCAAGAGGTAACTATATTATGTTGTTATTTTTATATAGTAATAGATATTAATAGCCATCAAAAATGGAAACACAAAGGAGTATTTTATATCCCCTTTAAAACCTATCAAAACACAAATTTTGCATATTTTTTTTCAATATTGATATTCTCGAAAACCATGGCATATACAAGAAAATTACAGGAGGACTTTTATTTACGCAATTAGTCAAGCTTTCCTTTCTATGATTAGCAATTTTTCATATCTTCAACGGTTAAAGAGTTATCAGTAAAATAAAGCTTTTTTTCACCGAAGGGGTAGTTTTTTGGGGGGTTGCGAGGTACCTCCAGAACTGACTTTTGTGGTTTTGTGATGTACAATCCCACCACTAACAGTTATTGAAGGAAAATTTGAGATAACATTTTTTGTTATCGAAATCTTTATAATTATTGAACTAAAAAGTGTGCAAACCAAAATTTCTTGAAAATAGGAAAAAAATTAATATTTCGTCTAGAAACATTTTGAAACTGTGATAAGTTAAACGATTCCAGAGATAAAATATGGAAAGAATTCATAAAAGGGTCTTTCGAGGTCGATAAATAAAATTTTGCTATATAATGTCAAAGTTCAAAATAGTGGATTGACAATGGATGTTGAAAATCATGCGAAAATGGTAAAGAAAAACTAGCGTATATATTACATTATGTATCAAATCAAATCTTTTATTGCCTTGTTTGCCATCTACATAAGGTACGGATTAGGTTCATCACATAAGTGTGGAATACCATCAAGAGTGCTTGTTTAACTAACTGTAAGAATTTTGAGACATAAATAAATATAAAAGGGCAAGAACAAAAAAAAACACGAATTTTCTACAGCAACTTTTAAATTGTAGTTATAACAAAAAAATACTTGTTGGCTCCATTTAGAAAAGATACAAATTCATTCAGGTCATAAAAGCAGTGCTGTAACAAGATATTCTTCAATTCATTTTTAAAGCTAATTGTGGATGGTATATTCCTTAGCTCTGTAGAAAGCTCGTTGTAATAAGAAGTTCCGGCGTGATAAGGTGACTTTCTGTGGTAGGTGTGGAAAAATTTATCTATATAGATATTATTTTTATCTCGTGTTGAGTATGGGTGAATGTCACTAAACTTTGTGAAATTGGACGGTTTTCCAGATATCGGGGGTGTAAAGGGGGATGCTCATTTCTTGTGGGAAGTGGCCCCCACTCCAGTAAAATTCGCTGGAATCGATATATGTCATTCCTCTCGACCTCCTGATAAAAAATTCTCAGGGGCACAAGTTTGAAAAATGGACAGTTTTCTAGATATGGGGGGTGCAAAGCGGGGCGCTCATTTCCTTTATAGGAAGTGACCCCCAGTGAAATTCACTGGAATCGACATATGTTGTTCCTCTCGACCTCCTGATCAAAATTTCTCATGGACACAAGGCCGGTATATGCACACTTTTCCAGATATCGGAGGTTGCAAAGTCGACTTTGAACCCCCGATATCGAAAAAATTGTGCATTTACCGACCTTGTGTCTATGAGAACTTTTTGATTTGGTCACTTCCTATAGAAAATGAGCACACCCCTTTGCACCTCCCATATCTAGAAAACTGTTTATTTTCCATACTTGTGCCCCTGAGAATTTTTTATCAGGAGGTCGAGAGGAATGACATATATCGATTCCAGCGAATTTTACTGGAGTGGGGGCCACTTCCCACAAGAAATGAGCATCCCCCTTTACACCCCCGATATCTGGAAAACCGTCCAATTTCCGACCTTGAGCCCATAGAGACTTTTGATCAACATCGATATTTGGATAATATCCCCGAGTATCAAACACTTTAACCGGGGGCCAATTTCCATATGTTCCGTGCGGGGTCCTTTGTTTGTGTATTGTTCAAAATAAGGCATTCTCCCTAAAACGCTATCCATCCGGAAAATATATATTTGTTCTTGTTTATGTAAATACTATAAAGTTCACACTTGCGAGCATGTCTTAGACTTTTGCATAGTTTGAGCCTTATGATTATGTCTTAAAAAATACCACGTTTCAGAGGATAATAGTTTTTTTTACTCACTATTATTATATTATATTAAATTAAAATGAAAAATAAATATTCTATTCTATTCTATTCTAGTTATTTCCACATACTAAAGTGCAAATATAGTCAAGATGTTTTCTTTTAAAGAGACTTGGATGGAAAATATGGATGTGGAAGTAGTGATTCCTTAGGCAGCGTTATTATTTAAATTCCTTTAGTATCCTGTACAACACATATTTGAGCCATCAAAATAGATTTTGCAAATTTTGCAAAATCGAGTTTTTGATCTATCAAAATGAGTTTTTGACTTTTGAAAAAAAAAATGTTTAAACTGACGCTTGGGGTAAATTAGTCATATAATGGTAAAAACATATCTCCAAAATATAAACCGAGCCCAAGGGAGGAACAGCCCAACCACGGTTACTCACGCCCACGTATGTCCTTTCAGTTTTGTGTAGTATTTTCCAAAATACGAGACAAAATATGACCTATTAAATTTTTTAAATGAAACGGGTCATTTAGTACGAATTTTCTCTGTAAAATGCTTATAATAGTAAAGTTTTTAATGACACAATAAAATAGTTTTAATGGGAATTATTACTCTAGGCTGATAAGAAAAACTAGATACGCAAACCATTTCAGTTTATTTCTATGCATACTAACAAGCATTTTTAGATTTAAATCTTAATAACTACTTACTTAAATGTACCTACATGTGTTATGTGTTTGTTGTAAGTTGTAAAGAAAATAATCTTATCGCAACGTAAACATTTTTTTCATTATGAAATATCTGCATACACTTAGAATTTAGTGATTGTATATGGAACTTTGCATTTTATGCAATTATTTCTTTAAAAAATAATTGTAAAATACCTACAATATTATTTCGAATTATAATATACTTGGGACAAATTAACCTTACCAAGTATATGCAAATAGGGAATTGACACTATGCCTAGTTTTTTGAAAATTGGCTGACAGTGGTCTCTACAATCGGCATTTTCAATTTGCCTTACTAATCTCGTTTGTAAGTCCATTTGTTTAAATGAAATACAAGGAGATCGAGAAAGACTGAATGTGCTGCTCCCTAAAGTTTTTTTGTCATATTTTCTTATATACTATCTACTACTTTGTGATACTTTCAACATTTTTCACGTTCTCGTTCACAATCACAAGGTGACATCAACAATTTTTTTTTCACTTTTGACAAAATTATTATTAAAATTTTAGAAAATTTTCAAACATTAATAATACGTGGACACTTAAATATTGATAATTTGTGTTATGATATAAACAGTGAAACATTAAACGACCTTATTAACTCTTACAAGCTCACATCCTTGGTGAGACAACCAACGAGAATAGCGTCTACCTCTGCTGGGAGGACAAGTTCCACATCAGTTTGTAACTTCTCTGAGTCTAGGTGTATTAGTCACCGAAGTATTAATGAACAATCAATATCAGAATTCAAATATTTATTTAATAGGGAAATTATTAATTTAGATTTTTCTCAGGATGCTGACGAGGTTTTTACTCACTTCTGGGATCACTTTAACTCGTGTTTCCTTACCTCACACCCGTTAAAAATGGTCAAACCAAATCAAAATAAAAATAATAAAAAGAAATTTAAATTTTCTGCTGATTTAATGAAAAAGATGGATCAAATAAAATTTTTCAAACCGGTTGAAGAAGCAAAATAACGATACAAATTTAAACGCCCATTACAAAAGTCCAAAAAAAATCTTAACAAACAAATCGATAGCGAGAGGAAATTTCATTATGCTTATGTAATTAACAGCTCAGATAATAAAAACAACAAATTATGGCAGCTAGTTATTGAAAAACTTGACAAAAGCATAACTCATCAGTAAATATAAATTTAAAAATCGACAACTCCGTGATAGTCGATAATAAACTAGTAGCTGATGCTTTTGCCAATTTTTTTGGAACTTCTGTAAAGCATTTAATTTCGACACTCCTTACAAATAATAACGTTGACCTCTGCACATTACCTGAATTAAATGTAAATTCTATGTATCTTACACCATTTACGGCAGCTGAAGTTGATGACATTATATTGAAAAATAAAAAATCTACTGGTGTGCAATACATTACAATAATTTTAAATCTCTCAATATCCTTAGGAAAATTCCCCTATTAATTGAAACTTTCCATACTGACTACCATTTTCTAAAATCATCGAAAAAGCCGTTTATACGCGTATGATGGATTTCATTGATAAAAATAAATAACTTACTAACAAGTTGTCAACAACAGCAACAACGAAAGTAACTCAATTCATAAATGAGAGGTTGGATATAGGTGACACGGTAGTAGGAGTTTTCTTTGACCTATCCAGGGCGTTTGATACCCTCAATCCAAAAATTTTGGCCAGTAAATTAGACCGAATGGGTTTTCGGGGCACTGTAAATGACTGGCTAATCTCTTTTGTTTCGGACAGAAACTTTATGGTTAAAGTTAACGAGAAATGGTCGAACTCTGTTGATGTGGAGCTTGGAACACCCCAGGGGAGCGTGCTAGGCCCTTTGCCCTTTCTGTTGTACATAAACGATATGCCACATCACATAACTTCAGTACGCTGTTTATGTACGCAGATGACACCACCATCCTCATATCTGATAAGGACCTTGTTGTAATTAATGTGCAAGTAAACCAAATACTACATGAATTTAATGATTGGTGCCAAGAAAATAATTTAATCAATAATTGTAATAAAACGGTATTTGTTGAATTTTCTAGTAGATTCAAGTCAAATCCAACAAACCTAACTTTTGATATAAACAATAAAAATTTAGAGATGTCAAAAGGCACGAAATTTTTAGGTAGGTACTTACCTTGACAATTTTATCACATGGGTAGACCATATTGATTACGTGTGTGCCAAGTTAAATAAGGCGTATTTCGTTATCGTGTCGCTAAAGAGTTCACTAACACTGAACACTCTTTATTAAACATATACTATGCGATGGTATATTCTACCTTATCCTATAATATAGTATCATGGGGCCAGGCATCCAGCATTCAACGGGTATTTGTTCAGCAAAAGATAATTTTAAGATTAATATTTAGTGTAGCACCGCATGCTTCATGTAGACAAATTTTCAAAAAGTATAATATCCTAACCTAGGTTGCAATATATCTCTTAAATCTCATGGTTTTTATGCATGGGAATATTTCAATGTTTACAAAAAGTAGTGAAGTACATCGTTATTCTACTCGCCACAACAATAATATATACATTAATAGGTTTTACCATAGTTTTTCCAAAAAGTCTCCATATCTTGCAGGATCAACCTATTATAATATGTTACCCACGAAATAAAAATGTTGCCAAAAGTCTAATTTAAATCTAGCCTTAGAAATATGTTGGCTCAGAACTCTTTTTATAGCCTAATGGAGTTTACCGAGTATGCTCGTGTGCATTTTAATCAGTAATTTTAGTCAATTTGTTATGGATGTATTATTTAATTTAGTCTGTATTTTAAATCATATTTTATGTAAAATTATTGTAAATATGCTTCACATTTGACGGTTTTCTATTTTTTTTCCGTGTTTTATGCCATACGTTTAATGTACATAATATACAAATGTGTGTAAGGGTTTATATTTAAATGTAATCTGTTCATATGTTAATGTACCTACTGTTTATACATTTTTGTCTGTTTTTTGACTCAGTTATTTGTTACTTATATGTATCATTTATGACCTACCTTATCCATATTTTGCAATGGCAGCAAAGGTGAATAAACTTTATTATTATTATTATTATTATTATTTATTATTATTATCACGAAAATGACAGGCATCAGATTGGTAACACTGACTAGAGATCCAACCGTTACTCCCTAATAACATAGAAAATTACTTTTATTAATGCACATAGAATATAAATCAATTGTGATAATTTTAGTGACTTTTCTGTGTGACGTCACCTTTATTCTTTTTAGATCTCCCTGTATATAACAGTGTGGCTTTCTTATATAAAACTATCTCAATTTGGTGAAGTTTGTGTACTGCTTTATTTCACTTTTTCTGCACATTGCATCGTATAAATATAAACCATTTTAAAATATCTTCGTTCTATCACATTAGACACACAAAATATGTGATCTAGTTTCGGCCGTTTCACGGCAAGCGCTCACTGAAAAATGGTCTACCCTACATGAAAAATAAAACTCCATTAAATTTGTCGGATAATATAAATGCCGGTTTAGTTTAAAAATAGGTCAGTGGGCATGCAGGTCTAAAACTCATGATGATAACAGTCCACACTTTGGTGTTGAATCCGGCCCCTGGACCCTGGGCCAATCTCTTTTGAATGCCCAAGGGTAGCACAAGGCTCGGATTTTTTCATCCTCTGAGACGATACATCTTGCCGAGAGAAGATCTGAATAAATAAGCATTCTATTTTCTTTTCCACTTCCCACTTAAATAGCAAGGAAGTAGAATAGCCTACTGGAGTTACACGTGTAATTGAATAGATTTTTTTCTCTTATGATAATAATAATAATAATGAAAATATTGTTTTCCAACAGGAAAAGGATAACATACATTTAAAAATTACATTTTCAGCTCTTTTCTAGTAGATACAAGAATCAAACATGCAAGCAAAAAAAATGAAGAATTTAGTCTTTAAATAAACGGTCATTCAAAATTATGAAGTGAATTTTCACTGTAGCGTCGTCGTTGGGTTATAATAATATAACAATACTCTTTATTTAAATAGACATGCATTATATGCATATAAAAGAACGTTACAATAAAATAAATAAAAAAAATGGTTTTTCAATAATTAGATCAAAACCTAATCACAAGATTTTATTAACATAGCTATGGGGAGCTACCAACAAAAAATATATTGATAACCTAGTCAACATAAAATCTCTGTAAATATAATAATTATATACTAAAAGTAAGGTTTTTTTAAAAGAAGAGGGTAAAGAAAAATATGACATAAGAAAGAAAAATAATATAAACAGTGGTACAATATTTGTCACTTGTATTAAAGAGTAATACTAAAAAATTCTTACAGACTGCAAATTGCTTTTTGTAATAGTCCTTTTTTAAATTTTAATATAAACAATTTCAAACCAGCTATTTCTGTCAAATAATTAGGGATATGATTATATATCTTAATAGGCATAATTGTCACACCATTGCTAGCAGCAGAGAGATTCTGTTTAGGCAATAAAATGCCATTCGTGTGTCTATAGATATATTACTTCCATATCCACGTAGTGGAGTGGAAGTATATTAATCGTAAAAAATTTTTCGAAATTTAATTTTTGTTAAAAAGGGTTTAGAATGTCATGAAACGTCGAGATTTAAATATGAGTGAAAAAAAAATTGTTTTATAGTATTTTCCATCCCTTCCACCACCTCCACTCCATTATCAAATGGGGTGATAAAATAAAATTGAGGTATTCACTTGAAATTTGGCACACGTATATATATATTAAAATGACACCTGGAACTACATTATATTTTGAGATGATTTTGTCGAAGGATTGGGGGTTAAATAGGGTAAATAGGGGAAAATCAATGAAGCAAGCTGGCAAGAGTACTGAAAGTTGGAATTTGGTGTATATACTAGAAGTCGAAACCGAGACCGAGATTTTTTTTGTAACATTTTTCAACCTCTCCACTAACCCCAATTGGGGTTGATAAAATAAAATTGATATCTTTACTTGACATTTAATGCATGTATGTATTATAATGACATCTGTAATTAAATTATATTTTGGGAAGATTCTGTTGAAGGGTTGGCGGTTACGTAGTGGTGAATAGGGGAAAATAAATAAAGCAATCTGGTAAGAGTACAGAAACTTGGGATTTGGTGTTTATATAGAAGCCAAGGCCTCAAATATTTTTACAATATTTTTCAACCCCTTCACCATCCCCACGCCATTATGAAAGCAGCTGAGTAAGTAGAGATGAATAGGGGAAAATGAGTAAAGCAAGCTAGTAAGAGTACAGAAACTTGAGATTTGGTGTATATACTAGAAGCCAAGGCCTCAGATTTCTCTCTAACATTTCTCAGTCCCCTCATCACCACCTCCACTCCATTAATAAAGATGTTGATAAAATAAAACTGAGATATTCATTTGATAGTACACGTATGTATTGTAATGCCAACTGATTGAGATGATGCCGTTGACAGGGCGGAGGGTGGATAGCTGTCAATATAACAATATAAGTAGAGCAAGCTAATAAGAGTCCATAAACTTCATTCTTGACGGATATGCTAGAAACCAACGCCTGAAATAATTCTATGACATCTGCCCCAATTATTATTAAAATTTTATGACCAAAAATTTCCACATACTAGAGTGCAAAGACATAACAGTCAAGACGTTTTCTTTAAAGTGACTTGGATGGAGAGTCTGGATGTGGAAGCAGTGATTCCTTAGGCAGCAGTTTCTTTACTTACTTCGTATCTAAGGATTGGCAACCAACTATAATAATTTGAATAATCTGAAACGCATCTATCCTCGTTCAATAAAATAATCGCAGATTCCTCAAGTTTTCTTTTAGTTCTGTTGCCCTCTTCGTCGAGTTCCATTGAAATCTGTGATTATTATCCCACGCGTGTTCACAAATTACGGATTTTTCAGTCTCTCCTTCTAACGTAATTTCTATGTTCACCAAGCCTTACGTTGAAAGGTCTAGATGAATCACTGGATTGTTTTTTGAACATGTCCGATGAAAAGTTGGGGGGTAAATAGGGGGAAATGAGTAAAGCAGTCTGGTAAGACTACAGAATGTTGAAATTTGGTGTATGTACTAGAAGCCAAGGCCTCAAAATTGTTTATAATATTTTCCATCAAAAGGACATATAGGGATAGGAGGTAATGAAATCGTTGATAACATTGCAAAGGAATCGACAAATCTTACTGTAATTGAACCAACTACTGACAGAAACGATATAATAAGGGAATTCAAGGGGAAAGTAACAAAAGATTGGGAATGCATCTGGACGGATTATGTCAGGTTAACAAAAAACCCCTACGCACTTATACATCCTACACTCCCAAAGAGTATTCCATACATCGCAGAATACTCCACTGCAAAGTTTTATTCTTCTACTATAGCTAGACTCAAATTGAATCACGGCACCTTCCCTGCACACCTGTGCAGGATAGGCGTTCAGAACACCTCTACATGTGATAACACGTCTTTGGGAGACCTTATCATGTATTCTTCGCGTCTAGGAAATACTTTGCTCAAATAGAGAAATTTTTAAGTGACCTGGTTAATCTCGAAATTCATTTACCAATAAATATAGCAAGCCTGCTAAGTTATAATAGAAAGGAAATTTTTGACCTAATCGTACATTTTATTAGAACAAATAACATAAAAATATAATATTAGCAACAATATAATTGTCAGTGGCTGAGAAATCTTTTCTTCTGTAGGCAAATATCTCCCACACATACATATATTTTCCATCCCCTCACCCCCCGCTCCATTATTAAAGAGGGTGATAAAATAAAATTGAGATATTCACTTGAAAATTGGTATACGTATATATTATAATGACATAAAGAACTATATTATATTTTGGGAGTATAACGTTGAAGGGTTGGGGGTTAAATAGGGGTACTAGAAGTCAAGGCATCAGATTTTTTATAATATTTTTCAACTCCCCACCACCCCTACTCCATTATTAAAGAGGTTGATCAAATAAAATTCAGATTTCACTTGAAATTTGTCACACGTATGTATTAGAACGACATCTGGAATAGATTATATTTTGAAATGGTTCTGTTAAAGGATTGGGGGTTAAACACTCCCTTATCAAAAGAGTTGATAAAATTAATTTGAGATCTTCAGTTGAAATGTAGTACACGTATGTATTATAACGACATCTGAAACTAGATTATATTTTAACATGATTCCGTTGAAGGAGTGGGGGGGGGGGAGTAGAGGTAAATAGGCACAAATAAGCAGAGCAAGCTGTAAGAGTACAGAAACTTGGGATTTGGTGAATATGCTAGAAACCAAGGCCTCATATTTCTTTTTAATACTTCTCAACGCAGACTGACGCCTGGCGTCGCTTTTGTAAAACTTCTGAATTTGATAAATTATTGTACGTAGATTCATATTTTTGAATTTTTACGTCTCGACGGAGACCGACACCTAGTCTCGCTTTTGTAAAACTTGTATATTTAATAAGTTATGATACCTAGATTCTTATTTTTGCATTTTTACGTCTCGACACCGACCGACGTGACACCTAGCATCGTTTTTGTAAAACTTGTGTATTTGATTCATTTTGATACTTACCTAGATTCATGTTCTCATAGTTTTACGAGACCCATCTTTTTGTGGAATAAAAGCCTATTACAATTACTCCGAGTTTTGTAACTGTTTAAATTTTTTAACCGCAGCTTAATAAAAGTTTGACAATTTCTAAAAATTCTTTACTTCTATCCCCTGTACATTTTGCAGATTTTATAAACATCATGTCAGGCTTGAAAGTTAGCCAAGTTCATTTTCAACGTCTTAACGGAGCTTCTTCTGTAAATGTCTTTATGACATCTGCCACAAATATTATTAAAATTCTATGACCAATTATTTCCGCATATTAAAGTGCAAATATAGTCAAGAAGTTTACCCTCAAATAGGTTTAGAAGGAAAATCTAGATGTGGAAGTAGTGAATCCTTAGGCAGCGGTTTTTTAAAGTTGCTGTCGGTGCGTGAATATCAAATAGATTCAGTAATGCATTATTTAAATACTCTAATTCATTATTTAAGTCATTGAAAAATATAAATCAAGGAATACTGAAGAGATCCTGTTAAAACAGACTGATAGCAAAATTTTTGAGGTTTCTGTATGTTATTATTCTGGTAAGTCTGCTTTCTTCTTTACTCTTCATTGTACAGTAAATTAACTAATGATCAGAAAACTCACTGTCGACGACACCCTTCTCTAAAACATTGTCCTTTTTAAGAACTATAATCAAATGATTAACAAGTTTGCTGATCGATCTATTCTGAAACAGTAGGGTTCCTCATCTAGCTAACTCTAACTTTCTTGTTTAAATTTTTTTATAATCAGACTTTTCCTTTAGTTGTCGAACTTACAAGAAAGCTAACGAATAAATGGACAAACGGATTTACGGAGCGACGGACGGAATGACTGATGACTGGATAGACGGGCAGAAGGATAAATAGACAATTTGAAAATGATTTATAATTCTATCACTAACACAATACGATTTTAGAAATGTGGCCATCAAACATATCAATATATTACTTCCACATCCACGTAGTGGATTGGAAGTATAGTAATCGCAAAAAAATTTTCAAAAATTTTTATTCGTGAAATAGGTTTAGAATGTCATGAAACGTCGAGATTTTAAATTTGAGCGAAAAAAAATTTTCTGTCTGTCTGTCGGTCTGTCTATCGGTCTGTCTGTCTGTCTGTAACTTTTTTGTCCGCACGCTCTCTCCGGAACGGTTTAAGATATTGACCTGAAATTTTGTACACGTATATATTATAACGAGATCTGGAAATGGATTGTTTTTTGAGGAAATCCGGTGAAGGGTTGGGGGTTAAATAGGGGTAAATAGGGGGAAATAAGTAAAGCAAGCTTGTAAGAGTACAGAAACTTGAAATTCGGTGTATGTACTAGAAGTTAAGGCCTCAGATTTTTTTATAATATTTTTCAACCCCCCACCACCCCTACCCCATTAATGGGGTTGATAAAATAAAGTTGAGATATTCATTTGAAATTTCGTACACGTATGTATTATAACGATGTCTAGAATTACATTATATTTTGGGATGATTTCGTTGAATTGTTGGGGGTTAATTTGGGGTAAATAGAGGAATATAAGTAAAACAAGTTGGTAAGAGTACAGAAACTTGAAATTCGGTGTATGTACTAGAAGCCAAAGCGTCAGATTTTTTAATAATATTTTTCAACCCCCACCACCCCTACTCCAATTTGAAAAGGGTTGGTAAAATAAAATTGAGATATTCATTTGAAATTTTCTACACGTATGTATTAGAACGACATCTGGAACTAGATTATATTTTGAGATAATTCCGTTGAAGGGTTGGGGGTTAAATAGGGGTAAATAGGGGAAAATAAGTAAAGCAAGCTGGTAAGACTACAGAAACTTGAAATTCGGTGTATGTACTAGAAGCCAAGGTCTCAGATTATTTATAATATTTTTCAACCCCCACCACCCCTACTTCATTATTAAAAGGGTTGATAAAATAAAATCGAGATATTCATTTGAAATTTGGTACACGTATGAATTATAACGACATCTGGAACTAGATTATACTCTGAGATGATTCCGTTGAAAGGTTGGGGGTTATTTAGGGGTCAATAGGGGGAAATAAGTAAAGCAAGCTGGTATGAGTACAGAAACTTGAAATTCGGTATATGTACAGGAAGTTAAGGCCTTAGATTTTTTATAATATTTGTCAACCCCCGCACCACCCCTACCCCATTAATGGGGTTGACAAAATAAAGTTGAGATATTTATTTGAAATTTCGTACACGTATGTATTATAACGACGTCTGGAATTAGTTTATATTTTGAGATGATTCCGTTGAAGGGTTGGGGGTTAATTTGGGGTAAATAGAGGAATATAAGTAAAACGTAGGTAAGACTACAGAAACTTGAAATTCGGTGTATGTACTAGAAGCCACAGCGTCAGATTTTCTTATAATATTTTTGAACCCAACCACCCCTACTCCAATATGAAAAGGGTTGATAAAATAAAATTGAGATATTCATTTGAAATTTGGTACACGTATGTATTATAACGACGTCTGAAACTAGATCATAATTTGAGATGATGCCGTTGAAGGGTTGGGGGTTAAATAGGGGCAAATAGGGGAAAATAAGTAAAGCAAGCTGGTAAGACTACAGAAATTTGGGATTCGGTGTATATACTAGAAACCAAGGCCTCAGATTTCTTTCTAATATTTTTCAAATTCTACCATCTCCACTTCATTATTAATGGGATTGATAACATCAAATTGAGATATTCACTTGAAAGTTAGTACACGTATGTATTGTAGTGACATCTGATTGAGATGACTCCATTGAGGTGGTAGGTTGTAAATAGTGGAAAATAAGAACGGTAAACTAGAAACTTCATTTTTAACGTATATGGTAGAAACCAACTCCTCAAACTTGTCTATGACATCTACCCCAAATATTATTAAAATTCTATGACCAATAATTTCCACATACTAGAGTGCAAATATAGTCAAGATGTTTCCTTTAAAGTGACTTGGACGAATAATCTGGATGTGGAAGTAGTGATTCCTTAGGCAGCGGTTTATTCTTCGCTTTTTTTATTTGAGCATAAAAATAAATATACTTAAATATTGCTTCAATTATCTTTATTTTATGAAACAAAACCTTGTGTAGGAACATACAGTGAATATAAGACAGTCGAAACTTGGATTGTGCGGCAGAACAAATTAACAAATTAGTCATTCATCAGTCTTACTTGCTGCAGCACTTGCGTCACTGAAAACAAGATAAATATAGCCATCCTAACCAATTCCAAAGAGAATACAAAGTCTATTTATATGTCGTCTAGGGTTCCACGACCAACTCAGCTGAATTATCGCTCGATCTCGCCCTAGTAGACAGTTGTGTATTTCCTCAATTTTTGGAAAACACACACGCAGACCCAAATTTCCTTTCCATTTAAATTTGGTGGTAAATCTGCCAACCTGGCAACTTCTCTCTCTTAACCAAGCGTGTGCTGTTTACCGTAAACACAATACAATGCTTTGGAGCCATGCAATAGCAATAGGCGACGCTGATTTACCGAGCGTGACATGGCTGTGTCACCGCGCCCTGCGTCAACCCGGCCACGATCTCATTTACTCGCCCGTTTCACTTTAAATAATGTCTTTTGCTGTCCGCCGACATATAAAGTACCAGACATCATCATCTATGCAAGTTGGATTTAGGTGCCATTAACTATAAATATGTTTAAACAGAGAATACAGTAAAGTTCAGAAGTTTCCAGAATTTAGTTTACCTGTACAATAAGCAAATTAAAATTTCGTCACGTATCACAACGGGATACAGCTTTTGTGACACGTAAACTTAGAACATATCGGGGCAGGCGACTGTCCTTTACCACCTTTTGCGATCTCAGTAGGGCACTCGTCTGTGTCGATCATGACAAATTAATGACTTTATATGGTATACAAGGTGCAGCATATGTATGTTATTCTCAAAAATACTGGAAACCATTATAAAAATTCAGTTAACTCACTATTTTGAATCACAATCTTTTCTCAATAAGTCAGTTTGGTTTCAAAGCTAAATTGTCAACAACCCTAGCCATAAACAAATTATCTGAAACAATAAGTAAAGGATATGAAGAATGTGAATATATACATGCTCAGTTTCTAGACCTTTCTAAGGCTTTTGACTGTGTGTCACATGACATTTTAATAAGCAAATTAGGCTTTTATAATTTCGACATAAGCAGCATAAATTTAATACGATTCCTTAAACATTTCCAATGTCAAAAATTTAAATATTAGTTTGTCACAGCTATGTGACTCACCCTATAGATTTGAAAATAACTTTAAAATATGCCACTCTTAGCCTCCTGTAATTGTCATCTGAGATATTTTTTCGAATTTCAAACTACTGAGGACATATTGACTGTTCATCTAGTGACTCACCCTCTATATCATTTTACAAGCGAGCAATAAAAAAGTAGGTTTTAGTTAGCAGTTTTAAGATGAGCATCAATTATTACCATAATAAACAGAAGTACTTGTCATATTTCTCATTATAAGAATAGATATATAACGGCCAGTCGCTAGTTTGGCAACTGTTATTAGGAAGTAAGCTGGAAATCTACGGCTCGTCGAATCTTGGAATGCGCCGTCTGTTCCTTCATGAGTAAATTCGCCGTTCTGACACTTCCTTTGACAGTGATAACCACAGCAATCCTTGTACATCGACGGCAACACAGACATTTTGTATTTCCTTGTGGAAATGTCTATATCATTAACGCCCGGCGATTATAAAGGCGAAAGATATTGAAAGCTTTCCTGAAACTTCTGTTTATCGATTAAAGTTTACTGTTTGCTTTAAAATTTTGTGATTTTGCCGGGAAACGGATTAAAACTAGGGCACAATATGCCTTAAACCTCTTAAAAGTTTCGCTTAGAACGTACTTTATAGGAAAACGAAAACAATTTCGGAACACAGTTTGCATAATAGTTTACAGGGGTCATTACACAGAATGCATAAACATTAAATATAGCAAATACTATTTGAAAGCAAATTATGCAAATGGAAGCCAACACTGATTGCATTATACCCCAATAAGAAACAAAATGCAGTAGAAGGCACGTGTTTCGATGTTGTTGCTATAAGTACCTTCCTAGATTCGCGAATAAATATATATACTGCATATTACTTCCACATCCACGAAGTGAAAATTTAAAAAAAATCTTATGTTTCAAATATGATTAAAATGTCATGAAATTTTAAATTTGAGCGTAAAAAAATGTTTCTGTCTGTCTGTCAGTCGGTCGGTCTGTCTGTCTGGAACTTTTTGTGTGCGCACGCTTTCTCTGGAACGGCTTAAGATATTGACTTGAAATTTTGTACACTTACGTATTATAACGAGATCTGGAACTGGATTGTATTTTGAACATATCTGGTGTAGGGATGGGAGGTAAATAGGGGAGAATAAGTAAAACAAGCTGGTAAGAGTACATAAACTTGGCATTTGGTGTATATAGTAGAAGCGAGGGCCTCGGATTTTTTATCACATTTTTCAACCCCTCCACCACCCACACTCCATTACTGAAGGGGCTGATAAGATTAAATAAAAATATTCACTTCAAATTTGGTACACGTTTGTATTATAACGACACATGGAACTAGATTATATTTTGAGACGATTCCGTTGAAGGTGTGGGAGGGGGTAAGTAGAGGTAAATAGAGGAGAATGAGTAAAACAAGCTGGTAAGAGTACAGAAACTAAGATTTGGTGCATGTACTAGAAGCCGAGGCCTCAGATATTTTATCCCACCCACCACCCCCACTTCATCATTAAAGGGGTAGGGGTAGATAAAATAAAATTGAAATATGCCCTTGAAATTTAATACACGTATAAATTATAACGACATCTAGAACTAAATTATGTTTTGAGATAATTCCGTTGAAGGGTTGTAGGTTAAATAGGGGTAAACAGAGGAAAATAAGTAAAGCAAACTGGTAAGGGTGCAAAAACTTAGGATTTGGTATATATATTAGAAGTCAAGGCCAAGATATTTTATAATGTTTTTTAAGTCCCCCCACCTCTCCCCCACTCCATTATTAAAATGATTGATAAAACAAAATTGAGATTTTTACTTGAAATTTGGCACATGTATGTACTATAACGAGATCTGTAATTAAATTATATTTTGAGATGATTACGTTCAAGGATTGGTGGTTAATTAGGGATAAACAAGGAAAATTAAACATCTGATTGAGATGATTCCGTTGAAAGGGCGTAAATTAGGGAAAATAAGTAGAGCAAGATAGTATGAGTCCAGAAACTTAATTTTTGGCGCCTGTACTAGAAATCAACATCTCAAATTTTTATGTAACATCTGCCTCAAATATTGTTAAAATTCTGTGACCAATTATTTCCACATACTAGAGAGAAAATATAGTCAAGATGTTGTCCTTTAAAGAGAATTGGACGGAAAATTTGGATGTGGAAGTAGTGATTGCTTAGGCAGCGGTTTTTTACAGCCAAGAAAATTTTTTTTTTAACTTCTTATCTTGAAAGGATAGAAAAAAATGTTTCAGATTAAAGCTGTAGGTAGTAAAGTTATCTATCGATCTGTTTAAACCCAATTCAAAATTTAGAAGTATAAACTAAACATTTAAAACAAAGAGAGAAACCTACTTACTCCTTTAGACCCAAAAATATTTTCAAGATATGTGAAAATTTAACAAATCATAGCTTAAAGTATTCTCAATTAGGTGAGATTTGATTTTGAAAATATTTTCTTTTTTTTTAACTTTATAAAAGTTAAAATCAGAAAAAATTGGTTTATTTTTCTTTGATCGGGCACTAATGTAGATGTCCTTAGTTTCAAATTTTAGGCCTTTATTTCTGCTATAAAAATATGTATAGGAAATATCTATGAAAAGAAATTTAACCCTCTTGTTTCACTTTGAAATTTTTTAAAATTTTTCGAATGACCAAAACTCGAGGGGCGTATAGTTTATTTATACATACGTTACCACAATACCAAATATTAAATAAAATAAAAATTTAAGAAAACTTGCTTTGTTCTAAGAATGGACTTATCCGACTTTGGTCGTCATTAAGCAGGAATCAAAAAAGGCGTACAAAAACGATCCAATAAATTTAGTTGCTTGTTTCCTTGTAAATCTTTGCAGAAATGAGTTACTGAATTCTAACGAGTTGTTTATAACGTGTTTTAATTCTCATGTGGTGAAAAACTCGACATTTATAATTTAATTAAATTTATGTAGCCTCGCTTACCTCGAGTCTAATTGAGGTTAAACTGCATGTTAAATTGTTAAATAGCCCATTAATGCAAAATAGCATAGTATAAATTAAAAAGTAAGCCAGCCGCGGTATTATTTATTGCAACTTTTAATTTATAAGTTGGAAGATATTTATGTTAAATCGCAAATCACCTCCTAAATATATCAATTAAGATGTAAGTAATCTTTTTATAACGAGATAAGGCTTAGAAATTATATGTCAAAAATCGAGATTGTTTTATCGCCCATAGTTCATAATTTTTAAAAAATATCATGTTTTCTGAAGACATAAGACATATAATATAACGGTGGCCAAAAATATAGTTAAAAGATTGTTATTATTTCTATTAAGCCTGAAACACTAATGTCTTGGAAACTAATATGAAAAATGACGAACTATTTTTTAAAGCTGTAGTCGAAAAACCTTTTCGGAATCCAAACTGATTTTTTAGGAAGTTTATTGTTTATTTCCAGCCATGGTTCAAAACCTTTATAAAGAATAACATTTTGGCGAAAAGGTAAAAATTGTAACCATTACACCTATTGTAAATCCCGTCCACGGACATACTGTATAGAGAGCAGAAACTTTGAATATTACCCTACTAATATTTAGAAATACTTAAGGAGAATGCAATTAAAACGTTTAAAAACTGAGTTTAGGAGAGTTACCGAAATAACTATTTCGATCATACATAATATATAATATCTAAAAAATAACTACTTGCCATTAATTTAATTATATTTGTACCAATTAAACACCCATTTTAAATCCATTTTGTTCAATTTACCTAAAACTACACGTACTAAGAGATCGTTCTGTGGCCATTTTTCATCCACTCTACTTCTCTTAGCCCCAAGCACACTTACAAAGTTTTCAAACCTTAACTTGAGAATTTTTAAACTTTTAAAGTTCATACATATGAAACACTAGACTTCATAACTTTACTTTTACCAAGTTTCATTATTTTTGTGAGTCTATCTCCTTACGTGTTCCCTTGGAACGTAAGAGTTTAGACTGTCGGCTTAGATTCCAATCACGGTAAATGCCCTGATAAGAAAATACTCAGTGGACATGACAAACCACATAAAGATTAGGGAATTGTAGAGCAATTTTTAAGCGGATTTTATTCCTGTTGCTGGTCTTATTTTATATAGTTTTATACTTCTTTAACTTTAATTAATCGGAAAGAGTGCAGAGTTGGTCTTACGGTAAAATAAATCGTGATTAAAATTAATGTTTAAAATAATTTTTTGCCCGATTAATGGTACCATAATACCTAACATTCGTGAATTTTTGTGATATGACATGAAAAAGCGATGGATTCTGTACTTATAACAGTAGTGCAAAATGTGTGTTTTGGTGTGTACACTACTGTACTGTAGTGGCAGACATTTCTGTCGCGAGGTTTTTGACCAATTTGCCATCACAGTGGCAAGAAATGGACCCAAATTTGAAATTTGGTCCATTGTTCGCCACTTTGATGGCAAATTGCTGAAAAATCACCCGACAGAAATGTCTGCCACTACAGTACAGTATTGTACACGTCAAACAAACATTTTGCGCTAGGTTTGGTCCGGTAACTAAAAATTTATTTTTCAATTTCCGGTTACCGCGCACCGACCGGAAGTTTCGTCTGGCAGTGTAATTAGGGTATGTGAAATACATACACTAACTACCTATATAGCACATCATCATCATCAAACAATTTATTAACATTCAACAATACATAATTGCCTTCCCGGATCGTGATCCGGAGCCAACCAGACAACCACGTCACGTAGCGCCGTGGTGTGCGTAGGGCTGGGCGGATCGCGACCGGTTCGGCTTAATAAAATGGACAAACAAGTTAAAACTCCTACCACCAATGGAGCGATGGCGGCTTATAATTGACATTAAAATTACGCTATGTTTACGCAGCAGGCTTAAAATACTTATCATTAACACAATAACATTATATAGCACAGATGAGATAGGAAAGTAGGTAATAAATAATACTCTCATGTAATTTGCTATCCGTTACTAAATGTCATCAACTTAAGTCTTGAAAATGTATTGTTCCGAAAGCGGAGCACTTGAGACCGATAAATATGCTTCCTTTTTGCGAAAAATTACTTCAATTAATAGTGTCCATCAAGTAATTAAATACATAAATTCAAATAACGTGTTGTGTACGTATCAATCGGGATTTCCAGGTAAACATTCGTGTGACACAGCATTACAGTTCATAACATCTGAATGGAAAGATTGATTGATTGATTGATTGATTTACCAGCGTAAGGTGGGCATTGCTGCCAATTCCGGTGCATGGATATTTGTTCCACCACGCAGCCCGATCGCCCATCGATCATCCCACCGTGTGCCGGAACAAACCCCCGGTGCTTTTTTATACCGCCGGACCAGCTGCATATGCTGGATTGGACATTGGACATGCTTGTTGTCAGCAGCGAGAGCCGCATGATGCATGGGTAGGAGTATAACTATTAAATAAATCGGAGAGCTTTTGAAACGATTGATAGGCAGATATTGTTATTAAAATTAAAAGCATATGCCCTCTCGAACACAGTGCTGCATTGGTTTGAGAATTATCTTTGAAACCGTCAACAAATCATCAAAGTAAGCAATAAGAAGTCAGGGTCTATCGTAAACAATTTCGGGGTACCCCAAGGAAGCGGCCCTGGGCCGTTACTCTTCATTCTACATATTAATGACCTCGACAATATCTTGGAAAAATGCAAGATCCATCTTTTTGCGGATGATACGTTAATATATTTTGCTGATAATAATGATTTTAATGAATTGGTGGACACGGTAAACTTGGAACTAAGATATGCATCAAATAAATTGAAAGAAAATAAATAAAAGTAAATGAAATTAAGTGAAAATGGATGTATATTGGGTCAAATTGTTTATACAACTCATTTAAAGAACGTAATTTAAATGTCATTTTAAATAATGAAAATGTAGAACATGTAACACATATTATATACTTAGGGCTCGTTATATACAGGGGATTAAACCTAAACAATCACATTGATTATCTGTCTAAAAAAATTGGTTAAAAATTGGCTTCTTTAGAAGAATACGCCAATATCTGTCAATTGGAAGTAAAATGATCATACATAATTCTTTAATTCGGCAACATTTTACATACTGCTGTTCATTAATTTACACCTCAAATGCAAATACTGAGAGTTTACAAAGACTTCAAAATAAAGCAATGCGAATTATTTTAGAATGTAACTTGTATACAAGCGTTAATTTGATGTTAAATATCTTAAACTGGTTCGCCATTAAGACCTATTACTTCCACATCCACGTAGTGAATTGGAAGTATAGTAATCGCAAAAAAATTTTCAAAAATTTTTATTCGTGAAATAGGTTTAGAATGTCATGAAACGTCGAGATTTTAAATTTGAGCGAAAAAATTTTTCTGTCTGTCGGTCTGTCGGTCTGTCTGTCTGTCTGTAACTTTTTTTGTCCGCACGTTTTCTCCGGAACGGTTTAAGATATTGACTTGAAATTTTGTACACGTATATATAATAACGAGATCTGGAACTGGATTGTTTTTTGAGGATATCCGGTGAAGGGTTGGGGGTTAAATAGGGGTAAATATGGGAAAATAAGTAAAGCAAGCTTGTAAAAGAACAGAAACTTGAAATTCGGTGTATGTACTAGAAGTTAAGGCCTCAGATTTTTTTTGTAATATTTTTCAACCCCCCTACCCCATTAATGGGGTTGATAAAATAAAGTTGAGGTATTCATTTGAAATTTCATACACGTATGTATTACAACGACGTCTGGAATTAGATTATATTTTGAGATGATTCCGTTGAAGGGTTGGGGGTTAATTTGGGGTAAATAGGGGAATATAAGTAAAACAAGTTGGTAAGAGTACAGAAACTTGAAATTCGGTGTATGTACTAGAAGCTAAAACGTCAGATTTTTTTATAATATTTTTCAACCCCCACAACCCCTACTCCAATATGAAAAGTGTTGATAAAATAAAATTGAGGTATTCATTTGAAATTTGGTACGCGTATGTATTATGACGACATCTGGAACTAGATTATAATTTGAGATGATTCCGTTGAAGGGTTGAGGGTTAAATAGGGGTACATAGGGGAAAATAAGTAAAGCAAGCTGGTAAGACTACAGAAACTTGAAACCAGGTGTATGAACTAGAAGCCAAGGTCTCAGATTATTCATATAATATTTTTCAACTCCCACCACCCACCCCTACTTCATTATTGATAGGGTTGATAAAATAAAATTGAGATATTCATTTGAAATTTGATACACGTATGAATTATAACGATATCTGTAACTAGATTATATTTTGAGATGATTTCGTTGAAGGGTTGGGGTTAAATAGGGGTAAATAGGGGAAAATAAGTAAAGCAAGCTGGTAAGACTACAGAAACTTGAAATTCGGTGCATGCACTAGACGCCAAGGTCTCAGATTATTTATAATATTTTTCAACCCCCACCACCCCTACTTCATTATTAAAAGGGTTGATAAAATAAAATTGAGATGTTCATTTGAAATTTGGTACACGTATGAATTATAACGACATCTGGAACTAGATTATATTTTGAGATGATTCCGTTGAAGGGTTGGGGTTAAATAGGGGTATATAGGGGAAAATAAGTAAAGCAAGCTGGTAAAAGTACAGAAATTTGGAATTTGGTGTATATATTAGAAGCGAAGGTCTCAGGTTTTTTTATTAGTATTTTCCATCTCCCCACCACCCCCACTCCCTTATTAAAAGAGTTGATCAAATTAAATTTAAATTTTCACTTGAAATTTGGTACATGTATGTACTATAACTATATCTGAAACTAGATTATATTTTGACATGATTGCGTTGACGGAGTGGGGGTGAGTAGAGGTAAATAGGGAAAAATAAGTAAAGCTAGCTGGTAAGAATACAGAAACTTGAAATTCAGTGTATGTGCTGTGCTAGAAGCTAAGGTCTGAGATTTTTCAACCCCTCCACTACCCTTTCTCCAATATTAAAGGAGTTGATAAAATAAAATTGAGATATTCACTTGTAATTTTTTAGACGTATATATTATAACGACATCTGGAACTGGATTGTATTTTGGGATGATTCCGTTGAAGGGTTGGGAGTTAATTGGAGTAAATAGGGGAAAATAAGTAAATCAAGCTGGTAAGAGTACAACTTTGGGATTTGGTGTAGGTTACTAGAAACCAAGGCCTCAGATTTCTCTCTACAATTTTTCAAGCCCCACCACATCCATCCGCTCCATTATTAATGGGACTGATAACATAAAATTGAGGTATTCACTTGAAAGTATACGTATGTATTGTAGTGACGTTTGATTGAGATGATTCCACTGAAGGGGTGGGAGGTGGTCGGTTGTGAATATGAAAATTTCCATACACTAGAGTGTAAATATAATCAAGATATTTCCTTTAAAGTGACTTGGATGAAAAATCTGGATGTGGAAGTAGTGATTCCTTAGGCAGCGGTTTTTTTACATGAACACAATGATTCTTAATTATAGAATTGTTAATGACTTATTACCAAATTATTTAAAACAACAAATAAGATTTGTAAGTGATGTCCATCAATACAGTACTCAGCAGAAACACAATATGTATTGTTCTATATTCTGATATCTATTTTATTTTTTATACGTTCGAAATTACTTTTTCAAAGTAAATTGAAATGATTTTATTGAGCGCCAAACAGTTTCTTAAAAGCTGTTAATATTATAGACTATAGAACACCATTAGCATGACCATCTACAATCTATAGAATGACTCTTACTCAGGGTCCAACGAAGTCGGTTCAATAAATGCTCATCGATCAAGATAACAATCTAAATAAATCAAACTCAGTATTGAACGAACAAAGTATTAATTTATTAACAAATTTGAACTTGGAATGTAATTAACAAATTTAAATAACAAAATCTAACTTAACTAAAATGATAAATATGGCCCTTATTTAAAATAAATATGTACCATGGATTTCTGATATAGTAAAGCTTTACCTTGTCTTTCTTTCGACTCGAGTAATGTTATATTATAACCTCTAACTGGTTATTATGATCCTTGAAATATTATGTCACTTGACTGACTTTTTAACCTCTCAAGGCTTCTTCTTCTTCTTCTTTACTGGATTGACGTTTGTTTCTAACCTCCAATTTATTTTCAAAATTTTCTTGAAGTATTTCTATCACTTGCTTGACGTTTGAAATTTCTTCACCATATAAATTTGCTAACTGGATTAACAAATACTTCCCTCTTCTAAATCTGCTTTCCAGATAATCTACTTCGTAATACTTTCAAAGTATACTCACTTCTTATATTTAATCAACTTTTACAATTTATTCTTGATATCAATATATCTGGATTGTAATATCCTAACCTTCAACTTATTCACCACTTTTATTTTCAATTTATTATTTATTCTTGGATGAATATATTTCGCAGCTCGCTGTTCAGCGGTGTGTGATCAACTCATTTGTTATTTTTAGTCGTTTCAATGGGTTAATTTCCAATATTTCAATTGTTTTTTTCTAATTTGATCTAATATTTCAAAATTTAATTTTAATTTAAAATTTAAACTATTCAGTTTTGTTTGTTCTTTACCTTAATTGAATACTGTTTTTCATTCTTTAATTTTCCTGATGAATTTCTTATTCTACTTTTCAGGATTAAGTGAATAATTGTAATTACTCGAAATATATTGACATATTACATATACTTTTTAAAATCTACTTATAACTACAATTAACAATTCCAATCTCAAATAAATACTAATTCATACATTTAGATGAATAGCAATGATAAACACAAAATGCTAGTAGTTAAAAACGTACTGCAGTTTTCATATTGACATAATACTGATATTATAAACTAAAACAAGAAATTGATACGCCAACAAACATTTAACATCATACTATTAGTCCTTTCTTTCTGCATGATGTAAAATATCATTTACAAAACACCTTTCTGCAATGATATTTGAAAATATCTGAAAACTTAAAATGTCATTCAGTGTTTTGTAATCTATGGACTTACTATTTCTAAAATAATTACGCTGCACTGCAACTACTGTTATTAGTCTTTCATCTAATATTCATTTTGTGTAGATTTACAGTGTTTCTACACAAAATATGATTTTCAGCCCTAAGTTTTGACATGCATGTCAGATTTTATAAAATTTACTTTTTTGTTTTCCAATTTCATTCTAAATCATTTTAAATGAGATTGTGATTCTCTATAAGTTCATGTTTTATTATATACTATTTAGAATAACCTTGTTAAACTAAAATAACTTCATTTTATGTTTATTTAAATATTTTGTTCGTATTCAATATCAAGTTTCATTCTCTGCATCTTACTCGCTGAGAATAAGTGAACTTGAATCAATTAAATAAACCATAGATATTCCTGCTTCTGTATGATACGTTAAAGTAAAACTGTTATGATTGTTTTCTAAAATACATACAAATTTGTGAATTTTATTTATGATTTCAAACACGATACTTAGGTAGTGT
Source organism: Stenurella melanura (assembly GCA_963583905.1). Classification (NCBI taxonomy): domain Eukaryota; kingdom Metazoa; phylum Arthropoda; class Insecta; order Coleoptera; family Cerambycidae; genus Stenurella; species Stenurella melanura. The sequence goes on along the minus strand of OY757311.1, from coordinate 20,810,429 downwards.
TCCACAGTGTGGATACACAGCAGTATATTAAGACAATCTCTAAAACTAGCTCTATGAATAGCTTGTTTCACTCTGGTCCCATTTAGGGACATAAAAAGTGCTAGTTCTGTAAAATTGTTTAAAACAAGGCTCCAAAAATCACATGAGATCTTTGAGTTAAACTATTTCTCTTTGTGTAGAATTTAGGATTTAGATAAATAAATATGTAATACTGGATATACAGTAGATATAAGTATGTAATATTCAACTATTGAACTTATCTGTACCTGTATCGATAATCATTTGATTAAGAAAAAGTGTCCACCCCTCCATATCCGCCCACCACACCAAAAATTTCCAGAAAGAAAAAAGTTTCGTACTTATATACCCTCTTCGATTACCGACTGGTAGACGGTAACTTTTCGTCGCCGAATTTCTTTGATAATCGAGTTGTTGGTGCGATGAACTATCTAGAGAATTCATGGCAAATGCCTTAGCATTCCCACATATCGGAACCATCGATACGTCAGTCTGTCTCAACAACGGTGCATATTTCAAAGGCGTAACCAAAGAATTAATAAACGAAATATTGACAAAATTTTTTGACTAAATATACGTTCAAAACTTCAGTTTACATATGACTGATAGACTAATGCGGTTTGAAAACATTTTACTAGTTTGTATATAACGTTGGAGGCGTTGCCACAAATTATTCTAAAAAATTGTTCCTTCTTTACTCTTGAACTTGTGTTAGGGAATTTTATATTTTATTATGTAAATTCAGGCATTGGAGTTACGTTAACATATTCAGGAACGTTTTCTCGCTTCACTGAATTTTTTATTCATAATGGAAAGTTTTTGTGAGCTTGCAATATATTGGGCAATGATATGATTTGAGTCTTTGAGAATGTTTCAAATAATTACGTTTGCTTCATAACTATAAGTTTATTTTTCTGAACTTGTCTTAATATATTATACGATGAAGTAGTTAAAATCTAGTTAATTAAAATAGAGAAGGTCTTCAGTTTACAATTACACAAACAAAATATTTTAGTTTAGTTTTAGGTTAAGAATCATACTTCATGTTATAAAATAAAAGCTCTTTGAACTTGACCTTATTATTTTCCTTTAAACGGAAAATTTGATATGTGCGCTCGTTGTGACAAAAATTTTAAATAAAATCATAATGATATAATCTACGACAAATTGATTTCTGGTATATGTCCACCATAGTTTAGCCATAGTCCAAGATATCTTCTTTTCGAGTAAAATCGTACAGTCTTGGCATATGTTAAAAATTTTAGAGCGTTTGTACGAAAGAGATTACGAACGTAGGATGGAATATTGCAATTGGATTTTGTATAAAAACGTGCAAGCAAACTATGAGTCAAGGTTTACAAACTTGGGATTATTTAACCGCCAAAATAAAAACTATTGGTCACAAGAAAATCAAAATTTATTACGGGAGGGCAACTTTCAAGTGCGGCTCGGTTTCAATGTTTGGCTTGGAATATTCGGTATTAGAATGGTAGGTCCAATAATATTTGAAGGACCTCTGACTGGTGCCAGATACTTGAGATTCCAGGAAATGAGATTGAGGACATTTTAGATGAGTTACCTTTTGGGCCAGGGAATATATAAAGAAGAAAATAATTGTTTGAATTACTGATAGGTACCAGTATTTTCAGTTTTTTTTTCAAAAAAACGGAATTTCATTTTAATTTCCGAAGGGATTCTATGGAATTTTTTTTAATGGAACTGTGCTATTTCTTTTATTATTCAGAAATAATGATTCATAAACTATAATTTTTTGCCATTGATCATTTCTTAACGACATCCTTCGTGATAATAGAAGTATTTTTTAAAAGTAAACACAAATTAAACAAGAAATAATTTTAATAGGTATAATGTTACAACCATAAATAAATTACCAAGAATAACAAAACTATTTAAAACCTAAATTATAATAAACCATTATAAAAGTTGTTCAAACTGTTCATCGTTATGATTAATACACAGAGTAGCGCGACTTATCGTTGCACGTCTAACATTCTGTAATTGCTGAGGTGTTACTTGTGCAATTTCGTGTCGAACTCTTTCTTCCAGATCTTGCCTTGTGGTTGGAGCAGTCATGTAGACTCTATTTTTCAAATGCGCCCAAATAAAAAAATCGAGTGGGGTTAAGTCAGGCGACCTTGCAGGCCATCTGACTGGACCATGGGTCTAAATCCAATGATCCGGAAATAACTGATTTAAGTAATCCTTAACGATAATAGCATTGTGTGGTCCAGCCCCGTCTTATTGAAAGTAAACCTCGTCAATATTGGTATTGGGAATTTGATTAATCTGTGGAACTATTATATTTTGGAGAAATTCTAGATATCTTGGTCCAGTTAGAGTTTCGTTAAAAATTATTGGACCTAAGATATGGTCGCCCAGTACGCCTAACCAAACATTGAAGCCAAACTGCTCCTGAAACCGCCTCTGTCTCATAATGTGAGGATTATCAATTGCCCAATGTCGAGTGATGTTTCGATTTCGATCGATTTCTCATTTCTTAATTGACGTAACTGTAATCAATTACAAAAGGTTATTCTTCGTTGATAATAACTCTCATACAAAAATTGATGCAATTGATATTATTTATAAGAACGGTAGCCGTGTTTCTTTAAATTTTTTCTGGCTGATTCTTTGGAAACTAGTAATTCATGTTCAATTTGTCTTATCGAAATGGTTGGGTCAACATGCGCTAAGGCTAATATATTAATTTCCGTTTCTTCATCCACAGTAAATCTCTCTTCAATTTCTACATTAGGTTCAGTTCTAAATTGTTGCTCCAACCGGGCGAAATAGTTTCTCGGAGGTTGTCTTCTTTCTGGATATCTCCATCCATACAGACTTTGTGCTCTAGTTGCATTACGTCGAGTCTCTCCATAAATAATGATCATGTCAACTTTTTCATCTCTTGAATAATTTTCAGCCATTTTATATTAATTTTCTTGTTATAACAACTTTAATACACTTGCTTCAGAAAATTAGTGAGTTAGTCAAGACTAATTCAATTGTTGCGAATGTCTGTCATTTTCATGGCTATCTGCAATTTTGAATTTAAATGTAGATAGGTACCTACCTTATTAAAATGATTAATGGCGAAAAAATTATAGTTTATGAATCATTATTTCTGATTAATAAAAGAAATAGCACAGTTCCAAAAAATTCCATAGGATCCCTACGGAAATTAAAATGAAAATGAAATTCCGTTTTTTTTTTTTTAAGAAACTAAAAATACTGGTACCTATCAGTAATTCAAACAACTAATTTCTTCTTTACAGACAATTCTACAACCTGACTAATAATTTCCATAGCCTACTTAGTAATTTTCTTACATCGCATTCATCTGACGCGGCCATTTTGAAAAAATTAAAAAATTGTTCGTATCTCACTTATTTCTTGGAATTTTTTTACATCTGAAAAAACTGTTGCACTTAGAAATTTATGCTTAATGAGAAACCATAAAAAAAATATAGTCATTCCATTTAAGAAAAAAAAGTTAATGTCACTTCCGGTTCAACCGGAAGTGATATTTTCATCCCTGTTAGTATAAAAGTAGCCTATTATTGTTTAATTTATTTAAAACGAAATCCAAATTTTTAAGTACAAAAACAACCAAAATATTGGGGGCCTACATTGACTCGTGCCCACCCGGTATACGAGTATGAATATAAAGATTATTACTACTTTTCTTTGATTTTCATTGATATTACAAAAAACGATTTATTAACCACAAAGAGTAAGTGACTTTTCAGGTCTCAAATGCTTAGGAAACCTGTCACTTACAGATAATGGTATATTATATACTATTCTATATCAGGATATGTTCTTTAATGTCGTTATTATGTAATTCAGATTCAGATTGAAAAGAACTTCGTGTAGAAGAAAACTTTGCGTGAATAATTTAATATCAGTATTTACTATTTTATTTCCATTTTAAATGATCTGACATGTTAGGTAATACATCAATTACCTGTCAGATAAATCTAGAGTAACATAATTCCATGGTTTTATAGACAATGCATAGACGAGGAAAATAATATGCTTGTACTACTTTTCCTGTGCAGACACAATGATTTGTTACAAATTAGAACTTATAACGTAGGAAAAATTATATACTGAAAATTTAGTATTTTATGTACTTACTAAGTATAGAGGTATGTTCATTTTATTCTTTATTGGATATTTTGCTATTTCTCTAAGAATATTTAAAATGTCAATGAAAGAAATCTCTGGGCCAAAACGAGCAAGTTTTACCGGTTAGATTTAAAAAATCCGAAGATTAAAATATTTCTATCAAATAATTTCATAAGCGGCTGGAAAAGACTAAATTTTGAGTAAAACTAAAAATTTGAAAGCAACTTAAAAATTCTAAAACATTTTAAAAGTAGAAGAAAGGTTGAAAAACCAAAATAAACATGTTATTTTCGAATTGTGAAAGCAGTGACAGAACCTTACAATTTGATCCTGAACACGTCGACATTTGTACTCGATCGCAAACGTTAAACCAATGTTTTTGATTTTCACCTTCTTAAGGTTAAGTGATACAAGAATCAATATTTTCAAAATCGTTTCACCTTCCTGAAAACGTTTTAAACTCTAATTGGTTATATTTTCAAATCAATCATATTTTTATTGCGCAAAATAGTAAATTGGATTCTTTGCTTTTATTTTTATTTTTCTGGTTAGCCTTCATTGTTTTGACAATAGATTGATAGATAACTTTATTGGTCGAGTCAATGAAGCTTACAAATCAGCAAAACTTCAGAATTCTCAGGAACAGTACCGATTTTGATGAATTTCAAAAATACAATTCTTATACATATTACTTGAAATCAGAAAGATTCCATCCAGCGGCGTAAAATTTTTAAGGTCTGATTTTGAAAATTGTGAATTGTTTTCTTTATGCTTTGAGTAACTCATAGATTTCATACATGAACTTGAATTTTCGACGAATAAAAATGATTGTGGGGATTTTTCAAGTCGCTGATTGTATACAACTTTTCTTCGATATGAATTTTTCAAAAACAGTCGAAGAAAAGTGGTCCCTATGGGGTATAAAATTAAAAATCGTCCATTCCATTTTTTGGAAGTTCATATGCAAGGTCTAAAAATATATAAAAAAATCTGGACGTTTCATCATATTCTAAACCTAGTTCAGGTAAAAGAAAAAATTTAAATTATTTTTACGGTTACTATACTTCCAATCCACTACGTGGAAGTAAAATTGCGTATTGTAAAAAAACGTTTTTTTATACTTTTACATTTTATGCTTTTAGAGCATCAGTAGACGAGAAATTGGCGATTTTTCAATTTTACTTCCACATCCACGTAGAGGATTGAAAGCATAGTAATCTTAAAAGAAAAATTAATTTTTTTTTTATTCTTGAAATAGGTTTAGAATGTGATGAAACGCCGAGATTTGAAATTTTAGCGGAAAAAAAAATTCTGTCTGTCGGTCTGTCTGTCTGGCTGTAACTTTTTTTTTTGTCCGCACGTTTTCTCCGAAAGATATCGACTTGCAATTCTGTACACTTATATATTATAATGAGATCTGGAACTGGATTGTCTCTTGAACATATCCGGTGAAGGGTTGGGGAGTAAATAGGGGTAAACCGTGTGAAATAAGTAAAGCAAGCTGGTAAAAGTACAGAAACTTGGAATTTGGTTTGGTGCGTACCTATACTAGAAGCCTATAATATTTTTCACCCCCCCCCCCCCCTACGTCGCACGCTTTTTGAAAGATCCAAATTTGATTTTGAATTTGATAAATTTTGATACCTAGAATCATACACTTGCATTCTTATGTCTCGACGCTGACCGACGCCTAGCGTCGTTTTTGTAAAACTTGTGTATTTGATACATTTTAATACCTAGATTCATATTCTTCCATTTTTTCGTCTCGACGCCAACCGACGCCTAGCGTCGTTTTTGCAAAACTTCTAAATTTGATAAATTTTGATACCTAGATTCATATTCTTGTATCTTCACGTCTCGACGCCGACCGACGCCTTGCGTCGTTTTTGTAAAACTTGTGTGTTTGATAAATTTTGATACCTAGATTAATGTTCTCGCATTAAATAAAAATTAAATATTAAACTTTTCTTTATTTCTATCACCTGTACATGTTGCAGATTTTGTGATTATCATGTCACGGTTGAGAGTCAGCCAAGTTTATTTTCAAAGTCTTAACGAAGCTTGCTAAATTGCAACCTCTGTAAATTTTTTTATAACATCTGCCCCTAATATTGTTAAAATTCTATGGCCAATTATTTCCGCATACTAAAGTGCAAATATAGTCAAGAAGTTTACCTTTAAAGGGACTTGGAACGAAAATCTGGATGTGGAAGTAGTGATTCCTTAGGCAGCGGTTTTTAAAAATTAATAACTTTGAAAATATCAACATTACAATAAAAAGTTATCGAACATATCTTCTTGGAAATCGGAAACTGAAATTTTAGAGAAAATAATTATCGCGAACGAAATTTGTTTTTTCAAAATTCTGTTGGATGTAGAAAAATATCAGAACTATTAAACTATTAAATTATTTAAAAAAACAGCAACTTTCTATCTCAATTTCTATTTTTTATTCTTTTCTATTTTTTATTCTATTTTTATTTCTATTTCGTCTCTAATCCTTGATCTATAAATGAAGTACTAAATTACACAGCCCCACAAAAAAAAAATTCTGACCTAGCAACGAGACGAGTATATCCTTATGTATTTTTGATCGCTGATTCCGAATCCGGGTTCAAAAAAAGTCGTACGCCCCCAATAAAAAATTTTAGAGCCAAGAAACACCTCCTGAATAGGGTATATATGAGATAACGCTCTGAATATGATGTTATCATTTTAATCAATAGTTTTGTTTAATATTTTCGGGAAAAATTGAATGTACTACGATAAAAATAAAGGTAAATTACAGCGTTCACTCCTATCGGTATGAAACGCACTCCCATAGAGGGTGAGAACCACCCTCATCTGCCATCAAACCAATTGATAACGACAATGACTGAAAAACATCTAAAAATGTTTAAATTTCGTTAGGTTTGCAATAAACTGACGTAGAATTCACGTAATACCCCAAAACTACCCCTATAGCGTGATGAAAAACAACCCTTAACTTCAATTACAGAAAATTGAAAGGAAAAAACATGAAATTTGATAACAATTTCGTTAGTTTGCAAAGAACCATACCATAAAAAAAAGATTAAAAAAAGAAGAATTAAAAGCTACTAACGTAAGAGTACTTCTCACCCCCTTCAGGGATGCGTTTTATACCCAAATGGTGTCAAGATTGGTGATAAATGACTGCTAATATCCTAGCCATAAGGATCTCTGCAAATAAGAACATCCATATAATGAAATCGTTATCAAATTTTGTTTTTCCTTTCTTTTTTCTGTAATTGAAGTTAAGGGTTGTTTTTCATAACGCTATAGGGATAGTTTTGGGGTATTACGTGAATTCTACGTCAGTTTATTGCAAACCTAACGAAACTTAAACATTTTTAGATGTTTTTCAGTCATTTTCGTTATCAATTGATTTGATGGCAGATGAGGGTGGTTCTCACCCTCTATGGGGATGCGTTTCATACCGATAGAGTGAACGCTGTAATTTACCTTTATTTTTATTGTAGTACATTCAATTTTTCCCGAAAATATTAAACAAAACAATTGATTAAAATGATAACATCATTTTCAGAGCGTTATCTCATATATACCCTCTCAGGTGGTGTTTTTTGGCTCTAAAATTTTTTTGTTGGGGGTGTACGGCTTTTATTGACCCCGGAATCGGAATCAGCGATCAAAAATACGTAAGGATATATTCGTCTCATTGCTAGGACATTTTTTTTTTTTGTGGGGCTGTGTTATCTAATACCCTTGTATAAAGTACGCATGAGATTTTCATATAGTAACAATAAAAATGCAACCTTAGTAAATAATATTTAAATCATTTCTATTAACTCTACTTTCGAATTACCAAAGTTCAGGCGAGATGTGATTTAACGAGATTTTCTCATTTAGCATCAATTAGCCTAATTAGTAAATTATAAAGACCCGTTATTAAGCATATTATATACCCATTTACTAATTATATTAAGTGCCAGCTAGTAAATTTAAATTTGTGTAATAATCATTACTAATAATTTACATAATTTACAGCTGTGTAAATTTAATCTGATCACTGTTATTGTTAATATAATTATAGATTGAAACAAATCGTACTTTTATGATGATTGATTAGATTTAAACTAAAAGTTAAGTTGGTAGGTAATTTATTTAGCGTCAAACAAAGCAGGTACATATAGCTGATTATTATGTAGATATTGCGATATACAGGGTGTTTCACGGCGATCTTTAACTATTTAGAAATTTTTTTATAAAGTGCTGGTCACTGTGTACCTATTCAAAAGTGTTTTTGCAATAATGAAAAATTATATGACTAAAAAAATTATAACTGTTCAACAAAGTATTTAAGTATTAATACATTTTCAGTGTAAACTTCAAATCTTAATGTCTCTTAGTTTGTATACAGGGTTACTGGTAATTCGATACATTCATTTGGAGATGTGACAGGACATGATCTAAGGAGTAAATTTAACCCTAATATGCATTATCCAAAACTCAATAGTTTTTGAGATATTTCAATTTTCTCTTTTTTCTTAAAAAAGTACATCTTTATGTCTTAAAATCAATTTTTCAAAAAATCTACTCGACGTCTTTTTAACTTTTTAACTCGATTACTTGTCCATCACTATGGTCATTCGATTAGAATAAAAAACATATCCGGAAATATTTCCATTGTGTGAAAATTTCAAATAAAAACTTTTAATTTTTTTTTCTTTAAATAAGCTATGAATCTTACCTTTAAGGTATTTCACAAAATTATCAACATAACATGCGTACAAATTGTTTTAAAAACTTCCTCATTTCAACAGCTATATAACAAGATACAAATGTTCAACGTACCCTTGATAGTTCTAATAAATAAATTAGCTGCCGACCCTTTTGTTAATGAAAATCGTGCCTCATTTCAATCAGTTAGTCCTTGAATTGTTTGCTTTTGCATAAGTGTCATTAATTGACATTACTGTATTCGTATATATAAGTTTGTTGCTCTTGTTAAGAGTTTTGGTTTTCGTCTTTGGTCTTATTTTTGCTTTAAGTATCATGGCTGCGTATACCAACGCAGGGTACGCTGATATCTTGTTTATTCATGGTTATTGTAATGGAAACGCTGCTGAATCTCGTCCAGAACATGAACTTTGGTTCCCTAACCGTCGCTTAACAAATGCACGTGTATTCAGTAACTACATATCGAAATGTCGCTCAAATAGGCTCCGTTAAACGTAGACGAGGTATCGCCGATGCTCCCCCCATTTACCAACCAGATGATGAGGAAGAAATATTGAGACATTTTGAGGAAGACCCAAATATTTTAACTAATAAAGTCGCAAGACTAACCGAAGCGCCACAACGGAAAGTTTGGTCTACGATACGCAGGGTTGATGCCATCTCTACCACTATAACCCTGTCGAAGCCTTGGAGGAAGGTGATTTTAGAAGGAGAGTGGAATTCTGCCGCTTTGTGATAAATTCAGATGCAGAAAATGCAAATTTCCTAACACGCATTTTGTGGACGGACGAGTCAAAATTTAATCGCTAGGGTTTAACAAATTTCCACAACCTGCATTATTGGGCCGAAGAAAATCCCCATTTAACAAAGGAAACTAGTTTCCAAAGGTTTCCGTTAATGTTTGGAGTAATTGGCCGCTAATTAATAGATCCACACGTTTTCCCCCAAACGGGGAGATTTGTGAAATTTTTTTAAAGGATGACGTGCCGGTGATCCTGGAAGATGTTCCTCTCGCTCTAAGAAGGCGAATGATGTTCTAGAATGACGGCTGTCCAGTACAATTTCGGCTGACTGTTATTCAATCAACGTTTGCCTAACCGTTTAATTGAAAGGTTAGGCCCGATACCTTGGCCAACTCGAAGCCCTGACAACACCTCTAGATTATTACTTTTGGGGTCATATGAAAGAGATACAACACCAGTCAATACAATAGAAGACCTTAGACAAAGGATAATCGACTCTGCCCAACACACACGGCATAGATTGACAACCAAAGTAATAAGACCGGATATAAGAAAACGCTGCCGTGCATCTATACGGAATAGGGGTTACCAGTTTGAACAGGACATATAGAAATTAAGTACAACTTTGAAATTAATAAAGAATTAAACGTTAACTTTACATTACATTTTTTTAATGTTTATCTCAAAATAAGTGTCATTTTTACTAATTATTTATTAGAATTATCAAGGGTACGTTGAACATTTGTATCTTGTTAGCTAGTTGTTGAAATAAGGAAGTTTTTAAAACAATTTGTACGCATATTACGTTGATAATTTTTTGAAAAACCTTAAAGGGAAAATTCTAAGCTTATTTAAAAAAAAAATTGTTTGAAATTTTCATGTAATGGAAATTTTTCCGGATATTTTTTATTCTAAGTGGATGGCCATAGTGTAGGACAAGTAATCCAATTAAAAAGATGTCGAGGCGATTTTTTGAAAAATAAATTTTAAGGCATAAAGATATACTTTTTTGAGAAAAAAGAAAAAATTTAAATATATCAAAAACTATTGAGTTTTGGATGATGCATATTAGAATTAAATTTACTTCTTAGGTCATGTCCTATCACATCTCCAAAGGAATGTATCAAATTACCAGTAACCCTGTATACATATGGCTATAACACAAAAGATGTCATAACTCGGCTCCCAATTGATGTAGATAAAAATACTTTTTTTAAAATTATTAGTATTAGAGAGCCCGTGTAAGTGTTTGCTTGTAGTCGTACAAATAAATTTTGGTTTATCGCTGTAACTGAGCGTTACTATGGGTTGACATTTGTATAAACAAACTTTAGTTGCCAATCTGATAAATTCAATAATACCTCGTAAATCAAAAAGCATATATGAAGGAGTGTATATGAAATTCAAACATTGGTGTCAACAAAAAGGAATAAAAAACTTTTGTGACAAGATTCTCTTAGCGTACGTCGAAACGATGAAAAACTATAAAGCATCTACAATATAAACTACCAACTCAATACTAAAGGCCTGAATTAAATGTCAAAAGAAACATTGACAAAGAATATACCATATTAACAGCATTTTTGAAAAGAAAATCTGCAAGTTATCACGCTAAAAAATCTATCATTTTAACAAGAAAAAACTTTAAAAAGTTTTATTAGAAATGCTGCTGACGGGAAGTTTTTATTTGCATTTTATTAATCAATTGTTTTTGTGTCTTAGTCTTAAGGTTTTATCTCTAAATGATGGGTTTAATAATTAGTTAGTAAAAATTCATTACAACACTAGTTATGTAATGAAACTGACAGTTGTTATAAAAAGTGTGACGTTTCGTAACGTCAAAAATGCATTTAAAATTTGACTTTCAAAACGGGATTAGATAAAATATTGTATTAGCATACTTTTAAAGATAATTGAACAAAAACCACATCCTTAATTCGTCAACCAGACAACAACATATTTGACTTAATAGTCTGTTTCACCCTATTCTTAATGACAAAAACTAAGGACTTTTTATAATGAACATTTGTATACAAAAACACTTACACGGGCTCTCTAATTCTAGGGGTTGTTTTTGTACTAAAGAAAATTTTCTTTGTGAACGTTTACACTCCTTCATTAAGTCTTTGATCTCCATGGAAAATTAAGCCATTAAACAAGGTTTTTCTTCAGCTTAGAATAAATAACTCCGGTATGTTTTTGATTTATGCAACGGGACAAGCATGTAATGTTATGGCATGTCATTAGTCGTATGAATTATTAAATGATTTATGCTTGATAATCCATGCGCTTTTATTTTATCATTATAGTCGCGTCATTTCAGCATTTTACTTCTAAAATAAGGTACAGGGTCAATTGACTTCTCTTTGTTGCAAAGAGTTCAGAAAGGTATTTAAAAAAAACGGTACCTTTTATTTTTTGGCGAAAATGTTTGGTTTCATTTTTTGTCCAATAATTGGCTGGTATTAATGGCCAATGTAATTTAATTAATTGAAGAATTTGTTATCATACACAATATGCCACAAAATTAGACGAAAATTGTTACTCGGGAATTTTTGTTGTCGCTGATCATGAATCTGAAGTCCAATTTTGGAAATTCAAAATGGCGGACCGTAAATCGGGCCGTTTTCCAGAAAACTGAGAATGGATATCTTGGGGGTTTTCAAAGTCACTAATTACCAATCCAAGGTTTAATTTGGTAAATTCAAAATGGCGGACTGGAAGTAGAGTCAATTTCTCAAGAAAAACTTGCATTTTTTTATCCTTGGGCTGAAATTGAGTGCTCGGGGGTTTTTAGGTCGCTGATCACGGATTAGAGGTCCAATTTACGAAATTCAAAATGACGGACCGGAATAACAGTCCATTACTCCGGAAAACTCGTATTCTTTTCTTTCTTGGGCTGAAAATGGGAACCCGGGGTTTTTGTTATCGCTGATCATCCAATTAGGGAAAATTTAAAATGGCTGATCGGAAGTAGTATATTTTTCAGGAAATACTCGTATTTTTCATACTTTCAGCCCAGGAAAGTAAAAAATATGAGGTTTTCCAGAGAAACTGGACCTCTGACTTGTGATCAGCGACGTCAAAAACTCCCTAGTACTCATTTTCATCCCAAAAATAAAAAAATGCGAGATTTTTCCGATAAATTGACTCCACTTCCGGTCCGCCATTTTGAATTTACCAAATTAGACCCCGGATTCGTAATCAGAGACCTCGAAAACCCTCGGGTACAGACTTTCAAGATCAAGATATCCATTCTCAGATCTTCTGAAAACTGTCCCGATTTCCGGTTCGCCATTTTGAATTTCCCAAATTGGATTTCAGATTCGAGATCATCGACCCCAAAAACCCCTTAGTAACCAATTTCGTCTAATTCTATGGCATATCATGTACGATAACAAATTTTTCAATTGATTTAATTAAATTGGCCATTAATGTTGGACAATTATTGGAAAAAAAATGAAACCAAACACTTCCACCAAAAAATAAAAGGTACTGTTTTTTCTAAATGCCTTTTTGAACTCTGCAAAAAAAATGAAGTCAATTGATCCTGTACTTTTTTTTTAGAGATTTTCAGATTTTTCATACTAAAATGACGTGATTATTATCAGACTTTAGAAAAATAAATCTTTTAAGGGAATCATCTACGCGCCAGACGCGAAATGTGAAAAGAATATTGGTGGCAGGGCGTTCTTGCACGCATTTTAGTGAATATCTCTTTAAATATTACCATTCACAAAAAATTTAAAAAGTGCTGACTTGTACCTACAAAAGACAAACAAAAAATATTTAAGATAGTTTTATTATCTATAAAACTATCTTTAATGTTTTTTCCTACACTGATAGTCCAGTCAATGAACTGGTTGTAGAGGACATGGTCGGGAACAGAATTTTTAACTTCAGGACTGTGCTTGGAGTAGTTAGAAGGTAAACATACTAAAGGTACCCAATTCTACGAGGTGAACGGGGTGCAGGGAGGTTCATTGATGGTCACTATTTTTGGCTTTTCGCTGATATCTCTAAAACAGTGCCTCGTAGCTAAAATATTAATCTATTCAAAATTAACTCTGAAAAAATTTCCTACAAGATTGTTATTATTCATTATTGTGCTGTTTCTAATAGCTTTCGAGATATCCGCTTTTCGAAACACGCTATTTTGCCTAATGCTTCTTGACAAAGTTTACCTTCTAGCTCCTCACCTTTAGTTCTATGGTAACATCTTCTCAATAGAGCATAGTTGTAGAGCAGTAAATTTCCGTTTATATTTCGAAAACAGTGCATCGTAGTGAACAGGTTATTCTGTTCAAAATTAAAGCTGACAAATTTCCTGTAATATTGTTACTATTCATTATTCTTCTATTCCCAATAGCTTTCGAGATTTCCTTTAAAATGAGTAATGCTTTATTATTTTATCTTCAAGTGACCAAAAGTTATAGCAAATTTGAAATTATCGAGCAAATTTCGAGATTCCGAAAGAAAACTGTAGTTTGCAATTTATCATTATTTAAGGGTTACATCTTTCTACATAAGCTGTATATTGTGTGTTTTAACTATGAAACCTGGGGAGAATTTTGAAAGAATATTTCTTTGCTGCTCCCTCAGTTGGTGGAAGAGAAAAGATGTCAGGTTTGATGTTTGCTATAGATTTGACAATCGACTGGTAGCGATACAGGTTGAGGGATCTCTCCTTTGCTGGAGCGTCATACCATCTCAACACACATCTGCGCCCAGCTTCCCAAACGGCAGTCTGTGATGAGGAGGGGTTGGAGAAGACTTCTGCTGCTTCGCGAATGTCTGGGTTTTTTCGGTAAAGTTTGAAGAAAAACCAACTTTACTTTTCCGAAATTCTGCAGACGTTGTGTCACAGCCTATGAAGGCATGTAGGAATAGAATGCCCTACAGTTCCAGCTGTTGAATCTGTTCGGTAAAGTATACATTGGTCCTGACTTTTCCTCGGCCAGGTTTCACAAGTAAAATGTCTCGAACAGCTGGAGTTTTTGTCATTAAAAGAACGGCCACAGGCATTTTAAAGTTTGAACAAGCTCTTCAATTTGGAACGCTATGAGTTGGAATATTTCCTTTTAAGTTCTCATTGATGCTAGTTAAACAGACAGAAATTTAGCTGCGGAATTTGCGAGAAAATTTCAAATTGCTTTAACTTCTGATCATTTGAGATAATATAACAAATAATTTAATAATTTCAAAAACACGCATTTAAACCCAGCCTGAAAATTAAAAAATGGTCTAAAAGGAAGAAAATAATAGTAATAATAAACGTAAAAGTGTAGGGCGCCTGATGATAAAATTTTCTGTTCATCCAGGTACTTTGAATGCCCCACGCTTTTATTGTTATTAACATAATTACTATTATTATTAGCATTAGTTCCTTCTTCTTAGTGTATCTTTTAACAGTTTGTGTTCAAAAAAGTACTTTTTTCTTTTTTAAATTATTTATTTATTATCTTCTCTTTAGTTCTGTTCCAATTGGAATAGAGTGTTTGGTCGATTTAATTCCTTCTCTATAAATGACAAAACCCATTCGTCATCCTGAAGCCGCTATTTGAATTCTTGAATTTCGATTAAATATTTACAATGTGCGAAATTGAAAATCCACAGATACGGATTTTCGTACGAATCAGATCCTATATTACAAAACCTATCGGCCACTTTGATTCCTCCATTTTGAATTGTTAAATTCGGAGCAGATAATTGTACTCTGCAGCCTCGATAATCCCAGACATCGATGTTCAATCGAATCAGATGATAAATGGTAAAACCTGTCCGCTGTATTGACGCCGCCATCTTGAATTTTTGAGATTTAATCACATATTTGTAATCTGCGGCCTCAAGAGTCGCGAGGTACCAATTTCCAGTAGGATCGGATATTCAATGACAATAGACTACCCGCCATCGTTGAAACACCATCTTGGATTTTTTTATGAAAGATGTCAAATTTTATTATCACGTAAACCATATATACATGCCGAATTTAAAGTCAATACGACATCTGGAAGTGGGAGAAAAGTGAGTTGTAAGATTTGCTTGAAATGTTGCAGGTCAAGCTAATAGAAGAGTACTAATAATAACGCATTTTAAAGGAAAGTTACTGCCCTACAACTAATGCTCTATTGAGGAGACATTACCGTGAAACCAAAGGCTGAAACACTAGAAGGCAGAGTTTGTCAAGAAGCGTGAGGCAAAAAAGCGTTGTTGCGATTTTCGCCAGCGGATATCTCGAAAGCTATTGGGAATAGAAGCATATTAAATAATAAGTACTAGCAATCTTGTAGAAAATTTTGTCAGCTTTAATTTTGAGTCGGTTGATGTTTTAGCTACAATGCACTGTTTTCGAGATATCAGCGAAAAGCCAAGAAAAGTGACTTTCAATGAGCCCCCCTGAACTCCGCTCACCTTGTAGATTCGGGGACTTTTAGTATATTTACCTCCTAGTTATTCCAAATAGAGTTCTGAAGTCGAAAATTATGTCTCCGACCAAGTCCTCTACACTCGACTTTTGAGCGTTCATTGACTAGACTATGAGTAGAGATCCAGTTATTTAAATGGACACATGAAGAATTTAACTTTATTGTTTTAGATATTTGAAAATACTCTTTTAATAAAAAAATAGTACTCTTACTTTTTTAAAGAAATCAAAATACATTCAATTTTCTTATAAAAATCGTTTGTTTTATGATAAGGACCATGTAATTGTGCCGTACTAACTGAAAAATTAAATTGAAGGAGGCAAAAGTGAATGACCATTTATTTACAAAACCGGCCAAATACAAGTCGTACTTGCGCCATTAGTGATCCATACCATTAGTAGTTGCTTTCTTGAGACGCTGAGACTGAATTTCATACAGTTTTTGAAACAAAAAAATAGTATAGCTTCACTAGCCGACTGCGATATACTCATCATAATGCAACCTTCCTGATTCATTTCTGCCCAAGTGATTAATACCGACGTATTGCAAGATGTAATTTTTAAAACGTCACTTACATTAAGCAAGGTTCTTTCATCATCTTCTTAATGGAAATTATATGTGCGTAGGCAGACAATAATAATATAATAATAGTCTGAGATCCCAATAAAAATTAAAAATATCAACACAAAGGCGTCAATTTCAAAAATAATTTACTGTAATTTACTAAATATACATAAATATTGAGGCTAATAATTTCCACCCACCATTGTTCAATTATTACAAGGTAATTCACATATGAGTAGACAATAGCCGTCTTATTCTTTAGACCTCGCTATAAGTAAGAGACAAAAAAAATATCGCACAGTTAATCCCACGTGCTATCATGGTTTCTCACGCCCACGAGGCAAATTGGCCCTTCGACAAACCTCCCATCACCAGACCGATATATAGCCCTACCCTGTATTACAGGGGCGGATTTAAAATTAATTTGATTTACTATAGAGTAAACATAACGCATATGCTTAAATTAAAATCTGACCAGTGCGGTTTCTTACTAGCACCAAGAGACCTTTCTTTAAAGTTGATAAAATTTTCCTTCATTCGTTTTTCTTGTATTACTGTACGATGAAAGCTGATCCAGATACAATTTCTTGAAATTTTTCTATTACTGTACTACTCTATTTTAAGAAGCATGTAATTAAAAAATAATCTTATAATAATGTAATGTAAAAATGTTGACCATTTCTTATTTTACAAAAACAAGAAGCATACCATCCAAATTAAATAACAGATTAAAAATACTTCTTACAGCAACCAAAGAAAAGATAAATTGAAGGACGCTCTATTCACTGTAAAAAGGGTCCTTTATAATTTTTTATTTAATACAATTTTGCATGAAATGTGCTCTCATTTTTGATCGGGTTTTTTGTGGGTGTCGAACTTTGACAGGCTTTGACATTGCTCTAAGTGAATTGATCAATTGAAGTTGTACCGCATTTTAAGTACATTTTCCGGGAAGATGTATCTGGAGGATGGATTGGGCACTCCCCCGCCCTTGGCTCTCCGCACATGGCTTCTATGGACTTTTTTGTATGGGATACGATGAAGGACATGGTTTATGCATTTATGCCCATCAACAATGCTGAGCCACCCAGTATAATACAAAAGTTTTACTGTGTCCTGTGTCTCAGTCACCTTTTAATTAAGTTTAATCCATGTTTTCATATGTTCGTTCAATTAATACTCTAGTATAGCTTGAGCTACTTCTGTGGGGTATGGATCGGCGGTAATTTCAGTTCTATCCAGCTATGTTTAGTATTAGGTGACAAAAAAATAGAAAAACTTTTTTCATTTCTAGAATATATGAAAATCTGCCAAAGGATCCGGAAGTAAAATGGTAGGCGAGTCTGCCTGGGGTAAAAAAGAGGTGATTTTATAAATTTTGTATACCATTTGAGTTTGCAACGGATTCTCGTAGGAAAAATTCCACTGAACAAGATTTTCTTATGAAACATTTTCCAAACCGCGAGCTTCATGGTCAAATAATTCTTTAAACAATTTTTTTTTCGTTTTTATTTAATAAAATTAAAACAGTTTGACGGATCTGAAAAAATATTGATTCAATTGAAAGATATTTTCAATATGTGTCGTTTGGCGCCAGGCACAACTCATTTTGTCAACCCGTCCATTTGTTGTAGCAAAAATAAATTTCATAATTAACACATTGATTAGGTACTCCGAAACTGATGAGGTCAGGGTATTGTTTTTTTCACGTACCTTTTATATTTGTTCCGATATCATCAATAGTTTTTGATTGTTTAGACAATTAGGTGTTTTCACTATGTGCAAATTTGCTTTTTTGATATTATTAAAATGAAGTACATGTTATACTAAAGCACTTATTGATATTTAAACAGCATTCTATCGTCCATCAAATTAAAATTTCAACAAATAAATACCATGAAGTTTTAGTAATTGAACTAGTACGCATAACGCGCGGTGACGTCATCGGTTATATTAGTTTTGTAAACTGCTTTTAAAAATTGTTAAACATAACATTTTACTCACTTTATTTACGTGTTACATGTGATTAAATAAGTAACGCCTACCTAATACAGGATTTGTAAAAGCTACTTTAGGAAATTTATCTGATAAATAACGTGTTTATAACATAAAATGACACTGACAATATAACTGATGGCGTCATGAGTGCGTAGTGAATTGATGATTTTGGCGAAAAAATTTCAATACAAAATTAAAATTGCTTATTTTAAGGTATTGTTCGACTCTTTCTCAAAATTCAAGTGTTTTTAACTATAATAAAGCATTATCTTCTCAGTGAAAGTGAATTTAAAATTTGTGAAAACGCCTGATTGACATAATTTGTTAATTAGCAAATAACTTTTTTTTCGAAAGTTTGATCGACTCCAAACCAAGTTTAAATGATAAATACTGATGTCAGGCATAACCCCCATAGAAGTCTGCAGGAATGCAACTTTTTGCTTTTGTTTATTTAAAGTTGTTTATATTAATTTTGCAAATTAAAAACTGGAATATCTTGGCTTTGGGTAAGCGTATCGAAATGGGGTTTTGTGCATATGAAAGGGCTTGCAAAACGTAAAATTTTGGAGAAAGAACTTGATCGGATAACCGGAACCGGAAATAAAAGTGGTATTGCGTGGAAGGCTCTAATTTGTTTATTAACAACTTTTTGGATACGAGGTTTAGTGCAAATGAAAGCTAACAAGTTTTTCCATGAACCACAAAAAGTTCTACAAAAAATATTCAATCCCTGAAGAGTCATACGCGTTTTTGGCCCTTAAAGAAATCTCTCCCGCAACCTGAAAATAGTAAGATTTGACGCGCAATGGGGTGGCGGGTTCGATCCTCGGTGTTGGCAAAATTTTTCGTCAAATTTGATTTTTATTTCACAAACCAAGCCTTTTTTATGATAATAAATGTTTTCACTTTCTGAGAAATTTTTAAAAACGTAAATATTTTTTTTTGCAATTTATCATTAAATAAATGGTTATCTTGCAACAAACATATGATTGTTCTTGTCCAACGAGGGTTTGTCGGTAGTTTTTGTGAAAGAGAAGGCTTGTTTTACTTTATTTGAGGGGGTGCCTGTCGAAAAAAGACCAAAAATAAAAAGGAAGCAAATTTATTTTTTACTTTTTTCTTATAATGAAAAAAAGTTCACCTCTCATGCAAAAACAAACATTTTGTTATTTGTGAATGAGAAATAATCAAAAGATTTAACTATTTTAATATTTTATTATTGTTTTTTTTTTTCGAGAGGCACCCCCCTCAATTAAAGTAAAACAAGCCTTGTCTTTCACAAAAAGTAGTAAAAAAAAATCAAATATTTGTTACAAGATAATTTATTTATTGAAAACTGCAAAAAAATATATTTGCGACGTTTTAAAAATTTCTCAGAAAGTAAAAACATTTATTATTATTAAAAATACTTGGTTACATGAAAAAAAGCAAATTTGACGAACAAGAATTTTCTCACACCGAGGATTGAACACGCCACCCCATTGCGCGCCAAATCTTACTATTTTCACGTTGCGGGAGAGATTTTTTTAAGAGTCAAAAACGCGTATAAATCTTCAGGGATTGAATATTTTTTGTAGAACTTTTTGTGGTTGAAGGAAAAACTTGTTAGCTTTAATTTTCACCAAACCTCGTGTCCAAAAAGTTGTTAATAAACAAATTAGAGCCTCTCACGAAATACCATTTTTATTTCCGGTTCCTGTTATCCAATCAAGTTCTTTCTGGTCTCAAAATTGTCCTTTCTCCAAACAGTTTCATATGCACAAAACCCTATTTCGATACGCTTACCCAGAAATAAACAAAAGCAAAAAGTTGTATTCGTGCAGACTTCTATGGGGGTTATGCGCGACATCAATATTTATATTTTAAAGTTGGTTTGAAGTCGATCAAACTTTCGAAAAAAAAGCAAATGTAATTAATAAATTATGCCAATTTTTTAAACAATCAAAAAGTGTTGAAGATATCGGGTAAAAAAAAGAATGGTATATTCTTTGGTATAAAAGGCATGTTTTTTGAAAAAAACATTATCCTGACCTAATTAGTTTCGGAGTAATCAATTTGCTAATTAAGAAACTTATTTTGGCTATAACAAATGAACGGGTTGACAAAATGAGTCGTGCCTAGCACCAAACAACGCGTATTGAAAATATCTTTCAACTGAATTAAGATTTTCTCTGTTCCGTCAAACCGTTTACATTTTATTAAATAAAAATGAAATATGTTTTGTTTAAACAATAATTTGATCATGAATCTCGCGGTTTAGGAACATTTTTCATAAGAAAATCTTATTCAGCGGAATTTTTCGTATAGGAATCTGTGGCTAACTCAAATGGTGTAGAAAATTTTTGGGAAAAGTCCTAGGCAGACTCGTAACGGTTAAAATTGGTGATAAGGTATTTTTGGAGTAGCTCATACTGCATCTCATGGCAAAAGATAAACATTCGATTGCGAATCCGATAGGGCTGCGATAATTGCATAACTCTGTGGAGTTTCGTGATATTTTGGCACTAAAAAAAGTGCGAAAATGTTTTTATCTGCTTTTATTGGGTGATGTATTAATTAGTCAGCTGCTTTTAAACATGCAATCCATAAACAAATAGTGTGATTTATTATAGCTCCCTAGTGATTTTTTCTTACACCAATCACCTTTATCTTCATGACTAGCCAGTCCAATCGATGTAACGCGCAAAATAAAATAGAATAGTTCATTATTATTGAGGGAAGGAAGGTGATTTGACATGTTTGAATAGTTTAGACGTTGTCGTACTATTATATTAATAATTAATAATACTTGTTGTTACAATAGATAAAGTATAATATTCAACTTGCGATAATAGTAATAACACAATTGATGATTTCCAGTTCTCTTCTATGGCTAGCGATGTAAACTTTATCTGCGTGAGTTATTACTCACATTATCAATTGTTAAATAATATGCTATTTTTATTCTATCTGTTAAATTAGAGGGGATGAATACGCTTGGCTATTCGCACATAGTCATAGTAGGTCAAAAAATTAAAACACATTTAAAAGCGGATACTAAAAATCGATATTGGGGTCACAGTAAAAATAAACAAATAACAAAATCAAACGTTTTGTTAACGTTTATTGAACTGGGTTCTATTTTTCAAAAATTTTAATAAAACGGAACTAGAGAATAATTATAAGCAAAATAATAACTGGGTTAGTTTAGAGAAAACAGTAATAAATTAATATATTTCTCTAGAGAAAAGAATATATACTTATTAAAGAAAATGTTCAAGTAAAAATCCACGATTGACAACTTTACATGTGACAGAAACCGGTCCTGGTTTCCTTTCATGTCGTCTCATTGCCTATAGACCCACTAGAACTCGAAACTGATATTTCCTTTCCAAGAGCCTCAACTCGAACTAAGTAATTGCTTAATTATGATTCGGAAACAGCAATTAGTCAGTTGGGTCCTTCGACAGGTCTGGCGTGTAATTGCAGATAATAATAGTATGGACATGCTCGACAAAATATTCCTTGATGCCCACCTTACGAGAATATGCTGTAGACGGATACAATTTATTTTTTTTAGTTTATGTTTTGGCCTAGGTCATTAAACTGTAGGTATTTTAGTAGCCTAGTAGGTATGTTATAAACAATTAATTGTATTAGTTAGGCATCACAGGTCGAGGTAGGTACTCTCTTCTAAGTTATAGTAAAATTAAAATAAGCTTTATGCTGCAATGGCTACCTATTTATACATTAATTAATGTATACATGGTATCAATGTTAAGAATATTTCTTAAAGGAGTTGGTAAAAGAGAATTTTTTTTTACGACTGACATTAAAAATAGACTTTTCCATCTGAGGTTGACATTTGCAGCTAAGTGAGCGACGTGAATCACTTCTTGTGCGTGTGTGAAAAGTAGGTATTTTTTGCTCGGGCCAAATTAATGGAGAATTAAAAGAAATCTTTTATCAAAAACCAAGTTTAATTATTACCAAGAATTAAGTATTTTTCTAAAGATTTAATTATATGGCATTAAAAGAAATTAGTGCCCTTTTGCATCTTTTGTTCTTGATACAGTGCGATCGAGAAAGAGTGAACGTCACGTGGCACAGAAAGGTCACTAAAATTATCAAAATTGATTTCTATTATACGTATATTATTTTGTGATCTTTTAAGTCTTAAAACTTAATTTCGGATTATTACATTGACAATTATCCTGAAAATTTTGTTTGTTAAGATGGAGACGAGCTTATATTTTAGGAAACTGTCCTATGATGTTTAGGTTAGATGTATGGAAAAAAATTGCTGCTATGTATTTAAATCCCTATACATTAAATAATGAAGATTTTAGTACAGATGCCGATGTATTTCCGAATATTACATACACATATATTGTAATTACATGATTTTTGAAAGTAGTGCATAGTTAAAATAATGAATACAAGGTATTCAAAAGTCGAAGTTTACAACCAGTTTGTTAGTGGTTGGGTGCAACAAGTTCTCTCCAAGAAATGTACAGGATAACAGCTTATAATTGCAAAAGTAATGATTAGTTATAAATTATAAATCATTTTGCCATGTACTTACATAATTATGTGTTGTTTTATGAATAATTACTAACACACAGATCCATTTTTCAGGTCATGGACTTTCAGCGTTCTTAACAAAAGATATGTTGGATATGTTGCTGATCCAGATTATTTCATAGTACTCATTTTGATTGTGCTGCAGGTACAGTCAGGCAGGCAAACACGTTCGCTGGCCTGATTTGAAATTTATAAGGTACAGTGAGGTGATGATACGTCACTCCTTTTAGTTTTTTAGCAGTAATGGCTATGGCTAAGCAGTTAACCGTTATGCAATACAATATGTAGATTTTGTGAAATAGGTACTCACGAAAAGAAACAAATTAAGCAAAGGACTTAAAGTTATAGTAGGGTAAACACAATTTATCTAGCGGCTGACCCTTCGTCTATGGTTTATTTATGCACCGAGTTGTGCAACCATTGTAATTTCTGTAAGAACTTTTTTTATCATGTCGTATTATTGTTACTATTGTCTAACTCATGTGTGTTATTAAATATCCTCCTTTTCTTTTATTGTTTCATTTATCACTTACTACTATCGTTAGGGAGGTTGAATGTCGACTACGCTGTATTAGTACATATATGCTTGTAAATGAGAATAAAACAAAATATATCCACTAAGTAAATATACAATTATTTATTATCACCGAGTTTAACATTTGTAATATAACTTAGATGGCATTTATACTTAAGTAATTACAATTCGAGTGATTTGATTGTTTTAAAATATATCGTGTGGTGTTTAAAAACTACTCAATTCTCTTGTTTAACATTACAAAACTGTGAAAAATGGGTTAAAGTCAGCGTTCAAACTCGGTTTTCAAATATTAAACAATCCAACAGTAGTTTCTAAATAACCACAATATATACTTTAAAACAATACATTTAGCCTCCAGGTCGTCGATGGCACTTTGAACTTTCATTCTTAATCTATAAACTTTATCAGATTTTATACAATCTGTAGCTTTTCTTTGAAGTTCCTCTTGAATTGCGCCATATTTAAAACGGTGGTCGCGTAACATTTTTCTCTGTTGACACGAGCCTCTTCACTCAACTCAAGTTTAGATACAAAACATATCAGTCAAATCAATATAAACTGTTAATTTCTATACCAAATTGTTTATAGATTGCACTAACAGCACTTATTTTATCACAATCACTTTCAGTTTGATAGCTGGGTTTCAAGTTGCATCTTATGTTAACTTGATTTTAGTCATGTAACACAGCAGTGTGGCAATATAAACCCACATTAAAAATAAGATTTTTACTTTAACATAGACCAATTTACCATTAACAAGATGCTTGGATGCCTGTAAAATCATTTCTTTTTACTGCTTGCAATCAATTGATGTGTTCCAACTTCAACTTTTCCTAGTTGAAAAATCGATGATATTTAATACAAACTGGCGTCATTTCGTATTGCCACACTTCGACAATTAATAATACAGCCAAAACTTGGCAAATTGTATAATATAATGTCCACAAAAGTAGTAATTTAATGAAAAGTTTGTTGGTTGCTATTTAACACTTCTTCGGGAGGAATTCTTTGAAGTTCCTCTTGAATTGCACCATATTTAAAATTGTTGTCTCGTAACATTTTTCTCTTTTGACACGAGCCTCTTCACTCAACTCAAGTTTAGATACAAAACATATCAGTCAAATCAATATAAACTGTTAATTTCTATACCAAATTGTTTATAGATTGCACTAACAGCACTTATTTTATCACAACCACTTTCAGTTTGATAGCTGGGTTTCAAGTTGCATCTTATGTTAACTTAATTTTAGTCATGTAACACAGCAGTGTGGCAATATAAACCCACAATAAAAATAAGATTCTTACTTTAACATAGACCAATTTACCATTAACAAGATGCTTGGATGCCTGTTAAATCATTTCTTTTTACTGCTTTCAATCAATTGATGTGTTCCAACTTCAACTTTTCCAATGAAAAATCGATGATATTTATATAAACTTGGCAAATTGTATAATATAATGTCCACAAAAGTAGTAATTTAATGAAAAGTTAGGTTGGTTGCTATTTAACACTTTTTCGGGAGGAATTTCGAATTCTAGCATTTCTCAGTATATAATAAACCAGCGGTTACTGAGGAAACGTTTTTATTATCTGCTCATTAAAAACGATATGGCGTTTTTAAAAAATGTGTTGTGATGACACCAATCGTTACGTGAATTAGTCTTATGTTACACGTTAAATTGAATGGCACTGCTTTCAACGTTTCTTGGTGTATTTTGTGTTGTAAAACTATGGAGATTTTATCTACAGGCGTGTACAATTTTTTCATAACTTTAGTCTAATAATGATACTTATTTAATATTATTATTTTTAATACAAAGTTTGGGAGTTATGTTTGTCATCAATTTTAGATGTTTTGTATTTCATTGGGCCGAAACTTTCTATATCCGCATGTATTCGAGTTGACACATTTTTTTATATAATACTTATATATTTTAGTGTACGATTAATATACAATTAGTTTCAGCAAAGTGCAGCCAAGTAAAATATTGAATTATAATATCAGGTGCTGTTTATAACCTGAAGACTGCTGTTTGATGTTTGGCGTGAAGGAGAGACAAGTGCAAAAAATTCAGATGTATTTCGGTATGTTTGTGATATATAGACTGGACAGGGAGGATGCCATGTATATTAAGCGGCAAATTAATAATTTTAATAGCAAAGTTGCCCAAAAATGACAAAGTCTCGTCGTTCAATTAAGAGAATGTTGGCGCATAAATATAAATGGCTAGATGAAATTGTCATTCTTTTTCTCCTCAGCACCAACCTACCGAGCCAGTACCAGGACCATCCGGCCGCAAAATGGGACGACCGCTAAAGAAAAGAAAGAATTACCCATAGTACAGAGTTAAGACGAGTTAAGTTTGTGGCAGAGACAAGTTTACGTTTGGATGGACATAGATGCAGCATAGTACAGGAAGTATCCTCAACAATACCAAAGAGGCAACATATTTTAAAGCGGAAATCTTCGACTTGACAGCCTATCAAATATACATCAGAAGAGGCACTTGCATTGTTTGTTGACGGACAATATACCAAACAAACATATATTAAAGCAATATGGGACCAAGATGTGTTATGCAGAGATATATCCCTCGTATGAGAAAATAGTAAAGGTAAAAAAAAATTGCAAAACTGAAATCAATAAAGGCTAGTGAAATAACTTTACAGATCCTTGTTTATCACACCATAACTAGATTAGCAATGGTTCAAGAGCATGTGTTATCCCAAGAAATCGATGACGGTCTAGCAATTATTTTCAAGTGGGGGTGCCATAGAAGTGCTGGGCACTGTACATACAAACAGAAATTTCTGGATATGATGAAGATCAAAGAAGCGGTTCTTATTTGCAGTTTGCATTGTACCCTTGCACTTACGAGCAAATAAAACTAATACCATCTTATGGTACAATCCATCACCTACTATATTCTACGAACCTATAAATTTTTTTAATTGGAAAAGAGACTGAAGAATTTTTTAAACGAGGAATACAAAATATAGAACAACAAATGCAGGCTATATTTTCTACTGAACTTTCTATTTCTGTACAGCAAATCATTATTTCTCCTTGCTTCAAATTAACTATGATTGATGGAGAAATGGTTGCAATAAATGCCTATTGTTGCTGCCATCCTTGTCGAAGAATCTATGCATTCTGTATAAGAAATTCTGACAGTTTTTGAGATAATTCAATTATTTAAATTTTTTCTTACCCTATATTTATAAAAATGTTCAATATGGTGTAAGTATTATTAGATGTAAACTAAAATAATAAACGCACTACTTCTACCAGTGTGCGACAGAAATTTTTTTTTCGTTCGAATTTAAAGTTTCCGTCTGACAAAATTTGAAATGTTTACGTCCCTCGCATACCGAAGGGAAGTATTGTATTCGAGAATCACCCTCCGAGATGTTTTCGGATTTTCACGTTTTAGATCACGTAGATTGTGAAAATACAGGTTTTTCAATTCCATCAGTCTGTCTGTCTGTGTTTGTCTGTCTGTCTGTCTGTCTGTCTGTTGGTGTATTATCTAAAAATATAAAATTTCTACGTTTCATGACACTCTAAACCTATTTCAGAAAAAACAAATTTTCAGAACTTTTTGAAAATTTTCTTACCAGTAGAAAAATGGGATTTTTTTTTGCTCAAATTTAAAATTTCCGTTTCACAATATTCTAAACCTATTTTAGAAAAAACAGTTTCAAAAGGAAACATTTTTTTACAACTACTATACCTAGAATAGTACGTGGAAAAAAATTGTTTTTTACTCAAATTTAAAATTTCCACGTTTCATGATATTCTAAGCCTATTAAGAAAAAAAAGAATAATTGAAATTTATTTAACCGCTACTATACTTCCACTCCACTACATGGATAAGGAACTGAAAATATGACAGATGGCAATAATATTTGACATACCGGGTGAGTCACGAATTGCGCTCGCCCCGATATTTCCTAAAATATTTGGAATAGAAAATTAAAATTTGGAGGCCTTATTACACGACTAAAATGACATCTTTTCAATAAAAAATCAAGTTTGGTGCACATCCGGTTTGACCGGAAATGCCCACAACTTTCGATTTTTAAATGGAACACCCTATATATTTTTACATTTTTGGAATCTAGAGGAAATTTTGAATACAATACATCCATTTTGGTCACTTTTTGATAAACATTAAAAATTTTATTAAAAAATCTATTTCTGAATCCAGAGTGCTGTGGTGCCCAAAACATATTTTAGTTTGTGTGCTACGTTACTATAAAAATAAAAAGAGCAATATTATTGCATTACTTAATTCTCTAGAGGCGTTTAAAATTTTTAAATGTGATTTTTACCCACTAACTCGGTTTTTTTAAATGGGAATTTAATCGTTCACCAACATTTTTAAATACCTCATTTTCATACGAATCTAATGATACCAAAATTTTGAAAATCCGCTCAGAAATATTTGAGATGTCAGCCAAAATACAATGCAACCAAGCTTTTAGAAACATGCGGCTAATAGATAATAGATTAGTGGGCTTTGGAAACTAAAATGGCACATTTCTGTGCTAATAACATTGGAAAAATCATAGTAGCCATTGAATGTAATAATACAATATCAGCTGTCAGACAGACTCGTGTAGTTATAGGCAATCTTGAGCTATCAAACATTTAATAATTGTGAGCGCAAAGAACGTTACAATTAAGTTTAGCATAGGTATGTGGAGGTAAACACAATTACATCCACAAGGACATTTGCAATAGAATGCGACATCAGTTCGGTTTTCAGAATTTTATTTAAAGGAACATAAATATCGGGCCTATAAATAAATAAAAATCAATTCCGTTTGAACAATTAAACTTAAACTAGGTAACAGTAGGTATCTTGAAAATAATTAATATAATTAAACCATAAATTGACATTTATAGATATTGTTCAAAATGTCCACCATTTTTTTCTATACACAATTCGGCTCTGCGTACAGTTGCTTGAATGGCTCTACGCAATTCAGCCGGCGTTATTTCATTAAGAGCCCGTACAACTTTATTTTGCAGCTCTTGACGGGTATTTGAAGAAGTTTTATAAACTTTATTTTTGAGAGTGCCCCATACATAATAGTCGAGGGGTGTTAAGTCAGATGACCTAGGAGGCCACCTGATATGACCTTGATTTGCGATAAGGCGTTCACCATGCAAGTTGTTTAAATATTCCATCACTCTTCTGGAATTACGTGGGGGAGCACCATCTTGTTGGAAAAACAGATTTTGTAAATAGGCATGAGGAAGTAAGTCAAGAAATTCTGCTGTCTGGTTTTGTAAAAAGAATAAATATCGTTCGCCAGTAAGTGTTCCATCAAAAAATATGGGTCCAATTATTCGATCTCCAAGTACTCCAAGCCAACAGATAAACCCAAATCTTTCCTGAATATTCCCCCGCCCTACCAACCTCGGATTTTCTTGAGCCCAGTACCTAGTATTATTTCTGTTAAACATACCTTGGTTCGTAAATCTACTTTCATCTGAATATAAAATATGAAAAGGAAAACCTGGGTTTTGTTGTACTGCATTTAAGAACCAGTTGCAATATACTAGCCTCCTGTCGTTATCATCTCCATAAAGATGTTGGTGTATTTGCTTTTATAAGACCGAAAGTTATGTTTCTTTAAAATTCTGCAAACCGAAGACTGACTAATGTCGCATTCCATTGACAATTCCCTTGTTGATGTTGTTGGGTGTACCATCACAAATCCTAATACATCAATTTCTTTGTCCTCACTTACAATAAATATTTGATGGTCATCTTGTTGATTGGGTTCGTTTCTTAATTCTTGTTCCACTCTGGCAAACAAGTGTCTGCTTGGATGACGTCTGTTGGGATATCGTTGCTGATACAGTTCTGCAGCTGCAGCTGAATTTTTGAGACGCTCTCCATATATCAGTAACATACCGACCTTTTCATTTCTACTAAAATTATATATTTTCTTTAATTTTTACTCAAAGAGATTTCCGCAACGCTTTACTTTGTATCTGTCTGACAGCTGATATTGTTTTATTACATTCAATGGCTACTATGATTTTTCCATAGTTATTAGGCTACCAGGTTTACACAGAAATGTGCCATTTTAGTTTCCAAAGCCCACTAATCTATTATCTATTAGCCGCATGTTTCTAAAAGCTTGGTTGCATTGTATTTTGGCTGAAATCTCAAATATTTCTGAGCGGATTTTCAAAATTTTGGTATCATTAGATTCGTATGAAAATGAGGTATTTAAAAATGATGGTGAACGATTAAATTCCCATTTAAAAAAACCGAGTTAGTGGGTAAAAATCACATTTAAAAATTTTAAACGCCTCTAGAGAATTAAGTAATGCAATCATATTGCTCATTTTATTTTTATAGTAACGTAGCACACAAACTAAAATATATTTTAGGCACCACAGCACTCTGGATTCAGAAATAGATTTTTTAACAAAATTTTCAATGTGTATCAAAAAGTGACCAAAATGGATGTATTGTATTCAAAATTTCCTCTAGATTCCAAAAATGTAAAAATATATAGGGAGCTCCATTTAAAAATCGAAAGGTGTGGGCATTTCCGGTCAAACCGGATGTGCACCAAACTTGATTTTTTATTGAAAAGATGGCATTTTAGTCGTGTAATAAGGCCTCCGAATTTCAATTTTCTATTCCAAATATTATATGAAATATCGGGGCGAGCGCAATTCGTGACTCACCCGGTATAGTTAACGCACTTGGCATGGAAGAGGCCTATTATAGTTTTATTGCAAAATATACAGGGTGGTCCTCCTAAAAAATAATTCAAGCATGTTGGAAATTTGTAAAGGTATTTACGCAAGCCTTCCATATTTGGCACTTTCATATATTATTGAATTTTTGCTATCGGATGATCACTCTGTATATTTTTTTGACCAAAATTATCAGGTTTTCTTTGTAATGATACCTTCCGATTATTATTCTCATATGTGGTTTCGTAATTAATAATTTTTTAGAGTGACCGCCCGGTATAAATAAAGAGGGAAGTTCTGTGTAAATACCTTTACCGATTTTTTTGATATTACCATACTTCCACTCAACTGCTTGAATGTGCATCTTAGACTAAATACTTTCGGTATTTAGCCACTAAATTAGAGCATTAATAAGCGAATAAAATGGTTGGGGAAATCTTCCCGCAATCTGCTTGCATCCTTAACGAATTTGCAGCAACCTACATTCCTTAAACTAATAATTAATATAACTCGAGATCAAATTGGCAATAAAATAGGTCAACATTGTAGTTTCAACACTGCGGCATGCTAAGCAAATATCAAGCAGAAGCCAGTGTAGTAAAATGTGGTGTAGCTTCAGATGACTTTACGATAGCTACAGCATTTCGGTTATACGCTGAGTTTGCTTAAAATTAAATTCTTGTTACGTATTCTGATTGTGTTGTTCAAAGTCAAGCATTGACTTGGATCTAACTACATCTCAAACGATGAATTGAAGTCAGTGAGAGATTACATTTAGTTGCGAGAAACTATAATGGTTCATTTAGTTGCAACAAGGGGCTCTAAATGCCTTCTTTAATTAATCTCCTTTTTAATCAGTTAACTTAATTTTAATGTCTTACGGAGTGTGAGGAAAATAAAAAATAATTAACGTTAATGGCATCCCCGCTGTTCTACGCGAAGGAAAGATAAGATCTGTTTTAAAATAAAGTTTTTTTAAAGGAAATTAAATATATGTGTTGCTCAGTGAACTTTGCTTTACTTTTAGTTCGTTTGTGCCATAAAAAACCTCGTTCCATGGAAAATAATTGGTGATTTCGAAATAGTCGTTTTACAGCGTTGCGCATTGTAATAAACTTGCTTATATTTCTATATCGAGAGATAGTTTAGGTTTAATTATCACCGTTTGTGTTAATTAATCCTAGGTTTAACTTATATATGACATACAATAGTTGTGTATCGGTATGTAAGAAGCGGAAGAAAATAATGTAGAATTTATTATTATTATAGCTCGAGCAGATCTGTAGGATCCGCAGCATTCAGGCCTGTCGGCCCGTTGTGCATTCTAGAAGAGACCAGTGCTCTCCACAAAGGATAGCTGTTTATCCATGGTTGATCCCGTAAATCCTCCGGCTGTAAAAATTGCCTTTGGAGATGCCTATACCTTAACGCACCTAAGGGGTGTGAGTGGTGGTTTCATCCTCCACTCCACACATCCTACAACTAGGGCTGTTTTTCAACCCCATTGTATGAAGATGTTCGTTCAGAGGACAGTGTCCTGTTAACAAGCCTACTATCCGTCTCATTTTTTTCTCCATCGAGCCCAAGCAGCCACTTAATGGTTGTCATTCGAAGGCCCCTTTATATGGAGCCTCGACTGCCTCATTCCAGAGTCCAATTGTTTCTGAACCATGTAGTGGCCCAGTCTCGTAACTCTGATTGAATCAGACTTCTTGGCAGACCGAAGGATGGCTCGGGGTCAGGGAACGGAGTTGTTGTTCCTTCTCCCGCCAATCGGTCTCTTTCTTCGTGGCCCTCCACACATCTGTGACCGGGCACTCATTTGAGTTTGACAGAGTTGTGTTCGCAAAGTTCTCTCGAAATATATCGACAGTTTAAAACTGGCCTTGAGGTCACTTTGACACAAGAGCCCTCAAGGCTACCTGGCTGTCTCTACATATAGAAATTTGCTTGTTGGCGATACCTCTCCTGAGATTCTCGCTTGCACACACCAATATGGCATATACTTCTGCTTGGGATACACTAGGATACTTTCCAAGTGGTGCCGATATACGAGCCCTTGGTTTGCAGCGCAGCCGTGTATGCCAGCACCAGTTCCCTCCTGAGTCTTAGATCCATCTGTGTACCACTAGAGATCTTTGGGACTTGGGACGATTCTTATCGCGTTCCCAGTCCTCTCGACGGGGAAACACCACTGATTATGGAATAGTTAACTTGTAGACAGGGAGACACCGGTCATCTTCTGCTTGGGTGATGACCTGGTCCCTTACCGGCACATCCAAGGCCTTTGTGTGCCCCCATCCCTGGCCAGTCCCATTCCACATTACATTTTTGAACAGCCTATAGAAACAATACTTGATATATAAACTAAAAAAAATTTTTTTTTCAACTAAATTTTCAAGATGTTTGGGTCTTTTTTATTTAACAATAAAAAATTGGCCAAAATTTGGCTAACATGCTGGTAAATTTGTAAATGTAAATATTTTTATTCCTAATTTTTTCTGCATTGAAGTACTACCTTGAACTAAAAGACAATGCATTTATAACTTATATTAAAGTCAGTTATTTTTTATGGGCCTGTGAATAGTTAAAAGTGCAAAAATCAAGAGGTAACTATATTATATTGTTATTTTTATATACTAATAGATATCAATAGCCATCAGAAATGGAAACACAAAAGAGTATTTTATATTCCCTTTAAAACTCATTTTAATTTTTCTTCCTAGCATGTTTGGTTTTCGAGCAATTAAATTTTACTTCCCTCGCATACCGAAGGGAAGTATTGTATTCGAGAAAAAATCACCCTCCGAGATTTTTTCGGATTCTGACGTTTCAGAACACGTAGATTACGAAAATATAGGTTTTCAATTCCGTCAGTCTGTCTGTCTGTCTGTCTGTCTGTCTGTCTGTCTGTCTGTCTGTTGGTGCATTTACTAAAAAACTACTTGACGGAGAGCAGTGAAATTTGGCAGGTAGTTGACGCTACTGTCAGCGCAGAAATGGTAGAAATTTCACTGGAAAATATACAGGGTGGACCTAAACGGAATAAATAGTGAAAACATTTTTTTTCGCTCAAATTTAAAATTTCCACGTTTCATGACGCGCTAATCCTATTTCGGGAAAAAAAAAATTTTTGAAAAATTTTTTACCAAGATGAAAAAATTTTTTTTTGCTCAAATTTAAAATTTCTACGTTTCATGGCATTCTAAAACTATTAAAAAAAAAATTAAATTTTTTTACCATTTTTGAAAAAATTTTTTCTACTAAAATGATAATTTTTTTTTCTTCAAATTTAAAATTTCCACGTTTCATGGCATTCTAAGCCTGATTCAGAAAAAAAAAATTTGAAAATTTTTTGAAATTTTTTTTACCAACATTTTTGAAATTTTTTTTATCACTAAAATAGACGGATTTTTTTTAATTTCTTCAAGTTTAAAATTTCCACGTTTCATAGCGTTCTAAATCTATTTAAAAGAAAAATTAGAAATTTTGTTTACTATTTTTAAAAAATTTTACCACTAAGATAGAATTTTTTTCTTTGTTCAGATTTAAAGTATCCACGTTTCCATGGCATTCTAAAACTATTCAAACAAATCTAAAAATGTTTTTGAAAAATATTTAAAAAAATTTGGAAACATTTTTAATCTATTTATCACTACTATAGAATAGACGAAAAATTTGGTTTGCTCAAATTTAAAATTTCCACGTTTCATGACATTCCAAACCAATTTCGGAAAAAAAATTTTTGCAACATTTTGTTACCAGTTTGGAAAAAAAATTAACACTAGAATAGATGGAAACTTTTTTACTCAAATTTAAAAGTTTCACGTTTCATGACATTCTAAACCTATTTTAAAAAAATATGTAATTTTTAAATCTTAAACTTCTTTTACCACTATTATAGAATAGACGGAAACTTTCCTTTTTGCTTAAATTAAAATTTTTTACGTTTGACATTTTAAACCTATTTCAGAAGAAAAAAATGTTAAATTTTTTTTTTTACATTTTTGAAAAATTAAAATAAAAATGAAATTTTTTAACCACCACTATACTTCCACTCCAATGCGTGAATGTTGGATTGATGTGACGGATGGCAATAATATCTGACATATACACCTATTATACTTTTATTGAAAAATGTACAGGGTGGTCATCCCAAGAAATAATTCAGTCATGGTGGACATTTGTAAAGGTATTTGCGCAAGCCTGCCATATGTGGCACCTATTATTTAGTATTGAGCTTTTGCTGTTGGATGAGCAATCTGTATATTTTTTTGACCAAAACTTATCAAGTTTTCTTTGTAATAATAGCAATAACTATATTCCGATTATTATTCTCAATGTCATTTCGTAATTATTAATTTTTTAGAGTGACCGCCATGCACAAATAACGAGGGAAGTTCTGTGTAAAGACCTTTACCGATTTTTTTCTGTAGGCCTCGCGCAAAAAATTTCAAATAAACGAAAATTCGTGCGCATTAAAAATACAAATTTTGCAATTTTTTTCAATATAGAATTTCTCGAAAACCATGACATATACAAGCTATTTTCACCGAAGGGGTGGTTCTTTGGGGTGGGGGGAGTATTGCGCAGTATCCCCAGAACTGATTTTTGTGGTTTTGTGATGTATTAACCCTCAACTAACAGTTACTGAAGGAAAGTCTCAGATAACATTTTTTGTTATGGAAATCCTTATAATTATTGGACTATTATCGGTATGATTTTAGAAAATATAAAGAAATCGGATATCGATCAAATCTCGTTAAATTTGCACTCGTGGTGCCTGTTATTACATTAAGAATGTTAAATTGAACTTTTTTTTATTTCCAAGTCAATTATTCTTGATAGACAGTAAACTGACTGGCGTCACGTCATTAATTCTAAATGGACAGCCTGTCTTTCTCCAGCTTAATTAACTCTTCATTACGTCCGAAAATAAATTTACGACTAATAATTCGTACTTTAAAAAGTACAATTTTATTCTCTTATTATGTGAACACCAAATACACTATCTCATTGAAATTCGGTATTAGTGAGTGTTTGATAACAACGAATAAGATTATGAGATTGTTACAGTTAAAACTTTGCCTAATATATTTGTTTGGAAAATTAATTTCATGAAGACGAACGCCACTGGTGAATTTTTAAATATATTGCCGTGATGCAATGTCCTGATGGGTAAATACCTAAATACCCAAATTTATTAAATATCGCATTGTTAATAAGGTCGCTGTGATATACTATATATGAAACGTATATCTGCTCTTTAATTTCCACCTCTATTGATAACTTTTTAAAGTACTTATCTACTACTAAAAACCTACCAAAATATCAAAAGTTCTCATAAGAACTATTTAATATTACCCCAAATCCCCCTGAGGACTGTACTATAATATTTCTAGTCACCAGTAAGGGTAGCTTTAAGTTGTGAGATTCAATTTCTCAAAACTTATGATATTTACACCCCAATATATAATTTCATGCGTGTTATTTATTGGATCTAAAAATAGTTCAACCTCCGGTCCAACTGGGTTTCTTGTTACGTTTTCCACATCCTTTGTTTCAAAAATTGAGAACCTGCGGCGAGTTTTCGCTTGAGAAGAACTGAACGCAACAAAAAACAGAATTGTTTATTTCATTTGAACCGCGAACCGCACCAGGCGAGGTAGAAATGCCTTTGAAATACAAATATTTGGAGGAAAATGTATCACTGACTTGCAAATTTTTCGTTGTATTTATTTTGAATTTAAACTGATTGCTAGATGCCTCAACATAAACATTTATACTACTGTGAAAGAAAATGTAGATTTTTAAGTGGTAGGATATGCGATAAAATAATACTATACATAATTTTCATTTATAGCTCGGTTGGTGTAGTGAATGCACTTATATGAAGAAATAAGTTATTAGGAAATCGATTGCATAAATCAATTTTCCTAAAAACTATTGGATTTTTACAATAATAAAAAATGTTTTTTATTACTTTATTATCAGCTACCTATTTTCCTGGAATGTCAAAAACTCCATATTTTTATGAAATCATTTTGAAATAGTTGTAAGTCGAATTTGGGTTATTTTGGCCTGAAAATATGCATTGAAAGGTTTTTGAGGTTGTTGATTACTAATATGGTGTTAATTAATGAATAAATAACTTGACGTTCCCGAGCCGAATTTGACACCAAAATCATACAAAACTAATTAATATTGTTTTATACAGGGTGTCCCAAAACTGAACTACATCACGTGGAGGGCTGATAGGCCAGCTCATGACTGACCAGAATATCAAAATATGACCTTGATTGATATGCCAGCGTAAGGTAGGCATTGCTGCCGATTCCGGACATCCAATCTGGTCGTACTTTTGTACCACCAGACCGGCTGCATACGCTGGATTGGATATGGGACATGTTTGTTGCCAGCAGCGAGACCCACATGGCCTAATATAGGATGGGAAGTGTTGGTTTTGTTTTCTTGTTTTCTTAACCGCTTGTCAAGTCACCGAGGTAACTCCTTGAAATTTCAGAATGATTTTGTGTTAGGTAAAGAGATACGAGACCCTACAGTTTATAGTGGAGGCCGAACCATATCTTAGGAATAATTTTATAATTAAAATTATTTCGCGGTGAGCAGGGATTGAACCTGCTTCGCTGGGTATGCCAGTATGCCAGCTAGACGCGCTAAACCACTGAGCTAACGTGCTTGTGATATACTTCTTTTAAGTTTCCATCTATCATCTATTTATTTATTCTTCTTCTGAGTTTCCTGTTTCTTCTGTTTCTGAATATAGCAGTGCGCACCTTCTCCTTGCGTCTACATATGGTTTCATGCTTCCCAGAAATCCGAGCTATCAATTCAACGTCCCACATCAGTGCGTTCACCTCGCTTGTCTGCCAAGACATACATACATTAACTCGCTCCAAGGAGCCCTCATTTATTAACCGTTCCATAGGTAAATATCCATTTACCTAGCCCTGTCTTGCGGTAAAATGTGCTTTTTTTCAGCGGGTTCTGAGAAAGAGGCCCGAGAGAATATTTTGTGCACCCTTATATTGGATTGATTTTTTGTTAGTTTTTGAGATATTGACACTTTTATGAATTTCGTGAAAATCGACGCCTTAGATCAATTTTTCGCGTGCCACAACTACAAAATTTCATATTTTATGATTCTAATTTTTCACAGTGATCAACAGCAGGGCTATTTAGAGTTGCGTAATAAAAATTAGAATCTTAAAATATGGAATTTTGTAGCTGTGGCACGTGAGAAATTGATCTAAGATGTCGATTTTCACCAAATTCTTGAAAGCGTCAATATCTCAAAAACTATTTTTTTTTACTAAGGTCATATTTTCATATTCTGGTCAGTCATGATGTAATTGAGTTTCAGGACACCCTGTATATTAAAGTTCAAATATTTTAGTAGAGGCGTATTTAATAATTTTAAGAACTAAAGTAACGTTAACAATAAAATACAAAATGGTGGCGATTTTAAGACAAACATCACGCAATATTCTATAAGTTTTAGTGACTATTTTATATAAAAGTTCAGATCTTTTTAATACTGTTAGCAACTAAAGTAATCGAAAAGTTATTTTGCCGTATGTTTGATTTTGTGTCAATAATGAATAAAGCTTTTGTGCAATATCTAAATAGGAAATATAAAAAAAATTTCATTTGTGGAATTTTTCTGTTTTGCGTATTCTCTGTGCCCCTTTAAATCAGTCAAAATAGACAAAAAAAAGTTGAAACTTGGTAATAATTCGCATTAAGCTGAAAATTGGCACAGACCATGCATACACTATTACAAATGAAATGTCAATAGACCCCACAGATCCTATGTCGGTTAAGAATTATATTCAAAGTCAAAGGTCACAAATATCTGTTTTTTGCACACTTCCCTTAAACGGTAAGTGTTATCGTAAAAATAAGTCATACAAAGTTCGTAGATCATGCAATTATCTACAATAACTGTTCAATACTTTTTTTCCTACGAATTATTCATGAGAATTCGCAATTTCAGATATTGAAAATGCTAATATGCACTTGTACGCGGCCTGTATAGTGTATATGTCATCGGACGTTCGGTATAAGTAAAAATATGGAAATATTGGTTTGTGTGTGACTCACACACTAAAATATATACAAATTATACGATTCTGAATATGCTGTTGGTCCCTAATTCTGTTCGCTCGTATAACCTTGAGAAACATCTGCCTGCTACTCCTGCTTTAGAAAGATTGACTCTTCTCCATATGTCATCATCTTAAATGGAATTCTCTTTCTTCTTGCTATGACAAATAATATAGATATTCAAGTTTTAAAGTAAAAAATATACGGAACAATAAAAGAGTACAGTTATCGTGTCTTCCTCCAATATCTGCTGCTCATTATCAACATTTATATCACGTCTACTATCAAATTCAAGTATGGCTAGGCAGCGAACTGGACCCAGAAGACTGGAGATGGAAATTAATATATAATAGTTTGGAGCCAGTTCAAACTCTTCTCCCGCCTGCTCCAGAGAAACTTCTTAATACTATTTTTTGTCATTGGAAGAAGAGTAATAACTGGCTGTAAAATAGTCGAATATTTTGTTCACCAGTATGTACCAATTGCCAAGGCAAGTCTTGCTCCATTGTTGAATCAAATACAACAGATGAGAATGCTTATGATATCAATGAGGAGATAACTAGTCCATCTTTTCTTTCCTATAACAATTTACTGAAATCCAGCAAGGAGAGGCAGGAGAAGGCAAAAAAGACGACATGACCGTTGAAGTGAAATTTGAAAATTATTAATCATACGACGATTTTTAAAAGTCAAAAATAATCTATTCCACTTTCATAATCACCGACAGTACCATTTCCTTAATGAACAGGAAACTATCTGATCAGACTTGCTTAATCATAATCGATCGCGGATTATGTCTACTGGAGAAACCACGTTAAAAAAATGCGCCAAGTATTTATACTACCTCATAGGTGCAGTGATAGATTTTCCATGGTGCAGTGGTGCAACTGCACTAGGCCACCTAATCCGAGGGGCCCCCAACGACCCCCAGGCAAAAATTCATTTACAAAAATATGTATCTTTAAAAAATAAATAAATAAATACTCACCAGCAGAAAAATAATTGATTTAATGCTCCAAAAGTACAGCGTCTGATTATCTGTGTAATACAGACTATATTAACATTCAGACCAGACCCCTCAAGCCTTCGACAAACATTTAAATACTTTGAAGAAAGGGCTCATATACTCTCTAATCAAATTAATGAAAAATCTGACAGCTAGTATTCAAGAATACGAAAGCGAAAACTTGCAAGTGATTAGAGTCGTGAAGGTGAAGTGGTGTTAAATGGAAGCAAGGCTATTAAAATTAATTGCTTTGGTTGACAAACTCGACTCTTAACAAACTCAACTCGAAGCATACAGATTTTTAAAGAAAAAATTTGAATTTTTGTACTAATTTAAAAGCAATAAAACCAGAAGAACTTAAAATGGCATGGGAAAAACTTCAGCTTCAGTTTATAAAAATAATTCTGATGAAAACTTCGTCAAAGAAATAATTCAATTTTCTGGTTTTATCGAAAGATTTGAAAGCCTTAGCAGTAGTACAGATTCAACAGAAACCCCTTTATCAATGTTTGGGGATAATTAAAAAGAGTCACTGTTTCCTAATGTTGACATTGCCTATAAAATACATCTAACTTTATCTGTAAGTAACTGCAGTGCCGAACAGTCGTTTTCGAAAATGGCAAGAGTCAAAAATGATTTTCGGTCTACAATGACAGATAAAAGACTAAATGCTCTTTCTTTGATGCCCATACAAATAGCGTTGTTGCAAAACGTAAACTTTGAGGACGTAATAAAAGACTTTGCTGTACTAGGTATATAAAATAAGTATTTTATCTATCTATGTAAAAAATGACAAATATAACAAAGCCACACACACAAAAAAAATTTCGCTTCCACCAACGAAACCTAGGTTTTTGGGGTCGCTGAATCCGAATCCGAGGTCAGTTTGACGGTATCAGGTCGCGTTAAGGTCATTTCAAGGTCAAATCATTAGATTTTGAGAGAAAAATTTGAAGAAAATTTGCGTATAGGTTTTTGCAGTCTCTGACTACAAATCCGAGGTCAGTTTGTCGGTATTAGGTCAATTTAAGGTCATTTCAAGGTAAAATCATTAGATTTCGACAAAAAAATTAAAAAAAAAATTTATGTATAGGACTTTGAGGTCGCTGAATCCAAATCCGAGGTCGGTTTGTCGGTATCAGGTCGCGTTAAGGTCATTCCAAGGTCGGATGGTGGACCTGACAAAATATTCACCTGATATTTCGTGATTTTTCCAACACTCTTACTAGATCGTTAAGTTACTCTCACGTTGTGAACTTGGTCTATTTTTCAGATCAAACAAATTTAATTGTACAATGTGCATAGCATTGTCGAGCGTATCCATATCTTGTAATCGAGAGTGTTGTAGTCCTAATGTCCACTTTATTCTCATATGTTACAAAAAAAATGATTCTTTTGCCTGCCTGAACCATTTTGCGTTTTTAGACCTTTGGTCGAAAAGAACTTATATGGACAAAGTGTCCGATTTCAATATACAGCTATTCTCGTAGCTTCAGCAATACCTTTTATGAGACCACTTTGAAGATAAAAATATATTTACGGTAGATATACTCTATTTATGAAATTGTTACTTTGTAAACATTTTAAAGTGTATTTTGATTTCATTAAGCATTTTTTAAAATGTTTAAGTCATTCCGTATGCATTTTTTTAAATTCTATAAATGAATGATGTAATAAATAAGAATAAATTTACCATAAAACATTTTTTTCGGCAAATTAGTCTTTACCTGCTGCATCGTCAAGTGCGATGTCGGTTACAACTGTCCCTAAAGGGAATATGTAGAATGATCTGCTCATCAGCTTGTCGAGGTAACGATGCCAGTGGAAGCGGATTGTCTTGAAGGGAAGCGATAGGGAGGAAAATGAAGCCGTAGTGTGTCCGACGACGAGTTGACATTGTCCTTGCCAAAGTCGGAAAGCCCTTATACTTAGCCCTGGAGAGGTATAAGGGTATATTTTTGTCAGGCTTTCCACCATTCGACCTTGAAATGACTTTAACGCGACCTGATACCGACAAACCGACCTCGGATTTGGATTCAGCGACCTCAAAAACCTATATACAAATTTTT
Organism: Stenurella melanura; assembly: GCA_963583905.1. Taxonomy (NCBI): domain Eukaryota; kingdom Metazoa; phylum Arthropoda; class Insecta; order Coleoptera; family Cerambycidae; genus Stenurella; species Stenurella melanura. The sequence goes on along the minus strand of OY757311.1, from coordinate 20,768,779 downwards.
CTGTTGAAATGTAATGATTTGACCTTGAAATGACTTTAACGTGACCTGATACCGACAAACCGACCTCGGATGTACCTATATACAATTTTTTTCAAATTTTTCTGTCGAAATATGATTTGACCTTTAAATTACCTTAACGCGACCTGATACCGACAGACCGACCTCGGATTTGGATTCAGCGGCCTCAAAGTCCTATACGTAAATTTTTCTCAAATTTTTCTGTCGAAATCTAATAACTTGACCTTGAAATGACCTTAACTTGACCTGATACCGACAAACCGACCTCGGATTTGGATTCAGAAACCTCAAAAACCTATATACAATTTTTTTTTCAAATTTTTCTGTCGAAATCTAAAGATTTGAATTTGAAATGACCTTAACGCGACCTGATACCGACAAACCGACATCGGATTCGGATTCAGTGCCCCAAAAACCTAGGGTGTACTAGGTTTCGTTGGTGGAAGCGAACATTTTTTTTTGTGTGTGGCTGTGTAATCTTATATATAATTGCCGTGTAAATCATTAAAAAAAGCTTTTGTCAATTAAAATAAGGTGCGGAAAGGTGTGCATATTATGCAGAATACGACGCTTCCAACTTTTTAATTCGCCGTATCTCATGAGTGATGATTAGCAGAAAAAAAGTATCGAAACAGTTTTTGTAGGTAATTGTATGATATAAAAACTTTGTATGACATATTTTCACGATAATACTTATCGCTTACGAGGAATATGCGAACAACTGATATTTTTAGCCGACACGGGATCGGTGGGAACTTTTGATATTTCATTTGTAGTAGTGTACTCAAGGTCTGTCCCAATTGAATGTCTATTTTTTCTGAATTATCTATTTGAAAAGTGAAGCAAATGTCCCATCGTAGCTTTATTTTATTCATATTAGTAATTAAAAACTAGTCGCATGTGAAACAAAATTGGTTTTAATAGGAGGTCAACACCTCTAGACACCGAGCTATAAGTATGCACTAGAAGAAATTCTCATATTAATTTCAGACATGATTATAATATACATACAATAAGAAATATCAAACATTGTCAGCCTGTTAGCTATACCCTAACAACTCCAATCAAGGTAATAAAAAGAAGTTCCACCTTTATATCATACACATTAAAATAACATTAAGGTTAGTCATAATGACAGTCATAATAGCAACCATTATAAAAATGTTTTATTGAACGGATCAAGTGGTCAATTATTTACTTCTAACCTGCACACCAGTAATTTTTCCTAGAAACCCCGCTTTGGTTATTTAAATTAGCCATCACTGCCTAAATTCTAATTTAATTTTAATTCATACGTTGGTCAATGATTATAATGCATGCGTTATATTTTGAGGTAAATGTGGCTATTTTGTTATTAATTTTTTTTTGTAATGGCCTGTTTTGCATTTAGTTCTCTATAGACATCTTCGCGGCGTGGTGGGGCGCACTAAACGCTTGGCAATTATTTTTTTGTCGTAAGCAGCAATTTCCTATAATTTCGTTATTTTATGGGCTGCCTAACCTACTCCAGGACACGTCGTGTACCCATTAATTTTAGGCATGCATAGGGTTATGATTATGATTTAAATAATCTTGATACTGCAAAAAACAGGAATTTAATTTAGAGAGTTAATTTTGGAATTGAATCAAAGTAAAAAATAACTTTTAAAACGTCTACTCTCACCAACAATGTGTTGTCATTATATAGGTCAGTTGCCATTATACAGATCTATAGTAATTGTAATTATAAAGAATAATTAGTCCGTCGGAATTATACAAAAAATAGAGTAGTTCTCGATTTTTTTAGTGCAGCAATGTGACCTATACCAAATTAAAAATAGGATCAATTACATAAACAAATTAGACATTTTTTACATTTTTTTAAAATAAATAATTAACTTTTTAAATAAAATGTAACGGTTTTTTTTCGTTTTTAAAATAATTTTATTTTCTATAAATATTACTACATTTTTTGTATATAGGTAAACGTTCCGGCGCGCTCCGGCGGGAAAACGAACTACTACAGGAAAATTTAAAACCTACAATTTTTGTCTCTCGACTAGGTATTTTCTCTAAAACTCACAGTTTTTGAGTAAAATGCGAAAATAAGTGAAAAAGTACATAATATATAGATATACTCTGGTGCGCTCTTGCGGGAAAATCAACTACTAAAGGAAAATTTGAAACACCCATGTCTATCGGAAATTTTTCACTCTGCTGATTTTGTTTCTGGAATATCTTCTCTAAAATGCATAGTTTTAGAGTAAAATTTGAAAAAAGGCAGAAAAACGCGAAAAATTATATTTCCATTTCTCGAAAATTAACCTTTTTTAACTGCGGGTTGTAACAGTTTTTTTTCTAATGTAAAAACCTTCAATTTGGTATAGATCACATTGCTGCACTAAAAGAAATCGACCAAAAATGCTAATTCCGACGAACAAGATTTGTTAAGATGTGAAGTGAAAGGGACATCTGAGAAAACGTTGTGTTTGTTGAAAATATCTGAAAATATAGCTTTTTAGCGATTCATAACAAGATGCCTTCTCTGAAGTTTATGAAATTTCTCCTAATTTAAGACCTAGATCGTCCATGTACGATTAAAAAAACCACTGCCTAAGGAATCACTACGTCCACGTCCAGAATTCCCATCCAAGTCTCTCTAAGTGAAAACATGTTGATACTATATTTGCACTCTAGCAAGTGAAAATAATTGAACATTGAAATCTTTACTTCTAGTATACACACCAAATCCCAAGTTTTTGGAATCTTACTCAGATCTCGTTATACTACATACATGTACCTTTCAAGGCAATATCTTAAACTGCTGCACAGTGGCCGAATTCCGAGAAAAATGAGGTCAAAACCCCTTTTTCAACTTTCCAATTAAGATCGTTTCTATCTGCGGTTCCTTTCGGTATTGTCCAAGAATTAAATTTCTCAACTCTCTTCGAAAATTTTGTTGGTTTGTAATAAGCACTTGAAGTCATCATCTCAAAATAGGATCTAGTTGTCGTTATAATACATACGTGTACGAAATTTCAAGTGAATATCTCAATTTTATTTCATCAACTCCTTCAATAATGGAGCAGGGGTAGTGGGGGTTGAAAAATACTACAAAAAAGTCTGAGGCCTTGGCTTCTAGTACATACACCGAATTTCGAGTTTCTGTACTCTTACCAGCTTGCTTTACCTATTTTCCCCTATTTAACCTCCAACCCTTCATCAAATCCCAAAATATAATTTAGTTCCTGATGTCATTATAATATATACGCGTATCAAATTTCAAGTGAATATTTCTGTTTTATTTTATCAAACTCTCTAATAATGTAGTGGGGTGTGGTGGGAGGATGAAAAATATTACAAAAAATTTTGAGGCGTGGCTTTTAGTACATACATCAAATTTCAAGTTTCTGTACTCTTACCAGTGTGCTATACATATTTCCCCTATTTACCCCTATTTACCCCCAACCCTTCACCGAATATCTTCGAAAGACAATCCAGTTCCAGACCTCGTTACAATATATACGTGTACAAAATTTCAAGTCAATATCTTAAACCGTTGCGGAGAAAAAGTGCGGACAATAAAAAAAAAAGTTACAGGCAGACTGACAGACAGACCGACAGACAGAATTTTTTTTCCGCTCAAATTTAGAATCTCGACGTTTCATGATATTCTAAACCTATTTCAAGAAAAAAAATTATTGAAAATTTTTAGACGACTACTGTACTTCCAAATATTGTCTAAATGTTATTTGTGGCATTATCTTAATTTTTGTTCCTCAATTCTTTGGAACTTCCTGCCACATGTGTTTCTTCTTTTTAAGCAGTGTTCGGAGAATCTACAATTAATTGTGATATTTTGTAGATTCCCCGAGCACCGCTTGAAAAGAAAAAATACATGTGGCAAGTCCCAAAGAACTGAAGAAGGAAAAAACATACTATACTTCCAATCCACTATGTGAATGTGGAAATAAAAGTACAATTCAGAGGAAGCGCTGGCATTATATTTAGAAGGAGATTTTACAAAACATCAATACAATATCATAAGACAAAGTGCTAAAAATCAAGAAGTAGATATATATATCTCTCTACCACAAGTGCCATTATATAATTTTTAAACAATTTGTATGAAAACCTAGATAGTAACAAAAAAAGGATAGGTATCTTTCTGGATCTAAGTAAGGCTTTTGATCTAGTTTGCCATTCTAGACTTATTGAAAAAATGGAGACGTATGGTATAAGAGGTCGACCGCTTAACTGGTTCAAAAGTTACTTAACTGATAGGACTCATTATGTAAAAGTTAATAATGTTAAATCTGATAGTCCTTAATTGGAATACCCAAAGGATCAGTTTTGGAACCCTTATTATATATAATTTTCGTTAATGACTTTCTAGCTTATGCGATATTATTTGCCGATGATTCATCTTTCCTTATATCTGATCAGATAGTAAAACATACTGTAAGCAAAGCTAATGAAACACTTTTACAAGCTTACCAATGATTTACTGAAAACAAACTTGTTTTGAATAATAATAAATCCTTATATTTAAGATTTAGCAAGCTGAAGACAACATATGACGAAAGCCTTTTAATAAAAACAAAATATGGCACGATTAAACAAGAACAAACTGCTAAGTTTCTTGGTTTACTTATTTCTTACAACTGTTCGTGGTCTTCACACATAGAAAGCATATGTAAAAGAATTGCTTCAGTATGTTACTGTATTAATCAGTTACGAGATATGGTTGACCGGTCAGTGTTGGTTACTTACTATCATGCTCACTTTCATTCAGTGATTTCTTATGCCATTATTGCCTGGGGAGCTGCAAGTGATAGTAATGTTTAGAACATTGGGAATATTGACAATACCATGTATTTTCTTGTTCAATTTATTAATATATGCGACAACTGAGTTAAGTACAAATACAATCAGTACTTACCATACGTACGACACAAGAAACAGCTCAACATTCGAGATACCACTGCATATGTCATCAAAATTTAGACAAAGCCCAAAATACTTGGCCATAAAGACTTACAACAATTTACCTCCTAAATATAAAAATCTTGATCTCAGGCGATTTAATGCAGAAATTAAGATACTTTTAACAAATAAGAGTTATTATTCTCTAAATGAATATTATAGTGATGGTGGTCTGTGATCTTGTTATTTCTAATTAATTAATGTTTTATCTTTTGTGTAACGTGTTCTTTTGAATTGTTTTGTATGTTTTATTTTTAATTGTACCCCCTATATTTTTATTTATAAGTAACATGTATGTACTATCTATTTTATTTCTATTGCATTCTGCTATATGATTTATCCTATATCAGGTAATGTGATAGAGTGGATGAATAAAATTATTATTATTATTATGTCCTTCATACGAAGAGGTAATTAAAGCTAAAACAAGCTGCTATTCACAGTCGATTTCCGTATCTGAAACACAAGCAGAAGTATAGCATCAATTTAGATATCAATGTTTAACACATAAACAAGTTATATAAGAACGATGCTGGGCGTCGGTCGGCGTCGAGACGTAAAAATGCAAGAATATAAATTTAGGAATCAAAATTTATCAAATACACGAGATTTACAAAAACGACGCTAGGCGTAGGACAGCGTTGAAACGTAAAAATGCAAGAACATAGGCGTCGCCTCGGTCAGGGTCGAGATGTAAAGATGCAAGAATATGAATCTAGGTATCAAAATTTATCCAATTTAGAAGTTCTACAAAAACGACGCTAGGTGTCGGCCGGCGTTGAGAAGTAAAAACGCAAAAATATGAATTTAGGTATGACTTTTTAACAAATGCATAATTCTTACAAACAACGACGCTAGGCATCGGTCGATGTCGAGGAGTAAAAATGCAGGAATATGAATTCAGTTATCAAAATATTTCAAACATACTAGTTTTACAAAGACGACGCTAGGCGTTGGTCGGCGTCGAGACGTAAATATGCAAGAACATAAGTATAGATATCGGTCTATCAAAAACACAAGTTTTGTAAAAACGACGCTACGCATCTGTCGGCGTCGAGACGTGAAAATGCAATACATGAACTTAGATATCAAGATTAAACAAATTCTAGTTTTACAGAAGCGACGCAAGGCATCGGTTGGCGTCGAGTCGTAAAAATACAAGAATATGAATCCAGGTATCAAAATTTATCAAATACATACAAGTTTAATAAAATCGACGCTAAGCGTCGGTCGGTATCAAGACGTGAAAATGCAAGAATATGAATCTAAGTATCAAAATTTATCAAATACACCAGTTTTGCAAAAAGACGTCTAGGCGTTAAAATGCAAGAACATAAATTTAGATAGGTATCAATGTTTAACAAATACACAAGTTATATAAAAACGACGCTGGGCGTCGGTCGGCGTCGAGACCAAAAAATTCAAGAATATAAATGTAGGAATCAAAATTTATCAAATACACGAGTTGATGTCAAAATTTATTGAATACACAAGTTTTACGTACGAAAACGACTCTAGGTGTCGGTCGGCGTTGAGATGTATTAAAAAGAATCTGAGGCCTTGGTTTCTAGTATATACATCAAATCGCAAGTTTATGTACTCTTGCAACTTGCTCTGCTTACTTATCCCGATTTACCTCTATCTACCCCCCCCCCCCCCTACTCCTTAAACGGAATCGTGTTAAAATAATATAATTTATTTTTAGATGTCGTAATACATACGTGTACCAAATTTCAAGTCAAAATCTCAATTTAATTTTATCAACTCTTTTAATAAGAGAGTGAGTGTGAGGAAGGGATGGAAAATATTATAAAAACAAAATTGGGGCCTTTGCTTCTAGTATAACCCTTCAACGGAATAAGCTCAAAATATAATCTAGTTCCTGATGTGATTATGTTATATACGTATACCAAATTTCAAGTGAATGTCTCAATTTTATTTTATCGGCCCCTTTAATAATGGAGTGGGGTGGTGGTGGGGAGATGGGAAATATTATAAAAAATTTTGAGGCCTTGGCTTCTCGTGCACACACCAAATTTCAAGTTTCTGTAACAAATTTCAAGTGAAATATCAATTTTATTTTATCAACCACTTTAATAATGGAATGGAGGGGTTGAAAATTATTATAAAAAGATCTGATGCCTTGGCCTCTAATACATACACCGAATTTCAAGTTTCTGTACTCTCACCAGCTTACTTTACTTATTTTACCCTGTTTACCCATATTAAACCCCCAACCCTTCAACGGAATAATTCCAAAATATAATCTAGTTCTTTACGCTATTATAATATATACGTATACCAATTTTCAAGTGAATATCTCAACTTTATTTTATCAACCCCTTTAATAATGGAGCGGGGTTGGTGGGGGGATGGAAAATATTATAAAAAATATTGATGCCTTGGCTTCTAGTACATACACCAAATTTCAAGTTTCTGTACTCTTACTAGCCTTTTTTTTTTTTTTAAGAGAAGGGGAAACCTTCAAAAGGGACCCGCATGTTGTTTAGCTGCAGGGTACTGTGGGATTTTTACCGCACTTAAACCCCTTCTCTTTTTCCAGCGAAGAGCGATGGAACTGCCGTTAGCATTACTTCATCGCGCGTCGCATTTGCCATGGGATTGCTGGCGTTACTGTTGTTGAGCCTGCCTTTCCTCGTTTTCTCTTGTTTTCATAATTTGCCTTATGAGACCTGCCAGTTTCGTCCAGCTGTCCTCGCTTCTCAGCATTTTCCTTATGAGGTTCTCCGGGGTGGTGTCCTCCCAGGCTAGGCTGTCTCTGTCTTCCTGCCATCTGACACATCTGAATATGGCATGCTCCGCGTCGTCGTCCTCGTCGTTGCATTGAATGCACCTGCTGTTGTCTGCCTTCTTTATTTTCGTCGGGTACTTCTGAAAACACCCATGCCCCGTAAGGAACTGGGTGAGGTGAAAATCTACATCGCCATGGGCTCTCTTGGCCCACTCCTCGACATTGGGTAGGAGCCTCTTCGTCCACTGGGCCGTTTCTGTGTGGGCCTCCCACCTTGTCTGCCACTCCTCCCATAGTACTTGCGGGCTTGTGGTTTTGATTCTCTTCCTCCTTCGTGTATTCTAACTCTCTCCCTCACCAGTAAATCAATCGGCGGCACCCCCGACTCTTACTAGCCTGCTTTACTCATTTCCCCCTATTTACTCCTGTTTACCCCCAACTCTTCATTGGATATGTTCGAAAAACAATCCAGTTCCAGAACTCGTTATAATATAAATACCTGTACAAAATTTCAAGTCAATATTTTAAACCGTTCCGAAGAAAACGTGAGGACAAAAAAAGTCACGGACAGACGGACCGACAGACAGAAAAATTTTTTCCGCTCAAATTTAAAATCTCTACGTTTCATGACATTCTAAACCTATCAAGAAATAAACATTTTTTTTACGATCACTATGCTTCCAACCGACTATGGACGTCGAAGTAATTAAGGTGGTGTTTTGACACAGCCATTGTAAAAGCTTATTTAAAAAAACATCGTCACGGCGCGGCGCTTAAAAATTATGTCTGACATGGTGAAAAACATGTTTTCATTGACAGACACATTTTCATGCATAGAGATCTTAAACTTCAGTTGTTATTTTAAGGTGTTATGAGAGGCCAGTGATTGATCCTGATGCATTGATGCTGCGCATTCAAAATTAAATCTGACAAATTAATTAACAAAAGTTGTTAGCCAGACAAGTTGTAATGGATAGTAGAGATCTAAAACTTCATTTAACAATGAAAATCAAGGAGGTGTTATGCACTCTTTCATAAAAAATATTTTATAACAAAAGGTCTACCTCAGAGACAAATTTTTTCAGAAATGGTTAATTATATTTACCACGAATTAGGAAAATTTCAAGCAGGTGTTTTGAAAAGTAGAATCATTTTCTTAAGCTAAATTCGTAAATTCATAAAAAATAACAATTAACAAATTTCTACTAGTCTTGCTTGCGTAACATGATTTTTACATGTTTTGCAACCATTTTCACCTTTTAAATTTGAAGTGTTCGATGGAGTACTTTTTTTGTAATGGGAGCCCGGACTATAATGTGAATGAAAATGAAAATTCACCATAAGTCGAGGAAAATAAATATGAGATAAAATAACTAAGAATACTGTTAAAGTATTCATAACATGCTTTACATCTAAAGAATCAATGCATTAAACAATACTTTAATATAATTTTTGAAATAGCATTCCTCCTCAACCGTTTAAAATTTGAAAAAGTGTGTGAGAGAAAAATTGTGGGAGATCAGAAGTGGCATATTATTAAATTGTTTTTAAATCTATAGGGTGTTTCATATAGCGGAGGCAAGCTAGCAATTGATTTCTTAAATGGAACACAAAACATTTTTTCATATATTCATATTTGACTCTTAATTCTCTGTCTAAAAAATGCATTTGCAGCTGTCAAAAGTAAAAATTTGTAAAAAATGCATTTTCATAAAATAAACCGCCATTTTACTTAAAATGTTAGTCAAGGTCATGTACTAATTTCCAGGCTTCTCATAGTCGAACCTATTTCTACAGGATGTTCTCCATGATGATTCAAGTGTCTACATAACTGCCATAACTAATTTTTTTCAAATGGAAGCCCATGTACTGAAAGTCCGGACTCTCATCCGTGGTAATGAAAAGCGATATTCAAATCCTGTGAAAGCCAGTCGTTTTCCAAATAAAATTCCGAGATTTCGTAATTCTTGCAACCATCGGGACATTGGAAATGATAACACCATACATAAAACATAAACTTTTTCCGATCCAACTATGATCCACTCTCGATTGCGACACCGCTGTATTTTGACCTTAAATGAAAACTGGTAACTTCATCCCTTGTGATATATGCAACCCATATTATATTTGTATATATCAGCCGTTGCATAGACGGCAGTCTCACTCGGCCGCGACACCGCTGTCTTTTGACCTTGAACGAAAACTGGTAACTCGACCCCCATATATGAACATAAACATTTCCAATGTTAAAATAAAATGTGTGGTATGTTTATGTTTAATTAATTTATTTATCAATTGTTCCACGCGGCTATACCCTCATACATCAGATCTCAATTGACATTTCGTTTTAATTTACAAAACGCAGAAATGATAGATAGGTACTTCCATCAATTCATGTAATATTGTTACAAATACAAAGATTTATAAAAGAAAGTTATAACGAGTATTACAATCTACATAATAACGAGGCTTATTATCTACTTCTACTTACTTAACTATAAAAAATATTTTATAATAGATTCGAATTATTTTGGACAGTTATATTTTCATACGACCAAATATGACTTATTTTATTCTCACACGGATATAAAACTTTACTTCGGCAAATAAATTAAATGAGCTATATGCACTATAACAAATAAAATTTCAATTTGTTCTGTGCTTTTATTCGATAGTATTGTACAAGACTAAAACGAATACATTCAATCTAAAATACACATTCCAAAGAGTGATGCGCATTCCCGATTTTATGTTCGGCAGGAAGTGCATTTTCTTTGGGCCATAGAAGATTTTACACTCTATTCTTTTGTTAAATTAAATAATGATTGTTTTATGCATTCCGTTTACGGTTAACTGTATAGACTTTAACTTAATGATGTACAATGCCTGTCATAAACGTAAAATGCAATTACCAGGTAATGAAGAAAGCTGCGTTATTTTCATTCATCGTTTTTTTTTTAAGGAAATAATTAATGGTGTTTCTGACTTCGTCTAGTAGTATGTAGTTTATTTTATTGTTAAGAAAATAGTTCATTTAGGAAGAAATGTAAATTGATAAATCGCTTATTTGCCGAAAAGACATTCGTAGTCTCAAACGAGGCGAATAGATTTTTAAACGAAGGTATGTTTTATGGGCACTAGGGTTGTCCAAGAAAATGGAACTTGTATTTTTTTCAAACGCTTTACCGGAAAATTGTCGTTGAAACAAACAATCTGTTTTTTTAATATTTTTTTTTAAGTTAGGTTTAGGGTTTTCTCTAATCGTTATGACAAGAAAAATTAAGAATACTAAAGTATATAACCCTATTTCTTGGGTAAGTTTTGTATGAGATTATTATTACGACCATAAGCACTATTCACTATTTCTCTTGTGCTGGAAAAATGCGAGTTACTATTATCCTTAAGTTCTCAAAAATTTAATCTTGGAATTTTAGAAAATTTAGGTAAAATGAAGATTATATCAACAATCAGCAATCGAAAAATTATTTAAAAAAATCGGTAAAGGTATTTACACATGACTTCCCTCTTTATTTGTGCATGGCAGTCACTTTAAAAAATTGTGAATTACGAAATGACATTGAGAATAATTATCGGAATATAGTTATCACTATTATTACAAAGAAAACCTGATAACTTTTGTTCAAAAAAATATACAAAGTGGTCATCCGACAAGAAAAATTCAATACTAAATAACAGGTGCCACATATGGATGGCTTGCGCAAATACCTTTACAAATGTCCACCATGGTTGAAGTATTTCTATTTCTTATATACACATATGGGTAGATAAAAAAATACTTACCATAAAAATTGATTTTTTAGGAATATCTCATAGGCTATGAGAACTAAGCCAACATTAATGTTAAAACATGACCTACAATTCGTTTTTTTTATTTCGCTTTGCTGTATTTCACAATATTTCACTCCATCATTTTGATTTGACATCTTAAAAAAAAGTTACGTTTTAATTTGAATGTACTATTTTAACCTTTCCACTACTCGAAAAAATTAGGGAGGCTACTGCAATTGGTAAAAGAAAAAAAAATGAACCAAGACCAGATCTTTACTTTGTACATACAAATTTTCTATATTTCTTTCTTCTGAAATAGGCTTAGAATGTCATGAAACGTGCAAATTTTAAAGAGCAAAAAATTTTTTTCCTTCTATTCCATAGTACCTAGTGGTAGAAAACTAGATTTTTTTTTTAATTCTCATTTTTTATTTTAATAAGTTTGGAATGTCATGAAACGTGGACATTTTAAATTTGAGTAAAACACTATTTTTTCCTTATTTATTCCCTTCAGGCGGTCCACCCTGTACATTTTCCAATGAAAGTTTAACCATTTCTTCGCTGACAGTAGCGTCAGCTAGCTACCAAATTTGACTTCTCCATCAAGTAGTTTTTTTTTTAGTTAATGCACCAACAGACAGACGGACGGAATTGAGAAACCTATATTTTCGTGATCTATATGATCTGAAACGTGATAATCCGAAAAAATCTCGGAGGGTGATTTTTTCTCGAATACAATACTTCCTTCGGTATGCGAGGGAAGTAAAAATTGTAATTTTATTCATAATCTGGAAACCAAAAGCTTTAGAGGCTGCCAATTGAGCTAAGTAACTTTGCAATAATGTTATATGGCCATTACCAAAACTTTTGGTTTCCAGATGTATGAATTAAAAAAAATATTTTTTATTTTTTATTTTATTTAAAAGAAAAAAACTTCTTTAATATTTTTACTTCCCTCGCATACCGAAGGGAAGTATTGTATTCGAGAAAAAATCACCCTCCGAGATTTTTTCGGATTCTGACGTTTCAGAACACGTAGATTACGAAAATATAGGTTTTTCAATTCCGTCAGTCTGTTTGTCTGTCTGTCTGTCTGTCTGTCTGTCTGTCTGTCTGTCTGTTGGTGCATTTACTAAAAAACTACTTGAAGGATCGCAGTCAAATTTGGTAGATAGTTGACGCTACTGTCAGCGAAGACATGGTAGAAATTTCACTGGAAAATATACAGGGTGGACCGTCTAAACGGAATAAATAGTAAAAATATTTTTTTTGCTCAAATTTAAAATTTCCACGTTTCATGACGCGCTAAACCTATTTCAGAAAAAAAAAATTTTGGAAATTTTGAAATTTTTACCAAGATGAAAAAAATTTTTTTTTGCTCAAATTTAAAATTTCCACATTTCATTACGCGCTAAACCTATTTCAGAAAAAAAAATTGAAAATTTTTTTCACCAACATTTTTGAACAAATTTTTACCACTAAAATATGAGAATTTTTTTTATTTATTCAAATTTAAAATGTCCACGTTTCATAGCGTTCTAAACCTATTTAAAAGAAAAATTTGAAATTTTGTTTACTATTTTAAAAAAATTTTACCACCAAGATAGAATTTTTTTTCTTTGTTCAGATTTAAACTATCCACGTTTCCGTCGCATTCTAAAACTATTCAAACAAATTTAAAAATGTTTTTGAAAAATTTTTAAAAAAATTTGAAAACATTTTTAATCTATTTATCACTACTATAGAATAGACGAAAAATTTGGTTTGCTCAAATTTAAAATTTCCACGTTTCATGACATTCCAAACCAATTTCGGAAAAAAAAATTTGCAACATTTTGTTACCAGTTTGGAAAAAAAATTAACACTAGAATAGATGGAACCTTTTTTTACTCAAATTTAAAAGTTTCACGTTTCATGACATTCTAACCCTATTTAAAAAAAATATGTAATTTTTAAATCTTAAACTTCTTTTACCACTATTATAGAATAGACGGAAACTTTGCTTAAATTAAAAATTTCTACGTTTGACATTTTAAACCTATTTCAGAAGAAAAAATTTTAATTTCTTTTTTAACATTTTTGAAAAATTTAAATAAAAATGAAATTTTTTAACCACCACTATACTTCCACTCCAATGCGCGAATGTTGGATTGATGTGACGGATGGCAATAATATCTGACATATACACCTATTATACTTTTATTGAAAAATGTACAGGGTGTTCATCCCAAGAAATAATTCAGTCATGGTGGACATTTGTAAAGGTATTTGCGCAAGCCTGCCATATGTGGCACCTGTTATTTAGTATTGAGCTTTTGCTGTTGGATGAGCAATCTGTATATTTTTTTTACCAAAACTTATCAAGTTTTCTTTGTAATAATAGCAATAACTATATTCCGATTATTATTCTCAATGTCATTTCGTAATTATTAATTTTTTAGAGTGACCGCCATGCACAAATAACGAGGGAAGTTCTGTGTAAAGACCTTTACCGATTTTTTTATATAATTTTACTTTTTACTGTTTAGTCTTTACTTATTTTACAGACCCTTTCATTTAATACCCATGTGAAGGGGGGATGTGAAGAAAAAGTAAACCGCCATCCTAGGACGTCCGCCATACTTCGTATTTTACTCGTCAAACTCTTTCAATTAATACCCATATCAAGGGGATTGCGAAGAAGAAATAATACGCCATTTTGGAGCGTCCGCCATATTGAGTTTAGAAGGACGTTACATAGTTTATCGTACTTCACTCGTCAAACCCTTTCATGTGATACTCATATCAAGGGTTTGTGAAGAAAAAGGTAATCCAACATACTGGGGCGACCGCCATATGGGATTTAAAATGAAGTCACATAGTTGATCGTATTTTGCTCATTAGACCCTATCATTTGATACCCATATCAACGTGGCTGTGAGCAAAATTTAACCTAAACAAACATATTAACTAACATACAAATAGGTGAAGTTAAATAAACGCCTTTAAAAACATCAGTTCAGGCTTCTTAAGGTGTAAGAAAAAATTATTGAGAAAGAAGACTGTTGCGTTTTCATTTATTTTGTATTATGAATAGTTTACTAAATTAGGAACATTTTTTCAATGATTAAAATGGTGTTAATACTAGGAACAAAATTCAAATATGCTTATTTAAAACAGCTTAATCCGAAACTGATATTTTTCCTCGGTTAAGCCAGAAAAGTTCAATGGGATTTCTTGAGAACAATTGACAATTCTTTTGATACTTTTACGGCTACCGCGCCTTGTGTTTATTGTGGACAAATTAAAAAAAATCATGCACAGTCTATGGATTAAGGGCTATAAAACTGTATATTTTTATTTTGATTTAAAATCAAAAAAGGAATTTTCCGAATCTTCTATAATTCCAAAATTGTATTTTTAAGAACCTAGAAATCATGCTTAATTGCATTGGTTCAGACCTAAAAAGTTATGAATATTCTCTATGGTCCTGGATAGCTCAATTTTTTTCAAAAATTATTTTTCAACCTTTCTAGTGGTAAAAATATGCAAATAAGATAGCTTTATTGGTCTCCCCATCTTGGATGATTCACTTTTAATATCAGATTCAGTATCAGATACATCAATATCTATTTGAGACTGTCAAAACAATTTAATCAAAGACATCGGCGCCTTCGCCATAATTTAACATACTCCCGAATATAGAATTCTTTTTTCTATTTTTGATCACCTTATACTAAATATAGTATCGGCGAGGCATAAACTACAGATTGTAAAATATTTCCATAGAAATAAACAAATAACATACATACATTTATTTAAAAAAACATTAATCTGTTAATAAGGGACAAGTACAGACTTCTATTATAGATTGTAAACTATATTCTTAAATTATTTTTTCACGTTATAAAACACTGCCACTGTTTAATTTTAGCTACCACCATTATCATCTTGGACTCTATAAGCCAGGGTAGGTCTTGGCCTGTTCTAGAACTGGTTACCATTCCTATCTATTCTTTGCCTTGGCTTTCCAATTTCTGACTCTCAGCGTTCTTAGATTATCTTCTACTTGATCCTTCAATGTGGCTCTGGGGGCCTATCTCTCTTTCAAGTTCCAGCCGGTGCGGTGATTGGTAGAATACTTGCTTCGGGGGTTCTTTTAGTTCATCCTTTGTAGGTAGCCAATCCACATTAATCTATTAACTGATGGATCGGGCAATATCCTCTGAATCAAGTTCCTCGTATAGGCCGTAGAGTTCGAAATTATAGCGCCTGCTCCACGTACTGAAATATAAAATGTGGTAAATTTTCGGGTAAATTGTATTAGGGATTTTTTTTTAAGATTACCACCATCTCATAGGGCATCCTTTAAAACCCCTTTGTGGTAAATTCTGTTAAAATATCTCTAGTAGTTTTAGAGGTATAAACAGGCATATATGACGTTTTGTCAAAAATTAATGGCCTATAACTCGGAACGAGGTGAATTTAGAAACAAATTTATTTCACATTTTTGCTACAAATTTGAAGTAATAATCTAAGCTGTCTTCGTGACTAGATTTAAAACAAGTAAATTGTATAGGGCCCATAAATGGGCAGAATTTTCTTAGCGTTTTCGCGATATTTTTGATTATTCAAATTTGTAGCAAAAAATGTGAAATAACTTTGTTTCTAAATTCACCTCGTTCCGAGTTAAATGCCATTAATTCTTGACAAAACGTCATATTTACCTGTTTATACCTCTAAAACTACTAGAGATATTTTAACAGAATTTGGCACAAATGGGTTTTAAAGGATGCCCTATGAGATGGTGGTAATCTTTTTTGTTGAATCCCTGATACAATTTACCTGAAAATTTACCCCATTTTCACCCCCTTAGTCCGCACGTCTATGGAATAAATTAAATAGGTATGTGCCCTTTTAGTTACCTTCAAGAAGTGTATAACTTAACCAAGTTTAAAATAAATCGATTTATTAATAACTGAGCTATGAAGGAGTTACCTTGAAAAGTGGGACACACTGTATATGACGAAGTATTTTTCGCTCAAAGCCACAACCAAAGGCGGCTCTAGCAAGTTATTCAGGTAGTGCGAGATCTCATTGTGGCGTGTCCTCCTCCCAACATGCTATCGCTTATTCGTGATTAAGCTATACGTAGAGACTGATGATAACATACATTTTTTACATCTTTATATACTAATATTTCAAACCTTCGAAAGATTAGCATAGTAGTAGCATGAATCAAAAACAATAACAGAAAAAAGGAACACTATTTGATTGCAAAGGTTTATTTAAACTACTATGGCGTAGACAACGCTCACATCACGTATTGTTACTTGGAGAGAAGTAGGCAGCTACACTTTAGTTTTTTTGGTTACTATGCTTGATGTTAGAAACTTTTTTAACCCAGGGTATGCTGTGTTAACCAGGTGTATTTTCATCTCTTATTTCTGCACTTGTTAAGTTATTTTTATTTATTCGAGGTCCAAGATATATAAATTCTCTTTCTATAGACTTGTGAAGCTGAACGACTACTTTCGTTTGAAGTAAGCGCATAACATAAACATTTATTTAAATTATTATATTGTATTCTTCTATGTGGCATACCTCGAAGTCCGATCTTTAGGTTTTTCCTTGTTTTTGTATGTGTACTTCTGATATATTACAGTCCATAAAACAGTGCTATACCGCGTGTCAACCGGATCGTTAAAGGGGGCCTTTATTTATTATTTAACGAATTAAGATGATATGTTACATGTGTCGTCTAGTACGGTTTCACCGCAAGTGACCCCAATTAATGATTTTTAAATAGAATACTCCTGTATATTTCAGCATTTCTGGAATTTAGTGATCATGACTACTAATTTCACATTACACTCTATTTATTTTGCATTTGAATGTAAGAGAATTATAGCTAATACCATACATTCATATTATAATCTTATATTACTGAATTACGCAATGAAAAGTTGCTGCCATCATAAAATAGAATAACACATTGCGATTGCAAACCATGAAGACCCTGCTTAATGAGTTTACTTCGAGTGAAATGGCTTTTTAATAAGTTGGAAGTCACTATGTATAAATCACTATTTGGTCTGTGTAAAACTTCCATATTACGACCATCTAATTAGCAGAATCAGAGGCGGCTGAAATGGTGAAACTATGTTAGTTGTCCTTTTACAGCTTTAGTCCTGGTGATCGTGTAAAAGAAATATTTCAGCTACCTATTCTTATTCCACCTCAAGAATACAGTCTTCATTCTGACGAGCAATCGGATGATAATGTAGATGACGACTTAGTCCAGCCATCAACATCACAAGATCCCGATTTCTCTACCGAAGTGTCCGGTGATGAACAAACAACACAAAATTAAACAACGCGAATTAAGTGATCTTATAAGAGACCTTGCTCTGTCCAAGGCGAAAGCGGAGCCTTTGGCATCTCCATTACAACAATGAAATTTACTACAAGAAAATGGAAAAGTTGCCATATATCGAAGACGTCAAAAAGATTTTATACCTTATTTCAAATTGGACAATGACTTGGTTACCTGCAAGGACATTGAAAGTTTAATTAGTGCTTTACACATTCCCCATGATCCTAGTGACTGGAGTTTTTATTGACGCCTCAAAACTTAGTCTAAAGGCAGTGCTACTCCACAATGCAAATAAACTGCTATCAATTCCAATCGCCCATGATGTCCACATGAAGGAAGATTATAGTAACATGAATGTATTGCTACAAACTATAGAATAAAACAAGTATAAGTAGCAGATTTGTGCAAACTTAAAAGTGATAGCTATCTTACTTGGTATGCTGCAAGGGTATACCAAATATTGTTGTTTTCTTTTTGAGTGGGACAGTCGAGCACGATTACAACATTACAAAAGAAAAATTTGGCCGCCAAGACTGAGTTTTGAACCAGGAGCAAAAAATGTTAGTGACATTCCATTAGTTGATTCACAAAAGGTAATACTGCCAACACTCCACATAAAAGTGGATCTTATGAAAAATTTGGTAAAAGCTATGGACTAAGGATGTGCTTTCAGTTATTTAAAACAAAAATTTCCCAGACTCAGTGATGCCAAAGTAAATTTTTGTGGGTCCTCAAATCAAGAACCTTTTCAAAGTTGCTGAATTTGACAACATTCTAGAAGGCAATGAGAAAGCTGCTTGGAATTTCTTTCAAATGATAGCAACACACCTTTCTCGGTAACAAAAGAGCAGAAAACTATAAAGATCTTGTTGGGAATCTTCTTTCTTGCTACCAGAAATTAGGATGCAAAAGTTCACTTTCTACATTCACATCCAGAAAACTGTGGTGCAGTAAATGATGAGCATGGAAAGAGATTCCACCATGATATTCAAAATATGGAAAAAAAGATATCAGGACAAATGGACTTCTGTGATGTTAGCAGACTACTGTTGGACATGTATAAGAGATGCTCCAGAAGTAACTTATAAGAGACAGGCTAAGAAGCGCAAGAAGAATAATTAATTTTCTAATTAAATAGCTTATATTCTAATTAAATATACAGACTGTCTATTTTACGAGGGCCACACCAAATATCTCGCTTAATATCTATTGTAGAAGAATAAAGTTTTAGAAACAGTTATCCCATTTTTTGTGAGCTATATTTCAGTAAAAAGAAATTTGAAATCCATAGCCTACTTTATGAGATATATTACAAAAACCTGAAAAATAGGAAAACCATAAACGGTTATAGCTTCCTTATTTGAGGAGATACGAAAAAAGTTAAAGGAATGAAAGTTGACGGCAAAGACAATAAGAATAATAACGTGTAACAAAAAAATCGAAAAATGCAGTTGGCTTTGACATACGCTATTGTGCAAAAATAAAAAATACGTATCTCAAAGTAGGCCATGACGCCATTAATTCCGTTATTTTTTTCTCATTCCAACTATATAAAACATATCACAGAAATTTTAACCGATAGAGCCAATATTTAATATTTTACGAATACCACAATTCATATAATTGAATCGTAACAATCAGCTGTGCCATAATTAGTGAAAAACAATGTATACAGTTATTAATAAATTTGACAGATTGTCACTGTTGTATGTTGTATGTTGCGTTGTCGAGTTCTAAGACAAATTTTATATCAGTAATTATGGTGTACACCAATAATAACAAATTCGATATGATTAGCATTGTCAGTGCAATTTTGACGCTGAGATGGCAGTCACGGTTTACGGAGATAGATTTCCAGATGCTCCGCAGCCAAATCGAACTATGTTTAGGAAGTTAGTTCAAAATCTAAAAACGCACGGTTCATTTTCAAAAAAAGTAGTAAGGCGAGCGCATGTTGCGGATAATGTAAGAAAAGTGAATAGAGTAATGAATACGTTAACCAAAATGAGGAAACTTCTTTGAGACAAATTCAGAGAAACTGTCGCATCAAAAAGACAGTGCAAGAAAAATATTGAAAAAAAACGGATTTCGATGCTACAAAATGAGGAAAGTTCAACATTTAAATGAGGGAGATAAGCCAAGGAGAGTAAGATTTTGTAGATGGTTATTAAATAAGAAAAGGAATGACGCGCTGATATGTAGCAAAATTCTTCGGTCGGAGGAATCAAATTTTTCTAATAATGGATTTTTCAATAGAAATATGCATTATAAGTGGACACGAGAAAATACACATTGGTGCAGAGAGACTGCTTTCCAAGAAAGATTTTCTACGAATATTTGGTTGGGTCTTTTAGGGACTAAAGTAATTGGACCTTATATTTATGATGGCAAATTAACCGCTCGTAGATACCTTAATTTCCTGCAAAACGAATTTCAAGATTTTCTTTATGAATTAACAGTGGCAGGAAGATTAAATTATTCATATTTTCAACAAGATGGGGCTCCACCTCACACTGCTGTAATATGTACAAATTATTTAAATCAAGTTATGCCAGATAGCTGGATAGGCACCTATGGACCCATTCTATGGCCAGCTCGATCACCAGATATTACTCCCTTGGATTTTTTCGTCTGGGGTTACATTAAAGACAAGGTGTTTCAAACTGCCCCTGAAAATATTGAGGACATCAAAACCAGAATTCGAAACGCATGTGAGGCAATTACTCCTGAAATGCTCCAAAATGTAATGCGTGACGTGTCTCGTAGAGCACGTTTATGTGTCAGAATGCATGGTGCACAATTTGAGCATTTGTAGTTAGAAAAATAAATACACACAATTTCTTTTCAATATAGTAGTAGGTAGTACTGTTATACATAGTTTTTCGTTTTTTTCTTTGGATGTTCGTTTTGTACTTGTATTTGATATTTATTGGTTTGTATTAAATTATAATAAATTATTACGGAATTATAAATATTATAAAGCGAATTTTTACTATTATGGCACAGCTGATTGTTACGATTCAATTATATGAATTGTGGTATTCGTAAAATATTAAATATTGACACTATCGGTTAAAATTTCTGTGACATGTTTTATATCGTTGGAATGAGAAAAAAATAACGGAATTAATGGCGTCATGGCCTACTTTGAGATATGTATTTTTCATTTTTGCACAATAGCGTATGTCAAAGCCAACTGCATTTTTCGATTTTTTTGTTACACGTTATTATTCTTATTGTCTTTGCCGTCAACTTTCATTCCTTTAACTTTTTTCGTATCTCCTCAAATAAGGAAGCTATAACCGTTTGTGGTTTTCCTATTTTTCAGGTTTTTGTAATATATCTCATAAAGTAGGCTATGGATTTCAAATTTCTTTTTACTGAAATATAGCTCACAAAAAATGGGATAACTGTTTCTAAAACTTTATTCTTCTACAATAGATATTAAGCGAGATATTTGGTGTGGCCCTCGTAAAATAGACAGTCTGTATATTATATAACATGTATTTGAAATATATTTCAAAATGGCAAATATCTTTTTGCATGATGTGAATAATTGCTTTTTTTATTAAAATTATACCATAATATGTGAGTTAGGTCAGTTATTACATTTTCTAGAGCCAGCAATTTTTTTTTAGGACTATGTTAGACGTAGCTGGGATCAGAAGAATACAAATAAGTGGTTTTGGTTAACGATGCAAAATAAAAGTTAAAATTTGTCGGTTAGTGTTATTAGTAAGTAATTAGTAATTAATCAATTGAATTTAACTAACTAAATTGACAAATCAAATTATAATATTTGTTTATACCATTTTTCTGACACGATTCTACAATTTATTTCAATAAATTGCATTCGCTAGTCATTAATATTAATAATTCTTGACTAACATGAAAGCATAAAAAATACACATACGTTTCTCAATCAATCATTTTTCTTTTACATTACCCTAATTTATTTTGTTCAAACATGTCTTTCATTTCTTAACATATCGTGGGTTATGGGAACTGTTAAATAATAACCCCAAGGCGTTCTAGAGGACTGAACTATCGGGTTATAATTCATATAATCGATTAACTTTTCAAAATGTTTACCTTCCAATCGATTCTATTTGACCCCAAAGTGGCAAAGGTCTTTACACTTCTGAAATACTCCTCACATATATTGTATAGAATCTGTTTAATGTGTACTTGTTTTCTGTAGTACGTCTTGATTTATTTGACATTTTTGTAGCGCATAAAGGAAGTACAGTCTTTTCATCACGATATATTTTCCTATTTCTTTGTTGTTTCTTTGAATTTAGGCGCACCGCAGGGGTTACACTGCCTTGAATTACTTTACGATTTATGTCTTTATTTTTACTAAAAGTCTATACTTTAATTTTGAATTTCTAAAGCCGCTGTTACTATATTTTATAAGGATAAGTGAATAAGCACCAGTGCCAAATAATTTTCACCGGATTTTCGAGGATAAATATGCGCCGGAAAGTAATCTTGAGAATGAAAAAAGTGAAAATATTTCACAGAGGGATAATATATATCAAAATTTTTTATTACCGCTGTATGAGAGCTTGATTTACTAGATAATTTTCAGCAAACGCTTAAGAGAAAATAGCGCAGAAAAACGGTTATTATTATTTATTTCTAAATTTACTTTAGATGAGATAAAATATTAAATATGGCGTGATTTTATTTCGATCAAAGAATGTCCAACATTCTCAATTACTTACTAATGCACTACCAGTGATTTTATGCGATTGACAATAAAATAAATATATTTCATATCCTAGATTATAAATATACCCAAAGCTATATTTCAAGTTAAGTTATTGTAACTCAGTTACCTCATAATAATAATAATAATAATAATAATAATAATAATAATAATAATAGTCGACCACAACAGGCCTGATATTATCCTTATAAAGAAAAAAGAGAAAGAGGCAGTCATTATAGACATTTCGGTGCCTCTCTCACACAACATCAGAAAGACCGAGATAGATTTTTAGATTAGATTTTAGATGGAGGAGTTGGCGATTGGCCTTGCCTACTGCGACCAGTATAGGTCTATTGTAGTACTCCATTTTATACCTTAGGGCTCCTTATCCAGACATGGTCCTCACAAGACTTCGAGTCTGTTGATAAGGAGCTCCTTGGTAAAGTTATCAGTCCTTGTTTTTATTGTCTCGCCAAGTCGTCTCAGTCCAGCCAAGGCTATTCAGCTCATGACATAGACTGACGTACCTGAATGAGAACTCACCCATCCATGCGCTGGACCCGACCGACGTAGCTTAACTTCGTCGATCGAGTGCCCGCACCTAAACCGGTGACAGTACAAGGAACTGTTTAAGACCGAGATAGAAAAAGGCACCAAATATGAAAATTTGGCCTACGATCTGAAAAACCAGTGGAATCTCCAAAATATCGAGATTGTACCATTTGTGATATCTGCTGAAGGCCTTATGAGTAAAAACTTCACGAGGAACCTAAGTAACCTTGGACTCTCAAAAACCATTACCATAGTGGGACAGCGTGCAGTGCTACTACAAACCTGTCACATTGTTCGTAAGGTTCTAAGCTAAATGGGAGGAGCTGAACTGCTTTTCCATTTCGCGATATAACTGCTACCAGCTCAGACTGAGAAATGAAATGATAATAATAATAATAATAGATTTATTGCCCAACAGATAAAAAATCCAATTACAGGACAAACATGAACAACAGTACAAGCTTATAACTAAAAAAAAATGAAACTAATACTAATAAAATACATCATGTAGAAACTAATGATAAAAACCGCTGCCTAGGGAAACACTATTTCCACATTCAGATTTTCCTTTCAAGTCTCTTTAGGGGTAAACTTAGTGACCATATTTGCAGTTTAGTGTGAGGAAATAATTGGTCATAGAATTTTAATAATATTAGGGGCAGATGTCATAAAATAATTGCAGAAGAAGCTTCGTTAAGACATTGAAGATTAACTTAGCTAACTTTCAAGCCTGACATGATATTTACAAAATCTAAAAAATGTACAGGGGATAGAAATAAGGAACTTTTAGAACCAACCAACCCTTCATCGGATATCTTCAAAAAACAATCCAGTTCCAGATCTCGTTAAAATATATACAGCTACAAAATTTCTAGTCAATATCTCAAACCGTTCTAGAAAAAAGGTGCGGACAAAAAAAATTACAGACAGACAGACAGACCAACAGATAGACCGACAGATAGTCCGACATACAGAATTTTCTTTTTCCCAAATTTAAAATCTCGACGTTTCATGACATTCTAAACCTGAGTGGCCCCCATCCCATTGAAATTCATTGGAATCGATATGTTATGTCTCTCGAGCTCCCGATCAAAAGTTTTTATGGGCACAAGGTCGAAGAATTGACAGCTTTCCAGATATTGGGGGTGCAAAGTGGGTACTCAATTCATATGGAAAGTGACCTCCGGTGAAATTCGCTGGAACCGATATATGTTATACCTCTCGACCTCCTGATCAAAAGTTCTCATTTGCATTAGGTCGGAAAGTGGACAGTTTTCCAGATATCGGGTGTTGCAATTGTTGCAAAGTCGACTATGTGCCCCCCATATCTGAAAAACTGTGCATTTTCCGACCTTGTGCTCATGAGAACTTTTGATCAGGAGGTCAAGAGGAATAGCATAAATCGATTCCAGCGAATTTCCCCGGGAGCTGCTTTCCATAAGAAATGAGCTCCCCGATATCTGGAGAACTGTCCATTTTAAGACCTTCTGCCCATGAGAACTTTTGATCAGGATGCCAAGATCTACAAAATCCTGCAATATGAGCAAATCTGACCGCAACCCAATTTCCACAAGATTACTGCGAGGCCCTTTAGTAAACGTTTTGAAAAAGTTATTTGTTACTGCCTAAATTTGGTTCAATTGAGTGAAGTTATTTTCGAATTATATCAAAAAATATATATAAAACAAGCTAAAAAACTACATTTTGATATGCTTTTTATAGCTGTTGGGATGTTTCAGTACATTTTCAGCAGAGGGTCGCAAGATGACTCAGTACATTTTGACATGTTTTATTTTTCTTTTTTTTTGCATTGACTAAAGTAAAGGCTAACTACATTTTGAAACACAGAAAGGGCATCGGTCCTATTTTTATTCAGTAAATGAAAATAAGGAAATGAATGAAGTTTTAAATATATTGCATTATTTGTTTGCACCCATATCGCACGGAAAATTTATCAATTTGTAATATTTTTCTAAAAAATTCTACGGAATGTATTTTCGTAAATAACTCGGTTATTTTAAAATTTTGGAAAAAACTCTAATTCAGATTTTTTGTCCAGAAAGGTCCGTGCCTTATACTGGTTATAGAGATCGATCGACGGAATAGTTAATTTTCGATTTTTATTAGGAAACTGTTCGGAATTTGTAGAATTTATCAATAAAATCAAGTTTCCCAAGATTTGTAGATTCACTATTGTTTTGTCTAATTTCTCACAAACGTCATCTAATAGACCTAATCGTGTCCTACAACTGCCATTTTTGAAAATCAAAATCGGACATTCGGTTCGGGAGTTATTAATTTCTTAGAAAAATCATATTCGGCCCTGGAAAAAATACTTGCGGTCATCGGATTCGAGCCGCCAGCAATAGGCTTCATTTGTGGCCGTGTACCTTTGATCCCACCAAGTCTTATCGAAATCGATCAATATTCTGGACAGTTATCGTGCTTCCTAGCCCCATTTCGAGAAAACCAGTTTTTTGAAAAAAAAATCAGTTTTCATTTGTTTTTCGACATAGTCTCTGGTATACTTATTTGTAGAGCTTTGCTAGCGGCACCACTTCCTTTTTGAAATATCTCGATCCAACTACCCGTTATCGAGTTATTCAATTTCTCCCGAAAAACTCGAAACGTCCATATCGGGTACTTCCGGTTTCCGAACGGAGCCGAGCTTCCGGCGTTAAGGTTTTCTAAACCACCCAAGTCTCATCGAAATCCGAAAACGGATTAGGGAGGCTGGGCGTGACAGACAGGCAGACAGTCCGACAGACAGACAGACCGACAGACAGACAGACCGACAGACAGACCGACAGACCGACTGACTGACGGACGGAATTTTCTAAATTCGCTCTCGAGTCGATAGATATGACTTTCATTTCGAACCGACGTTATTTTCAAGTTTCGATGGTCCACCGGAAAAATGCAAAACCTATACTATTTACATATTTTTTTCAAAATGTAATAACAAGCTAACCGTGATGCTCTTCGCCGATTTACTACACTTTATATAATTGTTGCACATTCTATAGGATACTCTTCGCAGTTTTTTTGTAAATAATATTCATTTTAGACATTTTTAGTTTAATTACAAAACATAAAAAAAAATTATGTAATATATATTTTTTTTATTTAAAAAAAATTATAACTTTATTATTTACTGATCGATTTTGCTCAAAAATAATAGGGCTCGTCCTCTAACTAACAGTAACTTACTGTCCAAAATTAAATACAATCGGACTTTTCGTTCTTAAGTTATCGTGCTTACAAGAAACGTGACGGACGGACGGACAGACGGACAGATAGACGGACAGACAGACGGACGGACGGACGGACGGACATTTTGAAAGTTGTTCAGCATTCGATCACCAACACAGTGACATGAAATTTTTTTCTCTACGAGCAATATTACCGGTTTTAGAAATGTGCCGATCGAATGCAATATACTCTTCGTTTTGTATTTGCGAAGAGTATAATAAGCTGTACTTCAGAAACAATTAGCGTTAGGGATCTAGAAAGGTCTTTCTGAAACCATCTGAAGGTTGATGAGTTCTCATTTGTGTACGGCCAATTATTTATGAATCATCCAGTATGCCATTAAATATTTACAGACTAGTGTTTTTTACTCCATTTTTATATAATTAGTATCATATTTCTTGTTATTTCTTAATCGAGTATTTTGCCACAGTTCTGCAAACAATATTAAAACATTTAATAAAAGAAACCTCTGCCAAAATACTCAGGCAAAAGTTGGTTTTTGGATATTCCAGCCTCTAACTAAATGTCTCACACCTAAAAATAGATAAACTGAAACAATATTGTTCATCATGTAAAAGAATTTGTTTATTTTAAATTATAAAGATTATTCATTGTTGGCATAAACACACTATATGCTCTACTCCGATCGATATGGAACTAGCCGAATTTTATCTTTGTCCGAATGAACTTCGCTAAAAACCTCATTTTCCTAGACTATGATAGATATTTGGAATTTAACATGTCGGAAACAGCACTGTGTTGTCTGTTTATCTGCTGTATTATTAATCACAACATGCGCGATTGTAACCATTGTGATTTTGCGATAAAACACAACAAAATTAATTATGTGATAAATCAGTGCTTTAGGAAAGTATAAAATATGCGTAGGTTTCTACTTTATCTATCCAGATTGTTACATGTCAGTTATAACACGCTATTAAAACGTATAATGTGAATGGCTGGAACTATCTGCAAATCTGTAGAATTGTATTGTACTTGCTTGATTACATTTTCCAGCAGAATCTCTCATTTCTTTATTTACGTTACCAGCTACATGCACAGTTTCATAATTCACTTTAAGCTTCAAGACGACTATACAGGGTATTCCGTCAAATTTCATGAAGTGACAGAACTTTTCAAAATTTAAAAAAAGTTTCTATAAACATGGATTGGGAAATGTTTAGTTTCCGGGATACAGGTTGCTCAAGTGCTGCTGAAAATTGCTCTTTTTGTCTTCGAAACGTCTAGGCCCTAGGTATAATTTTAATAATTTTACCCTAATTTTCTTGTGTCATTTTTTTAGTCATTTATGAGCAGAACTTGAACATTTGAAGTTTTCCTCAAAAACTGATAATTTTACAGAAAATACGCTTGAATGCTTTTTGTCAAAAATTTTTAAATATGCTACTTCAACTCTATAAATTACATCGAATTTGAGATTTATTTTTACCATTTTGAATTACTATTTTGAACCATCCTCCAGGTACTAACATTTTAAAACATCATATCTCAAGAATTATAGGTCCCTTTAGCTTGAACTTTAGAGAAAAGATGAAGGTCAGTTAGTATCAATATTGTTCAAAAATACTTATGTGTTATGAAATTGTGTCGAACACTTTTCTTAAGTCGGTATCACTAAAATAAAAAGAAAGGTGAACATAAAGTGAGCGAAATCTGTTTTTGGAAATTCCCTGTATCGCGCATCGATACGAAATCTACCGAAATATTTCAACCTATTCTACCGAAATCGCCGGAAAGGCTGTGGCAACACTGGCCAATACAGCAGAGCTTGCTAGAACAGAGAAGATGATATACGTAGAAATTATTGCTGGGACGGCAGTGGCTGTTTTAGGTGCATTTAATTATTTATTCCAAGCGAACGTCGCAACTAACAAAAAACCTCGACGGAAAAGAAGATGGTGGATGATAACGGTACATAAAAATAGAACAGAGTAATTTTTTTAATTTCTTGCAAATTTTTCTACGATTTTTACTTCTCTCGCGTATACCGAAGGAAAGTACTGTATTCGAGAAAAAATCACTCTCCCAGATTTCTTAGGATTTTCACGTTTCGGATCATGTAGATTACGAAAATACATGTTGTTCACTTCCGTCAGTCTGCCTGTCTGTCTGTCGGTCTATTGGTGCATTAACTAAAAAACGACCTGACAGAGAACAAGAAATGGTTGTAGACTTTCACTGGAAAATAAACAGGGTTGACCGCCTAAAGGGAATAGATAATGAAAAAAATTTGTTTCCGATCAAATTTAAAATTTACGCGTTTTGTGACATGCTAACCCTATTTCGAAAAAACAAATTTGGAATAATTTTTAACCACGAATAAATGGAAAAAATGATTTTTGCTCAAATATAAAATTTCCACGTTTCATGACATTCTAAACCCATTTTTTAAATATTTCTGAAAATAAAAAGAAAATTTTGAAAAAAATCGATAAAGGTGTTTATAGAGAACTTCCCTCTTTTTTATAAAGGGAGGTCACTCTAAAAAATTATTAATTACGAAACGACATATGAGAATAATAGCCGGAATATAGTTATCATTATTATTACAAAGAAAACCCGATAACTTTTGGTCAAAGAAATGTGCGGAGTGGTCACTGGTCATCCGACAGCAAAAATTCAACATTAAATAGAAGGTGCCAAATATAGCTTGGGTAAATGCCCATGGTTAAATTATTTCTTAGGATGACCACCATGTATATTTTTCAATAAAACTATAATAGGTGTCTTCTTTGCCAACTGTGTTAACTATCTGCCAAATATTATTGCCAGCTGTCATATTTTTAGTTCTACACCACGTAGTGGAGTGGAAGTATAGCAGCGATTACATTTTTCTTTTTTAAATAGGTTTAGAATGCCATGAAGCGTGGAAATTTTAAATTTCAGCAAAAATAATGTTTTTTTCAATTATTCCAGTGTCAAGAATATTATTAAAAACTCCATCTTTGAAAAAAACTTGTTAAAAATATTTGAATGTCACAACACATGGAAATTTAAAATTTCAGCGAATTTTTATTTTTATTTGTTCATTTTCTATTCCATTTAGATGGTCCTCCCTGTATATTTTCCCGTGAAAGTCTAGCAGTTTTCTACTTAATGCACCAACAGACAGACAGAGTGACGGAATTGAAAAACCTATATTTTCGTAATGTACCTACATGATCTGAAACGTGAAAATTCGAGAAAATCTCGGAGGGTGATTTTTTTCTCGAATGCAATACTTCCCTTCGGTACTTATGCGAGGGAAGTAAAAATCGCCGAAAATTGAAAAAAAATTACCACTACGGTAGAGTACATAATGGAAAATTGTTTTCCTCTCATTTAAAATGTCCACATTTCACGACATTCTAAATCAATTAAAAAAAAAACAATTCGAACATTTATTTACTACTGTAAAACGGATGGTGGGAAAAACTTTTTTTTTGCTCAAATTTTAAATTTCCACGTTTTATGACATTATGAACTTATTTAAAAAATCTTTTTTTCGATAAAAAAAATACTTGTATATTTTTCGTAAGTTAAAAAAAATATATTTTCTTGTGGACGGGAATTGGTATCTGACTCGAGCACGCCCACAATTCCTTTGATTTGTGTACTATTTACCGCCACCGATTATAATGAAAATTAAAATTCCGCCTAGAGGGACCGATTGGGAATTTGGTTCTGAGTATTTCTTAAATGAATTAAATCGTTTGACCATAAAGTGCCTTCAGAAAGTTAATGGTCCCACTGTGTGCCTTGCCCCCCTGCCCATCTGCCGGTCTTTCCATCTGTTCGTCTGTCCGTTCGTTGCGTTTACTGTTAGCATGACAACTTAAGCAAGAAAAGGGTGGTTGTATTGAAATTGGGACAGGAACTTAGTGTCAACTAGAACAAGAACCATATTGTCTCTTAACAAAATCGATTAGTTAATAAAAAAGTTATTATTTATTTGACTTTAAAATGTCTATAACTAATAAAATTTAGAAAGAAGCTTTCAAGAATATCCCATAAAATAGTTGAAAAAAATTAGCGAGACTATAATCTACTTTTGGAACTAGTTTATTGCAATTAGGTTTGAACCTCGAGAAATTTGTCAGTCTCTGAAAATTTGAGAAGATATTCTTAAAAGCATTAGAAATAGACATCCAAACAGTATACCTGGCTTTAATAACTGCAAATATTACATAAATAAAATACAAAAAAGTAGTTCATGGAATAATTTGCAGAGATGAATTCTATTCTGTTCTGTCAATATTAAAACGAGCACCAATAAAAATTGTGCCCTCGTTTTTTAACCCTTCGGTTCCCCATACTTGTCCATTAACTGTTTATATAAAGTGTACAGGGCACATTATACAATAGCTTAAATAAACATCAGAAAAAGAAGTACGGTTCGTTGAACATTTTCTCAAATTAAAATTGACGATGCGGTGCAAAAATAAAGGGTTACTTTTAATAAGGGATGACAATCGACCGCTCAGTTAAACGCGGTTGTCATGTGTATAATTCTAAACATTTTCAATAGAATGTGTACATGTGTAGTATTATAATATCATAATAGCAAGTTAAGTTTTTTCCTCGTGTTTAAACTATTTAAAAAAGTATTCCCTTAATTATCGAAAAACCGCTGCCTAAGGAATCACTACTTCCACATCCAGCTTTTCCTTCCAGGTCTCTTTAACTTCTTGACTATATTTGCACTTTAGTATGCGGAAATAATTGGCCATAGAATTTTAATAATATTTGAGGCAGAGAAAATGCCTTTGGCAAACTTTCAAGCCTGACATGATATTTCCAAAATCTGCAAAATTTACAGGGGATCGAAATAAAGAAAAGTTTTAGAAATTTTCGAACTTTTATTAAGCGGCGGATAAAAAATTTAAAAAGTTACACAACTCGGAGTAATTGTAATAGGCTTTACGTTAATATTCCACAAAAAAATGGGTTTCATAAAAATGCGAGAACATGAATCTAGGTATCAAAATGTATCAAATACACATGTTTTACAAAATCGACGCTAGGTGTCGGACTACGTCGAGACGCTAAACTGGA
This sequence comes from Stenurella melanura, assembly GCA_963583905.1. NCBI lineage: Eukaryota > Metazoa > Arthropoda > Insecta > Coleoptera > Cerambycidae > Stenurella > Stenurella melanura. The sequence continues at coordinate 20,737,327 of OY757311.1, read as the reverse complement.
AGAAAATGAATCTAAATATCAAAATTTAACAAATTCAGAGTTTATACAAAAACGACGCTAGGCATCGGTCAGCGCCGAGACGTAAAAATACAAGAGCATAAATTTAGATACAAAAATTTGTCAAATACACAAGTTTTACAAAAAAGACGCTAGGCGTCAGTCAGCATCGAGAAGTAAAAATGCAGGAATATGAATCTAGGAATCAAAATTTATCAAATACACGAGTTTTACAAAACCGACGCTGGCGTCGCGCGTCGGTTGGCGTCGATTCGTAAAAATGCAGGAACATCATTTAGATATCAAAATTTATCAATTACGCAAGTTTTAAAAAACGACGCTAGGCGTCGGTAGCGTCGAGATGTAAATATACAAAAATATGAATCTGGTATCAAAATTTATCAAACACATTAGTTTTACAAAAACGACGCTAGGCGACGGTCGGCGCCGAGAAGTAAAAATGCTTTCGCGTCCAGAAAAACCGCCGTATTTCCAAGCGCCTACTGGACCCCCGTATTACCGTTACATCTTCTAGATTAACTAGGGTGGGGGTGTTCGTGAAAAATCCCGAAACACCTCATAGTCCCTTCTAATTAGAAGAAAATTCACTGATTTTGGGAAATTTTTCCTACAGCTAAGCCACCCATATAGAAAGTTGTCTTGGGGTTGTTTTAACATATTTTTCACCAAGCGCATGAAAAAGAAAGGGTTGTTTTTTAGATATAGATACATATATATGTTTTTTTTGCCATTTTGGCAGTTTTTTGCGTTTTGCTGCAAAACTATGCATATTTGAGAAATATGACCTGATTTGGTATTGTAGCTATTCCCTACAATTCTCGTTCTCTTAATTTTTTTGAAATTACACTTAGTTACGCCGCTAGAGTGCGCTGAAGTTTATATAAATGTATACATTTTTTTGGTATTTGATTTTAAGCCAAAACTACGCATTTTATAAAAAAATATCAAGATATCAAAGTTGTAGAAAAAACCATTTTCGACAAAACTTGTTCTTTGTTTTTTTTTCAAAGTCACGCAGTTTTGCCGCTAGAGCGCGAAAAACATTTTTTCAATACCCTTGAGCGGAAAAAAATGTAGCGCATATATTTTTGATATACAGACCAAACTATGCATTTTTTTAGAGTACTCGTCAATTATATAAAAATTTGAAGAGCAAAAAGAAATTATTCTTTTTGAAATCCATCGTTCATTTCTTACACAGCTGCGCATAGAACAGTACATCTAATAGTATGAACTACGCGCATTCAGTTGTAGTGGTCGTGATGGGCCTTTTTGTATATGTCATCCTTAATGTCTATATTAGCTTAGTTGGTAAAAAATATTGAGTAGAGGGAGGTGGAGGGGCAAAATACTACAGCTGTTCACCATGCCTATATTTTACTTCCCTCGCATACCGAAGGAAAGTATTCTGTTCGAAAAAAAATCACCCTCCGAGATTTTTTCGGATTTTGACGTTTCAGATCACGTAGATTACGAAAATATAGGTTTTTCAATGCCGTCAGTCTGTCTGTCTGTTGGTGCATTAACTAATAAACTACTTGACGTAGAGCAGTCAAATTTGGTAGGTAGTTGACTCTACTGTCAGCGAAGAAATGGTTAAACTTTCACTGGAAAGTATACAGGGTGGACCGTCTACAGGGAATAAATAATGAACAAAATTTTTTTTTAGCTCAAACTTAAAATTTCCACGTTTCATGACACGCTAAACCTATTTCAGAAAAAAAATGTTTCACTAACATTTTTGAAAAAATGTTTACCACTAAAATAGATGGAAAAATATTTTTCTTTGCTCAAATTTAAAATTTTCACGTTTCATCGCATTCTAAACCTAGTTAAAAAAAAATTACCGCTGTAGCTAGAATAAAAGGAAACTTTCCTTTTTGCTAAAATTTAAAATTTCCACATTTAGTCATAACATTCTAAACCTATTTCAGAAGAAAAACATTTTGAAAAGTTTTCTACCAACATTTTTGAAAAATAAAAAAAAAATGAAATTTTTTAACCACCACTATACTTCCACTCCATTACGTGAATGTGGGATTGAAAATGTGACAGATGGCAATAATATTTGGCATATGCACCTATTACACTTTTATTGGAAAATGTACAGAGTGGTCATCCCAAGAAATGGTGGATATTTGTAAAGGTATTTGCGCAAGCCTTCCATATTTGGTACCTGTTATTTAGTATTGAACTTTTGCTGTTGGATGCGCACTCTGTATATTTTTTTGACCAAAAGTTATCAGGTTTTCTTTGTAATAATAGCAATAACTATTTTCCGATTATTATTCTCAATGCCATTTCATAATTAATAATTTTTTAGAGTGACAGCCATGCACAAATAACGAGGGAAGTTCTGTGTAAATATCTTTACAGATTTTTTTTGTCAGCTTAAGAGTATTGAAAAAATGTTTCTCGCCCTAGAGCGGCAAAGCCACGCGACTTTGATAAAAAAAACAGAGAACAAAATTTGTCGAAAATTTTTTTATCTGCAACTTTCATATCTTGATATTTTTTTATAAAATGCATAGTTTTTGCTTAAAATCAAACACCAAAAAAATATATACATTTACATAAACTTCAGCGCGCTCTAGCGGCGCAACTAAGCGGAATTTCAAAAAAATTAAGAAAGCAAAAATTGTAGAGAATCGCTGGGACCACAATATCAAATCAGGTCATATTTTCTCAAAAATGCATAGTTAGAAAAGGCTTTCAAATTACTGTATCTGAGTCCCGGAAGGTCTTTATAAACACCGAAGGTAAATAAGAATGTATTGCATACTTTTTTAAATTTTAAATTAATAAGCATATTATCCAGTTGATTGAAATAAAATACGAGCAAACCTAAAGACAATCATGCACTCGCATAGAGAATATCAATATACCAAAATACCTTTAAAATTAAGGGTCTCTCCATCACCTTACCGTAATTTTTGTTTTTGTTGTGGGTTGTTGGGGGTAGGGAGTTAACCTGACAAAGTCAAATTTGACATCAAAATGTGCTGTTCAAAAGATAAAAGGTGACGTGTTCAGGATTTTTCTCAAACAACACCCCCACCTTAGTTAATCTAGAAGGTGGTTTTCATAGGGACGAAAAAAAATTGAAAAAAACTAATTTTGACCATGTTGTCGCATAGAGAATTAAGAGACGCTTCAAATGAGAGATCGCTTGATCCCCTTTCCCTATTTAAATTCTTGAGTTAGGGGTTGCTGGGGCTAGGGGGTTGATGTGTTACTGTCAAGTTTGACATCAACAGTGGTCCCCCCAAAAATCAAGAATCGACCTGTCTGAGAATTTTTTCAAGAAACCAGTCAGTGTCCCAAAACAGGCGTGTCTCGTTTTCAACGGCCACCCTGTATATTTATACCTACTTCGTGTTTCACTCGCTGATTCGCTTTGGAAATACACCTCTATGTAACAAATCTATCTAAATGATTAAATTGAAAAAAAATAGTATTTGGTAAATTAGTTTTTCTCATAGATTTCTATTGGCTGTGAATAGTAGGAAATCAATTTATAAATAAATTATCGATTGACTTGTTACAATAATTACTAATTATTTGTTTCTCATCAAGGCAATTATTAGCGTTAAATTGAAAGTCGGTAAAAACACGTACCTACACAAAATGTGGATATATTTTAATCCTTATTCCAGTGTTAAAAAGTGCCACTCTGCCCCAAATTTAATTTTCGATATCACTCTTTGTACCCTAATAATCAACCGCTCATGACAAAAAGTTACGTTTTATTTAACCTGCATCCACTATGACTCTCTTTAAATTGCTCTAACAGTTATAATTTGCATCAAAAGATCGCTTTTAAATTACCAAACATGTCTCGTTAGTTTTAAAATCGCATTATGTTTTAATTGGTAAAAAGCCAGCTTAATTAATTGTTACCCCGTGAGACTGCCGTTTTAATTCCATAATTACTCACTTTGTTTTTTCTAAAATTGAGCGACATGGGACATGGTTACAATTAATATGCGTGTACAAACAAAACTCGGTAATCCTGTCTAATCTCCTTTACAATTTTGCGCCATGTTGCCTTTCAATTGGAGATGATTATTCCTCTATGTTAATGGAATAAGGGGTAAAAATAATTCAAAGAAAATGAAGAACAGTTGGTAATAACAATAAATATCATTGACTGTAGCCGCTACATAGATGAGGCTGACGTAGAATCTTAGAAAGATCGAGTGGAACTTAATCTGCTCCAGGCGGCCTTTCCCTTTTGGCGACTACAATACCTTGGTAATTATCTCCTAATCAAACAGATTTGGTTAAAAGATATTTGGTTAAAAGATATAACGCAAATATCGAACTTACGAACACCCTGAAATGGAGTTAATTTGAAGCTATGGACTATATGACTAGAACACTCAGACATTTAGTTTTTATTATTCGACGACTGTATGAAAAAAACTCTGCGTTGTGACAGTTAACAACCAGTTACAACAGTTGTAAAGTATTGTTTTCTGTCACCAATTAACCTTAACATGTATACGTGTGTAACGTGAGATGGGTTATAGGGTAAACTGTCGCCCTTGCAAATAAAGGTGCTGAAGCCGCATTTCTTGGACCCGAACCGTTGTTTGGCCTATCTAAGGGACACAACGGAGAAGATCCTAAAATGAGGAATGGAGGAATACTCCTGGCCAAACAGAAGCGGAGAAGTCCATAACTTGTTCGGCAAAGCATGTCACAAGGCTTGTAGAACTTAAGCCTTAACAAGCAGTTTAACAGGTCATTGCGACTTGAAATATGATCTTAAGAATATGGGCAAGGTAGACAATGATACGTGGAGATACTGTATGAAGAAAACTCTGCCTTGTGACAGTTAACAACCAGCTACAACAGTTGTAAAGTATTGCTTTCTGTCATCAATTAACCTTAACATCTATACGTGTGTAACGTGAGATGGGTTACTGGCAGGGTAAGCTGTCGTCCTTGCAAATAAAGGTGCTGAAGCCGCATTTCTTGGACACGAACCATTGTGTGGCCTATCTAAGGGACACAACGGAGAAGATCCTAAAATGAGGAATAGAGGGATACTCCTGGCCAAACAGAAGCGGAGAAGTCCATAACTTGTTCGACAAAGCATGTCACAAGGCTTGTAGAACTTAAACCTTTTTTTTTTTTTTCGAGGGGAAAAACCTTCAAAAGGTTCCCTACCTGATGGTCCGGCGTGCAAGGATATGTGAGATTTCTACCCACTAAAAAACCCCCCTCTTCCTTCTCCGGAACTGTAACTAAACATTTCTTCGGAGAGAACTTAAACCTGATGACAAGCAGTTTAACAGGTCATTGCGACTTGAAATGTGATCTTAAGAATATGGGCAAGGTAGACAATGATACGTGGAGATACTGTGATAATGCAATAGTGACTGCAGAACATATTCTTTGTGAATGCAAGATACTAGTCTGCATTAAGCTAAAGTACCTAGAAAAGATGGATTTAACGCCTGCAGTCATGGGGAAATTAGCCTCCAGGAATATCAGAATCTTTGCAAGGCAGCTCTCGCTCTTCCACTAAATCAAGAATGTTTTCCACTGTAACGTGTCATTTTTATACATTGTTGCTTAGTTTTATAATTTAAAGTATCCCTCGACCCTCCAGTAGTTCAGGTGCCAACCTCACTGTGCTTAAATTCTAGTAACTTTTATAATACGTTGTCGTTTCTGAAACTAGAGATTCGAAACTGTCACAATGTATGTATTTATTATCCATTTATTTATTTTTCAAAGAGCAGAAGTAATCTTGCGATGTTGTGTTAATAACAATATGGACAAATCATTTGTTTATCTGACCTGACCTTGTATATAACCAGATTCACGATGTATCTTAACATAACTTTGTTTTTAATTAGGTGTATGGACATATTACTTGTCAATTATTTGTTTACGTTAAAGCATATGATATTCTCTCTATGTATTTTTGAGAATAAGTAATGGATTTAAAACTGGTATGGTTAATATTTCCTTAAATAGTACGTGTTTCAATATAAGTTAGCAGAACTTCAAAACTGTCCAATGTACATTATTCAAATTTAAGTGAGTGATTTAGAACAGACCCATAATGAACGCATAATTTTTTAAATCTTTTCCGTTCCCCCGTTTTTTAGTTAATCGTAGTTAAAGTGAGGGGTCAATGCATTTAAATCGTATATTAGTTCATATTCAATCGATTTTTCTATAGTTTTTGCGGGAGATTCAAAAACTTAGTGGCGCACATTAATTTTCCTTTTGTCGGTGTTTTTATTAACTTCCTTTAATATAATGGCTTTAGGATAAAGTAAGTACTTGGTGACAGGCTTCAAATAATTGTACCTATTTATCTGTCAATTCACTGCCAGATTATCCCTACTCTTTGAGTCAAGGTCTCTAAGCTGTGGTGAATGTTTTAGTAATTATCTTTCCTATTAAGGTAAAGTAAACGTTACACCACTTTATCTATATCTTGTCTACAGAAACGTCTAGACATTATGTGCACTCGAAAGTTCACCACTATTACAAAATGTGTTGAACTGAGTGGAGGAACAGATGTACAATATTAATTGTAGAAACTGAACTTCACCTTTTAAAAAGCCTATATGTACCTTCACGTGTTTGTTGGGTATGTTTAGGTCAAGTCTTGTAAGCAAAATTTCGACTAGCTCTAATTACGCTAGAGCTTTGAAATTTTGCACACGTGTAACACTAGTAACAATTTAGTGCCTGTAATATCGTTCTAAATCCAATATAGCGGACGTTCCAAGATAGCGGTTCGCATTCTTCTTCACAATCTTCTTGACATGGGTAGCAAATGAAAGAGTTTGACGAGTAAAATACTATACACTATTTGAAGTCAATATGGCGGAAGCCCCAGGATGGTATATGCCTCAGGATGGCGAATTAACTTTTTCTTCACAAATCCCTTAACATTGGTATCAAATGAAAAGGTTCTGTCTGTCTGTTTGTCTGTAAAATAAGTAAAGACTCAGAAGCAAAAAATAAAATTATATAAAGAATATGTTTAAAAAAAGCTTTTATTTAAAAAAATGTACTAAAATGTAAATGTTTTTTGAAATTCATACATCTGCAAACCAAAAGCTTTGGGGAGCCTAGTGTTACATGTAACACTACTGCATATTTACTTTGCTTAATTGATCACCGCTAAGGTATTTGGTTTCCAGACATATGAATTTAAAAACATTTTTTTTTTACTTTTTATTATTAGTGCAGTAAAAAAAGGCCAAAAAAATTAGGAGATAGGTATTGTCTGGATACAGCAAGATTATGATTTCATGCTGTTTGGGGTATCACCGGGAGTATATTACTAAGTTTTGGACCTCGAAAACCTTGTGCTACTTTTTTTTATAAACAATTAAATTTTTTTTACTGCGTTTTTCGAGCTTGAAATGTGAATAACTCCGGCTCTATAAGTCGCATCGGGGCATATGAAAAACCAGTCTCTTTGTAATAAAATTGTCAATAAATTGTCGTTAATTTCAATTCTCTGAAGTACGTACATAACCTACAAAACTGAAAAAACGAGAAAAAAATGGTATTTTATTCATTTTGGTGCCCAAGACCGCCAACTAGACCAATTTGCATCAAACTTTCAGAAAATATACTTCTTGATGTAATAAAAAGAGTCTGAAAAGTTGTTTTCAAAATATTGAACCCGTTGGCCAAAATTGCATTTGTTATCTAAAATTTGAAATGCCCGCTATTTTATGCCATTAAGTTCAAAATGATTTTTTTTTTCAAAATTTAGATCTCGATGCCAGCTTTTTAATGCAATTAAAAAGATTTTTTTTAAATGTAATTTTGGTTACTTTTTTTACATTTGTTTATAACTCAAATAACAATAATTGCATTTTTTCGGCCATTTTGAAAAACAAATTAAAGTTTTTTATCAGATCTAGTTCATTCTTATTAACGTGAACTCGAGATATTTAACTTTTTGTATTTTGGTCAATTGTTAATTAACAAATGCATATTTTGAGCTAAAATTTGGACTGTATCATTTTGAAACCTATTCATTTCATACGATAAATTAAAAAAAAAATTAAGTTTTATAGAAACTTATTTCCTAGCATTATAATGTAACTATTGTTAATTGAGCTAAAAATTGATTTTTTAAATTTTTTCATAAAGCTCAGTTGCAAAATGCAATAACTTTTTTAAAATTCGGAGGACTTTTTTTTAAGTACGTTATTTTTTCCCTCGCAGTGCGATCATCAACTTAGCTTTTTGTTAATAATAATAATAATAAATATTTTATATTTTTAAATTTATATACAGCCAACGTTTGCTAATGTACAAACCTATTTTACCTGCGGAGCGAATAGTTGCTTATAAATGAGGAGAAATGTTTACATTTTCTTTATCTTTCTTATACCCCACCATTTCCATTCCTTACAGCTTAGATCGGTTGCCGTGCAGTATTGTCTGTTTACATTTTTATATTTGAGAAGCTGTAAATTAATTTAATACATGTGTGATACCAAGGGGGCACGTTTAGGGTTAGACCGCTTGGACATGTTAACAAGTACGACACTGATATTTCACTTAATACAAAATTTAATAACAAAGTCTAATTGTCCACACGAATGATGCAAGTAAATAATACAGTCTTAATATCAGCGAATAAATTTAGTAAAATAAAGGAACCAACGATCCGCTACCCGCTAGCCCGCAATAATCAAATCTTAACTCTTTCACAGGTTTTCATAGAATGCCTTTCTGCCCCGGGCTAGCTGATTTCGTTTCGTTCGCGCTAAGCGTGTTCCTATGTCCATATAAGGAAATACATAGAATCTTAAATTGTTATTGGTTGGGATAAGTTAACCTGAATGTTTACATTAACAAAAATTATTACAATATTTACTATTTCCTTTTTTAAATTAAACTTAGAACATTATATTTAGAAGACAATATAAATTTAATCTAAGTATTCATATTTATATAGAAAGATTTAAAAAAATTATACAGGTTGATAGGTTAGCAATCGTTGGTACATGTGTACATATGAATTTGGAAATAAAAAATACTCATTTGCATTATTAACAAAAAACAAAGTTGATGATCGCATTGCGAGGGAAAATCTCACGTATTTAAAAAAAAAAGTCAGCCGAATTTTAAGAAACAAGGAAGTTATTGCGTTTTGCAACTGAGCTTTATGAAAAAATCAAAGAAATCACTTTTTAGCTCAATTAACAATACTTATATTATAATGGTTGTAAATAAGTTTCTATAAAACTTTTTTTTTTTTAATTTATCATATGAAATGAATACGTTTCAAAATGATACAGTCCCAATTTTAGCTCAAAATATGCATTTGGTAATTAAGAATTGGCCAAAATGCAAAAAGTTAAATATCTCGAGTTTACGTTAACAAAAATGAACTTTCTTTTTTTTAAATTAAAGGACCCAAAATTCTCTACCAGATCTGATAAAAAACTTTAATCTGTTTTTCAAAATGGCTGAAAAAATGTAATTGTTGTTATTTGAGTTATAAACAAATATAAAAAAAAGTAGCCAAAATTACATTAAAAAAAATTATTTTTAATTGCATTCGAAAGCTGACGTCGTGATCTACATTTTGAAATAAAAATTTTTTATTTTGGACTTAATGGCATAAAATGGCGGGAATTTCAAATTTTAGATAACAAATGCAATTTTGGCCAATGGGTTCAATATTTTGACACCAACTTTTCAGTGTCTTTTTATTACATCAAAAAGTATATTTTCTGAAAGTTTGATGCAAATTGGTCTAGTTGCCGGTCTTGGGCACTAAAATGAAAAAAATGCTGTTTTTTTCCCGTGTTTTCAGTTTTGTAGGTTATGTACGTATTTCAGAGAATTGAAACCAACGACAGTTTATTGGCAATTTTATTATGAAGAGACTGGTTTTTAGTTTGTCCCGATCCGACTTATAGAACCGGAGTTATTCACATTTTAAGGTCAAATTAAAATGCTTTTTTTACTGCACTATATGTAAATTTTTTTTAATTAAAGCTTTCTTTTAAATATTTTCCTCATATAATTTTATATTGTCATCACATTAACTAAAAATTGAATTGAATTAAAAACAGATATTCATTATTATTTTATGTTATTAATGTCAATAATATAATAAAGAATGCGGACCTGTGAACATTTATTTCACTTAATTTGGCTTTTTCTAAATCGCATATTGAAGAACTTCAAATTTTTTAAATAACCTGTTCTACAAAAATAGATTGAAATTAACACTTACGTAATCATAATTCTTTGTTGCTGGAATAATTAATTATTTTATTTACTAAAATAAACACCCAATAAAAATCATTAACTCGTATTTCTTTCTATTTTTAACGAAGTCAATTTCTAACATTCTTTCTTAGTTATTAATTATGAATAACACTCACGGAAAAAATTAAGAAGAGAGGTACGGTTTACTTTGTGTCATAATGATGAATATTTTCTGTAGTAATTAGTAAGCGCACAGCCATTAGTACATAATAATTCATACGATAATTCCCTCGTTATTTGTGATACTTAATTATACATAAAAAATGCCTCTCCACACCTACTTTTCCCTAATGCACTAAACTCATTTATATTTCTTTTAATTCGCAGCAGAGGTGAGTCCAGTGTTTAATAAAATAATAATTAATAGGCCTTAATTGTGGAACAAAGTTTAACGTCGTATAAAGATTAATATAACACATATTTTTTTAACCCACTTTAAAATATTTTAAAGAGAAGTTTCTTAATGCGCGTCGTATGTACGTTTTTTTGTGTGTGTTTTTGCTCATTTTACTCTACTGGCTTATGAGATTTCTATGGGAATCTTTTGCAATTTGTAGATTATGGCGAGAGATCCGGGGACAATATTGTATTAAAATTGATAGTTAAGAATTTTCAGAGTAGCTGATTACCAAAACTATCAAAAGTTGAGTATTCAAATTAGCGAATCCAATAAGGCTGGAGGTTCTTCAGATTTACATGATATGTGGTGTTTAAAAATGATACAAAAATGTTTAAAAAAAATTGAAATGCCTTTAAAAAAGTCGGTAACTAAAAATCATGAAATAAATAAATGCATTATCTAATATAAAAATGATATTAATAAGATCGAACGTATTTTTAGCCGAACTCGATGCCGATATTATAGTCTACTGAATATGTCTATTAGTAAGGAGCAATTGAGTTAAAGGGATTTTATTATTTAATATGTTAGTTTAACTTCTAAAACCGATAAAATCACAAAGTGCTTCTACATTCCGTGGCGCGTTTTTGAGAGCCATCCAAAGAAGCAAATTTTTTTAGCTTTTTCAAAATAACTCAAAAACAATGCAAATTTGGAGATTTTACAAGGATACTTTCTTGTAGAAAATTAAATATTCCATCCAAGTACGTTATTTTTTCCTATTTTAAAGTTGGTTTTTTATTGCACAAAATTGATTTACTGAAAATTAAATGAAAAAATGGTCAACTTTGAATGGCGATATCTCGGTCACCGTTGGTCGTACGGACCAGATGAAAAAAGCCATTTCTTTGTTTTTTCAAGAACTTATTTTTCGCTGAACAGTTATATATACCTAGGATGCCATAAGAAAAGTTATGGACGAATTACTGGAAAAAGAAAAGAAAAATGAATTTTCCTAAATTTTTAACTTTGTTCTTTAATTATTTTTAATACTAAAAATGGGAAAAAAATCGGTAAAGGTATTTACACAGAACTTCCCTCTTTATTCATACCAGATGGTCACTTAAAAAAATAATTAATTAAGAGGTGACATATGAGAATTATAATCGCCATGTATTTAGCTCTATTATTACAGGGAAAACCTGATAACTTTTTTCCATCATCTATTCTTGTATAAAAGTGAATTATTTGTCATTTTTTTGCTTATGGTAATGAAACATATTCTTTATAGGATTTAGTAAACAGCGGAAAGAAAAACTATATGTAAAAATATTAATGAAATCTTTCCATTCTTTCGACAACCTGACTTCTGGTTATGCTAGCAAGTTAAAACTCTGAAATAAATTTGTCCAATTTCTTATTTGACATTCTCATTATAACACTAACATCCAACATAGTCCCCTACAGCTAAGCAGATTAAACTAGTATCTACATGACCCCCTACGGTATGTAAATTCAGTTAAAAATGAGAACAAAGGCCTGAAATTTATTTATTTACCTACCTTGTCATTAAATTATTTTCATTCTAATGGATTATATTAAATGTATGTTGGATGCTGGTGTTATAATGAGAATATCAAATTAGAAATTGGACTTTATTTCAGAATTTTAACTTGCCAGCATAACCAGAAGTCAGGTTATCGAAAGAATGCAGATTTCATTAATATTTTTACATATAGTTTTCCTTGTAGTTCTCATAGATAGTTTTTTTCCTCTGTTTGCTAAATCCTGTAAAGAATATGTTTTATCATCTATTCTGTTGTAGTGGGAAAGTAATAAAAATATAAATATATTTTTTAAATTTTCAAAATTTTCTTTCTTGAAATTTGTTTAGAATGTCATGAAACGTGGACTTTCTAAACATGAACAAAAAAAAATTTTTCCATCACCCATTTTATAAAAATGTTTACATTTTTTTAAATTTTCATTTTTTTTTTATGTTTGAATGTCATGAAACGTGGAAATTTTAAATTTGAGCAAAACAATTTTTTCCATCATCCGTTTTATAGAAAATTTCAATTTTAAATTTTCATGATTTTTTTTTAAATAGGTTTAGAATGCCACGAAACGTGAAAATTGTAAATTTGAGAAAAAAAAAGTTCCGATCCATTTTATAAAAAATTTTCAAAATTTTCAAAATTTCAAATTTTTCTTCTATTTAAAATTTTCAAAAGAAAAATGTTTTTTTTGAGATAGGTTTAGAATGTCATGAAACGTGGAAATTTAAAATTTGAACGAAGACAATTTTTTTCCACTATCTATTTATTCCCTTTAGACGGTCCACCCTGTATATTCTCCAGTGAAAGTCTAACCGTTTCTTCGGTGGCAGTGGCGTTAGCTACCCACCAAATTTGACTGTCTTCCGTCAAGTAGTTTTTTTAGTTAATGTACCAACAGACCGACATGCGACAGACAGACAGACAGACTGACGGAATTGAAAACCTATATTTTCGTAATCTACATGATCTAAAACGTGAAAATCTGGGGTGGTTTTTTCTGGAACACAATACTTCCCTTCGTTATGCGAGGGAAGTAAAAATAACGTACTTGGATGGAAAATTTAATTTTCTACAAAAAAATATTCTCGTAAGCATCTCCAAATTTGCATTGTTTTTGAGTTATATTGGAAAAACTAAAAAATGAGCTTCTTCGGATGGCTCTCAAACGCACCGCCGAATTTAGTAGCGCTTTGTGATTTTATCATTTTTATATGTTAAACTAACATATTAAACAATAACAACCCTTTATCGCAATTGCTCCTTTCTACCCCTTAATTTTGGACATATTCAATAGTCTATTTGATAATAAGAGTTAGTTAACCGATTTTGTTCAAAATCATTTTGTGTTCAAGTTTCCTGTTCTTAGTTATTTCGTCGTCATATTTTATCTAGCAAATGTTTTTATTTTCCTATTTCTGGCTCTATGATGATGATTATATTAGAGTATTTATTCGTGGAAAGTTTAAAAAATAAGAATATTGTTACAGCTATACTGTAAGTAGTGGGCATATTGTGTAATAAAATATTCATCGTGGCGTATAATCGGCAAGTAGTTGTTTAAAAAGATATCTGTCAAAAATTATTAAATTTTAAAATAGTTTTTACTGTTTTCAGGTAATTTATTTATTATATTCTATTTTATAGAATTATTACAGTGTAGTAAATTTAAATATGCATTTAGTTACATTGTACTGGAGACGTATTCTGAAGAAAATGTATAATTGTCGTAATATCGTTATTATATTTTTAGGTATATTTATAAACAGCACTATCTACAGTACTGTTATAGAAAGATTAGTAAACAGAGGAAATATTTCGGTAACTTCTGCATGAATTAGTAAACAAGTGTTGGTCTAATTAGTCGCATTTGGGACATGATAATCCCAACTTCAGCAGTCACGAGATGATATGACTTTGCGGTAAATGTATGGGGGTTTTGAGAGCTCCAGATTCTCATTGTTTAGAATTTATATACATAGAAACCGCAAGCTACACAAGAGACACAATTAGGAGTTAGAATTATTATTACAATTTTTTTCAATGATTATATAAATCATAGGAACGAAATTTTGACTAGACATTGAAATACATTATCCCTATTATATAAAACTCTGTTAATACATTGGAAAGACAAGATATTTTATTAAAAACAGAAATAAAATATTTAGGTATTATTATAAACCAATACCTACGTTGAAAATTACGGTTTGCACTGCAAGTCATTATCTGCAGAGTATATTGAATATTTAGGACATAAAAATTATATATCGCAGTCGCCTCTTTTAATAATAAAAACACTTGGCTACATTTGTTAAGGAGCCCGGACTTCTCTTGTGTTGTGCTCAAATAAATCTCTGGAATAAGTGTTATAAAAGACAGCGGGACATAATCATTTCGGAGAAAATTTTTCATGTAATTTAAATTAATATTGCATCCTTCTTAGTGGCATCTTATGTAATTTCTATAAAGCGAAAGAAGATATCCGTCGCTTTTTTAACATCAGTCTCATTATCTGAGAATTCTCAGATAGCCAAGCCATGTACCAAATTTCATGTTGAGATGCAAAAGTTTTACAATTATGGCAGTCCTGCTGGATTCACTATTTTGAATTGTTAACTTTTCACTTCAAATTCAGTATCAGCCACCCCTAAAATATATAAAACGTTAAGTTTTTATAATTATCTTATATAAATATTTCTGAGGGATATTAGCTATTTGTTTTCGATAGGTAAACTGGGTTTTTTGTTTGCAAAAAATATAAGAACAAAACTTAATCGCTAATACAACTCTTTGTTAATTAGTTATAAGAAACTTCTTAAAGCAAAACAATATATACAGTGTGACCCATTTTGAATGGAAACACCCCTGTAAAAAATGTGTCTATTATCTGATTATAACTGGGCTTTTTTTAAAAGACAGGCCATCGAAAGCTTTACTTTATGACAAAAATTTACAGATAAATTCAAGTTTTCAAAATCTTCTTTGAATTTTTTTGATTAGCAATTTTTTTTATAAAATTTAACAACACCACTGGATTCAGAAACATCTCAAATGGGTAAATCCAAAATTTCGTGAAAAAATATTAAATAATGACAGATTTGTGACAAAATTAATGGAGGTAATATTTTATTACAAACTTTTACATGATTTTTTCTAAAAATCGAAGTAGCCCATGAAAAATAAACAATAGAAAGATAAGTTAAGTGGATAGTTTTAATAAATAATCATATTTGACTTAACAACATGTATGAACAATTGAAAGTAATAATAATTATGTATGTAATAGACAAAATAACAACATTACACTAAAACTAAAACACGATAATAAAATTCATCTTAAATTTTTGTAGCCTCTACAAGGCCGCCATTCATTTCGATGCACTTGTCGAATCGTTTTTTAATATTCTTTACGACATTCCGTAATTGTTGCCGGGTAACATCTGCACAAGCTTGTCTTATTCTTGCACACGCATCTTCTCTATTACTCGGGCGTTACCTGTAAACTTTAGAGTTTATTAAACTCCATAAAAAGAGGTCCATCGGTGTTAACTCCGGGAATCGGGGTGGCCTTCAAATTAACGGACTACGTCGACCTATCCATCGATTAGGAAAGTTAGCATTAAGCCATCTGGTAACCATTCTGGTATTATGGACAGAGCTGCCATCTAATTAAAAGTGTAGATTTACTCTTTCTTGTATTGAAAGTTTATGTAGCATATTCCAAAACTCGCTTCTTAGGAACTGTAAAAACTGCATGCTATTCATATTACCTTCAAAAAAGAAAGGACCAATGATTGTTCCATTGAGTAGCCCACACCAAACATTAACTTTTTGGGGATATTGTCTTTTACAATTAATGACCCACTCTGGGTTTTCTAGAGCTCAAAACCTACAATTTTGTGACGATACCACCTCGTTTGTCTTAAAAGTTGTCTCATCGCTGAATAAAGTAGTTTTCAAAAAATTTTTGTTATTAAGATACTCCACAAGCAGAATTCCATCCATGTTTCATCATCACCAGGTTCCAACGTATGTAAAAATTAGGGTTTCTATGGTTTTATCTTATTCTTTCTAAGGCATCGGCGAATATTTTCTCTATTTAAATTCAAATCTAAATTAGCTACTCTTAATATATAATACGCCTTATTACAGCGCCACACTCATTAAAAATTATGTTTATTTTAGAAACGGTACTTTTAGTGTTGCTAGGGCCTATTCGGGTGCCTATTATTAAATATCTCACATACCTCTCCCAAAGTTCTGTCATTATCTCCTCTAGGCGCACAAGTTCAATTTTTTCTAATACGTTTAGAGTATCCATAATTTTAACTTCAAACTAATATACTAATACTTGGTAATATTATTAATCAATTTTATAATTTCAATAACAATATACTCTAAGTATATGCGTATTTTAAAGATTTGACGCCTGACTTTAAAATTTGATTTCCATGGCACCCTATTATTATCTGTCATTACTCAATAAAAAGACAATATTTATTAAAACTATCCACTTAATTGTTTATTTTTCATGGGCTACAAATATTTTTAGAAAAAATCATGTAAAGTTATTATAAAATATTACCTACATTAATTTTGTCATAAATCTGTCATTATTTAATATTTTGTCACGAAATTTTGGATTTATCCATTTGTGATGTTTCTGAATCCAGTGAAATAGTTACATTAAAAAAAAATCGCTAATCAAATCCATCCAGTCCATTTTTGACATTGAAAAAAATCATAGTAGGTCTTGAAAATTGAAATTTATCACAAAATTTTTGTCATAAAGTAGCGCTTTCGATTTCCTATCTTCTTAAAAATGCCCCGTTAAAATCAGATTATAGACACATTTTTTACAGGGGTATTTCCATTCAACGTGGGTCACACTGTAGGTATATTTGTAGATAGAATTCTAGTTTTGTAATGCACATGCCCAAAATAACAATAAAAATTAACATTTTGTTGGCAAATTCATTCAAAAGAAATTCACCAGCTTGTGTCTTTTTTTAGATATGTTTTTTTTGCGATATTCTGAGGTTTAACTTGTTCAAGATCGATTAAGATAGAAATGTTACCCATAAGTCATACATTAGAATTTATTTGGTATTGCTATAACAATAGAACGTCTGCTGCCGAAATAAAAATTGATTAATGTTGTTGTTTTTATCATTTAGTCGCTTCGAGTTTTGTAAAATTTTATTAACTTTTTGTTAATATTTTGAGTTAAAAGAAGGGATGAATAATAGTTACAAACCTCATAATTCAAATTGTCATACAATATTACATTTGCGTATTTGTCCTAAGAAAGCTCCCTTGTATATGTGACAACAGGTCTAGTTTCGTTTATCTCTCATTTTATTCAACATTTCATTAATTATCTCAAAATAGATTGATTTTGTATTTTTTTATAATAAATGATGATATAAATGATTTATGGCGCTAACGTTCAACATGCTGAATTACAAAGAAAGAAAAATGAGAATGTTGATAAAACCATGTTTTAACCATGTTTATCGAACAACATCACAAAAGAGTATAGAAATGGTAATTTCAGGAATTAAGTAACTACGCGCCATGATACAGCAAAACTTCCTCCACTCATCCCAAGTGACTCGAAGATAAATGATAATGGTAATTTAGAAAAAAGGGGGCTAAATAACACACAATAGCGTTAATACCCGTCACTTTAATATATAAGTAACTGGAAAATAACTATTTATGCTGTTATGGGCAGTGATTTTATAAGAACAATAGGATAATTGTCATTGTAAGTGGTACTTATATAATGTAGTATGAAATAGCCACCCGCATCTTTAAGATATGTTTTATGGCCCTCATCATAATCATAGCGTAGCCCCTAGGGACGTGTTACAGCGTGTCACCAACTAACTTTTGCAGTCGACAGTTTAGATATGAGTAATGAACTGCCTTGTTATCAAGATAAACATCTGTTATATTCTGATTAAACTCCGTTGATGTGGGTGGAAGTGTCCGTAAATATTGATGGTATAAACTGTTGAATTTGATCAGTTCAAACTTAGAGTTATACATAATTGGGTTAAAGGAGCTTGGGATTCTGATAATAGTGGTTGCAAATTTCCGCTACGAGCAATCGCTAATAAAAGTAAAGAGCGAGGAGTTTGTTAAGCCATTTATGAATAAAGTACAGGTGAAACATACCAGTGCTTATTTTAATTATACTCTTCGCAAATACAAAACGAAGTATACTGAATTTTTTATTTTTAACTGTTTAAAAAAAACCGCAGTCTAAGGAATCACTACTTCCACATCCAAATTTTTCATTCAAGTCACTTTAAGGGAAACGTCTTGACCAGATTTGCACTCTAGTACGTAGAAATTATTGCTCATAGAATTTTAATAACATTTGGAGCAGATGTCATAGAAAAGTTTGAGGCGTTGGTTTCCACCATATACGTTAAAAATTAAGTTTTTAGTTTACCCTACTTATTTTCCCCCATTCACAGCCTACCACGTCTCACCTCTTTGATGGATTCATCTCAATCTGATGTCATTACAATAGATAATAATTGTCCTAACTTTCAAGTGAATATCTCAATTCTATTTCATCAATCCCATTAATAATGGAGCGGAGATGGTGGTGTTTGAAAAATATTAGAAAGAAATCTGAGGCCTTGGTTTCTAGTATATACACCAAATCCCACATTTCTGTACTCTTACCAGCTTGATTTACTTATTTTCCCCTAATTACTCCTATTTAACTCTCAACCCTACAACGGAATCACCTCAAAATAGAATCTAGTTCCAGATGTCGTTATAATACATACGTGTCCCAAATTTCAAGTGAATATCTCAATTTCATTTTATCGACCCCTTTAATAATGGATTATTATTAACCCATATTTAACTCCCAACCCTTCAACGGAATCTTCTCAAAATATAATTCAAGTTTCTGTACTCTTACCAGCTTGCTTTATATATTTCCCCATATTTACCCCTATTTACTCCCCAACCCTTCACCGGATATGTTCAAAAAACAATCCGGTTCCAGATCTCATTATAATATATACGTGTACAAAATTTCAAGTCAATATCTTAAACCGTTCCGGAGAAAGCGTGCGGACAAAAAAGTTACAGACTGACAGACCGATAGACAGAAAATTTTTTCACTAAAATTTAAAATCTCGACGTTTCATGACATTCTAAACCTATTACAAGAAAAAAAAAATTTTTTTTTTTTTACGATTACTATACTTCCAATCCACTACGTGGATGTGGAAGTACTATCCATTTTTTATTAAGTATCAGAAAAATTATATCACTAGCAAGAAAATCTGTTGCTCCATCTACCCAATACCTGTAAATTTTTTCTTTTATACATTTTGAATGACATCTGGCTTAAACGCGCAGAATTAGAAGCTTTAAAAAATTGGTTATTGTCCCCATTCTTAAACCTGGTAAGAATCTTAAATTATCCAATTTGTACCGGCCAATATCCTATCTCGAACGAATGATAAAAATGGTGGTTAAACAACAACATCCCATTGCCTCAATCTCAGTTTGGTTTTAAGCAAGACCTGGGTACTCTCGATGCCGTTACTTACTTAGTTACAGATATTCAAAATAATTTTTCTAGTAATATGTACTTAGGTGCTCTATTTTTAGACCTTAAGGGAGCGTGTGAATGTGTAGATTTAGATATTCTTTTTACCGAAAATATTAAAATGTCTACCCCGAGGCATACGGCTCAGGTAGGATCTGACAATAATAAAATTGGTTATACTTATATTTAATTCAGTAGGATTGCCCCAGGGATCGGTGCTGAGCCCTATTCTGTTCAATATTTATACCGCCGGAATTCACATTCATATACAATCTCTCTGTAAAATACTACAGATATCCGCATATTGGATAATAATCCAATATGCGGATGACTTTTGCTTTTACGTAACCCATAACAAATATGACCCCTGTATCAATCAACTGAGTGGCGCCACTGGGCAGATAGAGAGGTGGTTCCACAAATATGGTCTTAACACCTCAGTAGAGAAATCAGTCACAAATATTTTCAGAAGACACAATACGCCTAATACCACTGAACTACACTTAGGAAACCACATCTATCCTTACAAAAATCAAATCACCTATCTGGGTATTACTTTCGACAAAAAAATTAATTGGGGTACGTATGTTGATGATATTGTGAAATAATGTAAAAAAGGCATACATTTTAACATTGGAAATGTTTATGTTCGTATATGGGGGTCGAGTTGCCAGTTGTCGTTCAAGGTCAAAAGACAGCGGTGTCGCGGTCGAGTGAGACTGTCGTATATGCAACGGCTGCTATATATGCAAATGTAATATGGGTTGCATATATCACAGGGGGTCAAGTTACCAGTTTTCATTTAATGTCGAAATACAGCGGTGTCGCAATCGAGAGTGGATCGTAACTGTTTCTGGACGAGGCGAAGCCGAGTTTTATGTATGGTGTTACCATTTCCGATGTCCCGATGGTTGCAAGATTTGCGAAATCTGTGAGTTTTAAAAAATGATAAGTATATAGAATGTGGTGGGGCGCTAATCCAACCACTCTTATTATATTTTATAAAGCTTGCATTCGTTCGATAATCGATTATGGCCCCACATTATATGAATTTGCTAGCAATTCTGTTTTAAAACGCCTGGATATAGTGAAAAAAGTGGGACACACTGCGTATCAAATATTAATTTAGTTATCAAGCGTAAAGGATAATATTATTCCGAATTTGCACTAATATTATCTATTACGTTTGATAATTACATTAATGTTTGATATATACCAATTATTTTTTCTGAAAATGCTTACGTTTACATAATTAACTATTTTAAAAAACGTTTTTTAAATACATTAATAAATAACCGAATCACGTCACGTTTTTGAGAATAACTGCAAAATTTTAGAATAAGAAATTATGAAAAAAATTTCTCGTACAAAAAATGCCGTGCTTTATCGGTGTCTAAAATATTATTGAGATAGTAGGCATATTTTTCAAGATATAATGGATTTAAAACTAGTGTGGTCAAAATATCCTTAAAAAGTAGGACGCTTTTCAATATAACTTAGCAGAACTTCAAAAGTGTTCAATGTACATTATTCAAATTGATTTAGAATAGACTCGTAATGAACACATAATTTTTTCAATTTTTTCTGTTCCTCCGTTTCTGAGATACTCGCGGTTAAAGTGAGGGGTCAATACATTTGAATCGTATATCAATTAAATAGATACCTAATATATGAACATAGAAATACGGAACAATTTATGTGTTTCTTTAGTAATCTTGGGTTCTGATAATCAGCTTAGTTCGGTCGTTTTAGGACAGAGTTGTCGATTTTTCACAATTGGCGTCTTTTTCCTATAATTGTGACATCTTTTTCGTGTGATAGATACATTGTGACAACTCCAATGTAAATGTCGGGGTCAATGGCGTAATTACTAAAAGATCAAAGGTTTTTCTCCGGCTGTCTTATGAATTCTCTATTCTTTGACGACATATTGTTATAGTGGTGTAATGTGTTGAAGTGAACCGTCTTGCTTTTTACTAAATAAAAAGTTTCCATTAAATCACCAAATTTCTTCTCTTACGCATTACAAAAAATGTAGGGAATTCGCAGCTGCAAATCGTGTGTATAATGTTAGTAAAAATAAGAATACAGTGTTACACTATTTTCGTCACAAATACTATTTTGTCTATAAATCAAACCTTTTCTGATATTTATATCGGTTACATTTTTACAGTCTGCTGATCAAAATAACAACTAATCATTTACCTTGTCCCAATAGCGGTGATTATACCAACGATTAATATGCACGAATTTAATAGACCATTAATAATATTTACATCAAGACAGACACAACAATGGTTACATCCTTAAACGCCACATTGGAAGCGTAACACGGGATTTATAAATGTAATAATTCAGATATGGATGTATAATTATTTAAACAACCTATCATTATAATAATTAAGTATTCCATTCATCTTCTCTCGATCTTGGAAAATGTAATTATTTCAATAAGAAAAATCAACCAATAGATTTATGTTCTTTGTTTTGTTGATATATCTAGTGTTTACCTTACTTTCAGTTAAAAAATACGGCTCGTATGTTTAATTACATATATGTGCAGTAAATAAATATCGAGGTAAAAGATTGATTAATGGTAATTTCTGGTAATAAATCATATTATTTACAGAACAGAGGAGAAATGTTATAGTATCAGGAGGAACTACACCCCTTACAGCTAAATGCAAATAAATCAAATGCAATTAAAAAATGACAAATTACGTAACAATCTTAATTGTAGTATTCAATCCACTTTTAGTGTCCTTTCTTTCCTGAGTCAATGTAATAAACAAATATTCGACTATATCATTGCTTTTTGGATGAAATGAAAATTTTGTTATTAAATGTAATAAATAACTTATGTATCATACATGTCAAATGAAAAATAAATTTACAATTGACCATAATCAGCTCTGGTGACTTTCTTCGAGGCTTTACCTGATTGAGACCCAAGATTCTCAAGTTTCTTAATTACATCCATGCCTTCAACAACATTCCCAAACACAACGTGCTTCTTGTCCAGCCATGTTGTTTTCACGGTAGTTATAGAAAACTGGGAACCGTTGGTATCAGGACCAGCGTTAGCCATGGACAATACTCCTGAACCTTAGAGAAAAGTTTTCGTCAGCGAACTTGTTTCCATATATGGACTTGCCTTCAGTGGTATTATTGTTGGTAAAATCACCTCCTTGGCACATGAAGTTAGGGATAATGCGGTGAAAGGTAGATCCCTTGTATCCGTAACATTTTTCTCTCGTGCACAATGCTCGAAAATTTTCCGCTGTCTTCGGAACTACATCATTGCTGTAGTTCAATAACGACTGTTCCGACTCTCTGGCCTTCTGCGGCCATGTCGAAATATACTTTTGGCAGCCCCATTTGCTCATATTATGAAGAGTGAATCGCCCATTTTGCTGTCCTTGATTCTAGAATTGAATTTGCTGCTAGATGATAGTTTATCATCAGATATTATTCCTCTGAACGAACATTTTAATTTCAGTATACTTTTCTTTGTCGAGATACGAGAGTTTGAAGTTGCTACTATACACCAACTGAAGGTAGGTCATTGCATACGCTTCACTCGAATCATTCCGGGGTTACGGCTTAGACAAAAAATGAACATTTATTATAGGGCTATCTAATGGTGACCTTGATGTTACCGATTTCTACCGAAAAAGTCAAATCGCCCACTAAATGATCTTACGTAAAGGTAAAGTCGAGGTGACCATTAGCCGGAGTTACGTTGGCCAATCGCTTTTTTTTATTCCTTAGAGATTTGTTTAAGGAAGAACAGGTGTAAAGAGCCTTCACTTTTTTCAGTGCCCCGGTCCCTGACGCTTTCAAATCCTCTGTATGTAATCGTGATAAATTATCATTTAGGCAGTACCAAATTCAAATCGGTTTTGAAGTCACTCTTTGTGAGTGAATGCTTAAGTAGCTTGGCTGCGTATTCTCTATTTTCTAACTCCTGCTGCACCCTTTAATTCGTTAGTGAGGCCAATGAAACTCTTTACCACGAGATTCATGTCCAGTTATGGATATTCATGATTTCTTCTCTAATGTATTTTTGAAACTATATAAATTAATGTCAAAGAATTCTAAATGTGGGCTTTTTATTTAGGAGTGGCTCCCATCACCCCTTCTGGAAAAGTGGACAAAAATAAAAAGTAATCACAGAATCAAATTGTAAGAGAAAATCAGCTATACAGTTTAAAAAAAAATCCAAATTAGAATAATTTGCAACGAATTTAGCATAAATAAATGGTACCTCAGGACGGTTATTCATAAGTAACTGAATAAGTTTTATATTTATTGAAAAAGTGGTATTGTATAAAAAAGAATATTATAAAATGATAAATAATTAGTTTTATTTCTGTTTCTGTACGATAAATGATTTAGAAAAACAGCTTCGAATATTTATAGGTCGAGATCTAATATTTAAATCTCAAATATAGAAACTTGATTGCCATCATGTCCTGTTTGACAGGTAGAACTCAGTTTGTGCAATGCCATGGGTATAGACTTTTATTCCATAAATGAATATTTAGCTGCGACCGATTAAAATGGCTCGAACTGTCCTCTTAAAGAGGCGAACGCTATTTATACTTTTTATGTTTGTAGGGAGTTTATTATATAGCTTGACGGACATGACATTGAGGCCATTTGCTACTATTGACGGTTTGTGTTGGGGAATCGTCAGATTTTGACTGATTAAATCATGATCAGTAAAGTTATCCCTGGGAATATAGTTGTCATAATGAGACTTTACATAGGATACGCGTCTGAGTATATCGAATATATCGAGCGTACTTTACTATATTTTACGATGTTTTACAATTTTATGACTATATTTCTATACCTTTAATAGGGTCCTATGAAAATAAAGATATTATTATTATTATTATCATTATTATATTCTGTGTTTTTTTTTACTATTTCTCCTAATCAGATGAGAGTTATTTTCCTAACTTTGTGTATATGAAACGTATATTAAACTCTGCTCTTTTGAACAAAATCGATAAACATTTACTATTTACAAATTCAGTAATTCAAACCTAAAAGAATATTCGACCAATCAACTAAATAAATCACCAGTTTTACACGTTAAACATAATCCGAAAATGAGTAGTGATTTAAATCCCCATGTAGTTCCCGAGGGACCCAACCCGGTAGCCACTAATTGCAGAATAACAGTCCGAGGGCTGGGAACACATTTCTGGGAACACATGTGTTCATCCTCTTGCTGGGGATTTTTACTGATGGTTTAGTTGGTAAATTACAGTTTTATTGCGTATTTGCAATTAGGAGGAGTGAAGGAAATGTTAAATTGCTTCTGGAAATGTCGTAACGTGAATTTTATTTTGAGGAGCTGTAATAATAAAATAGAAGGTTTTTCTTGTGGCAGGCAGGGAAATTAGTTCATGGAAATCCAACACGCAGATTGGTGTTTGTTAAATTTCACTATTAATAAACACACACAAAATGTTGCACTAAAAGCAATTGATCAGAATGGATACATTCTGCGTAATGTAAAATTTTAAGAGGTAAAATTCATTTACAATGTATAATTGAATTAATTGAAATAGAACAATAAGCAACAGAAATCATTAGATATCTTACATACTTCTAAATAGCCTGTTCTAAGCGAGGCACCAAAACCAACAATTAAAGAGCTAACCATTTTACTCTTCGCCTTCTTAAGTAAATTTATTTTTAGTTTAAAAATTTACAATTTTTTTATTTATTGATCGATTTTGTTCAAAAACCATAGGATTCTTCCTCTAATTAATACTAACTTACTTTCCAAGTTTCAATAGAATTGGACGTTTCGCTCTTACAAGAAACGTGACGGACGGACAGACAGATAGACGGACAGACGGACATACGGACAGATGGACGGACGGACATTTTGAAAGTTGTTCAGAACTCGATCACCAAAACAGTGAAATGAACATTTTTTCTCTATGAGTAATATTACAATACCGGCTTTAGAAATGTGCCGATCTAATGCAATATACTCTTCGTTTTGTATTTGCGAAGAGTATAAAAATTGTTGATGTCAGTGTCAGACCTTGAGAATTTCAGATATTTGAACAAGTAAAATAATGTCTTTAAGGCCCTTTTACACGGTCAGTCCATTTATCAGTTCCCTTTCCGTGTCAGTTAAATGATAAGGAAAACTGATATGTAAACATTGAACTAAACTGAAACTGATCGATTAAATTAAAACTGAAACGGCAACGTCGCTATCGAAGAAGAAATGATAATTCTTGATTTTTCGTTGATATTACACAAAATTCTAAAAGCGTTAATGTGTGTACTGAAATAGGTGGACAGCATGTGGTGCATTTATGTTATTACAACATTTTAATCTAAAATTGTAAATAAATGGTAAATACTATATATTCCTCGTATTTTGATTAATATTACAAAAACTTTTAAAATTACTTTTTGCAGCTCTTTCAATACTGTGCAAAAATATTCCGTAATTTTACAGGGCGATTAAGAGAATATAGCCAATGAAATATTAATTATTATTAAAAAGAATTGAAAAACAAAAGATATTTGATTATTGTCAAGTTTATATGGAGTACTTATAGAGATGATGAAAATTTGAAAATTTTATCTTCAGTATAACGGAAATTATTGGAAAAAAGCGTTTTTTCTGTCTCACTTTAAGAGGATGTGCTTCCTCAGGGATGCATTTTTGGACTAAGGTAAGTTGGGTTACACAGGCCCAATATGATCTCAGGAATCACAGGCTTCTGTCCGAGAAATGAATTCTGGGACACCGTGTATATTTATCGTCTAAATTAAATATTCTTATCAACCTGAATGTACCACCTCGATTTGCATTTCTGTGCTCATAGCGCAAATAAATGGTATTAAATGAAACTGAAAACGGAATATTACTGACTAAAAACTAAACTGAATATGAAGAGCTCAATCTTTGTGAGATATTGTTGTCAGCATTTATTTCAGCGTAAATATTTTGCGTAAACGATGACTGTATATAATCCTAAAATGTCTGCATCAATGATAATGGACCAAGTTTCGAAGAATTTGATCGTTTTAGTTCGCTTTTGTAGGACAATACCATGTTCTAAGAACAAATAATCAAAGTTGGATCAGAATAAATACAACTCACACAAGTTTTTTCCTGTCACATGTTGTAATATCCATTGTTTTATAAGTTACAAAAACTTGTCTACCCCATTTATTTATTGATATTCCATTTATACAGAGTTTATTTGGAATATTAAAACACATACATGAATTGTGATACATTGTTAATCGCGATGGTGTTTTATACTTTAGCCCTTTTCAGAAATGAAAAGTTGTAAAACTAAATTGGAATAAACTAATCTCTATCGTTATATAGGTTGCTTGGTCGAGTAAGAAATGAAAAAAAGAGAGAAAATGAACTAGGTACCAGTAACTGGCAATTTTAGAACAATTCCCAAGAAATTTAAGTGTTCACCAACGCCAAAATTTTGATTTTTGTTCACCATATAACTATACTGAATTTAATTATGACAAGAGCCAGTGACACTCAAAGTTTCTTGCATGTAAACTGATAGTCATTCTTATAGGCCAATTCAGGGCGGTATCGAGATACTCTGTTGAAAGTTATAAAGTGTTCCCTATTAGCGTTTTCTTGAAGTGGGGATTATTTAAAAGTCTACTTTTTATACAAACTCCAACTGATGGGCATTTGTGAAATATCTTCAAGTAAGGAAATATAAGTATTTCAGTAAAATTGTCGGCTTTCTATACCGGAGTGATATTTAAAGTGAATATTTAAAAGATATATGTATGATAAGCTCCACTATGAATCCTTATTTTCATAAGGGTAATAATCGGATTGCAAATCAACAGGTATTCCCCAGATTATACATCACGCCGAACGCTGGATTACGGATCGCAAGCTTTGCAATATTCTGCCCTCTATAAGCATACTTTTGAACTAACATGCCCTTGTCCGACTATTGTTTCGATTGCAATGAACATCGGCCGCTAGATGGAGCCTACATTTATTTCATGGTCTTATGATTTTAAGAAATGTCTATAGGGTGGCAAGTCTTTACAGACCTACCGTGCACTGACGAGACCCAAAAGCGCGAAACTGCAAGTGGTTCGGGACGGCTGCTACGAGAGTTCCTTTAATTAGAAATAAATCGTCAGGCTGGTGTTACCAGAGGTGTTGTTGCTACTATTATCAAGGAGAAAAATGGGCATACTTTTACTAAAAGAAATATACTAAACGGTCATTCAACAAAAAAATAAATATTATTAAATAAAAAATGGCAAATGAAGAGGGACTTTTTGTGTACATATTTTTACCGATTTCTTATTTTTAGTTTCAATAATAGAAGGTCGTGCCGCGACTTTACAAAAAATACCTGTAAAATATCGTTGCTTCAGTTATTAAGATTAAACAAGATTTTGCTCATCAATAATAGCTTAATCCTGAGCGTTGTGGATCCTATAGGTCTGCTCTCGTTTCTAATAATAAACTCGTTAAAAGTATGGCTCTGTTCGGTCACTTTCAACCCACTGCACTGGTAGGTGTTTGAGGTTCAATTATTTTCATCTCCTATTTAGTAACTACCCTCAAGATATTGGCATATAATTTAAATATACGTGTTTGTAAATTGCGTAGGTACTTCATTGTACAATGACGTATTATTCTTACGAGTTGCGTATTACAGTAAATACAACGAAAATATCCGAGAATTCGCAATTCGTGGTCTACTTTGGCCGTATTTACCTTTCAAAGTACAAAAAGAAATTACAATAAAGCCCACTTGTGTTTGCTTTTTATTATATGAATGTATCATTTATATTACATACTACACTTTATTCGGTTTTTCAGGTAGTATCCTCAGCCACAAAACATATATTTCATTAATCTCGTCTCTAAATGAAAAGCAAATACTTTCATATCTAATAAATGTATTCATATTCAAGCAGGTATATCAATGGAAAGTTTAGATGTATCCGTGAAACAAAGAAGACATTTTATAAGAATAATATTTGCTTAATATAGCGTGTGTAAAAAGTACTGAATCATGACCGTAACTTTTAAAATGTTGATTGTATAAAGAAACCCTTGGATAGGTCGATGTTTTTGGTGCAATGTGTAATTTTTAATTTTACACACCCCCATCCATAGCCTGGTAAGTCTCATATAACTTACACCTTTAAAAGCAATTATGTGTTTCGTCCTGAAGAACGTTCCAGTCGCCTATTAAGACATATAAAGTGACCCAAAATTTAAACTTCATTTGTTACAGTCAATTCCAATCCTTTCAACTTCTAACCAACATTTACCAACCTATACGGAAATTTGATTCTCTTTGTGCCAAGTTAAGATTAAACACCCTAGGAATGTGTCCCACTTACCATGTGTGATATGTTGATCTGATTGTTTTATGTATAGTTAACTAATATACGATTCAACTCAACCTACCCCTCATGATACCCCAAAATAAAGCAATTTTAATATGCTATTCAGCGGTCTAAAGAAAATCCAAATCAATTAATGCGATTTGCTTCTCGAGCGCATGCAGAATTTTTTTAAGGCAAAGAAAAGATTAAAGAACTTTATTATTGAAAGAAAATTAACAAATTATCTAATAAGATGTTCAAACTAAGCTCTGTTACAAGTCTCTGTTGAAAGTGTCGTAAACAGTTATGGAATGCCGCTTGGGGTACTCGACCGCCTGTATTCTCTCTTTCAGATCCATCAAATTATTTGGCCTATTATTATAGACAATGGTCTATAACATTAAATGTAATGACCCCATAAAGAAGTTGAGGGGTGTAAGGTCAGGAGATCTAGCTGGTCCCCGTATGTATATCAACTAAATTCAATATCGCATCTTTACCCCCACAGTTACAGCTGTACGGCAATGTTCACCCATTCGCAAATAACTTCGAAAATTCGGATGAATGGAATGAAATTGAAACAAAGTTGGTCTCAATGTAATTCAACGCTGAAGAACTCTGCGCTCGAAACACTGTGTAAACTTATATCAAGCTAATCTAAGTACATGCAGCAGCGGATTGTGTGTAAGAATGTTCGGAAAATTTAGTTATTTGCGGTAACTGAGTTGGACACTGGACAATCTTGTGAAAATATACAAGTTATACTCAACAAATTTTACACTGACTGGCCCTCAAATGCACACACTGACGGCGATTCAAACAGACGACAGCCACATGGAGCTAAGTACAAATATTGTGCATATGACGGTGTGAAACCCGACTCATCAACATTAACAAGATTATGGGTATGTCACTGAGGAACATGCGTACACAATATTTTGCAAATTCGAGCAAAATCTGTTAATATTAACTTGTGTCCCTAAGGACTATAAAGCTTTTCATGTATTTAAAAAAAAAGGAGTCATTTTCATCGCTAGCGTGCGTGTACATTTTTCAATTTTTTAATTGAAATGTCAAAATATTTACAAATAAATGTTCACCACATTTACCAAGCAGAATATTAATGACTCTCGCCATTGTTATCACTTTAACTTAAGGACTATCAGAATAAAACGTCCAGACTCTGTCAGTTACTTTATATAGCTCGTAGCAATAGATGTTTGCTGTATAAAGCCGCCCAACAAAGTTAAATGATTTTATTTAACATAATAGAGATTTCATACCTGTGTATGTGTGTGGTCGTGAATGGTGGGTCTAAACACCTTTTTTATATCTCCAGGTGTTTACTTCTAACGCATTTAACATGTTCTCTCTATTCGTGATTTTCAATGGAACTGTTTGCAGTTCAACGAGAGTATCTTTAGCGCGTTCAATATGATGAAAATGCTTTGCATTTTAGAGTTGGGAATCTTTTCAAACTTCATAATTAAAATAAATGTAAATAAGGCATATTGAAGCCTTGTTGTTAAATGTTACTGGTTATAGAATTAAATTATGCGTAATGACATACAGGGGGTCCGGAATGTCTCCTGCCAAACGAAGACCTCAAATTATATTTATAGAGATGCAACGAATTCGCCTTATTTTAAATTGCCTCACAAGGAAGCTACATCCCTTTAAAGATGGCACCTTGTCATCAATTTTTTCCCTCTCGTTTTGAATCCTAACTTTTTATCACTGATTGTTTGGCCTTTTTTTATTTCAGGTTTTAAAATTTTAGAATTAAAAAAAGTACGGTTGTCCTAAGTAGATAAGATATACCTTTTTGATTTCAAGTATCCACAGATGCAATAATCACGAGGATTCATATCTGGGGACTCTACTGGCCAAAGCAAATGAAACAGGCTCTTCCATTCCGGTGATATCCGTTAGTGCTGTTAGAAGTTCTGCTAAATGTTCAAAGTAACTTCATCTAACAAATGGGGAAAAACACTTTCCTGAAAATTTAGATAATCTTGTCCATTTAATCAAGAAGGCAACTCAATAGGTTTATGCAGACGTTTACCAACCAGAAAATCATTGCTGATGTTTAGTCTCTTTTGTAATATGGGGATTTTCAGCAACATATAAATAATGATGTGCGTCGTGTAAAATATAAACTCCGTCCTTAGTAAACAAAATTAATATTAAATACAAAATTGATGATTTTTTTGTTATGCAACCAGAGACAAAATTCTACGCAAGCAGGAACAACACATTTCAACTTTTTGAAAATAAAAATGGTAAAGTTTTTCTTTTGTGAAGGTTATTCAATGCAGAATATTTCAAAATTTGAGGATGCAACGAGTCTTCTTGCGCCGGTTTCAGGATTTTCCTTAATTTCCAACAAGAAATCCTCTTACTTAATATTCTTGTGCTACTTCAGGATTTCCTCCAGTTTCATTACTCTTCTTATGTTGATTGATCAAAGCCAGCTTTTATTGTTATGTTAGAGGACAATTAAGTTTTTCAACATATATAGCCATTTACCAAAAGCTGAGAGAGACGGGATCAGTATTTCCTAAAAACAATGAAAATTAGCGACTTTTAAACCTTAAATCAAAAATTCCAAACAATCAGTGATAAAATGTTAAGTCTCAAAATGTCCGTTATCCACTTCCAAGTGAGATGTACATAATCGCAATTAAAAGATCAAATTTACGTCGACGGTAGAGCATCTAGAACTTAATATATGTACTAAGTTTCATCTTTTCAAACAAACCCAGACAGCACAAAGTTATCCTACGGCCATCCTAGGGATATAGAACTATAGAAGTTAGGATTAGCAACATCCTGAGGATATCCCAAAATACGCCCAGGAGCATCTCTGGGATCCAGAATTTACACTATTTTCCATATCCTCAGGATATCCCACAAACGTATTTTTATATGTCCGTATGATTAACCTGGGACCTTTACAGGATCTGTTTTATGCTATCCATAGGATATCATTGTAGGCTTTATTTATGATGGCGTCATGTACTGTGCGCATGCTCAAATTAAGAGTAACTATAGGTATTCGTTGAACAGGTAAAACGACTAATAGGTAAAAAATAATAATAATTACTTATACTTATATGTAACTTTGGATAAAATGTTTAATTAGTAGTAAAAGTAAGAAAGTCATTACTGAAGTTATGAATATAGTTTAAAATTCATTCTGACGTCATGTTGTTTACGCCACAGCTTAACGTTCCTATTGTTTTTTTTTGTTGCTCACGATTCAAGAAGTCCGTGGCTCGACTCCACTACATTCAATTTTTCTAAAAATTTGTTTAATACATAAGTGCCTAGATAAATATAATTTCATGTTTTACCATTTTTGTAGAAATATATTTCTCAAAAAAAGATGGCAAAAATACTCCCATGATTATCCGTAGGCAATCTAGACAAGATAAGCCATGGATATCGATTCTATTACATCCGTAGGGTACACTCATTTTATACGCCTATAGGATACCGACATCCCGTCAGAATATCTGTAGGCAATCAGTTGCGGATATCCTACGGATATCCATAATAGGATCTTTACAGGACATTAATATCCAGTCAGGTCAACCATTGGATGACCTAGGGATATGTCTATAGGATAATCCTAAATCTGGGACAATGGGACTATAATAGGATGTTCTCAGAATATCCTGTTCTGTCTGGGAAGGCGTTTTGAAGATATTTGAAAAATATTTATGATAAAGTGCCATCATTAAAGAGTTGTACCTCCCCTAAGAAGCAATATTGAATAAGACGATTTACATTGAATCGACATAAAAACATTTCCAAAATTTGAAGCATTTATTTGGCAGGATAGTTACTGTATAAAATTGATTGTACATAATATCGATATTTATTAGATTATGTTATTTGAAAAAACCACTCATGACTCAGGAAAGTAGTGCCTCAAAGATGAATACTGGGTCTCGTACTGTTTCTGTTCATTATGAATGATCTACATGAGAAAATAAAATTTCGTTAATTTTATTAGCCAAACGTGTCCTTCGTATTATCCAGCTGTCAAAGATCGGGCAATCGCATAAATATTGATTTAAAGTAAATATCTGCTGTGTCTATAAATCCAAAAAATATGAATCTTCCACACGTATTTAGCTGATTTCTTACATAAGCAATTCCAGATCACGTAAAAAGCCTATCTGTTATGTAGTGGAGTATGTCCTTTAACCTCTGTTTTATATTTTGTATTTTTTTTATATTACTGTTTTTGTACTTCTTACTTTGTGTACTCAATGTAATTTTTATTTGCCTCTGGTTGGCATTAACACCAGCATTCACTGAAATACAACCACGTTAAAATATGTTTAGTTTTGTTATTTGTTCATTTTAACATTGACTTCAGTAGATATGGACATATTAGGTAATAAGATGAATCGTATTATATTTTTAACTGCTATTTCTTTAAAACGAGAGCGAGCCCCTTCACAATATGTCCACTTAATCATCATACTACCTATATTTTATAACGACATTTAAATATCACCTCTGAAAATCTCAATTTTCTCTAATATTGCACCAAAAGTAGAATATTCCCTTGTTGATTATTTATTCGGTGTTTTCAGTTTTGGATCAAAATATAGCCTTTACCTTTCCCTAATACCTATGAAATCTTAATCCCAGCTTCCGCAATACGGATAAACTGTTCCAAGGTCCATTAAAACTAATTAGGTACCTCTGACGTAACCCTAAAGTTTTAGTATATTAATTGAATGGTATTTATAATAAACCAATAAGCTTACGAAATTTTGGGTAGGTTTAAAGCATAAATCAAGCCTACAAAAAGTTATGGAGCTTTAGAGATCCCTACGTAAGCCGTAAATAACTTTGTTTAACGATTCCCTGTAACTGATTAGATTTTCTATTCAAATAGCCTAGGTGTGTTGGTTTATTAATAACTAAAATTATAAACCGTACAAAACAAACAACAAGACCGAAACTGGATTTATCTTAATCCTTGCCAGATACCTATTTGACGATTTCTATTACCCCTAGTGATATAAATAATGTATCTGGTATTTTAAGCAGAACGAGCTAACCATTATACTCTTCGTTGATTTACTGTACTTTTTATATAATTGTTGCACATTCTATAGAATACTCTTCGCAGTTTTTTTGTTAATAAAGAAATATTTGCGAATGGTATAATAATGTTAGTTTGTATTAGTGAAGACGGCCCTGATTTGTGAAAAAATACATTAATCGTTACAGAAGAAAAAAATAAAATTTAGTGGATCTAAGAGTTGCCGGGACCTCTCGCACCTTAAGCAAATCAAAACAATTTTTTTTTTTTTTAATTAAAATTTACAAAAAATGTGTCTTTCCCAGACTATCGCTCCGGAGCCAGCCAGACATCCATAACACTTCACACCACGGCAGCTGAAGGGCTGGACGGGGCGTAGCTAAGTCAGACTTGCAAGAAATTTATATATTTGCAGAATGCAAATTAAATAACAAATAACTTAGGAATATGTAAAAGAAAAAGTAAACTTAAGATAACTAGTATAAAATGCAAAAAGTACGTGTATAGATCAAATCTATGGGACATATATGGCTGATTTATACGGGAAAATTGCTGACTACAAAATCCGTTCTAAGTATATAACGATAGAGAGAGAGTGGCTATGTCAGACCTCACAATTTATGATTTAAAATATTTTTCAAATGATTCCAATGTTTAAGGAAAAATATTATTAGGAAAAGAAAAATTTAGAAAAATTAACAAAAAATAACAAACAGAAACGAAGGAGGGAAAGAGTGAAAGATTAGAAATTGTGATTGACAGATTTTATAGTTATGGATAAAATTAAAATAAGATTTTACATAGGTTGCCGGAAGATGGGCGACGCTTGGTATGGTAATTTGTGTTTTATACGAAAAGGTGCATTATGCTCTCTAATTTGTGTAATGTTGCTGGTAAGCGGGCTATCACCAAGTTTGAAATAGTAGAATTTTTGGGACGTAACTTTGATATAGTCCGCTAGTGGTACTATTCGCATCCTAAGCGAGAACTTTACACATGTGCCAACCATCCAGCTTGCAATCACCGCTATAGCACGGAATAAATAGTCTCTCTTTTTACATACTTTTACCCACTTCTTGACGGGAGCGCAATCGGCAACCATCCGACGGGAGTGTATACATTATTTATTAGATATTATTAGTTAGAATTAGACCATTTTTAGTTTAATTACAAAATCAATTTAAAAAATTAATAACTTTTTTATGCATTGATCGATTTTGTTCAAAGACAATAAGGTTCTTCTTCTAGCTAACACTAACTTCCTGTCCAAATTTTAATACAATCGGACTTTTCGTTCTTAAGTTTTCCTGGTCACAAGAAACGTGACGGACGGACAGATGAACAGACAGACAGACAGACAGACAGACCGACAGGCAGACAGACAGACAGACGGACGGACGGACGTTTTGAAATTTGGTAAGAACTCGATCACCAACACAGTAATATGAATTTTTTTTGTCTACGAGCAATATTATCGGTTTTAGAAATGTGCCGATCGAATGCAATATACTCTTCGTTTTATATTTACGAAGAGTATAATAATGATGTAGATTATTGTAATGTAAAATGTACCAATGTTTATAAATATTTATTAATATTGCCTGCGTACATGTGGGTAATACGTAATGGATAAAAACAGCAACATAAAGATGTTCTATTATTAATATTTATTAATATTAGGGCAATATTTATTAATTTAGGTTTTAGTCAATATTACATTCTACTTAGCGCTAGAGATTGATAAAGAATATGTTCCTTAATACTACTTATACTAGAGACGTATAAGGCTTTCGATTTCCTCAGTATTGATGTCTTGATGAGCAAACTAAAATAATATGGACTTTCTAACACTCTTCTAACCTGGAACAAAGTTACATTTTTGAAGTATTTTATTGTAGATTTTGTTAACAGCAGTATAGCTTCAGTGAAATAAATCTGCTATTACCTTTGAAGAAAATGCCGCTCATCTTTGGCACTAATTTTCACTCTTTATGAACCTACTTTAGAGCCAAAGATGAACATAAGAAATATAAATTCTAAACATATTTTTTAAACTGAACTAAAAAATTTCATATCAAGAGACACGGTAGTGTATCTTTACAGAAATAGTATTTATGTTTTTGTAGAGAAGAAAGGTATTTTTTTTTGGACAGAGTATATTCGGTGCTACTTTTTTACAAATAATCGGTTTTTGTGAGCTTACAATTCACGAATACTTATCTATACACTGATAGATTCGAATAGTAACTGGCTAATATAACTTTATTATTGTAGTACTTTTTCTGGCTCTTCGTCTATTATTTATAAATCATTTCATAGACATAAAAATATTTTTAAACACATTTGAAAGTGAGAATTACTGAGGAAGTCTACGTATACCACTTAGTACCTTGACTTTCGTTGCACCTTAAACGATTCCTAATGATGTGAAATAAATTTAAAGTGTCATAAATTTAACTACTCTATAAAAGCGGCAATGCCGTGTGAACCCCGCCGTGAAATTTCATCGGGGGTAATACTAAAACCAACAATAAAATTGTATGAGAGAAATCTCGATATTGAGTAACGATGTATAGCAAAGGGTAAGCGGAGATAATCTCTTCCAAAAAAACGCACAATGTTGGCAAGTTGGCGAGGATTTTAGACATTGTTGGGCACTGCGGGAAGCCAGTGTACTACTTAGTTTGACAGTTATTATAAGGATTGCTATGAGATTGGGTACGATTGTTAGCGCGAACTGTTTCCTTCCTCTATTAACAAAGTCTGTGCTTTTCTTTGTGTGTTTTACTTATTTCAACTTGTAGCAGTAAGTGTATTGATTGCGATTTCGTAATTTATACCACGGAGAAAAGTTTAATATTGAGCACGATGACTGCACACTTGTGAGTTGAAACCGATCAACAAGATTAAAACTGTAAACGATTTACCTCTAGAACTAAAAACACATGTCTGCAAAGAAATACTGGTAAAAGGAATGACAGCTAATAACAAACTACGAATGTATCGTTACTCGTATAATTTCATTCTCATTACACTTGACGTAGTTAAAGTTGAATAAATTGAATTAGGTACAAATATTTATTTGAATTCATAAAATAATTTCTTTACAGATATCTTTTTCAATTTTAAATTAGGTAAGGCGAATTGTGACATAAACAGCCGGTTTTACAATCGCAAGTTAACTTTCATGTTAGTTGACTCTTACTTGCAGGTTAACTACAACTTTACAGACAGTTGCGTTTTTCAATATAAAGTTGTGATGATTTGTAAACGAGGGGTTATGAATAAAATGTATAATGTTGGTACTGGAAAAATGGGTTATATACACAAAATGTATGAATTTTTGTCAAAGTCACGTCACCTGCTATCAAAAATAAATGTCAGAAACAATTTATGAGTTAGTAGTCTATTATTAAGTAAGTAGGTAGTATTTAGTCTCGATCTATTTAAAACATCTCATTCATCGCATTCTTCGAAAAAGTTAGGTCTATACCGGATTACCTTGGCTCCTCATCATTGCTATATGCATTTACTTCGTACATATCCATTTTTAAGAGAAGCGTCGAAAAATAATTTTGAGACAGTTTTTTCTAGGTTATAAATTGCCAGTAAACTGCCAACTTCTAGTTAACCCACACCTCATCTGCTAGTAAAGTTAACTACTAGATAACTATAACATTGAAAATAACCAGCTACTATAAAACCCACTTTCTATAATAACCTGAAAGTTAACTCTGTAAAACCGGCTGAAAAAGTTATGTTCCTAATTGCAATCAATTACTTCTTGAATGCAGCTGAACAGAATACAATAAATTGTTTTGAAGCATTTCTTTGTATAAAAATGACAAAGAAGAATATTACGAAATAGATTCATCACAGAATTTGGTGTTATTGGTGATTTAAAAACTGCTGCCTAAGAAATTGCTAGTATCTACACCAAACATCAGCTTTCTGTACTCTTATCTGTTTGCTTTATTCATTTCCCCTATTTACCTCTACCTACCCTCCACCCCTTCAACGGAATCATCCCAAACTATAATCTAGTTCCAGATGCCGTTATAATACATACGTGTACCAAATATCAAGTGAATATCTCAGTTTAATGGTGGAGTGCTTGAAAATTGTTTTAGGAAAATCTGAGGCCTTGGCTTCTAGTATATACACCAAATCCCAAGTCTCTATACTCTTACCAGCTTGCTTTACTTATTTTCCCCTGTTTACCACCATTTACCCCCATTTACCGCTATTTAACCCCCAACCCTGTAACGAGGTGAATTTTCCGTTGCCAAAAATGCAGTTTAAATTAATAATATACTTCGTTATTTGCTCCGCTTACATTCGAATCATATGCATTGTAAATTATTATTATAGATTTCTACCAAATTTAGCTAGCTGAAACTGCGAAACAGATTTCTACTTTAAATAGGTAATTTGATAAACCTGGCAGTGAGAGGGCTGTCCATAATATTAACATTAATTACAAGATTTGATATTGAGGGCGTTGGTAAGACAGCTGCGTAAATTAGTTTCATTAGAGCACATTTGAATATCACTTCTGTCCGATCCGTCAAACAGCCCAGTCGGGTATTATTCCGTATATCCAGCACATGTAAGTACACCGTTTTATCACCGCCGCTGGTTTCTTGTCGACCTTTTTATATTAACACCGATAAGAATAATTCACTGAAATGTGTGTTTTAAAGCAATAATTTGAAACCGATTCCGTTTAAATGTATCAGAATATAATTATTATTTTCCGACTTTGCCGAAATTAAATGAATTTAAATTATTACAATAGTAAGAGAGTCCAAGTTAGGACCTGTCAACTTCTCCGATTTTATCCAAATAGCTATGTTCGCAAGAATTTCCAAATGGGAAAAAGAACATAGATGATATTTCGAGAGAAAACTGTGTACCGTTTACCGTTTATATTATTTTGATCTAGACCATTTGTGATGGTACTGCGATAGAATAATATGTTATTCTACCAAATGGGTAGAAGTTTTAATTACCGTATATTTTATTTTAGCTAGGTCGTAGCAAAATAAAATCTGTATTTGCAAAAATTATTTTTGTAAAATTTATTGTAGTGTTATTGTTAATTTACCGTTCATTTTGTTCCCAACATTTCGTATTGATACGAAATGGAACAAAATTCCTTACTTTGAAATAATTTATAGAAATTTATTATAGTCCGGGAATTGAGAATAAAATCTAGGCTACCGTAAATTAACTAACATTATATTCTGATACATAGTCATTTACCGCATAAAATCCGACAAGATACCACGTGGCCGAACCGAAATGCATTTAATGAAGGCACCCAGCTGTGGGGTTTGAGGCGCTTGGCAAACACCGCATCAAGTGTTGATGAAATTTCAACATTTCCGAACCGAACCGAAATACCACCGTTCTCATTATTGCTGTCTGTCCGTCTAGGCAGAATAATCTCCGCCGTAAGCCGATACCAAATCCGATAACCGTTTTATTTTCCGAACCGAGTGTAACCAAGGTTACGCACCGCTCCGAATTCGATAACCGTTTTACTTTCCGATCCGAGTGTGACTTAAGTTACACACCGCACCGAATCCGAAAACCGTTTTATTTATTTGGTATCAGTTTTATTTAATTTTGCCAAGTTCTTCACACCCACACTCTAATACATCATGTAGGCATGATTATTGCTGTAGATAACCGCTTGCTTTTGCCTGGTATTTGCACGCTGTCCGGTTTTTTAAATTACTCACTTGTGTAGTTTTTCCGCTTACTGTTTTTTTTTATATACCGCTTTGCTACTGTTTTTTTTTTACCGCTTTCACCGTTTGCTTGCTTACCACCGCTTGCTTCTGCATTAATGAGTATCTAGTAGCTAACTAGCTTCTCACCGCCTGGTTACCCGTACGTCACAAAATGGCGCCCTACCTAATTCAAATTAAATTAAAATGACATATCTTATTTTTTTGTTATTGTATTTATCAGAAACTCCGTATTTTGGTACTTAACCGTTTTTTATTGTTTTGTAAAAATTTCATTGTATGTTAATAAACTTTGTTATTTATCGACTTCCGCAAAAAATTTAAATTTGGGCAAACAAATTTTTTCCATCACCCATTTTATAAATTTTTCAACATTTTTTTCTATTTAAAATTTAAAAAAAATTGAGATAGCTTTAGAATGTCATGAAACGTGGAAATTTAAAATTTGGGCGAAAAATGTTTCTTCCGCTGTCTATTTGTTCCCTTTAAACGGTCCACCCTGTATATTTTCCAGTGAAAGTCTAACCATTTCTTCGGTGGCAGTGGCGTTATAGTAGATAGATGTACCAAATTTGATTGTTTTCGGTCAAGTAGTTTTTTAGTTAATGCACCAACAGACCGACATACAGACAGATAGACAGACAGACTGACTGAATTGAAAAATCTGTATTTTCGCAATCTAGAAGATCTGAAAAGTGAAAATCCGAGAAAATCTCGGAGGGTTATTTTTTCTCGAATACAATACTTCCCTTCCGTATGCGAGGGAAGTAAAAAGTCTGAATCCTTGGCTTCTAGTACTCACACCAAATCCTAAATATTTGTGCTCTTACCAGTTTACTTTACATATTTCCCCCTATTTACCCCCCAACCCTTTACCGGATAAGTTCAAAAGACAGTTCACTTCCTGATCTCGTTATAGTACATACACGTATGAAATTTTCAAGGCAATATCTTAAACCATTCCAGAGAAAACGTGCAGACAAAAAAGTTACAGACAGACCGACAGACAGAATTTTTTTTCGCCCAAATTTAAAATCTCAGCATTTCATGACATTCTAAACCTATTTCAACAATAAAAATTTTTGAAATTGTTCTTACTATTGCTATACTTCCATTTCACTATGTGGGTGTGGAAGTAAAATTGGCAGGAACCGATAAACGACGGAACCCTATCGTGTGCATGCTTAACATGCTTTTGGTCATTTCATTTTCCTCCCCTCTTTTTGTATCTCTTTGTTCCTTATGTTTGTTTTTCTAAATAATTTCTACCAATCATAAAATAAATTGATATTAAGCCAACAATTTAAATTAAGGCAAACATTTTAGACTCAGGCAAAAGCGACCGGCATCATTGCTGTCGTTCTAGTACATTACTCTATACAGGTTTTTGGTTGTCCTCCTTTCCTGTGGCGACAAACAAAAAAAATCTATCATCGTTTCGTCACCTTATTTATGTTAATAAGTTTTAATGTTCCTCTTTGGAAGTTCATTTGTTCACTAGTAGGTGGAGAGCCGGATGTACAGATTTCCTATGACAAAGAGTACAAGCTTTCTAGTTATTAAAAAAAAATAGGCGCTCTCTTCTTATTTGCCCGCATCCTTCCATTTTGACGTCACTTTTTTGACGCGGGCAAAATTTGTTTATATGAAAAGTGGCTCCCTGTAGATCTGTGGTAGTATTTACTC
This sequence comes from Stenurella melanura, assembly GCA_963583905.1. Classification (NCBI taxonomy): domain Eukaryota; kingdom Metazoa; phylum Arthropoda; class Insecta; order Coleoptera; family Cerambycidae; genus Stenurella; species Stenurella melanura. The sequence goes on along the minus strand of OY757311.1, from coordinate 20,695,644 downwards.
ATTCACACAAAGTTTTTCATGTATCTTACGCATAGGAAATCTGTACAGCCGGCTCTCTACACAGAGAAAAATGTGTGTGATATTTTACCATAATTGTAGAAAATTGTACTCCAAATTGGTCTTAAAATTGTGACAGGAACAATTTGTGAAAATAAATAATACATTTTTGGGGCAATGATATTGTACAGTTTATGCATTAACATTGTTTGAAATTTTTGTACAAATTTAAAAATCACATGAAATTAATTCTTTACAAATTTGAATTATGGTTGCATAAAAATACATAATTTTATTCCACTTGTGGAACAAATCTCTGAACTGATTAAGTTAGTTTCTACAATTTGTGTGAAATTTTTAAATATATTCTGAAGGTTTCCTAAACAAACATTCACATCTAAACCTCTTCATTTTTAAAACATGTTTACAAAAAATTATGCTCTTAAGTGACACAATGTTTATGGTTTTTTAAGAGAATGTGTTTTTAGTTTTTCACAATTTCTAAATGAGAAAACCACAAATTGTATGTTTATTTTGTCAACTGTGTAATTCATTTTGCACAATATGTACACTTAATTCAAAGAAACTGTTATTCAGTAATGTATGAACTGGGGTTAGTTTTGCACAATTTATTACACTATAATCTCCAAATTATGTATATATTTTTTGGTTCACCGTGCACTCATTTCACACACTATATGTATCCACTTCATTTTAATTGTATTATTCTGTAACACAGATTGTGAAATATTATTTCCAAAATTGGAGATATTTCTATAAAAAAAATTAAAGAATAAATATTTTATTTTAACAGAACAACAATATATAATACAGCATGCATTTATATATTATCATATGGTGAATGAAAACATTTCTATTTTTTTAACCACAAATAAATTTTATATGCATAAAGTTTTAGTTGAAAAGAAGTAGGTGACTTACATTTATGCTTAAAATAAACCCATTTAATTATTCTAATTTGAAAGGCTTCCAGTGGCTTCCAGGCTTCTTATTAGCTTCTATTAACGCAGTTTATGGTAATAAAGCTTATGTCGTAATCACGTCATATTCTTAAAAAAAAAATAACATTTATCAGTCCATCACCAAAATCAAATGTATTGCTTACCATCAGAAGTATTATCTTAGTTTTGAAGCAGTTCTTTTACAAGTTTGCCTTTTGGATTTAGTAGTTTAGGAACAGCTTTCTGTTGCCTCGCATAAGAAAACGAAATTACTCTCAAGCTGTAAACGAAATCAAGTATTAGAAGATAGCTATCATGCATTCTTCGCATATAAACAAGAAACTATTTTTATATTTATACGTTTACGAAGTTAATTTAAGAGAACATATATGCAAATCTGTAACTCTGTGCGAAGTACTTACCTCTGTGAATGTTGGAATTAGATCTAGGAAACCCCACTCGGTTAATAAGTTTTCAACAAATTCCATCACTAATGTAAGTACTTGTATAATTCGGAAGTGTACGTCTTCACTTAGCGAAATATCACCTGAATCTGATGCCTAATTGCCTGCGCGTATATGCGTAGCATGGCCGACGCGGTCAGTACAATTTTTAACCCATAAACTTTACGTGAAACAAATGAAACAATTATACAAAATTTTAAAACAATATCACCAAACTCATTGTGAATAGTATGTCATTAAATTGTGCAGTTTGCGGGCGGCATAGATTACTATTATTGTCCAGCGGAAATAAATATATTGGGACTGATACTTTCACAAGTTTGTCAACAGCCGTTTATAAAATAAAAATCACACTTTTATGTTACACAAGTTGTGCAAATCCTTTAAGCAATTATTAAAAACTAATTGTAAATAGAATGGCAACAAAATATATAGTTTGAGGATACTATTAACAATTAATTAAGTTAAATTTGCTATGATTTGTTGAGAAAAAATAAATAAATTTAACTCTAAATTTCGCCAATTTGTTGGTCGAAGTTTCCAATAAATTCATCGTAACTAAATCTTTATATTGGATAAATAAAACGCACAAGAATTATGCACAATTAAAATGTATAAAATTATATAACGATGTGCCTTAAAATTTTACAATTGTTTAAAAAAAATGCAACAAGACGTTGTTCCACAACATTGTGCAAAATGTTCCAAAGCGATTTCTCTCTGTGTACCTATAGCATTTTAATTCGTCTTGAGCGAAAAATGCCTGATCATCGTCTCATTTTTATTTTTACTTGATCTGACCCCCATCCCTTTCGATCCTTCAATTGTCACGGCGTTGTATGTGGATGATGTCTGGTTTTTCTCCAGACATGGGTTTCAGAAAAATCACATTGTTACGTTTAATTACGTATAGCGTCTTAATACAGAATTCAATAAATTCGATTTTGGTTTCAACGTTTGACAGTATATTTAATAACATTTAATATATTGAGGCCTTAAATTGCCCTATTAGCTTTAAAATACCCGAGTGACTTATTAGTCAGGGCAAAATAGGCGGTTTACTCGGAACCAGAATGATTGTGCATGAAAGTACATATATGATGGCTCATTTTATTCGTTAGAGTCTCTAGATCAAAGTGGGAAACAGTTTTTTGAGGGGTCAGTTGATAATTTGTTTATTGCGGAAACATAAACAATAAAAGTGATGTTCGATGAAGCATTATATGAAATAAGGCACTGGCTCCATAAATTGACGTCATTTTTTGATTTCAGTGTCATTTCTTATATTTTTGTGGTCACTCGTTCTGATTCTAATGTCAAAAAAGTACCAATACTAGAGGGCGCCACGGAAAAAGTTAAGTGAAGATGAAAATAATGACAAATGAATATTACATGAAATAAGTTTTTTTTTTCGAAATTCTTTGTAATTTTTATATTTCCTTGTCATGTTTTACGTTCTCTGGTTCACTCATTCTGATGCTGAAGGAAAAAAATGCGAATCGTAGAGCGCGCCACAGAAGAAACTAACATCAGATGGAAACAATTTGAATTTTGTATTTAAAAATAATTCTTCTAAATTCTTGGTTCGAATGCGCGAGAATTCTAGGAGGTCTTCACATGCAAAATCCCGGACTCACATTTATAAAATTACAAACGTTTGTAATTTTATAGAATTGTTTGTAAAATTACAAAGGATTCCAGGAATTTTCGGCGGAAGTTTGTAATTTTACAAAGAGCTTGGAAATTTACGAAGGTCTCGAAAATGTTTGCAACAGTGCGAAAATATTTGTAAAATTGTAAGCATTTTCGTAATATTTTCGAGATTTCTTTGTAAATTTACAAACTCTTCGTAATATTCCAAACTTTTGCCGGAAATTCCTGGACTCTTGGTAATTTCACAAACTTGTTTATAAAATTACAAACGTTTGTAATTTTACAAAGAAATTCACAAAGAGTTCGTAAAATCTTGTCTCATTTTTTACCGTGTGAGGATGAATGAAAACGCTTATAGTGTACCGAGCATTGCGTTTTCCTTTGGTAAAATAAATGAAATAGATATGAAGTTTACAGCATATAATTATTCCAAATCATCGTTATTTTCACCCGATGTCCATATTTTCTGTGGCTTCCTCTATAATTGGCACTATTCTGCCATTTGAACAAAAAATGAATGCTCCACAATAACATGAAAAATGCCTCAAGAGTTAGGGAGATAGCAGCTTTTTTCTTGTTGGTAATTGTTTCCATCTGATGTTAGTTTCCTCTGTGGCGCCCTCTACGATTCGCATTTTTTGCCTTCAGCATCAGAATGAGTGAACCAGAGAACGTAAAACATGACAAGGAAATGTAAAAATGATAGAGAATTTCGAAAAAAAAACTTTATTTTATGTAATATTCATTTCTCATTATTTTCATCTTCACTTAACTTTTTCTGTGGCGCCCTCTAGTATTTGTACTTTTTTGACATTAGAATCGGAACGAGTGACCCCAAGAACATAAGAAATGAAATCAAAAAATGACGTCAATTTATGGAGCCAGTGCCTTATTTCATATAATGTTTCATCGAACATCACTTTTATTGTTTAAATTTCCACAATAAACAAATTATCAGCTGACCCCTCAAAAAACTGTTTCCAACTTTGATCTAGAGACTCTAACGAATAAAATGAGCCATCATACATGTAGTTTTATGCACAATCACTCTGGTTCCGAGTAAAGGCGTTTTTCCGCCTATTTTGCCCTGACTATATGAAACATTCTGTGTTGGAATATATTTCAATTTAATGGTAAATATTTCCCTTAAATTGTACCTAAAAATACCTGTGCGTTATAGACTAGTAATAAATTCACGTCAGCGGATCTATCCTTACATTGCTTCATTAATATTCTGCAAGATATTTATTAAAATAAGTGAGCGAGCTAAGAGCTATGCTCGGAATTTTCTACAATAGAAGACTTCCATCATAACACGAAGCGTCATCTCCAGGTATTTACAAGAAATACCGTTTTAATACCTCCGGTGCAATGCAATTTCGAGATAAAATTTTCAGCGTCATTAGAGCTGCAAGCGGGATTTATCGATTATGTTAAAAAAAGCTATTATAGTTGCATTTTCAGCTTTAATGTTTAAGTTTATTTTAAAGTCCATATCTAATAGTCCAAGATCCCATGACATTATAGTCTACCTCACATGACTTCAATTCAAATTCAAATTCAAATATTTATTGATCTTTTTACTTCTCTCGCATACCGAAGGGAAGTATTGTATTCGAGAAAAAGTCACCCTCCGAGATTTTTCGGATTTTGACGTTTCAGAACACGTAGATTACGAAAATATAGGTTTTTCAATTCCGTCGGTCTGTCTGTCTGTCTGTTGGTGCATTTACTAAAAAATTACTTGACGGAGAGCAGTCAAATTTGGTAGGTAGTTGACCCTACTGTCAGCGAAGAAATGGTATAATTTTCACTGGAGAATATACAGGGTGGACCGTCTAAACGAAATAAATAGTGAAAAAAATTTTTTTGCTCAAATTTAAAATTTCCACGTTTCAGGACACGCTAAACCTATTTCAGGAAAAAAAATGTTGATAATTTTTTTCACCAACATTTTTGAAAAATTTTTTATCACTAAAATAGACGAAGAAAATTTTTTTTTATTCAAATTTAAAATTTCCACGTTTCATGGCATTCTAAACCTATTAAAAAAAAAATAAATGTTTTTGAAATTTTTTTTATATTTTTGAAAAATTTTTTACTACTAAAATAGATGCAGTTTTTTTCCTTGTTCAAATTTAAAATTTCCACGTTTCCATGGTACTCTAATCGTATTAAAAAAATTAAATATTTTCTGAAAAATTTAAATAAAAAAAAAAATCACTAAGTACTTACTATAGAATAGATGAAATTATTTTTTTTGTTCAAATTTAAAATTTCCACGTTTCATGACATTCCAAACCTATTTAGAAAGAAAAAAAATTTGTAACATTTTTTTACCATTTTGGAAAAAAATACCACTGGAATAGATGAAACATTTTTTTGGCACAAATTTAAAATTTACACGTTTCATGACATTCTAAACCTAATTCAGAAGAACAAAAAATTGAAATTTTTTTAGCCATTTTTGAAAAATTTCAATAAAAATGATTTTTTTTTCTTTGTTCAAATTTAAAATGTCCACGTTTCCATGGCATTCTAAACCTATTGAAACAAATTTTTTTAAAAATTGAAAAAATCTTTAATCCATTTCAATACTTTCTACAGAATAGATGAACAATTTTTTTCGCTCTAATTTAAAATTTCCACGTTTCATTTGACTCATTTTTTTACCATTTTGGAAAATAATTTTACCACTAGAATAGCTGGAAAAATTTATTTTGCTGAAATTTAAAATTTTCGCGTTTCATGATATTCTTAACCTGTTTCAGAAGAAAAAAGATTTTGAAAATTTTTTACCAACATTTTTGAAAAATTAAAAAAGAAATAAAATTTTTTAATCACCATTATACTTCCACTCCACTATGTGAATGTGGAATTGAAAATGTGTCAGATGGCAATAACATTTGACATATGCTATTATACTTTTATTGCAAAATATACAGAGTGGTCATCCCAAGAAATAATTCATGGTGGCATTTGTTAAGGTATTTGCACAAGCCTTCCATATTTGGCACCTGTTATTTAGTATTGAACTTTTGCTGTTGGATGAGTACTCTGTATATTTTTTTGACGAAGACTTACCAGGTCTTCTTTGTAATAATAGTGATAACTATATTCCGATTATTATTTTCAATGTCATTTCGTAATTATTAATGTACATGATATAAGACAAGTCACACTAGTTTAAGTAATATAACAATGTAACATATTATAAGCTTATACTAAGAGTCGAATATAGTGTAAAACACAGAATTGTATAAGACGAGGACACAGAACACTGAAAAATGTAGAGTATAAAACAAAATTTGTAAACAAGAGTAAAAGAAAAAAAATTTAACTTGCTGTGTATTAGTATACTTTAAATGCAGAAAAACTCTGATAGAGAATAATAACATTTGTCTCTTAAAAAAAACTTTTAGTTTTTTTTTTTTTAATAAATATTCTCTTTCCTGGTGTTTTATCATCCGGTAGACGATTAAATAATTTCGGGCCTATACATCTTGGATACGCACTTGTGATTTTTAATCTGGCACAACGTTCATGGAGATTATATTTTTGTCTTGTATTGACTTTATGGTAGTCACTATTTAATATGAAACTATTTCTATTTTTAAAACATGCATACAATATTCGAAAATATATATGCTAGGCATGGTAAGAATTTCATTTTCTATAAAGATATCCTTGTACGTATGAGTATTCGGTATACCAAATATACATCGCAACACGCGTTTTTGAGAAATAAATACATTTCAATACATGGTGGAGTTTCCCCAAAAACAGATACCATATCTTAAACGTGAACCAACTTGGGCATATTATAAATTAATAAGTTGTTCTCTTGATAAAACCCCCTAATGTTTCAGAACAGGTATACTATAGAGTAGACTTTGGATATCAAAGTTTCGCAATGATGCTTCCAATTTAGGCATTCGTCCGAATTTACCACTAAAAACTTAACATTGTCCTCAGTATTAGAAATATTTATATTGTCCATTTTAATATTCAAATTATCACATTCCTTTCGCTTACCGTGAAATCTGATAACTTGAGTTTTTCGGTATTGAGATACGGGCTATTATGGGAAAACCAGTGGTTTAATGTGTTTAAAATAGCATTACCATGTTGTTCCAAAATAATATCAGATGGATTTGATATTATCAATGAAATGTCGTCAGCATACATGGTGAAATGTGCGGTTGATGACAAAAATCAATGTCATTAATAAGCAAACCAAAAAGCACAGGACCCAAAATAGAGCCCTGTGAACACCTATCGTTAAATTTAAACATTCTGAATTAACACTACATACGGTATTATCGTATTTATGTTTTAAACTTACGAATTGCCTCCGATCTTCGAGAAATGTGGTGATCCAGTTTAATGACAGACCTCGTACACCATAATCAAATAATTGGAATCGTGGAACTAGGCTTAATCTATAGCAAATAACCAGGAAAGAAGCTAACCATTATGATACTCTTCGCCGAAAAGTGCAGTAACACTTTTTATATAATCGTTGCATATTCTATAGAATACTCTTCGCAGTTTTTTATTAATAAAATATTTACGAATAGTATAATAATGTTAATTTTTATTAGCAAGTAACGGCCTTGTCTAACTGCGAGATGAATGGAAGTCGCCAAAGCTTATCCATAATCTTAAGAGCATTTGCGACAAATTAATTGTTGTTAAGTTGATATATTAATAGGGACTATTGTTGATTTGCAATGTAACAATAAGTTTTACTTATTTTCCCCTATTTACCTCTAGTTACCCTCCCACCCTTCAATGGAATAAGCTTAAAATATAATCCAGTTCTATATCTCATTATAGCACAAGCAGGTACCAAATTTCAAGTCAATGTCTTAAACCGTTCCAGAGAAAACGTGCCAACAAGAAAGTTACCCAGAGAAAGACCGACCGACCTACAGAAATTCTTTCGATAACCCGAATTCTGGTTATGCTAGCAAATTAAAATCCTAAAATGAATTTGTCTAATTTCTTATTTGCAAATTCTCATCCTAACACTACCAACCACACAGTCCCCTACGGCCATGCAGATTAAACTGGTATCTATATAACTCTAAACGGTCATGAAGATTCAGTTAAAAAATGAAAACAAAGGCCTAAATGAATTTATTTATCTACCTTGTCTTAAAAAATTTTCATTCTAATGATTACATTTTCATGAAATCTATAATTCTGTTTATTGGAAATCGTTTCAAACCTTTCAAACGTTTTTCGTCCTTATACTGGAGCTAATCAGAAAGACATAAAGCCCCTCATAAAGATGTTTCATGCAAAACCAAGACAATTTCTATGAATAAGTATGAAATAATTATCTTTGACATTGACTGGTAAAAACAACAGATCTTCACCTATCTACTAGCTAACACTTTTAAACATGCATAGACTATATAGGCTTCTACTATATAGTCTATGCATGTTTAAAAGTGAGTTATTATTTGTTTGCTTATAATTGTATTGAAATATATTCTTTATAGGATTTTGCAAACAGCAGAAAAAATAACAATCTATGAGAACTAAAAGAAAAACTATGTGTACAAATATTAATGAAATCGTTGCATTCTTGCGATAACCTGAGTTCTGGTTATGCTAGCAAATAAAAATCCTAAAATGAATTTGTCTAATTTCTTATTTGAAAATTCTCATTCTAACACTGGCATCCACACACTCCCCTACGGCCATGCAGATTAAACTAGTATCTACATAACCCCCTACGGCCATGAAGATTCAGTTAAAAATGAGAATATAGGCCTAAAATGAATTTATTTATCTGCCTCGTCTTGAACATTTTTCATTCTAATGGATCTAATGGATGAAAATAATACAATTAAACATGTCTTTGTGTTCAATTGTAGCGCTTTTTCAAGCAATATTAAAGTGAAATCAATCAACTACTTTTATGTATTTCTGTTTCTATTAGTATTAATCCTCACAGCATAGGTAAAGTTTTAATCGGCTGTATTTGGTCTCCTAGTTTTCTCATTGTAGTTCTATCCAATCCCTATTATAAATTTTGACAATAATAGATATTTTACGCGCGGGAAATGTGCAAGCTAATCTCCCACAAACAAACTCATAATCCATTATGAAATAAATGGTGCCTATAAAACACAATTTATGTCTCATCTGGTATTGATCCTGATTAAACTATAAACATAGCTAAGCTAATGTTGCGTAGATAATAAACAAGTAGTAGCAGTTGCAATATCGAAAACTAGTATTGCCTTACCGAGTATTCAGCTAATGCGTAACTCAAAAAATTGACCATGAGCGGGTTGGACACATCCATGGGTTCCGTAGCAATACTCACTGATATACTCACAAATAAGGTCAGCCTACCAGTGAAGAGATTATGTTTGCTTTGTATTTTTGCTAGCACATTATTTTTAATTCACGTAATGTTTGCTTGTCCTTTTTATGTTTTTACTATTAGGTAGTAGTTAGAATCAATCGGTTTTTATGTTCATAAATAAATCAGTTTCAAATAAAACTAGTTGTTACTCACTTAGTACTCGTGTCCAAGCCTAATTAGGACGTGAGGCTGCGTCCAGGAGTACTAACCTACCACAATTACCAACATCTGTCTCTTGTCTCTATACGAGGTAGACATAGTTAGTCAGTATAGACTATTTCAATGTGTTCTAGTCCTCGAACTCAATGATTCCGAACGTACCCAGTTGGTTGAGGAGAAAGGGCGGAGAAGAAAAAATTATGATGACTGAGCTGAATGACATCGATCTTCAAGATCTTCCACGATTAACATGGAATGAGCTACGACATTTGACTCTTGGGATATATCAGCTCAAACGAGGGCATTTTTATACCCAATAACACTTTAATGAAGTAGTTTCTTCCGGGTTTTGCCGCGGTTGTCGAACTTGACTTGACGTTTCGCTGATCATGCTGTCAGCTTCTCCAGAAGGGTTCCAAAGACTGAAGTTGTTGAGTTCGGCTCCTCGTTATATACCTGGGGGCGCTGCTACGCTTGGTTGCCCATTCGTCGTGCTCCGTTGATCGTGACCGATTACATTACTGGTACTTGGCAAAGCTAGTCTCCATGTATTGCTTAGTCGATACCTATCTTCTCTGTTGAAATTGTTCTTATTTTTCATAATTTCCAGTGATTCCCTAGTAATTCTTGGGTAATAACGTGCACTTCTGTCCAATATTCTAACGATCTCGTATTTGATCTTATAGTTCTCATTATGATGAACATGTTCTGCTACAGCCGACTTATCTGTGTATCCGAGTCTAGTATATCTTTGATGTTCCTTGATTCTGCACTGGATACTTCGCCCTGTTTGTCCGATGTAACTTTTTCCGCATATACAGTCCAACTGGTAAACACCTTTCGTCAACAGTTTAGGGATGGGGTCCTTGTTTGAGGGAAGCAACTGTTGTATTTTCTTCACTGTTCGAAAACGTACACCTATTTTCTCTTTTGATAGAATTCTTCTTAGTCTATCCGTGACTCCGGCGACGAATGGTAAGCACGCATATGTTGTAGGTTCTTCCTTTTCTTCAGTTATTGTTCTTATCTGTCTATTAATAATTCGTTGCATATCTCTTTGCTTGTAACCATTCTTTTCTAGTGCTTGTTGGACGTTTTTAAGTTCCTCGGATTTGCTCTTTTCGTCACATATTGTTGCAGCTTTGTGGAACAAAATTCTTATCAGCGACCTCTTTTGTTGTGGATGGTGGTGTGATGTAGCATGCAGGTAACGATCAGTATGCGTTTTCTTCCTATAAACTCCATGGGCCAGTTTACCATTGTTTGAACGGTTCACCAATACATCTAAGAAAGGCAAACCTCCCTCTTGTTCGGTCTCCATCGTAAACTTGATGTTTGGATGGCGATTGTTTAAATGATCGAAGAAGATAGCTAACGACGATTCTCCATGGGGCTATATAATGAAAGTGTCGTCTACATAGCGTAACCAACATTTCGTTTTTTTCTCACTGCAGCGTATAGCTTCCTCTTCAAATTCGTCCATGAATATGTTGGCGATGACTGGTGAAAGTGGTGATCCCATAGCTGCTCCATACTTCTGCTCGTAGAACATCATAATGAGAACCATAGGATCAAATACGAGAAGGTACCCTTTTCACGTAAGTTTTTTCCTACTATTCTGCGTTAAGTAGTGTTTTAGTTGATGCACTAACAGACGGACTGATTGAATTGACAAACCTATATTTTTGTAATCTACATGATCTGAAACGCGGAAACCCGAAAAAATCTTGGAGGGTGATTTTTTATCGAATACAATACTTCCCTTCGGTGTGAAATCTTTCCACTATCTGTATCTCGGAAAGTATTCATCCTAGAAAAAAAAAGTAGATCTTAATTGTATGAAATTTCATCTAGCTTAATGGTGCATATAGATATTTTTCCGCTAGAGGACATAGTGTTCGAGCCATTCAAGGAAAATGTGAAGAGGGGACCTTTAAACTACCCCCCACTCTCCCGCTCGCCATCCTGGTTAGGACTTTTAGTACGTTGTTTACTGTACTCCCTCCGATAATCTTAGAAAAATTGACCTCTACACTCTACAATTATTTCCGTTATTTTTCGTTCGTTGATTGGTCTAGTATGGTCTAGTGATGATTCAATCTCCGAAATATAATCAAACATGTTTATTTTATGCAATAAACAGATTTTGATAAAAAAAAAACATTATTTCGTATTTGACAACGTGTATACGATTTTTACAGAAACTGTATGAAATTACGGCTGAGCAAAAACGGTTATTGGAAACGACAGGGACAAGAAACGCATAATTAAGTCAGTATAATGTCAGAATTATTGAAAGGCTCATTTTATGGACCGTACAAAATTTCGATTGTAAGATGTTATTGAGAAGCCAATTATTTTCATTCATAAATGTCTATTAAGGCATTGTAAACGAGCACATGAATATTCTAGTACCTGTTTAAGCCAAACAAAATTCCATTCTTTCGGAAACTGTAAATTTTCGAGAAAAATGCACAGTATTGAAGACTTAGAGAATGAAATTTTCTTTCAATTTTACATGTGCAAGATTTCAATATGACCAACCGTTTATGAGATACTATTAAAAATATCAATTTTCAATAGATATTTTGAACAGCAGATTTTCATCTAAGAATTCCTTTAGTGGTGAATTTTTATGGACTGGTGGTACTAGTTAACGATATTTTATCAAATTGAAATTTTATGCACCTCATATTATAAATCATTGGATCCACTTTAGGAGTCACACCGAGAAATTCAAAGTCACGAAACAAGAACCATCATACTACTTGTTTATAATAGTTAAATACATTAGGTAGCGCATTAACGTCCATTTCCTATTCGTTTTATTCCAATGTCCACACAATCACACACAAACAACATTAATTTTTTTCTAGGCTCTCAAAACGGCTTCGATCAACCTTGATTATAGAGCAGTGACATATTAGTAAGAACACTTAGATTTATTACATAAAGAATATAACTCTTAAGGATGTTTATTTGTCAATATATAGAGAAACTCTGGAAGCCGTTAGGAAATTATGTGGGTTTCTGAAGTAAACATAGTAATATATTATCCACATAGCCATTTAATTAGTTATTTTAACTAAAGTAGCATATCGAATATAATAATAATATTCCTAATTTATTTGTGGTCAAAAATAGCCACTCAAAATTTGTATTGGTCATACTGACGTACAAAATATAAACTTAAGTTATTTAATCTGTTTTGCACTTCTACTCAGTGATCATCATAATTAGCGTTGATGCACAGGAAGAAATTGTTTTAGCAAATTTAACAGAAATTTATGGGACAAGATTTTGCTGCATTTTATTAAACAATTTTAAAATCTCAATATTGTGTTATACATTGTAATACATTTCTGGTACATACAGATTTCGGTACAATCATCTTATTGGAAATGTATTATAATAAATTTGGCAAATTCATAGTCAAATTTCTTTACTTTTACTCACCAAATAATACAGGTTTAAGCTTATTGTTAATCTTGTCCATAAACTTTATATTTTGTTACCATTCTATTTGTAATTAATTTAAAGTAACAGTAAATACAACAAAACGAAATTCCAACTTATTTATGTTCTCTTACAATAATAGTAATCTAAGGCTAATTTTATCATTGCTGCCACAATGTGAATACATGGACTGCACAATATCACTTACTACTTTAAGATCTGTCAACGTTTAGGCGTCCCACAGAGACCTAATCTAGATCCACTTTTGTTCATTATGTTTATTAACGACATTATTTTATTTTTTTTTAATAGTGCTGAATAAAATGTCGACGTATCCGGCCGATTTACTTTTCAGAGAATCCAAACTCTTTGATGCTAGGCAAATACTACACAGAGAGAAATCGCTTTGGAACATTTTGCACAATGTTGTGGAACAACGTCTTGTTGCATTTTTTAAAACAATTGTAAAATTTTAAGGCACAACGTTATATAGTTTTATACATTTTAATTGTGCATAATTCTTGTGCGTTTTATTTATCCAATATAAAGATTTAGTTACGATGAATTTATTGGAAACTTCGACCAACAAATTGACGAAATTTAGAGTTAAATTTATTTATTTTTTCTCAACAAATCGTAGCAAATTTAACTTAAATAATTGTTAATAGTATCCTCAAACTGTATATTCTGTTGCCATTCTATTTACAATTAGTTTTAAGTAATTGTTTAAAGGATTTGCACAACTTGTGTAACATAAAAATGTGATTTTATTATATAAACGGTTGTTGCCAAACTTGTGAAAGTAGGAGTCCCAATATATTTATTTCCGCTGAACAATAATAGTAATCTATGCCGCCCGCACAAACTGCACAATTTAATGACATACTATTCACAATCAGTTTGGTGACATTGTTTTAAAATTCTGTATAATTGTTTAATTTGTTTCACGTAAAGTTTATTGGTTCAAAATTGTACTGATCGCGCCGGCCACGCTACACATATACGCGCAGGCAATTACGCATCAGATCCAGGTGGTATATCGTTAAGTGAAGACGTACACTTCCGAATTATACAAGTACTTACATTTGTGGTGGAATTTGTTGAAAACTTATTAACCGAGTGGGGTTTCCTAGATCTAATTCCAGCATTGACATAGGTAAGTACTTCACACAGAGTTACAGGTTTGCATATATGTTCTCTTAAATTAACTTCGTTAACATATAAATGATTTCTTGTTTATATGCGAAGAATGCATGATACCTATCTTCCAATACTCGATTTCGTTTACAGCTAGAGAGTACTTTCGTTTTATTATGCGAAGCGACAGAAAGCTGTTCTTAAACAACTAAACCCAAAAGGCAAACTTGTAAAAGAACTGCTTCAAAACGAAGATAACACTTCTGATGGTAAGCAATACATTTGATTTTGGTGATGAATTGATAAATGTTATTTTTTTTTAAGAATATGACGTGACTACGACATAAGCTTTATTAATACAAACTGCGTTAATAGAAGCTAAAAAGAAGAAGCACTGGAAGCCTTCCAATTTAGAATTATTAAATGGATTTATTTTAGGCATAAATGTAAGTCACCTACTTTTTTTCAACTAGAACTTTATGCATATAAAATTTATTTGTATTTAAAAAAATAGAAATGTTTTCATTTACCATATGATAATATATAAATGCATGCTCTTTTATGTATTGTTGTTCTGTTAAAATAAAATATTTATTCTTTATTTTTTTTTTATTGAAATCCTTTAGGAATACCTCCAATTTTGGAAATAATATTTCACAATCTGTGTTACAGAATAATACAATTAAAATGAAGTGAGTACATATAATGTGTGAAATGAGTAATCGGTGAACCAAGAAATATATACATAATTTGGAGATTATAGAGTAATAAATTGTGCAAAACTTACCCCAGTTCATACATTACTGAACAGCTTCTTTGAATTAAGTGTATATATTGTGCAAAATGAATTACAAAGTTGACAAAATAAACATACAATTTGTGGATTTCTCATTTAGAAATTGTGAAAAACTAAAACCACATTCTCTTAAAAAACTATAAACATTGTGTCACTTAAGAGCATAATTTTTTGTTAATATGTTTTACAAATGAAGAGGTTTAGACGTGAATGTTTGTTTGGGAAACCTTCAGAATATATTTAAAAATTTCACACAAATTGTAGAAACTAAGTTAATCTGTTCAGAGATTTGTTCCACAAGTCGAATAAAATTATGTATTTTTATGCAACCATAATTCAAATTTGTAAAGAATTCAATTTATGTGATTTTTAAGTTTGTACAAAAATTTCAAACAATGTTAATACATAAACTGTACAAAATCATTGCCCCAAAAATGTATTATTTATTTGCACAAATTGTTCCTGTCACCATTTTTGGACCAATTTGGAGTACAATTTTCTACAATTGTGGTAAAATATCACACACATTTTCCTGTGTGTATTTTTTTAAATCGTTAAGTATATATAAAAATAAAAATAATTAGGACTTATATACTCAGCCATACAAATTTAATAAGTAAAATTAAATTGCAAGCAAAAATTCCTCCTTCAGCTAAAACTACAGGTCAAAGAAGTTTATATCTTCCTTTCACCTCGCCGTTAAAATATTTTGCTAACTAATATAAAGCAATCTAATTCATTAAAACATTTTAAATGTAAATGCAAAATATATGGTATATTCTCAACTTGGACAGAGGATTTATCCATTCACTGATCAATGTAAAATAAATAAATAGTCATTTATTCGTATTTAGATATATTTTCGGAAATATTTTGAACGGTCTTGATGTTATTTATAACGAGAAAATCACAAATTCATTATCTATGAATTGGTGAGTGTTTTTCTGTATGTTTATAAATATTACTTCACTTTAGCATTTCTTTTAAATTGTTATATGTTAGTTAAGTATCGTTCTGTATTTATGTATCCATATACTTATTCAAATTTTCTAAGCCAGAAATATCTACTGTTTTGTTCTATACATAAAACATTATTATTATATTTTTATTGTTTTTGTATTAATATTTTACTTTGTTTAGCTACCTTATTATCTGTGCACAAATTGTATCCAGCCAACTTGAGCTGGTAGTTTTATTTACCGTACGACAAATCTCTTATCCTTGCTAAGGGTGCTCCGCCATTTTTGTTTATAGTTACTGCCCAACTAGGGTAAATAAAGTACTGTACATTGACGTTAAGTGGTAACAAAACTACCACTGGCTTCTACTGGTATTAAATCCACCCTTTACCCTTGTTGCTGTAAAACAGCAGTTTTAAAAGGGTATTACGAGCGATTGAATTTCATTTAGGTATTTTCAGGATGGATAAACTTCCCCTGTTATTCTATTAATTAAATGCTTCGATTTGCTTTGTTTTTGTGTTATTGTGTGATCTTGCAGCTTAGTTGTAACAGTCAATAACAAAGTTTATCCAGATACGGGGGGGGGGGGGGATGGTGCTATGAGAATTCGAATAAACTATTTTTGTAAAATTTAACAGGAGTTACTAAGAAGAGTAAAGAGGCTTTGGATAAACAATGTATAAACAAGGGAGGAGAGTCGTATCAATAGGGACGCCTAATTAATTAAGGGCAAAACGTTAAAATAAGAGAATTACAAGCAAGTGGTTCCTTCAATGGGAATAATGGTGAGGGAATTGTCGATTCAGGATCATAAAACAGCTTAATTCTTTCAGCTACATTTCGTTTCCTTAGGCGCAAACTTCTTCTGGACTATAAATTTAATCCCAATTAGAACTATCTTAAATAGCAAACTTAACAATTATATGACTAGAATTACAATATTGGACAAGATGAACCATATTAAAAGTTATATTAGAAAAAGTGGGAAGGTGGCATTTTCAACGGGCCTCTTCTAGTGTTCAGATCGTAAACTATTCACATTACAAACCATTTTGATCCATAAGGTTTCACATAAACTTTATCCTAAAATATTACAAAAACAACAACAATAATGGTAATGGTTGCAAGTCAGCAGCACTCTTTAAAATAACGAAATATAGGATAGTGATTGACGTACGTTAGATAGCGTCACCTGTTATTAAGAATAAAAGTTATGGTAATTTAAAACAAACTAACTAAACAAAAAACTAAAAATATGTGAAAACATCAATCAGCAACAAAACTATATTAAGCATAATTCTAATTTAGCAATATAGAAGTCACTGTAAAGTTAAAATTATTGAAGTAATTTATTAGGATATGTACTTAAATATACAATGTCAGTTCTGAGAGTAATTGTTGAATTAATTAATAATAACATATACTAGAAGCCGACCTCAGTTTTTTTGTGATATTTCCCATCTCCACCACCATTTTATTAAAGGGGTTAACAAAATAAATTTAAGATATTGACTTAACACTTGGCACAGGTGTGTATTATGACGAGATCTGGAACTTATTTCCATTAGGAAATTGAATTTTTCTTAAAGTTTTATACCTTTTGGATTGGAGCATCTTACAGAGTTTATTAACAATAAGAGGCTTCTTTTTTGAGGAAATCTCATCATTATTAAACATGCAACAAATACCAGGCATATTATCTTAATGATTACAATACTGTGTTTGTAGTTTAAAAAAATCTCATTGTATAATAACAAGGTTCCTTCACCTCCTATTTATATTAATTCATAGAATAGCTGAAACTGCTCAGAGCACGGAGATCCCTAGAGAGTCATCCTGCGAGACATGACGAAGCAGATCACTGGAGAAAACACCCAACCGTAGCTGGACAAGCCGTCAGGACAAGACTACATGTGATGCCGTGGAGGATTGATATGATGTCCTACATTGTCTGCGTCTGCCTTATACCATGCTACTGCATTGGAGTTGAGATGAACGTCAGAAGAATTCCTAGTCAGATTAATTCACAAGTTTATGTTTCAGCCAGTGAACTAAACGCAGCTTTTGTGGATATTTGGCATCTTTAGACAGGGGGTGAATCTGTAAAGTACTTTATCTACGATAGGTAGATAAAGTAGGCTTTTTCGATCGAACTTGACAACTCAAAGTTTATTGCACAATAAATCGAAAACGGTTACATATACCTATTGGGATGTACATCAGAAACTATTCGTTTCTTATTTCTACATCACATCGTCGAAGAATACACAGGGTGTTCAATTTGAAAAAATTGAAAAAATTCAGTTCAAAAAGTTCTAAAAAAAGTTCTTTAGGAAGTGAAAATAATTCAAAAACATTAATTGGATGTCGCGTAACTAATATCGACATCTTCTTACTTTTTATTGGATATTTTGCCACTGAAAAATATTTAAAAATTTTAATAAAAAAGCCTCTGCGCCAAACGGATCAGACAGAGGTTGGTTCTTGAGTACTTGACTGTTTCAAAAAGTCTCACACCTAAAAATATATAAACTAGAACAATGTTATAAACTAAAAACTGAAAATCTAAGCTATAGGTAGTTAACGTTTCGGAAGAGAATCTACTTCCGTTCTCAAAACTTTTTTAGCCGTCAACCATGACAGTTCTTTGTTTATGTATTTCCATAGTCACGTGAGACATTAAATTATATTTATCTTATTTTTACTTACTTCGTCTCTAAGGATGGGCAACCAACTAGTACAAAAATCTATTGAATAATTAGAAACGCATCTATCCTCGTTTAATAAAATAATCGCGGATTCTTTAAGTTTTCTTTTAGTTCCGTTGCTCTCTTTTTCCAAAATCTTCGCCGAGTCCCATTTAATTCTATGATTATTATCCCACGCGTGTTCACAAATTTTGGATTTTTCAAATTCTCCCCTTCTAGCGTAATTTCTATGTTCACCAAGCCTTTACGTTGAAAGGTCCAGATGATTCACCTACGTAATGTTTTCCGCACTCACACGGAACCCTATAAATACAATTTTTTGAACTTTGAACAATATTTGGAGGTTCTTGATAAAACCGATCTTAGCGTGGAGCCCGTTTGAAAAACCGTTCGTACGGAAAACCTGTTCCCAATTTTTCGTAATTTATCCGATAAACCATGTATATATGGAATTACTGCCATTGACCTAAATACCTCAGGTTGTGATAGTGTATTCTCTCTACTACCAATGTTCAATAACTGACTATCAACAAAACTCTCAGGATATTGATTATTTAATAAGACAGTTTTTATAAATTGTTTTTCGTTCCTTAATATTACATCATTTGAAGAAATAATTTTGGCCCTGTCGTACAAACACTTAACAACACCTTTCTTAACACTAATATGTTGATTTGAATTGAATTTTAAGTATCTGTTTGTGTGTGTTTGTTTTCTATACACACTGGTTTGGTATGTGTTATCTAATTTTTTAATTAAAATATCTAAGAAAGGTAATTCATTATTATTCTCTATTTCTATTTTAAATTTAATTGAAGGTTCTTTTTCGTTAATCTGATTCAAAAAATTACTTAAACATTTTTTACTATAAGGCCATGTAGCAAAAATGTCATCTACATTTCTCCACCATGCAATGGGTTTATAAGCTAGATTATTAATATAACACATACCAAACCAGTGTGTATACAAAACAAACACACACAAACAGATACTTAAATTTCAATTCAAATTGCCTCCCCGAATCGCGATCCGGAACCAACCAGACAATCACGTCGCGCAGCGTCGTGGTGTACGTAGGGTTTGGCTCAATAAAATAAATACAAAAAGTTGAAACTCCTGTCTGTATATTCGAATTACGGAGCATAGACAGGAGTATAGGCGCTAGATAAATTTCAACGGAAACGTGTTACAACTTGATCCTGTAATATTGGCTCGCCCTGTATATTCAAAAATGACTTCGGTTCAAAATTTTAGTTTAGTTTACTTAACTATTACTAGTTTTAGTTTACTCGTCTAAGGGCCGGTTTTTCAATGTCCAGTTAAAAGTGCCAGATAGGTAGCTGCTAGTTACGCTTAGCTGGCAGTTATATCTATGGTAGTGTTTATCAACAGTAATTTAACTGTCAGCTACGTATTCATGAGTTGAATTATTTCTTAGCTATGTTGGCACTGCTGATTCTACCTGAAGTTTCTTTCAATTGGTTTAACTCAAATTGCGCGCGTTCATTGAGTTGTCTTGCGTGTTGATTGATGTTCTGTTCTTAATTTTGTGCGTTTGTGTATCAGCAATAATTTCAATAGAGAGCGTAAAAAGGAAAAAAGATGCTAACTACACTTTAACTGATTGGAGAAACAGAATTATTCCTGAAACTTCCTCTATCTTCCATCTCAACGATATGTAAAACAGTTTCTTTACGCAGCCGAAATCTTATTAAAAAAATCTTTATGATCATAATTCTCAAAATTATTTTCTCGTTCCCTTATGGTATAGGGTCTCCTTTCATACTTTATAAATTATATAATATCATCGTCACCATCACTCATATCCAGAATATTATTATTATAATTCATTATTGGCAATAATATATTTAATATAGATTACAAAATTGGAAACGAACATATCAATCAATCACATTAGTTTATAGGTTAGAATGTTTTAGAATTGTCAGAAATTGAACCAAATGCGCATGTGCAAATCCACTAACAGTAGAACAAATCCTTAACTGGCACTTCCAACTCTCTGCTAAATTTACTTTCAGATAGTGAGTTTAACCCTCCGGTAAATTTTACCTGCACATTGATAAACAGTTTATCTGCCAGATAAATCTTATCTGACAGTTAAGCTATTTAACTGGACATTGAAAAACCGGCCCTTAATCGGAAACATTTTTAAAACTTTTATCGTTGAAAAAAGTTAGGCAGCTCGAAAATTAGCGCATACGTGGAAGATATGCACCATTAGGCGAGGACTACGTAGCCGATATACCATCCTTCGGAGGGGATGTAGAGCAGTCGGTCCCTTGTCTAGTATATGGCAGATAAGTAAAATATCCCTTCTTTCGATAGAAACGAGATTCGGCAAATGCGTAGCTCGTCTCCTAGTGCCTGTGATTGATCTTAGTTGCGGAATAGACTAATCTAAGGGTCACTTTTGTGGAATTGTAGATTCTGTGTGAATTTTATTTTGGAAATAAATAAATATACATTTATTCTTAAAGCTAAAAAATCCCAACAAAATACTTATTAAATAACTTATTTAAATCACATAAATAAAGAATCATTTAAAAAGTACGAAATGGTACGAAATATTATTCGTAATTTAAACAAGAAGTTGGACTTAAATCATAAAAATATATTCAATTTACTAAATAAAACCAATTGGTTGTTGAAATTGAAAATGATACCAACAGTCCGTATTATTTTATCCTTTTTAAAGTTTTGTTTATTTATTTCTTTAGTTATTTAGTCAGTTTGTTGCCGGGGATTTTTAAATTTGTAATTTATACAATCATAGATACAACCACTTTCATTATCATATCACAATATTAAACAGCTCTCGTGTACGTTTGTTATTGTTTCAAACACAAAAACGAAATGTACATCTTTCGTGCGGGATAAAATAGAACATTTCAGTTCGATGCTGTGTTCATATCGACTCCTGCCCTAGGGCGACTGGCCTAACGAAGCTGACGTTTGCTTTAATTAGTCCATTACAGCGATCCGTTCATCTCCTTAACAGAATAAACCACGGTTCTTCCTTTCCCCTTTCTATTATGATGGAGTTATGACCCAACAAGATTCACCTCATCCCAAACCCTGCATCCCAATTACCGTTGTCAACAAAAGATACGTATTTGTCTTGATTAAAATGCAGCTCATTATATTATCGATGCCTCTAATCACCAAATATCCACAATCGTGAAACAGGGGTGATTGGTTGACCACGCACTAACAGGCCATAATTCGTAATTTATTTATTCCACGTAGTGCAGTGGATGCAACTAGATGTTTATTACGAGTAATCTAAAATTGAATTTTTTGGAAAATCTTCTTAAAATTGGTAGGAATACATATTTATTCTACATCTGTCTTTAATCGTCTAGTTTTTGTTACGTGGTGTATTTGATTAACACAAAGTTCGTAAAATAAGTTACATTTACTGGATAACTAAATCACAATGTATTCTAAAATAGCTCACACATTACTTTTTAAGGTAGTCTTCTTGATATGAAGTCCCTATAATCTTTTGTTAGTCTCCATTGTTGTTGGTTGATGGCTATTCCAGTCAATAAATGTCGAAACAAATCAAATATTATTTCTAATAGTTTTTTTGGAAGATCTTTTTGTGGTAAGGCGATAAGGAGTGTCGCGAACTTTAGATAATACACGTGGGTTTTTAAAAAGGTGGTTTTAACGTTGGTGTTGGTTTATTAATAATTAAAATGAGTATTAGCACTCATCCTTTTTGAAAAGGGAGAATTAGCCGCGCTATACGCAAATTGGAAGTTCCATTGGTAGTATTGGTAGTATTTTTGGTGACTTAAAGTTTTGTGGAATTCCAAGCCGTTTTAACGGGATTATTTGCTGCCTTTTGTACACCACATTTACACTAGAATCCTCAAAAACGTCTGGAGTAAACCTGTTGGAGGAAAAATTCGAAAGAAAACCCTCTAGATGTTAAGAGGTAATGCTTTATTTTACTTTAATTTTTGTTAAAACAGCTCATACAATTTACACATTTTATATTTGACAATTTGTGGTGATCAATTGATTTAATTAATATATGTATCTCGTGAAAATCATGTTATTAATAATTTTTCGAATATACACTGCTCGGCAAAATTAAGCTAACCGATTTATTTGTTACAGTTACTATTGCTTTAGTGGCTACTATGATTTGGTTTCTATATTTTATTAGAATAATAATAATAGTAATAAGCAATTAATATTATATACTTACTTGAATAGAAATCAAACTGTACTCATCTTTTTGTTAGTAAATATAATTTCTTTTGAAAGTACATTACATGAGAGCTTGTTATATCATTTTTTTTTGAATGCTACAGATTTATGAAAAATCATTTAAGCGTATACTTACCTAGTTCAAAATTATAATTCTATATATTTTCCTTGAATAGGGGGGTACTCATACTTGTTTATCCTATTTTAGGTTTTTTTTTCTATCGCTGTTGTTTCGGTTTTTCCTTTATTTTCTGGCAAGGAAGAGAAGTCATGTTGGTCCAGACTGGTTACACATAGAGTTTGGAATGTTATTGATTAAGGATTCTCTTGCATTTGCTTTGCTGTAGGAATCTGCTGCTTTCACTCGCTTCGCTGCATGTATATCGCCATTTGCAGGATTTTTGACCAGCTACCTACTGATTGACCTTGGGACCAGCTAAGTTTGCATGCTTATTGATCATATGTTTTGCTTATTGAATTGATTGGTTGCATATCAGCTCGCCCTATATATTTTTTGTTTAAACATAATATTTTATTGTATATTAGAGCTCATAATTGTATACATACATTTTTTTTATAGTCCATGATTACGTATTAATGTGAAGAGCTCTCAACTCCTAACTGCTCATGCATAAGAAAAACATTAATTAAGTAATTTTAATTAATTTAGTTTTCAGCATAGTTGACGATTTTTTCTTAAACATTTTCTTATTATTACTATTTCAAGTAGAGCTCAGTGGACTTTGCTTATTCTTTAAATATATTAAATCAGAGCAAAAATTTTGTTCCCTATTAATTTATGTTTTTATTCTTTTTTTAGTAGTTAAGTTTTTATTTAGATATCTTCATTATTTTACACTTTTTTTTGATACTGTACGCTGCGCGTGTATACACGTACGGTAAAGCTTGCGCTAAAATTACATCTTGATATATTTTTATTTTAGTTTAATATATCACCAGCTTCGCAATATACTTTGAATTACTGAACTAAATTTCTTGTAAAATTTGAAACATTACTTCTAATAAACTACTGTATATCTGTATAGCAAAATTTAGCCTTTAATTTATTTAATTGATACAAGTACTTACCTCATAGCATTGAAAACAAACTTACCTGGGGTTTTCTTGATTATATTTGATATTGAAGTAGTGGTAGCGTTAAACCAAGTGGCGCCCCATTTTATTACTTTTATTTTTGACCCGGTTCGTCTCCACTGCAGATGGCAGGCCGCTGCCTCTACTTAAGCAATTCAGGGTAAGTGTTGAAGGTATGTGTTGAATTTATGTGTTTATTTTTTTTTTTAGTAGTTAAGTTTTTATTTAGATATCTTCATTATTTTACACTTTTTTTTGCGACTGTACGCTGCACGTGTATGCACGTACGGTAAAGCTTGCGCTAAAATTACATCTTGATATATTTTTATTTTAGTTTAATATATCACCAGCTTCGCAATATACTTTGAATCACTGAACTGAATTTCTTGTAAAATTTGAAACATTACTTCTAATAAACTACTGTATATTTGTATAGCAAAATTTAGCCTTTAACTTATTTAATTGATACAAGTACTTACCTCATAGCATTGAAAACAAACTTACCTGGGTTTTTCTTGGTTATATTTGATATTGAAGCAGTGGTAGCGTTAAACCAAGTGGCGCCCCATTTTATTACTTTTTGACCCGGCCCGTCTCCACTGCAGCTGGCAGGCCGCTGCCTCTACTTAAGCAATTCAGGGTAAGTGTTGAAGGTAAGATTGTCTCGGGGAGAACGTCACATTTTTTAAATCAAATAATGAAGTGCAAAAATGTGCTTTTTGTAGAAACATTGTTAAGTTATTTTATTTAATCAAACCAGAAACTTTACTTGACTCGAGAGTAAACTAACGTCGTGTGTAAACGTATTGTAGGACGCTCCCGAAAAAAGGGCTAGAAAATCGGTTGAAGCCCCGTTAAACTTGATAAAATTTAAGCACCGGTAGGTCAAGAAATTCTGCGTAAAGTCAACTGTCATAATAGAAGAACAAAGTACATACAGATTATTGAAAATTACAGCTACAGTGTTTTTTAATAGTACCAAAAATAAAGCAAACATGTCATCGGCCGAAACAGACCGATACCCAAAGACCCTTTTAAGTGTTTATTGGTAAAGAAAATGCAGTGGGTGCAACTAGATGTTCTTTACGCGTAATCTAAAATTGAATTTTTCGGAAAATCTTCTAAAAATTGTTAGGAATACATATTTATTCTTCATCTGTCATTTTATCCTTCCAGTTTTTTTAACCAAACAATGAAGTGCAAAAATGTGCTTTTTGTAAAAAAATTGTTAAGTTATTTGATTTAAACAAACCAGAAATTTTACATGACTCGTCAAATGAAAGACACGTGTTTATAAAGCAACATAGACATTAGCTGTGTTCTTATCTAGAAGAGTAATAAAACTTTAACTAGAACTGTTCTTGGAAAATGTAAATAAATAATAAATTATCGTGAGCTGCCGAAAACTTAAGCGCTAGAAATCAGACGAAGAAAAGAAAATAAACCAGTAATCACAGAAAGAGGCACCACAGAAAGCTAAGCTGTACAATTCATTTTATTAACTTTATTAACTTAATTTATTAACTCAAAACCTGATTTAAAAAAATCCTTATTAATTGTTAAACCTAACTGAATTTCTCGATATTGAAAGTGTATTAATCATAGGGCGGGTCCCACAACAGGAAGATTTCGACTGGTAGATGGTCCATATATTGAGCTTATTTACGAATACAGAAATATCTCTCAGGTAGTCTCAAGTAGTTGTGGTTTGCTTGATATACAGAGCGTTCCAAATATTCTCCTATATCTCTTTTTTATTTTTTGCAGATTCTAATTTTTATATTGCTTCACCTTGGCAGATCGGTATACAGGGTGTCTCAAATGTTGTTCCGTTGCCCTTCCTTGCACTTCCACTGTAAATGGATATTTACCTGTGGAACGGTTAATAAATAACAACTTCTTGCGGCTGGCTAATGTATATCTTGTCTTCATTAAAATGTAGCTCATTATATTATCGATGCCTCTAATCACGAAATATCCGCAATCGTGAATCACGGGTGAGTAGTTGACCACGTACTAAGGAACCATTTATACTAATTCTTAATTTATTTATTCCACGTAGTGCAGTGGGTGCAATTAGATTTTTATTACTCGTAACATAAAATTGAATTTTGATAATATTCTTAAAATTACTAGGAATGCACATTTATTCTACATTTGTCATTTTAACCTTCTAGTGTTTTAAATTAAATTATGAAGTGCAAAAATGTGCTTTTGGTAAAAACATTTTTAAGTTATTTTATTTAAACGAACCATTGCCAGATATTTTACATAAAAAATATCTCGATGGCTTAGATGCATTGTTAAACAGAGGAGTCCCAACAGTGCTCTGCCAGTGGATTAAAGTCAGCTTAAAAAAAGGACAATAGTATTCACTTTAAGCGAGACTACCATTGAGGTAAAGGTGAGTACAGGCTGCTCCCAAGGAGGGGTATTATGTCCACTACGAGAATCAAATCAAATCAAAAACATGTTTATTAAAAATTGAAGAACAACAATCAGTCCCACCCGAACATCCATGTCCGAAGCCAGCCGAACATCTACAGCGAGAAATACCATAGTAACTGTAAAGCTGAACGGAGTGGGGTCAGGTAGGATTACAAAAAAATATTAATAAATACCTTTTACAAAGAGTAAATTAAAAGGTAAGTAAAAATGAAGGCAACCTTTGTTAACAACCTCCTCTGAAGAATTTCTGCGGAGTGCTTTTACTGTCTAGGATACGCTGATAATATAGTAATAGTTGTCAGGGGGCGATCTCCGAACACGACTTCAGAGCGTTAACAAAGAGCCCTAAGTATTGTCGACAGGTGGTATAATGAGGAAGGACCACAAAACCACAGTCGTCACTTTGACATGAAAAAGAGTCTTGGAAAGCCTAAATCCCCAAGCGACCAACGGTGTCGACATTCTATTTGCCAGTGAGGTAAAATATTTAGGAGTAATTTTTGACTGACATGGAATTCCTACATCGAAAAAGTCACACAGAAATCAACAATAGCCCTCGGAATGAGAAGCTTGTTCAGTGGTGCATAGGCTAATGCAGGGCCATACACCAATAAGGCATCAGCAAGGAACAGAACACCGGAAGTTATACTTAAAGCTGTATGCGGATCCCATTCTAGGAATGCCCACGAACATTACAGTCCCAAAGTATAACTTAAACAAAAATATCAAAATTAAAATACCAGACAGAGAAGACTGCAGAGAAGACTGGACAAGCGGTCCTCCAATACCCACACAAACAGTCAGGTATAAAGACGGATCTAAGAGAGAACAGAGAGTAAGAGCTGGGATTTGCGGAATAAGGTCAAAAACGAAAATCTCAATAAGTCTAGAAAAATACGCCACAGTATTCCAAGCTAGTGGCTGCAATACAGTGGTGTTCAAAGGAAATTATAAGGCAAGGAATTGTCGATCAGTCGATTGCCATTTTTTCCGCTGCCAGGCTGCGCCAAAAGCAATTGGTACCATACAAGTCGAAGCTAGACTTGTATGAGACGGCATAAATGCCCTTATAGACCTAGGAAGTCAGAATAAAGTGACTGTGGCGTGGGTACTAGGACACAAGGGACACAAGGGAAATAAAAATGACGAACTGGCCAGAGAAGGTGCAAGTAAGGCTCTTATAGTACTCGAACCCTTGCTGTGTGGCCAAGCCACGCATACGAGCATCCATTGATAAATGGGTGCAAAATAAATCTCTGAGATCGTGAAAAAGACAGAGGTAGGCCAAAGAGTTCATTAAAGAACGACTGAGTCCTGAGTCTAATGGGTCTGGCATAGAACGCAACATGCAGATTCTGCCAAGAGGCAGAGGAAACCTCAGTCCATGTATTGCGTCATTGTGAGGGCTTTGCTAGACTGAGATTCCAACTACTTGCCGAGGAAAAACCAAGAGCTGATAGTTGTACTAAGGGGCCTTTATCAAGGCTGTGAAGTGTGATACAAAGGACAAAGATGGATAAGGAGTTTTAAGGAAAACAAACAGGAGCACCACAATAGATCCATGGGGGTCGCGGTGGACAAGCACAATCAGCCAGCTCCTCCTTCCTAAATCTAATCTAATCTAGGTGCAGAAGGTGTAAACTGTAAAACTGAAAATTGTACAGGAGGAACAATAAACACTTTACTGAACTATTATCAAAAACATTACCCTATCCTAAATACCATTTCCGCATGTATATTCAATCAATAGCTTTCAATTACATGCTACTATTGTCTTTTCCACATTAAGAAATTATTTTAATACAACCTTTAAGTAATTAATCAGGGTATGAATAATTGAATAACTTGAAGTTATATATTGTATCACTAGATCTAACACAACGGTAGTAGAAATTTCGTGATCCGAGACGCTGACATTTACGTCCATCTCCTAGCGAGTGCAATTACTAATAAGTCACTCTACCCTGCTCGTTTTGGTGCACTTCACATTAACATACTGTGAGTACGTTGCCAAGTTTATTTTTGTAAAACACGAGTGACATTTTAAAAGGTCCAATTTGATATTGTTCCGTTAATTAACGTAGTCGACAAAATAATAACAAATAGTGACTTAAAAGTATACAGAGCATCCATTTCAAAATTAGTCACGCTGTTTCCCAATTTAAAGCATATATCAAAAATTTGTTGTGCCATTGGACCTTTGTTGTTTAAAAAAATATACAAGGTTTTGGTTACCGTGAATGTAGTTTCAGTTTATTTTAGAAGGAATAAATCACATAACCCCTAGTTCAGAATTTCGGTAGATGAGACATGGGTAAGCATATGCGGTTCAAATTATGAAATGATAGGTGTGAAACGGTGTTAATATTTTACTAGAAGGAAGTAAGGGCGCAATCCCTTTATTTTTGAAAATGTACACTAATGTAAAAATCTGATTATTAAAATGATAAACTAATCAAGTTGTGATAAATTTAAAAGTTGTAGAAAAAAGTAAACTGTAAATTTGGTGAGAATTACTATTTACGAAATTATTTCACCACAAATCTAGAACAGAAGTTAGTTAATTAGCAATCTGTATTTAAAATTGATTTTATTAGAAACCAAATAAATTGATGCCTTAAGTATATTTTAAAATTGGTTTTGTTAGAAACCAATCAAACTGATGCCTTAATTACTAATAAATTGGTATTATATACACTTGAAGAACATTTGAACAATAATAATACACGTATGTGATCTTATGTGATTATAGAGCTCATTTATGATTTCTGACTGAACCGTGTTGATAAAATAATTTAAAGTATTAAAATATGAACAACCCTTTTCATAGAAATTGTGATTACACATTTTCTTTCATATGTGCTTAAATTAAAGTGTTGTTTAAATAATAAGTTATTAAAATTATCTTTAATATTTAAGGTTTGTTTGCTTAACCAAAATTAGAATAATATTTTAAAATTTTAAATGTTTAAAGCTAAATATCTAGCAATAAAGTGAAAATGATTAAACAAGAGTACATAAAGTTAAACAATTTATTATTTATGTTACAATTAGCTGGAAATTCCTGGAAATAATTTTTCACTCCAGACCAACTGCAGGGGACAAAAATGGGAAAATGCGATCCACTATTAATTGCCTGCTTCGGACTCTCACCGTCTTCATCGACAACCAAGGAGATCCTTGTGCCTCGCTGACCTACTCCCAAAATCTTCTATAGATAACGATACCGTACTAATGTCTAATGTCTCCCAAAGGTGATTTCATTTGATTATATATACAAGTTATCCTTAATATTAATTTAACCCGAATTTAACACCGCCTCTAAAATCTTCGCTAAAACCAGCGGTAACACCGTCACTAACATCTTAAAAAGAAAAGCGGGGAATATGTAACAACTACTAGTAAAAATAGCGGCTGCCAAACTTGAATTAATATTTTATTTCTTTATTATTTACTAACAAATAATTTCGGGTGTTGAACAGATTATTCTCCACTCCAATATGTTTAAGGTGAGGCTCCCGAAGGAAAAGGTTTTCACTCTGTAAAGAAATTAAGACGCCATTGTTAGACGCGACCTTTTTATGAAGCAATAAATTTTATTCTTACCATATCTAATTACTGTTGAGTCATCACTTTATTCAAAGTAAGCAGTTATAAAGGCCTATTGCCAATAACTATAACCAATTGTATATTTAATATTAAACACGAAGTTCTTAGCAATTCGGGCAGCAGTAAACAAAAGTCACTAATCTACCGCAACGGAGTGCAAACACTGACGAATATATCATCGCTCTCAATTATTCTCCATATCTTGTGTCTCCTTTCGAATGGGTTTACTTATAATTTTAATTAAGGCAACTTTGCATACGTCTCTACGCAATTCTGGTTTTCTACTGTTCAGCTAGACAAATTTAAGTAAATGTATAAATGTATTTATAATTCCGACGATGTAGTAAGATTTGAAATAAATATTTTTAATTTATAAAACAGCTATGTAGATGCTACAAAGTAATTTCCACAAACACCAACAAAACCATCACCAAAACTCTTGAACTTGAATGCCAACACTCGACGAGCGATTCACTAATTAAGATAGCATCATTGGGAGATGCCTAAGACTAAAGTGCAGCTAAGAGCAAGCCTGTATTTATACACAAATACTCCCTGAACGAATTCAATCAGTGCTGTCATTTTTAACTAAAAGTGTGTCTCAGTTCATCGAACCGTGACCTAGTAACCAATAAAGCAGTCTATTTGGGATGAATCCTTTGTCATTATTCATACTACTTTTACATTTTTCAATTTCCAAGCTTTCAAAGGCATACAGTTGTCTGTCACACCTTTAATAAACCTTAAGTTACTTAAGTTACTTATCACTTAAGTTACATACGTAAGTTAATTTAAGTAATTAATCAAGTTGCTTACTAAAAGCAACTTGGGCAACACTAGACCTTTCAGTTTTCCTATGATTGAGATGAGACGTGTGGTCTTTGACTCTTGTTATAATTGGACGTTTAAATTGTCCAATGTACTTCGAATTATAAACGCTACAGCGAGTTGTTGCAATTTATTTCCTCTCGTATGAAGAACTCTCATATCTCTATTTTAAAAAATCCTACTTAGACTACGGATAAAGCGTGGTTCATAGGAAGTTAATACAAATCTGGAATTATATTTGGTTTGAATGGTTGAGGAGTTTGGAACTTACAATACACCATTACTAATAACTTTATTTCTAATTAAGGCTATTCCCTTTTTACTTCCCTCGCACATCGAAGGGAAATATTGTATTCGAGAAAAAAATCACCCTCCCAGACTTTTTCGGATCTTCACGTTTCAGATCATGTGATGATTCAATTCCGTCAGTCTCTCTCTCTGTCGGTCTGTCTGTCGGTCTGTCGGTCTGTCTATTGGTGCATTCATTAACTAAAAACTACTTGACGGATGACAAGGAAATTTGGTAGGTAGCTGACGCTACTGCCACTTTCATTTTTGAAAAAAAAAAATTCAAAATTTTTTAAACCACAGAAAATATCATGGTAATTTTGGTTTGCTCAAATTTAAAATTTTCACGTTTCATGACATTCTAAACTTATTTCAAAAAAATTTTCTTCTAATAATTAAAGAAAATATTTTCAAAAATCTTTAATTTTTTTTGAAAAAAAAAAGTTGAAAATTTATCCTAGAACCTGCTTATATTTTTATCCCTCATTATACGAATTTCTAAGTTCGGGTATTTGCGTCTTATTTTTCTACTTTTAGGTCGCAATATTGTCTATTCCCGTTTTGCTGCAGGGTACTATTAAAAAAATCGATCAACATGATTTAATCAATTAACATCAGAACGTGAATTGCATTTTTTGGCTCTCATTCTCACGTGATAAACGACGAAAATGACGGTTAATTTTTTTTATATAATTATATAAATTTAAATGACTAAAAGCTGGTATTGCTTGCGAGTTTTGAGAAAATTGCTTTGAGGTATAGAATTTAATTATTAATTTAATGAGAGCGGTCCGTTTGTTCTCGAGCATAAAATCTCTTGTCATGATAAATCTGATTTCCAGTTAATAGTTCATTAAGAATTAAATGTGGCCGTGCAATTAATACACCCATAAATAAGAATAAAATTTATGAACTTCCAAAACTTATTTCCAAATGAGAATGTTGAAGTGTAAGATAGGTAAAAGTTTTCTGTGACTGTATTTAATAACATTAACTGACTGATTACAATAATAATTTTTTAATGTCTTTATTGGTTATGAATATAAAGATATTCTATAATTCCATTTGTGATAAATTATATTTGTAATGATAATAATTAGGGAATCCGCTTGTCAGACAGGCGTCTGACTATGACCCCAACGACGCTCCGAGCCACAAGAGGCCGAAGCTCCAGATCCTGGATAATGGGTAAGTATAACTAACCCTGTATCTGTTTCAGTCCGATCTGCAAGCCACACCGCAAGGAGACAATGACCAAAAACATCCAATACCCGATCCCGGCGGTACCAAGCATACAACCAGCTCGGTACCCTTACCCTAGCCCGTGCCGGCCTCTGACGCTAAGAAAGCGTCTCTGGCCGAACACAATCCTGAACTACACATGATGCCAATTGGCACCCTGGGCTTCCGACTAGTCAACACCCCCAAATCCCTTTCAAACTCCGAGAGGGCTCGGTAACAGCCGTTCCCTCTCACGACAGACGAAAGACGCTCTCGGAAGTCTATACATGCCAGCGAAGAAAGAAGACCAAGACAGAAGAGCGCCAGAAGAAACGACCCAGCTGGCAGGGTCCAACAGCTAGGACCAGGGGAGGTTTGCTAACATCGCCAATACTGTCCGCATTTGCGGGGGGGGATAGGCGAAAAAGCAGGCCCACCCCTTACGAGGCCGGTCCAGGTCTACAGCGATGATTGGGGCAAAGAGCTCAAGCTCGACCCTTAATCGTCCGAGACCGTCATCTTTAGTCAAGAATATTGGCGCGATAATAATTAATTAATATAAAGTTAAAATTATTTCAAATAGGAAAAGGAGAAAAATAAACTGGTTTTTAGTGTTCCTCACCAAAACTGGAAAACGGCACACTTATGGAATCACCTCGGTGTCTGTCCGTCTGTCCGCGTCCGTCCGGCAGGCATTTTTCTCAGAGAGAAAGTTGAAAGTAGAAAGATGTGGCACAGTTATGGAAAGTTGTCGCCAAAGTACAAAACTACAATTCTGCTTTTGGGGGTTAGTTTCGGGGGTAAAATGGGTCGCAAAGTTGCAATTTTTCTCAAGGACATCATGTGGGGTGTCAAGTGAAGGTTTGTTAAAACAAGAATTCAAAAATATATAATTTGTTTTTCACATTTTCTTTAACACTCTATCGAAAAAGCGCTTATTGATGTCGCCTCCTGTCATCTCTAATAATATCGCTCAGAAAAATCCTGAACATTGGAAATAAGGTGTAGATCGAAAGATAATGATCAGGATTGCTTTACCTTAGATAACTTTTTTGGTACATAAAACCAATGCTCGACGATACCCTTTGTTTGCGGCGTAATATGTATAAATCTATCAAGTCTACATTTAAACACAATTGATAATATGGAACATTAATTGTGCAAGTACAATTTGCATTTAGCCGCTTTTAATTTGTTAATTCTTCGAGGAATTCCGCGATTGGTATATTTTAAGATTCTAAGCAAATTACATAATGTTTTTCTTCTGTTTATAGCAAATTATTGTTTATCTTTTTCATTAGACCCGGTTCAATATTCTTATACAGTTTAAATTTTGACAGGTGGAAACATGACAATATACATGTACCAGAGGCAATGCCCTTGAACACGCCTATGAGCACTTAACTTAATTCACTGAAGTCAAGAGAGCGTTATCATCAAGTTGCGTTGAGAAATGTGAAGAAGTACCCTGGGAGAAACCCTCTCCCCGATGAGCAGAACAGAACCCCTTGAGAGCCTGTGGATGTCTATTATAAGTAGATAGAGTGAGAGATCGCTAGACTAGTGGTTGCGGACTGCTAGCTCCTCAATAAAGCATTATGTGGTATTGTTTGCATTTTTAACATGTGGCCTACATCTAATAGATCCACCCTAAAGCACCCCTCGCCCCTGTCATTTTCGACATACATAAAGTTCTATTTACATTGTATGTACGGACGTTCTTTTCAATATTGGTTTGTTTTGCCCCTATCTTACGCCTTCCAGGGGCTGGAGACTGATGCTCATGAGTAGCGTGATAGGCAACTGTAATTGGAATCAATAAAATCTTTAATGCACGCCATCTTTGAGGCACTGGTATTAGTACGTCTTCTAGAAACTTATAGAAAAAATCAAGATTTCTACCTTGTTCTGGATTGCCGCCAAGAAGGGCATAGAATATTTCTAGATGGATCTAGATGCACTTTTAGAGTATATAAGCTAATGTGATCAGGCAAAAAGAAAAGTTTTTGAATAAACAGTGAGGTTAGGAAATACGAAGTGGATACAAAGATATATTAACCATTTTAACTTCCATTCTGAGTTGTATTCACTCTTATTTCCATATCCCCTTTTAATTTAAAGGTCTAAAAATTTATTTTATAAAAAACTGTAATGGAAATATTGAACTATTACTTCCAAAGCATTTTCAAATAAAGACAATTCGAGCAATCAGTGATTTTGATATTATAACTTTTGTGTTATAGACAAAGTATTTCTTTTAGTTATAGATAGTTATTTCTTCTGCTGTTTGCAAAATCCTGTAAGGAATATGTTTCAATACCATTGGATGCATTACGAAATTGAATTAAGTTTGCCTCTAGGATAGAATATTAACCGTTATGGCATTTTACGCATTCCCGATATATATTGCCTTCAAGAGAAATGCCGCATTTAGTATTTAGGTAATCCTCTAATAAATGTGGCTGGAAGCACACGGAGTAATTGTACACACAACAAGAGGTAGCATGGTTTATTGGTCATAATCCCTTACAAAATAATCCCTCCTCGCATTAGATATATAATTAGACAGTATTGCTTCTGTCTTTTTAAGAGACAGTTAAAAATAATATTCCTGTCTAAGTGCGCCTAGTAAAATATTTGTGTTAAAATGTTGAAATATCTTTATAAACAAATCAATGAAATATATAAACATGACGAATAAACTGTAAACAGATGATGTATGTACACATACATTTTTCCGACAAATAGTTTTGCAGATATAATGCCAACAGACAGGCTGACATACAGACAGATAGGTAGACCGAGAGGCAGACAGATAGATAAATATACAGATAAACAGATAGGCAGAAAATCACAAACTATTTACAAAGCTTGCGATTTTCCTAGAGGCTACTTTTCCTATGTCTTCAGACGTTAATTCCACCTTCTCTAGATACTTTAGACTAGTGCGGACTAGAATTCGCAAAAACATGTTCCACAGTTTCTATTGTGGTATCACAGTATCTACATATATATCATTATCTGCCTTGCCCATATTCTTAAGATGATATCTCAAGGGCAATGGCCTGTCAATATAATAATAATAATAACAGTTTATTTACATAAAAAATTTCACAATAACAATTCACTGACACTATGCTATCAAATTCTATAATACCTCTGATACAGCAATGAAAATACATTCATAACTATTTCTACATTATTCGCAAATACACTGAATAGCCCACAAAGTCTAAGACTCTTCATGGGATAGTTAACCCACTTGCAAGTACTTCAAATGATTAATTTAATGGGGGGGTGGGTTAATTTTTATATATTAAAAAACGTTAACTAAAATTTAAACAAAATTAATTAAAATTCAGAGGCCTTAAAATAATTAAGAGGCCTGTTATCAGCCTTAAGTCCGACTTTTCGAGTTCGAAACGCCTCGTGGCATTCTTTGTCGAATAAGTGATGAACTTTTACGCTTGTCGCAAGAATATCTTGCAGAAAATGGTGCTGAAGTTGGTCCCGAATCGTTTTGTCCCATATCCAAGGGACACATAACGTATGAGGTCCTAGAATAGGAAGAGGAACGGAAAGAGTTCTACTGGAGGAATACTCCATTCCAAAGACAAGCGAAGCAGTTCATTACTTATTCGACAGAGAATGCCAGAAAGCTTCTCATCAGACAGACAGATTAATTTCTCTATCTCAAATTTAAAATTGCATTCATGACATTCTAACCTATTTCAATTAAAAATAATATGATTTTCTTTTATTACCATATGATTACCATACTTCCGCTCATCTCCAAGTGGATGTGAAAGTAATGAAGTTTGTTTAGGTAATCCCTATATTACATTAGCCAGGTAATTTAATTACCCTTTTAACTCTAACCCTACTATTTTTTTTTATTTGAAAAACTAGAACGAGTAAAATATGTATCCTTAGTTTATTTATACTGTTAAAACAGATGTTTTTATAGGTTGCCATTAAATATTTATAATTGCTTATTTTTTAATAAAAAATGTCGACATTTTTTCCAATGCTTTATATTTCAGGTTTCTACATTTTCGTATAAATTATCTTTACTTCCCTCGCATACCGAAGGGAAGTATTGTATTCGAGAAAAAATCACCCTCTGAGATTTTTTCGGATTTTCACGTTTCAAATCATATAGATTACGAAAATATAGGTTTTTCAATTCCGACAGTCTGTCTGTCTGTCTGTCTGTTTGTCGGTCTGTTGGTGCATTAACTTAAAAACTACTTGACGGAGAACAGTCAAATTTGGTAGGTAGCTGACGCCACTGTCACCGAAGAAATGGTTAGACTATTACTGGAAAATATACAGGGTGTACCGTCTAAAGGGAATATAAAATGGAAACAATTTTTTTTCGTTTAAATTAAAAATTTTCACGTTTTGTGACATTCTAAACTTATTTTAAATTAAAAAAAAAAAATTGAAAATTTTTTATGAAATGGGCGATGGAAAATTTTTTTTTTGTTCAAATTTAAAGTTTCCACGTTTCGTGACATTCTAAACCTATTTTAAAAAAATATTTTTTTGAAAATTTTGAATGAAAATGAAAATTTTTTTATAAAATGGGTGATGAAAAAAAATTTTTTGCTCAAATTTAAAATTTCCGCGTTTCGTGACATCTAAAAAAAAATTGAAAATTTAAAACAGAAAAAAAATGTTGAAATTTTGAAACTTTTGTATAAAATGAACGATGGAAAAATATTTTTTTTACTCAAATTTAAAATTTCCAACTTTCACAACATTTTGAACGTGTTTCAAAAAAAATTTTGTATAGAATCAAAAAAATTTTTTGAACATGTTTTTATAAAATGGGTGATGGAAAACAAATTTTTTGCTCAAATTTAAAATTTCCACGTCTCATGACATTCTAAACATTTAAAAAAAGAAATTTGTTTTGAAAATTTAAAGAAATTTTTTATTTTCTTACCACTACAATAGAACAGATGATGGAAAAAAAATTGTTTTCTTCAATTTTAAAATTTCCACGTTTCATTATATTCTAAACCTATTTCAACAAAAACATGTTTTGAAAATAAATAAAAAAATTAGAAATTTTTTTCCCCCACCACTATACGGAATGATGGAAAAAAGTTATCTGGTCTTCTCTGTAATAATAGGGCTAACTACATGGCGATTATAATAATTCTCATATGGATTCTCTGAATGAAAAATTTTTTAGAGTGACCGTCTTGTATGAATAAAGGGGGAAGTTCTGGTACCTTTACAGATGTCTTCACTTAATTTTCAATTAATTGGAAAATGAGTGACTTTAAAAATGTCCAAAAGAGATGAGGATTCTCCTAAAACGTTACTTACACCATCTTTTTTCTCGAAGAAGTTTAGTAACCCAGTCAAGTGCCCATATGGCTCACCAGACAGGGAAGAGCTAGGAGAGTTGGCCTCTTTTGAAATTTTCCAAATGTAGACTTTTGCCAAAGATAAGCTGTAATTAATTAAAACATTTACAATAGAAAAATGAAAAAATAAAATATTGCACTTCGTGCAAATCAGTCAACCAAATGCTCTGTTGGTATAAGTCTATGAGTATACATACACACAAAATTGTTTCAACTTTCAACTTAATTAAATTTTGGATATTTCAATAATTTTAGAATTACTCCCAAAAACGAAAATTTGTTCATCAAAATGTAGTTTTCGAAATGAATGTTTATACAATCCGAATTTAGCCGTATTAGTAGCTCAGTTCACTTACTTGTTAGGCTTGAGATAACGGAGTCTCGGTTTCGATTCCTGGCTGGACGATTAGTGGCGGTTTTTGTTGCCGAGATGGTAACAGTGAGCTGGACTATGATTGAGTAGCACAATATAGTTAGTCACTACTATCTCCCCAGAGTTCGATTTTCAGCTGCGGCAGATGACATTGTCACAGGACTGGTTGCTGTGCTTGTGGTCTGTGTGTGCTTGTCCTGGTTGAGTGGTGGCTGAACACCACCATTATATTAATATAAGTAAAGTATTAAAAGAAAAGAATTTCTAATTTTCATTTTAGAGCGATTAAAATACTAAACATTTTTGTTTGGGGTGTATTTTTGGGAATTACTTACTACCCATATAAATTATCACGGCGTAAGTGCCCCATATTTTACAGTATCAAAGATGGCTGCTCTGCTACAATCTTCTCACCGAAGCACAGTGGGATGAAATAAACCTTTTTTTTGCCAAAATCCTGAAACTTATGAAACTCGTCCAAAATCCGCCGGCGATTGCAGAAGAAATAACTTAAAAAATGTCATCCAAAATTCTGAAAAAAATGATTCAAAGAAAATTCAACCTACAAATTAAAACAAAAAAAGTAGCAAAAGAATTGCCTTTATAAAATAGGATGGTGTTAAGGGGCAGACGTAAAGAAAACTTAATTCTGTCTGCAATCCCATGGATTTATTCGGAATGTATCTTGCAAAAACCAAAGAAAATATAGTACCAAAAATTGGATAAATATAATATAATAATTTCAAGTATACTTAACTAAAAAATTCAAATTGAAACCAAAAAAATAATTGTTTTGAAACATATTCTTTATAGAATTTTGCAAACAGCAGCAAACATTAACGGAATCTTTGCATTTTTTTGTTAACCGGATTATGCTAGCAAATTAAAATCCTAAAATGAATTTGTCTAATTTCTTATTTGACAATTCTCATTCTAACACTAGCATCCACACAGTCCCCGAATATAATAATTTCACACTGATTCATAGAAATTGTCTTGGTTTTGCATGAAACATCTTCATGAGTGGCTTTATGTCTTTCTGATGAGCTCCAGAATAAGGGCGAAAAACGCTTCAAATGCTAAGCATTTCCAAGAAACAAAATGATAGATTCCATGAAAATGTAATCCATTAGAATGAAAATTTTTTTAAGACAGGGTAGATAAATAAATTCATTTTAAGCCTTTGTTCTCATTTTTAACTGAATTTTCATAATCGTAGGGGGTTATGTAGATACTGGTTTAATCTGCATGGCCGTAGGGGGCTGTGTGGATGCTAGTGTTAGAATGGGAATTGTAAAATAAGGGATTAGACAAATTAATTTTAGGTTATCGAAAGAATGCAAAGATTTCATTAATATTTTTACACACAGTTTTTCTTTTAGTTATAGATAGTTATTTTTTCTGCTGGTTGCAAAATCCTGTAAAGAATATGTTTCAATACGGTTATAAGCAGGTCTAACTTTATAACTCAACGAGTGTTTTGTTATTTAATAATCTTTATCGGCAAAGTTCGCTGAAATAAAAAATGATTATACATTTATATCAAACAATGTTACTCAGCAATATTAAGTAGCATTAAAGAGTACGCACCTTGAGGAATTTGATCCATGTTAAATAATTTCTTTAAAGGACAAAGTTCAACGTAAACACACACATAAACATTATTAAACTTTCACAGTTACAATTCCGAATGAACAACTCCCTCTCACTACTATAGTTGTGTGCGCGCTACAAAGGGCGTTTGCAACCAGTAAGGGTACGTAGTTACGTATTAAGATACGTACTTCTAAGGAGTTAATTTTTGGGTATTTTGGCCAAGGTTCATGGCATTCTGTTCCACTGTGCGAAGTGTTCGCAATTAGAGTTCAATGATATGCTACCTTTCCTAACAATAAATGTTCTCAAATCGGGTAACTGCATCGTCTATATGCCTCACTTTCATATCTCGTTTTGATTGCAGTCAAAAAAAAATCTATAAAAGGAATCGACCTTTCTGAATTTTAAAGAATCAGTTTAGAAATAAAGGAAATGAGGCCAGTAACTGGCGTAATGCCGTAATGTCTGAGTTCCATTTCTAGATTCCCGCAGGTGCAATATCCCAGGGACGCAATCTCGTGAAATGAAAATTTCTCCAAGATGTGTACTACTGAAGTAAATTGCATTTTACATTACCCTTAAAACATGTTGTTTCGTTTGTTCATTATGACTTCTTTAAGTTCAGCTACTGCTACTAACACATTATTACCTTTTATTTTTCAGTGCTGAAATTACCTGAAGTGGGAAATAAGTCTGCTACTTTGATTGAATAATGTTCTTTAAAATTCAACGTAAAACAAGGTAAATACAGTAGTTGGAATTATTGCGGACGACGGAAATGTTGCCTGCTTACATAACAGCATTTACCCCAGTGTGTGTTTATTCATTTACTTATTTTGATCACATTTTCACAGAGGAAGCTTAATTACAGAGTTGTAAAGCCATAAGAAAATTGAAAGAGAATGAAAATTTTTGCAATGCAATAAAATACAAGTAGCGTAAGAAAGAAAATACGTGGGTAGTGTACAAAAGGGATCCACAAACAAAGAATATCCTGTTTAACGTAAATTAACGGTTCACTAAGACTAACATCGGACTGCTACTAAACCCCTTCATTTTGTTTAAAGTGGACGAGTTACATTTGTGATTTTACAACGTGTAAATATGTGTCTTCAGTGTGTAAGGTTACCTATGGACAAAATAAATATTACTCCAGTAAATAAGTCGGAGAAAAGTGACAAATGTATAAAGGTTGAGAAACAGCACCGATTTTAAGTTCCTTCTGCGTGGTGTTTCTTGAACCCTCAGTATTAGTCGTCACCACTAACATCTTTGCGGTCGGACAAAATGGGGGAGTTGTGGTGGTTATAACCAAAGCCCCAAAAAAGAAACTTTAAAAATGAAAATTTCATTCTACTTTCTACTTTTCACGTGCTTTCCACTGCGTTGACCATTACTTATTGTTAACAAAATTATCAAGATATGGAGTGAGAGGAACTCCGTTGAATCTCCTGACTTCTTATTTAAAAGGTAGAACTCAGATAGTTAACTTAAATAATAATGTAAAAAGTACCAGTAATGACATAAAACAAGGCGTACCCCAAGGGTCAATACTTGGACCTCTATTATTTTTAATTTTTGCAAACGACATAATAAGTTTTTTAAATAACAGTTCTTCATCAATTCACACTATTTGTTATGCTGACGATACTAATATTATAATAATTGAAAAAGATCTGGTAACTCTTAAAATTGCAGCCGAGTGTGTATATAAAAATGTAATTAAATGGTCAGAAAAGAACTTTTTGAAGTCGAATTCGATACTATTAGAACGCGGGGACAGCTACAAGAATCTTGCCTTTTTGAAAACACTGATTTCCAGGTGACTTCCACGGACTCGGTAAAAATATTGGGTATCGTATGTGACTACAAACTAAGTTTGGTCTCACATATCAATGCACTTTGTACTAAACTACGCAGGAGTTGCTACGCTTTAAATTATATGGCTAAACATTGCAGTCCTAAGGTACGATTAACATTGTACTACGCCAACTTTCATTCTCATTTAAGATATGGAATAATTAACTGGGGAACGAGTACACAAATAAGTAGAGTATTTTTAATACAAAAGTACGCTCTCCGAATTATTGCTGGACTCGAATATCGTCAGTCATGTCGTAATACATTTCAAAATCTTAGGATACTAACTGTTGCTGGAATATACATTCTGGAGGTTTGTACTTATGTTTACAAAAACTTCACCACGTTCTCGGCAAACCAACTGAACCACGATCATCATACGAGGTCAAGAGGGTTGTTGGCACCAAACAATTTTCGAACAACTTTTTACCAAAAGAGTTTTCATTATACTGGCTGTAAACTTTATAATGCACTGAATGCAGAATTAAAAAATTCCCCCAATGTTTATGTCTTTAAAAATAGGTTGAAAGAATTGCTGCTACAAAAAAACTGTTACACAATACAAGAATTCTTCTCGCCGCCTAATATTTCCACTTGAATTTTATTTATATGTGCATGTTGATTTAGGCACGGGTATATTCTCCTATGTATTTTGTGGATATTTATTTGTTTGTTTTTCTTTCTTGATGTTTGTTATATACATTTGTTTTTTTTTTACAATTTTATATTTTAATATTCTCACTTACATGTCCATTTGTGACTATACATTTGTATGCATATGTGTGTATATGTATGTATGTGTATATTTATATGTGTGTGTATGTATGTTCATATTAATTATGTTTACACTTATCTGATTTATATTTGACTCTTTCTTCTGTTATTGTACTTGTACTTTTAAATGGAAGAAATAAATATTATTATTATTATTATTATTATTCTACTCGGGGGGTTTCGAGGTCGTTGATTACGAATTCGAGGTCTAATTTCGGAAATTCAAAATGGCGGGCCGGAAGTATAGTCAGTTTCTCAGGAAAATCTAGAGTTATTTTCGTTATTGGTCTGAAAATGAGTACCCCCCACCGTCGCAAGCTCAAAATTTAATCTAGTTCCAGAACTCGTTATAATACATATAGGCGAGTCTGCCTGTGGTAAAGAAGAGGTGATTTTATAAATTTTGTATACCATTTGAGTTAGAAACGGATTCTTATATAAAAAATTCCGCTGAATAAGATTTTCTTATGAACAATTTTCCTAAACCGCGAGCTTCATGGTCAAATTATTGTTTAAACATTTTTTTTTCGGTTTTATTTAATAAAATGAAAATGGATTGGCGGATCCAAAAAAAATCTTGATTCAATCCATAGCTGTTTTCAATACGCGTCGTTTGGCACAACTTTTGTCAGCCCGTTCAATTGTTATAGCCAAAATAAATTTCTTTAACAATTTAACAAATTGATTACTCCGAAACTAATGAGGTCAGAATATTGTCTTTTCAAAAAATATGCCTTTTATACCAAAGAATATACCATATTTTTTTAGCTCGATATCTTCAATACTTTTTGATTGTTTAAATAATTGGCATAATTTGTTAATTAGCAAATAACTTTTTTTTTGTTGGATCGACTTAAAACCAACTTTAAACGATAAATATTGATGTTGGGCATAACCCCATAGAAGTCTACACGAATGCAACTTTTTGCTTTTATTTATTTAAAGTTTAAATTGATTTTGCAAATTAACAAATGGAATATCTCGGCTCTGGGTAAGCGTAATGAAATGGGGTTTTGTGCATATGAAAATGCTAGAAACAACTTGATCGGATAACCGGAACCGGAAAAAAAGTGATATTGCGTGAGAGGCTCCAATTTGTTTATTAACAACTTCTTTGACACGAAGTTTGGTGCAAATGAAAGCTAACAAGTTGTAGACAAAAAGTTGTACAAAAAATATTTAATGCCTGAAGAGTTATACGCATTTTTGACCCTTAAAAAAATCTCTCCCGCAACGTGAAAATAGTAAGATTAGACGCGCAATGTGATGGCAGGTTCGATCCTCGGTGTGAGCAAATTTGCTTAGTTGTCAAATTCACTTTTCTTCCGTGTAATAAAATATTTCGTATAATAAAATAATTTTTAAATTGTAAAAAACACTATAAATAATTATTTATTCTTGAGAACTTCATTAAATCCGTAACTCTCAAGCTGATGCTGTGCACCTTTTTGTATCCTCTACATTTCTTATAGTCGAAATCA
Organism: Stenurella melanura; assembly: GCA_963583905.1. Lineage (NCBI taxonomy): Eukaryota > Metazoa > Arthropoda > Insecta > Coleoptera > Cerambycidae > Stenurella > Stenurella melanura. The sequence continues at coordinate 20,651,769 of OY757311.1, read as the reverse complement.
TGGAATCCCCCCTCAAATAAAGTAAAACAAGCCTTGTCTTTCACAGAAAGTAGTAAAAAAAAAACAAAATCTACCAACAAACCCTCGTTGGACAAGAACAATCACATGTTTGTTACAAGATAGTCATTTATTTAATGAAAATTGCAAACAAAAAATATTTACGGCGTTTTTAAAAATTTCTTAGAGTGCAAAAACTTCTATATCATAAAAAACACTTGGTTAGATGAAAATAAGCAAATTTTACAAAAAGTAATTTGCCGACACCGAGAATCGAACTCGCCACCCCATTGTGCGTCAAATCTTACTATGTTGACGTTGCGGGCGGGATTTTTTTAAGGGTCAAAAACGCGTATAACTCTTCAGGGATTAAATATTTGTTGTAGAACTTTTTGTCTTTGATAGAAAGACTTGTTAGCTTTCATCATTTTCTTTTCTCCAAGCATTTTCATATGCACAAAACCCCATTTCGTTACGTTTACGCAGAGCCGAGATATTTCATTTGTTAGTTTGCAAAATTGATTTAAACATTAAATAAACAAAAGCAAAAAGTTGCATTCGTGTAGACTTCTATGGAAGTTATGCCCGACATCAATATTTATCGTTTAAAGTTGGTTTGAAGTCGATCAAACTTTCGAAAAAAAAGTTATTTGCTAATTAACAAATTATGCCAATTGTTTAAACAATAAAAAAGTATTGAAGACATCTGGTCAAAAAAAATATGGTAGAGGTGTTTCAGAATCTCATGAGCCGCGAAATGCGCAAAAGGCAAAGTTTACTCTGCGTTATAAGTATTTTTTTGAAACAATGGAGGCTGCCTTGCTGGATACATAAACAAGAGCTCGTGATAAATTGTAAACAATAAATCTAATATTTTTAAAAAGTGTAACTGAGTCGACTGGAGGGATTATGTCTTTGCGCATATGAAGGTCACAGCTCATGAGACTTTAAAACACCTCTATATTCTTTGATATAAAAGGCATGTTTTTTTTAAAAAAAAACAATATCCTGACCTCATTAGCTTCAGAGTATATAATTTGTTAATTAAGAAATTTATTTTGGCTATAAAAAATGAACGGGTTGGCAAACTGAGTTGTGCCTGGTGCCAAACGACGCGTATTGAAAATATTTTTCGATTGAATTAAGATTTTTTCGGACCCGTCAAACCGTTTTCATTTCATTAAATAAAAACGAAAGAAATTTTGCTTAAACAGTTATTTGACCATGAAGCTCGCAGTTTAGGAACATTTTTCATCAGACAATCTTATTCAGCGGAATTTTTCCTATAAAAATGCGTGGCTAACTCAAACGGTATAGAACATTTTTGGGCAAAATCCCAGGCAGACTTGCCCAATAGATGTACCTTTCCAGCCAATGTCTTAAACCGTTCAATTTCAAATTTGAAATCTCGACGTTTTACGACATTCTAAACCTATTTTAACAAAAGAAATGGTTGAAAGTTGTTTTACGATTATTATAATTCCAGTCCACTACGTGGATGTGGAGGTAATAGTATGCCCAGCATAATACAGAAATATTTTTCTTTCGTGCATTTATTATGAAATTATCAAAAAAAAAAACTTTTAATTCATATTACAATCTTTATAAATTAAAACCTCTACCCACCGTGTGATGTCTGTTATATTTAATATTTTATGAATTGCGTAAATGACCCACGCATAGGCCGGTGTCCTTCTATTTCTCCAGACAAGGTTTTAGTTAGTTGATAAACACAGGTTGCTGGCACTTGAGACCTTTTGAATTATGTTTTGGACAGATTACTCTGCTCAGACGATTCCGAAGTGTCGTCTACACTATTATGAGTCTTCAAATACAATGTCTCTTTGTATTTTATTACAATTTAATTATATGAAATGTTTGCTATGTGGTAAGTAAGAGAATATACCATGAGATTTAAGAGACAGTTGCTAAAAATTTCCAAGGATTAATTTTCGTTTAAATAATTATGTTTCATTTACACAATTATATTTGGCTATTTATTATTCTCTTCTGGCATCTTTTTTCAGAATAAAACTAAAGAAATCTTGCTTTATCAAACTTTTCATCGACGCGACGGTCTGAACAAATTTAGAAAATAAAGAACATTTAGTCAATAAACAATCGACAATTATTAGAACTAAAGGAAAAACTAGGAGTAAAAATATTACTGAAATCTTTGCATTCTTTCGATAACCAGAATTCTGGTTATGCTAAATTAAAATCAGAAAGTGAATTTATATAATTTCTTATTTGATAATTCTCAAAAAAATTACACAAATTCATTTTAGGATTTTAATTTGCTAGCATTACCAGAATTCAGGTTATTGAAAGAACGCAAAGATTTCATTAGTATTTTTACACATGGTTTTTCCTTTAGTTCTCATATGTAACTATTTTTTCTGCTGTTTGCAAAATCCTATAAAGAAAATGCCTCAATACAATTATAAGCAAACTAATCATTATTCACTTTTAAACTTAAATATATATTCTTATTTGGTAGGCTAAGTACGGTTTCTTGAAAATATTACTTTGCATGCCTTATTTCAACTACTACAATATAATGTTTGAAATTACAAGATAATTGTCTGTAATTGTTTATTTGTGGCATATTCAGATTTTCTTACTTTTTGTTGGGTATTTTGTCACTGAAAAATATTTTCATTAAAATTTTTAAATATTTTTCAGTGGCAAAATACCCAACAAAAAGTAAGAAAATACAAGATAATGTTTCCTAATTTCTTTTTTTAACAGTTGACTTCTATAAGCTACTAATTGAACATAAGAATACTCACACATTACTATTTTATTCTTCCCACCCGGCTGTAGTCTTTAGTTACTGAAAATGGTCAACTTAATTAGGCAAATGTGCCAACCCTCTAACAATGTTTCGTTAGTATTGTACTACTTAATTTATATTCCCTATTTATTATGCTACTTAATTTACTTAACTAACTGTAAGCAATTGTAATTAAATTCATGAAATTATACCACGCTATTACCCATTAATATTTTTGAATACATTATAATAAAGCCTGGATAAAATGGTAAATCGTTTCAAGGTATAGCTTTCAGTGTTACTTGGAGCGAGAAAAATCATCAAAAAAGTTGCGGGGTAAGCATGAAATAATAATGAACCTAGTCAAGCTTACATTAAATATGAACACACTGTATAGATAATAAATGTATATGGGAACAGTGCGCTTCATTTAATGGCACGTGTATACATACATTTAAGGATAATGTTATCCGTAGAGCATGGAGCTTTCTCACGCATCAATAAATTATAAAGAAGGGTAGTTTATAAAAGATAAATATAAATAGGTAAATATAATTTGTGGGGACGGGCAATGGTGTGTACTTGTGTACGCAGCGAAAATTGCTGAGTGTTTAGGTAATAAGTATCCGTAATAATTAGACCGAAGCACTAAAAATGTTTTACGGCGGTCCATCTATAAGGGGTATTATAAAGGTAGTAACACACTGTTCAGTAAATAACTCCATGTTGTTTAGTAAAAAAATGTAAATGAGCAGGACATAAGTGAGCAGTATAACCACAACTACATCAATATGCAGATGATTCGCAGATATTTAAGTCATTTTTTTCCAAGAGCGGGAATTAACCAGGACTTAAAATACATTTTTGAGTAATCAGCTAACCATAATTTAAAACCGCTGCCTAAGGAATCACTACTTCCACATCCAAATTTTTCATCCAAGTCACTTTAAAGGAAAGTTTTACCCAACTTATTCCCCTATTCACAACCTACCACCTCCCACCTCTTCAATGGAATCATCTCAATCAGATGTCGTTACAATACATACGTGTACTAACTTTCAAGTGAATATCTTAATTTTATATTAGAAAGAAATCTGAGGCCTTGGTTTCTAGTATATACACCAAACCTCAAATTTATGTACTCTTACCAGCTTGATTTACTTATTTTCCCCTATTTACTCCTATTTAACACCCAACCCTTCAAATGAATCATCTCAAAATATAATCTAGTTCCAGATGTCATTATAATACATACATCTACCAAATTTCAAGTGAATATCTCAATTTTATTTTATGGAGTAAGAGTAGTGGGGCGTTGAAAAATATTATTAAAAAATCTGTGGTCTTCATTTCTAGGATATACACCGAATTTCAAGTTTCTGTACTCTTACCAGCTTGCCTTATTTATTTTTACCTATTTACCTCTACTTACCCCCACTCCTTGAACGCAATCATGTCAAAATATAATCTAGTTTCAGATATGTTATAATACCAATGATTTAAAAGAAAATATCAATATAGATGGTTTATATCAATACGCTGATGATAAGTCCTGTGTGGCAACTGAAGAATCTGTGGTGGCTTGTGCAAGTAAACTTTCCATAATATCATCAAATATGATCAAATATTGGGACTCGAACGGATTGAACTTAAATGGAGGTAAAACTACTCTTGTTATGTTTTCTCCAACTACTGAACCAGATTATTCATTATATGTCAAATTAAATGGTTCTTCAATCACACAATTAGAAAGTGTAAAATTTCTTGGCGTAACGCTAGACAGTAGGTTAAACTGGGAATCGTACACTAATACCTTGATATCGAGATTAAATTCATCTTGTTATGTAATACGATTTATGAGAAACCAACTCTCCATCGATTGTTTAAGAATATTCTACTTTGCGTGTGTACAAAGTGTTCTAGAATATGCGATAATATTCTGGGGCTCTTCCGTGCACTGGCAGAAAGTATTTATCAATCAGAAACGCATAATTAGATGTATAATGAATGTCTCTTGCAGAGATTCATGTAAACCTTTATTTAAAGAATTGGAAATACTTACCATCCCGTCTTTGTATGTATACAAATTAGTGTTATTCGTCAAGCTAAATAGTACTGAATTTACAAGAAACAACGATGTATATCGAGTTATGACAACGAGGATCGGGCCTGATCTCAGAGTACCAGTGCATTATCATAGCTTTTATGAAAGAGGCCCATGTTATAACGCTATAAAGGCCTACAATGCTCTGCCAGGAGAATTAAAGTCTATAAATAATATCCATTCCTTTAAAAAACATCTAAAATTGTACTTACTAGAAAATACATTTTATTCATTCAGTGATTTTTTAAATGCATAAGAACAAATGATTTTATTAATCAATTGTACATGTTAAATTGAGTTATTTTACCTTTAGTTTGAAGCTAATTTAAGTGTATGTTTTTTACCTTGTTAATGTTGTTCTCCTTTTATATATTTTACAAATTTTAATGTGTCTCTCTTATCTTATTTTATTTTACCTGGATATTTTGTAATCATTTTTTGACAATGCTAATGTCTTTTCTTTGTAAGATCTATAGCAATAAAGTTAAAAATTAAAAAAAATACATACGTATACCAAATTTCAAATGGAAATCAAAATTTAATTTTATCAACTCTTTAGATAATGGAGTAGGGGTGCTGGGGGGTTGAAAAGTTTCTATACTCTTACCGGCTTGCTTTACTTATTTTCCCCTATTTACCCCCATTTAACCCCCAACCCTTCATCAGAATAATTCCAAAATATAATCTAGTTCCAGATGTCATTATAATATATGCGTGTACCAAATTTCACGTGAATATCTCAACCCCTTTAATAATGGAGTGGGTGGTTGTGGGGGGGATGGATAATATCATAAAAAAACTTGAGACCTTGACTTGTACATATACATCAAATTTCACGTTTCTCTACTCTTACCAGCTTGTTTTACTTATTTCCCCCTATTTACCCCCCAATCCTTCACCGGATATGTTCAAAAAACAATCCAGTTCCAGATCTCGGTACGGTATATACGTATACAAAATTTCAAGTCAATATATTAAACCGTTCCGGAGCAAACGTGCTTACAAAAAAAAAGTTACAGGCAGACAGGCAGACAGACAGACCGACAGACAGACAGACAGATTTTTTTTTTTCGCTCAAATTTAAAATTTCGACGTTTCATGGCATTCTAAACCTATTTCAGGTAGAACAAAATTTGAATTTTTTTTTACGATTACTATCCAGTACATGGATGTGGAAGTAAAACTAAACCCTGAAAAGTTGCAAGTAATGCTGAGTACGTCTGTCACGTTGAAAAAGTTTTTGGAACTTTCTCTTGATGTTTCTATAAATAAAAATTTAACCATTATACTCTTCGCTGATTTACTGCACTTTTTATTTAATTATTGCACATTCTATATAATACTCGTCGCAGTATTTCTTGCAAATAACATTATAGTCCCTTCAAATAAGGAAAATTCAATGAAATTTTTCCTACAGCTAATCCACCCGTATAGAAAGTTGCCTTGGGATTGTATAACATATTTTTCACCAAGCGCATGAAAATAAAAGGGTTGTTTTTTAGATATAGATACATATATATGCTTTTTTGGCCATTTAGGCAGTTTTCTGCTTTTTGCTGCAAAACTGCATTTTAGAGAAAATATGACCTGATTTGATATTGTAGATCTAGTGATTCTCTACAACTTTTGTTCTCTTAATTTTTTTGAAATTCCGCTTAGTTGCGCCGCTAGAGCGCGCAGAAAATTATGTAAATGTATAAATTTTTTTGGTGTTTGATTTTAAGCCAAAACTATGCATTTTATAAAAAAATATCAAGATATGAAAGTTGTTGATAAAAAAAATTTCGACAAATTTTGTTGCCTGTTTTTTTTTTCAAAGTCGCGTGGTTTTGCCTCTAGAGTGCGAAAAACATTTTTTCAATACTCTTGAGCGGATAAAAAAAATATAGGTATCGTGAACAGCTGTAGTATTTTGCCCCTCCACCTCCCTCTACTCAATATTTATTACTTGCTAAGTTAATATAGATGACATACAAAAGGGCCCATCACGACCACTACAGCTGAATGCGCGTAGTTCATACTATTAGATGCACCGTTCTATGCGCAGCTGTGTAAGAAATGAACGATGGGTTTCAAAAAAAATAATTTTTTTTGCTCTCCAAATTTTTGTATAATTGACGAGTACTCTAAAAAAAATGCATAGTTTTGCCTGTATATCAAAAACATATGGGCTATATTTTTTTTTTCCGCTCAAACAACAAAGAACAAAACTTGTCAAGAATTTTTTTATCTACAACTTTGATATCTTGATATTTTTTCATAAAATGCATAGTTTTGGTTTAAAATCAAACACCAAAAAAATTTATACATTTACATAAACTTCAGCGCGCTTTAGCGGCGTAACTAAGCGGAATTTCAAAAAAATGAAAAAAGCAAAAATTGTAGAGAATCTCTAGGTCTAGAATATCAAATCAGATCATATTTTCTCAAAAATGCATAGTTTTGCAGCAAAACGCAAAAAACTGTCAAAATTACCAAAAAACATATATGTATCTATATCTAAAAAACAACCCTTTTTTTTCCATGCACTTGGTGAAAAATATGTTAACACAACCCCAACACAACTTTCTATATGGGTGGCTTAGCTGTAGGAAAAATTTCCCAAAACCAGTGATTTTTCTTCCAATTTGAAGGGACTATTAGTCTTTGACATTTTTTGTTTAATTGCAAAACATTAAATTTCTTTTTTAATATAAATAATTAATAACTTTTTTGTTTATTGATCGATTTTGTTAAAAAATAATAGGGTTCTTTCTCAAACTGACACTAACTTACTGTCCAAATTTCAATACAATAGGACTTTTCGTTCTTAAGTTATCGTGCTTACAAGAAACGTGACAGACAGACGGTCATTTTCAGAATTGTTCAGAATTCACTAACACAGTGATATGAAATTTTTTTCGACGAGCAGTATTACCGGTTTTAGAAATGTGCTGATCCAATGCAATTTACTCCTCGTTTGGTATATGCCAGGAGTATAATAACTTCCTTCCTGTTGTGAACAAAGCAGAAAATTTAGAGCTTTGGCAAGACTCAACATTAAACATATTTAATCAAATCTGAAATTAGCATATATTCGATTGAATAAATTGCGCAGTTTTGCAAAAGATATAACCAGCGAGTAAAAGTCAATACTTCCATATCATTCTTATTATGCCCTTTAGTAAGGAACAATTGCCTTATAGTGTTTTTATTGTTTAATATGTTCGTTTAACACCTGAAGGCGTAAATTTTACTAAATTCCGTGCTGTGTTTTTGAGAGCCATCCGAAGAAGTCAATTTTTTAGTTATCTCAAAATAACTCAACAGCAATGCAAATATGGAGATTATTACAAGAATCCTTATACAAATCAAGTTCTGTATGTCCAGAACTTTTCTAGGTACAGTTCTTCAAAAATTGGCAATAGGGTCGTTTCCTTCAACAAAATTTATAAAATCTTATTATACCATCAAATAATATACTAAATATACATTTCATATATCATATTAAAGAAAGTCCTAATAATCACATACAAGAATAAATTGGTTTTCAAAATAACAAGGCGGTAAATGATGACGTGTGTTATAAGAATTCAATTTCAGAGAATTTTCATGTTTTCGTTGATCATGTTGGTGGTAGTGATCGGTGGATTTATTGCATATTTGTTGTTTACATTGTGTTAACCTAAAAACTTTAAATTTGATTTTTTATTTTAAGACATATCCGCAACAGTATATTATTAATAGAAAATCATTTACATACTTACTTTAGGTTACAGTGTACTTCATACTTTAATCCAAGTTAAATAATGACAATAACAAGAGATTGAAAACAATTAATATAATAATGACTCAGGTCGATACTATAACAGTAAACGAACGACGCCCGTCGATTATTCCTCTATTTGTTAACTGCGCATGCTCTCACATCTGACGTCACGATAGGCGCCAATTCAAAATTTCGTAACTTAAATAATTAATTTCACTATTAAAATTAATTTGGAATGTAAAATAAAAAAATACGGGTCAAATAAAATTTTATAAATCACTTGAATATAAAATTTTTAAAAAATAGTCAACGACCCTATTGTCTCCAAAAAGTGAAAAAAAATTCGTTTTTTTGATGTCGGGAGTAGTACACTGCTCTATCTATACATGGAAGTAAAATTCTATATGATCTATAAATCGAAAATTTTAGTAGTTGTCGTTATATTGTTATAGTTGACGTAAATTTTATATATCACGTAATGTGAAATTAGGGGATATTGTAAAATGTAGAAAATAATCAATCACAAATAGTATTATGTTTACTTAATATTATCTAATATTTACAAAATCATTTTACTTTTTTAAAGCGTAGAATAATTTGATACTTATTATTTACAATGGCACAACAAAACAAAATTTATGCAGCTGCCTTATCCGTCGGTGATCAGGATGCACTACTATGGCTCGCGTTTTGTGTGTGCATCCCCTTATTATATTTTAGCAGAGACCTTTGTATTTTGAGGAATAATAGATGGTATCCGATATTGTTAGTGGTTACAATGCACATTCTGCAATGTACTTACTATAAGGTATATAAATTCAAAACATTATTCGGATGAAATTATTCTTGTAACAATTGCTAGAGAATCGTATTAATTGCAGTTAAACATGAATTGCTTTGTTTTATTAGAGATTTAAACAACTACTAGATATGACGAGGGGTTCAACTATTAAAAATATTACTTCACTAAATATATTACATTATAGGTATCTGCGTTTAATGTCTTTATATATTTAGTTATCAATTTCCAGGTTATATGCCTTTTTTCGCGTAATGTAATTTTCTCTTGAATATACATCATCATTTTTGTAAGTATTAGGGCCGTTACTTTTGGTCACTATTAAGTTAATTTATGGTTCATACTAAATATTAACCAGTTCATTTGGTTATTTTCAAGCTCAGCTAGGACTTGATCGTAGTTAAATATAGGCGGTGCTGTAGTTAAACTTAATCGTAGCGTCGAGATACGATTACCGAAGAGGATCGAGATAAAAACAACCATATTTAGTGAGGTAATGTAAGTCGTGACGTTTCTACCGTACTTCATAAATTTTATTTCGAAAAATGTATCTCATTAATTGGCTGAACTATTTTACGACATTGATGATGTAGATTTGGAGTGCGTAAATAATTTACATACATATCATGTCAAAGTGGCACCATCAGTTTTTATTTATTTTTTATAGTCATTAACTCTGGTCACAAAGTCCACATAAACAAACTAATTTCACTCTAGATGAAATTAATCTCTCGCTTTTTTTCTCCATTTTAGTACTATTTAGAAACTCATATAATACACTAAACAGTAATAACATAAAGATTGGAAGTATTCATCAGTAATAAATATTAATGGCAATTAAAATAATCATAACCTCAATCTAATGAAACTCAATAAATATTTCATCTCTTTTCAATATATGAACTAGAAATATAAAGTATCTAGAACTTATGTTTGTCCACTTTAGACTATTTAAATCTAAATTTGTACAACAGAAGAAGAAGAATCGACTGCCAACTAAAGAAACACTGGGTTAACCTGAATTGCTAAATGAGTCGCAAAGTACACAACCAACTTTAAGCCCTGGCTATACGTTTCAGTTAAATTAACAAGATTAGTTAACTCGTGTTTAATCAAGGCCAAGAGTATCGACCCTTACGCACATTAGTTCCTTCAAATTAGTAAAAAAATCGCTGCTTCATGGAAAAACTTCCACAGCTATGAGACCTGTAAATAGTGAAGCATTTGGGTTGTCTAAATATGATTTTCACAATAGCTAAAAAATTAAGTCTATTACTGGAAATTATTTTCGAAATTATTTTCGAACATACAGTGCCTTTTTTTAAATGGAATGCTATGTATATCAGTATATTTTTGAAGTCTCCTTCTAGGCTCTATTCATTCCTATATTAGCATTGAATATCTCCCAACCACTTGGATGTAATTAATTTTTTTGTTGAAATACTGCAATCTGCAGATGGATATTAATAAAATCACCACAATTAATGTTTTTTCATCATTTTCATTTCCTAAAACTGTACAGGGTGACCAGAAATTATTTTTCAATTATGAACTATTTATAATGAATTTTATCAATTTTTTCAAACGGAACACCCTGTATACTTTTCAACGGTGTGATGTAGAAATGAAAAACGAACATTTTTGTAGATACTTCCCTATGGCTAATTGCAGCCAATTTCGTTTATTGAGCAATAATTACAAAATACAAAAATAAGCTTAAAAAAATAGGTTTCTTCAAATAACTCAGTAGAAAAAATTATAATAAATGTTCCACATGTTGCCCATTTTGATTGACACACATCTCTATGTGCTTTTGAAATGAGGTTCCCATTGTTCCTAAAACTGCCGGTGTGATAGATCTAAAGGCAGTTATTATTCTTTCCTTCATATTTTGTACTGTTGTTGGTGTAGCTCTATAAACAATTTACTTCACGTATCCCCATAAAAAGAAATCCATTTTTGTAAGATCTGGGGATCTAGCAGGCCATTTAGTAGGTCCATTTCTTCCAATCCATTGATCAGGGTAGGTATTATTTAAGTGGTCTCTACCGCATTTAAATAATGTGGTGGAGCACCATTGCTGAAACCACTTCCTATTTCGAATCCTTTCAGGGAGATTTACCAATAATTGTGGCAGATAGTTTTACAAAAAAATGAAGATAAATAGCTCCAGTCAATGCACCGTCAAAGAATGTGGCCCTATTACATGTTCTCCAATAATTCCGCCCCAAATATTTATAGACCATCTGTGTTGGTTACCAACTTGCATAAAAAAGTGAGGACTTTTCGAAGAATAATAATGGAAATTGTGCCTATTAACAAATCCGTGAACAAAGCATTATTGAATAAGTTGATATCATCTTGCATTTTACCTCTGGCCCAATTACAAAATTGTAGGCGGTTTTGAAAATCGTCATCTGATAATTCCTGGTGCATTTGAATATGATATGCATGTTGTTTTTAAGATTCGATCCATAGACCGGCTACTTATTTCTACTAATGAGCTCACTTCTCTTTGACTAAGATGGGGATATTCAACCGTTACCAGCACCATAGAAAACTCATTTTCTTCATTCACAACACGTTTTATTCTTTTACTTTTTTTATATTCGACATTTCCAGTTTCCAGAAATCTATCGAGAAGGTTTTTGAAAGCTGCTAACATCAGGAATCCTTCTCTCAGGATAATGTTGGTGATAAGTTCTATGACAAGTAAACAATTTCTGTCTGACTCGCCAAAAACTAAAGTCATGTCTACAAGTTCCGCTTTATTAAAATTCATATAGTAAAATTCCAAATAAATTTAATACAAATTGTAATTAGCGTCCGATAAGAGTGATAAATGCTCCGTTGTACACGACGATTTATACCAAAGTGAGGTTTTATTGCTTGTCGAATAACGAAAACGGCAAAGAAATGTACAAGAAAACATTACAGTAGAGGACCTGTTAAATACTATTTACTCATTTTAATGGATTGGAAGAAATGGTCTCACTAATTGGCCTCACTTCAAAATTGCATAAAGACGTGTGTCAATTAAAATGGGCTACACGTCGAACACCTCTTATAAATTTTCTAATGAATTATTTAAGGGAACCTCTTTTTTAAGTTTATTCTTGAATTTGACACATTTTTATTTATAAAACGAAAATGGTTGCAATTAGCCATAGGGAAGTACTTACAAAAAATGTCAGTTTTTCGTTTCTACATCTCAGATCGTTGAAAAATATACGGGGTGTTCCATTTGGAAAAATTGAGAAAATTCAATTTAAAAAGTTCTTAATTGAAAAATAATTTTTGGCCACCCTGTGCAGTTTTAGGAAGTAAGAATGATTCAAAAACATTAATTAGATGTCTCGTAATTGGTATTCACATAAGTTTTGCTTAAAACCCGTAATTGTGACTGTGGTGATTTTTTAATATCCATCTGCAGATTGCATTATTAAAAAAAAAATTACATCTAATAGATAGGTGTTTTATAAAAACGATTTACATATACTAAAACATATGATGGGCAGATGCTTAAGCCCTCTATACTTTTTAAGTAACAAAGAAAAATTAATTAACAACAAAAATGAATTATTTAAGAACTATCTAATACATGTTTTACAGTGAACTTAGCCCACTATAAATAGTCCCCTCAATTCATTACAAGTAGTCCATCTTTACTATTTTTCTGAACTGCTCTTAGTATTCGCCAATTGTCCATTTTATAACTTATATACAACTATAGCGGCCCATAGTATATGTAGAATAGATTTATTTGCATTTATTTTTACTTCATTAAATACAAAATATCCGCTCAAAGCATTTGTGTGTGTCTTTTAAGTTTTGATATAGTACCTATTCTAAACCTTTAGATAATCCATTAAAACTTGAAAGTTTTAATAGTAGTTTTAAAAAGAGGCATTCAGGCCCTTCTCTAGATGGGCCCCTGTACTCTTATGAAGGTTCAAAATCAACTTCAGTCCTTCCTAGAGTCCTTACAAACTATTTAGGTTTATAAGTAGTCTTGGAATTAAGTTTTTAGATAATAGTGACTGGAAACTGCAGAAAGAGATAGAGTTTTATAGAGCATGGTGGGAGAAGATTCTTGATTGTGTTCTGGATGGATCTAGAGGCAATTTCAGAGTATATAAGGCGCGATTACCGGCGCAGGAGGGAAAGTTTTACTAAAGAAAAGTTAATAGCGAAGGTGAGGTTATAAATTCGAAGTGTAAATATAAACATTGTAAAAGTTAGTTTGTGTAATCAGTAAATTATTAAATAAAGTGTTAGTGGTTTACCACTTGTTAAAATTATTTAGAACCCACGAATTCATACAGGGTGTTTCCTAAAAGGGTGAATACACGCAACAATAACTTATAGAATCAACGGATTTTAAATGGTAGAATGGAAACACGCGACAATATTGTAATTTTTGGAGTAGTGTCTATGTTCTCGTTAAAAATAGAGAAATGCAAAAATGTAGCCTTGTATTTAACGCGCCGACCAAAAATTTTAAAATTATGCTACTTCAATAAACAGCAATATTACATTCAGAATCTCTTTATTTAAATAGTCAGCATTTGCTAGATTATTATTATTATTGAGTAGTAATGCATTAATTTTATTAGAAGAAATGAGAGAGGGAGGAAAATATTGAGACAAAATGTAAAGGTCAAGTCGTTCATAAAACTGAGCAACAAAGACGATCTTACACACGACGATGTTAACGGCCAGTTGCATAATCAAAATTAAGTCTCTTTTAATATCAAGAGGAAATTTGAACTTACTGAACCCATTCCATAATTGATTTCTAAAGACGACATCATGAAAAAGCTTCCTTTATCGTAGCCTCAAATTTGATCTTTTTTAACCGATTTTAAAAACGTTTCAAAATTCTACCTATATTCTATCTCATTACATTTGTCCACCAATTTCTTTGGAATCACTTCAGTATTGTTTAAGAAAATATTTTGCTGTAAAACTGTAAATCATGGTCCTAGAGTGATCCCCATCAAACTATGTTTAGCGTGAGGTGAGCAAAAACAGTAAAAAGTTATTTCTACTGAAGAATATGCGAAATTATGGCGAATGCATCGTGGATTAAATTATGTTGAAGTCGATAGTTGAGTATTTTTTAAGTAGCTGATACTGAATTTGACGTCAATGGTTAAAAATTCAAAATGGCGAATCCAATAGGGTTGTTAGAATTGCATAGCCTTTGATTTATGAAATTTGCCACTAAAATGTGCGAAGAAGATTTGAAAAAACTTGCTTTTAAATACCCGGCCACTAAAGATTTTGATACTTGAACCTTATTGCGAAATAATGATATCGAAGTCGATGTAAATGTAAGCTATGCTGCATATATTTCCTCCAACAAATTGAAATTAAAGCTAGAGTTAACAGAGAATACCTCTGTACTTGTTGCAGAAGTCGTAGCTGTGCTTAACGTTTAAGAATATATTAAATGCAATCAAGTTAAGCGATCAATAACCTATACGAGTTGTTTTTCTATTGTTTTAATAAGCATTTATCTATTGTTTTAATAAGCATTAAAAGAGGAACATTCAATGATATTCGCACAAGCTCGAATATTTTCATACAAATCTTCTTCTGTGTGAGGTAAAATGGAAAATTTACTTTCGAATTTTACAAACAAAAGTCCATGCGAGGATCACTAATAATGAGCGTCTTGCTAAAGCAAGAACTTTATCTAACGCAAATTAAAATTTGATTATATTTTCTTAGACACTGTAATTTTATCCATACGAAAAATATACAATAATCGATGTGAAAATTATCAATTAGTAAGGACACTAACGTCCTTAGCAAAATCACTTTGGTTTTCAGAAAAAGGTTCGGCCAAGTTGGCTTTGAAGAATATATGAACAGAATTGGATCGCTTGACACTATCTATAATACGTGTTATACTATGGGGGATCTTTTTCATGTCATCTTTTCTTTAGGTGTCATAATCACCTAAAGACTATTATTAGTGCTAAGTTAAAAAAATACTGTTGCTTTAGGTATTGTTGGAGTGTTTCTGATTACGTTGGCTACGTATTTCTTAATTGCCTTTCCTTCTGTGATATAGCAGTGGACGAGAAAAGAATATCCTTGAGGATAATCCCATAAATTAAATATGCAATAAACATACATTATTTCAATTGGCAAAGCTTTAAATATTTTGCAACCATTAAAGTATATTGTACCTTTTTGATGACGTGCTGTTGAGTGTTGATTGGGTGAAAGATTGTTTTTAAATCTTGTGGAATAATTGTGGATAGCCAGATATATTTTTTTGAAAAGTTGTGAAATTTTCATAAACAAAGCAACCTAGTTCCTAAATATAGGTGCCGGTTACGGCTAGAATTTTTAATTCTTTGAATGCTGCTCTGCAAGACTCTCTTTTTGACATCTTTGTTAATATGCGCAATCCATACTTTCGTAAAATAAACACGCGTTGAGAGTAACTACCTATTCCCATCGACATCCACATCGACATCGACATGATCATGGACATCGACATCGACATCGACATCGACATAGATATCGACATCGACATAGACATTGACATTGACATTAACATTAACATCATTAACATTAACATTAACATTAACATTAACATTAACATTAACATTAACATTAACATTAACATTGTCATTAACATTAACATTAACATTAACATTAACATTAACATTAATCTTAACATTAACATTAACATTAACATTAACATTGACATTAACATTAACATTAACATTAACATTAACATTAACATTAACATTAACATTAACATTAACTTTAACATTAACACTAACATTAACATTAACATTAATAATAGAATTAGATATTGCCAAATAATGTCATTTTTATTTATATTTATTCAATTATCCAAAAAACTAGCAACACAGTCACTAAAATATACATTTCTAAATTTTGCATAGCAATATTTCCAGAATTAGGTGTCGTAGAAACAGTAGCCGCAGTGGTATTGAGAGTAGGACTAGTCAGACGTGTGCTGCTTAAAGTTGATGGCGTGTTAATGTCTGTAGTTACAGCTGATGCACCAGTTGTAGGATATGGAGTGGTGCTATCATCTTCAACTTCATAATCGGTATTTTGCTTTATCCATTCTATGAAACTACTGATTCTCGTGTAAATAAAGGGGTAACCGGGAATACAGAACATCACACCTTGGGAAACAATACCTACTTGAACGTCATCCACAACCAAGGGTGAACCATAGTCTCCGACACAAGGCGAAGCAGTTTCATTTGCTTTCATACATATATCGTATTCCCTTAAGTCGTAATACACAAGTGAACACACTTCATTGCTAATGATTGTGTTTTCTTGCGATCGCAGTGCAAGTGCATAACTGGTATCATCAAAGCCGTCTATCAATCCCCAACCAGTCACTTTTCCTGTTTTGTTGACGTAGTTGTCCTCAGAAGATGGCAGTTTGATGATTTTAATTACCTCGTTTAATGTAACTGGATTGGGTAGATATATTAAAGCTATGTCGTCTTCATAAACAAATATTTCTACATCCATTTTGAAATTGGGATGTGTTATGATATTTGTAGTTTGAAACTTTACCTTAGTAGATTCCTCGTCACTGAGTACGTGAGCTCCTAATGTGACTTCTACTGAACTTGCCCTAAAACATTGTCGTTTAATTTTTACTTTGTTAGGTTAGTCAGAGACTAAGTACTGAATAAGAAATGTCTTAAATTACTGTACAAATAATCATATAGAATGGTGCAAAAATATATACTAACAGTAACTCAAATCAGTGGAAATGAATGCAAGTAAAATATTCGAAAATGGTGGCAATGAATAATGTTTGTCAAGTGCTCGTATCCTCTCAGTATAAATTTATACTAGATATATTGTATGCCTACTTGTTGCCAATTTAAAACGATCATCATAACAAAGAGGTAATTAACACATTTCTTTAATTATATCTTTACATCTCTAGTGATAATTAGCCTGGTCGGATCTCATTTCCAATTTTTACAATAGCGATTGATGATAATCAGTCGTCATTTCAAGTGTCTCCATCTACTGGAAACACTGGTTCTATAAGTCATATCTAAGCTACTGTCATTTATTGCCCTAACTTTCCTAATATTAAACTGCTTTGAAAACAACCCAATTACAAAACTAGTAGCTTCCCACTATGATCATGTCGCACGTATTTTCAATAAAAAACCTAGAAACATACGACTTCTTGGGGTGCTGTTCAAGCTTACTCGGATAATGCTGATTCTTTTGATTTCCATTCTGTTTTCTAACTTAACTATATTCGTTAATCCTCTCACGACCTCATCAATCCTAATATCCAAGCATATAATCTCTAAGCAACCAAGATCAGGAATCAATCACTAGTATTCCTCGCAAATTAGAGCTATCATACTTAAACAAAATCTTAAGAAAGCTCATGGATAGGATAACATACTTAATTTATCCCTCTGACACCTCCCTCTCCCAACCTGCATCTACCAAAAAAAGTTGCGTAACTCGCGTATGTAATCCACATACTAGCCGTTTGTACGTCATATAACAAAGATAGTCAATCTTCCAAAATCTAATAAATCTCGGAACAATATGGAAACTACGGTCTCATAAGCCTCATCCCTGCACAAGCAAGAATTCTTGATACCATTTTGTTATCCGAACTCCAAGGGTAAGTTGATTTAAATGGCACAATAATCTAGTATCAATTTGGATTCCGAGCTGACCCCTCCACAAGGCCGCAGTTTTTCCGCATCAGCAAGATCGGCAATTTATAAACTCCTAGTCACAAGTAGATTCACATATATCGTGCAAACGATACTGCCATACATTAGTGACAGTATCGTTTTCGAGGGTACTGAAACCGATTTCAGGGTCCGAAAAAGTCTTTAGCCCCGGCTACCCCCCAAAATCACCACAAAACCACACTTAGTCTCTTTCCCGACGCAGACATCAACTCAACTCTGTATTTTGGTACACTAAATTGGCCCTGCCCATAACTTAAGGTGGTAATTCTAGAGGGATGATCCCGATCACTCCTATTCCTCGATTGAACCAACCACTAGATGGCGTGGATTTTTTTTTGTAAAAAGTAGTTACAATACTTAAAAAGGGGGTTTGTTGGAGGCGCCTTTCATCGTCCCACCACCAAACCACCATTCTAAAAATGTTGAATATATATTTTACAAAAGAAATAAAATTGAACCCCCTTTGTTAGGTATGCCAATTTGCAAACTAAACGCGCTAACCATTAAGCTACCGTCCCATCACTCCGAAACCTCATCTCTAAATTCACTAACTCTCTTCTACTACAGCCCATTTAGAGAGAAAACAAAATTTTTGGAAAAATGCACGAATCGAAATTTTTGCCCAAACTTGAAGGGGGGAATGGGTGGAGTCTAAAATCAAAAAGTCGGAACTGTACCTTCTGGCTTCCGGTCGCCATCTTGCTATTGTTTTATCGCAGGAGTGTCGAACAGGCACCCATAAGAAATGCAATGGAGGGATAATATTGGCTCGAATGCGGGCAGCAGTTGGGCATGTGAGATCTTAATTCTGCGTAGGATTAACTTTGCGGCCCTATAGCTTTAGAACTATTAGTCGCAGAAACCTCGTTGAGCATTTAAGTAAAGATGATTACGTCTTCAATAATTTTTATTTAGAGTTTTATACCCGGAAGTTTCATTTAGTAGTTGAAAAGTTGATTTAAAAAATGGACAGGAACGGAGGTACAACGTCATTCGCGTTTTCCAAGATGGCGAAAGGAAGTCAGCAGGGACAGTCACTCTACCCATGTCTCCCTTCCACTCAATTCATGAATGTTTTCAAAAACTAAATTCTAAATGCACTAGACTATTCTCCAATCAGACAACCCAACTGCCCAAGATGAACTAGCACCACAGTTACCATACACACTTACCCATTCCTCTATAAATTAAAATACATCCCATAAATTTTTATTTCATTGTAGCAGCAAATCATTTTCTGAGAAACATAAGCATAAAAACATACATTTTTATTAATAAAAGGTGCTAGAACAAAGATAATCGTTCCAAGAAGAAATACACAAAACAAAATTCAAAAAACTATTATACCTAAACATCAGCCAACAATAGAATACGATAATATGTTTATCTCAATCTGCAAAACAACTAGTTCTTGCCAAGAAACGCCTAGCACTATTAAACTCTCAACAATCCATTGGAAGCGCCATAGACATGGAAGCCGTATGCCTCCCTAGACGAAGACTATTGTCACTTATCCTTCATGTCGTCTTCGTTCGCACCTACATTGTCCTGGTGAACGCAAAAATGAAAAACGAGTCTGCAAACGGTGTTGTGTTGGAGATTTCAATTATTGGAACAATTCACCTCTGATAGATAGTTGATCGCAATATCAGCTTTCACGTCTTTGTCATTGACAGAACTCCATCCTGAACCTCCTATATGTAGTTCCAATTAAACCTAATATACATTTAAGGCAAATTATACATCAAAAACGTCTTACCCATAACCACATCGACCTGCGGTAAGTACATAATTTCTAGTAATAAGGGATCCTCCACATGACCATTCGCTGTTGTCTCCAATAAAATGAAGAAAAGCCTGGTAAGGTATAGAGTTTGGAGGTACTTCATCTCCTCCAATAATACGTTGTGTAGGAATATCATTTGCCTGGTGTTTGTTGAGATTCTAAAAAATACTATCATTATGTTTTAGGTATTTTAATCAGGTGCCGATAACGTGGGAGTTCTTGCATTATTTTCCTAACGTAATTGTATCTTGTTAATACGTTCGTAAAGAAACACGCGTTAAATATTGCCCTGAGGTTATTTATTTCGATTAATATAAACAACAATGGTCCTAGAAATTGTATAGATTATAATGATGAATTAAGATTATTTGCTAGGATTAGTATCGGTGTACGAATAAATCAGGCAGAGTCAGATATAGCGAAAATATCTTCTCTATGGATATTTTGTGAAGTTATGGGGTTTTATACTATATTTGTTATTTTATTTGCACATCATACCAGAAGGAGCTTGTAAGAAATATTAATAAAATCAATAAAGCATTGTAACGTGCGGAATGCACAAAAGCATCCTTCGTTACATTTTCTAACATTTATTAGAAAAATTTTAATAATCAAACGTTTTATTATCCTATGTTCTGGTACTATAACGAACATTCCTAAACAGATGAGAAGTTGGTAGTAGCTTATGCTTACGCATCAGTATATTAAACAGCGCACGCTCGATAATATTCAAATAAAATAAAATAAATAGATCAAACTAACTGAGAAATGAAGTTGAGTCGAGTATTTATAATAAAGTCGGATAGTCACATGAAACGTAGAACTATCAGTAACAATATAGATCCTTTAGCTAACTAAATATTTCATAATTTAAACAGAACTACATTTTGGGGCGGAGCCACGTTACTGTCGGTCCGAAACATATGTCACAATACGCCGCGTTAGACTAAATTCCTTCTCTTTCACTCGAGCCGTCCTTCGAGGTGGACGTAATAGAAATTTTGTAAGACCCTAACGGGGATATTAGTAGAGAGGAACCTTATAGACGTATAAGGTAATAGTTAAATAATTATATATTGTTAAATACCATCTAACATTTAAACATATTGTTTTGTTCTTTCTTTCTTTCATTTTTTCTATATAATTACAAATTTCATTTCAACGTCGAAGTGATCTTAATGTTACACCTTTGCTTTAAGCAAAATTATCTACGTTCTATGTTGATACTACGTTTTTATATACGTTTTCTTGATAACTTTTTGGGATAAGAATACTACGTTTATCTTTATTATGAAATTTTCGACACAACACCTACTTAAGATTTTCTATCAAGCATACGAAAACCTGGGCGAAGAAATTATTTATGTTATTCGAGCATAGCACGCCTCTACGATTTCATAACCTTCAATGTGGAATGGTACGACATGTGACCTCTCGCTAGAGCAAAATGGAGATCATGAACCATTTAACTACCCAACGGTTATAATCTATTATCATCGGAGGACAGGCGCATACTTAGGAATTTCTCTCATCAGGATATTATAATAAAAGATAAGTACCTTTGATTATTACCTGTAAAAGGGATTATTTTCGCATATCTAGTGCTACACATTAATTCGTAGTCACTCATATCTTAAATTCGTTGTTACAAATATTTCGTCGTAGTTATTTATATCTTAAATTCGCTGTAGCAAATATTTCTTCGTAGTATCGATTTCTTGTATTCAACGTTTAATCGTAGTTGCTTGATAACGTGATATTGTTTGAATTTTGCCAGTATCGCAAATTCGCTGTGTCAAAGTACTTTTGTTTTAGATGTGTCTCAATGGTTAGACACGTCAGTTATTTGCACATAATATGCGTCGTGTGATCTAATATTTCCTAGATTTGACTCGTCAAGTCGCATCACTTATGTGGATTATTTATTTAAAGGAATTCGGATGTTCGGGGCGCGGTGAAATGTGTATTATCTTTTGTGGTTATATAACTTGGGGTGTCCCGTATTTTATTTGCTAGAGATGAGTTCTGGTATTATTTTTTTTATAGTTATATAATTTGGGGTGTCCCGTTTTTGAGTATTTGGCATTACGTAGCGGGGAGGCTATATACTGGTGGGCTCAAATAAATATGAAGTTCGAGTGAAATAGCATATCTTCTATTAGTTAAGTTTTCTTATCTTAACTTTGTAAAATATTTTAGTGTATCTAATGCTGTAATATAGTTTGTTTGTCGGATCGTTTGCGAGATACATTTGTATTATAGTTCGGTTTAAATCACGTAAATGTTCATATCTTTTGTAATATATGATTTTTAGTATTGAGGTAAAGTTACGAGATGTATCTTTTGTAATATAGTTTTTTTTTATCTCGTAAACACCTCAAGTTTATCTTGCTGTTGAGCAATATGTAATATAGTGTATCTTGTAATATAGTTTACCTTGTACATATTTTGGTGATATTTTGCTATACAGTATCGCTGATGCTGTGATAGCTCATTGTTTTTGTAATATAATATTTTGTAATATAGTTCTATTGTACATATGTAACTTTTGTATTTGGTTTATCTTTATCTTCAATTTTACTTGATTACACTCAGTAATCAATGGCGCCCACGCCTTGAACCCCATGCCCTTTAGCTCTCCGTATCTTTACTGTGCTAGCCAGGTTACACCAGTGACGCTAACCACGTCGCTTGTAGGGTGGCCCACACTCGAACAACTTGGGCAAACTAAAACCTTTCAAAACAACGCCAACTTGGGCAAACTAAAACCTTTCAAAACAACGCCACAGCATGTAAAACATTTTTACGATTGCTATACTTCCATTCCACTACGTGGATGTGGAAGTAATTACATCAAGCCGTTGATGTTTTTAGAAACAGAATGAGCTACGTGATACATTTGAAATAAAACTATTTACCTGTAAGTATGCGTTGGAGAAACACACAACGAAAATCAGTAAATATTTAATATCCATATTAAAAACTATTTAATACACCATTGTACGTTAACTCAACATTATTTAAAATACTCATCTCGTGAATTTAATCTTTTAAGATAATGCAGATAAATTTAAATCAGCATTTAAGTGGTATTTGATCGATTATTTCTATAACATAATTGAAATTTGTTTATATGATTCAAGGTAAAATAAAAAATCGCTGCCTAAGGAATCAGTACTTCCACATCCAGATTTTCCATCCACGTCTCTTTAAGTGAAAACATCTTGATACTATATTTGCACTATAGTAAGTGAAAATAATTACTCATAGAATTTTAGCAATACAGTCTTTGTAATCATCGGCACCGAGGTGGTAATAAAGGCTGGTTTTGATGCCTAAAAACTTTTTGAGAACTTTTCTTCTCATGCACACACTAAAACAAAATTACTTACTTTTTAACGATTGCTATACTTCCACTCGACTACATGGATATGCAACTAAAAATGTGACAAATGGCAATAATATTTGGCAAGGAAGACACCTGTTATAGTTTTATTGAAAAACGTACATAGTGGTCATCCTAAGAAATAGCTCAAATGGAAGGTATTTACTCAAGCCTTCCGTATTTGGCACCTTTTATTTAACATTTAATTGTTGCTGTCGGATGACCACTCTGTATATGTTTTGACCAAAAGTTATCAGGTTATCTTTGTACTAAGAGTGATGACTACATTCCGATTATAATTATCATGTCATTTGTTAATTAAATTTTTTTTAGAGAGACCGCCCTGTATAAATAAAGAGGAAAGTTCTGTGTAAATGCCTTTACTGTTTTTTTTATTAAAGGTATAATGCATAATTAGGTTTCTGTAATGGGTACTTTGGTTTTTCTATATTTACGTATACGTGTGTAATCTTTCATATACTCAAATTCGGTTTATTCTTGCCTTACCATACGTAGTTATATGTTCGTGGTCAATACACTTTGCCTGTAATACCAATAATCTTAGGAAACATTTTTTTTGTGACCGTGGAGGCTTTTCATCAGCATGTCTTGAACTACCTCTGTCCATAGTTTCAACTCCTGGAAGCGAAACCCAAATTGCATTTAAAAAGTATGGAATCCACGAACCATTTTGTCACCCCTTCTGCTACATCTGTAATTACTCTACCTCCAGTCCTCCAGTAAACTATCATCGAATCATACTTATCTTTACCGTCTTCTTAATAGCATCAATTGGCCAATATATAAATCAATGCTATTATAAGTAGCAAAATTACTAAATCGGTTTATGACGGCACAAGTATTCAGTTTCATCGCTGTAAAAGGTGTCGACGTCATTAATATATGTCATGTTTGCTTTCTTGAAATACGTCCTGTACTTTTAACTTTAATCAAACAGAACATTTTTTAGGAAAAGATAACATGTAAAACTTGTAATATAGCTCATACAAGAACAAGTTAAATACAGTCCGCTACGGCTTAAAATCGTAGTTACAAGTTAATCTTCACAGCGGGAACTAAAATGAAATAGAAATGCTTGTCAAACAGGCAAGTCAATTATTGTCTGTGTAGACTTAAATGACATACATGGAGACAAGTTAAACATTTTGCTTTGGTATGTAAACCAACCTTATGGTAGGAATTCATCAAGAAGTAACAACACGTTAATAACTCGAGAAATCAAAACCATGAACTGCATAAAAGAATTCATAGTAGCACTTATTCCACCTTTTAGATAATACTCCCTGCTTTAACTAAATAAGGATTGAATAATTAAATCTATATCAATAAAGCATTTTAATCATTACATTATTCATTGGTGTATATACTG
Source organism: Stenurella melanura (assembly GCA_963583905.1). Lineage (NCBI taxonomy): Eukaryota > Metazoa > Arthropoda > Insecta > Coleoptera > Cerambycidae > Stenurella > Stenurella melanura. Next base: position 20,627,031 of record OY757311.1, on the reverse strand, counting down.
TCTGAAATGTGGTTCTTGAACCATCGATTTCAGATAACGGAACCATGGATAAATAGTGTCTACGGGCAAGACATTACACCTTGTAGTAGTGCTTTCTATTTATTTACTTCTCATTTGATTGGTAGAGGCATGCGTGGGAACTCTTTGCAGTAAACACACCTCAGCAGCTTTAGGCAGTCTACGTATTAAAATATCTATAGTTCCAAGGTGTCATTTTGTATTATTCATCTGGATTAATATCAACCTACGAATAAATCTAGCAAATTGTGGCGAATTCCGAAATGTTTCGAAGTTTCTGCTAAATAAAATGGATCAAGAAAAAAGTTAAGGAAGCATTTGAACGTAACTAATGGAAAAGATTCAAATTAAAAATACGCTTCATGTATTTAACTAATTTATTCTTGAAATTTGGCAGATGGCAAGTGACAAAGAAGGACACCACCAAAACCTTGGGCTGATGCCACCAAAGAGTTGATAGGAGTGAGCTTTGATGACACCATAGCCACCGATAGTCGCGATAGATGGCATGAGGCGGTCGGCCATGCTGTACAGTAAATGGAGGCCAAGTAGAGCATTACATGAATCACCAAACATCTGTCAATACGTTGTCAATGGAAGGAGAATAGTCTCCCCCAATACCACCCATGCTTTCAAATATTACCCATAAATTTTTCTCGAGTTAATTTGACAAAAGTAATATAATTCGTATAAATTGACGACTTATTATCAATGATGAATTCCTTTGCGCTATACATTCCCAAAATGTACATGGGTACACGTACCTCGAATAAATTATTATTGAAAATCACTGTACAAACTTTAATTTTGCGGGGAAGAGGTATATTAAAACAAATTTCTTAAGTAGTTTTAATAAGCAAATTATTTGGCAAACAGTTATACCAACATTAAAATGTTAGACCAGTGCGTTGTTGGATCCAGTCAATAAAATAATCAGTTCTAGTAAAAGCTGATGGATAACCCGCTAAACAACCCTGAACTCCATAAGAAGCAATTCCGATTTGTTCATTACCGACAATAAGGGGACCTCCGGAATCCCCGCTGCACGTTCCTCCTCCTTGAGCTCCTGAAATGCACACCTGGTGGTCTTGTACAACACCATAATAGCTATCGCATATTCGGTTACTGATGATAGTGCTGTTTAGCGCCAACAGTACAGGAGATGTGTTCTCGTCGGCGGCAGTAAGTCCCCATCCACTAACTTGCCCGAGCAGACCTGAAAAACTCATATCTATAAATATCATCATCAGATAATTGTTTGAAAAAACATTAAGCAAATTTAATAAAATATTTATAATGTATATTTTTATATAAATTATTTCAAAACATTCGGAGCAGTTTCTTACCCACATACTCATCGACATCACCACGCCTTGCGAGAGGAACAACGTTTATTTCTCTTCTCAGTTCAACTGATGTAGAAAACTCTATGAGTCCTATATCGTTGCTGATAGTTGATCCTTCGTAATCTTCATGGGGTATAAGATTATAACTGGTGATATAGACTCGAGTGTCTTCGTTTACTAAATTAACGTTGTGAGCACCAAGATATACTAGTGCACTGGACCCTCTGGAAAATATAAGTAGTTAGACAATAAAAGCGTTTATGTACTCTTAGATTATACTGAGTGTCCAGTTAGTGTTCCCTCGCAAGATTGTGAAAAACGGCTAAGTTTACAAAAAAACTTTCTTAACAAAATTTTCAATGTTTCATCTCTACTACAGGGCGAAATTATTTTCAATTATACAAGGTGTCATAAAAACGAGTTACACAAGAAAGTATGATTTTTCTAATGGAACATCCTGTATTTTTCTGTTGTTACTTAGCCTCCAAAGGTCCTGTATTACAGTCTAAAATATTTTACTAATCGGATGCAGCGTTGCCAAGTTGCGATTTTTTTCCTGTATTTCTTGGCAATTTACAAAATTTTTTTTCTCTCCGCGATTTATTAATTGCTTTTTCTAAAAATGTAGGATACTATCTAATAATGATGTATTCAGAACCGTCGCGTCGAGAGAAAATCAGGGCCCGTGGGTAGTAATATGTGGGGCCTCCACTCCCAACTCTTTGACATTATTTTGAAGCGGGCGTGGAATTCCTCATAGTATTTATCGCAATTATTATAATTTCGAAGAGCGCGGAAGTGCTAATCCTTGCGATACAATTTTTACCTCGATTGCAGATTTTCAAAAAGCGGGGGTAGTGCTTCTTCCGATTCTCAATACTTCCAACTACGATTTTCCACATAACCAATTTCTATATTACCTATTACCATTTACGAAGAAGTATGCCTTCTTTTGCTTCAACTTATATAAATACATTCAAAATTTGCATATGTATCTCTATCTCCGACAATCCAGGTCTCTCGAAAAACTCCGGGTCCGGGGGAAACACCCCGATCATCCCTCTCGTCGAGCCTGGATGTATTTACTGAAAAATACTTTTGAAATAAATGATTATTGTACCAGATGCCCAAAATATCTTTTTATATTTCTTGATATTTAGTTATTATTTTTCTCAATTTTTTTAAATGGAATTGCGTATAATTTTTTACATGGATGGAGAAATAAAGCATAAAATTCCCAACATTTTAATATTATACACTCTATTTTTATTTCAAACGGTTTTTGAAATATGATTATTTCAAATGATCTCCGCGTAAATTGAAGCGAACATAATTTTAGCAGTAAAATCTAGCTAGCATGGCTTTCGTCTTTTATTTTATATTTCTTTCAATTTCTTTTTAATGGAATGCCTATATTTTTTTACATGGACTAATAACGCATACAATTTTCACGTTTGTATATCATACAATTTCTTTGTGTTGTTTACGGATGAATCAACGTTTCGTGGCAATGGATTTGCGAATAGGCACAATTTCCATTATCATGACAGAGAGGACCCTCATGTTATATAGAAAAATCATTACCAGCACAACCGGAGTTAATATGTTGGGGAGGAATTTTACATGATTATGTTATTGGTCCTCACTTTTTGAGGGAAATGTGAATGGAGCAGTATTCTCTGATTTTATCAAAAAATCGTTTCCACAAATGATCGAGAATATTCTTGATTATATTAAAAATAATATGTGGTTACAAATTGATGGTACACCACCCCATTTCGTAGAAATGTTCGACAGGCCACTAGTAACCATTTTCCTGAAAGGTGAATAGGAAGCGGAGGTCTGATATTTTAATGTTAAATTATATATAATTTATCATTTTGTTAAATTATGTTAGGTTCCATTGCATGGCCGCCTAGGTCACCCGATATGATATCAATGGATTTTTTCCTCTGGGGATTTGTGAAGTCAGACGTTTATTAAGTGGAACCAACGACTTGAAGAGATATGATGAAAAGGATTCGTCCGTGTTTCAATCGTATAAAAGTTGATATGTTATACAATGTAAGACGTTCATTTACCAAGAAACTTCAGTGTTGTGTGGATCAAAATTTTGAGTAATTTTTAGATTAGTTTCAATATCGTAAAAAAAAATTCTCAAAAGCCGCTCATAATTACCAAAAGAAACTGTATGATATTAAAATGTGAGGAATTGTATGCTTTATTTATCCATGTAAAAAAATTATAGGCATTCCATTTAAAAACATTGAGAAAAATAATAATGAAATATCAAGAAAAATAAACAGATATTTTGGACATCACAATTTATTTCAAAAATATTTTTCAGTAAATATATCATTATTATATAACATCCCACATTAAAAAAAAATAAACAATTAATAAATCGCAGAGATATGGCAGTGAAAAAAATGTTTGTAAATATCCAATAAATAGAGGAAGAAAATCATAACTTTGCAACGCTGCATCCGACTGACAAAATATTTTAGAATGTAATACAGAACCCTTGGAGGCTTAACTAGCGCCAAAAAATATGGGGTGTTCCATTTAAAAATATCGTAATTTTTTTTGTATAACTCGTTTTTGTGACACCTTGTGTAATTAAAAACAAGTTTACGTTGAAGTAGAGATGAAACTTTTAAAGCTTTGTTAAGACAGTTTTTTTGTAAAGTTAACCGTTTTTATACAATAGTAGATATTCCGGCACCTGGGTCACCCCCCACCACTTTTTTTTTCTGAGTATGGAGGGGAATTTTGACGCATGCGCGTATGGTCAAAATCAGCGCCCTCTATAGCGGACACTTTCGGAACTACGAGGAAGGTTTGTGTCCCGGCTAAAGGTTTGTGTCTCGGCTAAAGGTTTGGATTTCGGCTAAAGTAAATATGGAATCTGCATTATCGACCAGGAATTTTAATGCATATGTGTAGAGGTTATTTGAAGGTCGCCGACAAGTCTCGACAAGTTTGGAATGCAGGTGTGTATCACATTACATTTTCTGGAATTTACGTGCAGGTATGCGAGGTATCAAATTACATTTCCTGGAATTTGCGTGCAGGTGTGCGAGGTATGAAATTACATTTCCTGGAATTTACGTGCAGGTATGCGAAGTATCAAATTACATTTCCTGGAATTTTAACGAACAAGTCTCGACAAGTCTAGAATGCACATGTGTATCAAATTTCATTTCCTGGAATTTTAGAATTACATAACTGAGCTACATGGTAACAAACATTCGAAGGAACACCCTGTATATGATCACATATAATTCCTGTATACGATTCAATCAATATGCATTGTAGTAATAAGTATATATGATTAACAATTTCCGTAGCCCCCTAATAATACAAAATGATTAATCCGAATCAATCAATGCATTATACTAATAAGTATAGGAAATATAAAAAATATCCTATAAAACATTTTTTCCGTAGCCCCCTGTATATAATAATACAAAATGATTAATCCGAATCAATGCATGTACTAATAATTATAGGATATACAAAATGTATATGGTTAACAATTTCCGTAACCCCCTGTATATAATAATACAATATGATTAATAGGAATCAATGCATTATACTAATAAGTATAGGAAATATAAAAATACCCTATAACACATTTTCCGTAACCCCCTGTATATAATAATACAAAATGATTAATCCGAATCAATGCATGTACTAATAATTATAGGATTTACAAAGTGTATATGACCACAACAATTTCCGTAGCCCCCTGTATATAATAATACAAAATGATTAATCCGAATCAATGCATGTACCAATAATTATAGGAAGTACAAAATGTACATGGCCACAACAATTTCCGTAGTCCCCTAATAATACAAAATGATTAATCCGAATCAGTCAATGCATGTACTAATGAGTATAGGAAATACAAAATACCCTGTATGTGATATTTTTAAAAAACCTGCATGAAAGTTTATCAGAATACATAAAAGATGAAATGACCTATTCCGAATGTGAGTATGTATTGAGAAAGTAGAAAATACCATTCAAACAACTACTTTAGTTCAATAAATGCAACAAAATAATAAAATACCCTGTATACGACTGAATCGATATGTGCACATTCCTAAGTATAGGAAATATAAAAAATACCCTATACGACATTTTTCGTGCCCCTCTATACGAGTCTCAATTAAAGAACAGACCTCGAGAATGCATTAAAAGCAAGCTAGATGTGCGCGATTATGGTCCGTATCATTTACAGTACACCGCGTAGGTAGGTGGAAGAACACCAGACAAAGTAGAAATTTGATTTAAGTCTGTACAAATAATCTATTTTATCACATTATGGGAACGCCTAGGGCATTAGACTTCATATTTAAAAATTCTCTGAATAAAATTTATCAGAACGCATGAAATTAGATGTGCCCGGCACGTAGCCAATCGCCTATCACTGTGTGAATAGATATTTTTTCGTAAACAATGGTGAAACTAGAGACGAAAACCGTTAGAACATACAAATTTCCACAAATGCATACGCCATGTGAATAGGTATTTTTGCATAAACATGGTACAAGACACCAGTGATAAGAAAAAACGTTAAACCTGAGAACGCAAAATAGCGGTGAGAAGAATTTTTCGTAAACAACTAAGGAAATCATATTTCAAGGCCAGACTAGAGACGCAAATTCGTTAGAACTTATATATATATTCAAATTAATTTCAAACTCGATTATCAATGAAAACCTAAGTAACATATATTTAAGACTGGCCCACTAGTAATCAAATCAAAGCAATTAGCGCAAGCTTTGTTTTTGAAATCTAATATCCCTGCTATTAACTGCATGCAAAAGACAAGATGCTGACGTACGCGTGCCTATACCGGGAGACAAATATGTGAAATGTACCAATTCAATTACATTATATTTGGAGTTATTCATTAGATACATGCTTTAAAGTATGAAATTTGCATATATTGGGAACTATGTGAGGTATACTAATTTAATTACTCTGCATTTGTGTACAGGGGGATTTAGATATATGGTTTAAAGTTAAAAAAAAATATGCATTAGGACTATATGAGGTATGAAATATGCATACAGGGGTAACAGAAATATGTGATATACTAATTTAATTACTCTGCATTTGTGTACAGGGTGATTTAGATATATGGTTTAAAGTTTTAAAAAAATATATACATTAGGACTATATGAGATATGAAATATGCATACAAGGGGACTATGTGATATACTAATTTAATTACTCTGCATTTGGATATATGCTTTTAAGTTTGAAAAATATACAAGGGTCATACGAGGAGTATAGTCATGTGAATCAACGACTCAGGATGTTCCCACACAGGGTGCTATTTAGAGATAGCCAAAGGTTATTTAATTTTAGAATTGCAAACTGAGCTACCGATACAGCAAAGGATCAAGTTCATAATGCACGTGTGTAGAGGTTATATGTAGATCACCTACATGATTCGACAAGTCTAGAATGTAGGTGTGTATCAAATTACATTTTAATGCACGTGTTTATAGGTTAAATGAAAGTTATACAGATTTCCAAGAATTTTAAAATTGCATAACTGAGCTACTACGAATCATTTTAATCTCGCCGTTGACAACTTTCGCCGCTAGATGGCGCTTATGTTTAAATTTGCAACTCGCCGATACTTTAGGGCTCTTATCTATATTTAATATTGGTAGTAGTATCATTTCCTCAGTCTATTGAGTGCTGTTACCTGAATAAGTTGTGTTCGATACAGTATTTTCGATCAGTGCTAAAATGGAAAAGTTTATTATCGTGAAGGATACCCTGAAGAAGGCGAAACGTTTCAATCTGACGGGCCGCAATATAGAGTTTAAAATTAAACCAATGCCGGCTAATGGAGAACCTGTGAGCTGGGTGAGAACGGCCGTTAATCAAATTGTTAAAAAAGCTACCGAAAATCTTCAGCCTAGTGATCTAGTTGGCTTCAGCTTCTGTAGTAAAGACTTTCAACGTGGTAATGGCTGGCTTCGTTTTCGTCCGGCGGCAGAAGTGACTTATGACGATATCTGGGACGTTATTAGCAGTATTTATCAATCCAATTCTACAGGCCTCAATACAGAAACCTTCTGTCTATCCGTAACGTCAGTAAGGTTACCAGCTGGAAGCGGAAGGTCTCGAACATATAATAATTTCGAAGAGGAATGCAATATGCGTAGTGGAATTGTTACTATAAACAATAAAGATAATATGTGTTTGCCTCGTGCCTTAGTGGTAGCTATTGCATACAGTAACAAAGACCCTATGTGGGGTAAGATACGCAAAGATACCGGAAAACTCCAAACTCAAAGAGCACTTAGGTTGGTAGAGGAATCCGAAGTTGTTATACCTATTGAAGGATGTAGTATACCCGAACTGGAAAAGTTTCAGCATCATCTACAAAATTATAAAATTGTGGTTTATACGTATGGTAACAAAGGCCGAGATATAATGTTTGAAGGGGCTAATGAGGGAAAAAAGCTTAATCTGCTATTTCACAAAGGACATTTTAACGTGATTACGTCATTAACATCGGCCTTTGCATGTAGTTATTATTGTGAAGAATGCCATGTACCTTATGATCATAAAAGCGAACATAGGTGTGAACGTACATGTCCCTGTTGCTTACAAATACCTAATTGTCCAACGACTTTGAACGTAAAATGCCCTGACTGTAATAGGTCCTTTAAAGGTGAAAATTGTCGTGATAACCATTTGAGGGAGGGATCTCTAGGAAAAGGAACCGTATGTAGTCAAATTAAACTGTGTACGGACTGTTTGAAAACAGTGAAAAACAACCGGAAACATACATGTGGCGAGATATTCTGCAAAATTTGTAACACACACGTACCTCAAGATCATTTGTGCTATATACAACCTGATAGGGGAACCCCAAAAACCGAAAATACTCTATTTATATTTTACGATTTTGAAACGATGCAGGAAAAAGTTTTAGAAGACGGCAGTAAGATTCATGAGCCAAATTTATGTGTTTTTAAGCAATGCTGTGACGAATGTATTGAAAAGGATATTAAAATGTGTAAAAAATGTGGTGTTCGGCTACAGACTCTTAAATGTAGTGACCCTGTGCAACCATTCATGCACCATATTTTAACAATACGGAAGAAATTCAAACAAGTCATATGTTTAGCCCATAACTCTCAAGCATTTGATGGACAATTTATACTTAATTACATTTTGACTCATACAGACCTCAACCCTGAATTAATTATGAGAGGCACAAAAATTATTTCGATGGAGGTTGGAAACGTAAAATTCATTGACAGTTTAAATTATTTCCCGATGCCTCTCTCAAAATTACCAAAAGCTTTCGACTTAGGCCCAGAACTTAGAAAAGGCTACTTCCCGCATCTGTTTAATACAGAAGCAAATAAGAACTACATAGGCAACTTACCACCTATCGAATATTACAGCCCTGACACAATGAAAACGGAAGATCGTGAAAAGTTTCTAAATTGGTACGACGAACATAAAAACGATATCTTTGATATGCAGCGGGATTTAGTGGAATACTGCGTATCAGATGTGGAAATTTTGACCCGTGCATGCTTGAAATTTCGTCAACAAATGCTTGAAACTACCAACGTTTGCGCATTCGGCGAAAGCTGCACAATAGCCGGTTGTTGCAACAAGGTGTTTAGAAGAAATTTTCTGAATCCAAACACAATCGGTATTATTCCTAAAAACGGGTACAGATGGAGGGACAATCAAAGCAAAATAGCCATTCAGTGGTTAGTATGGGAAGAACGCGAACGTCAGATTAATATTATCCATTCTGCTAAACAAAAAGAGAGCAAAATACAGGGTGTTAAAGTGGACGGGTATTGTACCGAAACAAATCAGGTGTTTGAGTTTCATGGTTGTTATTACCACGGATGTCCGGTATGTTTCAAACACAACAGAACCGAATCATCACACGACAACCCTACAGAAACTATGAATTCAAAGTACGAATCTACCATTGCTAAAATAGAAAGACTTAGAGAGCTAGGATACGACATAGTCGAAATGTGGGAGTGCAAATTTCGTAAAATGTTAAAGGAAAATGAAGAACTTTCCGATTATTCCAAAAACCATCCATTAGTTATCCAGGCACCGCTTATTGCGCGAGATGCTTTTTATGGAGGAAGAACGGGAAATACATTTGAATATTACAAGTGTGGACCTGATGAATCAGTTTTATACACAGACATTTGCAGTCTATACCCATATGTTTGTAAATATGGAAAATTTCCTATAGGGCACCCTAAAGTGTTCGTCGGAAAAGATTGCGACCAGCTAAACTTAGAAAATACAGACGGGGCGATAAAATGTAAAATATTGGCACCTAGAGATTTGTATCATCCTGTATTACCTTTAAAATTGAACAATAAATTAATTTTCACTTTGTGTTATCCATGCGCAATAGAGTCGCGAGTGGGTGTGTGTACACATAATAATGAAGAAAGATCGCTAACAGGAACATGGATTATCGACGAAGTATTAAAAGCCGTAGAAAAAGGGTACGAAATACAGGAAGTTTATGAAGTTTGGAAATATGACACTCAACAATATGACAAAGACCACGCAGGACTATTTACAGACATGATGAATAGATTTATTAAAATTAAGCAACAATCATCCGGTTGGCCTTCTAATTGTGTAACGCAGGAACAAAAAGATCATTACATCGAAGACTTCTTAAATAAAGAAGGTGTACAGCTAGAGTCTGATGAAATTATAAATAATCCTGGGCTTCGTTCCCTCGCGAAATTAATTTTAAACAGCTTTTGGGGAAAATTCGGACAGAGAGAAAACCAACCTAAGTCTAAGATTCTCAGAGATCCTAGTCAACTATTTGGTGTGCTTACAGACACCACTATCCATATTAATTCAATGCTACCAGTAGGAGACGAAGCACTTATTATCAATTACGAGCATAGAGAAGAGACATACCAACCACTATCAACTGTAAACGTAATGGTTGCAGCGTACGTCACAGCACAAGCGCGGCTAAAATTATATTCCTATCTGGAAAAATTGGGTGAAAGAGTACTGTACTATGATACTGACAGCGTCATTTATGTGTCAAGGCCCGGCGAATACGAGGTACCCACAGGTGAATTTATTGGTGATATGACTGACGAACTGGAATCATACGGTTCAGGTAGCTACATTACAGAATTTGTGTCGGGAGGTCCCAAAAATTACGCTTATAAAGTGTATTCTACTCATGATAATGATGAAAAAGTGGTGTGTAAAGTAAAGGGTATTTGCCTGAACTACGCGGCTTCTCAGCTGGTAAATTTTGACACTATAAAAGACATGGTTCTGAACGACACAGCTCCTGTGTACATAGTATCCAATAATATTCGAAGAACAAAAGACCACGAAGTGATAACAAAATCAGAAACAAAAGTGTACAGACCCAACTCTACTAAAAGAAAGTTCTTTGTTAATCACTCATCTGTTCCTTATGGACATAAAAAATCTAAGCCTTAAATTATTGTTTCCTGTATACCTACTGATGTAATAGTTTTATATGTACCCTGTATATTTTTGAAATACATTCTGTAAATTATATATTACTTGTAACTCTTTTTTAACATTGTTTACCTATTGATGTACCATGTATATTTTTAAAATACATTGTGTAAATTATATATTACTCGCAACTCTTGTGTAACATTGTTTACCTACTGATGTAATAGTTTTATATGTACCCTGTATATTTTTTGAAATACATTGTGTGAATTATATATATATATTACTTGTAACTTTTGTGTAACATAGCACTAATTTAAATATATTTTTATTACGTGTATATAATTTTCTGTATTATACCATTCCTATGATTATAAAGTTTAATAAAATAATTTTATCTTATTATATGGTATTATTTAAATAACCTGCAATACCCTAACATTGTTTTTATTTCTTTAATAAAACAAGTAATCAGATTAACATAAACCCCGAAATAAGGAGTCGAGGGTCAATATTTGCCTGAAATTCTAATAATAATAATAATAATTAAATTTGTAACAAAACCTTTTTGATAAAAAAAACCTAGTAATCGTGTAATGTTGTTGCAGTTGTAAACCGACAAACTCGCTAGCTACCTATAACCCACTTAATCATAAATATATTTCTTTTATGTATCTAATTATGGTGCTTTTTAGTTATTTTTGCGTAAACCAAGTACCATGATAAGAATTTGGTATTTCACCGGTGACCAGACTTGATTAGAGAAAGCGTTGTGTTTCCCGCAATTCGCCACATACTTGACATATGAGGATACAGGAACGTATGAAAAGTTTAAAACAATAAGAAATAGAACTGTATCAAATCCTACACATTTTTATCTTTGACGACACATGTATTTTTTTGTTATGGATTTATAAAAAAAAAAACACCGAAACAAGCAACGCATATTTAAGACTGAATGAAATCTCCATTTAAAACAATTAGCTATCGTTTACATCGTACATCTTTATTTGAAATTCTATAACCTAGTATAAAACTATTTAGATAATTTGTGGGCGAAGAAATGATGCAATCTACTTTATGCATTAACAACTCGCGGACACTATATTTTCTACATACGCATGCTTTATTATATCAACTGTTTAATTTATGTATGCATACAGGGGTGCCAGAAAATATGGGAGGTATTTTAACTTATTTTCTATGCATTTGTGTATTGTAATATTAAATTACCCTATTTATTTTGCCCTACTTAACCCCCAACCCTTCACCCAATTCATCACAAAATCCTGTTCTTATAACATTTCATTCTATTTTTATCAAAAATTACCCTGTTAGGTTGGATAGTATTTCAGGCATATAGCGCCAGATATTAAGTTATTAAATTATCCTGTTCCCAAAAAAATTACCCTGTTTCTATATTAAAGTACTCTATTCTTATAAAAATTATCATGTTCTTACAACATTTCACTCTATTTTCATCAAAAATTACCCTGTTAGGTTGGATAAGATTTCGGGCATATAGCGCCAAATATTAAGTTAGGTTAGATGCTCTCCGCTAGGTTAGATGGGATTTAGGACTTATAGCGCAAAATATTAGGATGGGTTAGGTTTGGTTAGACGCGCGTCTAACCAAACCTAACCCATCCTAATATTTTGCGCTATAAGTCCTAAATCCCATCTAACCTAGCGGAGAGCATCTAACCTATCTTAATATTTGGCGCTATATGCCCGAAATCTTATCCAACCTAACAGGGTAATTTTTGATGAAAATAGAGTGAAATGTTGTAAGAACATGATAATTTTTATAAGAATAGAGTACTTTAATATAGAAACAGGGTAATTTTTTTGGGAACAGGATAATTTAATAACTTAATATCTGGCGCTATATGCCTGAAATACTATCCAACCTAACAGGGTAATTTTTGATAAAAATAGAATGAAATGGTATAAGAACAGGATTTTGTGATGAATTGGGTGAAGGGTTGGGGGTTAAGTAGGGCAAAATAAATAGGGTAATTTAATATTACAATACACAAATGCATAGAAAATAAGTTAAAATACCTCCCATATTTTCTGGCACCCCTGTATGCATACATAAATTAAACAGTTGATATAATAAAGCATGCGTATGTAGAAAATATAGTGTCCGCGAGTTGTTAATGCATAAAGTAGATTGCATCATTTCTTCGCCCACAAATTATCTAAATAGTTTTATACTAGGTTATAGAATTTCAAATAAAGATGTACGATGTAAACGATAGCTAATTGTTTTAAATGGAGATTTCATTCAGTCTTAAATATGCGTTGCTTGTTTCGGTGTTTTTTTTTTTTATAAATCCATAACAAAAAAATACATGTGTCGTCAAAGATAAAAATGTGTAGGATTTGATACAGTTCTATTTCTTATTGTTTTAAACTTTTCATACGTTCCTGTATCCTCATATGTCAAGTATGTGGCGAATTGCGGGAAACACAACGCTTTCTCTAATCAAGTCTGGTCACCGGTGAAATACCAAATTCTTATCATGGTACTTGGTTTACGCAAAAATAACTAAAAAGCACCATAATTAGATACATAAAAGAAATATATTTATGATTAAGTGGGTTATAGGTAGCTAGCGAGTTTGTCGGTTTACAACTGCAACAACATTACACGATTACTAGGTTTTTTTTATCAAAAAGGTTTTGTTACAAATTTAATTATTATTATTATTATTAGAATTTCAGGCAAATATTGACCCTCGACTCCTTATTTCGGGGTTTATGTTAATCTGATTACTTGTTTTATTAAAGAAATAAAAACAATGTTAGGGTATTGCAGGTTATTTAAATAATACCATATAATAAGATAAAATTATTTTATTAAACTTTATAATCATAGGAATGGTATAATACAGAAAATTATATACACGTAATAAAAATATATTTAAATTAGTGCTATGTTACACAAAAGTTACAAGTAATATATATATATAATTCACACAATGTATTTCAAAAAATATACAGGGTACATATAAAACTATTACATCAGTAGGTAAACAATGTTACACAAGAGTTGCGAGTAATATATAATTTACACAATGTATTTTAAAAATATACATGGTACATCAATAGGTAAACAATGTTAAAAAAGAGTTACAAGTAATATATAATTTACAGAATGTATTTCAAAAATATACAGGGTACATATAAAACTATTACATCAGTAGGTATACAGGAAACAATAATTTAAGGCTTAGATTTTTTATGTCCATAAGGAACAGATGAGTGATTAACAAAGAACTTTCTTTTAGTAGAGTTGGGTCTGTACACTTTTGTTTCTGATTTTGTTATCACTTCGTGGTCTTTTGTTCTTCGAATATTATTGGATACTATGTACACAGGAGCTGTGTCGTTCAGAACCATGTCTTTTATAGTGTCAAAATTTACCAGCTGAGAAGCCGCGTAGTTCAGGCAAATACCCTTTACTTTACACACCACTTTTTCATCATTATCATGAGTAGAATACACTTTATAAGCGTAATTTTTGGGACCTCCCGACACAAATTCTGTAATGTAGCTACCTGAACCGTATGATTCCAGTTCGTCAGTCATATCACCAATAAATTCACCTGTGGGTACCTCGTATTCGCCGGGCCTTGACACATAAATGACGCTGTCAGTATCATAGTACAGTACTCTTTCACCCAATTTTTCCAGATAGGAATATAATTTTAGCCGCGCTTGTGCTGTGACGTACGCTGCAACCATTACGTTTACAGTTGATAGTGGTTGGTATGTCTCTTCTCTATGCTCGTAATTGATAATAAGTGCTTCGTCTCCTACTGGTAGCATTGAATTAATATGGATAGTGGTGTCTGTAAGCACACCAAATAGTTGACTAGGATCTCTGAGAATCTTAGACTTAGGTTGGTTTTCTCTCTGTCCGAATTTTCCCCAAAAGCTGTTTAAAATTAATTTCGCGAGGGAACGAAGCCCAGGATTATTTATAATTTCATCAGACTCTAGCTGTACACCTTCTTTATTTAAGAAGTCTTCGATGTAATGATCTTTTTGTTCCTGCGTTACACAATTAGAAGGCCAACCGGATGATTGTTGCTTAATTTTAATAAATCTATTCATCATGTCTGTAAATAGTCCTGCGTGGTCTTTGTCATATTGTTGAGTGTCATATTTCCAAACTTCATAAACTTCCTGTATTTCGTACCCTTTTTCTACGGCTTTTAATACTTCGTCGATAATCCATGTTCCTGTTAGCGATCTTTCTTCATTATTATGTGTACACACACCCACTCGCGACTCTATTGCGCATGGATAACACAAAGTGAAAATTAATTTATTGTTCAATTTTAAAGGTAATACAGGATGATACAAATCTCTAGGTGCCAATATTTTACATTTTATCGCCCCGTCTGTATTTTCTAAGTTTAGCTGGTCGCAATCTTTTCCGACGAACACTTTAGGGTGCCCTATAGGAAATTTTCCATATTTACAAACATATGGGTATAGACTGCAAATGTCTGTGTATAAAACTGATTCATCAGGTCCACACTTGTAATATTCAAATGTATTTCCCGTTCTTCCTCCATAAAAAGCATCTCGCGCAATAAGCGGTGCCTGGATAACTAATGGATGGTTTTTGGAATAATCGGAAAGTTCTTCATTTTCCTTTAACATTTTACGAAATTTGCACTCCCACATTTCGACTATGTCGTATCCTAGCTCTCTAAGTCTTTCTATTTTAGCAATGGTAGATTCGTACTTTGAATTCATAGTTTCTGTAGGGTTGTCGTGTGATGATTCGGTTCTGTTGTGTTTGAAACATACCGGACATCCGTGGTAATAACAACCATGAAACTCAAACACCTGATTTGTTTCGGTACAATACCCGTCCACTTTAACACCCTGTATTTTGCTCTCTTTTTGTTTAGCAGAATGGATAATATTAATCTGACGTTCGCGTTCTTCCCATACTAACCACTGAATGGCTATTTTGCTTTGATTGTCCCTCCATCTGTACCCGTTTTTAGGAATAATACCGATTGTGTTTGGATTCAGAAAATTTCTTCTAAACACCTTGTTGCAACAACCGGCTATTGTGCAGCTTTCGCCGAATGCGCAAACGTTGGTAGTTTCAAGCATTTGTTGACGAAATTTCAAGCATGCACGGGTCAAAATTTCCACATCTGATACGCAGTATTCCACTAAATCCCGCTGCATATCAAAGATATCGTTTTTATGTTCGTCGTACCAATTTAGAAACTTTTCACGATCTTCCGTTTTCATTGTGTCAGGGCTGTAATATTCGATAGGTGGTAAGTTGCCTATGTAGTTCTTATTTGCTTCTGTATTAAACAGATGCGGGAAGTAGCCTTTTCTAAGTTCTGGGCCTAAGTCGAAAGCTTTTGGTAATTTTGAGAGAGGCATCGGGAAATAATTTAAACTGTCAATGAATTTTACGTTTCCAACCTCCATCGAAATAATTTTTGTGCCTCTCATAATTAATTCAGGGTTGAGGTCTGTATGAGTCAAAATGTAATTAAGTATAAATTGTCCATCAAATGCTTGAGAGTTATGGGCTAAACATATGACTTGTTTGAATTTCTTCCGTATTGTTAAAATATGGTGCATGAATGGTTGCACAGGGTCACTACATTTAAGAGTCTGTAGCCGAACACCACATTTTTTACACATTTTAATATCCTTTTCAATACATTCGTCACAGCATTGCTTAAAAACACATAAATTTGGCTCATGAATCTTACTGCCGTCTTCTAAAACTTTTTCCTGCATCGTTTCAAAATCGTAAAATATAAATAGAGTATTTTCGGTTTTTGGGGTTCCCCTATCAGGTTGTATATAGCACAAATGATCTTGAGGTACGTGTGTGTTACAAATTTTGCAGAATATCTCGCCACATGTATGTTTCCGGTTGTTTTTCACTGTTTTCAAACAGTCCGTACACAGTTTAATTTGACTACATACGGTTCCTTTTCCTAGAGATCCCTCCCTCAAATGGTTATCACGACAATTTTCACCTTTAAAGGACCTATTACAGTCAGGGCATTTTACGTTCAAAGTCGTTGGACAATTAGGTATTTGTAAGCAACAGGGACATGTACGTTCACACCTATGTTCGCTTTTATGATCATAAGGTACATGGCATTCTTCACAATAATAACTACATGCAAAGGCCGATGTTAATGACGTAATCACGTTAAAATGTCCTTTGTGAAATAGCAGATTAAGCTTTTTTCCCTCATTAGCCCCTTCAAACATTATATCTCGGCCTTTGTTACCATACGTATAAACCACAATTTTATAATTTTGTAGATGATGCTGAAACTTTTCCAGTTCGGGTATACTACATCCTTCAATAGGTATAACAACTTCGGATTCCTCTACCAACCTAAGTGCTCTTTGAGTTTGGAGTTTTCCGGTATCTTTGCGTATCTTACCCCACATAGGGTCTTTGTTACTGTATGCAATAGCTACCACTAAGGCACGAGGCAAACACATATTATCTTTATTGTTTATAGTAACAATTCCACTACGCATATTGCATTCCTCTTCGAAATTATTATATGTTCGAGACCTTCCGCTTCCAGCTGGTAACCTTACTGACGTTACGGATAGACAGAAGGTTTCTGTATTGAGGCCTGTAGAATTGGATTGATAAATACTGCTAATAACGTCCCAGATATCGTCATAAGTCACTTCTGCCGCCGGACGAAAACGAAGCCAGCCATTACCACGTTGAAAGTCTTTACTACAGAAGCTGAAGCCAACTAGATCACTAGGCTGAAGATTTTCGGTAGCTTTTTTAACAATTTGATTAACGGCCGTTCTCACCCAGCTCACAGGTTCTCCATTAGCCGGCATTGGTTTAATTTTAAACTCTATATTGCGGCCCGTCAGATTGAAACGTTTCGCCTTCTTCAGGGTATCCTTCACGATAATAAACTTTTCCATTTTAGCACTGATCGAAAATACTGTATCGAACACAACTTATTCAGGTAACAGCACTCAATAGACTGAGGAAATGATACTACTACCAATATTAAATATAGATAAGAGCCCTAAAGTATCGGCGAGTTGCAAATTTAAACATAAGCGCCATCTAGCGGCGAAAGTTGTCAACGGCGAGATTAAAATGATTCGTAGTAGCTCAGTTATGCAATTTTAAAATTCTTGGAAATCTGTATAACTTTCATTTAACCTATAAACACGTGCATTAAAATGTAATTTGATACACACCTACATTCTAGACTTGTCGAATCATGTAGGTGATCTACATATAACCTCTACACACGTGCATTATGAACTTGATCCTTTGCTGTATCGGTAGCTCAGTTTGCAATTCTAAAATTAAATAACCTTTGGCTATCTCTAAATAGCACCCTGTGTGGGAACATCCTGAGTCGTTGATTCACATGACTATACTCCTCGTATGACCCTTGTATATTTTTCAAACTTAAAAGCATATATCCAAATGCAGAGTAATTAAATTAGTATATCACATAGTCCCCTTGTATGCATATTTCATATCTCATATAGTCCTAATGTATATATTTTTTTAAAACTTTAAACCATATATCTAAATCACCCTGTACACAAATGCAGAGTAATTAAATTAGTATATCACATATTTCTGTTACCCCTGTATGCATATTTCATACCTCATATAGTCCTAATGCATATTTTTTTTTAACTTTAAACCATATATCTAAATCCCCCTGTACACAAATGCAGAGTAATTAAATTAGTATACCTCACATAGTTCCCAATATATGCAAATTTCATACTTTAAAGCATGTATCTAATGAATAACTCCAAATATAATGTAATTGAATTGGTACATTTCACATATTTGTCTCCCGGTATAGGCACGCGTACGTCAGCATCTTGTCTTTTGCATGCAGTTAATAGCAGGGATATTAGATTTCAAAAACAAAGCTTGCGCTAATTGCTTTGATTTGATTACTAGTGGGCCAGTCTTAAATATATGTTACTTAGGTTTTCATTGATAATCGAGTTTGAAATTAATTTGAATATATATATAAGTTCTAACGAATTTGCGTCTCTAGTCTGGCCTTGAAATATGATTTCCTTAGTTGTTTACGAAAAATTCTTCTCACCGCTATTTTGCGTTCTCAGGTTTAACGTTTTTTCTTATCACTGGTGTCTTGTACCATGTTTATGCAAAAATACCTATTCACATGGCGTATGCATTTGTGGAAATTTGTATGTTCTAACGGTTTTCGTCTCTAGTTTCACCATTGTTTACGAAAAAATATCTATTCACACAGTGATAGGCGATTGGCTACGTGCCGGGCACATCTAATTT
This sequence comes from Stenurella melanura, assembly GCA_963583905.1. Lineage (NCBI taxonomy): Eukaryota > Metazoa > Arthropoda > Insecta > Coleoptera > Cerambycidae > Stenurella > Stenurella melanura. The sequence continues at coordinate 20,607,816 of OY757311.1, read as the reverse complement.
CATGCGTTCTGATAAATTTTATTCAGAGAATTTTTAAATATGAAGTCTAATGCCCTAGGCGTTCCCATAATGTGATAAAATAGATTATTTGTACAGACTTAAATCAAATTTCTACTTTGTCTGGTGTTCTTCCACCTACCTACGCGGTGTACTGTAAATGATACGGACCATAATCGCGCACATCTAGCTTGCTTTTAATGCATTCTCGAGGTCTGTTCTTTAATTGAGACTCGTATAGAGGGGCACGAAAAATGTCGTATAGGGTATTTTTTATATTTCCTATACTTAGGAATGTGCACATATCGATTCAGTCGTATACAGGGTATTTTATTATTTTGTTGCATTTATTGAACTAAAGTAGTTGTTTGAATGGTATTTTCTACTTTCTCAATACATACTCACATTCGGAATAGGTCATTTCATCTTTTATGTATTCTGATAAACTTTCATGCAGGTTTTTTAAAAATATCACATACAGGGTATTTTGTATTTCCTATACTCATTAGTACATGCATTGACTGATTCGGATTAATCATTTTGTATTATTAGGGGACTACGGAAATTGTTGTGGCCATGTACATTTTGTACTTCCTATAATTATTGGTACATGCATTGATTCGGATTAATCATTTTGTATTATTATATACAGGGGGCTACGGAAATTGTTGTGGTCATATACACTTTGTAAATCCTATAATTATTAGTACATGCATTGATTCGGATTAATCATTTTGTATTATTATATACAGGGGGTTACGGAAAATGTGTTATAGGGTATTTTTATATTTCCTATACTTATTAGTATAATGCATTGATTCCTATTAATCATATTGTATTATTATATACAGGGGGTTACGGAAATTGTTAACCATATACATTTTGTATATCCTATAATTATTAGTACATGCATTGATTCGGATTAATCATTTTGTATTATTATATACAGGGGGCTACGGAAAAAATGTTTTATAGGATATTTTTTATATTTCCTATACTTATTAGTATAATGCATTGATTGATTCGGATTAATCATTTTGTATTATTAGGGGGCTACGGAAATTGTTAATCATATATACTTATTACTACAATGCATATTGATTGAATCGTATACAGGAATTATATGTGATCATATACAGGGTGTTCCTTCGAATGTTTGTTACCATGTAGCTCAGTTATGTAATTCTAAAATTCCAGGAAATGAAATTTGATACACATGTGCATTCTAGACTTGTCGAGACTTGTTCGTTAAAATTCCAGGAAATGTAATTTGATACTTCGCATACCTGCACGTAAATTCCAGGAAATGTAATTTCATACCTCGCACACCTGCACGCAAATTCCAGGAAATGTAATTTGATACCTCGCATACCTGCACGTAAATTCCAGAAAATGTAATGTGATACACACCTGCATTCCAAACTTGTCGAGACTTGTCGGCGACCTTCAAATAACCTCTACACATATGCATTAAAATTCCTGGTCGATAATGCAGATTCCATATTTACTTTAGCCGAAATCCAAACCTTTAGCCGAGACACAAACCTTTAGCCGGGACACAAACCTTCCTCGTAGTTCCGAAAGTGTCCGCTATAGAGGGCGCTGATTTTGACCATACGCGCATGCGTCAAAATTCCCCTCCATACTCAGAAAAAAAAAGTGGTGGGGGGTGACCCAGGTGCCGGAATATCTACTTACAATATTCCGAGGGAACACTAACTGGACATCCGGTATATAAACTCAACTGCTTTTGAACAAGTAATAGTATCCATAAACAAATAGCGTGATTTATAATAACACACAAGTGTTTTATTATAACTCACTGCCTACAGCCAATCACCCATAACTTCATGCCGAGCCAGTTCAATCGATGTAACGCGCAAAATAAAATAAAATCGCCATTTATTATTCAGGGGAGGAAGATGATTTGACATATTTGAATAGTTTGGTCCTTGTCAGTTGAGTAATAATTTTGCCAAAGATGGTAAATTTGGTTAGTGAAGATGAACTATTATGTTAATATTTATTGTTATAGTCGTAGATAAAGCATAGTATTCAACTTGCGATAATGGTAATAATACACTTGACGATTTACAGCACTTACCTGTGCAAACTTCGTCTGCCTGAGTTATTACCTGCGCTCATTAAATAATATAATATTAGAAGGCTGAAGACAATTTATAAGATTGAACGAATAAATGTTGAGAAAGTCAGTTTTATGTTAGCTATTAAGACTATTTAATGATGGTCGCCGAAACATGTCAGATAAATCTGAATTAATATCAGTCAAGTGAAATAAACCGAGTGGGTACATTACTTATTCTCTTTAAGAGATTTAGTCAAGAAAACGGCATAAGAAAATTATCTTCCAGGAAAATTGCAAGGATTGTAAAACACGTCGACTTTGGATTCTGAAATGTCATCCTGAAACGTACGTATTTCATTCCAATATTCAACCCTCTTTGAGTGGCAGTTGCAACCCCTAAATTTATAAATGGGAAGTAGGGACTTGTCTTGTGATACCTCATTTGAAAGATCTATTCATTCTCTATTTAAAACTGCTTTGGCTTTAATATTTACTGCAAAAATTAACGGTCGGCTTGACATAAATATTTACAGCGTTTTGTTCTTGCAGGTTAGCAAAAACAATTTCAGTATCATTTTTCAACATTATCAACGGAAGAGAAGACATAAAAACATCAAAATTCTTCATAGCCGGTTTTATTGAAAATGCAATCCAGCAATAAATAGTTGTCATAGTTATCAATAAATAGTGGTCTATGTTTTGCGTATTGTTGGAGTTTTGTCAACTGCAATTTATAAACATGCTTTATTTAGAGGAAGACCACAAAATAATAATTTTACAGATGGTTCGTTACAGAGAGAGAGGGTGCGATCACAGGACGAAGTTTCTCGCCTATTTCAAGAAGAATTTCCTGATTTTCCGCCTATATCCCAAGATACAATTATTAAAATTGAAAAGCAGCTTCGCGAAAATCGACATGAACGGCAGATAAAAAAAGCTTCCAATGCAATGAGTAACGATACCAAATTAGGTACACTGCTTGGGTTTGAAGAAAATCTACCTAGTTCAAGTCGACAGGTAACCTAAGCATTGAATGTTTACCATTCCTCAATTATTCACGTATTAAAGAAAATAAAATGCATCCCTATAAATTGAGTCCCAACTCAGGAGATTAGTGAAGACGGTCCTGATACAGGAACGTATTTTTGTGAACAAATGATGCCAAGGTTAGATGACAATGATATTCAACTTGAAAATGTTTAGTTTTCGGATGAGTCCACTTTTACTCTTCATGGCCATGTTAATCGTCAAAACTGTCGCTACGGGGTTAATGAAAAATCCTCACTGGATGAGAGCATTATGGGAAAAGTTAATGTTTTGGGCCAATTGGAAACCATGTCATTGGCCCCGTTCTCATTGGTGGCAATTTGAAAAGAAATAATTATTTAGCTTTGCTCCTGTCAACTTTGAAAACTTATATCCTGCTCAAGCAAACTCACAAGTTCCAACGGATGTAAAATGGTGCCAGCAGGATGGAACACCACCACATTACAGAATCGATGCTCAGCACTACCTCTACTTAACATTTTTAAATCGATGGATAGGGAGGCGAGTATCCCTAGAACGGCCAGCACGTTCTCCTGATTTTATCTATGGGGATATGTGAAAAGTATGATATGCAAAACTAAGCCACGCGTAATAGCTGACTAAACAAGAAGAATAACGGGTGTGGTTAGGTCCTGCCAAGACGTCCAAGGAAGTAATTTTGATAATTTCCTACATTGAAATTAAGTTTTCCTTAGTTTGCTGTAGCGATTTATATCAAGCACATGAATTAGCTTTTTTACCATTAATTTCTGCAACTAATATTAAAACCTTAGCATTTCTGAATAGAGAATAAAAAGGCGTTTCAAATGAGGTATCACATGTCCCTACTTCCCATTTAAAAATTTAGGGGTTGAAACTGCCACATGAAGGGGTTAAGTCTAGGGATGAAATTTGTACATCGCAGGATGTCATCCAAAATCAACGTTTCTAGGGATTTTTTATGAATATGCACAATGTTGTTCTTGATACTTGTATAAATACTTTTGTACTATATAAAAAACGTGTACGTGAACGTGTACATATTTCAAAAAATTTGTACAATTTAAGATAATTAAAATTACTCACCCTATCAGACAATGTGCGGCAGTAAGAACAAACTTTGGAGAGATTAATGAACCCCCGCATATCCACCGAAGGCCTGGTCCATCTATAATAATATATGCTTGAGAAGGAATAGAATGTGCAGGAACTTCTCGACCGTTTACTATCCTGGGTATTAAATTGGCAGGTGGTATCAATGGATTAACGTACAGTCTTTTGAATTGTAGTTCTTCCAATCTCTGCAACATTTGAGAACCAAAAAAAAAATAGTAAAGGATATGGTTCCTAACAGATTACGGTAGAATTCGGATAACTTCAATACTACTATCGAATTTTCATATACTTGGTATGCAGTTCTAAACGAGGTAGTCTGACCACAACCCCTCACAAAGAGCAGAGTGCTCTATGAAATAACTTGATGTAGATAAATTAAAAAACGTATTTCACAATATATATAAATAATATATTACCTTGGGAAAAGCCCATGCCACACTAACGATTGCAAGAAAAAAGGCTGCAGTTTTCATAGTAACAAAGCACTACTACAAGATCGAAACGATCTCCAGCTAATATAGATTCTGTCTTGATAACTACTGTGTAATAATATCAGTCATATTTATTTTCATATCACTATCATTTTAAAACAATCTGTTTATATGCTTCATTTTAAAATAAAGTTCAAGTATAAGGGAACATTATCTCTAAATCATTTCACTTGAGATGTGTATGGGTTTCTAGTATCCATGCGATTTATAATAAATATACGAATGGAATAAATACATAGTTATTTGTGTTGTATTTATATAGGCCTCTTCTCTGTTATCTGGTTATAAAAATAGATAAATAATTTTAAATTTGGAAAATAGCACAACTTTATTTTGAATGTAGACTAGCGGTAGAGTACAGGATCACTGATTCACAGGATCATACCTGTGTCTAGGAATGTCCAATATAGACTTAAGTCAAAAATGAGGCTCTTTGGCTGTCTCTAGCGGTTCACCGCATTTCTTTTGAGTCGGCTCAGGAACCAGAGAAAGCCGTTACGCGTAGTAGCATTCAGTATTTACCCAAATTCTGTATGAATTAGGTTTTGAAACCTAATGAAGGTTAATTACTGCAAAGGTAAGCATACACCGCCAACAACACAATTTACTATAACCTGCAACACTGCCATCTACCGCAACTAAGACTCGAACTCCGAGGAGATAACAGAGACTAGCCGTGTTGTCCCACTCAGCCAAGAAACATCCAACTGCTGTCATCTAAGCAATACATTAGAAATGCTAATAAACATCCATGCCCCAGGCCAGAACTCGAACCCAGAACTTCATAGTCTCAAGCCCAACACGTAAGCACTGACTCACTGAGACTGGTTTAATATGTGCGTTCTGCCATTAATGATATATGGAATGGAAACTAAGACTTTCACTCTGAGATCTGTCAATACCATCACTCATCTCAACAAAAAACAGAGTAGCATTGAGAAACGAGAATTTCAGAGAATTAACAAAGGTAATAGATCTATTAACTTGCAGAACTAAATTGAAAGTGATGATGCTGCCAAGATTGTATAAAAGAAGCGTATGTTGCCCATTGTGATTATGTTTGGAAGTTATAATGGATAAAGTAGGGAAGAAGTGGGGTAAGGCTATACAAGATTGTGTTATAGCAATGTAGGTTGAACTATGTTTGAAAGATACAAATGAGAAAATAGGGAAGAAATAGTATCAAGTGATATGGAGAAGAATAAAACTTCAAGAAGGAAGAAGTTTTTTTCAAGAACAACAAGAATGAAGAAGAAAACTTAGGAGGAAAAGAATAATTTACCGCACATAATTTATATATTAAAGAAATGCGGTGAACCGCTAGAGACAGCCAAAGAGCTTAATTTTTTACTTAAGTCTATACTGGACATTCCTAGACACAGGTATGATCGCGATTTTACACTAACTAGGCCACTATTTACTTATGCCTATTGGGACATCGAAATTGTCAACAAATCAAGTCAATGCGCCAAAGTCCGCTACTAACATGAAATTGTCTAACGATCTCACTGGGGAAGAAAAAAAATCAATCACGAAACAAGTTTCTTAACGTCACTAAAACATATTGTTCTCCACGCGCCTCGCCATGAGCGACCACAACAGTACATAAAATAAGAAACTTGCAGTCTAATTCCTGGACACATGCAGTTCAATTGATAGATTGCACTGTACAAGTTACAAACCAAGTACTTAAAATCACAAATTATCGTTGATTGCATGAAAGAAAACAATCTAAATTAACAATTAGCCACTACTAATTACATATTCACTCTGGCATTTAAGTTACTTGTGAATATTTTCATATTATTACAGTGCACAGATTACCAGAACATTGCTACTTCACGATAATACTCCACAACTCACAAAAGAATAGCTTCCTATTAATTCTAAACTATTACAACTAAACTTCTAGCAGTATTTCACTAGGACAAAACTCGACTCATTACCACTTAATTATATCGGAGAGGTCAAATTCACCTCTCCCGTGGGATATCGGCCCGAAGCCAAACCTCGACTCCTTGCTTTAAATCAAAAACCTCGCTTTGAAACAAACAAGTGCTCCTCTGCACTCTTATCCTCTCCGTACTGCGTTAAAGGTCAAACGTCCTTTATACCTGAATAGAAGTTAAAGTTTTCCCATCGTGCAAAAACAATTTAATAAATACACAAATTTTAAGCATGCTTTTATTTAATTTAAGGTACTGAGTGTTATTTCAAAACGTAACCGTTACACCTTAGAGTCCTAGAAACAAAACTTAAACTTATATCTCATCTTTAACTAGATTAATTTATCTTGACTTATAATGGTCGATCTCAATAGATTAACTAATGGGATTATGTTGTGTGAAATTCAAATTATGTATTAGATCCCAATGGCTGTAGAGGATTAGACGTCGAGTTGGAGAATGGCGGTATTTCAATTTAACTCTATATAAGAACAAAATTGAGAAATATTTTTTTAATTAGTATTTTTCAATATTCACATATAATTGTACTGATAAAGTTAATATGGTTGGGAATGATTGAATATCCAAGAAATTTTTGTTCCGATTGATGGAAACTGGTCCCAAAAGTTGATATCCGGGGTTTTCACACTCATGAAAATCACTTATATAGTTTTTATTTTCTTCACCGTTCATCTCAAATTAGTTTGATGTATATCCAGGGATCTCTCGGTCAGTTTAAATGAAGAATTCTCATATTTCTTTACGTTTCGGTTTATTTAGCCATCGTCAGAGAAGAAAAGTTTTCGATTTTTAAATATTTCTACACTATCATACAATTTTATGTTTATTTCTGTTGAATGTTTCAACGCATTAAACGAATTAAAATGCGTTAAAACATAGATATGAAATGGTAGAGTAGTGTAGAACTTACTATAAAATACCCTTTAGGGTTAATCAAACTAATTTGAAATTCGACGTTTTCTGCGTACCCAAATAACGGGCACATCAATCGAAGAGCGGACAATATAGAGCGGTTAAAGAAAAATCTAATTGAAAAAGGTGAAGCGGGACGCCCTCCAAAACGTTGGCCTCATTTCACAAAAAACTTAACTAACAAGGACTTTAGTGAGGCCATGTGCCTAAAAAGCAACCAAGACAGATGACACGATACTATCAGATACGCTATACAGCAGAGGGAGATCAACTAGAATAATGCATGAATCACGTTTGGCAAGACGTGAAAGTGGAAGAGAACATTTGGTATTCAGTAGAATATTGACGTAGATCGATTAATTTCTGTTAGAAGCTATATTAAAATAATAGAAGGTATATTAAAATAATTTATTAACAAATTTTAATATACATATTATTTGACAAATACTTCTAATGCTGTTAAAACTTTAGACCCGTATGTTGTTCAATCCAGTCCAGGAAATAATCAGTTCTTGTAAAAGCTGATGGGTAACCTCTCAAACATCCTGCAGCGCCATAAGACGCAATTCCAACCTGTAGGTCACCGACAGTAAGAGGACCGCCAGAATCCCCGTTGCAAGTTCCACCTCCTTGAGCTCCTGAAATGCATACTTGATGCGGTTCTACAACTCCATAATAGCTGTCGCATATTCGGTTACTGATAATAGTACTAGTTAGTGCCAATAGTACGGGTGACGTGTCCTCCTCGGCGCCGGTAAGTCCCCAGCCACTGACTCGTCCGAGCAAACCTGAAAAATATGAAATTTAATTAGATGTAAATGAAACTGTCCAAAAGTGTGAAAGTCTTATAGAGTAGAATCGACTAAATATATTACTAAAATATACTAGTAAGTAAGTAAGTAAGTAAGTAAGTAATTTATTTATAATTAATAATACAATATAGAATACACATACAATGTAAAATACAAAATTAGTAATATAATATGCTTCTTATCATTAATAGCTAAATTATAAAAATGATTTCAATATAAAAATAAGTTTTACCTAATCTTATATGTATATGCATATGCTATTATTCCTCCATTTAGTGTACACCTAGACTACATATGTAGCCTGTGTGTGTACCCATGACAATACTTGTTTAATAACATCGTGTACATATATACATGAAGAATTAAGGGGCCGTATGCTTTGTAAGTTTGCTTAACCACCTGCCAATAGTTTCATAAATCTAACTTTGTTAGTCCTTAAGAATTGCGACACTTTATGAGAAAATAAACCTATATTGTTGAATTGTTTATAATGTGTTGGTAAAATATTATAAAATTTAGGGCCATAATAAGTTATAAATCTTTGGGTTGTTGTATACCTGTTTTTAGGTATTATCACATTTAGATTATGTTTTTGCCTTGTATTATGTTCATGTTGTATTGTGTTTAATATGTTTTTGTGTTTAAAAGTAAATATGAGAACCGATTTGATATATAAAAGTTGCAAATTAAATACATTGAATTGTTTAAATAATAGTTCCGAGGAGTATTGTTTATTTTTTCCTAAGATAATTTTGATTATATATTTTTCTGATATATTTAAAGGTTCTACATTTGTTGGATAGGCACTTCCCCATATCAATATTCCATATCTAAGAATTGATTCGACTAAGGCGTGATACAGTGTTTTTAAGATATTGAAAGGCATTGTATTTTTTAAATGGTAGAATTTCCAAACTAACTTATGCATTTTATTATTTAATTGTTGGATATGCTCAGTCCATTTTAAGTTTTGATCAATTACAACTCCAAGATATTTAGTGGTTTTTGTTTGGAATAACTTCATATCACATTCACAGTTGTATTTTTGTTTATTTAAGCACGTATACGAATGTAATTGCAGTGTATGTATATTTGGTATGTTCTTATCATAAATACCGAAGCACATAAATTTAGTTTTTTCTAGATTAACTGTTAGAAGGTGTTCGGCTAGCCACTGTTGTAGTTTCGAAAATTCTAGAACCGATTTGTTCTTTACATCTTCCCAGGAGTCATCTTCAACCAGGAGAACAGTGTCATCGGCGTAAGCTATAACTTTTCCGTCCATTGGGATATGAAGTATTTCGTTTATGTAAATATTAAACAGAACTGGTCCTAGAACAGTTCCTTGTGGTATTCCATATTTCATTTTTTTTAAATTACTTTTACTTTCACCAATTTTTACACACTGTTCTCTATTTTGAAGATAACTACTGAACAATTTATTAACAATACCTTTTACACCATATTCATTAAGTTGAGCAATTAGTAAATCGTGAGACACCGTATCAAAGGCCTTAGCCAAATCTAAAAATATTGCAATTTGTTTTTTCTTACCATCCACCGAGTTATATATAGTTTTTACTACCTCATACATTCCGTCCTCCGTACACATACCTTCTTTAAAGCCATATTGATTAGGGGAAAGTATTTTATTATAGTTTAAGTGTTCTAATAACCTAGATTTGATACATTTTTCTAATATTTTCGCGATGTTATTTATTACCGAAATAGGTCTGTAATTACTTATTACCGTCCTATCACCTGTTTTGTATATGGGTGTTACAACAGACACTTTTAACAAATTTGGAAAGCAACCCTTTTCAAAACATAAATTAAATATATAACATAGTGGTTTAGCTATAAATGGACCCAGCAACTTTAATATATATGAGGATATCTTATTTTCTCCAGACGAGGATTTATTTTTCAAAGCATTTAGATTCTTTATTATTTCGTCTTCGGAGGTAGGTTTGAGAAATATGTTTTTACAATTTAGGTTTCTGCGTTTTAATGTTTTGTTAACGTTTATTTTATTTGCCATATTTTCACCTACATTTATGAAAAAATCGTTAAAAATTTCACTAATTTCACTATCATTTACTACGTCTGTTTTATTATTTTTTATTATAATTTTTTTATATGGCTTTTTCTCATTCAGACTTTCATTCACCGTTTCCCAATTTTTTTTTATGTCGTTTTTATTTTCTAGAATTTTATCATGATAATAATCTCTTTTTACCTTTTTTATTAAGTTGTTTGTTAAATTTCTATATTCTTTATACTTGTTCAATAAAATGATATTATTTTGATTTTTTCTCAAGTCTTCCTTCATCTGATCCCTTTTCCTGATTGCTAAAACTAAATCTCTTGTTATCCAAGGTTTGATTTTCCTTTCTTTAGAATTAATAATGAAAGTTTTTGTACAATTTTTGATATTATTATTTAGTGTATTTGTAAAATTTTCGTAAGCAAGATTTACGTAATTTATTTGGTATACTTGTTGCCAATTCTCAGCTTGTATCTTTTCTTTTAGTAATTTGTAATTTACTTGTGTTATTTTATTATTTGTTTTTGTTTGATCTTTATTTCTATTTTCATGGGAGATTATATTTTGGTTTTTTTCTACAAATCTTATAATTATGGGATAGTGGTCGGTAATATCATGTTTGAGTAATTAGTTTAAATTTTAAACACATAACAAACAAGCAACAAATAAACTTTAAAACACTCATAGATACATATTTCGATGTTTATGTCTTGTCAGTGTGGCTAAATCTAAAGGTTGGCTTAAGCTTTTTTAAATTTCTTAAAATGTAACAAAAAATATTTCTGGGTCTTATAATTTTATCACTCGGGGAGGAAGTCGGGGGTTTTCGTGGTCGCTGAAAATGAATCAGTTGTCCAATAGAGGTACTCTAATTGGCGGTCCGGAAGCAGAGCTATTTCCTCAGGAAAGGCACGTTTTTCTACTATTTCCCACTTCCAGACCAAAAAAGAAAAAATACGAGGCTTCCTTGAGGATCTGGTTCTACTTACTGCCCATCATTTTGAATTTCCCCCAATTGGGCATCGAACTCGTTATCAGCGACGACTAAAACCCCCCGAGTTCCCAGTTTCAGCCTAAGAATGAAAAAAGCACGACTTCTTCCTGAGAAATTGACTCTACTTCTGCCATTTTAACTTTCCTAAGTTGGGCCCATGATCAGCGACCTCAGAAGCCCCCCGAGCACCCATGCTCAGCCCAAAAACGAAAATAATACGAGTTTTTCCTGAGAAATTTACCCTAATTTCGGTCCGCCATTTTGAATTTACCAAATCAGACATTGGATTCATAATCAGCAACCTCGAAGATCCCTCAAGTACAGACTTTTAAGGTCAAAATAACCATTTTCATTCTATCTTGAAAATTGCCCGATATCCGGTCCGCCTCGAAAACCCCCAAGAATAGATTTCCAGGTCGAAATTTTCAATTTGAAAGTATTTTTTTCAAGGTTCAATTTTTGGGGGATTGTAACTCCCATGTTAGTGGTGAAGAATGATCATGATGGTTCAGGGAATACAACGCAGAAGGAATTTTTTAAATCGGTGCTTTTACATATTTGGCACTTTCCGGTTTATTTACTGGAGTAAAGTTGTAGTTTTTTAGCGTTAACTATCTACCAAAGTTCACTGTTCTCCGTCAAATAGTTACTCCCACATCCACAAATAGGCCAGTAGTGTAAAGCCAAAGAATTAGACGGATCGGAAATAATTGCTACAAAAGGTTTTACTGTTTTAATGGCTCCATTTGTTGCCTAATATAACTATCCTAGGTTTTTCCCCCCGGCGGAGTTGTGCTAAAGTGATGGGGTAAAAATGTACCCCCAAAAGGGGTATTTTTTTTGGTTTTAGGGTTATATCTCGTAAAGGACTCACAATATCGAAAACATTGTCCTATTGAAAGTTGTAGGGCATACAGTAGGGCAGTTCTGAATTAATGAGAATCAGTGCAGAATTTAATGCCCTGCAACTTTTAATAGAACAATATTTTCGATGTTATGAGTCCTTTACGAGATGTAATCGTAAAACCGAAGACATATCCCATTTGGGGGTACATTTTTACCCCCCATCACTTTAGCCCAACTCCGCCGGGGGAAAAACCTAGGATAGTCAAATTAGGCAACAAATAAAGCCATTAAAACAATCAAACCTTTTGTGCAATTATTTCCGATTTAGATTTTAAGCCTACTGGCCTAATTGTGGAGTGGACGTATAGTAATAGTGAAAACAATTTCTGTTTTTTTTTAATAGGTTTGGGATGTAACGAAACGTCGAGATTTTCAATTTGAATCAAAAGAAATTCTGTCGGTCTGTCTGTCGGTTTGTTTTCCTGTGCGCACGATATGTATCTCTGGAACGGTTTAAGAAATGACTTTGTACACATATGTCCTATAACGAGATCTGGAACGGGATTGTTTTTTAACTTATCGGGTGAAAGGTTTGGGAAATTAGGGGTAAATAAGAGAAAAGTAGAGCAAGCTGGTAAGAATACAAATATTTGGGATTTGGGGTATATACCAGATTATTTAATAATATTTCCATCACCCCGTACCACCCCCAGTCCATTATTAAAGGGGTTGATATTGACTTTAAATTAACGTATATACTGTAATGACACCTGGAACTAGATTATACTGTAAGATGATTCCATTGAAGTGATAAATAGGGGTAAATATTGGAAAATAAGTAAAGCAAGCCAGTAAATTCCAAGGAATTTGGTGTATATACTAGAAGCTAAGGCCTCAGAATTTTATAATATTTTTAACTTCCCACCACCCCACTCCATCATTAAAGGGGTAAATAAAATAAAATTGAGATATTCGCTTGAAATTTGGTACACGTGTATATCATAACTACATCTGGAACTAAATTATATTTTGAGACGTTGATGGGTTATTCACCTGAAATTTGAAACACGTATGTATTGTAATGATATCTGATTGAAATGGTTTCGTTAAGGGGGGGGATTGGGGGGTTGTGAATTGGGGAAAACAGATAGAGCAAGCTAATAAGAGTCCAGAAACTTTTTTTGCGTATATGCTAGAAACCAACGGTTCAAATTCTTTATGATATCTACCTTAAATATTTTTAAATTTCTGTCATTAATTACTTCCACATATTAGAGTGCAAATATACTCAAGATGCTTTCCTTTAAAGAGACTTGGATGGAAAGTCTGGATGTGGAAGTAGTGATTCCTTAGGCAGTGGTTTTTTTTAAGATTTTAGGTAAAGCGCCAACAGACAGACAACAGACCGACAGACAGATAGAAATGTGAAAATCCGAATAAATCTCGGAGGGTGAATTTTTCAGGGAGGGTAAGCAAAAAGTAAAAAATTAAACTAGGGTTTTTTAAGCCACCCTATCCTACATATATTTTCTGAGCTAATTACGCCAGACCACGCATTGAAACGTACCTTCTACTTATTCTATAGTCACATGTATGGATTTAAGCTACATAATTTATTCCAAAACAGTCGATACTCTTGCTTACCTACATGCTCATCGATATCACCAAGAGTTGGAAGAGAAACAACATTGATTTCTTCTGACAGTTCAATTGGCGTAGTGAATCCAATGAGTCCAATATCGTTTCTAATAGATGCAGATGACGAGTAAGATTCATGAGGTATCAGGTTATAACTGGTAATGTAGACTCGCTTGTCTTCGCTGACTAGGTTGACGTTGTGAGCACCAAGATATACAGTTGCAGTGTGGGCCCTAAAAATATATACGATTAAGAAAATGCCCAGCGATGTCAAACATTACAGATAACTCCACGACCTAGAGGTCAAAGATGGTCATGGAATTAAAGCTGCTGTCTTAGGTTGTATCATTCTTTTGCAATGATTATATCTACCATTTTTTGGTTATAGTGCAGTGGCATAAGTAAATCTTTCCTGGTCCGTGGGATTTTGAATTAAGGAATATGGAATGGATAGCTCATGAATCATACAATTAATTACCAGGTGTTTTGTCCGCTTTTGTGTCAGAGGGCCTGTATGACGTTATGATTAGAAAATAGTCGCAGGAATGGACGATAATTTCTGTTATGCTACTGTTTCTCTCTTACCCTATGTGGGGTAAGAGACGTATAGCTTTCCTTTGCAGTTTGTCGATAACCCGCTGATAAGTTTACATACGCAAGTTCAAGGTCACCATGTTTGACCAATATGGACTATTTTATTGTCCTTTACAAGAAACTAGGATTTTCATATCTCCTGCACCTAATTTGCAAGAACTGGAACAAGGAATCTGTTAAACTCGATGAAAAAGTCATCGGTACCCCCTACTTTAATTGGGGTAGATGTAAGTTATTTTCAAGTAAGGATATAATTACAACTAGGTAAAATTTGCAAATACTCACCCAAGTAAACAATTTGCTGCAGTAAGAACGAAGCTTGGAGAGATCAACGAACCTCCGCACAACCATCTAGTGCTTGGCCCGTCCAAAATAATAAAGGCTTGATATGGAATGGAATGTGGAAGAACTTCGCGACCGTTTATTATTCTGGGTAATAATTTATTTGGAGGTATCAGTGGATCAACATACTGTCTTCTAAAATGTAGGTCTTCTGCTCCCTGAAATAAAAGTTCGTAATAAAATAAACTTAGTATAGGAAGCAAGTCAGTATACAGGGGGTTTCATGAGTGATTGGCCATAGGCTAGTGAGTAATACAGTATCCTGAGACGTTTTCTAAATGGCCTTTATTATATCCCTAGTGTCCTTCGTTTCTTATAAACAGCATGTTTTCTATTTTTTGGCAAAATTTCGATCGGTTTAATTTTTTTATTAGCTTCACTAAATCGAACCAAATTTAATAGGCATGTTTCACTAATAGAAGTTTTCACAATTAAGTACCGTAAATGAAAAAATGTCAGGAATGGACTAAATTTGTTTCTTTTGGTATTTGCTTCCTAAAATTATCACCCTGTATATGGATTATGACAATTTTCCCTAACAACGTATTTAAACTATGCAGTTCGTTTTTTGGCACACTTTTGGCACATCAATTTCAAAATTATTTGGGAGCCTTCCGGCTACAAGGACATCAGGATTTACATAGGTGACTATAATTTTGCGATAAAAGATTGGATTTTACTCTCTGTTAGACTTTGTCACAACGATATTATATTGTTTGCCAGAATAGTAAAAAGGTAAAAATGTCAACAAATATTTAAAAAAATATAAATATATTATAACAAATACTAAAGAGTAACAATTATGCAGAAATGAAGTAACTGAGAAAATAACGCACCTAACATTATTTTAATTAGCTAAAGACTATTTTATCAAAAATAATTATAAAAATAATAATAAAAAACATGTTATTTTTAACTATGGCAAATTTTCAAAATGTCTCCCTCCAACCTCAACACACTTTCTTGTATGCATCTGTAATTGTTTATAATATTTCTAACCATATGTGGGTTACTTCCTTATCCACGTAATGGAGTGGAAGTAAGTATAGTAATCGTAAAAATAATTTCAAATATTTTTTTTTTTTGTTGAAATAGGTTTAGAATGCCATGAAATATCTAGATCTTAAATTTCGGAACGGCTTAAGATATTGAGTTGAAATTTGGTACGTGAACATAAAGAGATTGGAAATAGATTAAGTTTTGAAATTAGTTCGCCGAATGGTTGAGGGTGAATAGGGGTAAATAGGGGAAAATAAGTAAGCAAGCTGGTAAGAGTCTAGAAACTTGTAGTGTGTCTACTAGAAACCAGGGCCTAAAATTTTGTCCTAACATTTGCCAACCTCCCACCCACGTGAGTGTGGTTCATCGCTCCACTATTATATTGGTTAATAAAACAAAATTAAGATATTTGCTTGAAATTTGATACACGTATGTTTTATAACGACATATGGAATTACGATATTTACGGATAGACGATTTTGTTTGAGTTAATAAACCAGTTAGTAAGCAAAAGAACTGGTATATTTTTAATTGCGTATAACAGTATTTTTCGTAAAATGCATAAAAGTTACATTACCTTGGGAAGGGCCCAAGCAGCAGCGACGATTACAGCAAAAAAGACAGCAGTTTTCATGGCGATAAAGCACTAACTAAGACACGTTGATAATAACTTTTGCTTATATAGAATTAGTGTTGGATTTGTGCTAATACTACTCACATTTGTTTTCATACGTATCATCTTAAATTTAAGTACATAAGATACATTATCTGTGAATAATTTCGATTGTCGCTGATATATCGATTTGTAGTCGCATGTGTGACTGATTATAAATACATAATAATAACTAAATAAATTGGTTTCTTCTTATATTTACACCAGACTTACTTAACAGAATGATACCTGTCACCTTTAATTAGAAAATTAGATAAATAAGCAGGATAGGGCGAGAACGAGTAATAAAACGGTCTATATGCTTTTGAGAAACTGATAATAATAATTGTTTATGGGTTTTAATAAATAAACTCCAATTTTCAGTTTTCTCTTTGTATTCTAGTAGGTACTTACATTACGTGAATACGTTATAGTAATCGTACAAACATTTTCAAACATTTTATTGTCGAACTAGGTTTAGTATATGGGGAAACGTAGAGATTTTAAATTTGAGCAAAAAAAATGTCTGTATCTGTCGGTGGGTCCGTCTGTGTATCTGTAACTTCATCTATGCGCACTCTGGACCGGTTTAAAGCATTGTCATGAAATTTGCTGCACGATGTTATAACGAAATCTAGAACTAGATGATATTTTGAGTTTATTCGGTTGAAGGGCTAGGGGGTAAATAAGTATAGCAAGCTAGTAAGGGTCCAGAAACTTGAACTTTGGTGTATATACTAGAATCCAAGGTCTCAAATTTTTTGTATGACTACCACCCTATTATTAAAGAGATTAACAAAGGTACCGCAGCTGAGACGAACTCAAGAGAGATAACAGCGGCTAGGCATGTCGTGCCATTCAGCAATGGTATAGCTCACTAAACGCCACTAAACATCAACACCCTGACCAGGATTCGAATCCAGGGCTCCGTGGTCGCAAGCCAAACACCTTAGCCTTTTAGAATCGTATATATATTTAAAATCTATAAAAATGTAACCCCAACAGACCCAATACAAAAGATAGTTATCTATAAAGAACATTCTTTCTCTGTCTCTTTCTTAGGTCTCTTAGGTGCTTCCTTTTTGAGAAAGAAGATATTTTTCTATGTATTAAACTGATAATGCCTTTTTGATGTCTACTGATTATGCCGTTCTTATGTCTAATGATGTCAACTTATAATTTTTTCAACAATAGTTTACTCGGGGCATTTGGCCAAGTTAATATTGATATCGTCCATATTATAATTTTTTACTTTTTCATCCCTTTCTCGTTCGTCTCGTTAATAGAATACCTATGTAGTACGTCCGACGAACTATCTGTAAAACACAGAATTTAAGTTTCTCATGTCTTCCCTTTTGGAAAAATAAGATATATTTTGTATGCATTAAACTAAAAATGCTGTTTTTATGCCTAATGATGTCAACCTATAATTTTTTCAACAAAAATTTACTCGGGGCATTTGACCAAGTTAATATTGATATCCTTCAAATTATTATTTTTTACTTTCTCATCCCCTTCTCGTTTGTCTCCTTAATAGAATGCCTATGTCGTACCTCCGCTGATTTCATGATCTTAAAAATGCTACGCTGCTTACAAAAACTACACTGCGCTGGTTACAAAAACTATAACAGTTTCAAGTATCAATGTGCTGCACATTGGCAGCTATTTTGATGACGTCATCAGCAGCGTCCAGAGCAGGCACTGGTAGCCGGAAGTGAAATATTTTGCATTAAAACAACAAACAATTTGAAACAATTAGAGTTAAAGGAAAACTTATATTTTATGAATTTCGCTTAGTCATGACGATTCAAAATAAACGCATAACAAATAAAGGAATATTAAAATATTTAGTTGATCAAATTGATAACAACAATAATAGATATATTGGTATGTCCTAAACCAATAATATGAAGTACTTAATATCGCACATCAACTAATTTATCAACTAATTTGCAATAAAATTCATTCTTTAAGTATCTATTTCCTCGGCATATTTCATCATCAGAAGTCTGGGTACTTCAATCATAGTACATATTTCCGCATGTATTAGATTTCAATCACTCAATGAAAATTACTGCTGCGTTCCTCTAAGTACCACTTACCAAGGAATCCCAACATGTAAATTGTTCTAATATCTCGTTAATCTTAATCAGTTTATTAACTACTTCAAAAATCATAACTTTAATGCAGGCAATCTTTTTCGGGTTAAAACTTGGTCATTTGAGCAGCATTTTCAATTGGTAAATCTTTTTTGTCTTCGCACTGGTTTGGGAACATTAGTATTATTTGTATACAGCTCTGATATGGTAAAATTAGCACAAAATTGCTATAATAGATATACAGTTATATTGTTAATGAATACTTGTAAACATACTTTGGAAGACTAATAAGTATCAAGTAAAATGTTACCTGCTTTAGGGGTTAACTCTCGTTTTAACGTAATTTTCAATATTTTATTAAAAGGAATTACAGATTTTCTTAGCATATAAAAAGATTGAAATGATTGAAGTAGCTAAATAAATCTATGAATAATAATAAATAATAACTATGCTAATACAAGAGGAAAAAAAATCACGAAATTTTGAGTGGTTAGCTCAACTCCTTCCCGTGCCGCAAAAGGGGTGAATTTTCCTATGTATTTCTTATGGGTAAAAGATATTTTTTCGTAAATTTGGGATAGAATCGTCAAAATGTTGTGTGATAAAAATCGCACACAAGTCTCTTCAGAATGGGGTATTTTCCCATATTTTTTTAATTTGAAAATTGAAAACTAGAAATAAAAATAAGGAATACGCGTTTTTTCTTTCTTTTTTACTTTTTTATTTAAGCCGGAAAAAAATTAGTTAAACTTTCATGACGTCATTAAGCGATAATTCAAATAGAGCGCCAAATGTACTTATTTCTAGGGAGTTTCAAGTTGGTGATTTGTGATTTGACATTTCATGTAACTATAACCTTATTTTTTGTTTGTTTCATAAACAGATGTTCAGTTTTGTGTAGCACCTAATATCGACCTGTGAATGAGTGTAAAATTTCATTAAAAACGACATTTGATCTACCTTCTACGTAATTAGTTTCCATATTTGTATGCTTGAATAGAATGTTTTCAAACAAATAGCTAAACAAACAAAATATTGAAAATTAATGAGTCACACCACTGTCACCAGATTAACAGTGTGGTGTCAGTGTTGCCAATAGTTTTTTGGTGATTTACCTAGTTTTCGCTTAGTGACGTCATTATGAAAAATTGAAACTTTAATTATAATTTTATAGTTTTATATAATATATTTTTTTCTGTGCCAAAAATATTTAAAAAATATGCATTTTTCAAATATAAGCATTTCCACTTTCATCTCAGATTAATGAAAATACCCTATTGTCCAGAGAACAGGAATTAATCTTTCCTCTTTTAATTAAAGCCTCATAAGACTCCTTTATACAACCCTATAAGGGCAAAAGTAGAGTATCGCATAATTTTGACGTTTAGTATCGTTTATTTGAGATTCTCTTTGCACAGATTGTTATTAATTAATTGCACTACATATTATTAATATTTTAATGTTAATCAAATTGTTTAAACAATAGTAATTACATTTTGCCATAAATTTGTAACATTTTATTTTTTCTTATATTACACAATAATTGTCCAAGGAATACGAGTAATTCTTTTCCAAACTATACTTCATAAGAACTATTGAACTTCAAACTGACCTCATGCGGGCAAAAGTAGAGTATCGCGTATTCTTTATTATTGCATATTTGCCATTACAGAAATTTTATTTTTAATTAGTCACATTTCGGCTTGTGTTGATATATTAATGTTTTCAAATTGCTTGAACAATTAAAATTTATTTTAACAACTACAATCAGGGGTCATTACAATACACACGTGTACTAAATATCAAGTGAATACCTCAATTTAGCTTCATCAGCCCTTTTAATAATGGAGTTGAGGTGGAAAGGTTAAAAAAAAATCCGAAGCCTTGGCTTCTAGTATATACGAAGTCCTAGGTTTCTGTAGTCTTACTTTACTTTATCCCCGATTTGCCCCTATTTAACCCCCTACCCTTCAACTAATCTAATTACAGATGTTATAATACACACCTGTGCCAAATTTCAACTAAACATCTGAGTTTTATTTTTTCAACCCTTTTAAAAATGGAGTGGGGAGTGGTCAGGGAGTTGAAAAATATTATAAAAAAATCTTGGCTTCTAATGTATACATCAAATCCCTAGTTTCTGTACTCTTACTACCTTGCTTTATTTATTTTCCACTATCTACCCCTATTTAACCCCCAACCCTTCAACGGAACCATCCTAAAATTAATAATCTAGTTCCAGATGTCGTTATAATATGTACGTGTACCAAATTTCAAGTGAATATATCAATTTTATTTTATCAATCCCTATAATAACGGAGTGGGGGTGGTGGGGGGATGGGAAATGTTACAAAAAAAATCTGAGGCCTTGGCTCTAGTATATGCACCAAATCCCAAATTTCTGTACTCCTATCAGCTTCTTTTAATTATTGTCCTCTATTTACCCTTCTTTAACCCCCAGCCATTCACCGGATATGTTCAACAAACAATCCAGTTCCTATTCTCATTATAATACATACAGACACAAAATTTCAAGTCAATATCTTATTCTGTTCCAGAGTAAACCTGCGGATGAGAAAACAGTTACAGACAGACAAAAAAATTTTTTTTCGCTCAAATTTAAAATCTCGACGTTTATATACTAAATAAAGAAATATTAAAATATTTATAAATATTTTGTATGGGGTCACGTTTAGGTTCGTTGTTATAACTCTTTGATCATGGTCGAGAGGCTGAAACATATGTCAGAGAAATCTGAATAAAAATTGAGAAACAGTAATACCAAGTGTTCTTAATGCTTATTCTATTTAATATGTTTCATCACGCCTACCTCAGATTTAGTTCAATTAATTTTAACTAATATACAATAAAATTCCTTCTTCAAGTATATATTTCCTTAGCATATTTCATTATCAGAAGTTTAGGTACTTCAACCATAGATCTACTAAGTACCACGTACAGTATATGCAAGGAATCCAACATGCAAATATTTCCAACATTTCGTAATATTAATCAATTTTAATACTTCAAAAATCTAACTTTCGTGCAAGTACTTTTTCGAGTTAAAAATATGTCTGTAGAGCAACATTTTCAATTGTTATATCTACTTAGGTCTGTTTTGATTGTTTTCTCGTGGTCAGGCTCGGTAATGTGGTTTTGGGCTGAAATAATTTAGAATTTCAAAGGCGTTTACTGACATGGGAAGGGTTATGACAGGTGGAAAGCTCTAATAATCCTTGAGGATTGAAACAACCCTCCCGAGGGATGGAAAATTATTATTTATTTCTACACTCCGGGATATAGGAGCGGAGTAAGTACAATGATAATTTCGGTGCGTTACCGACGAATGCAATGAAGGAGTAGACGAGAGTGATGAGTGTAATGTACATTTGAGGAGTATCAGATGTGTAATCCTATTTGTAAGTAGCATAAGTTACATTTTATCTGTAGTATGAAAACCATTTTAATGAATTCATAAAAGAAACATTGTATGCAGTATTTATTAAGAGAGCAAAAATATCAATAAAAATTATTAATTATTTCCACACACCTTGCTGTCAAGAAAAAATTGTTTTCAGCCCTTTGCCTTAGGAGGATAGCTTCACACTACTTGGGGGTTAAATACCGATTCATTACGACCCTACTCATCCCCCGTCCTACATAGAAAATCCATCAAGTATCATAGCATCTTACGCAGACGATACTAATATATTAATAACAAGTAACACTCTCAGCGAAGCTGAATCCTGTGCCGTAGACATATTTACAAAACTAACTATATGGGTCCAAAAAAATAAGTTATCTGTTAATACTGACAAAACAACGTGTGTAGTGTTTAAGACTCTTCAATCAAACATTGTTTCTGACAGCAGCATAACATTTGACACCTCAAATATTGTTAATTATTCATTTGAATCTAAAATGTTGGGCTTAACAATCGACTGTCACCTAAAGTGGTCTAGTCACATTCAGAATGTATGCTCAAAGTTGGCCAAGAATTGTTTTGCACTCACTGTAACAGCTAAACAATGTAGTCAGGCGATCGTCAGGCAATTGTATTTTGGATGTTTCCATAGCACTATTAAATATGGTATTGTACACTGGGGTCTTTCATATGAAGCACAAAAAGTGTTTGTACTGCAAAAACGAGCTGTACGTATTATTGCTAATATAAAATATGGTGAATCATGTAGAGGGGCTTTTAAATCGCAAAACATTCTTACTTTAGCTTCTTTGTATATTTATGAAGTAGTTTGTTTTGTATATAAGAATAAAAGTAAATTTGGTGATAACAAAATTAATCACTATAATACAAGAAAAAAAGATTATATGCTACCTCCTAAACATGACACTGCGTTATTTCAAAAGAGCCTTCTTTTCAATGGCTGTAAGTTATTTAATGTATTGCCAGACCATATTAAACATATGTCAAACTTTTTTAAATTTAAACGTGCTGTAAAGGCGTTACTTGTTGATAGAACTTGTTATACAGTGGAGGAATTTATATCAGTTTTTTAAAGTATGTATATATAGGACGTTATATTATATGTATGTTAATAGTTTATAATTTGTGACTTGACCGTTTTACATTGTCTTTTGTTATATACTTATATTTTGTTCCATAGTCTATATTGTTCTGTTTTTCTTGTTTTTGGTTTTTATTATGACGTAATTTTTTAAACAAATGTACTTTGTGCTTTGTTTTCTAAAATTAATAAAGATTATTATTATTATTATTATTATTATTATTATTATTATTATATCTCTATTGAGAAATAATAACATTTTTCACCACTTGGAAGGGTAGTTTAAATTACTAAGGGTTGTTATAGGTTCGCCCTGTCATAAACCTACTCCATTTTGAAAAAAATGTAGGACCATCGAAACCCGAAAAAAACGTCGGTTCGAAATGAAAGTCATATCTATCGACTCGAGAGAGAATTTAGAAAATTTCGTCCGTCGGTCAGTCGGTCTGTCTGTCGGTCTGTCGGTCGGTCGGTCTGTCGGTCTGTCTGTCACGCCCAGCCCCCCTAATCCGTTTTTGGATTTCGATGAGACTTGGGTGGTTAATAGGAGGTCTTTAGAAAACCTTATCGCCGGAAGCTCGGCTCCGTTCGGAAACCGGAAGTACCCGATATAGACGATTCGACTATTTCGGGAAAAATTAAATAACTCGCTAACGGGTAGCTGTATCGAGATATTTCAAAGAAGAAATGGTGCCGGTGGCAAAGCTCTACAAATAAGTATACCAGAGACTATGTCGAAAAACAAATGAAAATTGATTTTTTTTGCAAAAACTGGTTTTCTCGAAATCGGACTAGGAAGCACGATAACTGTCCAGAATATCGATCGATTTCGATTTGACTTGGTGGGATCAAAGGTACACGGTGACAAAAGATGCCTTTTGCTAGCGGCCCGAATTTGTTGACCGCAAGTATTTTTTCCAGGGCCGAGTATGATTTTTCAAAGAAATTAATAACTTCAGAACCGATTTTGATTTTCAAAAATGGCAATTGTATGGCTCGACTAGGTCTATTAGGTGACGTTTGTGATAAATTTGACAAAACAAAAGTGAATCTACAAATCCAGGAAAACTTGGTTTTTTTGATAAATTCTGCAAATTCCGAACAGTTTCCTAATAGAAATCAAAAATTAACTATTCCCTCGATCAATCTCTATAACCAGTATAAGACACGGACCTTTTTGGAAAAGAAATCTGATATAGAGTTTTTCGAAAAATTTAAAATAAACGAGTTATTTACGAAAATGCATTCCATAGAATTATTTAAAAAAATTTTACAAATTGATAAATCCTCCGTGGGATATAGTTGCAAAAAAATAACGTTATGTTATGTATAAAACGTCATCCTTCATTTCCTTATTTTCATTTACTAAATAAAAATAGAATCAATGCCCTCTCTGTGTTTCAAAATGTAGTTAGAGCCTTTACTTTTGTCAATGCAAAAACAAAAAAGAAAAAGAAAAATAAAACATGTCAAAATGTACTTGTCAAGCCATCTTGCGACCCTGTGCTGAAAATGTAGTGAATCATGCCAACAGGTACAAAAAGTATATCAAAATTTTAGCTTGTTACTAAACGCTTATGAAAATCCAAATAATTTCCCTGCAAGCACGCATTATCGAACATCACTACGAGAAAATTTTCAAAAAGAGTGGTTTTTGCGCGTTCGCAAGGAGTGCGGGGGGGGGGGTGATGTAATTAAAAACCTTCATCGGATACATAAATTATCAAATTATTTAGCGATTTCTTGAACCTAGAAGCAACTCAGTTATCGAAAAATTATATTCTCAACGTAAAATACTACTTGCATGTACAAACATTGCTTAGTTAGTGAATTTTTTTCAGGCAAACCACATAGACAATGGACTAAGAGAAGCATACAGCTTCTCTATCATTCTGCATGTTGCCGTTCAGTAGGATACTCCATCAGGTGTCTAATGTGTCTAATAATTTTAAGTTATCAGTGTTATGATACTAGGTGGTGCTAGTAAGCATGCTGCGGTAAATTTCAATTAATAATGTATTGCTACTCTTACCTCGATAATATGAAAAAGGCACATTTTGAAAGAAATTGTACCTGTAATTACCTGTACCTGTAATTACCTTAAAATAGCCCTCTATTGTACTCTAACGACAGCAAATGTTCTCTTAAAAACAATTCATGGCAACTTTTATGCCACTTGAGAATCTGTATTAAGTGAGCAGGTTTTCAAAATGAATGTCCAGGTTCGTGTAGCTCTTTATTTCACAATAGAAGTTCAAAGTTTGGTGACGAAATATTGACAAAATTAAAATTTGAAACAAACTCTTTTTCTAAACCGATAATGACTGCTATCGAAAAATTTTATTTCATATTTGTTATTACTTGGTACACATAGTAAAAAGGAAGTAGAATAGCTTCACTTGTAGAAGTGGCTCTCAAAAAACTCACATGTCAGTGATTTTCTAGAATTTTAAAATATTGCCATATTTCTAAAATTTTGTGATTTCCACTGAGATCCAGTTTTGGTACTTTGATAGGTGCATCCCCAGGTTTAGAATTATGGATGGCTTTTTGAATATTCTCTGTAAAGAAATGATTGTAGGAATTTTTCGCGGGTCAGGTGGTAGATGATTGACTGTACTATTATTATTTACAGTTATAGATATTTATTGGATTAGAACTACCAGATATATAAGTTCTCTAAGGTAATGTTAAAATAAAACATGATATTGTTATTGCATCTATTATATTATTATATTATTTTGTTATTGTCACAACTTATTTCATAAGATTATTAATTTACACGTTAGCGTATCGTTCAATAAAATCTAAGTAACTAGAAACCCTGGCGAAAGCTGATGGATAACCTGGCACGCAACCTGAAGCACCGTAAGATGCAACTCCTACTAGTTCGTTATCGACGACAAGGGGACCGCCAGAATCTCCACTGCAGGCTCCAACGCCACCAGCTCCTGATGTGCAAACTTCAGAATCTTCTACAATGCCGTAATAGCTGTTGCAGCTAGGATTGGTGATAATAGTGCTATTTACCTCCAGAAGTATGGAAGAAGGTTCACTTCCTCCTGTGAGTCCAAAACCACTAATTCTTCCACTTCTTCCTAAAAATTGAAGATTATATATAAATAAACTCACGATCTACAGAAACAATATTAAATAATTATTTATTGTATTATCATTAAACTACCTGAAGAAAAATCAAGTGTATCCGTTTATGATCGGAACCGCTGATATGTTTTCGTACGAACAGAACTGATGGAGACGTACTGTAATTTTTAATAGCAATTTTATAGCTGAATATACATTTAAATCAATCTAAAAATGATAAAATTGTTTAAAGTAGAATATTAAGCCTTCAAAAAGATAGAATTATATTAGATTCTTTGTAGAATTAACCAAATAAAAATGATATATCAATGAAACTAACTGCTGGCACGCTAAGAGAGAGTAGAGCAAGACCCAGCACGCTACCAAAAAGTACCGCCAAGAATTTTAGCTTTTTTTATCAGCATAGGGAATGCTACTATTAATGGTCTGGTACGTTGACACACATGTCCTAGAATTTTCAAAATTTCTTCATATTGAAAACAATGTACCTTCGTAAGTGCTAGCTCCACGGCGTGATAGAGAAATGACGTTGATATTTTCGTTCAGTGTAGCCGGTGTAGACAATTGAATTAGTCCGATATCGTTGCTGATGGTGGATTCATTATAGTTTTCGTGAGGTATAAGGGAAGCACTGGTGATTAAAACTCGAGTGGATTCTGCTGCCTGAAGATTGTGAGCACCAAGGTAAACGGATGCGGCTTTGCCCCTGGAAATCAAATATTAATCAGTTTCCAAACAATAACAAAGGGTAGCAGACCGTCGGAGGGTTTATTACCATTATGAGATAGTAGTGGTTGTGATAGTTTAATGAATTCAAAGTAAAGATATCAATCAGTCAAAAAAATAGGTTTAGTTTTGGTTAGGCCACTGAGATTTTGGGAGCAGATGGTAGAAGATGTACAAGGTGCGTGCACCTTATTGCTGTTATTATATACACAAGAATCATATTTAAGTATAGTCATAACAATGATGTGTGAAGTATTATTATTGCAATGCAAGCAATGCTAGAGAGACCATCTGAATTACTTACCCAACTAGGCAGTGGGCAGCAGTCAGAACATAATTCCGGGAGATTAAAGAACCACCGCATGACCAGCGACTACCGTCCGTACCTGTTACGATTAGGTAGGCTTGGTATGGAATTGAGTGTGGAACAGCTTCATGACCATTTGTTATTAAAGGCAAAATGCCGTTAATGGTTTGAAGGGGATCGACGTACAGTCTTTTGTCTTGTAGTTCTTCAACGCCCTAAAACAATAGTAGTTTGTGATTGATGCAACTTAAAATATATTTAAAATGTTAAGGAAATCGTTTAAATCACCTTCCAATGATAAAAACAATATTTTTTATTTCCATGATGACAATATTACAATTATATAGTAATAGTTAAGTTATGTTACTTATAAGCTATTTAAACAGTTACATAAAGCGTTAACACAATTTTCCATCAAAAACTATTCTAACCTATTTGCAAAATCTAGTAAATTTTCGGTTGTTCTACATTCTTTGAACAATTTTTGGGCCTAAGTAATTTAAAGAAATGCGAGTTACACTGAGTTTTGCATATAGTATTCGAATAACTTCCTTGCTACGCACATTCACGTTATACATATTTGTATCCTCAGTAAATTTATTCCTGTTTCGATAAACATAGACACATATTTAAAAAATGTATAAGCATGGTAAAATTAAAATCTTTTATACTATAAACATTTCTTTGCAAAAGTGGGTACTAGAAACATTTGCATTGCAATATACATATTCTTTTGAGCGATTCTGGTCTATTGGAGTAACTTCATTAGAGTTACTTGGGTATAGTACAACTTAAATAATTGTTTCCTCGGTTTTTACATTATTAAACAAATATGAAATTGATGCTAGATATTCAAGATGTGATTTCCAGCTCAACCACTCATCAGGATATAAAACTAAAGACTTTATAAATATTCGGTAAAGTAGTACGTGCTCAATACAAAAATGTTAAAGTACAAAATTTAGCAAAATCAATGCATGAGTTACTGCTTATTTTCCGTTTTTTTTTCTGAGCTACATGTACTATTTTAGTGATAATTTTGGTTTATTTATTTTTCAAAATTTTATTATATAAGTATCACTCACTTCAATTTTTATGTTTCATTTACTAAAATGGTGACTAGATGGTTTATTACTTCCCGTTATTCATAACTAAATCATCAAAATATGAAGCATACAGGCTAGTACAATGATTAGCTTTTAAGAACATAATTTTGGTTAATATTCTTTACAGCTGTTACATATCTACTTTACTAAATAGTTATTGTTAGTGGTTAGAATAATTGTACAATACCTTGGGGAATGCCCATGCTGCGCCGAGGAGAGCAAATATGAAGACTGTAGATCTCATTGTAGTGGAGCACTAGTGAATTGAATACTGTGCTTAAGTTTCGCCTTATACAGGGTCCTGCAGCTCACCTCCCGTCTTCTACTACACCTAAACGATTTATTTTAGAAAAATGATTCAAACGGGACAATAGACTGTTTGTTAGAGAGCACATTTTAAAAATATTTTTGAATATACAGGGTGTTCCAGAAATTGGTGGTGCATCAAAGTTGTATCTTTTTAAATGGAACACCCTGTAGTTTTATTGATTTTTGGGACCCCTTCGAGCTACTGTACATATCCCTAGAATATTATCAAATTTGATTTGATAGTTCCAGAGGAATAAATTAAAATCGAAAAAAAAAATTTTTTTCGTCATATTTTAAAATATTTATAAAAAATAGAAAAAAGATCTTCAAACCAAAACTAAGGAACAGGTTGCTTATAATAAAAGGTTAGTTTATCCTACTATGAATATCGTAAAAATAACTTATACAGGATGTTCAAAATTCAATGCCAAACTTTTCAAAATGTAATGCTATTTTTCTCCATTTTTTCAAATGGGACACCCTGTATATTTTTATCTCATCGGATGCAGAATTAAAAAATGAGCATATTTTTTAATTACAATTATCTCGACTGTCTTAAAGGTTTCACAGATATTCGTCAAAAACTACTACAAATCGCAAAATTATTATCTAATAGTTTTACTAAACATTTTTCAAATCAATAACTAGAACTTATGTTCAATATGTCTTCCGTTCTCTTGGAGGCACAAACGAAGGCGGGTATGAAATGATCTTGCTACTCTTCCTAATAGGTCGGGTGTAATGTTTTGAAATGCGTTCCTGATTCTTTGCTGCATGTTTTCTGGTGTGGTTGGAGGTTCCTGATAAACGATTTCCTTAACGTAGCCCCACAAAAAGAAATCCAATTTAGTGAAGTCGGGTGATCGGGGCGGCCAATTACATGGCCCTCCTCTTCCAATCCACAGGTTTGGAAAGGTTGTATTGAGATGGTCCCTGACTTGTAATGAATAATGTGCTGGGGCTCCGTCGTGTTGCAGCCACATTGCATCTCTCAAAGGTATTGGGAAATTTTGACATAAATTTGGCAATTGATTTTGCAAAAAATCAAGATACATAGCACCATTTAAATGTCCGTTAAAAAAGTGAGGACCAATAACATGTTCACCAATAATTCCCCCCCACACATTTATTGACCATCTGTGTTGTTGGTCAACCTGCCTAAAAATCCTTGAGTTGTGGTCGGAATAGTAATGAAAGTTATGGCGATTCACAAATCCGTTTTTATGAAATGTGGCCTCATCAGAAAACAAAACCTTATCAAAAAACTCACAATTTATCCTAATTTTAGCTTGCGCCCAATTGCAAAATTCGACACGTTGCTCAAAATCTGCATCGAAGAGTTGTTGATGAAACTGGATATGGTAGGGATGAAAACGGTTGTCCTTTAAAATTCGTTGAACGGTTCTCTCACTTACACCTACGGCATCACCGACTGCTTTTTGACTAACGAAAGGGTTTTCCGTAACAGATAATAGCACAGACAATTCATTTTCTTCATTTCGAGCGGGTCTATTTCTAACTGGTTTTGTATAGTCTACATGTCCCGTTTGTACAAATCTCTCTAATAAGTTGTTCAGGCTTCTTTTGTCTGGATGTCTCCGTTCCGGATAACGCTGTGCGTAAATTCGACTTGCCAAAAAACAGTTTCTTTCTGATTCTCCTAATATGAAAATCATATCTACTAGCTCTTCTCTGCTGTACTCCATCACAAAAAATGCTTAAAACTTGTAAATTACTAATACGTAATTTAAAATATTGACATATGTCTATTTGTATGACAGTTTGTAAGCAAATTTGTTTCCATGGCTATCTACTAAATTACCTTATTATGGTTAAGAAACAACAGGAATATGATTTCTGTTTACTCCCCTTCATTTACGCCTTCAAGAGGAGAACTGCATAGACAGTTATATGAGAAACTGTCTAATTTAGGTATTTGCTTATTTAATAACATTAGAGGAGCTAAATGATAAAACGGAACACATATTGAACATAAGTTCTAGTTATTGATTTGAAAAATGTTAAGTAAAACTATTAGATAATAATTTTACGATTTGTAGTAGTTTTTGACGAATATCTGTGAAACCTTTAAGATAGTCGAGATAATTGTAATTAAAAAATATGCTCATTTTTTAATTCTGCATCCGATGAGATAAAAATATACAGGGTGTCCCATTTGAAAAAATGGAGAAAAATAGCATTACATTTTGAAAAGTTTGGCATTGAATTTTGAACATCCTGTATAAGTTATTTTTACGATATTCATAGTAGGATAAACTAACCTTTTATTATAAGCAACCTGTTCCTTAGTTTTGGTTTGAAGATGTTTCTTCTATTTTTTATAAATTTTTTAAAATATGACGAAAAAAATTTTTTTTTTCGATTTTAATTTATTCATCTGGAACTATCAAATCAAATTTCATAATATTCTAGGGTTATGTACAGTAGCTCGAAAGGGTCCCAAAAATCAATAAAACTACAGGGTGTTCCATTTAAAAAGATACAACTTTGATGCACCACCAATTTCTGGAACACCCTGTATATTCAAAAATATTTTTAAAATGTGCTCTCTAACAAACAGTCTATTGTCCCGTTTGAATCATTTTTCTAAAATAAATCGTTTAGGTGTAGTAGAAGACGGGAGGTGAGCTGCAGGACCCTGTATACCCATTTACTTTGATACTCATATGAATGGTAATCAATTCACCGCGATTGTCTTCAGTATCATCACAAAATCTAACGAATAATTTCTAATATCTCGAGATTTCCGCTGCTGATTTTCATCTGTGTCCAATCATCTTTAACAATGCTCAAGATTGCTTGATATTTCCATTGTCATGAAAGAAGAAATGAGGAGTGAGTTTCATCGTGTACACCCCAAGATACTTTGAATTTATATTATTGGTAAATATTAAATTATCACGCAAAATACATAGAATTGATTCAGCTGGTCTTGGCGTGATCAACTTCTTGTTTGATTTTTATCTCTGACGTGCACGTTTTATAAGTAAATAGTCTATTTTTTGGTGGTGAATCCCCATTTAAAAATAACAATAGGATTCAAGTTGGTAGAAAATGGTTTGTAATGGAGCTAAGACAATTTGAAGAAATAACCCTTGTGTAACTTTGTTATTCAAAAAGACAGGCGCCGCGGCGTGTAAAGTCGTTACAAAAATTAATCGTTCAATTTTTTTCAAGATTTCGGTAGGTACTGACAGATTGTTTGAACAAAGTTGCATAAAAAGGAATTCTTGCTAGAAAGAAGTAGAAAGTGCCGGAGGAAAACCATATTGAATAAGTTACGAGTAGAAATCCGCTCATTTCCATTTTTCGAGTAAACCAAAAAGAAGATTGACTTAGCATGTGAAAAAAGATGAAATGTTCTATTTTTATGTCACTATCTATGCCATAAACATTATTTGACGAAATGAAAGCTAAGCATTAGTTTATAAATTTTCAAATAAACAAAAACTAAGTACTTGTTGAAAGCGTATTTCTCTTACAGTGAGCATCCATTCAGAGACGTCAAGGCCCTAAAAATGGTAAAACCAACAAAACTTCGAGGATTTTGAAGTAGTGAATGGATTCTCAAAACTCCATCATAATGTCTTTTTACTACTATGTTAATTAATGTCAGAGATTCCGAATATGCGTTTTTTATTTGGGGATGGTTCCCAGCCCTTCTAGTTGGTGGTTGGCAAGTGCAATGTTATGAGTTATACAACCAAGGAGTCCACAATTATATATAATTATAATGTTAATGGCGACATGCTGAACAGACCATCTACGTTCAAGGATCTAGGTGTAACTTTTGATGGAACATTAACTTTCACTAACCATATTGATGCTGTAATTTCGCATGCATACAGAGCGTTACGCTTCATTTTGCGTAACAGCCATGATGTTAATGATGCGAAAACCTTAAAGATGCTTTATTTTGCTTTCTCTCGAGCTAAACTGGAGTATGCTTCACTTGTCTGGCAATCTGGGTATAATAGTCATAATGATAAATTGGAAAATATTCAGCGCCGCTTCCTGAAAATTTTAAACTAGAAAACTGAAGGAACATATCCACCAATTGGAGTTTGTCAAAATCAATTACTTGAAAAATTTGATATTACCAGTCTCTCCGAAAGGCGTGAGTCCTTTGCTTTGCGTTTTCTAGATAAAAGTATGCATAATAAAATGAATTGAAGTGAAATATTAAGCCAAATGAACTTTTATGTCCCACGGATTAATTCACGTCATTCTCATAGCTTTTATTTAGTCACTCCTAGATCTAACGTATTAAAGGATTCTCCTCTGTTTAATATTTGTACTAGTTATGAAACTCATTGCAGTGAATTGGACACATTTGCTTAGCAGCCAGAAATTCGATCTACTGTTGTGTAGTCTAATCGCCTTCATAATTTCAATTTGTATTTTTTAGTTAGGTTAGGTTAAGTTAGTTTAGATTTCCATCCTATAAATGGTTTTGTACTGTTGGATGATGTATGATGTATTAAATAAATAAATAAATAAATAAATAAATAAATAACAAAGACGTTATCTGTTTTTTTGAAACATAAAAGTTTATTCAAAATTATTATTTTTGTTTTCGGGCTCATTACAATAACTTCCCTCTATGCTGGGAAGTTAAAAGTTGGATACTGTTTCTAAGATATAGTGATAGGAATTGCCCCTTTTCCATCAGAGAATTGGTGCTTCTAGATTGTTTTTCGTAAATATCTCAATAATTGTTACATGTAGTGAAGAAGTGGAATAGCACAAGGAAACTGACCAAGTGTAAGTCGTATTTGCGAAATTGGTGTTCCTTACCAACAGTTGTTTTTAAATATGAATTTGGTAGATTTATACATATTATACTGGTAAAATTATTATTGTTAGCTATACGTGTTTCAAAGAAAATATCTTAAACCGTTAAAAAGAATCCGTGCGACTAAAGAAAGTTACAGACAGATCGAGACCGAGACCGAGACAGACAGAATTTTTTTTTGCTCAAATTCAAAATCTCGACGTATCCATGACATTCTATACCTATTAAATTATTTTATGATTACTAGAAGCCCATTCCACTACGTGGATGTGGGAGTAAAACGAGTGAAAGTTGCAGTCGGACGTTAATTTGATAAATCAGTGTCTTTATTGCAAAAGAGTTTCATGTAAGACAATAGTAATAATTAAAGTTAAGGAAAAAATTGCGTTTTATGAATTTCACTTAGCCATGACAATACAAAATATACGCATAACAAATATATAAATATTAAAATATTTAGTTGATCAAATTGATAGCAACAATAATAGAAATTTTGGTATGTCCTAAATCAATATTATGAAGTACCTAATATCACACATCAACCAATATACAATAGAATTCCTTCCTCGAGTATCTATTTCCTTGGCAAAATTTATCATCAGAAGCCTTGGGTACTTCAAGCATAGAACATGTCTGCATTTATATTTGCATTTATATTCCAATCACTTAACGAAAATTACTTCTGCGTACCATTAAGTACCACTTACAGTCGGTACATTGTACAAGAAATCTAACATGCAAATATTTCTAACATTTCGTAAATATTAATCAATATTTATACTTCAAAAATCATAACCTTCTTGCAGGTACTTTTTCAAGTTAAATATGTCTCTAGAGTGGCATTTTCAATTGGTTTCAATCCTTTTAGGGTTGTTTTGTCGATTTTCTCGTGGTGAGGCTCGGTAGTACGTGTTTGGAGGGATATAATTAGGAACTTCGTAGGCGTCTACTGACAAGGGAAGGGTTGTGACAGGTGGAGGGCTTTAATAACCCTTGAGGGTTGGAGCAACCCACCCAAGGGGTGGAAACTACTGTCTCTTTTCTTAAGTTGGGATATAGGAGGGGCGGTAAGTACGGTGATAATTAATCGATTTTTTTACCCCCAAATACGGTAAACCTACTCCCTCACGGCGTTGAATAATCGATAGTTTTGTTGTATAACTAATAAACGCAGTGAAAGAGAAGCTCGGGTGCTGAATGTGATGTACATTTTGAGGAGTATCAAATATATAATTCTATTTGTAAGCGGCGTAAGTTAAATTAACTGTACTATTGATTGATTTATTGATTGATTGATTTGCCAGCGAAAGTTGAGCATTGCTGCCGATTACGGGCATCCATGAAGGTTCGTTCCAACACGCAGCTTGGTCGTCCGCCGAGCGCGTCCAACGGACGGCCAAACTGCGTGCCGGAAGCAAATCTCGGATGTTTTATATACCGCTGGACCGGCTGCATACACTGGGTTGGACATGGGATATGCTTGTTGTCATAAGCGAAAACCACATGACGCATAGGGTAGGGATATAGGATGGGAAGTGTAGGTGTTTCTGAGATGCTTCTTTTAAGTTTCCATGCTTTTCTTTTAGGTCTCATCTGTCAACATTGGGTGGGAAGTGTAAGTGTTTGCAATATGCTTCTTTTTGGTTTCTACGATTCTTTTAAGTTTCCGTTTATAATCATCTCCCTATTTATTCTTCCTCCAAGTCTTCTGTTTCTGAATCTAGCAGTGTGCACCTCCTTCTACCCGCTTGCGTTTACTTTGTTTGTCTGCCAAGACATGCATGCATTTGCTTGCAGGAGGGAGCTTTTCCTTTTTCCTTTATTAACCGCTTCATTTACGGTAGAAGTGTCCAATCTCGCGATAAAAAAGCTTTTTATGGCGGGTTGGTTGTGAGAAAGAGGCCCGAGAGAATATTTTGCACACCCTGTGTACTAGTTTATTCCTACAGTAATTACTTTGAACTGCCGCTTTCCAAATCCGGGTATTTTCTACTTCATTGCCTATATTTAATACCTCTTCATTTTTACCACTAAATTTTGTCTCTGTTTTATAATAAACTGTCCTGTTACAAGGATTAATACGCCGATAAATAAATATTTTTATCTAACATCGTGTAAAAAGTAATAGTTTTTTACATCATTTCTAGTGTAAAAAGTGGCCTTTTAGAAGAAACTGTGCAATAGAAATTTTTATTTCACGCTTTTATTGCACGATTTCTAAAAACATTATTAACTAGATATTTTAATTCAAACATACAAGAACAACAATGACATCTTCAACTACACCAGTTTATTTATAATATCGTTTCCTTAGTTACTATCATCACAGATTTTCAGTCACGACCATGAAGTAACATAGAATGGCGACTTCAACTACAACTTGAATAATACTAACCGTCAAACTGACATTCACAAAAGGTTGATACAGTTTTACAAATATTCATGAAAAATTGCCAAATTTCTTACAATAATTAGCACGATCGAAGATAAAACGTTGTAAGACACATTTGTAAAAAGCCTCTTTATTGCACCCATTGCTTTTAAAAACACTTGCTGCTCTCGTATTTTTAATCTAGCCATTCGTGCAATAATGGCTTTTTATACTTGTATCTTAAATAACTATTCTATTTTATTTTCAATTTTTTTCAATTTAGATAAGGAAATATACTTCATTAATAAACTAAACTAGACTAAATTAAAATACAATAAACAAAACTTATCTGTTTTATTCACTGCTGGCTGTCTGTTGCTTATTTTATATCACCCACTTGAGAAAGGGACCGATCCCGGTATAGATTTTACGGTCAAGCAGTACACTTTGGCGGGTTGTTTATATACACGCTTTTGTGTTGCTTTGTTCAATGAACATAATTTAATCAAATATCAACTATATAGCCAGACTCGTGCTAATTTATATCAGTCAATGTAGAATTGTTTACGCTTTAATTCAATACAATTTCGACGTTTTGTTGCCTTCTTATCAGAATTTACTTTGAGATCTTGTAGGAGCCACCAACAACGCGTCTGTCACCAAATTCGACACAGTTTGAACTCCCCCTTACATTAATTATCTGCACCATGAAAACTATTCTATTAGATTCATGAAAAATTATTCTATACATTATTTATTAAGAGATGTTTTCACTTATGTTTTCCTTTTTCTTGCTTTTAACTGTTATCTTTCTTTACCATGCTCACATATTACTTTACATAAGTTCCTATGCCTAGTGCATGTATAATTTTGTTTATATGATATATTTTGTATTTTATTTCATTTGTAATTGTAATTTTTCTCTCTTTATTCTGTAGTTGGGCCTTGTGCCTATTGGATGTTGTAATAAAGAAACAATAATAAATAAAAAAATAAAATAGAAGAGAACAAAAATATCAATCAAAATATCAAATAAGTCCCCACTCTTTGTGTAGATTAACTATGACCCTACTCATTTCTCGTCCTATATCCGGATTGAAAAAACATATTCCACCACTTGGAAGAGTTCCTTCAACTCCCAAGGGTTGTTAAAGCCTGTCTCCTGTCATAAATCTTTCCTCATAAATCTACCCTTTCGAAAGAAGTGGGTTTTGCGCATTTCCAAGTGGTGTGGCGGGGAGGGGCGAAAACTTTTTGTTTTCATGTTCACCTCACGTTTCATGTTCTTTTTTACGACAAGAATGCGAACCTTTTTTGCACAGATGTCCTCAGACTTGATACTGTGTTATATATAAAATTGATATTCTTTATATTTGCGAGATATAATTAAAAGCTTTCATCGGACACATAGATTAACAAAGTATTTTGTGATGTTTTAGGCATAGCGGCAACTCAGTTATCGAAAACTTTTTAAAATTTTATTCTGAATGTAAAATGCTACTTGCATATACAAAGTTTGCTTAGCTGGCGAATTATTTTTGAGGCAAAACTCATAGAAAATTGACTAAAAGTGAGGTAGCACATAGCGTCACTACCTCTCTGCGTGTTGCCGTTCCGTTGCATACTCCCTCAGGTACAGTACTAATGTGCTTAATAATTTTATAAGCTATGAGTGTTATGAAACTAGGTGGTGGGAATAAGCACGTTGCAGTAAATTTAAATTAATATTGTGTTGCCATTCTTACCTCGATATTACGAAAAGAGTTCGTTTTGAAAGAAATTACAGTAGGTACCAGTAAATACCTTACAACCCCCCTATTGTACTCTAACCGCAGTAACTGTTCTCTTGAAAATAATTTATAGCAACTTTTATGCCACTTGAGAATCTGGACTAAGTGAGCAAGTTTTTAAGATGAATATCCAGGTTCGTGTAGTACTTATCTTCGCGATAGAAGTACAAAGTTTGAAGACGAAGGGTTAAGAGACCAAAATTTGAAACAAATTTTATTTTTCTAAACCGTTAATGACTGCTATCGAAAAAATTGAATGTTGTGTTAGTTAAGACTACTCTTCTCATGGTAGAAATACATACAAGGTATGCTCGTCCGGGCTACCAGAATTTGACTTTTCTCCACATTGAACCAAATGGAACCATATTGGAATGATATATCACAGTATATTGACAGAGAATCCTATAATATTCTGTGACATTACACATATATGTACATGTACATATGTACAAAAACATTTGCTATTTTGTTATGTTTTGCATTTTTAATCGATAGTAGAGGATGGCCCTATGTGTAATTTTGTAATTATTTTGGGTTAATAAAGACTATTTCATTCATATTTCAAGTTTTTATTATATTATCCCTCAACATTGTACCCCTGCAACTGTCAAAGTACCTTTCTTTAATAAATTAAATCGGGTAAGAATTAACGTCCCTCTGTCGCTCTGTAAATCCTGCGAGCTAGAAAAAACACTTTTAACATTATTAGAATAATTCGAAAGCCTTCGCTGCTGGAGATTATATACAAGCCACTCCCCCTGAACGAGGCGGTACTGATCGAATTTTCGGGAACGGCGAACAATGTGGAACGTCTAGAATGACTAGAGCGCCTGGAATTTTCGATTCTCGAACACTTCCAGGAGCTTTGATTTTTCTTATATAAACCGAGACGCGCTCAACGCAGTGGAGTCAGTGAGTCGAGTCGAGTCAAGCAAGTCAGTCAGTTCGGGATCCAGTTACGAGACAAAACAACAACAAAAGGCAAATTTCTACTCTGAGTGTTACCAATCAACATAATTAATTAATTTAAACATACTTAGTGATAAATAAATGTATTGTTAGAACGTGAACCGTAATAGGTATATCATTATTGCGACTCCAAAATTTTTGACTTTTAATTACTCGTATAAAATCGATACAGGGTGTTACTTTTTCGCCGAGCCAAGTAAAATAAAATCATACCTACATTAATTGTGCAGTGTTCTTGTGCGCGAATCTGACCAAAACGAAAGTCACGTTCGTGTTCACAACCCGGTGTAAAAGTAACCGTGTTCGGATGCGTAACTGCGTAATATTTTTGTTTGGATTTTTGTGAAGTTAAAAAAAAACGATTATTTATAATAATAAACTTAAGACATGCTTGGGTGCAGTATAAACAGTTGCAAAAATTGGAGTGGAACTTCAGCTGAATGAAATGTAATATTCATATAATTATTAAATATATTGGCTTATTTACTTATAATTACAAAATATGTATTAGTAAAAGATATAAAAGTTTGTATTTGTTATTTAACACAAATGTGTTCAGAAATAATTTTTTTTACAGCTCGCATTTGTTCAGTGCATTTTAAGAGGTCAGATTTTAAAGCGACTCCAGAGTAGGTATCTCAAAAACGTTGAAAACTATTCTCCAACGAATATCTATGTCCTTCTGCCTCGTGCAGTACCTATAGAACATTTGGCAAGAATCATTTTCCAAGATAACGTACAAAGCAAAAAGTAAGAATAAGTAAATGTATTCATGCATATCCTTTAATTTCAAAGAAAAGTTAGTATGCAGTATATTACATAAATCTAGGATATCAAAAACTGTAGGAGTATTTAGATTGTATTCTGTAAAATTTGATTAATGACGCTTACGTCTCTCTTCAAGATGCTCTATAATATACTCTATATGCTGTAAAAAGTCTCAGTATAATACTTATTTTATTTATTAAGTATAGTGTGTTTATTTTGTTATAGAATAGGAGTATAAAATAAAACGAGTGTATGATTTCTTGTGTGACTGTCCGGTATACCATCTCCCTCACAAGGTGTCTGCTGGAATACAAATACAAGTTATATTACCTGTGGTGTATGTATTTTTCATAAATATTGGTTCAAATTTACTATGACGATAGCATTTGTAACTAAAAAGATTAATATGTTTATTGTACAAATAACTTTTATAAAAATATATTCTTTATATTAAAAAATTGACATTTATCATAAAATCATACTAAAAACTCATATAGTATTCATGAACCCTTTGATAAATATTAATTATATAGAACTATACATGTTGATTTTTTTAATATTGATAACCTATAAACTCTCTAAATAGCCACCATATAAAATAAATGAAAATTTGCTTCATCAATTTATTCAAAATTATTCAAAAACCATTCTGAATTTGGTTGGTTACTGCAAAAAAGATGCGCAACGGCATACCTTGTATTATTTGTACCATGACTCTTCTGTAACACAGTAATAAAGGAAGTAGAATAAAGCTCCACTTGTAGAAGTGGCTCCCAAAAAAATCACGGATGTTAGTGATTTTCTAGAATTTTAAAATATTACCATGTTTTGAAAATTTTATGGCTTTTACTGAGGTCCGGTTTTGATACTTTAATAGGCGCAACACAAGGTTCAGAATTATGTATGGCTTTTTGGTTATTCTGTGTAAAGAAATGATTATAGGAATTTTTCACGGGTCAGGTGATAGATGATTGACTGTACTATTATTATTGACAGTTACAAATATTTGTTGGATTAGAACTCCGAGATATATAAGTTCTCTAGGGTAGTGTTAAAATAAAACGTGATATTGTTATTACATTTATTATATTATTATATTATATTATTATTGTCACAACTTATTTCATAAGATTATTAATTTACACGCCAGTGTATCGTTCAATAAAATCTAAGTAACTAGAAACTCTGGCGAAAGCTGATGGATAACCTGACACGCAACCTGAAGCACCGTAAGATACAACTCCTACTAGTTCGTTATCGACGACAAGGGGACCGCCAGAATCTCCACTGCAGGCTCCAACGCCACCAGCTCCTGATGTGCAAACTTCAGAATCTTCTACAATGCCGTAATAGCTGTTGCAGTTAGGATTGCTGATAATAGTGCTATTTACCTCCAGAAGTATGGAAGAAGGTTCACTTCCTCCTGTGAGTCCAAAACCACTAATTTTTCCACTTCTTCCTAAACATTAAAGATTATAAATAAGCTCACGATCTACAGAAACAATATTAAATAATTATTTACTATATTATCATTCATCTACCTGAAGAAAAATTAAGTGTATCCGTTTAGGATCGGAATCGCTGATATGTTTTCGTACGTACAGAATAATTGTAATTTTTAATAGCATTTAAATCAATCTGAAAATTATAAAATTGTTTAAAGTAGAATTTTAACTCTTCAAAAAGTTATATTAAAATAGATTCTTTGT
Source organism: Stenurella melanura (assembly GCA_963583905.1). Classification (NCBI taxonomy): domain Eukaryota; kingdom Metazoa; phylum Arthropoda; class Insecta; order Coleoptera; family Cerambycidae; genus Stenurella; species Stenurella melanura. The sequence continues at coordinate 20,566,696 of OY757311.1, read as the reverse complement.
GGAATTAACCAATTAAAAATGATATATCAATGAAACTAACTGCTGGCACGCTAAGAGAAGAATAGTAAGACGTTAGACCCAGCACGTTGCGCAACACCAAAAAGTACTGTCTAAATGTTATTTGTGGCATTATCTTAATTTTTTCCTTCTTCAATTCTTTGGGACTTCCTGCCACATGTATGTTTTCTTTCTAAGCGGTACTAGGGGAATCTACAAAATATATCACAATTAACCAGTATTTTACTGGTAAAAAAACCTCTACGCCTGTGACGTTTACGTCAAAGGATCAGTTAAAGGTTGGTTTTTTATAAATAAACAACACAAATAAGTATAAAAACTTGAAATTAAATATTTCGCCGACGTTTCGGAAATCTATTCTGTTTCCTTTTTCAAGGCTTTTTTTGAAAAATCTTTTTTGCTGTGTATGACAAATACACAGCTCTAAGAATGTTTGTTATATTCAATATCCATAGATACTTACTATTTACATAGAACTGTTGATATAGTTAACAGTTTTTTAGTTTCTATACAATGTTAAGTTTGTGAAGTTCTTCTTTTAACATTGGTAGCCAAGTTGTACAGACATCTACGGAACAATTCGACACGCAATTATCCTCATTCAATAATATTATCGCGGATTCTTTAATTTTTCTTTTTTTGCTATCTGCCTCTTTTGTTAAAATTTTTGCCGAGTCCCAGTTTATTCTATGTCCATTCTCCCACGCGTGTTCGCAGATCTTATATCAGAAAAAATGAAATTCAGAGGTCCAAGATCTGCGAACACGCGTGGGAGAATGGACATAGAATAAACTGGGACTCGGCAAAAATTTTAACAAAAGAGGCAGATAGCAAAAAAAGAAAAATTAAAGAATCCGCGATAATATTATTGAATGAGGATAATTGCGTGTCGAATTGTTCCGTAGATGTCTGTACAACTTGGCTACCAATGTTAAAAGAAGAACTTCACAAACTTAACATTGTATAGAAACTAAAAAACTGTTAACTATATCAACAGTTCTATGTAAATAGTAAGTATCTATGGATATTGAATATAACAAACATTCTTAGAGCTGTGTATTTGTCATACACAGCAAAAAAGATTTTTCAAAAAAAGCCTTGAAAAAGGAAACAGAATAGATTTCCGAAACGTCGGCGAAATATTTAATTTCAAGTTTTTATACTTATTTGTGTTGTTTATTTATAAAAAACCAACCTTTAACTGATCCTTTGACGTAAACGTCACAGGCGTAGAGGTTTTTTTACCAGTAAAATACTGGTTAATTGTGATATATTTTGTAGATTCCCCTAGTACCGCTTAGAAAGAAAACATACATGTGGCAGGAAGTCCCAAAGAATTGAAGAAGGAAAAAACCAAAAAGTACTGCCAATATTTTATCTTTTTTGATCAGCATAGGGAACGCTACTATTAACGGTCTGTTATGTAGACACACATCTCCTGGAATTTTCAAAATTGCTTGATATTGAAAACAATGTACCTTCGTAAGTGCTAGCTCCATGGCGTGGTAGAGAAATAACGTTGATATTTTCGTTCAGTGTAGCCGGTGTAGACAATTGAATTAGTCCGATATCGTTGCTGATGGTGATTTCATTATAGTTTTCGTGAGGTATAAGGGAAGCACTGGTGATTAAAACTCGAGTGGATTCTGCTGCCTGAAGATTGTGAGCACCAAGATAAACGGATGCGTCTTTGCCCCTGGAAATGAAATATTAATCAGTTCCCAAATAATAATAAAGGGTAGTAAATCGTTGGAGAGTTTATTACTATTATGAGATAGTAGCAGTTGTGATAGTTTAACGAATTCAAAGTAAAGATATCAATCAGTTAAAAAAAAAATGTACAGTTTTGGTTAGGCCACTGAGATTTTGGGAGCAGAAGTTTTATATATACAAGAATCATATTTAAGTATAGGCACAAGAATGATGTGTGAAACATTAGTATTGTCGAAAAAGCAATGTTAGAGAGACCATCTGAAATACTTACCCGACTAGGCAGTGGGCAGCAGTCACAACGTAATTCCGGGAGATTAAAGAACCACCACATGACCAGCGACTACCGTCCGTGCCTGTTACGATTAGGTAGGCTTGGTATGGAATTGAGTGTGGAACGGCTTCACGACCATTTGTTATTAAAGGCACAATGCCGTTAATGGTCTGAAGGGGATCGACATACAGTCTTTTGTCTTGTAGTTCTTCAACGCCCTAAGGAAAAAAAATAGTAACGTATAATTGATGTAATTTAAAACATATTTAAAAAGTTTAAAAAATCGTTTATATTACCTTCCAATGACAAAAACAATATTGTTTTTTTTCCATGATTACAATATTACAATTATATAGTAACAGTCAAGTTATGTTACTTATAAGCTGTTTAAAAAGTCACATAGAGCATTAAAACATTTTGACAGCAAAAACTTATTTGCAAAATCTCATAAATTTTCAGTTGTTTTACAATCTGTAGGTAAATTTTGGGATCATGTAATTTGAAGAAATGCGAGTTACATTGAGTTTTGCATATAATATTCGTACATCAACCTTGCTACGCTGATTCTCGTTATACATATTTTTATCCTTAGTAAATTTATTCTTGTTTCGATAAACATAGACACTTATTTTTAAGAGGTATAAGCATGGTAAAATTAAAATCTTTTATACTCTAAACAGTTTTTTGTAAAAGTGGGTACAAGAAACATTCGCTCTGCAACACAGTATAGATTTTTACCAATTTTGATGTATTGTGATAGAATGGGGTTACTCCAGAAACAGGCACCGTATCACAATCTAGACTCCTAAACTTGGGCATAGTGTAACTTAAATAATCATTGTTTCCTCGGATTTTATATTATTAAACAAATATGAAGTTGATGCTAGATAGTCACGATTTCGAACTCAACCATTCATCAGTATATAAAACTAATGAATAGTTCTTTACATAGATACGTTTTCGGTAAAACAGTACGTATTCCATACAAAAATGTTAAATGGTCAGTACATTAATAAATGGTCAATAAAACGATGGTAATCTGTATCCTGCGTATCTGATATTTTTTTATTGTTTATTTCATACTATACAAAATTTAGCAAAATACAATGCACGAGTTACTGCTTATTTTCCGTTCTTTTTTTTGGACTACATATATTATTTTACTGATAATTTTTTTTTTATTTACTTTTCAAAATTTTATTAAATATCGCTCACTTCAATTTTGCTGTTTCATTAACCAAAATGGAATTATTGACTAGATGGTTTATTACTTACTACCTTAAGTTATCCATAAGTAAAGCATCAAAATGTGAAGCATAAATATGAGTACAAGTATTAGCATTTAAACAAATAGCTGTTACACATCTATTTTACTAAATAGTTATTGTTACTAGTAAAAATAATTGTACAGGTATGTTACCTTGGGGAACGCCCATGCTGCACCGAGGAGAGCAAATATGAAGATTGTAGATCTCATTGTAATAGAGCACTAGTGAATGAATACTGTGCTTAAGTTTCGCCTTATATACCAATTTACTTTGATATGCATATGAATGGTAATCAACTTACTGCGATTGTTTTCAGTATCATCTCGGAATCTAACGAATAATTTTTAATTATCTCGAGATTTCCGCTGCTGATTTTCATCGTGTCCAGTTAATTTGTCGTAGTGAATCCCCATTCAAAAATTACAATAGAATTCGAGTGAACAGTTGTCAAAAAAATGATTTGTGATAGAGCTAAAACAATTTGAAGATAGGACCCTTGTGTCATTTTATTTATTAATGAAAACCGTCATGTAAAATCGTTAAAAGTTAGTTCTCCTTTTCTATTTCAAACTTTTTCAAGTTTTCAAATTTTTTGAAAGAAACGAAAATCAAAGGCTGTACTAGCTTTTAATTGATTAAAAAATTAAGTTATAAAGATAGAAAAAGTCATAATATCAACAGAATGTTGGAAGTGCATTTTTCTTACTAGGCTAGACGGCTAAAAAATAAATCTTTGGTCCATAGGCGAGATTATTATTGGAGTCGCTTTGTTTTAGGGTGTAGTTGAATATCATAAGTTTCTTTATAGGATTTTGCAAACAGCGGAAAGAAAAACTGTCTATGAGAACTAAAAGAAAAACTGTATGTAAAAATATTAATGAAATCTTTGCATTCTTTCGATAACCTGACTTCTGGTTATGCTAACAAGTAAAAATTCTTATTTGCCGTTCTCATTATAACACTAACATCCAACATAGTCCCATATGGCTAGGCAGGTTAAACTAGTATCTACACGATCCCCTACGACATGTAAATTCAGTTAAAAATGAGAACAAAGGCCTGAAATTAATTTATTTACCTACCTTGTCTTTAAAAATTTTTTTGTTCTAATGAATTACATTTTCATAAAATCTCATTCAGTTTCTTGGAAATGCTTAGTTTTTGAAACGTTTTTCGTCCTTATTGTGGACTCATCAGAAAAGCCCAAAGCCACTCATAACCATGTTCCATGCAAAACCAAGACAATATCCATGAATAAGTATGAAACCTTTGAAGTGTTGGTTTCTAGCATGTACGTCCAAAATTAAGTTTATAGACTCTTATTCGCTTGCTATACTTATTTTCCCCAATTTACACCCCCACCCCCACCCCTTCAACGAAATCATCCCAATCAGATGTTATTACAATACATACGTGTACCAAATTTTAAGTGAATATCTCAAATCAGTCCCTTTGTTATGTAATAAAAAAATTTGAGGCCCTGGCGTGTAGTATATACATCAAACCCCAAGTTTCTGCACTCTTACCAGCTTACTTTACTTATTTTCCTCTATGTAGTTTCAGATTTCATAATGATAGATATGTATACCAATTTTCAAGTCAATATTAAGAACCGTTGGGAGTTCCTGAGAAAACGGGCCCACAAAACGAGTTACAGACAGACCGACTGACAGACAGACGGTTATGTGGAAGAAAATGTTTTTTAGCTTGCACAGTTACCTGCGCACGAAGATTTTGTTTAATTTAATAATTCAGGGTCGAGCAAAGAAAATTTGTCTTTATTGCAAAAGGGATTGAAATAATCGAATAATCGATGACACGTTCCATTTGAAATATTCGCTTAATAATGACGATACAAAATATATGCATAACAAATGAAGGAACATTCAAATATTTAGTTGATCAGATTGATAACAACAATAATAGACATGTTGGTATGTACTATATCAATATTATGAAGTACCTAATATCACACATAAATTAATATACAACAGAATTCCTCCTTCAAGTATCTATTTCCTTGGCGTATCTAACTATACTTACATACTTACAGTATGTACAAGGAATGCAACATGCAAAATTTCCAACATTTCGTAAATCTTGATTAATTTAAATGCTTCAAAAATCATAACTTTCATGTAGGTACTTTTTCGAGTAAAAAATGTCTTTCGAGCAGAATTTTCCATTTGTAAATCCTTTTTAGGATTCTTTTGACCGTTTTCCCGTGGTAACACGCGGTAATGCGTGTTTTGAGGTAAATAACTTGGAATTTCATGGGGGTTTAGTGACAAGGGAAGGGTTATAACATGAGTAGGGCTCTAACAACCCTTGGGGTTGAAACAACTTTCCGAAGGCGTGCAAAATTGCTGGTTTTTTTTAATCGGGATAAGGGACGGGAGGTGAATACAGTGATAATTAATACATTTTTCAGCCTCAAAGAGGCTGAACGTACCCTCTCCCGGCGTTGAAAAATCGTAGGTTACTTAAATTATATGTAATTATTTTATTGGATTTATAAAAAAAATATTCTATACATTATTTATTAAAACAACAAAAATTTCAATAAACATTATCAAATTAATTTCGTACACCTCGCTGTCAAGGAAAAACAAGTCTTTAACCTCTTGGGTTGTTTCATCCACCTTGGGGGTTAAAAATCAATTAATTATGACTGCCTACTCCTCCTCCTCTTATATCCCGATTCTGAGAAAGAACAATTTTCTAACCCTTGGAAGGGTTGCTTCGACTCCAATGGATTGATAGAGCTTTCCCCTGTCATAAACCTTCACTTGTTACTAACCTACTAATATGAAATTCCAAATTATTTCCCTCCAAACACGCATTACTGAGCATTATCTCGAAGAAATTGTCAAGAAGGGTGGTTCTTAACCATTTGTAGGGGGTACAAAGAGGTGAACACTTTTTTGCCTATAGAAATATATATAACAAAATTATTTAGTTATTTTCCGGATATAGCGGTAACTCACTTATCAAAGACTTTATAATATTTTATTTTGAATATAAAACACTACTTGCATGTAAAAAGTTTGGGGCATTTTTGGTATGGCGTCGATCAGTGGAGACATGGGTGATTCGTCTACACCAAAATGTTGTAGAAAGTGTAAAGAATTGGCCCAAAGTCACATAACAGTTGTGCGACATCTTTAAAACGCAAGAACGTGGGTGAAAACACTATAATTTATTGTGAACCTGAACGTAAATTATCAGACCTTGATGTGACCTTTAGCAGTGCTAAGGATAAATTTGGTGAAGCAAATGAGGCATTCTTCTTGAAGGATATTATCAGTCAGAAGGACTTAATCATAAGAAATCAAATAGATGTGATACGCTCCCTGAAAGAGCAAATCGAGTTATTAAATAAGTTACATCAATTAAAAGAGTCAGTTCCAAAAATAATTTATGACAGGTGTAATACAGTACCATCTGTGGATCTTACTGCAAACGTTTTAATGCGTATAAATTCCAAGGAACCTATAAATTCAAATCAAAATGTTGATAATACAGTGACCGCGCAGAAATATAAGGAAATCAAAAAATTAATAAATCGGCTCGCTCGCATGCCAATAGAAAGTAGATGCAGTAGTATGTGTTGACACTCCTAATAAAACCATCGAACCGATCACCTCTGTTCAGCAGGCACCGGTGATAACCTTTGTTGATGTATCTAATATTGTTTCCCTAGCTGTGTGCTTTAAGATGAAAAATACACGTGTGTGTATTAGTTCAATGTTACATCCCCCATTACCTCCTCCTCGAGTGGGTGTTTATAATAAACTGTAACGGTTACGTTTTGAAATAACACTCAGTACCTTAAATTAAATAAAAATATGTTTAAAGTTTATGTATTGATAAAATTGTTTTGGTACGAAAGTAAAAAATTTAACTTCTATTCAGGTATAAAGACCATTTGACCTTTAACGCAGTGCGGAGAGGATGAGAGGCAGATGGGACTTGTTTTTTTCAAAACGAGGTTTTTTGGTTTAAATCAGGGAGTCAAGTCTTGGCCATCTAATTAAGTGGTAATGAGTTGAGTTTTAGCTTGAGTATACTGCTAGAAGCTCTTGTCTTAGTTTAAAATGAATAGAAAGCTATTCTTTGGTGAAATTTTGAGTATTATAGTGAAGTAACAAAGTTCTTGTAATCTGTGCATTGCAATAAGGTGAAAATATTCACAAATTTGTTTCCTTTGCTGCGATAAACGATCGTTTGCGGTTTTTGATTATCTGTGTCCTGTTAAGCTGTAGTACGTTTAGTTACGGAGTGCGATTTCTCCATAAACATTCATGTACCCAGGGAATAAACTGGAACTTATTTATTTTATGTACTATGTATTCGTGGCTAAGGTGACGCATTTGTAGAGACCATATGTTCAGTGCCGTTAATGAAGCTGTCTCGTGATTGATTTTTATTCACCATCTAACTATAGTGAGTGAGATAAGTAGACTATTTGATCGCTTTCATGTCAGTAGTGGACATTTGGTGCTTTAACTTGATTTGGTGACAATTTCGATGTCCCAATAGGCATAAATTAATAGTGGCCTAGTTAGTGGAAATCGCGAGTAACATTTAAGTCGGCGTAGGAAGCAGAGAAAAGCCGTTGCGCGTAGCAACAGTCTGTAGTTACCCAAATCCTGTATGAATTAGGTTTTGAAACCTAATGAGGGTTAATTACAGTAAGCAATATTGATTAATGTTGTTTAATTAATCGATTTAATTTTGGTTAACTTGCCTATTTTTGTACTGTTTGTAGTAATTTAACCCGGCAATGGATAGGTGAGAAAAAATCACAAGTTGAGACAGGTGGGGTATGAAAAACCCCACTTCTTATTATCAATAAAAGAAATTATAACATTTTTCTCAAAAATAATTTATTCCAAAATTTACATTCCCTTTTATAAACAGTAAAATAAATACGAATCTTTTATAATCTCAAACATTACAAGGAAATGTATATATATGACTTATTTTAGGGAAGAAAAAACTATTTGGCAGAAACTGAACACAAAACCCGTTGATTACTTTTCTAAATATACATAACCTAAATAAAGATAAAGTAAACTACAACGTGTAGAAAAGATTATTAAAATTGAGCAATTTAAAAAAAAGTTATGTCTCTTCTGTGCTGCAATTTTCGCAGACAAATATAGCGTACTCTAGGCATAAATAATCATTACATGAACTGCAGGTGTATTTAGTTTTCCTATCTTTTGCCCTAGGGCATTTTGAACAACGCCCTGGCTTCAACTTGGGTCTTTTTTGGGCTGGTTCTTCATTATTATTACCCCGATATTTATTTATTGAGCTTCTCAGTAGCCTAGTCAATCTGGAATTATCTTTACGTCTCTCAACATGTTCCTTCACCAACGATAAGCCTAAAGTTTTCAAATATTCTTTTTTTTTCATGGACCAGTTATCATTGTTAAAACGATAAATAACCTGGGAATTTATTCCAGCCTTATTCATAAGTGAAAAGAATATGGTAAGGGACCATCGACGACTATTACGAGCTACACTGTATGTAGATGACAGTTTAGCTACTACATCGACACCTCCCTTGGTTTCATTATAGAACTGAAATATCTCTGGAAGTTTTTTCTCTCCTGAATTTTCCTCAATCCTGTTGTCATCATGCAGTAAAACTACATTTTTGCGCTTTACCGGTATCTAAGAGACTATTATCATATCTTTTTGAAAGCCAAATAAACTGGTACATGGTTGTCTATGTTTTACAGATAACATCTGAGGAGGTATTTGTCTTTTGTTTTTTCTCATAGTTCCAACAGCTGTTAGTTTATGCATTTTAATGAGTTCTTTCATTACTTCGTAACTTGTATACCAATTATCGAAAGTCACATTTCTATTTGTTCCTGCAATGGGTTTTATAAGACGAGTGATGATGTCATATGGTTTGTTACTGCATTTATACTGTCCATCTGGCTGCAAACCGGCGTAAACCTCCATATTCAACACATAAAAAGTTTTAGCATCTACCAAGGCTTGAACTTCTATTCCGTACTTGGTGGGCTTGTTTGGTATGTATTGTCGGAAGGAACATCTTCCTCTGAATGCTTCCAATTTTTCATCCAATGTCAGGTATTTACTTGGATTATAAGAAGCTTGGCAGTTTTCAACAAACGTTTCAAATATTGCCCTGATGAGTGCCAATTTGTCATATTTTCGCCTCTCAGCATTATTATCTCTATTGTCGAATCGAAGGCAGGTTAAAGGAAACATAAATCGTTTCATACTCATTGTAGCCGAAAAATTTTCAGTTCCAGTACCATCATATCAGTTTTATAGAAATCTTCAATGTTTCTATGGTTATTTCGGAAAACTCCAGATAAATAAAGTAGACCAAAAAGTGCCTTTATTTCACACTCTGTCGTTTTTCCTACATGATAATTATTTTCTTTATATTTGGCTGCCTTTTCTTCAATTTCTACATTTGTGTGCCACTACATCCGAAACATATGTTGGTTAAAAAATAAACTCCAGCATAAATGGTGTCCTTCTGTTTTTAGCATAAACTTTGAAATGTTTTTTTATAATGTTTCTTGCACGAGTTCTTACATTTTGAGGAGGAACAGTTTTTAGCCATTTAGTATTGTCTTTAGATATACAGTACTTTTTATTTTCTTCCGGTGCATCTTCGTCTGATTCTTCCGTTACGTCGTCCTCCTCTTCCTCCTCCTCTGGTGCATCTTCATCTGATTCTTCCGTCATGCCTCCCTCATCTTCTAAATTATTGTTTTCATTCTCTGCTTCAGAATTGTCATCACTGCTTTCAAGATAATCTTCATTTTCTATTTCTTGACATAACGCCAATAATTATTCTTGTCCCTTTTCATAGTAAGACATACTGTAAACAAATAGATAGCAATAATACTTGAAAAATTATTGATAAATATAATTATAACTCACCTGAATCTGGGGGAATCGCACAATAATCCGGAATCTCACAACTTTGGACAGGTGGGGTGTAATACACCCACAGCGCACTTTCTGCCAATATAACTCTCTCAAGTAATGAAACATATTCTTTATAGGATTTTGCATTCTTTCGATAACCTGAATTCTGCTCGGTCTCGTGCATGCAGTATAGTACCTCTCTGAAAGGTAGTGAAAGTGACAGCCACCAGAGTGCATTATATTAAGTTTGGCACTGCTTTTAAAACTGCTGTGGGTTTATTACACCCCACCTGTCCATTGCTGGGTTAAGTTAGCTAGATAGGTTTTCGTATTAACTTGTAATCCAAAAAGTTAATAGATTATTTTGTTTTCATGTTGTTTAATTTTGATTTATCGCTCATTCAAATTATGATAGCTCGGTGTTACCTTATTTTGCCGGGCCTAGTTATAGTTTGAAGTTGTAAGTAATATCTGTTTTAGTTGCTTTCCCTTACGAACTATCTATCGTCTAATTATCGTCTTTTATTGAGCCTGGTAGAGCTGTGTATCTATTTTTTTGTAATTTTCTGTTAGTATGTCTTTGCCAAGGTAAGTGATAACCAATATTAAGCCAAGCTATCAAGGATAACCTGCACCCTGAGGTCTGCTTTATTGTAAATTATAATTATGATTGAGGATTAAGTATAACTAAAAAGCAGGTTATAAAATTGACCATATTAACTTTAGATATTACGAAAATTCGCTAAAAAAAGTACAAGGTAAGATAAATTGTACCATATTTGCATGAAAATCTTTCCTCGCCGGCAGAACCAACCCCTGACTTTTCCGTCGCCGAGATAACGTTCCCGATCTCTGGTTATGATACTAGTAGCGCTAGTAAGTCCCCTGTAGTAAATTTAAATTAATAATGTATTGCTACTCTTAAATCGATAATATGAAATAAATCAAATTTTGAATGAAATTACAGTACCTGTAATTACCATAAAATAACCCCCTATTATACTCTAACGATAGTAACTGTTCTTTAAAAATAACTCATAGCAACATTTATGCCACTGAAGGATCTAAACTAATTGAGCAGTTTTTCAAGGTAAATGTCCAGATTCATTCCGTTTACGACGGAAGTTCAAAGTTTGATGACGAAAAGTTGACAAAACCAAAATCTGTATTTTGTGTTTGTTAATACCATTCTGTAACATATAGTTAAAGAGAAATTAGAATAAAGATCCACTTGTAAGAGTGGCTCTCAAAAAATTGATATAACTTACCGACTTTCTAGATTTTCAAACATTGTCATATCTCGAAAACCGTGTGGTTTTTACCAAGATCCAGTTTTGGTGCTTTGATAGGAGCATCATCAGGTTCAGAATGATGCATGGTTTTTCGAATACCCTATGAAAAGAAATTCTTCTAGGAGTTTTTCACGATCAGCTGACAGATGATTGACTGTACTATTATTGACAGTTATAACAATTTGTTGGGTATAAGTTCTTTAGGGTAATGTTAAAATAAAACGTTATATTTTTAGTGCATATATATTTGTATTGTCATAACTTATTTCCTAAGTTAATTCATTCGCACGTCAGTGCGTCGTTCAATCCAATCTAAGTAACTAGAAACTCTGGCGAAACCTGATGGATAACCTGATAAACAACCTATAACAACATAAGATGCAACTCCTACTTGTTCGTTACCGACGACAAGAGGACCCCCGGAATCTCCACTGCAAGCTCCCATACCACCAGCTCCTGATGTGCAAACTTGGGAATCTTCCACAATTCCGTAATATCTGTTGCAAGTAGGATTATCGATAACAGTGCTATTTACTTCGCGAAGTACTGGAGAGGAATTTCCATTTCCGGCTGTGAGTCCCCAACCACTAATTTTTCCACCTCTTCCTAAAAATTGAATACTATTATATAGAATAGAAATAGAATAGAAACATATTTATTGTGTTATATATAAGTGTACACATAGATACAATATTCTACACAAAAGGTGACGTTCGTATTAACGTTCTTCCACGCCACCAAACAAAGAAACAAAAAGAAAAACTTACTTCTAACCATCACATATAACTCAAGTAGCCCTAAAATTACATTATCTAAAGAATCATATTTTGTACCTGCAATAAGTATTCTTTATAATTTTTTTAAATGTACCAATAGATACACCCTCAGTCATTTTATATTATACATCATTATTTAATAACTAAATACGCAAAGCAACACTGAAATCTTGCTGATTTATGTTTGTATATATTAAATTTGTTTAATTCCCTAAGATTGATATTATGCATCTCTTGTCTTGGTTTCAGGTACTCTTTTAGATATTCTGGTTTTCCTCTGGTACAAATTTTCATTAACAAACTGCCAAAAAATAATTTGTAACGATAATCTATTTTTAAATACAAATGTTCTTCATATATCGGAGTGACATGATCATATTTCCTTATTGAATGAACAAAACGCAAACATGTGTTTTGAGCTAACTGTAGCTTGTTTTTAAATTCCATTGTCAGAAAACTATAGGATACAGTTAATTAGTAATCAATCTGGGGATACAAAATTGATTCGAAAATTCTGTGTTTTACTTTTTCATGCAGCATATATTTAAATTTATGTAGTGCCTTTAATTGTATAATATACACAACTTACTAATTATAATAATTACACAGGCCTACCAAAAATATTTTGTGTTTTTTAGACGTGACCCTATCTACCTTTAGTAACATTTTCCGCTGAATCCGAAAAGGATAAAAAAAGAAGTCTGACCTATGGTACCCCCCATACAAGGTGTACAATTGCCCCCAAAAATTCAAAAATCCCAAACTAGCTATCCAACAAACTATCTTTGGTAAAATTTTCCGCTGAATTCGAAAATAATACAATAAAAATTTTCTAACGTATGGATTACCCCATACACCCTCAATTCCCTCCAAAAATTCAAAAATCCAAAGTGACCATCCAACCCACTTACATTTTGATATGCTTTTTATCCCTGTTGGGATGATTCAGTACATTTTCAGCAGAGTCGAAAGGTGACTCAGTACATTTTGACATGTTTTATTTTTCTCTTTTTCTCTTTTTGCATTGACTAAAGGCTAACTACTTTTTGAAACACAGAAAGGGCATCGGTTCTATTTTTATTTAATAAATGAAAATAAGGAAATGAATGATGATGTTTTAAATTAAACATTACATTATTTTTTGCAACTATATTTCACGGAGAATTTATCAATTTGTAATATTTTTTAAATAATTCTATGGAGTGCATCATCGTAAATAACTCATTTATTTTTAATTTCTCGAAAAAACTCTACATAAGATTTTTTGTTCAGAAAGGTCCGTGCCTTATACTGGCTATAGATATTGATCGACGGAATACTCAATTTTCGATTTATATTAGGAAACTCTTCGGTATTTATAAAAAAAGTTTTCCAGGATTTGTAGCTTCGCTTTTGTTTTGTCAAATTTCTCACAAATGACCGAATCGAGCCCTACAATCTCCATTTTTGAAAATCAAAATCGGACCTTCGGTTCGGGAGTTATTAATTTCTTTAAAAAATCATACTCGGCCCTGGAAAAAATACTTGCGGTCAACAGATTCGGGCCGCCAGCAATAGACTTCATTTGTGGCCTTGATCCTACCAAGTCTCATCGATATCGATCAATGTTCGGGACAGTTATCGTGTTTTTTTGCAAAAAAATTCAATTTTCATTTGTTTTTCGACATAGTTTCTGGTATACTTATTTGTAGAGCTTTACCAGCGGCACCATTTCTATTTTGAAATATCTCGCTCCGACTACCCGTTACCGAATTATTCAATTTTTTCCGAAAAACTCGAAACGGCTATATCGGGTACTTCCGGTTTCCAAGCGGAGCCGAGATTCCGGCGTTAAGGTTTTCTGAAGACGTCCCATTAACCACCCAAGTCGCATCGAAATCCGAAAACGGATTAGGGGGGCTGGGCGTGGCAGATAGACCGACAGACAGACCGACAGACAGACCGACAGACAGACAGACCGACAGACCGACAGACCGACAGACAGACCGACAGACCAACAGATCGATTGACCGACGGACGGAATTTTCTAAATTCGCTCTCGAGTCGGTAGATATGGCTTTCATTTCTATCCGACGTTTTTTCGGATTTCGATGGTCCATTTTTCTTCGAAATGTAGTAACAAGGGCTCAGAATTAACCAATTAAAAATCACTTATCAATGAAACTAACTGATGACAATTCAAGTGAGAATTGACCACAACCCAGCAACTCGCGCAATGCCAGAAACTATTGCCAAGAATTTTTTTCTTTTCTCGTCACTAAAGGAAGCGCTACTATTAACGGTTTGTTATGTAGACACACGTGTCCTATAATCTTGAAATTACGTCATACTGGAAACTGTACCTTCGTAAGTACCAGCTCCACTGCCTGGTAGAGAAATGACGTTGATATATTCGTTCAGTGCAGCCGGTGTAGATAGCTGAATTAGTCCGATATCGTTGCTGATGGCGTAATCATCATAGTCTTCGTGAGGTATAAGAGAAGTACTGGTGATTAGAACTCGGGAGGATTCTGCTGCTTGGAGGTTGTGAGCACCAAGATAAACGGATGCGATTGCGCCCCTAAAAACAAAATATTTATCAGTGCCTAACTAACAATAATCTTTTGAGAGTTATAATGGATTCAAGATAAATGTACTAACTAGCGCAATGAATCTAGGTTTGCTTTTAGTTAGGTCACAGAGATTTTGTTAGCAGACGGCAAAATTTTTCAAAAATCATATATTTTTTCATTACGATAATTGTATGCACCCAAACCATAATATTTAAGTAAAAAAGATGTACGAATCATTAGTATTCTCCGATTTCCTCATTGTACCCCTGTTTATGGAAACTAATTTGATACAATGAGTTTAAGATTCCTGCATTCGTTTTATATATAGAATCGTATTTGACTACGTTTCTCAATAGAAGAACTAACATGGCTTAACATGAGAGATGGATTGAAGGTAAATATACAGGGTGTAATTAGTTTCTTGTCATAAAAAAAAACTGGTGGTAGGGAACGGCAAGACAAACAAAAAAACATTATATAACATGGGGTCTAAAGCATAGTTTTGGAGAAAAAAAAAATTCGCAAATTTTCAATAAAATTTTTTGAGAACTGCTGGAATATTGAGGTAGGTTTAGATCTAGATCTGATCTGAAGAAAACTATACTCTAACTCTCCCTTGCGCAATATTTTAGTTACTGTCGGTGTTTCGTTATGTACACACGTCCAACGCCGTTCGTTGTTTTTGTTATTTTTGAATTTCGCGTCATTGTGTATTTATAGTTAAGATTTATTTTATTGACTTACCGTTCAAGTTGTCAAATGCTTGATTACGTACAGACACAACTTACTTGTTCGTTCTTTTTGTATTCCTTTTCTGCTTTTGTACCAAGTTTTTATTTTATTTTTCTTTATTGACAACGTTAGTTGATAGTTTAGTGTTTAGTGTTGAACGAAGTGCGTATATACTTAATTCGACGTACCGAACTGTGTATTGATACAGATGCAGAGATTTTGAATCATTTAGGCAGGTAGTAAGCTTTTAACCCTGGACACTCATTTATGTTACAAATGTTAATAAACCACATTAAAATTTTCTAAATTATAAATAATCCAATATTTTGTTCCAAATTAAAAAACACCTTTGACACCGCGTGTACCGGCCAGCACTTTTTCATAACAAATTAAAAGTTGTGTAATTGGGAAGTACAAGTCCATCGACCAAGAAAATCAGTGGTTCTCAATAGTTGTCTACCATAATATTAAATATGTTAACCCAGATCAGTGTTTTTCAAAGTGCCCCTAGAGGGAAAAGTCACAAAGGTTTTTTGTTTGTCTAGTCGGTCCCCATTACCAGTTTTTTTTAATGACATGAAACTGATTACAACCTGTATTTCACGAGATTATATCATTTGGAGCGCATCCATCTTTATAACAAAATATTCTGCCATAGCGACATTCATAAAGCTGCCACTTTGTATCGACAGACGAGCGGTATAAGATCTAGATACAAATCTTTTTTCATGGCAATTGTAAAGTTGGATGATTGAAAATGCATATTTCTGGTACTAGTAATGCCTTGTCATTAGCTCAGTAATACAGAATTAATATTGCGTTGAAAGCATATTCACCGAGTCCATCTGACATACTTACCCGACAAGGCAGTGGGCAGCAGTGAGAACGTAATTCCGTGAGATTAAAGAACCACCGCATGACCACCTACTACCGTCTGTGCCTATTATAATTAGGTAGGCTTGGTAGGGAATTGAGTGTGGAACGGCTACATGACCATTTACTATTAAAGGTACAATATCGTTAGAGGTTTGAAGTGGATCGACATACAATCTTTTGTCTGGTAGTTCTTCAATACCCTAAAACAATAGTAGGTAATACATAATTGATGCAACTTATAATATAATATTTTTATAAAGTTGCAGGAAATATTTAAATCATCTCTCAATGCCAAAAATAATATGATAGACTCGACCTTTACTTGGTGAAAATTCATTATCACTAATGAATTTAAAAACTCTGAACTGTTTTTAACGTTTTCACATATATTACGTCAACATGACGATCGTTCCGCTAAAACATTAGCTTCATCATATGAGCGCACTACTATAGTATAGTGGTGCTCATCTGATGCAGCTAATGTTTTGCGAGACGATCGTCATATGTTGACGCAATATATGTGAAAACGTTACAAACTAATTTCATTAGTTCAATAGTATTCTTTTCCATATTGGCAATATTGCAATTGTATGGGAATAGTCAAGTTATGTTATAACATATACCTTAAAAGCTAGGTGAAAGTTCACATACAGGGTTAAAACATTTTGATAGCAAATAGCAATTTAGCAAGCTTCGTTAAGACATTGAAAAGAATTTGGCTAACTTTCAAAGTTGACATGATAATTACAAAATCTGCAAAATGTGTAGGGGATAGAAATAAAGAAGTTTTAGAAATTTTCAAACTTTTATTAAGCTGCGGATTAGAAATTACAAAAGTTACGCAGCTCGGAGTAATTGTAATAGACTTTACATTAATATTCCACAAAAAATTGGGTTTCATAAAAATGCAAGAACATGTATCTAGGTATCAAAATTTATAACACAAGTTTTACAAAAATGACGCTAGGCGTCGATCAGCGTGGAGACGTAAAAATGCAGGAATATGAATCTAGGTATCAAAATTTATCAAATGCACATGTTTTAAAAAGTGAGTAGGCGTCGGTCGGCGTCGAGACGTAAAAATGCAAGAACATAACTTTAGATATCAAAACTTATCAAGTACACAAGTTTTACAAAAACGACGCTAGGCGTCGGTCGGTGTTAAAATGTAAAAATGCAAATACAGGGTGATTCGAGAGAAGAGGGTCGTACTTTACCAAAAGACAGAAAACATCAAGGTGATCTTAAGTCCCCAAACAGTAATGGCTAAAGCAGCTCCGTTCTCGAAATACAGGAATTTCCTTTTCGCCATATATCCGTAATGCGTAAGCAGAATCCAACGAAATTTTATATTTTGATTACAGTAGTCAGGGCCGGTCCCAGAATAAAAATATTTTTAAGTTATTCCTAGAAAATAACACTCGTATACTGTTTATTTGACAATAAAATATTAATTTACGCCTAGAAAGATACAACATCCCATAAAAAGTCTTTTGGCACTATTTCATTGTTTAAATAAAAAAATTAAATTGCCGAGGGTTCAATTTTTTTTTTTCTTTAAATGAGAAATTGAGAGAAAAAGTCACTCTAGGGATTAACTACATATTATTAGTTTTTGTTCCCTATCTGCACTAGCAAAAGGTAGTGCAAATAGGGAGAATAAAAATTCATCACATATAGGTACCTGGTAAAATAAAAAAAATATTTTGTAATGAATGTGTGATTAATAAACTTAACAAAATAATAAATAATAAAAATAAACAATTTAACTAGAACATAAGAAATCAGTCAAACTTGCTAAATCCAATTAAATAATTTTGAATCACAATCTATTTTCAAAGTGACCACCGCCAAATTCAATACATTTTCTTGATCGATTTGTCCTTTCATTTACGCTTTTTCTAACAATTTCTAAATTGTTTTTAAATTCATTGCAAAAATGCCCAATTCTTGCAATCAGCTGCGCTCTGGTATTTATTTCTTCTTTATATACTTCAGTTTTTAAATGGCCCTACAAAAATAGTAAAGGGGTGTGAGATCTGGTGATCTCGGAGGCCAGGCAATCGGACCACCCCGACCAATCAACCTATTTGGATATTGTTCATTCGGATATTTTCTGACTCGTACCGAATAATGCGGCGTAGCCCCATCATGTTGAAAACACATCCCTCTTGTGTTTACATTATTTAATAAATTTGGCAGGATATGTTGCAAAAAATCTAAATAACTGTCACCATTTAAGCGACCTTCAAAAATATGAGGACCTATGAGATTATTATTAAACATCCCACACCACACATTTACAGAAAATCTATGTTGGGAATTCTTTTGGATTATTGCACTGGGATTCTCGTAACTCCAAATATGAAAATTTCGAGTATTATTTATACCATCACGGGTAAATTCAGATTCATCGGTAAACAATACTCTTAACATAGTTCGTCTATGAGATAAAACCCAGCTGCAAAAAGTTAACCGAAATACTTCATCACCTGGCACCAATCGTTGGACAATTTGGATATGATAAGGATGCATTTGTTGTCCTTTAATAGTTCTTCGAACTCTGGTTTGAGGAATATTCAATTGTTGACCAATTCTTCCTGTGCTGATTTTTGGATTCTGGTCAACCATATTTAAAATCAAATCTTTTTCTTGCCGGGTCTGTCTAACAGGACGTTCAATTTTCATGATTGAGGGAACGGTTCCAGTTTCAAAAAGATGTCTAAATACTCTATACAATGTTTTATAATCTGGTAAGTACACGTTGATTTCCCGGCGTCTATATTCTCTTTCAGCATCTTTTGCATTGCCAGTGCAATATCCATATACAAAAACCATATTTGCGGATTCTCTACTCGTGTATGTAAACGGCGTAATTTAGAATTATTACAAGAAAACATTGTAACCAGTAAAAGCAACAGTGGTGACGTGACACTTCTTAATTACAATGTGACTGATTTTTGATAGGTACCTACTTGATTATTAAAAAGTACGTAGCCATAACTATTAAAACAAATCTAATGACAAGACTGGATTATTGTAACAATTAATTACTCTTGCAATGAATTAAATATTGCTGAAACCAGAGTTTGGAGAACTACCGTTTGGTAGTGCAGATAGGGAACCAAAAAAATAATATGTAGTTAATCCCTAGAGTGACTTTTTTCTCTCAATTTCTCATTTAAAGAAAAAAAAAATTGAACCCTCAACAATTTAATTTTTTTATTTAAACAATGAAATGGTGCCAGAAGATTTTTTATGGGATGTTGTATCTTTCTAAATGTAAATTAATATTTTAATGTCTAATATTTTATAAACAGTATACAGAGTCTTGGAATAATTTAAAAATATTTCATTCTGGGTCCGGCCCTGATATTTTATTAATATACCAGGCATTAGATGGTGAATGACTGCTTTAATCAGAATACAAAATTTCATTGGATTTCGCGTACGCATTATAGATATATGGCGAAAAGAATATTCTTCCAAAAAATATAAAACACCCTGTATTTCGAAAACGGGGCCGCTTTAGCCATTACTGTTTGGGGATTTAAGATCACCTCAATGTTTTCTATTTTTTGATAAAGTACGACCCTCAACGTCAAAAACAACTTGACATTTGTTTTTGTCACCGAAACTTCATCACGAAAAAATAAAATTTTATCCCCAACCTAACCATCCCCTTGCCCCAAGCACATCCCTACTGCAGTCAATGAAGCAAAAAAAGTGCCTTGAGTTCAAAAAACTTTCTAACAGATTGAAATCGAATGAAAGCTTTTTTATTATATTTTTTATGCAAAAATACAAAGGTCGGTATCATTAGAGGACTTGCTTTCACTCTGAGAAAACAAGTTTCGTAAAATACTCAATTTTCATAACTGTTCTTTTTTTTGTATAAACTTAAGAATATGACTAAATTGAATTCGAAGGTTCCCTTTAGTTCAATGTCTTTGTTATCGACTTAATCTCCATCCATATCGACATTTTCTGCGATTAAAAGGGATGGTTCAACGTTTGAACATGTGTGACCTCTGCACGCTGTGCAAGCTGCTAAGCAGTACAGTCCGGCTTTTACGCAACTCTTTTATTCACCCTTACAACTGCAGAAAATGATTTGCAACAAATTTTTTGGAGCTGGTGGTTTCTCAGTCTTGACTGGAATCAACGAATTGTTCAAATATTTCCAATCTCAACATTCTGGCTACATTTCATTTTCTAGCCATATTTGAATTAGACAAAACCCTTTTAAGATGCTGTAAAGCAGTATGGTCACATACTGAGCCTGGCTGACTTTAGAGAGCCCTAATTGGTTGAAAATGGTTGATAGTAATCAGAAATTTAATTCTCAACCATTTTGCGACATGTATGTAGTATGTAGCTACTTATGAGAAAAACGTCCGAAATATGGAGTGAAAACATCTACATACCGCATGAGATACCTCACATAATAGTCGCATTCTGGGTCTGATCGACTTTAGGGGCATGTTAATTGCTTGTAAATGGTTAGTAATAAGAAGCTGACTACTATACCTCTTTGTCCTATGTATCTAGCCCTTGGGGAGATAAACACCCGAAACCTGGAGCAAAAACGTCCACATGCCACAATGAGACTCTATGTATAATGGTCACATATTGGGCTAGGTCAATTTGTAGGGGGGCCAAAACTATTGGAGTTGTTTCGGATACTTTGAACTTAAATGCGTAATTATTTTCACTCAGAGTATGTAGCTCCTAAAGGGAGGGGTACTCAAGATTTTGAGCGAAAATTGCCATTTTTCAAAAAAGCACATTTTTTAATGGTCTTGCATTGGGCCCAGTCAGGGGATCTAGAATGGTTGAATGACGTTCGTACTTGATTGCTCAACAGTTTCAGATAGTTTGCCTCCAGGTACCAATCGTCTATGGAGTATAAATCAAAAATATGTCAATTTTTCGCTATGAGACACCTAGAGAATAATCGCTTATTGGGCCTGATCAACTTCTGGGGGATCCCAATCCATTGGTATTCGTAAAATATTAAATATTGACACTATCGGTTAAAATTTCTGTGACATGTTTTATATCGTTGGAATGAGAAAAAAATAACGGAATTAATGGCGTCATGGCCTACTTTGAGATATGTATTTTTCATTTTTGCACAATAGCGTATGTCAAAGCCAACTGCATTTTTCGATTTTTTTGTTACACGTTATTATTCTTATTGTCTTTGCCGTCAACTTTCATTCCTTTAACTTTTTTCGTATCTCCTCAAATAAGGAAGCTATAACCGTTTGTGGTTTTCCTATTTTTCAGGTTTTTGTAATATATCTCATAAAGTAGGCTATGGATTTCAAATTTCTTTTTACTGAAATATAGCTCACAAAAAATGGGATAACTGTTTCTAAAACTTTGTTCTTCTACAATAGATATTAAGCGAGATATTTGGTGTGGCCCTCGTAAAATAAACAGTCTGTATATTATTTTACTGATCATTTCTGTGTGCTTACTTTTCAAAATTTTGCTAAATTTTGCTAAGTTCAATTTGATGCTTTATTAAATAAAATGGAATTATTTATTAAACGGTTTATTACTACCTTATATTATTTATATGTAAAGTATCAAAATAATCATTGTTAGTGGTAAACATAATTGTATAGGTATGTTACCTTGGGGAACGCCCATGCTGTGCCGAGGAAAGCAAATATGAAGACTGTAGATCTCATTGTATTGGAACACTAGTGAATTGGGTACGGTGGTTAAGTTTCGCCTTATATACCAGTTTACTTTGATATGCATATGAATGGTACTCAATTTACTGCGATTGCTTTCAGCATCATCTCAAAATCTAACCAATCTCTAACTAACACGTATTCAATGCATTAATTATGATTATATCATATTCATTAATAATTTTTGGTAGCAAATCTCCATTTTAATGATAATTATCTTATTTATTTTACCGTCCTGTCGACGTTCAGCCAATGCTACTCCACCATTTTAACCAGGACGGCGAGATGAGATACGGTCACCCATCGGTCCTGTACCTCACCTCATTTAGAAATTGCAATAAAGTTCAAATGATCAGGGGTTAGAAAATGTTTTGTGATGGAGCTAAAACAATTTGTGGATAGGACCTGGGTTTCATTTTGCGATTCGAAAAGACCAAAGGAAACCATCGCACAGTGGCCAATTTTCAAGTTTTAGGTGGAATGAATTCTACAAATTTGCAAATGAACAAAAAATATTCGCTAGAAAACCGGAATAATTCCGAAAATATTTTAGACATTATAGGGGTGGTTTTTGAAGGGGCTAAAAAAATTTTTTTAGTTCTAAAATTCTGAAACTTTGTAAGTACGATAATATTGTATCGTGCATGCACTAAAAATAATAAAAAAAAGTCTAAGTATCAAGAGGATGGTTTTTAAGAGGGTTGAAAATCAAATATTAATCTAAAATTACATAACTTTTTGAATAAGATTTGTGACTCCCGAAAAACGTGAAGTAAATGTAGCTCTTAAGGGATGGTTTTTGAGGGGGTGCAGCGGACAATTTTATATTTCTAGGAGCACGAAGTTATTTCAATTATCTTCTTTCTGTTTTTGGTGCAAAATTGTTAACTTTATAATTTTAGGTCGTTCTTGAAATAATATTAAGAGATGCAGTAACTTAACTTGTATTCAAAATTAATTGCTCTATAAAAAAATCGGTAAAGGTATTTACACAGAACTTCCCTCTTTATTTGTACTTGGCGGTCACTCAAAAAAATTAATAATTACGAAATGACACTGAAGATAATAATCGGAATATAGTTATCACTATTATTACAAAGAAAACCTAATAAGTTTTGGTCAAAAAAATATACACAGTGCTCATCCAACAACAAAAGTCCAACACTAAATGACAGGTGCCAAATATGGAAGGGTTGCGCAAATACCTTTACAAATGTCCACCATGACTGCATTATTTCTTGGGATGACATTTTTTTTTTAATTTTTCAAAAATTTTGGTAAAAAAAATTTCATAATTTTTTTCTTCTGAAATATGTTTAGAATGTCATGAAACGTGGAAATTTTAAATTTGTGCAAAAAGAAATTTTTTCCATCTATTCTAGTGGTAAAATATTTTTCCAAAATGGTAAAAAAATGTTGCAATTTTTTTTCCGAAATAAGTTTGGACTGTCATGAAACGTGGAAATTTTAATGTTGAGCGAAAACAAATTTTTCATCTATTCTGTAGTAGTGATAAATAGATTAAAACTAAAAAATTTTTAAATTTTTCAAAAATATTTTTGAATTTGTTTTTGTTGAAGTAGGTTTAGAATGCCATGGAAACGTGGAAATTTTAAATTTGAACAAAGAAAAAAAATTCCATTTTAGTGGTAAAATTTGTTCAAAAATTGTAAAAGAATTTTCAAAATTTTTTTTTTTCTTAAATAGGTTTAGAACGCTACGAAACGTGAAAATTTTAAATTTGAAAAAAGAAAAAAAAATTTCCATCTATTTTAGTGGTAAAAGTTTTTTCAAAAATGTTGGTAAACAAAAATTGAATTTTTTTTTTATTTTTCAAAAATGTTGGTGAAAATTTTTTTTCTAAAATAGGTTTAGCGTGTCATGAAACGTGGAAATTTTAAATCTGAGCAAAAACATTTTTTTTTTCATTATTTATTCCCTTTAGACGGTCCACCCTGTATATGTTCCAGTGAAATTTTAACCATTTCTTCGCTGACAGTAGCGTCAATTACCTACCAAATTTGACTGCTCTCCGCCAAGTAGTTTTTTTAGTTAATGCACCAACAGACAGACAGACAGACAGACAGACAGACAGACAGACAGACAGACAGACAGACGGACAGACAGACAGACTGACGGAATATAAAACCCATATTTTCGTAATCTACGTGTTCTGAAACGTCAAAATCCGAAAAATCTCCGAGGGTAATTTTTTCTCGAATACAATACTTCCCTTCGGTATGCGAGGGAAGTAAAATCAGTGGTAATAAAAATTAAAGTAAGCAAGCAAAAAAAAATTGTGGCTATCACTATCATCACAAACAATTTCCTTGGCTGACCAGGCAGACCATTTATCAAGGACAAGAGTGGAATATTACTCATAAGGGGATTTTAATCGGGTGCTCTGTACGAGGACAGCATTTTTAAAGTTTTTTTATTACGCATGGAACAACACATTTTCCACTTACAAGATATGCGGCTTGAGTTGCTAAGCTTAACTCTTCTGAAAAATGTTCGAGTAGTGGTTGCACTTTTCTCTTTTCGTTATTTGTCCACTATCACCAAAACTTACATTAGATTTACAACTGGCTGTTTAACCAAGTCGAATAGATTTTTTTAAACTAGGATACATTAAATTTGTAGGACCTCCAGTGCCTAGACAAATTGCACAAGAATAATTTAATAATTTGACGAAATTCATAATTTTCTCCTAATATTTCACAATAATTCTCTTTCTCATGTTCAATATACTCAATTATCTTGTAAATCTCCCTTAGAGACGTTCTAGCATCCCAGTAAATTTTCATTTCGCTGGAATTGAAATAAGGAAATTCTGTTTACCGAAATGATCACTGCAATGAAATCATAAATATCTTCTAAAATAAATGCAAGTAAGTGGAGTATCGTTACATGTTTAAAAGTAAAGACACGAATCTATAAGTTACAATACAAAATTCGGTGAAACTTTGTGATTTTTCTTTAAACTCAAATACAAGCGCGCAAATATAAGCTTACGCAAAATAAATCATTAATATGATTCTGCACAAAAGTATACATACCGCCTGACATGTTTTCGATAGCTGGAGACAGGTATTAACAGCACATACATAGTTTCAAGTTTTCGAACGCAGTTAACAACTTGCTTGGACTAGTATCGGTGGTAAGTTTTCAGATGTGGACCAGCCTAAAGACTTTATAGGGCTACAACTTTGTAGATATAAACCAAATATTCTCTTGGTTTATGATTTTCTGGTTATTCAGGTATTGGCGTATATATTAATAGTGAGTGTGGGATAAATTTTATCTTTTAATTTTTCCTCCTAATATTGGCAAACCACTGTGCATCGGCGTGTAAAGCCGTTAGTAGTTACTTGTTCCCTTTCAAACCTTTTCAAGTTTTCGGCAGTGACATATTATTTGAAAAAAAAATAAATAAAAAGTAACCCTGGATAGGTAGAAGTAGGGTGTGCCATTGTAGAAAAACCACATGGTCCAAGTTATGCAGAAAGGTGAAATGTTCTATTTTTATGCCACTATCAATGTCATGAACATTCTTTGACGAAATGAAAGGTAAGCGTTAGTTTATAAATTTTGAAATAAACAAAAAACAAGAACTAAGCACTGAGATATTGATTAAAACATTACGTTATAAAGAGAGAAAAAGTCATAATTTGAAGACAATGTTGAAAGTGCATTTCTCTTTCGTTGAGTAGCGATTCAGCAGGAAATTTTCAAAATTCCTTTTTAATGTTTTTCTAAGACTATGTAAATTAATGTTAGGAACTCACCATGTGGATTTTCTATTTGGAGGTGGTTTCCAGCCCCTCTAGGTGATGAATAAAAATATGTGGAACTAACAAATGTATTAAAAAGAGAACTAAATTATAAGAAAATAAGCTGAGTTACAGCATATTTAAGTGTGAAATGTGCCATTTTAAACTGTACTGTGGGTGAGACTCCGAGTATCACATTACTGGGTCCTGTATTAGGACTCCACGAAGGTGGAATTTGTAACCAAGTATGGCCCTTAACGTCTACACGGCCAACATTCCAGAATTATATGAATATCGATAATAATAACTAGACAGAAAAGTAGGCATTTTAATTCTTTTTATTTTATTTTATTCCATTTTATTGATATAAACATTCTGGGTATAATAACCTAAATAATGTTGGAAAGACTTTATCTGATGTATCAAAGTATCGATTGCCACCAACGCAAGTTAAATCGGCTAAATCTTTCTCAAGACATCCTAAAATCCGCTTTTTTGCAATTTTCTTCTTGTTTAAACAAGAAAAATGGCTGAACCGAATTGATGAAGTTTCTTTCAGATTAATTGAATTGAAGTTAAAACGCTTTCGACATAATTTTTGTATTCGCGAGATTTCGTACAGGAATAAAATATCCACGTACGTACGTATACACACATACACATGAATTGTGCAAAAATAGATGTACAATACTGTAGTGACCTTGAAATATAAAAATCTGGCCCATTATAATAACTTCCCTATATGCTGGCAAAATCCTATAAAGAAAATGTTTCATTACTATAAGCAAACAAATAATAAATAATTCACTTTTAAACATGCATAGAGTATATAGGCTCCAATACTAGTTAGCTAATAGATAGGTGAAGATCTGTTGTTTTTCATCAGTCAATGTCAATTATAATTATTTTATACCATTCATGGAAAATGTCTCAGTTTTGCATGGAACATCGTTATGAGTGGCTTTAGGCTTTTCTGATGAGTCCCCAATAAGGACGAAAAACGTTTCAAAGGCTAAGCATTTCCAAGAAACTGAATGAGATTTTATGAAAATGTAATTCATTTGAATGAAAAAATGTTTAAAGACAAGGTACGTAAATAAATTAATTTCAGGTCTTTGTTCTCATTTTTAACTGAATTTACATATCGTAGGGGATCATGTAGATACTAGTTTAGCCTGCTTAACCGTAGGGGACTAGGTTGGATGCTAGTGTTAAAATGAGAATGGCAAATCAGAATTTTACTTGTTAGCATAACCAGAAGTCAGGTTATCGAAAGAATGCAAAGATTTCATTAATATTTTTATATATATAGTTTTTCCTTTAGTTCTCATAGATAGCTTTTCTTTCCACTGTTTGCAAAATCCTATAAAGAAAATGTTTCATTACTATAAGCAAACAAATAATAAATAATCCACTTTTAAACATGCTGGGAAGTTAAAAAGATGGATACAATTTTCCAGAAAATTGATATTTTTCAAGATATGGCGATAAGAATTGCTACTTTACCATTAGAGTATTGATACCTCGAGACTGTTGCTGGTAAATTTCTCGCATAATTGTTACATGTAGTGAAGAAGTGGAATAGCACAAGGAAACTGGCCAAGTGCAAATCGTACTTACGAAATTAATGTTCCTCACCAACAATTGTTTTTAAATATAGATTTATACATATAATGATGGTAAAATTATTGTTAGCTCAATGGTACTAAGCTGCAAAACAAATTTTGATGTCGAGCTTTCTTTTTATGTACCAAAAGAATTATCAAGGGCAATGGCAATGTGTGAAGATGTATGAAGATATTATTTAATTTGGCAGTCCAATCTCGAGTAGAGTTTGTCTTTTTTTGAATAGAGATTGAAATAATCGTTTAATCGGTGACACGTTTCATTTGAAACAATTAAAGTTAAGAAAAAAAACCGCTGCCTAAGGAATCACTACTTCCACATCCAGATTCTTCATCCAAGTCACTTTAAAAGAAACATCTAGACTATATTTGCACTTTAGTATGTGGAAATTACTGGTCATAGAATTTTTTATTATTTGGGGCAGATGTCATAGAAAAGTTTGAGGAGTTGGTTTCTGCCATATACGTTAAAAATTAAGTTTATAGTTTACCCTACTTATTTTCCACTATTCACAACCTACCACCTCCCACCCCTTCAATGCAGTCATCTCAATCAGATGTCACTACAACACATACGTGTACTAACTTTCAAGTGAATATCTCAATTTGATGTTATCAATCCCATTAATAATGAAGCGGAGGTGGTGGAGTTTGAAAAATATTAGAAAGAAATCTGAGGCCTTGGTTTCTAGTATATACACCGAATCCCAAATTTCTGTACTCTTACCAGCTTGGTTTACTTATTTTCCCCTAGTCCTCCTATTAACCCCAACCCTTCTACGGAATCATCCCAAAATATAATCTAGTTCCGGATATCGTTATAATACATACGTCTAGCAAATTACAAGTGAATATCTCAATTTTATTTTATCAACCCCTCTAATAATAGTAGTAAGGGTAGTGGAGGGGTTGAAAAATATTACTAAAAAATCTGAGGCCTTAGCTTCTAGGACATACACCGAATTTCAAGGTGCAGTACTCTTACGAGCTTGCTTTACTTATTTTTTCCTACTTACCTCTACTTACCCCCACTCCTTCAACGCAATCATGTCAAAATATAATCTAGTTTGAGATATAGTTATAATACATAAATGTACCAAATTTCAAGTGAAAATTTAAATTTAATTTTATCAACTCCTTTAATAAGGGAGTGGTGGTGGTGGGGGGATGGAAAATACTAATAAAAAAACCTGAGACCTTCGCTTCTAGTATACACACCAAATCCAAAATTTCTGTACTTTTACCAGCTGGCCTTACTTATTTTCCCTTATATACCCCTATTTAAACCCCAACCCTTCAACGGTATCATCTCAAAATATAATCTAGTTCCAGATGTCGTTATAATACATATGCGTACTAAATTTCATGTGAATATCTCAATTTTATTTTATCAACCCCTTGAATAATGGAGTATGGGTGGTGGGGGGCTGAAATATGTTATTAAAAAATCTGATTCCTTGGCTTCTAGTACACACACCGAATTTCAAGTTTCTGTACTCATACCAGCTTGCTTTACTTATTTCCCCCTATTTACCCCTAAATAACCCCCAACCCTTGAACGGAATCATCTCAAAGTATAATCTAGTTCCATATGTCGTTATAATTCATACGTGTACCAAATTTCAAATGAATATCCCAATTTTATTTTATCAACCCTTTTAATAATGAAGTAGGGGTTGGTGGGGGTTGAAAAATATTATAAATAATCTGAGACCTTGGCTTCTAGTACATACACCGAATTTCAAGTTTCTGTAGTATTACCAGCTTGCTTTACTTGTTTTCTCCTATTTACCCCTATTTAACACCCAACCCTTCAACGGAATCATCTCAAATTATAATCTAGTTCCAGATGTCGTTATAATACATACGTGCACCAAATTTCAAATGAATATCTCAATTTTATTTTATCAACCCTTTTCATATTGGAGTAGGGGTGGTGGGGGTTGAAAAATATTATTAAAAAAATCTGACGCTTTGACTTCTAGTATATACACCGAATTTCAAGTTTCTGTACTCTTACCAACTTGTTTTACTTATATTCCTCTATTTACCCCAAATTAACCCCCAACCCTTTAACGGAATCATCTCAAAATATAATCTAATTCCAGACGTCGTTATAATACATACGTGTACGAAATTTCAAATGAATATCTCAACTTTATTTTATCAACCCCATTAATGGGGTAGGGGTGGTGGGGGGTTGAAAAATATTATAAAAAAATATGAGGCCATAACTTCTAGTACATACACCGAATTTCAAGTTTCTGTACGCTTACAAGCTTGCTTTACTTATTTTCCCCTATTTACCCCTATTCAACCCCCAACCCTTCACCGGATATCCTCAAAAAACAATCCAGTTCCAGATCTCATTATAATATATACGTGTACAAAATTTCAAGTCAATATCTTAAACGGTTCCGGAGATAACGTGCGGACAAAAAAAAAGTTACAAACAGACCGACAGACAGACAGAATTTTTTTTTTTTCGCTCAAATTTAAAATCTCGACGTTTTATGACATTCTAAACCTATTTCACGAATAAAAATTTTTGAAAATTTTTTTGCGATTACTATACTTTCAATCCACTACGTGGATGTGGAAGTAAAATGCATACATTTTATGAATTTCGCTTAGTCATGACGATACAAAATATACGCAATTAAAGAATATTAAAATATTTAGTTGATCAAATTGATAATAATAATAATAAAAATGTTGGTATGTTCTAAATCAATATTGTGAAGTACAATACCTAATATCACACATTAACTAATTTATAATAAAATTCCTTCTTCGAGTATCTATTTCCTCGGTATGTTTTATCATCAAAAGCCTGGTCGTGGGTACTTTAATTATAGAATATGGTTTAGCACATTGTTTTATATTCCAATCACTTAACGAAAACTACTTCTAAGTACCATTTACAGTGTGTACAAGGAATCCAACATGCAAACATTTCTATCATTTCTCAAATCTTAATCACTTTAACTACTTCAGAAATCATACAGGTACTTTTTCGAGTTGAAAATCTATTTCACGAGCGGTGTTTTCAATTGGTAATTTTTCTTTTCTTCAAACTGCTTTGGGTTAATCGACTATTGCTTACGACAAATCTATTAAGTGTAAGGGATTGTCTACAAACCACGTAACGTTGTTGAGGGGGTGGAAGGAGTATCCACTAATGTCTAAACGGCGTTTCAAGCAATTATTATTGTCAAGTAACACTTCTCTCTCTTTCTCTCTCTCTTAAACATTAAATAGGAGTTGATTGTCGTCACTTTTCTGTGACACAAATTGGTCGTATGATTTTAAAATACATGGATGTCTGATTTATTACAAAAAACTTTAATAAGGTGTTATGAGATGAATATTTGAATTTTGGAAATTGCATTCATATTTAATGAAAAATGCTACGTTACGAATGGAGGGGTAGGTTAAGCTACATAGTGTTACACGAAGAGGGGAGGATAAGAAAGCGCAAAAAAGACGTTACGTGGTTTATGGACGACCCCTAAGTAATATTTGTGTATAAAGAACAGAAACCAAAATTGGTGAATCCTAAGTGTACTAGTGGGAGAAGTTAAATATTACAAAAAGAATGTTGTAGGTGAGGCAAAAAGGGACGTTTCTGTTTAATTAAAAAAATAGAGATACTATTACTATTTAATAAAAATTACTGATATTATGATGCAAAGTAAGAATTTCGTAAAATTTATCGTGCATAACGCGTTCTTTTGTCCTAACAGTAGTAGGGAACAATTTTGTCGGGATTCGTAATGCCCGCCATATATCAAAACATACGCGTTTAGTTCCTACTCGCTAATAGCAGGAGAGGCACTAGCGCAAAGGTACATACTTCTGATGTATTACACGGACTTTACGAGTCCTACTATGTTCTGTGCATTATACGAAGCCCGTAAGTTTGGCATCAGTAGATACATTAGAAATCTATTTATCTTTATTGTATTTTAAATATTGTAGGCAGTGTATATGAGATAGGTAACTTTCTATACCATCAAAATTTATGCAGCTACCATCTAACTAGTTCTTGTATTTATTTAGAAAAACTTCCAGTTTTCCCCATCGATCGTTCAGAAATTTTCTTTGAGACTTTTTTTATAACGGTTTTTATGTTTTTCATACTTTCATCGGTTAAATCATTAATCTCATATGTACTAATTACAAATTTTAGAAGTTCCTCCGTACGTGATTAGTTTGTGAAACTACGCCATTTGTCGAAAAACTCTCTTCATCACAATGTAGTCGCGATTTTGAAAATATTACAAAAACAAGCAAAAAATCGCAAAGAAACTGAAATATATTTAAAATATACGAACATTGTCCTACAATATAATCTGAAAAGTACCCTGGCACTTATTGGCCCCCATGTAAGTTCAGCCGATAGAAATTAAAAAGATTTATTATATTATGAAAAATAATTAGTGTATATAAAGCCTCGCAACCTCAATCAGTAGTAAATGTTTTTAGATTATTGTATATTGGAGACATACCTATAGTCACTGGAAAAAACTTGCTACTAAATACACCATATGCAAGTTCGCAAGGGTAATTTATTTACCTACTGGAAGCAATTAATGAGGGGCAATAAACCTTTATTAATTCTTGGTAACTGCTATATACCTAATACATTAGGGTGTATATTTTAAGAAATTTTAATCTCACTTTGGTCATATTGGATTTGTGAAATGGTCCACTGTGGCGGAAGTACAAAGTTTGATGACGAAAAGTTAGCGAACCATAATTTAAAACAAATTCTATTTCTCTAAACCGATAATGACTGCTATCGAAAAATTTGAGTTTTATGTTAGTTAACACTACTCTTCTGTAACACATACTAAAAAAGGAAGTAGAATAAAGCTCCACTTGTAGCAGTGGCTCTCAAAAATTCATAAGTGTTAGTGATTTTCTAGAATTTTAAAATATTACCATATTTCGAAAATTTTGTGGTTTTTACTGAGGTCCAGTTTTGGTACTTTGATAGGCGCATCACCAGGTTCAGAATTATGTATGACTTCTTGAATATTCTGTGTAAAGAAATGATTGAAGGAACTTTTCACGGGTCAGGTGATAGCTAATTGACTATACTATTATTATTGACAGCTATAGACATTTGTTGGATTAGAACTCCCAGATATATAAGTTCTCTAGGGTAATGTTAAAATAAAACATGATATTGTTATTGCATCTATTATATTATTATATTATTATTGTGTCACAACTTGTGTCATAAGATTGTTAATTCACACGTCAGCGTATCGTTCAATAAAATCTAAGAAACTAGAAACTCTGGCGAAAGCTGATGGATAACCTGACACGCAACCTGTAACACCGTAAGATACAACTCCTACTAGTTCGTTATCGACGACAAGGGGACCGCCAGAATCTCCACTGCAGGCTCCAACGCCACCAGCTCCTGATGTGCAAACTTCGGAATCTTCTACAACGCCGTAATAGCTGTTACAGGTAGGATTAGCGATAATAGTGCTATTTACCTCCAAAAGTACTGAGGAAGGTATCCTTTCACTTCCTGCTGTGAGTCCAAAACCACTAATTCTTCCACTTCTTCCTAAAAATTGAAGAACGGTTTGTTACGTAAACACACATATCCTGGAATTTTGAAATTACTTCATACTGATAACTATTTACCTTCGTAAGTACTAGCTCCACGGCGTGGTAGAGAAATGACGTTGATATTTTCGTTTAGTGTAGCCGGTGTAGACAATTGAATTAGTCCGATATCGTTGCTGATGGTGTTTTCATTATAGTTTTCATGAGGTATAAGAGATATACTGGTGATTAGAACTCGAGAGGATTCTGCGGCCTCAAGGTTGTGAGCACCAAGGTAAACGGATGCGGTTTTGCCCCTGGAAATGATATATTAATCAGTTCCTAAATAATAATAAAGGAGAGTTTATTAGTATTATGGGATAGTACCAGTTGTGATAGTTTAATGAATTCAAAGTAAAAATATCAACCAGTTAAAAAAATAGGTTTAGTTTTGGTTAGGCCTCTGAGGTTTTGGAAGCAGACGGTAGAAGATGTACAAGGTGCGTGCGCTTCATTGCTGTTATTATATACACAAGAATTATATTTAAGTGTTGGCACAAGAATGATGTGTGAAGCATTAATATTGTCCGAAAATCAATGCTAGAGAGATCATCTGAAATACTTACCCGAATAGGCAGTGGGCAGCAGTCACAACGTAATTCCGGGAGATTAAAGAACCTCCGCATGACCAGCGACTACCGTCCGTGCCTGTTACGATTAGGTAGGCTTGGTATGGAATTGAGTGTGGAACAGCTTCACGACCATTTGTTATTAAAGGCACAATGCCGTTAATGGTTTGAAGGGGATCGACATACAGTCTTTTGTCTTGTAGTTCTTCAACGCCCTAAAACAATAGTAATTTATAATTGATGCCACTTAGAATATATTTTAAAAGTTAAAGTAATCGTTTAAATCACCTTGCAGTGACAAAAACAATACTTTTCTTTCCATGATGACAATATTACAATTATATGGTAATAGTCAAGTTATGTTACTTATAAACTGTTTAAAAAGTGACATAGAGCGTTAAAACGTTTTGACAGCAAAAACTACTCTAACTTATTTTCAAAATCTAGTAAATTTTCAGTTGTTTTACAATCTGTAGGTAAATTTTGGGCACATGTAATTTGAAGAAATGCTAGTTATATTAAGTCTTGCATATAGTATGCGAATATCTTCGTTGCTACGTACATTCACGTTATACATTTTGTTATGCTTAGTAAATTTATTCTTTTTTCGATAAACATAGACACATATTTCTAAAATGTATAAGCATGGTAAGATTAAAATCTTTTATACTCTAAATATTTCTTTGCAAAAGTGGGTACTAGAAACATTCGGCCTGCAGCACAAGATATATTTTTGAGCAATTTTGATCTATTGTGATAGAATGGAGTTACTCCAGAGACAGGTACCATATCGCAATCTAGACTCCTAGACTTGGGCATAGTGTAACTTAAATAATAATTGTTTACAGGCATTTTATATTGTTAAACAAATATGAAATTGATGCTAGATAGTCACGATGTGATTTCCAACTAAACCACGCATCAGTACATAAAACTAAAGATTATATAAATCTTCTGTAAAATAGTACGTGTTCAACACGCAAATGTTAAACGGTCGGTACATTAGTAAATGGTCAATAAAACGATGGTACTTTATTTCCTACGTATCTGATATTTCTTTATTGCTCACTTCATACTGTGCACGAGTTACTGGTTATTTTCCATTTATTTTTCTGCACTACATATACTAGTTTACTGATAATTTTTTTTTATTTACTTTTCAAAATTTTATTAAATGTCGCTAACTTCAATTTTGATGTTTCATTAGCCAAAATGGATTTATTGACTAGATGGTTTATTACTTACTACCTTAAGTTATTCATAAGAAAGGCATCAAATTGTGAAGCATAATTTAATGTGAGTACAAGTATTAGTCTTTAAACACATAAATTTAGTTAACAGCTATTACACATCTACCTTATTAAATAGTTATTGTTAGTGATAAAAATAATTGTACAGGTATATTACCTTGGGGAACGCCCATGCTGCGCCGAGGAGAGCAAAAATGAAGACTGTAGATCTCATTGTAATGAAGCACTAGTGAATTGAATACTGTGCTTAAGTTTCGCCTTATATACAAATTTACTTTGATATGTATATGAATGGTAATCAATTTACTGCGATTGTTTTTAGTATTATCTCAAAATCTAACCAATAATTTCTAATTGTCTCGAGATTTCCGCTGCTGATATTCATCTGTGTCCAATAATCTTCAACAATGCTAAAGATTGCTTGATATTTCAGTTCTTATGAGAGAAAAAATGAAGAGTGAGTTTCATCGTGTACACCCCGAAATAATTTGAATTTGTAATATTCGTACAATAGATATAGTTGGTTCAGCTCATCTTGACGTGATCAACTTCTTGTTTGATTTTTATCTATTACAAGCACAAAAGTTCGTTTTTTGTGTTAATTATGATTATATCATATTTATTATTAATTTTTGGTAGTGAATCCCCATTTGCAAATTTCAAGAGAGTTCAAGTGAACAAGTCTCAGAAAATGTTTTGTAATGGAGTTAAACAATTTGAAGATAGGAAACTTGTGTTATTATATTATTTAAAAAACCGGCGTGAAAAGTCGTTAAAAGTTAGTTATCATTTTGTCTTTAAACTTTTTCAAGTTTTCGGTACTGACAGATTATTTGAACAAAATTACAAAAGTGCCGTTAGAGAAAAATCACACTGAATAAGTTAAATAAAATAGCCGTTTGATTTAACACGTGGAAGAAGCGCAATGTTCTATATCTACGTCGCTATCAATGTCATAAACATTATTTTACTAATTGAAAGCCAAGCGTTAGTTTATAAGTCTTGAAATAAACAAAAACTAAGCACTAAGATATTGATTAAAGTATTGCGTTATACAGATAGAAAAAGTCATAATTTGAAGAGAACGTTGAAAGTGTATTTCTCTAACGTTGAGCAGCCATTCAGTACTGTATTTAACGAGGCAAAACCTTGGAGATTTGGAGCAGTGAATTGATTTTCATAATTCCTTCCGATTTTGATTTTCAAAAATGGCAATTGTAGGGCTCGATTCGGTCTATTAGTTGACGTTTGTGAGAAATTTGATAAATCAAAAGCGAATCTACAAATCCTGATATTTTTGATAAATTCTACAGATTCCGAAGCGTTTCCTAATAAATAGAGAAAATTAACTATTCTGTCGATCAATCTCTATAACCAGTATAAGGCACGGACCTTTTTGGACAAAAAATTTGAAATAGAATTTTTTCGAAAAATTTAAAATAAACGAGTTATTTATGAAAATGCATTCCATAGAATTATTTAAAAAAATATTACAAATCGATAAATTCTCCGTGCGATATAGGAGCAGAAAAATAATGTAATGATATATTTAAAATATCATCATTGATTTCCTTACTTTCATTTACTAAATAAAAATAGAACCGATGCCCTTTCTGTGTTTCAAAATGTAGTTAGCCTTTACTTTAGTCAATGCAAAAAGAAAAAAAAATAATAAAACATGTTAAAATGTATCGAGTCATCTTCCATTTGCTAAAAATGTACTGAATCATCCCAACAGGGATAAAAATCATATCAAAATGTAGTTTTTTTAGCTTGTTTCTAAGATTCTAATATAGTAAGTATGCGGAATGATTCAGTAGTGCGTAGAAGTTCAATATCTCTTCAACCATTTGAACATTTAAAAAATGCCTAAAATAAAAATTGAGATCAAAAACAAATTAACAATTAAATATACAGGATGTTTTTCATAATGATGGAAAGCTAATATTTGAATTTTCTGAGTTGCATATCCTGAGTTGCATCGTTGCCTCATTATTCAACCATTTCTGATTAAAATGCGCTTGCATGGGTCAGCAGTAAAATTTGTAAAGAACTTGTTATCACAAATTTGCCCGTCGTCTCACTTTGATTGTTAGTCAAGGCCATATATTAATTTCCTGGCCACCCATAATTCTCCTTGGTGTTCTCCACGATAATTCAAATTCGCACATTTTCAAACTATCATTGCTCATTTTCTTTCAAATGGAACACCCTGTATAGTTTTACTTAGGATGTTTCAGCAATGAATTATTTACACCTCTATTTAAAAAATTCTAATATTGATGCACTTTCCACTATTCAATTTTCGGCTTTGCTGTGGCTTCTTAGGCACTGTTATGAGCAACATTGCTACCTGAAATAGTGTTATGTTATTAATTAGAAGCATTTTACTTCCAAATCAACGTAGTGGATTGGAAGTATAGTAGTCGTAAAAAAAATTTCAATTTTTTTTTTCTTGAAATAGGTTTAGAATGTCATGAAACGTTGAGATGTTAAATTTGATCGAAAAAAATTTTCTGTCTGTCAGTCTGTCCGTCTGCAACTTTTTTTTTGTCCGCACGTTTTCTCCGGAATGGTTTAAGATATTGACTTGACATTTTGTACACGTATATATTATACTTTGAACATATTCGGGGTAAATAGGGGGAAATTAGTAAAGCAAGCAGAAACTTGAAATTTGGTGTATGTGCTAAGCTAAGGCCTCAACATTTTTTATAATATTTTTCATCCCCCCACTGCCCCCCCTCCCTCCATATTAAAGGGGTTGATAAAATAAAATGGAGATATTTACTTTACATTTGGCATACGTATATATTATAATGACATTAGGAACTAGATTATATCTTAATTTTTAACATTGAAAATGTAACGTATCGAAGATGAAACGGTAATACAGAAGTCCAGTTTGACACCTAGTACCTAATCATATTCTTGCATTCTTACGCCGCGACGTTTACCGACGCCTTGCGTCGTTTTTGCAAAACTCGTGTATTTGATAAATTTTGATTCCTAAATTCATATTCTTGCATTTTTACGTCTCGACGCCGACCGACGCCTAGCTTCGTTTGTGTAAAACTTGTCTGTTTGTTAAATTTTAATACCTAGATTAATGTCCTCGCATTTTTACAAAACCCATTTTTCTGTGGAGTATTAATGTTAATCTAATATCAAACTTTTCTTTATTTCTATCCCCTGTACATTTTGCAGATTTTGTAAATATCATGTCAGGCTTGTAAGGAAAATCTGGATGTTGAAGTAGTGATTCCTTAGACAGCGGCTTTTTTTCTAATGTTTCGTTATAATAGATGTATTATTTTTAAGTTATCATCAACTGCTTAAAAACGGCCGGCCTCAACTTATTTTATTTATCAAAACTTAGAAAGTTAACCAATGAGGTTCACTTGTCTTTGCAATTTCGTGAAAAGTCATTTGGCCTTTTATTATTGCAATATGAGTTATGAAATCAGATATTTCAGCAAAACAGCGGAAAGAACCTGCCTTGAAAATTATTTTGTTTAATCAAATGCATTCAATGACTCAGATTCATTCCAAAACATATTTTTTTAAAGTTTACGCAAGGTAATGGTAATTGTCCATATTTTGAATAGATGCCACGTGTGGATTTCGCAGAAAAGTAATAAAATATCTGACTGGTTATTAAATTGCATTAAAGATTAAAACACTTCGAATTTTTTTGAGCTTGCACAGTTACCTGTGTATGAAGATTTTATTTAATTTGGCAATTCAATGTCGAGCAAACAAAGTGTGTCATTATTTCAATATGTATCGACATAATTATATTTTATGAATTTCGCTTAATCATGACATGACGGTATAAAATATACGCATTACAAATAAAGGAATGTTTAGTTGAACAAATTGATAACGGCAATAATAGAAATATTGGTATGTTCTAAATTAGTATTATTAAGTACCTAATATCACACATAAATTAATTTACAATTGAATTCCTTCTTCAAGTATCTGTTTCCTTAACATGTTTCACAGAACATGTCTAAGCATTATGTTTTATATTACAGTCAGTTAACGAAAATTACTTCTGCGTAAATACCACTAAGTATCACTAACAACATACAAGAAATCCAACAAGCATATATTTCCAACATTTCGAAATCTTAGTCAATTTAAGTTCTTCAAAAATCATAACTTTTGTGCAGGTACTTTTTCCAATTAGAAATATATCTTTCGAGCATCATGATCAATTGGTATACCTTTTTTGGCCTTTATGACTGTTTTCTCGTGATAATGCTCGGTGGGGGGAAATAATTTGGAATTTCATGGTGATTTAGTGACAAGGTGAAAATTGCTGTTTTTTTTCAATCGGGATTTAGGACGGGTGAAGGTGTACCTATCCTCCCAAGGGATTGAAAAAATCTATCATTTCAATTTATTACCGTTTCTTACCGATAAATGCAATGAGGAATATGACAAGAGTGCTGAATGTGATGTACATTTTGAGGAGTATCAAACATGCAATTCCAAGAAAAAATTCATAGCATATTTGCTGCTTTAACACATTGTTTAGATGACAATTATGGCGTTGAATGATGGAACTTGTATGTTTGTGGCACTACTGGTACCTTCTTATTAGCTCAGTAATGCAGAGTAGATTTTATAGGTATTAGCGTGTTAAAATAATGAGAAATTATGGCTTCCATGCAATTTTTTTTTATAAACTTGTGTAATTATACAGATATGTTACTTTCGGAAACGGCCATGCTGCGCCGAAGAGAGTAAATACGAAGACCATTTTCTGTATTACCTGTAAATTTAAGCAATCATTTTTTATTATCTCAAGACAATTTGCTGCTGATTTTTATCAATATTCGATCATCTGTAACAATAGTGATAGTTTTGTCTAAATGTTATTTGTGGCATTATCTTAATTTTTTTCTTCTTCAATTCTTTGGGACTTCCTGCCACATGTATTTTTTCTTTTTAAGCGGTGCTCCGGAATCTACAAAATATCACAATTAATCAGTATGTTACTGGTAAATAACCTCTACGCCTGTGACTTTTACGTCAAAGGATCAGTTAGAGGTTGCTTTTTTAAATAAATAACACAAATAATTATAAAAACTTAAATTAACTAATCGCCGACGTTTCGGAAATCTAATCTGTTTCCTTTTTCAAGTCTCTTTTGAAAAATGTTTTCTGCGTGATAAATACACAGCTCTAAGAACAGTTCTATGTAAATAGTAAGTATCTATGGATATTGAATATAACAAACATTCTTAGAGCTGTGTATTTATCATACACAGCAAAAAAGATTTTTTAAAAGAGCCTTGAAAAAGGAAACAGATTAGATTTCCGAAACGTCGGCGAAATATTTAGTTTCAAGTTTTTGTGATTATTTGTGTTATTTATTAAAAAAAAAGAGCAACCTCTAACTGATCCTTTGACGCAAAAGTTACAGGCGTAGAGGTTATTTACCAGTAATATACTGGTTAATTGTGATATTTTGTAGATTCCCCAAGCACCGCTTAAAGCGAAAAAATACATGTGGCAGGAGCTCCCAAAGAACGGAAGAAGAAAAAAATAGTGATAGTTGCTTGGCATCTTCATTCTCATGATGATCAAGAAAAAAAATGAGTTCGCTTCAGGGTTCATACCTTAAAATTGTTTGAATTTTTAACACTGGTAAATGTTTAGTTAGCTGACTAACCTAGTACGCATTGAACAAATTAGGAGTAATCATTTGTAGTGGAATAATACTAAGGGTCTAAATGACCTTATAAATGAGGGATTGTCTTACTATAGAATATTTTTTTGCTGGAATTTATTATAAGCATTACAAGAAGTACACGAAAAAGTTTTAGATTAAATCCATGTGGTGAAAAGATTTTGTTTGTACAGAAGAATGTTCAAAATTGTGTTTTCTGGCAGTATTTTATATATCACTGGTTGTATAACCCGTATTGCTATAAAGAAAGAGAAAGAAATTGTTCACAATGAAATTGTGAAGAAAACTAGATCCTAGGGAATCTCTGGTCAATATGACAATTCGCAAAACATAAAGACATTTTAGAGAGGCTATTGTTAAATAATTATTGATGATAACTTGTACAATAATGCAGATATTTTAACGAAACTTTAGAAGAATATACACCCCTTGTAGAGCTCAGCCAGGTACAACGAGTAGCCGGTTTAAACACAATTGGAGCTATGAGAACGACACCAACAAGGGCAATGGAAGTGATGCTGTGCCTGCCACCACTTGACATATATCTATCTAGAAGAGGTGGTCCTAACTACTATGGCACGCCTCAAATCCGTTGGTATATAGCCAAACATAGGATATGGAGCGACCAGATGCCGGCTGTGGAATGAGGTAATCAAACAGATGCCACTTCTGCTGGTACGCGCATATGGTATTTCTCCACAGTTCATCTTTAATAGACCCTATGCAATACACACCAACAGTAGCAATGAGACTGTCAGTGAATGAACAGTTAACATCTTCACAGACGGATCGAAAAAGAAAGAAGGAACAGGTTGTGGGGTATACTCCAGGAATCTGCAAATTCAAATTAAATGGGCTATGGACAAACAAGCCAGTATAACACAAACAGAACTGACGGGAATAACCATAGCCGCAAAAGAAACCCGTAGAGAAATAACGGGAAAAACAATCAGAATCTACACTGATAGTAGACAATCACAACAGGCTCTACAGAGACACAAAATAACAACAGAGTCAGTATGGAAATGCCATCAAGCACTTGTGGATGCTTCCAGCATGAACAGTGTCATTATATGCTGGGTCAGGAAATCTGACAGTTTGACTAAGAAGGCAACCAGTCTAAGTATACTTTTACCTGGACCCTTCTAACATACTGCCGACCTCAGCAATAATGCTAATGATTAAAGAAAATACCCACAGAATATTTCAAAAACTGTGGGATGAAACTCATAGTTGTCAGTTGGCCAGGGATCTGCTTAGATACCCCGACTAGGATACAACGATGACCTACCTGGCAATGTCCAGGAAGAACCTGCACTTCGCGACAGAAATTCTTACTGGTCATTGCCAGCTGAGAGAGCACCTTTATAACATGAAGTTAAATGACACACCCCTATGCAGAGGCTGTGAACAAGAAGAGGATACTGTCCAACACGTACTCTGTGAGTGCCCGGCAGTCTCTTCTAGCAGAGAATCCATTTTGGGGGAACGTTGGCCTACTTTGGCCGACTTGAGGGATATTCTCCTAGGCAGCATCACCACCTTTTTCACAAGATTCGGATGGTTGGAAGCCTAGGTGGAATCTTGTATCCCTCGGGAGGATGTACAAGGGGTCCAATGGGGCTTAGGTGCTGTGGTCACTCTTTGTGACTGCCCTCCCACAAACTCCAAAAACTCCCACCCCTTGTAGATTTTGGACCAATTTTAGTAAGCTCCATGAAAATTTTCTTTGGAGAGGTTAAAATGTTTTGCTGTACAATTTGATGGCCCTAAGTAATCGACGATTTAATTTTCGAATTTGCAATTGTTTTATAGGCGTTATTATAAATATTTTAATTTGAAACTTGGCTTGATGGTTTAGCTCCACAAAGGGTACATTTTTTTTAAATTTTCGTTAAAATGTTTGCATTATTGTTCAAGTTATTATCAAATGTTTAAAATGGTCTCTCTAAAATGTCTTATGTTTTGCGACTTGGCATTTTGACCAAAATGTTTCGGACAAATCTAGTATTCTTCACAAGTTCGTTGTGAATAATTTGCTTCTTTATTGCAATATATGTTATACAACTGGAGAGAGTATAAAGAAATTGCAAAAGAACACGATTTTTGGCAAACTTAAGTTTAAACAAAAGCTTTCTACCACCGGATTTAATCCAAAACTTCTTTCTACACTTCTTGAAATGTTTTCAACAAATTCCTACAAAAAATTACTATATTAAGACCATTCCCTAGAAATGTTAGTTTTACTCCAGTATGGTGGGAGCAAAATAGATTTAGTTGATTTAGCTGATCTTGGCCTGTTCAAATTCTTGTTTGATTTTATCTCTGTTTTACGCAGATTACAAGTACAAAGGTTTGCTTTTTGTATCAAGGATGAATATCGCATATTTATCATTAATTGTTGGTTGTGGATCCCCATTTAAAAATAGCAATAAAGTTATTCGCCGAATTTGCTTCAAGTAGCTTATACCTTGTATCCAAAGATTGTTTTTCGTAATTAATCCCCAGGGCCGTCGAGAGAAAATCGGGGCACGGGGGTAATCACATACGACCCCCACCAATCCTCGGTACAGTAAAGCGGGAGGTGGCATTCCGTATAAGGCATCCCTCATAATGGAATATTTATCTCGCTAAAACTTTCGAAGAGCTGGGGGTGATATTCCTTAAAATTGTATATTCTTCTCGGTAGAAATTTTGAGGAGCGGAAGAGGTGAGTATTCCTTACCAAAGAATACGGTATTTATCCCAT
Source organism: Stenurella melanura (assembly GCA_963583905.1). Lineage (NCBI taxonomy): Eukaryota > Metazoa > Arthropoda > Insecta > Coleoptera > Cerambycidae > Stenurella > Stenurella melanura. The sequence goes on along the minus strand of OY757311.1, from coordinate 20,523,262 downwards.
TATGGACATATTAGGCACTCGTCCAGTCAACGGAGCGCTAAAATGACTAAAATCTCTAACTTAAGTGTCAATGAATGGATTTTGATGAAACCTTGTGCAATGAGTTTGTAATGAGGTTAATAAAAAGGATTAAACTAGGAAATGATAGGGGTAGAGAACACCCCTTATAGCACGAGTGCCGTAACCTGTAGAATTAGGTCAAAAATAAAAAAAAACAATATATCTACCGTTTTTGGCTCAAAATAAGATGTTTTTACTCTGGTGAATTTTTTGGAGAAATGCTTATTTTTCGAGATATGTCCATTCGAAAATTCCTAAAAGTGGGGGAAGGGAAATGTAAAAGTTAAAAAAAAAGTAAAAAAATTCACCTGAATGTATCATCGAAATCTCTGGAATGGTGGAAAAATTTCCCACGACAGAGACAGGCTAAAGAGTTCATTAAAGAACGATCAGCCAAATTTACAGAGGATTTATTAGGCCAAAGTAGAAAGGCCATTAGAATAATAGTAGGTCTTCTAACCGGTCACTGTCGACTTAATAGACATCTCAGTCTAATGGGTTTGGCAGAGGACGCAACGTGCAGATTCTGCCAAGAGGCAGAGGAAACCTCAGTCCATATATTGTGCCATTGTGAAGGCCTTGCTAGACTGCGATTCCAACTACTTGGTGATGAAATACCAAGAGCTGATAGCTACACTAAGGAGCCCCTATCAAGGCTGTGGAGTCTGATACAAAGGACAAAACTGGATAAGGAGCTCTAAGGAAAACAAACAGGAGCACCACAATAGATCCATGGGGGTCGCGGTGGTCAAGGCCAATTGGTCAGCTCCTTCTTCCTAATCTAATCCTAATCTAATCTAATCATCGAAATGAAAGACTTTGTTTATTTGAAATTTTTCTGTAAAGTGCATTTTCACCGAGTTTTTCTGGAAAAACATGAAAGTCTGCCCCTTTCCTTGAAATTGTAGAGCATTAAAAACATAAAATTTAAAAATTTGAAAAAGTTCAGACGTATGCATTAAGGCCTTTTAAACATTTTTTGTCTCTTACTACAATTTTTTTGTAACATGCTAATTTTCCGAGTTACAGGCAGCATTTCACCATAAAAAATGTACTACATTCTTTGCACATTTTCTATTGAAAAATTATGTTGAGCCTTTAAAAATGGTAAAACTGTATTAGGTTCCATATTTTTTTTTTACAATGTCTCCAAATCAGGCTCATTTTTTGAATTTTCATGTATTTTTAAATTGAAAATTTGCAAATAATGTAGTACATTATTCATCGTGAAATATTGCCTGTAACTCGGAAAATTAGCACGTTGCAGAAAAATTCCAAGAGACAAAAAATGTTTAGAAGATCCCAATGCATAGAGGGTGTCCCGAATTGCATAGGCCAAACTTTTCTAAGGAATGCAACTTTTTAAAATAAGAAAAAAAGTTCCTATAAACATGGGTCGGGAAGTGATTAGTTTCCGAGATACAGGGTGTTCAAATAATTCTTCTGAAAATGTTTTTTATGAATATTTTCGAAACGTCTAGAGATAGTCAGACAATAATTTACAAAAAATGACAACTCTGTACGAAAATCATTCAGGAGCGGGTGAAGCTTGGGAGGCCTATGTATAATTTAGCCCCATCTTTATTGTGTGATACTTTTAAATTAATTTACGAGCAGAACTTAAAAATTTGAAGTTTTCTACACAAAAAGAGTCTCTTGTGTTTTTTCGCTAAAATTATCAGTTTATGAGTAAATCTTATCTAAGCTTTATTCGGGAATAGTTTTTTAGGAATAATTTTAGCAGAACAGTAAAAACAATGACAGTAAAACAAAATTTGATTACATTATTTTTTATTAGACAACAATGAATTAGATTAAAGCAAGGTAAATTACAAATTACAAAAGTTGTTCAAAGTGCTTCAACACATTTCTGGCATCTGCGCCGTACAGAGTGTGTAGCTTTACGAATGAAATCAGGATTAGCTCGCAAGTTTTCACATTCTTCGAGAATTATTTCTATTAACTCTTCTCTCGCGTTTACAGGGATTGCGTAGACTTTGTCCTTTAAATAGCCCCAGACAAAAAATCAACTGGAGTTAAATCCGGTGCAGGAGCTCCATCCATTTGAAACCAGCAATTATTTCTTAAATTAAGAGGAATATCCTCGAAATATTGAAAAAAATGGTTATTTAAAAAATCATTAAATAATGGTCCATTTAAACGGGGAGGAAGAATGTGGGGCCCACAAAAAGTCCCGTTTATAACACCACACCATACATTAACGCTAAACTCCTGTTGAAATGCCCTAGGGCGATTTATATGAGGATTCTGATAAGCCCAGATTCTTAAATTTTTAAAATTAACCGATCCAATATGGTTAAAGGTAGCTTCATCAGACCAAATAATTTTACTTCCGAAATCGGGATCTTATTCCAGGGCATTTATAAACCAATTACAAAAATAGATACGCTTTTCGGCATCACATCGTTGAAGGCTTTGGACTGACTTGATTCGAATAGCTTTTCTGTGGTCTTTTTTCAGAATCCGAAAAACTTTGTTTTTGGAAACATGCACAGCTTGCGGACGCAGCTGTTTGACCGCTCTCCTGATACTTAATTTATAATTATTGTTAAATTTGGCCAAAATTATGTTTTTAAATCGCCCATTTCGCTGTTCTTCATTTCTTGGACCTCTCTTAAGTCCAATATTTCTAAATTCTAGGTGAGTTCGAATTAAAACATCTTTACATGATTTCCTTCTATTAGGAAATTTTTAGGAATTTGGGTACCGCGGCATTCGTGTTTCCATTACAATATCCATAAATATAATGAATATCCGCGTACTCCACATTGCTAAACATGGCCATTTTTTACTTTTCAATAGAACACTTTTTCCAAAAGTAAATAATAAAACTACAGAACAATGAACTACAGAAAACCAAAAACAACAATGTCATTATTGTCATTCTGGCATTGCATGCTAGATTATTTTTCGTTTGTTACAGATGTTACAATCACGGCACACTCCTGCATACCAGGAATGCTGGTAATAATGGTTACTAATTAATAAAGTTCAGATAAGATTTACTCAAAAACTGATAATTTTAGAGAAAAAACACAAGATGCTCTCTTTGTGTAGAAAACTTCAAATTTCTAAGTTCTGCTCATAAATTTAAAAGTGTCACACAATAAAGTTGGGGCTTAATTATACTTAGCCCCCCCCCACAATTTCACGCGCTTCTGAAAGATTTTCGTACATAGTTGTTATTTTTTCTTAAAAAGCTTAAAAAGTTACATTCCTGTGTAAATTATTATTTGTCTATCTTTGGACGTTTCGAAAATATTCATAAAAAAACATTTTCAGGAGAATTACTTGAAAACCCTATATCTCGAAAACTAATCACTTTCCGACCCATGTTTATAGGAACTTTTTTTCCTATTTTGAAAAGTTGTGTTACTTAGTGCAGTTTGGTCTATGCAATTCGGGACACCCTGTATATCTGATTATATCAAGGTTTTAAATTACAAATGTTTAAACCGCTACAATTTCAAAGTTTTTCATATTTTCCGGAAATACTCAGTGAATACGCATTTTACGGAAAAGTTGCAAATAAATAAATTCTGGTATTTCGATGGTACATTCACCTGAATTATTTCAGATTTTTTTTTGAACTTTTACATTTCGCTTCTCCCACTTTTAGGAATTTTCGAATGGCCATATCTCGAGAAATAAGCATTTCTCGAAAAAGTTCACCAGAATACAAACATTTTATCTTGGGCCAAAAAAGGTAAACATGTTGTTTTTTCTTTTTCCATTTTCGACCTAATTCTACAAGTCACGGAACCAGTGATAGAAGGGGTGTTTTCTACCCCTTCCGATCACTCTAATCTTTTTTCAACTTTTTTATTAATTTCATTACAGACACATTGCACAAGCTTTCATCAAAATTCATTGATGAGCACTCAATTTAGAAGTGAAAGCCCCCCGTTGACTGAACTATCTTTGTATTTACATATTGCACTGCTCATTTAAAAGTATGTCTCTCATTTTAGCTAATGTAAGTGCGATCACAATTTGCATATTATTATGCATCTCCAACTTCGGGTAGAACTCGGGCCACGTTAAAAATACCGGGTCCCCAAAAAAACTCCGGGCCCGGGGGGAAACACCCCCGAATTTGTAACGTTTTCAACTACTCTCTCTTAAGAGCGGTTTGGAGCATTGGGAAATTCTTGGTGCCATATTATAAATTATTTGAGGCATAATCAACGATTTGTCATCTTTTTAATTTGCATTGATTTCAATCCAAAGTGTTTACAGTTTCCTGCGTATAACAGTTTTCGGCCCTGAGGTGTTTCCTTGGACACCTCTATTACTTTTTTTTTAAAGATATCAGAAAAATCATGAATTGAATGGCCTTTCATCGCCTCAATATTTGAGGAATTTTTCACCAGTTCAAACTGTTACCAACGTTGACGGCCGCCTTAGAACACGCTTGGGCAAAGTTTTTCCTGCTCTATGAAACCCAGACTTTTTACTTTTTAACATCCATTGAGGTTACCAACCAATTTTTGTACAGGGTTCGTGAAACCCGCGGCCCCTGTTACTAGCTGCTGGACCCCTCTAAAGTTACTCAATTTTTTCACCTCTTTCCGTTGACTTTCTTTAAGGAGGTGGGGTTTCAAGGACTTAAATATCACACGGCTCTTGGAGTAGGCCTCTAGGGGGAAACATATTGATGCACATTGTTTCACGTTAACGAAAAGTTGTTATCTAAAGGGGCAAAGAAATCGAAATAATGCCAACAAGTCGATGTAAATAACTTATATCTTTACAGGCACGGTGGACTAAGACAAGTTACAAATAGAACCTGTACAAGGTTCGTATAGTACTCTTTTTCACGACGCAGGTTCAATGTCTAATGACGAAAAGTTGCAATAACCTTTTTTTCCAACACTGAAGAAAGCTGCTATCGAAAATATGTTTTATAGGTGTCTGAATATTACTCTTCAATAACATCTAATAACAGAAGAATTAGAATAAAGCTCTACTTGTAGGAGCTCAAAGGATTAATTTAATTCAGTGAATTTTCAATGTATTAAACAATTGACGTATCTCGAATACCGTTCGGTTTTCATTAAGGTCCAGTTATTGTATTTTAATAGAGGACATGACTTGGTGCTTCACCAGGTTCATAATTATGCATGATTTTCCAAACACCCTGAGTTAAAAAAAATATTGTAGGAATTATTTACAAGTCAAGTAACAGATTACTGATTTTTTTTTGTAATTCTTTGGGACTTCGTGCCATATGTATTTAACAAAATATCACAATTAACCAGTATGTTACTGGTAAATAACCTCTACGCTTGTGACTTTTACGTCAAATGATAGTTAGAGTAGACAGTTAGAGGTTGCTTTTTTTAATAAATAAGGCAAATTAGTATAAAAACTTGAAATTAAATATTTCGCCGGCGTTTCGGAAATCTAGTCTGTTTCCTTTTTCAAGGCTTTTTTGAAAAATCTTGTTTGCTGTGTATAATGTATAATTCTTAGAGCTGTGTATTTATCATGCACATTGTATAACATATAATTCTTAGAGCTGTGTATTTATCATACACAGCAAAAAAGATTTTTCAAAAAAAACTTGAAAAAGGAAACAGATTAGATTTCCGAAACTTCGGCGAAATATTTAATTTCAAGTTTTTACAATTGCTTGTGTTATTTATTTAAAAAAAGCAACCTCTAACTGTTTCTTTGATGTAAAAGTCACAGGCGTAGAGGTTATTTACCAGTAACATACTGGTTAATTGTGATATTTTATAGATTCCGAGAGCACCGCTTGAAAGGAAAAAAATACATGTGACAGAAAGTCAGAAAGAATTGGTGAAAAGAAATTAAGATAATGCCACAAATAACATTTAGACAATATTTAGATGATTGTCCTGTTATTGCCAGTTATAAACATTTGTTAGGTTAAGATTTAATGATATAAGTCCTTTATGGTATGGTAAAATAAAATGTTATATTGATTGCATATATTAAACATATTTTTATTTTAACTAAATATTAAAATTCTACAGAATTAAATTATGTTACGGATTAGTGTGTTTTTCAATCCAATCTGAGAAACTAGACACTCTGGTGTAAGCTGATGGATAACCTGACAAGCAACCTGAAACACCATAAGATACAACTCCTACTAATTCGTTACCGACGACAAGGGGACCGCCAGAATCTCCATTGCAGGTTCCCGCGCCACCAGCTCCTGATGTGCAAACTTCGGAATCTCTTACAATACCGTAATAGCTGTTGCAAGTAGGATTGTCGATAACAGTGCTATTTACTTCTAGAAGTACTGGAGAGATGTTTTCATTTGCTAATGCGACTCCCCAACCACTAACTCTTCCACTTCTTCCTAAAAATTAAAGATTATTGTATGAAAATGTGGATTGGGACCCGTGGTGTGTTTTCGTACGTATAGACCAACTAACAGAGATGTAGGGTAATTTTTAGGAGCAATTAAAAGTGAAACTAAATGCTGACAAGCCGAACGAGCATAAAACAGATCCCAGCTGGCTGCGCTTTGCTGGAAACTACTGCCAAGAACGTTCGTCATTTTTACCAGTATTTTAAATGCTACTGTTGGCAGTTTGTTACATAGACACGGAGGGCCTACAATTTTGAAATTACTTTTTTCATACTGAAAACTATTTACCTTCGTAAGTACTAGCTCCACGGCCTGGTAGAGAGATAACGTTGATATTTGCGTTCAGTATAGCCGGTGTAGATAACTTAATTAGTCCGATATCGTTGCTGATGGTGCTTTCATCATAGTCTTCGTGAGGTATAAGAGAGGAACTGGTAATTAATACTCGGGTGGATTCAACTTCCTGGAGGTTGTGAGCACCAAGGTAAATGGATGCAGTTCTGCCCCTGAAAACAAAATATTAATCAGTACTTTAATAACAATAAAGGGGAGTAGACCGTTGGAGAGTTTATTACTATTGTGGGATTGTAACTGTTGTAATAGTTTAACGAGTTCAAAGTAAATATATCAGCCAGTTAAAGAAAATGTTGTAATTAGTTTTGGTTATGTTACTGAGATTTTGGGAGTAGAAGAATATTCAAAATGCTAACACTTCATTACGACCCTTGCATACACAAAAACATTAGTATTTTCCGAAAAGCAAAGTTAGAAAGACCATCTGAAATACTTACCCAACTATACAGTGAGCAGCAGTGACAACGTAATTTGGGGTGATTAAAGAACCACCGCATGACCATCTACTACCATCTGTGTCGGTTGTAATTAGGTAGGTTTGGTATGGAATTGAGTGTGGAACGGCTTCATGACCATTTGTTATTAAAGGCACAATGCCGTTAATTGTTTGAAGGGGATCGACATACAATCTTTTCTCTGGTACTTCTTCAACGCCCTAAAACAATAGGAATTCATAATTGATGCAACTTAATATATAGTATTTTCATATAGTTAAAAAAATTGTTTAAATCATCGTCTAATGACAAAAAAATATTCGTTTTTTTTCCATAATAGTCCACTAATTATAAAGATTTCCATAACAGAAAATGTTATCTAAGATTTTCCTTCAGTAACTGCTAGTGGAGGGATTATACATCACAGAACCACAAAAATCAGTTCTGGGGGTGCCGCACAAGCCACCCAAATAACCACTCCTTCGGGTGAAAGAAGCCTTATTTTACTGATAACTCGTTAACCGTTGAAGATATAAAAAAATTGCTCATCATAAAAAAGAAAGTTGGATTAATTTTCTAAAAAAAGGTGCTCTTGTTATTATTTTCTTGTATATGCCATAATTTTCGAGAAAATCGATATCGAAAAAAATTGCAACATGTATTTTTAACGCGTACGAATTTTCGTTTAATTGAAATTTTTTATGCGCGGCCTATAGAAAAAGTTGAATCGCTCGAAAACCAAACAAGATGGGAAGAAATATCAAAATGGGTTTTAAAGGGAATATAAAATACTCTCTTGTGTTTTCAAAATATTCACATTCACAAATTTACCAGCATGTTGAAATTAGCCAAATTTTGACCAATTTTTTATTGTTTCCTAAAAATAAAAAAAAGACCCAAACATCTTGAAAATTTAGCTCAAACATTTTTTTTTTGAGTTTATATATCATACAAACATTGTTTCTAATCATTTAACAGTTAATAAATTTCATAAAAAAATACCATCAAAAAATTGAATATGCAGCCTCTTTTGTATTTTCTTTGGCTAGCTTCAACAAAAAGATAATGCATTTATAACTTATATTAGAGTCAGTTATTTTTTATGGGCCTGTGTATAGTTAGATGAACAAGAAATCAAGAGATAGCTATATCATATTGTTATTTTTATAACTAATAAATATCAATAGCCATCAAAAATGGCAACACAAGAGAGTATTTAATATTCTCTTTAGAACCAATTTTGATTTTTTTCCTAGCTTGTTTGGTTTTCGAGCAAATTCATTTTTTCTATTTACCCCGCCACTTGGCGAAGAGCAGTTAAATTTGGTAGGTAGTTGACGCCACTGCCACAGAAGAAATGGTTAGACTTTCACTTTCACCCTGTAGGGTGGATCGTCTAAATGGAATAGATAATGAAAAAAAATTTCTTGACTCAAATTTAAAATTTCCACGTTTCGTGACGTTCTAATCCCTTTTAAACATTTTTTTTGAATATTTTAAACAGAAAAAAATGTTGAAATTTTTTTATAAAGTGGGTGATGGGAAAAATTTTTTTTTCTTCAAGTTTCAAATTTACACGTCTCGTGACATTCTGAACCCATTTCAAAAAAATATTTTTTTGAAAATTTTAAATGGAAGAAATTTTGAAATTTTGAAAATTTAGAAATTTTTTTTATAAAATGTGTGATGGAAAAAAAATGTTTTGCTCAAATTTAAAATTTCCACGTTTCGTGGCGTTCTAAACCTATTTCAAAAAATGAAAACTTAAAATAGAAAAGGAATTGTAAATTAAAAAAAAAATTATAAAATACTTGATGTAAAAAGTTTGTTTTGCTCAAATTTGAAATTTCCACGTTTCATAACATACTAAACATATCTCAAAACAGAAATTTGTTTTTAAAATTTTAGAAAAATATATTTTCTTAATATTTTTTTACCACTACGATAAAATAAACGATGGAAAAAAATGTTTCCTCAATTTTAAAATTTCCACGTTTCGTTACATTCTAAACCTATTTCAACAAAAAAAGGTTTTAAAATTTAAAAAATAAATAGAACAAAATTTTCCCCCAGCGCTATACAGTAAATTATGAATAAAAGTTATCAGGTTTTCTCTGTAATAATAGGGCTAACTACATGGCGATTATAACTCTCATGTCATGTCATAATTACAAATTTTTCAGAGTGACCGTCTTGTATGAATAAAGTTCTGTGCAAATACCTTTACCGATTTTTTTACTATGCAACGAATATTATTTTACTGATCAATTCTGTTTGTTTGTTTTTCAATTTTTTTTTAAATATTGCTCACTTTATTTGATGTTCTATTAAAAAAAATTGAATTATTTTTCAAACGATGTATTACTACCTATATTATTATAGTCTTCGCAAATATAAAACAAAGAGTATAATATTGTATTCAATCGGCACGTTTATAAAACCGGTAATATCGATCGTGAAGAAAAAAATTGCATATCATTGTGCTGATGATTGAATTCTGAATAACATTCAAAATGTCCGTCGGACCGTTAGTCTGTCTGTCTATCTGTACGTCCGTCACATATCTTGTAAGCAAGATAACTTAAGAACGAAAAGTCCAATTGTATTGAAATTAGGATAGAAACTTAGTGTCAGAGGAAGAATCCTATTGTTTTTTAATCAAATGGATCAATAAATAAAATAGTTATTAATTATTATTAAAATTTTCAAATTTTCTTATGTTTTGTAATTAAACAAATAAGTATGTCTAAAATTAATATTGTTTCAGAAAAACTGCGAGGAGTATCCTATAGAATGTGCAAAAATTATATAAAAAGTACGTTGGCCAACAGTGTAATGGTTAGCTTGTTTGTAATTAAACCAATCAAATATAAACCATATAAGCAAATATCAATAAGCATCAGTCCTCAAAAAATTATTTTGGTTAATACTTTTTTCGAACTGTTACATATTTAGTTTACAAAATGGCTATTTTTAGGAACAAAAGTGCAAAAATAATTGTACATGTATGTTACCTTGGGGAACGCCCACGCTGCACCGAGGAGAGCAAATATGAAGACTGTAGATCTCATTGTAAGGGAGTACTAGTGAATGAGTACTGTGATTAAGTTTTGCCTTATATACCAAATTGTCTTGATATACTTATGAATGGTAATCGATTTATTGTGACTATTTTCTGTATTATCTATAGATCTAACGAATAATTTCTAATTATCTCGAGACAATTCCCCCCGCTGATATTTATCAGGATCCAATCATCTTTAGCTATGGTAATGATTATGTTCTCATGATGTGAGAAAAAAAAACGAGGTATGAACACATTTTACGCCAAAGTCAAAGGTTCTCGAGATACCACGTTTTAAACTGTCAAGATTCCGATATTAAAAATTTTACAGATATTGAAAAGGAAATAAGTTAAACATTGCTTCATAAACTCTAGTTTTGTGCTCTAGCGTATTTCCACGTAATGCTGCAGTTTTTTATTATTTATTTTCAGAAGGAACTTTTCTAGTAATCGCGAAATTTTTCGTAAATTCTATTATATATTCGCACGATTATAATATGATTGAATCAAATATGTATAACGACTTTAGGACAATAAGCCTCTTATACAGGTAAATTATCATGCCAAATTTCTAGACGAAACGTTTATAAGAGGGCCTAAATAACAATAAGAATTCCAGCACTGAATCTCCTGTTGCTTAACTTTTGAGTGATTGATTGATTGATTTTCCAGCGTAAGGTGGGCATTGCTGCCGATTCCGGGCATCCATGGAGGTTCGTTCCAACATCATGCAGCTTGGTCGTCCGTTGAACACGTCCAACGGACGTTAAATTTCTTTTATTATTCAAAATTGTTTTTATGACATTTATTTAAATTTCATTTTAAACGAATTCTCGCACAAGAATGTCATACCGGGTGTAACAGGATCATGGTATACCCCCTTTTCTCCTTTAGTTTTGAAGATAATTGATTGAAATTTAGGATATACTACATACATAATAAGCGGCACTTTTTGGTATAAAATTGATTTCTCATTCATTTCCGGTTTAGCCGGAAGTGACACTAACTTTCGATTTTTAAAGAGAACACCCTATATATTATTGCACTTTTGAATTCTGTATAATATTCTGAATCCAACGATGCCATACAAGTAACATTTCAAACCTCAATTTTTTTTATAGTATAATTTTTAGTTTTCTATTTAAGTGTGTCATGACGGTTCCGATTTATTCTAAGTGACCCCTGTAATGGTACAAAAATTGAAATCCCGTTAAAACCACTAAATTACATGATTTATGAGCAAACAGAATTCACCAAAATTGTTCTTCGGGCACCGTGGTACCATTTATTAGTACTATTAATAAGGAACTTATTTATATGTGGTATTAAAATGTGCGAGAAATACAAACAAAATTACAGCTAAAGGAAAATAAGAAAATACAGTTTTATTCTAATTATCCTGTTACACATAAGGTGGTTTTGGAATAAAAAAAAATTAACACAAAACATTACAACAGCTGTTGTCCATTAACGTCAATCACTTTTGAACTCGCACAGCTGTTTCTCGAAGAACGTCCGCCAGTTGCTGGGCCGTTATGCTATTAATTGCTTGTCTCACCGTAGCTGCAGATCTTCACGGGTTGTAACGGCGGTTGCATAGACAATATTTTTTAGATGACCCTAAACAAAGAAATCAAGGGGCATTAAATCAGGTGGTCTTGGAGGCCACCTCACAGATCCAGTCGTTGAAACTACGTTTTCTCCGAATCTCTGTTGAAGATAATCAGTTACCATCCTTGAAGTATGGGGATGAGCGTCATCTTGTTTGAAATACATTCCCTGTCCTAGTATCTGGCACCAGTCAGAGGTCCTTCAAATATTATTGGACTAATGATTCTACTATCGATTATTCCGAGCCAAACATTAAAACCGAACCGCACTTGGAAGTTACTCTCCCGTAATAAATTTTGATTTTTTTGTGACCAATATTTTGTACTTTGTCGGTTAAATAATCTCAAATTTGTAAACCTTGACTCGTCCGAAAATAAAATCAGTCCCAAGAAATCATTGTTTGGCTGCACGTTATTATACAAAATCCCATTGCAATATTCCATCCTATGTTCGTAATCACTTTCGTACAAATGCTGGTGCAACTGGTATTTAAAAGATTTATAGTGATATTTGTGCAAAATTCGGCTTACTGTTTGGTGACTGATATTCAATTCAAACCCAACTTGCCTTAAAGAAACAGTCTTATCAACGAGCCAAATCATTAATTTCCGTTCTTTCGTCAGTAATAAAGTTTTCTTCGGGATCATTGTTTGGGCTTTCTTCGGAATTGGTTTTCAACACGTTTAAAATAATTTTTCTCTGGACATTGTCTATAAGGATATCGTCGACCATAAAGGTCTATAGCTGCAATTGCATTATTTTTACTTTCCCCATAAATAATTAACATGTCCACTTTTTCATCTCTTGTATAAATTTGCGGCATTTTGAACACAATTAACAAGAATTTTAAACAATTTTTAAAGACACAATAAAAACACCGTTAAATCAACAAATGTTTGACAAGCTAAATATTTCATTGTTTTCAAAGCCACATTAGTTATTTCTTAACATTTAATTAGTACAAAATTGAATTTTCTTATCTTCTTTTAGCTGTAATTTTGTTTGTATTTATCGCACATTTTAATATGACAAGTGAGTAAATTCCTTATTAATAATACTAATAAATGGTATCACGGTACCGATATGGTTCCATTTGAAAAAATGAGTTTGGCCTCAAAAACAATTTTGGTAAATTTTATTAGCTCATACATCACGAAATTTAGTGTTTTTAACGGGACTTCGATTTTTGTAGCATTACAGGGGTCATTTAGAATAAATTGGAACCATCATGGCAGACTTAAATGGAAAACTAAAAATTACATTATAAAGAAAATTGATGTTTGAAATGTCACTTACTGAAAACTGTTTACGCCCCCCTTTTCAACTTGACGGCCAAATGGGGCGGCATTTAACTCCAAGAATCGAGTTTCATACTCCCAGTGGAACCCCTACACATAAAAAAACTTGTCCAAAATGCAAGGTTCGGTCTAAATTTGATAACATTTCAATGGACTAATGCACTATTAATGAAACATATTCTTTATAGAATTTTGCAAACAGCAGAAAGAAAAGCTATCTATTAGAACTAAAGGAAAAACTATATATAAAAATATTAATGAAATCTTTGCATTCCTTCGATAACCTGACTTCTGGTTATGCTAACAAGTAAAAATTCTTATCTGCCATTCTCATTTTAACACTAGCATCCAACCTAGTCCCCTACGGCTAAGCAGGCTAAACCAGTATCTACATGATCCCCTACGATATGTAAATTCAGTTAAAAATGAGAACAAAGGCCTGAAATTAATTTATTTACGTACCTTGTCTTTAAAAATTTTTTCATTCTAATGAATTACATTTTCATAAAATCTCATTCAGTTCCTTGGAAATGCTTAGCCTTTGAAACGTTTTTCGTCCTTATTGTGCACTCATAGATAGCTTTTCTTTCCACTGTTTGCAAAATCCTACAAAGAATATGTTTCATTACTATAAGCAAACAAATAATAAATAATTCATTTTTAAACATGCATAGAGTATATAGGCTCCAATACTAGTTAGCTAATAGATAGGTGAAGATCTGTTGTTTTTTATCAGTCAATGTCAATTATAATTATTTTATACATATTCATGGATATTGTCTTAGTTTTGCATGGAACATCGTTATGAGTGGCTTTAGGCTTTTCTGATGAGTCCACAATAAGGACGAAAAACGTTTCAAAGACTAAGCATTTCCAAGGAACTGAATGAGATTTTATGAAAATGTAATTCATTAGAATGAAAAAATTTTTAAAGACAAGGTACGTAAATAAGTTAATTTCAGGCATTTGTTCTCATTTTTAACTGAATTTACATATCGTAGGGGATCATGAAGATACTGGTTTAGCCTACTTAGCCGTAGGGGACTAGGTTGGATGCTAGTGTTAAAATGAGAATGGCAGAGAAGAATTTTTACTTGTTAGCATAACCAGAAGTCAAGTTTTCGAAAGAATGCAAAGATTTCATTAATATTTTTATATATAGTTTTTCCTTTAGTTCTCATAGATAGCTTTTCTTTCCACTGTTTGCAAAATCCTATAAAGAATATGTTTCATTACTATAAGCAAACAAATAATAAATAATTCATTTTTAAATAATGCACTATTAGTTAAATTGCCATCAATTGCTTTAAAATGGCCAGTTTCAATTTAATATATTTTTTGAAACTTAGCAAATTGATCAAAGATATTCAGATAGGTCTACTTATGTTCGTAATTTCATGAGACATTACCTGACTTTTTATTATTGTGATACGAGTTATGTAATCAGAGATTAAGGAAAATAACGAAAAGAAGTTATTTTAAAAATTCGTTGGCCTTCAGAGTCTTCCAAAATGTTTTGGTACGCTCTTTGAAAAGTTTACAAGTTACCGCAAGAAACTGTCCATATTTTGAGTATGGGCAAATGTGGGGAATCCTCAGTAAATTGTAATATATCTGTAATTGTAATATATTGACGACAAAAAATTCTTGAAATTTTTCTGCGTGTAAAGATTTTCTTTACATGATTCGATTATTATTCATGACGTGACAGAATCTACGCATAACAAATGAAGGAATGTTAAAATATTTAGTTGATCAAATTGATAACAACAATAATAGAAGTTGATATGTACTAAATCAATATTATGAAGTACCTAATATCGCATATCAATTAATATACAATAAAATTCCTTCTTCAAGTATCTATTTCCAGGGAATATTTGTACTAAGTACCACTTACAGTATGTAGAAGGAATCCCCAACATGCAAATATTTCTAATATTTCGTAAATCTTAAACAATTTTAACTACTTCAATAATCATTGGTACTTTTTTTAGTTAAAAATGTATCTTTCGAGGACCGTTTTCAATTGTTAATACGTAGAAGTGCTACGTCGAGTCGCTGTATCGAAATAAAAAAAAAAAAACAAAAAATGTTTCATACTTTACACATTTTTTTTTTAACTTTGCAAATATCTTCTTGGGTCCATAAATCGAACAGTAAATAGTTTTTTTTTTGTCCGTCGAACCTCTGACATTGTTAAATAAACAAATTAAGTTAACATATGAATAAATTCTTGAATAATTATTCAAAATGGCTGATTTTTTTTTAGGGAGGTTTTGGGGTCATTGATTACGAATTTGATATTAAGGAGTTCAAATTATTAAATAATTATTTCGTATATTTTTAACTAACAATTGAATAACTGCCAGAAAAATAAGTGAAAATGGCTCAAACATTTTTTGAGAGTTTCAGAGGTCGCTGATTGGGAACTTGGTACAAAGAGTCCAAAATCAAAATGGCGGTTGACACTAATTGTTTGGAATATTCTCTGTGAATATTCACAATTGTATCGGAAAATGTACAGTAAAGCGAATTATTAATTTAACATGGAAAAGTCAGAATTGAAAACGGCGGATTCAAAATGGCCGAAATATCATCCATTATTTTAAATATTTTTGTAAATATGTCATTCTAAAAAAATGATAACTCTCAGAGAAACCGAATTTTTTAATATAACAAAATGTTAAATATAACCATGCTTAACGTACGCTTCAAATGTTATTGATTTGAAGTCCAAATCAGTTATTGTATTCAACGGCCATTACTAATAAGCATCTACTCCGCGAGCGTACGGAAAAGTTAAGCCAATAAACATACCTTTCGACTGTTTTCCGTTTGAAATCGATATCTATAATTGTTTTCAAATAGGACACAAGCACCTATCACACCAGCGTGTAGTCAGAAAATCGCTCCGTTTTTTTTGAATTTCTGGAAAATGGTTCAGAACTTTTGAATGAAATAATATGCAAAGTTAAGCTAATAAACGTACCTTTCGACTGTTCTTTGTTTGAAGTCGATATCTATAATTGTTTTCAAATGCGACCACTCACAAGCACCTATCACACCAGCGTGTGGTCGGAAAATCGCTCTGTTTTTTTAGAATTTCTGGAAAACGGTTCAAAATTTTTGAATGAAATAAAATGCAAAGTTAAGCTAATAAACGTACCTTTCGACAGTTTTTTGTTTGTAGTCGATATTTATAATTGTTTTCAAATGTGACCCTATCACCTATCCCACCGGCGCGCGGCGTGAGTTTGGAAAATTAATCTGTTTGTTTTCAATATCTAGAAAACGGTTTCGAATTTTTTAATGAAATAAAATACAAAATGAAGCCAATAAACGTACTTTTCGACTGATTCTTGTTTGGAACCAATACATGTAATTGTTTTCAAATGCGACCCCTCGTAAGCACCCATCACACCAGCGTACAGCTGGAAAACCGTTCCATTTTTTTTAATTTCTGGAAAACGGATTCGATTTTTTGAGTGAAACAAAATACAAAATATTTCTAATAAACGCACCTTCAAGTATTCTTAGTTTTTAGCCGATTTTTATCATTTGTTGTTGCTATTGTCCAAAATCACGTTGAGTTCTTTAATTATTTAAGTTCACATTTCGAACGAAAACATTTTTTTATATATTTTTCAGAATATGTGGTGTATATTAAAATTCCGTTTTTGGTGTATACCTACATACGATGTATCTATAAGATTCACATAAATACATGCCTATGAAAATATATTATACTTCGTAAAAATCATCGTTTATTTGCAAATGCGTGCGGATTTTTGTATCTTAATAAATTTTTTGTTAATAAACAAATACTTTTTATGAATTTTCAAATTTATATATGTAATCAGCGACCCCGAAAACCCCCCTAAAAAAACTTCAGCCATTTTGAATAATTATTCAGGAAGTTATTCAATTGTTAATTTGTTTATTTAAGAATGTCGGAGGTTCGACCGACAAAAAAAAAACTCTTAACTTTTCGAGTTATGGACACAAGAAGATATTTCCAAAGTTCCAAAAAAATCAGTAAATTATTGAACATTTTTTGGGTTTTTTATAAATTTCGATACAGCGACTTGACTACCTAGTGGAATATGGAAATCGCAAACCAATTTTCAATTCTATTTTTTTAATAGGTTTAGAATGCCGTGAAACGTCGATATATTAAATTTGAGCCAAAAATAAAATGTGTCTGTCAGTCGGTTTGTCTGTAACTTTTTCGTGCTTACGTTTTCTCCGGAACAGTTTAAGATATTGACTTCAAATTTGGTGCATTTATATATTATATGGAGATCTGAAGTTTCATTGTATTTTGAAAAAATTAAATAAATTAATTAATAAAAACCTAAATTAATGAATCCTAAACTTAAACTTTATCCCAAACTTATTGTCGGTATAAAAATGTCGGGATCTTTCTTCTTTACCGCTCTATCAGAGGCGTCGACATTTTCTATGCTCAGAATAAGTCTGAGATAAACTATACTAGTGATAATAGCAGCTACGTGTTACGTGGAATTTATTTCCGCTTAATAAAAAAAAAATGAGATTCTTCTGTTATGTGTTTTATGCACCGGGATTATCAACAGATATTTGTGTCTTGTATTAAACAGATGATTACCTGGTGATGTGTAGAAATTGCACAAGTTAATTTTTGCAAATACCAGACATTTGTAGATATAGACGCCAGGGACTGTAAAATATTGTATTTTTTAAATAATGCCTTACAGCTAGCTCTATTACATATGTTGAAAATTAATCTTAGCCATCTTTTCTGGCAAATAAAAACTTGTTGTATATGAGTTGAACGTCCCCAAGTTAATATATACGCTTTCCCGTCTGGGAAATTGTATCCTTTAGCTGTAAAACAGCAAAGTAGGCTTTATTTATCAATTTACAATTGTGATCTATATATGCAATTCTCCTGATAACCTGCTGTCTGTGTAGGTCCAAAAATTTTTGTTGATTTGGTAAAAGTTATGTCTAGTGCAACATAATTGTTGTGATATAATTCCTCCTGGGTGACAGCTGATGCCAAAACAGTGGTATCATCTACATACATCGCGGTAACGCTATGTTGAATATAATTAGGAAGGTGGTTAATGAACATCAAAAATAACAGAGGGCCTAATAGTGAGCCTTGCAGAGCTTCGAGGGTTACATTATGGATATTCGATTGAAATTCATTTCGTATAGGAATTACTACAACTTTGAAGATATTCACGTATACTGATAGTTTCAAATTTTTTAAATAGTACGAGTTCAATATTAATTTTTTACATTATTTTCAATAATATAAATCATATGTAACTGTTTACTAATAAATAAATTGAATATGAATATCATGATTATTAAAAGAATTATTATAATTTATTTTCCACACCCTATGCTTTCATAGGCCAACAGCAGAATATACTACTCCATCCGACCCCCCATTACGCCATGATGAGCCCTTTTAATTATTTACCCAAAACTTGTGGCACTTAGGACAAAAGTGCTTAGAATCTTCTTTTCGCACAATATCTTTAACTTCATATTGGGCTACATATAAAATCGATATTCTTTGTACCGACTAAGATATAATTAAAAAACTTGGTCGAACACTGAAATTACCAAATTTGTAAATTATTTTTAGACCAAGACGGCAACCCTGCCATAGCAAGCTTTTTAAAATTCAATTCTGATAATTCTGAAGTTACCATATGAGTTAAATGTGCGCGTCCCAACAGGCGCCTTTTCGCGGAAAACAGTGAGACTTTTTAAAACCATTTTATATTAGGTCATTTTTGCAAGGAACGAGGCATTGGCTGGCAGCAGTGGGCGTCGGAAAAGTCGAAAAAACGTCAACTTAAAAGCTGTGAAAGTATGTTCGTTGCATATATGTAATAATGATTTTTTTTTGGCGCACGAAGGAGAGCTGCAAAACAAAGATACAGGGTGTAATTAGTTTCATGTCATTAAAGAAACTGGTGGTAGGGAACAATAAGACTAACAAAAAAACCTGATATAACATGAGGTCTAAAGTTCATAGCTTTGGATAAAAAGAATAAACAAACATTTTCAAAATACTTAATACCATAGTTTGAGAACTGCTGGCGTATTAGGATAGAATTTATTGCCTCGCGTCTTCTCGCACATGATACTCTGACATTCGTGCGAATAAGTACAGTGAGCCTAAGAGATAATTAGGCCGCGACGGAGGTTATCGAAAAGCATGCCGACAAAGCAGTTAAAATCGACCGACAGAGGACACCGCCATGTTTTTTGCTTCTTCGCGGTCAAATTATCTTATTACGCTTGCTATACTCTCCTTTGTAATATTTTCAAGTAATAATTTCAGTTTGTGTCCTTACTTGGTAACGTACACACGACGCGACCTACCCGTTCCTTGGTATTGTCTGTTGCTTTTGTTCTTTTGAATTTTCTGCCACTTAGATTACGTCTTATTTTATTGACTTATCTTTCAAGTCGTTAGTACTTGGTTACTGAAGATACTACTTCTCGTTCGTGCTTTTTGTGTTACTTTTTGGATTTTGGACCAAGTTTTTCTTTTTGTTTTCTTTATTGATAACGCTAATTTACAGTTTAGTGTGGTGTTTCAAAACGTAGATTTTGGACATTATGGAAGATTACACTTATCCAGAGCTCGCCGATATGCACGTGGTGCTCGAGAAAGTGGTGAAAATGAAGCTGGTGTGGAAGAACTTATTTATAGTTTAAGGTTCCCTAATCGTACATTTGTTAGTATCGACCAGCGTCTTCGAGAAACGTATCGTCTCAATGGACATGGAGGAGAATGAGGTTCACAATGCGAAGAAAGGGTAATTGACGCAGAGGTTCAAATTTTAGAACTTGTAGAAGAGGATCCAACTTTAAGGACCCGCGATATCGCGAACCGTGTGGGAGCATCCCATTTTGTGGTATGTAGGACATTGAGAGATATGAACTTACATCCTTATCACTATCAACATGTCCAAGCACTAGAAACTCAAGATTTTGCAGAGCGAGTACAATTTTGTAGGTGGACTTTAAGAAAACACGCGGGAAATGAGGATTTTCTAAAGGTTCTGTGATTCTCCGATGAGTTGTGTTTTACCAGAAATGGAGTGTTTTAAAAATATGCACTATTGGGCAGACGGGAATCCACGTGTAATAAGAAGGGCGCATTTTCAACAACGGTTCAGCGTTAATTTGTAGGCAGGAATTTGCGGTAATGAAATAATTAGACCTATACAATTACCCGTTAGATTAAATGGTGATGTAAACTTAAATTTTTCGCAACAAACATTGCCAAATTTGCTGGAAGATGTACCCTTGGCTACGCGCAGAAGAATGTGGTATTTGCACGATGGCGCGCTAGTCCATTTTAGTCTGGCTGTTCGAAATTAATTTTTTGAACAGAAAGTTTCCTCGATGATGGATTGGACGTGGTGGACCAGCACCACGGCCTGCTAGATCGCCCGACTTAAATCCGATAGACTTTTATTTTTTGGGGCATTTTAAATCTCTGGTTTATCGTGATTCAATTGACACTTTAGAAAAATCGCAACAACGTATTTTAATATGCATAGAAACCATAAAAAATGTTCCTAATTTACCAAAATGTGTTGAACGGAGTGCGTATGTCCTTAGTTCGACGTGCCGAAGTGTGTATACGTGGATATTGAGGTTATTTCGAACAATTTTTGTGAAAAATTCAAAAGAGTTGTTCAGTTATTGGATGTTCGTGGATATTCGCTGTCTTGTTTTGATCTGTTTATTATTGTTTACATTGATTTTCATACAGACCGAAGACTCGATTTTTAGTTTTCGATACCTGATTGGGCTAAATTTCTTTAAAAAATCAGATTTTCTCCTTATTTAAAATACACAACTATTTTCTGTTATCGTATCTCGGACGTCTAACTGTTCGTTTTTCAATTTGATAAAATAATTACTCATTTTTTAAGCTTTTAACACAATGTTACAAATGTTAATAAACCACTTTTAAATTTTATAAATTCGACAACAAAAGCTACAATAACTTTGTTCTAAATTAAAAAACTCATGTAAACAAATCGTGCTTTTAAAAATAATTTATGGTAACTTTGAAACCAATTTGGTATCTGGGCTAAGTAAGCAGGTTTTGAAAATGAATGACCAGATTCATGTAGTACATTCTTTTTGCGATGAAAAATCAAAGCTCTATGATGAGAAGTTGCCAAACCCAAGTCTTAAGTGAACTTTATTTTTCTAGACCGAAAGTGACTACTATCGAAAATCTATTTCATAAGTTAACACTACTCTTCAGCAACATCTAGTAAAGGAGAAATCAGAATAAGCTCCACTTGTAGGCGTTGCGCTCCAAAAATTGGTCTAAGTTAGTGATTTTCCAAGCTTAAAATAATGCCGAATTTCCAAAACCGTGTGGTCTTTACTAAGCTCCAGTTTTGGTATTTTTATAGATCATGACATGGTGTATTACTAGGTTCAGAAGTATGCATGGCTTTTCAATGACCTTGTGCAGAAGGATTTCCTGTACGAATTATTTCAAGTGACAGCTATAAGCATTTGTTAGGTTAAGATTTCTACATGTAAGAATGTAAGACCTTTAGGGTGTTCTTAACCCTTTCAGCACTAAAGGTACTTTAAATTACCAATGAAATTACCATACCTTTAACTACCACGTCCGGAATTGTTAAGGGTTACATTCCTTATTACCTGTCATCAAACTGTTGGTACTTTCACAAGAGCTTAAAAGTACCTTTAAGCGTTGTGGGGGTCATCCTACACTGTATATCTGGGAGTGAGTGGGTTAAAATAAAACGGTATGATGCTATTACATATATTTTATTATACTTTTATTTTTCATAAACAATAAACTTCTTGTTTCACAAGTTAACTAATTCACACGTCAGTATATAGTTGAATCCAATCTAAGAAACTAGAAACTCTGACGAAAGCTGATGGATAACCTGGCAAGCAACCTGAGACACCGTAAGACACAACTCCTACTAATTCGTTATCGACGACAAGAGGTCCACCAGAATCTCCATTGCAGGATCCCGCGCCACCAGCTCCTGATGTGCATATTTCGGAATCTCTTACAATACCGTAATAGCTGTTGCAAGTTGGATTATCGATAACAGTGCTATCTACTTCTAGGAGTACTGGAGAGGGGCCTTCAGTCCTTCCTGTGACTCCCCAGCCACTAATTCTTCCACTCCTTCCTAGAAATTGAAAATTATTATATAAATGTACCCTATACACATCTAAGAAAAAGATATTGAATAATTATTTATAATGAATAAACTACCAGACAGATTATTATCAACAGCTTCGTTTAGTATTACAATAGAAATTGTAATCCTAAACGAAGCTGTTCAAAAAAGTAAAAAAGTACACAACCAAGTTATAGCAAGAATGCGTTATAACATTTTTTGCTAACATTTCGAGCGAGAATGAAACACAACCCAACTGCCTGTGCAAAGCTGGAACTTATTACCAATAATTTTTGCCTCTTTCATGCTACTATTGACTGTTTGTTACGTACACATGTCCTAAAATTTAAAACCTACTTCATACTGAAACGACCTACCTTCATAAGTACTATCTCCACTACGTGGAAGAGAAATAATGTTAACATTTGCGTTCAGTGTAGCTGGTTTAGATAACTGAATTAATGCGATATCGTTGCTAATGGTATTTGCATCATAGTCTTCGTGAATTCTGAGAGAGGCACTGGTGATTAATACTCGAGAGGACTCTGCTGTTTGCAGGTTGTGAGCACCGAGGTAAACGGTTGCCGCTGTACCCCTGGAAACAAAATAACTTAAGTAATAATAAATGAGTAAACCGTTTGAGGGTTTATTTAATACTGTTATGTGATGAATTTGAAGAAAAGTTATCAACCAGTTCAAGAAAATCTAGATTTCGTTTTGGTTAGATATTGGGAGTAGATGGCAACAAAATATTCAAAATTCATTACAGTTATTGTATGCACAAAAATCATATTTAAGTAAACACAGAGAAAAGATGTGTGAAACATTAGTATTGTCCGAAAAGTCAGTCAGACCATCTGAAATACTTACCCGACTAAGCAGTGGGCAGCAGTCAGGACGTAGTTCTGGGAAATTAAAGATCCACCGCACGTCCAACTACCATATACGCCTGTTATAATTAGATAAGCTTGGTATGGAATTGAGTGTGGAACGGCTTCATGACCATTTGTTATCAAAGGTACAATGTCGTTAATAGTTTGAAGGGGATCGACATACAATCTTTTGTCTTGTAATTCTTCAGCGCCCTAGAATAGTAATAATTCATAGTAGAAACAAATCGCTTGAATAATTTCCTAGTGATAATAATAATAATAATAACAACAGTTTAATTTTTATAATGGCAACATTACAATTGTATTGGAATAGTTCATTTTTGCTGCTCACTTCTGTTGATTTACCTTTCAAAATTTTGTTAAATATTATTCATTTTGGTATAGACGTGGTATTAAGCAAAACATTATTTACTAATCGGTTCAATACCACCTTAAACAATTTGTAATTAAAGCGTCAAAATGCTTAAAGTAAATATAGGCATCAGCCAAAAAAATTGTTTAAATTTTTTATCTCAATAATTTCGAACCGTTACTTATCTACTTTACCAAACAGTTAAAGTGCCAAAATTATTGTACAGGTGTATTACCTTGGGGAATGCCCATGCTGCGCCGAGGAGAGCAAAAACGAAGACTGTAGATCTCATTGTAATGGAGGACTAGTGAATGAGTACTGTGGTTCAGTTTTGCCTTATATACCAATTTCCGTTGATATACATATGGATGGTAATCAATTTATTGCGATTGTTTTCAGTATCATCTCAAAATCTAACCAATAACTTTTAATTATCTCGAGATTTCCGCTGCTGATTTTCATTTGTGTCCAATCATCTTTAACAATATTAAAGATGGCTCGATATTTCGATTCTCATGAAAGAAAAAAATGAGGAGTGAGTTTCATCGTGTACACCCCAAAATAATTAGATAATATAATATCAGTAAAATAGAAGTAGATGATTCAGCTGATCTTGATCAACTTCTTGTTTGATTTTTGTCTGTGATTTACACTTATTACAAGCAAAACAAATATTGTTTTCTGTGTTAATTGTATCATATTTACCATTAATTTTTGGTAGTCAATCCCCATTTAAAAATGATAATAAAGTTCAAGTCAACAACTGTGATGGAGCTAAAGCAATCTGAAGAAAGGAAACTTGTGTGATTTTGTTATTCAATAAAACGTGTAGTCGTTAAAAGTTAGTTACCTTTTTTAGTGGATTTAAACTGAACCTTCTAGGGAATTGTCTTTCTACAGCAATTATTTTGCTGCAACTAGAAAAAGTTATGGATTCAATCTGTCTGGTGGAGACCTTTTGTTTAAACAAAAAAATATTCAAAATCGTGCTTTATCGCAGTTATTCTTATATATCTCTGGTTGTATAACCCGAATTGCAATATAAAAAGTGGAAGAAATTGTTCATAACGAAAGAAAACTAGATTTTTTCGGAAAATTTTTGGCCAAGTTGCAAAACATAAAGACATTTTAGAGAGGCCATTTTCAAACAATTGACGCTAACTTGAACGTTAATACAAATATTTTAGCGAAACTTTAGAAGAATATACCCCTTGCAGAGCAAAACTATCAAGCAAAGTCTCAAATTACAATCTTTATAATAAAGCCTAAAAAACAATAACAAAGTAGGTTTAATCTTCTATTGTCTATTGGCATCAAATCGCACAGAAAAAATGTTCATTTCAAATTATAGATTTTTTTAGGTTCTTTTCGGTAATATTAACGAAAATAAATTTTAAAGTTTTTAAAACCAATTTCATTTCATCTATCTACTTCTTTTTAAACAAAAGCATCTTATTCATCAATATTTTGCCCATTTTGCAAATACTTGAATTTTATTTGTTAAATATTCAATGTTTTTGTATATGTTTATATTTGATCATTATTCTCTATCCAAGCATATATCATATTTAAACTTATACTGAAGAGTTGCCTCGTTCTTCTACAATATCTGAAAAAAATGTATTTGCAGCGGTCAATAGTTAAAATCTGTGAAAACATATCATCACAAATTTACCCGTCGTTTCACTTTGAGTATTAGTCAAGGCCTTGTATTAATCGCCTGGCCTCTCAATTTTATCATATGAAACACATGTATATTTTTACTTAAAATGTTACACCTTGGATACCTTATGGTGTCAACTTTTTTCGAAGATTCAGTTTGAACAAAATATCAAATTAAGATTCAAATATGAATATATAAAACTGTTGGATGTTTTATTTCAAAAATTCAAATATAGAATCACTTTCAACTATTCAATTTTGGATTTGTTATGGCTTCTTAGGCATTGCTATGACAAAAGGAAAGTCTGAAGTATCTCGGTGTATGGGTGGACCCAAAACTGACGTACAACGAGCACATCAGGAGGACATCGGAAAAAGCGGGGAAGACCTCAACCGCTTTGTCCAGGCTGATGTACAACGTAGGAGGACCGAGGGCGAGTAAGAGGAGGATATGTAGTGTCGTGCACTCAATAATCTTGTATGCGGCCCCAGTATGGGAAAGCGCAATGTCGTCCCAAAGGACCAGTAGGAGAATGGAGAGAATTCAACGGTGCGCCGCGCTAAGGATATGCAGCGCGTACCGCATTGTATCTTATGAGGCGGCGCTGGTGGTAGCGGGAGTCCCCCCTCTAGAATTGATGGTCAAGGAGAGAGGAGAGGTATATGCAGGGGTGGACAGGAAGGAGGATAGGCGGCTGATGCTCCAGAGACCGCAAGACAGGTGGGAAGAGACGACGAAGGGGAGGTGGACCAGGCGCCTCATCCCTGACGTGAAGAAGTGGGTAGAGATGAGGCACGGGGAGGTGGACCATCTTACCCAGGCCCTGACGGGGCATGGTAGTTTCGCCGAGTACCTGTATGACATTGGCAAAACGGTGACCCGGGAATGTGTATACTGCTAAGGATATGCAGCGCGTACCGCACTGTATCTTATGAGGCGGCGCTGGTGGTAGCGGGAGTCCCCCCTCTAGAATTGATGGTCAAGGAGAGAGGAGAGGTATATGCAGGGGTGAACAGGAAGGAGGATAGGCGGCTGATGCTCCAGAGACGGCAAGACAGGTGGGAAGAGACGACGAAGGGGAGGTGGACCAGGCGCCTCATCCCTGACGTGAAGAAGTGGGTAGAGATGAGGCACGGGGAGGTGGACTACCATCTTACCCAGGCCCTGACGGGGCATGGTAGTTTCGCCGAGTACCTGTATGACATTGGCAAAACGGTGACCCGGGAATGTGTATACTGCGGGGACATAGACGACCCGTGGCAAACTCTATTTCAGTGCCAGAGATGGAGAATAGAGAGAGCCGTGATGGAGGACCTCACACCGGACAACTTCCTGGAGGAGGTCACTCAATCGGAAGGAAGGTGGAGGGAGATCACAGGGGCATGGAGAACCATTCTGAAAATAAAGGAGGAGGAGGAGGAGAAGGAATTGTACATAAGATCGTAGGATGAATAGCTACCATCGAGGAAAGCAAAATGTCCCGAAGTAAAGCGGAAGCAGTTCCGGGGCACGTGGAAACACTAAGCAGGGGGTTTTAGTCGGTAAGAGTCTGACACTACCCAGCGCGCTCGATACTCAGCGCTGGATGTCCATGACGGATCCCCCCCCAAAAGACATTGTTATGAACAACACTTTGACTTGAAATTTTGATACAGTAACTTATCTTCATTGGAAGCACATTTTTCTAAAATTTAGTTAAAATAGATATATTGTTTTTAAACCATCAACAATTGCGTAAAAATGGTCAGCCTGAACTTATTTTACTTATTGAAACTTAAATACTTAACCAACGAGGTCCACTTGTCTTTAAAATTCGTGAAAATCACTTGGATTTACAAATTTTCACAAGAAAGTGGAAATTGTCCATGTTTTGAGTAAAATCAACGTGAGGATTCCTCAGAAAAGTATAAAATATCTGGCTGGTCATTACTTGCATTAAAGATAATTAAAACAATTTCGAAATATTTTTTGAGCTTGCTCAGGTAACTGTGTATGAAGATTTTATTTTATTTGACAATTCAATGTAGAGCAAACAAAGTAGTTCATTATTTCAATAAGTATTGAAATAATCGTTTAATCGATGACATGTTTGATTTGAAACAATTAAAGTTACGGAAAAAATTATATTTTATGAATTTCGCTTAATCATGACATGACGACAATATACGCATTACAAATAAACGAATATTAAAATATTTAGATACAATAGAATTCCTTCTTCAAGTATCTATTTCCTTGACATGTTTCATAGAACATGTCTAAGCATTTTGTTAGATTCCAGCCAGTTAACGAAAATTACTTCTGCGTAGGTACCACTAAGTACCACTTACAACATATTTAAGAAATCCAACAAGCAAATATTTCCAACATTTCGAAATCTTAATCAACTTAAATACTTTAAACTACTACTTTCGTGCTGATGCTTGTACCAGTTGAAAATATATCTTTCGAGCAGCGTGTTCAATTGGTAAACATTTTTTGCCGTTTTCCCATTGTAATGCTCGGCGGAGGAAAATAATTTGGAATTACATGAGGATTTAGTGACAAGGGAAGTGTTATTACCACCCAAGGGATGGAAAATTGCTGTTCTTTTCAATCGGCATATTGGACAAGGGAAGGAGAACTTACCCCCCAAGGAGTTGAAAAATCGATCATTTCAATTTATTACCGTCTCTTACCGATAAATACGATGGGGGATAGGACGAGAGTGCTGAATGTAATGTACATTTTGGGGAGGATCAAAACATATAACTCTGAGGAAAATTCATATCATATTTACTGGTTTAACATATCTTTTAGATGACAATTATGGGGTTGAATTATGGAAAATGTACGTTTCTGGCACTACTGGTACCTTCACATTTGCTCAGTATTGCAGAGTTGTTAGTCTTTCGAAATAATAGAGTTTACACAAGTTTACAAAAGAGAATTCTAAATCTATGCATAGACGCCATAATTTCATATGTATTTTGAGGTATTGGAACCGTTAAAATTATTTTAAAAAATTCTACCGTGTGCTAATATTACAATTAACAATTAAAACGCGATTTGTAAGGAACCTACGACGTACAAATTTCTTTGTAAGATTTTATAAGCTTCAGCGCGTCATAATACATGGGAAATGATAGCTTTCATGCAATAATCAAGACATATTTTTTTGCAAACTGTAATTATACAGCTCTGTTACTTTGGGAAACGGCCATGTTGCGCCGAAGAAAGTAAATATGCAGACTGAACATCTCACTGTAATGGGGCACTAGCGAATGAGTACTGTGGTTAAGTATCGCCTTAAGCACCAAATTATATTGACGTACATACATATGTATGGTATTTAATATATTGGAATATATTTCGATTCCAAATCGAGTTAATACTAAATATTTTAGATTCTTGTTTTTTTCAATTTGTTGCGCTTTGTATGTATAAGCCATTTAATATATTTCTTTTTGTTTATATTTAAAGACAGTTTATTATTTTCTAACCGTAGTTTAGTGTCTAAATGTTATTTGTGGCATTATCTTAATTTTTTTTCCAATTCTTTGGGACCTCCTGCCACATGTATTTTTTCTTCTTAAGCGGTGCTCGGGGAATTTACAAAATATGACAATTAACCAGTATGTTACTGGTAAATAACCTCTACGCCTGCCTGTGACTTTTACCTCAAAGGATCAGTTAGAAGTTGCTTTTTTTAAATAAATAACACAAATGAGTATAAAGACTTGAAATTAAGTATTTCGCCGACGTTTCCTTTTTCAAGGCTTATTTGAAAAATCTTTTTTGCTGTGTATGATAATGTACCTGAAGTTTCGAACGTTCACTTGAACGAATTTCAAATGAAAAGAAAAAATTAATATCAACTGCAAATCGACTTAAGAGTAATTTTTTTATTATTATATCGATTGGTACCAATACTCATAATGCTCCCTCAAAGCCTCCCTTACGTCGAACACCCCCTTAGCAACCCTTGTATATAAAAAATCAGCATTAAATGTAATCTGGGTTAAGTATAATATTTTGTAAACTAAATTTACTATAAATACTACTTTAAACATATTCTCGATATTTCAATCGCACACAGTGTACTTATGCACCCCCTGCTTCAACCCTTGATTGTAAAAAATTCTTAAAAAAGTCAAAGTGACATAGACCTAAAAGTTTTTTCGTCCTTCTAGTTGTCAACAATACCCCTAACATTCCCTCAAAGCCTTGTTCTCGCCGAACCGGCGGAACACCCCCTTAGCAACCCTTGTATATAAAAAATCAGCATTAGATGTAATCTGGGTTAAGTATAACATTTTGTAAGCTAAATTTACTATAAATACTACTTTAAACATATTCTCGATATTTCAATCGCACACAGTGTACTTATGCACCCCCTGCTTCAACCCTTGATTGTAAAAAATTCTTAAAAAAGTCAAAGTGACATAGACCTAAAAGTTTTTTCGTCCTTCTAGTTGTCAACAATACCCCTAACATTCCCTCAAAGCCTTGTTCTCGCCGAACCGGCGGAACACCCCCTTAGCAACCCTTGTATATAAAAAATCAGCATTAGATGTAATCTGGGTTAAGTATAACATTTTGTAAGCTAAATTTACTATAAATACTACTTTAAACATATTCTCGATATTTCAATCGCACACAGTGTACTTATGCACCCCCTGCTTCAACCCTTGATTTTTAAAAAATCGTAAAAAAGTCAAACTGACTTAGACCTAAAAGTTTTTTCGTCCTTCTAGTTGCCAACAATACCCCTAACATTCCCTCAAAGCCTTGTTCTCGCTGAACCGGCGGAACACCTCCTTAGCAACCCTTGTATATAAAAAATCAGCATTAGATGTAATCTGGGTTAAGTATAACATTTTGTAAGCTAAATTTACTATAAATACTACTTTAAACATATTATCGATATTTCAATCGCACACAGTGTACTTGTGCACCCCCTGCTTCAACCCTTGATTGTAAAAAATTCTTAAAAAAGTCAAAGTGACATAGACCTAAAAGTTTTTTCGTCCTTCTATTTGCCAACAATACCCCTAACATTCCTTCAAAGCCTTGTTCTCGCCGAACCGGCGGAACACCCCCTTAGCAACCCTTGTATATAAAAAATCAGCATTATATGTAATCTGGGTTAAGTATAACATTTTGTAAGCTAAATTTACTATAAATACTACTTTAAACATATTCTCGATATTTCAATCGCACACAGTGTACTTATGCACCCCCTGCTTCAACCCTTGATTTTTAAAAAATCGTAAAAAAGTCAAACTGACTTAGACCTAAAAGTTTTTTCGTCCTTCTAGTTGCCAACAATACCCCTAACATTCCCTCAAAGCCTTGTTCTCGCTGAACCGGCGGAACACCCCCTTAGCAACCCTTGTATATAAAAATTCAGCATTAGATGTAATCTGGGTTAAGTATAACATTTTGTAAGCTAAATTTACTATAAATACTACTTTAAACATATTATCGATATTTCAATCGCACACAGTGTACTTGTGCACCCCCTGCTTCAACCCTTGATTGTAAAAAATTCTTAAAAAAGTCAAAGTGACATAGACCTAAAAGTTTTTTCGTCCTTCTATTTGCCAACAATACCCCTAACATTCCTTCAAAGCCTTGTTCTCGCCGAACCGGCGGAACACCCCCTTAGCAACCCTTGTATATAAAAAATCAGCATTATATGTAATCTGGGTTAAGTATAACATTTTGTAAGCTAAATTTACTATAAATACTACTTTAAACATATTCTCGATATTTCAATAGCACAAAATGTACTTATGCACCCCCTGCTTCAACCCTTGATTTTAAAAAAATCGTAAAAAAGTCAAACTGACATAGACCTAAAAGTTTTTTCGTCCTTCTAGTTGCCAACAATACCCCTAACATTCCCTCAAAGCCTCGTTCTCGCCGAACCGGCGGTACACCCCCTTAGCAACCCTTGTATATAAAAAATCAGCATTAAATGTAATCTGGGTTAAGTATAATATTTTGTAAACTAAATTTCCTATAAATACTACTTTAAACATATTCTCGATATTTCAATCGCACACAGTGTACTTATGCACCCCCTGCTTCAACCCTTGATTGTAAAAAATTCTTAAAAAAGTCAAAGTGACATAGACCTAAAAGTTTTTTCGTCCTTCTATTTGTCAACAATACCCCTAACATTCCCTCAAAGCCTTGTTCTCGCCGAACCGGCAGAACACCCCCTTAGCAACCCTTGTATATAAAAAATCAGCATTAGATGTAATCTGGGTTAAGTATAACATTTTGTAAGCTAAATTTACTATAAATACTACTTTAAACATATTCTCGATATTTCAATCGCACACAGTGTACTTATGCACCCCCTGGTTCAACCCTTGATTGTAAAAAATTCTTAAAAAAGTCAAGCTGACATAGACCTAAAAGTTATTTCGTCCTTCTAGTTGCCAACAATACCCCTAACATTCCCTCAAAGCCTTGTTCTCGCCGAACCGGCGGAACACCCCCTTAGCAACCCTTGTATATAAAAAATCAGCATTAGATGTAATCTGGGTTAAGTATAACATTTTGTAAACTAAATTTACTATAAATACTACTTTAAACATATTCTCGATATTTCAATAGCACAAAGTGTACTTATGCACCCCCTGCTTCAACCCTTGATTTTAAAAAAATCGTAAAAAAGTCAAACTGACATAGACCTAAAAGTTTTTTCGTCCTTCTAGTTGCCAACAATACCCCTAACATTCCCTCAAAGCCTCGTTCTCGCTGAACCGGCGGAACACCCCCTTAGCAACCCTTGTATATAAAAAATCAGAATTAAATGTAATCTGGGTTAAGTATAATATTTTGTAAACTAAATTTACTATAAATACTACTTTATACATATTCTCGATATTTCAATCGCATACAGTGTACTTATACACTCCCTGCTTCAACCCTTGATTTTAAAAAAATCGTAAAAAGTCAAACTGACATAGACCTAAAAGTTTTTTCGTCCTTCTAGTTGCCAACAATACCCCTAACATTCCCTCAAAGCCTCGTTCTCGCTTCAATAGCACAAAGTGTACTTATGCACCCCCTGCTTCAACCCTTGATTTTAAAAAAATCGTAAAAAAGTCAAACTGACATAGACCTAAAAGTTTTTTCGTCCTTCTAGTTGCCAACAATACCCCTAACATTCCCTCAAAGCCTCGTTCTCGCTGAACCGGCGGAACACCCCCTTAGCAACCCTTGTATATAAAAAATCAGAATTAAATGTAATCTGGGTTAAGTATAATATTTTGTAAACTAAATTTACTATAAATACTACTTTAAACATATTCTCGATATTTCAATCGCACACAGTGTACTTATGCACTCCCTGCTTCAACCCTTGATTTTAAAAAAATCGTAAAAAGTCAAACTGTCATAGACGTAAAAATTTTTTCGTCCTTCTAGTTGCCAACAATACCCCTAACATTACCTCAAAGCGTAGTTTATGGCGAACCGGCGGAATACCCCCTTAGCAACTCTTGTATAGAAAAAATCAACATTAAATGATATCTGGATTAAGTATAAAATTTTGTTAGCTACAAATACTATAAATACTACTCTAAACATATTTTCGAAGTTTCATTCGCATACAGTGTTCGGATGCACCCCCTGCTTCAACCCTTAAAATAAAAAAATTCCTCAAAAAGTCGATCTGGCTTAGGTGTGAACCTTTCTTGTTCATTCTAATCACAAAGGAGGCTTCAAACATTAACCAAAGCCTCGTTAGAGTTAGGACGCGGAGTATACCACTGGCAACCCCCGATATGAAAAGTATCACCTCAAGCGCAATCTGGCTTAGAGGTACAATTTTTTTGATTACATTAGCAACAAATAATACTTCAAGCATGTCCTTAAAGTCTCGTTCATGGTTAAAGTGCGAAATTTCAATTTATGTACAAAAAAAGGTCATAAAGAAGGTATTTGGCATCTTTTATTATCATCACAAAAAATTGTCAAAAATATTTCGTAAGGAGTTAAGAACATGGACCAATCTGATTGAATTTAGTTGGTTGAAATTTGTTCTAACAAATAGATGATTCGTTGAAATAAGCAATCTAGTCAACGTGGACTTCTAGTGGTAGAGTAACTGTTTCTTTGTGATAAAATTATACTGCACGACTCCGGCCATACACTAATCAGAAGCGGTCAGTCTCCTTTAGACGTTTTTGCGAACTTTTTTGTATCGCTGGATTTCATATGGAACCTACTACACCCCTAAACCAGATAAACTTTTTGGCAAATTTGTTAAAATCAAGGGTTGAAGCAGCGGTAATATTTAGAGTAAACGTGGATAACAAAATTTTCTACCTAAGTAAGCCAGACTTTGTATATATAATCCTGATTATTGCTATATTTATATTTTATAAAACAGCACACATTGTATAAGGGTTGCTAAAGGGGTGCTCCACCACTTAGCCTTAAACAAAGCTCTGCTGGAAAGTTTGGGGTATTATTTGTAGCTGAAGCAACAAAGAAACTTTTACGCCTAAGCCATATTGACATTTTGGCGATTTTTTTAAAATCGAGGGTTAAAGCTGGAGTGTATCCGGACTTTAAACGCAAATGAAATTTCGAGAAAATGTTTACAGTAGTATTTGTAGAATACGTGGCTAACGGAATTATATACTTAAACTGGATTTCACTTAATGCTGATTACTTATTTACAAGGGTTGGTAAGGGAGTGTTCCTCCACTTCCCCATTATGTATGGTTTGAGAGAATGTTTGGGGTATTATTTGCGAGTAGAATAACGAAAAACCTTTAACGCCTAAGGCAATTTGACTCCCTGACGAATTTTTCAAAAACAGGGGTTGAAGCAGGGGGTGCATCCGAACACTGTGCGAGTAAAATATCGAGAATATGTTTAGAGTAGTTTTTGTAGTAAATGCAGCTAACGAAATTTTATACCTAACCCAGATTTCTTTTAATGCTGATTTTATACATACAAAGGTTGTTAAGGGGTTGTTCCGCCACTTCCGCCAACTAGGCTTTGAGGGGATGTTTATGGCATTATTTGCAACTAGAAGGACGAAAAAACGTTTACGTCTAAGACAGTTCGCCTTTTTGACGAATTTTTTAAAATTAAGGGTTGAAGAGGGGGTGCTTAAGAACACTGTGTGCGAACGAAATATCGAGAATATGTTTACAGTAGTATTTGTAGTAAATGTAGCTAACAAAATGTTATACTTAACCCTGATTTCGTTTAATGCTGGTCTATCATATACAAGGATTGCTAAGGGGGTGTTCCGCCGGTTCTCCATAAAGTAGGTTTTGAGGGAATGTTAGGGATATTGTTGGCAACTAGAAGGACGAAAAAACTTTTAGGTCTATGTCAGTTTGACTTTTTTACGATTTTTTAAAAATCAAGGGTTGAAGCAGGGGGTGCATAAGTACACTGTGTGCGATTGAAATATCGAGAATATGTTTAAAGTAGTATTTATAGTAAATTTAGTTTACAATAGATTATACTTAACCCACATTACATTTAATGCTGATTTTTTATATACAAGGGTTGCTAAGGGGGTGTTCCGCCGGTTCAGCGAGAACAAGGCTTTGAGGGAATATTAGGGGTATTGTTGGCAACTAGAAGGACGAAAAAACTTTTAGGTCTATGTCAGTTTGACTTTTTTACGATTTTTTTAAAATCAAGGGTTGAAGCAGGGGGTGCATAAGTACACTGTGTGCGATTGAAATATCGAGAATATGTTTAAAGTAGTATTTATAGTAAATTTAGCTTACAAAATGTTATACTTAACCCAGATTACATCTAATGCTGATTTTTTTATATACAAGGGTTGCTAAGGGGGTGTTCCGCCGGTTCGGCGAGAACAAGGCTTTGAGGGAATGTTAGGGGTACTGTTGGCAACTAGAAGGACGAAAAAACTTTTAGGTCTATGTCAGCTTGACTTTTTTAAGAATTTTTTACAATCAAGGGTTGAACCAGGGGGTGCATAAGTACACTGTGTGCGATTGAAATATCGAGAATATGTTTAAAGTAGTATTTATAGTAAATTTAGTTTACAAAATATTATACTTAACCCAGATTACATTTAATGCTGATTTTTTATATACAAGGGTTGCTAAGGGGGTGTTCCGCCGGTTCAGCGAGAACAAGGCTTTGAGGGAATGTTAGGGGTATTGTTGGCAACTAGAAGGACGAAACAACTTTTAGGTCTATGTCAGTCTGACTTTTTTACGATTTTTTTAAAATCAAGGGTTGAAGCAGGGGGTGCATAAGTACACTGTGTGCTATTGAAATACCGAGAATATGTTTAAAGTAGTATTTATAGTAAATTTAGCTTACGAAATGTTATACTTAACCCAGATTACATCTAATGCTGATTTTTTATATACAAGGGTTGCTAAGGGGGTGTTCCGCCGGTTCGGCGAGAACAAGGCTTTGAGGGAATGTTAGGGGTATTGTTGGCAACTAGAAGGACGAAAAAACTTTTAGGTCTATGTCAGTTTGACTTTTTTACGATTCTTTTAAAATCAAGGGTTGAAGCAGGGGGTGCATAAGTACACTGTGTGCGATTGAAATATCGATAATATGTTTAAAGTAGTATTTATAGTAAATTTAGCTTACAAAATGTTATACTTAACCCAGATTACATCTAATGCTGATTTTTTATATACAAGGGTTGCTAAGGGGGTGTTCCGCCGGTTCGGCGAGAACAAGGCTTTGAGGGAATGTTAGGGGTATTGTTGGCAACTAGAAGGACGAAAAAACTTTTAGGTCTATGTCAGTTTGACTTTTTTACGATTTTTTAAAAATCAAGGGTTGAAGCAGGGGGTGCATAAGTACACTGTGTGCGATTGAAATATCGAGAATATGTTTAAAGTAGTATTTATAGTAAATTTAGCTTACAAAATGTTATACTTAACCCAGATTACATTTAATGCTGATTTTTTATATACAAGGGTTGCTAAGGGGGTGTTCCGCCGGTTCAGTGAGAACAAGGCTTTGAGGGAATGTTAGGGGTATTGTTGGCACCTAGAAGGACGAAAAAACTTTTAGGTCTATGTCAGACTGACTTTTTTACGAATTTTTTAAAATCAAGGGTTGAAGCAGGGGGTGCATAAGTGCACTGTGTGCGATTGAAATATCGAGAATATGTTTAAAGTAGTATATATAGTAAATGTAGCTAACAAAATGTTATACTTAACCCAGATTTCATTTAATGCTGATTTTTTATATACAAGGGTTGCTAAGGGGGTGTTCGACGTAAGGGAGGCTTTGAGGGAGCATTATGAGTATTGGTACCAATCGATATAATAATAAAAAATTACTCCTAAGTCGATTTGCAGTTGATATTAATTTTTTCTTTTCATCTGAAATTCGTTGAAGTGAACGTTCGAAACTTCAGGTACATGATAAATACACAGCTCTAAGCATGTTTGTTATATTCAGTATCCATAGATACTTACTATTTACATAGAACTGTTGATAGAGTTAACAGTTTTTTTAATTTTTATACAATATTAAGTTTGTGAAGTTCTTCTTTTAACATTGGCAAGCAAGTTGTACAGACATCTACATACGGATATAGAATAAACTGGGACTCGGCAAAAATATTAACAAAAGAGGCAGATAGCAAAAACAGAAAAATTAAAGAATCCGCGATAATATTATTGAATGAGGATAGGTGCGTGTCGAATTGTTCCGTAGATGTCTCTACAACTTGGTTGCCAATGTTAAAAGAAGAAGTTCACAAACTTTACAAAGCCTGCTTCAATTCAGAGGTAGAAGTAGATAATTCAATTCTTACAAAAAGGGTTTTAGAAAGTTTTAGTGAGATTTGCGGTTCTCTAGATATTGCGGAAAAACTGTTTACGCGGCCCTTTTCGAGATGAGGGCCAAATGAGGGGCTTTCAACCCCCGAAAACTGAACATTCACATTGGAGCGTCACATACATAAAAACAATCTTGTTCTGTCCAAAATGCAAGGTTCGCCCTAAGTTTTGCAACATTTCAATGGACTAATGCAACTATTAGTTAAATTATCATCAATTGATTTAAAACGGCCAGTTTCAATTTAATTTATTTTTTAAAACTCAGCAAATTGACCAAAAATATTCAGATATGTATACTTATCTTCGTAATTTCATGAAAAATTACGTAACTTTTTATTACTGTGGTACGAATTGTGCAACCAGAGATTAAGCAAAACAGCGATAGAAAATTATTTCAAAAATTCTTTGGCCTTCACGTTCATTCCAAGACGTTTTGGTACACTTTTTAAAAAGTTTATAAGTTTTCCCAAGGAATTGTCCATATTTTGAGTACGGGCAAATATGATGAGCAGCAAATTATAAAATATCTGGCTAGTTATGCCATTGAGGATAAAAAATTATTGAATTTTTTTATATGCGTGTAAGGAATGTTTTTGATATAATTCGATTATTATTCATTAGTGATTCTGTGAGTAGGATTGAAAAATACAAATGTTTTCTAAAGTAACGAGACTATGTCACGCCCCCGTTCTCGAGGATGCTGAATACGATGGCGGTGGTTAAATCTCTCTCTGAGGTCACCCCACCCCCCAAACGACCAAGAACTACCCCCATCTTCTACGACCCAAACGTGTCTCACCCCCGTTTTCGAGGATGCTGAGTACGACAGTAATGTCGAGACCCCTCCTCGACCCTCGCCAACCCCCCAAACGGCCAAAAATCACCCCAGATGGGGTGAAACGCGGATAAGCCGTCTTCTCTCGGCTAAACCCGCAATAATCCTCCGTTTTCGAAAATGCTGAGCACGATGGTGTTGTCGAGATCCCTTTTTGATCCCCCGCCAACCCCTAAACGGCCAAGAACCACCCTCCGAAAGGAGGTAAACGAGATCGGTCGTATAGGCATTAACAGTAACTGACTTCTAGTTTTTATGCCAGTGGCCGCAGAGAAGATATCTTGCACGTGGACCAGCTACTGCAAAAATGTCGACGCGGAGATGCTGAAGTAAGAGTGTAATTATATTTTTGTCCGTTTGGTGAGCGAGGAGAAGTCGCGATAATTATTTCAAGCTCAGCATGCTATAAAACGGGGGGGTAACACGGGGTTTAGCTAAGAACAGACGGTCTATCCGCGTTTCACCCCTTTCGAGGGTGATTTTTGGCCGTTTAGGAAATGGCGGGGGTCAAAAAGGGGTCTAGACAACACCATCGTGCTCAGCATCCTCGAAAACGGGGTGCTCTCGCGGGTTTAGTCGAGAGAAGGCCGCTTATCAGCATTTCAGCACTATGGGGGTAGTTTTTGGCCATCTGGCAAGTTGGCGGGGGTCGAGGATTGGTCTCGACATCACCATCATGTTCAGCATCCTCAAAAACAGGGGGTTGGACAGGCTTGTTTGTTAGAAGACGGCGGATATGCGGTTTACCCCTTTCGGGGGTAGTTCTTGGTCGTTTGGAGGATGGGGTGACCTCGGAGAGAGATTTAACCACCGCCATCGTGTTCAGCATCCTTGATAATGGGGGCGTGACATAGTCCCGTTACGTTAGAAAATATTTGTATTTCTGTCCGACTTACAGAATATGCTACATTTACGCATAATAAATAAAGGAATATTAAATTATTTAAGTTGATCAAATTGATAACAACAATAATAGAAATGTTAGTATGTACTAAATCAATATTATGAAGTACCTAATATCGCATATCAATTAATGTACAATAAAATTCCTTCTTCAAGTATCTATTTCCTCGGCATATTTGTACTAAGTGCCACTTACAGTATGTAGAAGGAATCCCCAACATGCAAATATGTCTAACATTTCGTAAATCTTAATCAATGTTAACTACTTCAAAAATCATTAGTTTCATGCAAGTACCTTTTTGAGTTAAAAATGTTATCAACGAGCATCATTTTCATTAATCTGAGATGAAAGTGGAAATGCTTATATTTGAAAAATGCATATTTTTTAAATATTTTTGGCACAGAAAAAAATATGTTATATAAAACTATAAAATTATAATTTTAATTAGAAGTTTCAATTTTTCATAATGACGGTACTAAGCGAAAACTAGGTAAATCACCAAAAAACTATTGGCAACACTGACACCACACTGTTAATCTGATGACAGTGGTGTGACTCATTAATTTTCAATATTTTGTTTGTTTAGCTATTTGTTTGAACACATTCTATACAAGCATACAAATATGGAAACTAGTTACGTAGAAGGTAGATCAAACGTCGTTTTTGATTAAATTTTACACTCATTCACAGGTCGATTTTAGGTGCTACACAAAACTGAACATCTGTTTATGAAACAAACAAAAAATAAGGTTATAGTTACATGAAATGTCAAATCACAAATCACCAACTTGAAACTCCCTAGAAATAAGTACATTTGGCGCTCTATTTGAATTATCCCTTAATGACGTCATGAAAGTTTAACTAATTTTTTCCCGGCTTAAATAAAAAAGTAAAAAAGAAAGAAAAAACACGTATTCCTTATTTTTATTTCTAGTTTTCAATTTTCAAATTAAAAAAATATGGGAAAATACCCCATTGTCAATTACTTTTGAGCCAAAAATAAAATCTATCTGTCGGTCGGTCTGTCTGTAACTTTTTCGTGCTTACGTTTTCTTCGAAACAGTTTAAAATATTGACTTCAAATTTGGTACATTTATAAATTATATCGAGATTTTGAGTTTGATTATATTTTGAAATATAAGTAAATTAATTAATAAAATCCTAAATTAATGAACCCTAAATGTAAACTTTATCCCAAACTTATTGTCGGTACTTATAAAAAGTCGGGATTATTTCTTTATCGCTCTATCAATTCGTTGACATTTTTTGTACCCAGAATAAATCTGAGGTAAACTATACTAGTGGTAGTAGCAGCTACTTGTTACAAGAAGGATGTTGTCAAAGAGACAGAATAAATTTATTTCTGCTTAAATAAAAAAATGAGATTCCTTTGTTATGTGCTTTATGCACCAGGATCACCAACAGATATTTGTGTCTTGTATTAAAAAGATGATTGATTATATAGGGAAGTAGAGAATGTCCACAAGTTAATGTTTCCAAATACCAGACATTTGTAGATATTGATGCCAGGGACTGTAAAAACATTGTACTTTTTAAAAATAATGCCTTAGAGCTAGCTCTATTATTTATCTTGAAAATTAATCTTGGCAATATTTTATGGGAAACAAAAAAAGTTAATATATACGCTTAAGATACCCGTCTGGGAAATTGTATCTTTTAGCTGTAAAACGGCAAAGTAGGGTTTATTTATGAATTTACAAATGTGATCTATATATCTAATTCCCATGATAATCTGCTGTCTATGTAGGTCCAAAAAATTTTGTTGATTTGGTAAAAGTTGTGTTACCACTAGACGTTAATGCTCTTCTGATATTAAAATTTATAAAAACTGTTTCTTCATCATTCGAAATGGGCTTTATTCTCTGCCACCATGCGTGTACATCATCTAGTGCAACATAAATTTTATGATATAATTCCTCCTGCATGACATCTGATACCGAAACAGTGGTATCATCTACACACATTGTGGTAACGCCACGTTGAATACAATCAGACAGGTCGTTAATGAATATCAAGAATAACAGAGGGCCTAATAATGAGCCTTGCAGAGCCCCCGGGGTTACATTATGGATATTCGATTGAAATTCATTACAGGTTTATACTAATTTTCAATTTTCTGTATAGGGTTAATGCAACTTTGAGGACATCCACGTATACCGTATAGTTTTTATCGAGTTTAACGGGGGTTTTACCGCTTTTTTAGAGATTTTTTCGGGAGCGTCCTACAATGCGTCTATACCCGACGTTAGTCAACTCTTGACCTCCTTAAGCAAATTAATTTTTTTCTCAAAATAGTTTCATATTTTGACTTCCAATTGGCAGAAAAACGCTATTTAATTTGTTTCTCTTTTGTATAGTTACTACAAGTTCCATTTTCAAACATAGGTTTTATGAAATGATGGAGTGGGTGTAGTCGTGGTAGATTGTAGATTGTTTAAGGGGTCACTCGGCTCTGAACAGCCCTTCTTCAGATCGACCTAAAAGATCATTTGTGAATTACCCTACAATTAGTTATTGCCCAGTACTCCCAAGCTTTTGCAAAGCTTGTGATTTTACTTGGGACTAATTTCCCTATGTCTTTATGCGTCAATTCCACCTTTTCTAAGTACTTTAGCCTAGTGCGGACCAGCATCTTGCATTCGCAAAGAATATGTTCCGCAGTTTCTATTGCAGTATCACAGTATCTGCATATATCATAATCTGCCTTGCCTATATTCTTAAGATGATATCTCAGGGGGCAATAGCCTGTCAGAAGGCCTATTATCAGCCTTAAGTGGGACTTTTCGAGTTCGAGAAGCCTTGTGGCATTCCTTGTCGAATAAGTTATGAATCTTTTCGCTTGTCCTTGGCTTGGAATATTCCTCCAATAGACTCTCTTTGTTCCTTTTCCCACTTTAAGATCTCATCCATTATGTACCCCTTAGATAAACCACAAATTGGTTGGGGCCCAAAGAATGGAGCTTCAGCACCTTTTCTTGCAAAAACGTGAGCTAATTCATTTCCTTTTATTCCCTCGTGCCTAGGCACCCACATCAAGGTAACATTGTTGTTTTTTGTCAGTTGCTTCAGGGATTGTCTGCATTCCCAGGAACTTGTCAACTCAAAGGTATAACCTGTAACCTGAGTAACCTTTAGAAAGCCTTTATTTATACATTCCTAAGTACATAGATCTATAGCACAAATTTATGCTTGGAAGATAATTGGGGTCTAACTTAGGGCTCTGGATAGACTGCAATTAGGCCCCGCTATGCCCACGCCAAATCCTTCAGCTTCTTCGATCTATATACAAGATCTATATACAACTGCAGGGCTTCGATTCTGCTCGTCTGACGGTTTTCAATCAACACATCAAACGGACAGTCAAAGTTCCGCTTGATTGGCATGGAGTCAGTGGGTTTGGTCTTGGATTCCCATCGAATTAACTCCAGGATCCTTAAGTGCCCAACCAGATCGCCTGGTTTGAGATAGAGTGAGTACCTGCTGCAGCCTTAGTCGTGGTTGGTGGCTAAGGTTAAAAAAATTAGAGGCCTTGGCTTGTAATATACACCAAATTCCAAGTTTCTGGAGTCTGGAATCCCTTAACCCTTTTAACGGATTTATCTCAAAATATAATCTATTTCCATACGTCGTTATGATACATATGGGCATCAAATTTCAAGTCAATATCTTAAATCATTTGAGAGAACCGTGAACACAAAAAAGTAACAGACAGTGCGACTGACAGACCAATGAACGACCTACCGACAGATATAAATTTTTTCTCTCAAACTAAAAATCTCGAAAGTGTCTCATTGTCACTCTAGAGGGTAAGGTCAACGTCCGAAAGCCACAATGTTACTTTATGCTCGTATAACACATTTTATCTTCAATCATTTTAAATATGAAAATAAAGAACTGACTTAGTTGAGTATTGACTGAAAAATCACGATTCGTCGTCATTTCATGTATGTGTCCTGCATGTGACAAAAACTAACAAGCGAAGAAGACACAAACTCTATCAATTTAATTAAAGTTTTGCTCTGACGGAATTTATATTGTGATTTTGTTTAAGACAAATAACGCATTATAGAAAATAAAACAGAAAACAGTAACAATGTCTTTTCATCAGTTCTCCTTATATTAACTACAAAAGTCTTATCGCATTATTATTGCATAAAACGTAGGTATAGATGCACTCAAGCGAGCGAACAAAGTACTTTATCGCTCGTTGTCATGGGAGACGAGCGGCAAAGCGACATTACGCATAGGTCCTCAGCAAATGTCAACTTTGCCCTGTCAAATGCTAGTAAAAATGCTTGCTTTATCTGTTGATCGTTGATAAATGTAGGGTAGATAAAGACTTTGGACATTGGGATATAGTGGACACGCTTATATTTTGCCATTCTAAACTTCTGAATGCATTGTGGAGTAAAATGAGAGAGTGGCGGTTAGTCTATTTTACATGTCACTGTTGGCGAAAAATTATAAAAAAAGTAATCAACGCTTTGTTGTTTTTGCTAAGATTGATATAATATTTTCTTCTAATTTTGTAATCTGCATTTTAGTAGTAAATAATTTCTTTAAATTCATATTCTTAGGAGTGATGCCTTGTTTATTTTAAATTTGGTTTATATTTACAAATTCTTCGTTTATTGGCCGGTTTCGAATATATAGCGTGAAATTTAAAGTGTAACCTGGGGAAA
Source organism: Stenurella melanura (assembly GCA_963583905.1). NCBI lineage: Eukaryota > Metazoa > Arthropoda > Insecta > Coleoptera > Cerambycidae > Stenurella > Stenurella melanura. The sequence continues at coordinate 20,479,699 of OY757311.1, read as the reverse complement.
CACTGGACAAGTATCCATACTCAACCCGGTCTGTCTACTGCCTCCAAATTTAAATGAAATGAGTTGTAGTTTTAAAGTTAAATATAACCATAACTAGATATTATAAGAAAAAAAAATATAGGAAATTTGGCTCAGATGCTATATATATTGTCTGTAATTGTTTATTTGTGGCATACTCAGATTTTCTTACTTTTTGTTGGGTATTTTGCCACTGAAAACTATTTAAAAATTTTGATTAAAAAACCTCTGCGCCAAACGGATCAGACAGAGGTTGGTTCTTGAATACTTGACAGTTTCAAAAAGTCTCACATCTAAAAATATATAAACTAGAAAAATGTAATAAACTAAAAACTGAAAATGAAAGCTATAGGTAGTTAACGTTTCGGAAGAGAATATACATCCGTTCTCAAAACTTTTTTGGCCGTCAACCATGACAGTTCTTTGTTTATGTATTTCCATAGTCACGTGAGACATTAAATTACATTTATCTTATTTTTACTCACTTCGTCTCTAAGGATGGGCAACCAACTAGTACAAAAATCTATTGAATAATTCGAAACGCATCTATCCTCGTTTAATAAAATAATCGCGGATTCTTTAAGTTTTCTTTTAGTTCCGTTGCTCTCTTTTTCCAAAATCTTCGCTGAGTCCCATTTAATACTGTGAGTGTGGAAAACATTACGGAGGTGAATCATCTAGACCTTTCAACGTAAGGCTTGGTGACCATAGAAATTACGGTAGAAGGGGAGAATTTGAAAAATCCAAAATTTGTGAATACGCGTGGGATAATACCACGCGTGTTCACAAATTTTGGATTTTTCAAATTCTCCCCTTCTAGCGTAATTTCTATATTCACCAAGCCTTACGTTGAAAGGTCTAGATGATTCACCTACGTAGTATTTTCCGCACTCACACGGAACACTATAAATACAATTTTTTTGAATTTTGAACAATATTGAACAATAGCTTATAAACCTATTGTATGGTGGAGATATGTTGATGACATTTTTGCTATATGGCCTTATAGTAAAGAATGTTTAAGTAACTTTTTGAATCAGATTAACGAAAAAGAACCTCAATTAAAACAATAGAAATAGAGAATAATAATGAATTACCTTTCTTAGATATTTTAATTAAAATATTAGATAACACATACCAAACCAGTTTGTATAGAAAACAAACACACACAAACAGATACTTAAATTTCAATTCAAATTAACATATTAGTGTTAAGAAAGGTGTTGTTAAGTGTTTGCATGACAGAGCCAAAACTATTTCGTCAAATAATGTAATATTAAGGAACGAAATGCAATTTATAAAAACTGTCTTATTAAATAATCAATATCCTGAGAGTTTTGTTGATAGTCAGTTATTGAACATTGGTAGTAGAGAGAATATACTATCACAACCTGAGGTATTTAGGTCAATGGCAGTAATACATATATACATGATTCATCGGATAAATTACGAAAAATTGGGAATAGGTTTTCCGTACAAACGGTTTTTCAAACGGGCTCCACGCTAAGATCGGTTTTATCAAAAACCAAACCTCTAAATATTGTTCAAAATTCAAAAAATTGTATTTATAGTGTTCCGTGTGAGTGCGGAAAACATTACAAAGGTGAATCATCTAGACCTTTCAACGTAAGACTTGGTGAACATAGAAATTACGCTAGAAGGGGAGAATTTGAAAAATCCTAAATTTGTGAACACGCGTGGGATAATAATCACAGGATTAAATGGGACTCTGCGAAGAATTTGGAAAAAAAGAGCAACGGAACTAAAAGAAAACTTAAAGAATCCGCGATTATTTTATTAAACGAGGATAGATGCGTTTCGAATTATTCAATAGATTTTTGTACTAGTTGGTTGCCCGTCCTTAGAGACGAAGTAAGTAAAAATAAGATAAATATAATTTAATGTCTCACGTGACTATGGAAATACATAAACAAAGAACTGTCACGGTTGACGGCTAAAAAAGTTTTGAGAACGGAAGTAGATTCTCTTCCGAAACCTTAAGTACATACAGCTTTTATTTTCAGTATTTAGTTTATAACATTGTTCTAGTTTTTACATTTTTAGGTGTGAGACTTTTTGAAACAGTCAAGTGTTCAAGAACCAACCTCTGTCTGATTTGGCGCAGAGGTTTTTCCATTAGAATTTTTAAATATTTTTCAGTGGCAAAATATCCAATAAAAAGTAAGAAAATGCTATATATATTCTCAAAGGTAAATACATAATCTCTGAGGTCTATGGAAAATCTTCTGCCAAAAAATATGTAGCCGTTGTTAATGAAAAATATTTAGATGAATATATAGGTTCACTTTTTAAAATGAAATACCTGTTCCATCTAAGGTTCTCCTTTACCGATGAATCACCAGCAGCACTTAACATTAATTATGTCATAGTAGTTTTGCAAAATTCTATAGAAGACTTCAGGCCTATGTTTCAGGGTCTACTTACATATAGATTTGGCAGAATATAATTTACAACAGTTTATAGGATGACATATCCCCTCTTTTAATAAATAATAACCGAGAAATCTACAAAATAGTATAATTATCCAATATGTTTCTGGGCAATAACTTCTTCGCCTTTAAGTCAAAGGAACCGTCAAACGGTGCTTTTTGTCAAACAATGTAAATCACAATAAAAACAAAAATGTAGATTTCTGATGAAATCTGTTTCTATCTCCAAAGTTTTAGTAAAGAATTTTTATTGCTTATTTTTTAGAGGAAATATGTGGTAGAAAACCCCCAAAAAGTAAGAAAAAAAATTAGAGAAATGCCACAATGAACATTTAGATAATATTTACAAATGTTTATTTACTTTTACTTTTTTATCACTGTTTTGTTTTGTTATTGTACAAAAGACTTATTTCATTTACTCTGTTTTTAAAGGCATATAATATTCTCATTCATTAATATGTTTTCCATAATACCTAACTATAATTAAAATCCTTTTACAATGATTGTCCATAATCTCCTGGTAGCTATCTACTATCTCCCATGCATGGGCAGACAATGGACAAAATGCCCGATCATGAATATTTTGGACTTAAAAGAATGGGATTAAAGATTCCTTTTTAATTTTATGGGATATATAATCTAATATCAAGGCTTCAACATGCAACAAAATATAGTTTTATATTGATGTAACAAGGAAAGCTGAAGACCTTTATGTAAAAAATGTCCAGTGTCTCTCCGGTCTCCACGGTCTCCTCTATTTATTACCAAAAAAAAATCTAGATATATCAAGAATACATTTTAAATAATTTTTGTTAATACCACTGAGAGGCATTGAAAACAACTTGGTGCACTTTCACCTATTCTATTTTCGGCTTTAATATGAATTTCTGGAAGATTCAAGTTTCCTTAAAATCCATGGACTGTTATTTAAATTATCCTGAATTGCTTCAGAACATCCAGTCTCAATTGGTTTCAGTTTTTTGAAACTTAGCAAACTGACCAATGAGGTTCAAACAGGTCTACTTATCTCCGCAATTTCATCAAAAAGTATCGAGCTATGCAGTCAGAGATTTAAGCAACACAGCGAGTAGTACCAAATTTGAAAATGCTTTTGTTTAGAGATTCAGAATCATTCCAAAGCGTTTTGATATGATTTTTTAAAAGTTTATAGGTTTTCGTAAGTGAATGGCAGTTGCACATATTTTGAGTAGGTGCATCGTGGGGATTCCGCAGAAAACTATAAAAAACCTAGCTAGTTATTGCATTCACTATGAACAATCCTCTATTTGAACATGCACAGTTCATGTGTATAAAGATTTTATTCTCTATTTAACAATTCAATGCCAAATTAACAAAGTTTGTATTTATTGCGACAGGAAAGGAAATAAACATTAATTTATTTGTTTTATTATTTGTTTTATTTATTTAATTTATTATGTGATTTTTTTATGAATTTCGCTTAGTCATGATGAAACCAAATATACGCGTAAGAAATGAAGGGATATTAAAATAGTTAGTTGATCAAATTGATAACAGCAATAATAGAAATGTTGGTATGTCCTAAGTCAACACTATGAAGTACCTAATATCGCAAATCAATTAATTTATAATAAAATTCCTGCTTGAAGTATCTATTTCCTCGGCTTAATTCATCGTCAGTAGCCTAGGTACTTCAATCACAGAACATGTTACAGCATTCAACTATTTAATTATTGATCTGACAGGAATTATTGCGGGATCGCGAATCTGCTTTTCTATTTAAGTAGTCAATGTTACAACTCATTTTAAAGCAATATGCAATCAGTAATAACTGTAGTGACAATAATTGATCCTATGTGACAGATTGCAAATAAATTTTGGTATTCCTCATTTGACACTGACAGGTATCCTGATGTCACATCACGAATTAAACCATAATTCTTAATTCTTATTTCCATTTTTTGTAGTAATAATACCAGTATTTATGATTTCAAAGTGTACCAATAAAAAAAATAACGTAAAGTATTCGTGAATAACTGGTCTTTAAAACGCTTGCTCTATTTCGAGCACTCCAGCTGTGCCGTCGTGCTCGAAAAATCGCGCGTGTTTTAAAGATCTTAATGTCCACTTACACTTTAATATACTATTTTCTACAAAAACACCATTAAAAACTATATTTTTAACCCGGCATACTTGAATTAAAAATGTAATATTATATAAACTCGCGTTAAAAATGATCACATGATTAACATTTAACACTAGTGCAAAAAGTAAACTGGCAAGTCGTTTCTCATAATAACATTTAAATATTTATTAACAAAAAATAATTAGTTATTTAGAAATATTTATATTAATTGTACAATTGTAGCAATTAGTAATATTTATTCCTTGCGAGGAAACTACTTCACAACAAGAAATTGTATTGGAACTCATCATTTTGCAATAGTTTTTCACATTTGACAAGCATGTGTCAAACAACGGGCAAACTTGATTCATTTATTTCATAAATCCTACAAACTACTAGAATTATGAGGCAACCATTAAAAGGATTTGAAATCTTTTTAACGAAACTTTATTGTTCTTTTAATGGTGTTTATAGAAAAAACATTGTATAACTATTGCATGAAAAATATTTTTTTAAATTTGACAATTTATTTGACTATTATTTGTAAAAATTGTGAAAAATAGATGAAAAAGTTCTCGGAAGAAATTATAAAAGAAGCAAATGAAGTTTGTTTAAACTTACTGCCTAAGAAATATTTTTATGAAATGGGTTCAGTGAATATAACGATTGGGCAAAACGCAGAGGTGTTACTGGTGTAAGTGAAGATATAATACTAGCTTATTTTCTTAGCGTACAGAAAAAGTTTGCAGCTTCTTCAACGTGGAAAAAGTATACAAGCAGAAAGCAACTTTAAAGGTTTATAAAAATATTTCTAAATATGGAAAACTGATTGTTTGTTTTTTTAAAAGTAAGTTAATAACTTACAAACCAATGAAATAATTTTTTGAATATTCCCGCACTAGTGTGTAATACATGACATTCTACATGCAAAATGACTACAGTAATATCCATATTCTATGCTTGTGATGTATAAATCTTTTTTATGTATTCGCACTGGTTTGGGTTATTCGAATATTACTTACCATATGTTCATCAACAAAGGGTAGCATTTGTTTTCAAGTACTTTTGTATAATTTCCAAAATTTTATTCGAGAAAAAACAGTCTACACTACGTTTGGAATGGCATATTCCACACGAGCAAAAAGTTTGTACAAACTTTTCGCTCGTGTAGAATATGGCCCATTTCATGTCGCAAAATATACTCATCTACGACGTGTTGATAATCGTGTCTAATGCAGCAATTTAAGTATTTTTCCTTTTTTCTAAACCACAATGAAGTTCGCTAAAAAACTTTACTCTCTTTACTCTTTAATCCATTGCTTCTAAGTAATAGATGAATCTATTATTCAGACCCGCTAATCGAGCAGACGAGCTACTGTACATATCTACTCATTCTCCTTTCAAGGAAGACATTATCCAAATGAAGCAAGGTTTGTGGTGGAACAAAATTGCCTAGGTTTTATTGAATGGAGTCTCAGCATGCATAAACTATATCACTGCTGGTGTTTGATGGTAACCCAATTTTATACCAACATTTATTTTGATTTTTTGGTCTTTCGGAAGTTTATATTTTAATTTTACCTGGATTTGGAATAATTTCCCATATTATTAGACAAGAAAGAGAGTAAAAAAGAAGCATTTGGAACTTTAGGTATAACCCATGCTATAATAGCAATTATTTTATTAGAATTTGCTGCTTGAGCTCATCATATATTTACTGTTGGCATAGATGTTCATTCAAATAACTCAATTTGGACAAAAATTAGTTAACTGATACTGTTTTTGCGGCAGTTTAATTATTTTGTGTTAATATACGTAACCTATTATTCACTGATAAACCCCGCGGTTATAGGCAACACAACTAACGAGTTAATGTTTTCAAGTAAATCATTTTTATAGCAATTTAACTTATTGGAGTTTGAAAACAGGGAAACGAAAATGAACTGCTGATACACACACATGTATTAGAAAGTAAAAATAGTGGTAATAGACAGAAATTAATTTTTAAATTAAGTAAAAGCATATTTCCTAAATTCACTTTAGTTATATAAAAGTATGTATTTCATACAGTAATTATATTTGCATTGTGATAAGGCCCTTGCACACGTTCAATGAGTTGCAATGAGTTCGGCCAAAAATAAGGACACTGTTTACATGTTGACACTGCATATTCTGCATTGACCATTTTAGCATTGGTTCATGTTTAGGATTCTATATTATTGGTTCATTTTGATATAAATCTATAAACTTCCAAATTTCATCACTATTCCATACCGCCATAGTAGTTCGTAAATACAATTATTACGCTGCAACACTACCATTTCCGCTTTAACGGCAACTACGAACTGAAGAATAGGCCAACGTGTACAAGACCACTTGGCGTAACTTGGTCGTTGGCGACCAGCGTTGGCCAGCCAGCCGAATGTTGTTGGTTTTTCGTGCACACATCAAAAGATGTTGGCACAATGCTCCAACAACGTTGAACATGAACCAATGCTAAAATGGCCAATGCAGAATGAGCAACGCAAACGTGTAAACAGTGTCCTTATTTTTGGGCCTTATTTTGGCCAACTTAACTAGTTGGCCAAACGTGTAAAGGGGCCTTAAAATCCCTTGCCTAATTTCTTTATGTATCCCGGCAATAGTGTATTGTTCCAGTGTCCAGGAATAAACTGATGTGTTTTAAATTTTTGGTATTTCCCGTTACATTTTCGGACATATAAAATTTACTGGTCTAAGAGCTACTCGACTTGACAACATAGCCATTTTCACAAGGCTGGTAATATGTTAAAGTGTTGGTCTAGATCTCCCCAAAGAAGGAATGGCCGGTATGGCTAAAGGACGTCGTTGGAGTGAGCAGTGTGAACACCCAGGAATTTTTGAAAGTGGTTTACGTTTAAATTGATATTTATATACTATACTCTTCACAAATACAAAACGAAGAGTATGTTTCATTCGATTGGCACATTCCTATAACCGGTAATATTGCTTGCGGAGAAAACATTTCATATCAGTGTGTTGGTGGACGAATTTTGAACAACTCCCAAAATTCTTTCCGTCTGTCTGTCTGACTGTCTGTCTGTCCGTCGGTCCGTCCGTCCGTCCGTCACGTTTCTTGTAAGCACGATAAGTTAAGAACGAAAAGTCCGATTGTATTGAAATTTGGGCAGTAAGTTAATGTTAGCTAGAGGAAGAACCCTATTGAACAATGTCGATCAATAAATAAAAAAGTTATTAATTATTTAAATTTGGAAAAAAGACATTGTATGTTTTGTAATTAACCAAAGAATTATAGTATGTCCTTTTCATATTATTCTCCAGTAATGTATATAGTATGATATAGTGTAGAAATATATATAAATTTCAAAGTGTTATTACACACTAAGAAATTTTTTTACAGATTCAAGTATATGCATTTAGTTAATGTCCATTTTGTACAATTATGTAAATATGTATATATTTTTGGAATATTTAAACACTTTGGTTAAAAGGATATACAGTTTTTAAAGATTTGATTTGTTAGATTTAAGTAAATATTTAAAAATGAAAGATCCCAACGAGCCAGTTTAATTAAACAAGCATTAAAGTCAAAGACACACTTATAGGCAATAATTTTTGGAGCCGAAAATAAAAAAAAAGTGATAATATTCCTACGGTATGTAGGATTGGAACACTGGACCTCCTGCGTGCGAAGTATTTCTTTCGCCGCTACCCTACTGGCCATCTATAAGCCCAAGCTTAGTAGAGGTAAATAAACAGAATCAACTACGGCCACCACTTTCATGAATTTCTGGGTGCCCACTAAACCGACGTCTTTTAACCATAACGACCACTGCTTCTTTGAGGGAGATCTAAAATAACATTTTAGAATATTTCCAGCCTTGTGAAAATGGGTATGTTATTGAGTCCAGTAGCTCTTAGACTATACAATCAGCCATCGTAGTAGTAATTTTAGCCTTATACCAGACAGGTATTTTTTTGTGATTTGAAAGAACCAGAGCTTAATTATATAATCAGTCACAGCCGTCAGTCCTCCAAGTGTCAATTGAAAATAGTCTCTGGATTTTTAAATTATCCAATATTATTTGAATAGATGTTGGTCATCCTTATTCGTGGAGATTGTTCCTATTCGATAACAATGATATTTAGAGTAATCTTGAGGTAGCGTTATACATGATATTCATTTTAAGTAGGAAATAAGCATGTTATTCCTCTATATTCAAATAAACAATAATATTAATTATCTGAATTATAGGTTTTAGGTTTTTTAGACGTAGTTGGTGTTTCAAGTATCTATTTTGATGTTAAGACGAGTGGTTTCAAACTTTTCATTTAGTATCTAAAGAGAAATGGTTTAAGTATTTTAAATAATAGTCAAGATTTGGAAATATATAAATTCACTTGTAGTCCAGTCAATGTCGGTCTCTGAAAAGGCTGTTGAACTTAACTTAGATATTATACATGTGATAAATATTCACTCTATTAAGGTGGCCATTCCCTAGAAAGGGACATCCGATAGGGAAATATTTATTAATCTTGGCTATAACTTATTCTTCTTAGTACGTGTATTTAAAAAAACTATAAGGGTACCTAAGTAGAACCACAATAAGACTATTGTTATAAATTTTCACTCAATAATTTCAGTGATTTGTAAAATAGCTAAATTTAAATTTAAAAAATATGTGAATTTTCCTATTTCGTATTTTTAAAAAATGAATTATTGTTTGTTTGCTTATAAACATATTCTTTATAGGATTTGGCAAACAGCTGAAAAAATAACTATCTACAACTAAAAGAAAAACTGTATGTAAAAATATTAATGAAATCTTTGCATTCTTTCGATAACCTGAATTCTGGCTATGCTAGCAAATTAAAATCATAAAATGAATTTTTCTAATTTCTTATTTGACAATTATCATTCTAACACTAGCATCCACACAGTCCCCTACGGCCATGCAAATTAAACTAGTATCTACATAACCCCCTACGATCATGAAGATTCAGTTAAAAATGAGAACAAAGGCCTAAAATCAATTTATTTATCTACCTTGTCTTAAACATTTTTCTTTCTAATGGATTACATTTTCATAAAATCCATCACTCTGTTTCTTGGAAATGGTTAACATTTGAAACGTTTTTCGCCCTTATTCTGGAGTTCATCAGAAATACATAAAACCACTCATAAAGATGTTTCATGCAAAACCAAGACAATTTCTATGAATAAGTGTGAGATAATTATAATTGACATTGACTGATAAAAACAACAGATCTTCACCTATCTATCAGCTAACTAGTATTGGAGCCTATATACTCTATGCATGTTTATAAAAATGAATTATTGTTTGTTTCCTATTTTGTAGTTTTAGATCTAGCTATTTTGCAAACCGCTGAAATTATTTGGTGAAAATTCATAGTAATAGTCTTGTTAAGGTCCTACTTATGTAGTCTTATAGTTTTTTTAAATATACGTACTAGATAAAAAAAGGTATGCGTAAAAATAATACTAAATTATTAAAAAAAGTATTTCCCTATCGGATGTCTCTTTCTAGGGAATGGCCACCTTAAGGGGTAAATAATTTATTATTAAAGAGGCCCTTTCTATTATGTAAGCTACGTGCAATTGCTATTGGTAATTCTCATATACTGATTGGGTATTTGTCTTATTCAATTTTATTCTACCTTGTATCTATCATGAACATATTACCTTTTTTAACGTAAAACATATTTCAATAAACTTCCTATTAGTAAGTTGAGTGTTTGGATACTGATGTAGAAAATAACGTCTAATATGTCACAAAATAAAATTGTTATAAGCTGATTTGTCTTTTTTTCTTCTTTAGTTGGATTAGATTATATTAGATTATAAATTAGGAGCTCGCTGATTAGCGTAGATTACCGTGGATCTTTGTGCCGTTCCTCTTCCAGTTTTCTTTAGAGCTGCTTTTCCAGCTTTATTGTTTGTTCACAGCCTGGACAAAGGCCCTTTACTACAGCTATCAGTTCTAGGCTTTCCTTCGCCAACTAGTTTTAAATCCCATTTTAACCCTTTGTGCAGTTTGTGCCCTAATATAAAAGTACAATTATCGCTCTTATAACCCCGGTTATAATTATGATGAGTATTCGTAAGTATATTTATCCTTGGAGATTTTGAGATTTCTTATCCATCGGCATGGCAGTTGGAATCAGTACTTATGGTGAAGGCTGCTTCTACCAGTTCTACCAGTCTTGCAAATAATCAATATCTTGTTCCAATACTTAGTTTACTTGTGGATGTCGAGTGATGGGTATCCCCTACACGTGGAACACTGAGATATCATTGATCTACATGAAATAAAACCACAACGAACGACTCTTAACATTCTTGCAGATAATGAAAAGGAAAATTAATTTTCTCCAGATAATTCACATATTTAGAAATTTACCCGTTAAGCAAATTCATTATCTGTGAAGGCTCATTTTTGCTTACATGAGGTGGCTCCACTGGGTAGCCACTAAGACAAAATGAGTTTTAACTAGGTCCTTACAATACTATAGCACACAGACTGAGCTGCCCTCTTCTATTTGGTGAGAACTGCATGTTGCTGGATTTGCCAGAACCATTAGACTCGTATGTCGTTTTAATGATCACCATGATACAAATCTTTGTCATTACCTAACAGCCTTATTGCTCCTAAGTGCAGTGTCTCAGTCCACCATACTACTGATTCGTAGGTTATCATGAGTGTTACTACCCTAGTAGATAAATAGCTTGCATACTGGCATAACCAGCGAAGCAGGTTCAATCGCTGCTCATCGCTAAATAATTTTAATTATAAAATTATCCCCAAGATCGACCTAACACAAAATTATTCTAGATTTTCAAGGAGTTACCACGGTGACTTGAGAAGTGGTTAAGAAAGCATTGAGGAACATTTTATAACACTAAGTGCTATGGATTTTAGGCCTCTCAATGCTCTTTTTCGTTTAAAAGTGACGACGACTTTGGTCTTGTTTTGTTAAATATACTTGAACATTTATTAAGGTAATATTTTGCTAGGTTACCCATAGAGCTGATGGCAACCAGTTCGATAGTATGGGATAGGGAGCCAACATTTGCGATTTTATTACAGTTCTAATCCTAGATTAGTAAGATGTTGATGGTGCTGTAAAGTTTCAAAAACTTCGTAGCATATAGTTTTAAGTTCTAAGTTGTCTGGGGTAATCGCAAATTTTTAAGTGCTAAAATAAAACGTCCTACTGATTTTTTTTTTAATAAACATCAAAATTTATATCTTACAAGTTAGTTAATTCGTACGTCAGTGTATCGTTCAATCCAATCTAAGAAACTAGAAATTCTGGTGAAAGCTGATGGATAACCTGACAAGCAACCCTTAGCAACGTAAGATACAACTCCTGCTAGTTCGTTACCGACGATAAGAGGACCACCAGAATCTCCATTACATGATCCTACGCCACCAGCTCCCGAAATGCAAACTTGGGAATCCCTTACAATGCCGTAAAAGCTGTTGCAAGAGGGATTGGTGATAACAGTGCTGTTTACTTCCCGCAGTACTGGAGAGGTGCTTCCAGTTCCTACTGTGAGTCCCCAACCACTAACTCTTCCACTTCTTCCTAAAAATTCAAGATTATTATATAAATGAACTCACTCTTATACATATACGTCTTGGAGGTGGTCTTAGAAACTTAATTGCTTTGGCGTGAATGTACGAAATAGTATCCACAAACACAGACACTTTTAACACTCTATACTAGACTATACTAGACTATACTAGACTATAATAAGTATAGCACAGTAGCACATAGTGTAGTGTAGTGTTGTGTAGTGCAGTGTAGTGTAGTGTAGTGTAGTGTAGTGTAGTGTAGTGTAGTGTAGTGTAGTGTAGTGTAGTGTAGTGTAGTGTAGTGTAGTGTAGTGTGGTGTGGTGTGGTGTGGTGTGGTGTGGTGTGGTGTGGTGTGGTGTAGTCTAGTGTAGTGTACATTTCTTAAATAAAAAATTATGTGTGGTATCAAATTATATAAGGTCATGTAGTTCTAATTTTTTAATATGTTATTTGTACCGATGCTATTAGTAAGAAACCAAGTTTGCAGCTTCGAAAGACTTGTACGAGCTGCGCAGTGCCCAGAAAAGAGCGAAATTATTGCACTTGCTTTGGTTTTTCCTTAGTATCTCCTAAAGTATGCATTGTACATAAAAGGTTATTATTCCTTTTTTTAAAGTAGATTAAATTTGCTACAATAGGTCGCAAATAAATTTTGGTCATATACCTTGCCAAATATCGGAAAAAGTATTTATCCCTCGAGGAAAGTCTTAATAATCGTAATGATTTTAAAGTAAATTTATTTAATAAAAATCGGTAAAGGTATGTATTTACACAGAACTTCCCTCTTTATTCGTATAAGACGGTCACTTTAAAAAATTATTAATTAAGAGATGATATATGAGAATTATAATCACCATGTAGTTAGCCCTATTATTACAGAGAAAACCTGACAACTTTTTTCCTTCATCTACTGTATAATGGTAGGGGAAACTTTTTCAAATTTTTGTTTTTTTAATGTACAAAATATTTTTTTGTTGAAATAGGCTTAGAACATAATGAAACGTGCAGATTTTAAAATTGAAGTAAACATATTTGTTTCATCATCTATTCTATTGTGGTGGTAAAGAATTTAAGAAAATATAATTTTTTAAAGTCTTGAAAACAAATTTCTTTTTTTGAAATATGTTTAGAATGTCACGAAATGTGGAAATTCTAAATTTGAGCAATTAATTTTTTTCCATCACCCTTTTATAAAAAAAAAATCAATTTTTTTTCATTTTCTGAAAAAATTGTTTTTGAAATATGTTTGGAATGTCATGAAACGTGAAAATCTTTAATTTGAGCAAAACACATTTTTTTTACCCATTTTAAGGTACAAATTTTATTATCTATTTTAAATATTCAATTTTTTTTAATACCTAAGTTTAGAATGTCACGAGACGTGGAAATTTAAAATTATTGCAAAAAAAATTGTTTCCGTTATTTATTCCCTTTAGGCGGTCGACCCTGTATATTCAACGGTGAAAGTTTAACCATTTCTCCGCTGACAGTAGCGTTAGCTACCTACCAAATTTGACTGTTCTCCGGCAAGTAGTTTTTTAGTTAATGCACCAACAGGCAGACAGACAGGCAGACAGTCTGTCTGTCCGTCTGTTGGTGCATTAAAAAGTCCCTTGCCGGAGAACAGTCAAATTTGGTAGGTAGCTAACGCTACTGACTGACGGAATTGAAAAACTTATATTTTCGTAATCTACGTGATCTGAAACGTGAGAATCCGCAAAAATCTCGGAGGGTGATTATTTCTCGATTACAATACTTCCCTTCGGTATGCGAGGCAAGTAAAAATCCATTATCTAAGATTTTCCTCGTAAGTGAGTAGTTTTCCCGACATTTGGCCAGATACATGACCAAAACGAAATTGTCTCATTTTTTGGAGACAATTGCCTATTTTTGAAGTGCTGTATCTCCGAAAGTTCTTAACTTGCGAAATTGGGTTTAGGTTTAAATTGTAGTACTTTATTACTTACTAAATTAATCAAATACAAGTTTTACGGTTACGACGCAAGGCGTCAGTCGGCGTCGAGACGAAAAGGTACAAGAATATGAATCAAGTATCAAAATTTATCAAATACACAAGATTTCTAAAATCGAGGCTAGGCGTCGGTCGACATCGAGATGTAAAAATGCAAGAACATAAATCAGGTATCAAAATTCGTCAAATACACAAGTTTTACAAAATCAAGACTAGGCGTCGGTCGGCGTCGAGAGGAAAAAATGGAAGAATATGAATCTAGGTATAAAAATTTATCAAATTCAGAAGTTTTACAAAAACGACGCTAGGCGTCGGTCGGCTTCGAGACGTAAAAATGCAAGAATATGAATCTAGGTAACAAAATGCATTAAATACACAAGTTCTATAAAAACGAGCCTAGCCGTCGGTCGGCGTTGAGACGTAAAAATGCAAGAATATGATTCTAGGAATCAAAATTTATAAAATACACGAGGTTTACAAAAACGACGCTAGGCGTCGGTCAGCGTCGAGATGTAAAAATGCAAGAATATGATTTTTTTTTCATCTTATACACTTCTCTTCCTCCACTTTTAGTAATTTTGGAATTTTTTAAGAAATTTCAGAGGACTAGAAACATCTTATTTTGGGCCAAGAAAGGTAAATATATATTGTTTCATTTTTCATTTTTGACCTAATTCTATAAGTTACGGAACCCGTGATACAAGGGATGTTTTCTATCCCTTCCGATCATTTCCTACTTTTTTCAACTTTCTTATTAAGGTCATTACAAATACATTGCACAAGGTTTTACCAAAATCTATTCACTAGCACTCAAATTAATGATTTGTCTAGAGATTACTGCCAGAAACTTTTGTCTTTTTTATCACTATTGTAAACGCTGCTATTAACTGTCTGCTACATAGAAGTAGACATGTCCCAGAATTTGGAAATTACTTCATCAAGAAAACTATGTACCTTCGATAGCAGCCGCTGAACGGCGTGGAAGAGAAACAACGTTGACATTTGCATTAAGATTAACTGGTGAAGGTAACTCAATCAATCCAATATCGTTGCTGATGGCAGCAGCATCATAGTTTTCGTGGACCCTAAGCTTGGTACTGATGATTAAAACTCGAGTGGATTCCACTGCCTGAAGGTTGTGAGCACCAAGGTAAACGGCTGCATCTCTGCCTCTGAAAAGTATTAATGAATACCTTTTAGTAGATTTTCTACCAAATTTCACAAGCAAGTTAGTGAGAGAGTTTTGTGGTTGTGTCATTTTGTTGTCAAAAAATTAATAACAATGATGGATTTGTAATTATCTTTCAAGAGATTTAAATTGTTGCAAAATTGTTTCTTTGTGTTTTGTTTAAAATTTGCTATGACATATATGATTTTATAGCGTTTGTTCAAAATAGACCATGTTGAATACCGTGGACAACGATCTGCGGAATTCGTATCTACCTCTGGTGTACCCCAAGGCTAGGTTTTGGGCACATTGTTCTTCAACATTTTCATTAATGACATTGCAGAGGAATTGGGTGTCAATTGTCTTTTATATGCAGATGATATGAAGTTATACAATAAAGTAAATGATGTGAGTGACTGTGTGGTATTACAAAGTGCCCTTGATAAAATTAACGAATGGTGTAATGTAAACAAATTACAGTTGAGTGTAAGAAAGTGTAATGTCATAGCTTTTACTAATAAACACCAATATGTAGAATTTAATTACCGTATAGAAGATTCAGGGCTTACACGTCCATCAACATTCCGCGACCTAGGTGTAACATTTGACACCAAACTATCATTTAATTGCCATATAAACTTCATCACTAATGAAAGTTTCAGAACGCTAGGATTTATAATACGATGTTTTCGCGATTTTAACGACGTTGACACACTGAAACTACTATATCAATCGTTTGTTCCATCCAAATTGGAATATTCGTCGATTATTTGTTCGCCCCATTATAACACACATATACAGAGCATAGGGAGAATTCAGAGGCGTTTTTTTAAGACTTTGAGTCACATGGAAGATGGTGTCTATCCTACTGTTGGTTTTCCTCAGACTGAACTGTTAAGTAGATTCTCACTCTCTAGTCTGAAGACTCGTAGAACTATTTCACAGCAAATTTTTCTTTTTAAAATAATACATAATATGTTTTTAAACTTAAATTTATACGGGCGCGTCGACCCAATACATTGTTTATTCTATAAGCCATGCCCATTGCGGCGCTATATTAAACTTACTAAATTTTCGAACTCCTAGACTTGGTTCTAGGCATAACTCATTGTTCTATTTGCCGACTCCCCGAACTAACGTCCAGAAATTTTCTCCGCTATACAAAATGTGTGAGAATTATAATAATCTACAAGATCAGTTTGATATATTCCACTGCAATGTAGCTGCGATAAAAAGATTAAGTGTATAAATTAAAAATTTTATGTTTCGTTTTATCTTTATTTTTATCTGTTTACTTTGTCTTCTACTCTCATACGTTATATATTTGTAAATACTTACTATTCCTTACACTGTAATTGGAATGCTCTGTTGGGTAGTGTATTGTTAAATAAATAAATAAATAAATATCCGGTGAAATGGCACTATATTAGCCCTAACTGGCGAACTGTGTTGTATATTTCATCCTGGGTACAGTTATGTTGTGTAAAAAATTAAAAGTAATTATAGGTACAGGGTATTCCAAAATCCCCACATTCCCCCCCCGGGTAGTTGATTCTGAGTGTAACAATAATGAGAAAATGTTCTATAAATGTGTTTGGAAATGTTTCCTGAGGAACATAAAGCCCTCTGAAGAAAGCGCCTTAACTGTTTATTTCAGGAGTAATAATTAATGCTCATGTTATCCATTGGTGGAGAAACGAGAGACAGTTAACCTTTGTTTCTAAATTTGTTTATCGCGCGTATTACCAAAGAAGTCATCAGTATTTCATTTAAACTGCCTTTCCTGGAACAAGGTTTGCCGTATTGCTAATAATTATCAAGTGGGTAAATTCTACGTAATATTATGGGAAGAACCATAATTAAGCCTTAAATTGCTAAATATATGAACTAAGAAAATGTAGAAACAAAAGTTATCTATCTTTCGTATTTTTGCCTACGAGTTAAATTAGTTTCAGTCAGTACCACACAAAAAACCGCTGCCTAAGGAATCACTACTTCCACATCCAAATTTTTCATCCATGTCACTTTAAAGGAAACTTCTAGACTAGATTTGCACTCTAGTATGTGGAAATTATTGCTCGTAGAATTTTAATATTTGGAGCAGATATAGAAAAGTTTGAGGCGTTGGTTTCTACTATATACGTTAAAAATGAATTTTTTAGTTTATCCTACTTATTTTCCACTATTCACAACCTACCACGTCCAACCCCTTGAATGGAATTATCTCAATCAGGTGTCATTAAAATACATACGTGTACTAACTTTCAAGTAAATATCTCAATTTAATGTTATCCAGCCCATTAATAATGGAGAGGAGATGATGGTGTTTGAAAAATATTAGAAAGAAATCTGAGGCCTTGGTTTCTAGTATATACACCAAATTCCACATTTCTGTACTCTTGCCAACTTGATTTACTTATTTTCTCCTATTTACTTCTATTTAACCCTCAACCCTCCAACGGAATTATCTCAAAATATAATCTAGTTCCAGATGTCGTTATAATACATACGTGTCCCAAATTTCAAGTGAATCTCAATTTCATTTTATCAACACCTTTAATAATGGATTTAGGGTGGTGGGGGATTGAAAAATATTACTAAGAAATCTGAGGCCTTGGCTTCTAGGACATACACCAAATATCAAGTTTCTGTACTCTTACCAGCTTGCTTTACTTATTTTTCCCTATTTACCATCAATTACCGCCACTCCTTCAACGCAATCATGCCAAAATATAATCTAGTTTAAGATATTGTTATACGAGGAACAAATTTCAAGTGAAAATCTAAATTTAATTTTATCAACTCTTTTAATAAGGGAGGGTGGGGGACGGAAAATATTATAAAAAACCTGAGGCCTTCGCTTCTATTATATACACAAAATCCCGAATTTCTATACTCACCACCTTGTTTTACTATTTAACCCCCACCCTTCAACGGAATCATCTCAAAATATAATCTAGTACCAGGTGTCGTTATAATATACGTGTACCAAATTTCAAGTGAATATTTCAATTTTATTTTATCAACCCCTTTAATAATGAAGTAGGGGTGGTGGGGATTGAAAAATATTATAAATAATCTGAGACCTTGGCTTCTAGTACAAATAACGAATTACAATTATTTGTACTCTTATCAGCCTGCTTTACTTATTTTCCCCTATTTAACCCTATTTAACACCCAACCCTTCAACGGAATCATCTCAAAATATAATTCCAGGCGTCTTTATAGTACATACGTGTACCAAATTTCAAATGAAAATTTCAATTTTACTTTATCAATGCCTTTAATAATAAAGTAGAGTAAAGGTGGGTTGAAAAATATTTTTTTTAAATCTGAAGGTTTGATTCTAGTATATACACCGAATATCGAGTTTCTGTGTTCGTACCAGCTTGCTTTATTTATTTGCCCTATTTACCCCTGTTTAAAACCCAACCCTTTAACGGACTCATCTCAATATATAATCTAGTTCCAGATGCCCTTATAATACATACGTGTACCAAATTTCAAATGAGTATCTCAATTGTATTTTATCAATCCCTTTAATCATGGACTAGGGGTGGTGGGGGGTTGAAAAAAATATTAGAAAAAAATCTGAGGTTTTGGCTCTTAGTACATACATCAAATTTCAAGTTTTTGTACTCTTATCAGCTTTCTTTACATATTTCACCATATTTATCCCTATTTACCCCCAACCCTTCACCGGATATCTTCAAAAAAACAACCCAGTTCCAGATCTCGTTATAACATATACGTATGCAAAATTTCAAGTCAATATCTTAAACCGTTCCGGAGAAAGCGTTTAAAAAATGTTACGGACAGACCGACAGACAGACCGATAGACAGACAGAAAACATTTTTTCGCTCAAATTTAAAATCTCGACGCTTCATGACATTCTAAACTTATTTCAAGAAAAAAAAAATGAAATTTTTTTTACGATTACTATACTTCCAATCCACTACGTGGATGTGGAAGTAATAAACCTTAATAATATAAAATCATGGCCCTAATTCCAAAAGGTTGTGTCAAATTATTTAGAAGATATTCAGTTAAAACCTCTATTTAGGCACCATCTTCAAAGGGTAGCTCCCTTTTCAAGAATCTTTTTTGGACAGATGTTTGTGGAAAGTTCTCTACTATTTTTGCATGTAGAATCAACTCCTACAGGGTAATGCGGGAACTTTGGAACAGCTTTTATATAAGAACAACTAATACGAGGTAATTTGGAATGGAACTAACTGAGAAACTTACCCGGCTACACAATGGCCAGCAGTAACGACGTAATTTCGAGAAATTAAAGAACCACCGCATGCCCATCTGGACCCATCTGTGCCTGTTACAAATAGGTAGGCCTGGTAGGGAATTGAGTGTGGAGTGACTACATGACCATTTATTATTCTAGGTATGATGTCGTCAATGGTTTCAAGGGGATCGACATACAGTCTTTTGTCTTCTATTTCTTCAATGCCCTAAAACAATAGTAATTGATAATTCAGTTAATCAATGAAAGCACAAATGGAGCTTATCGGACATAACTGGAATAACTCAAAGCAAACGTAAAAATAACCAAACGATTAAAATCTACCTCAGATAATAATTGACACAGTACTGAACCGATGCCACTACGCTTAATTTAGAGTTTAAAAGTTTAAAAGTTTAAAACTAATGATCATATAAATATGATGACAAGGAAGAGAATCATTTAGTATAAAGAACAAAAGATACAAAAATGAACGAAAATGGAATAGCAAAGATGAAAACTTAATTAAATTATGATAGGGGAAGAAGTTAGCTGAATTATAGAGAGTGTAGTTGCAAAAGTTATGGTTAAATAGTTCGCCGAACAATGGGCGACCCTTGTTATGGCGCGTATGATATGGGTACGCTTTATTCGAAATGAAATATTACGCTCTCTGAGTTGTGTGATGTTGCTCGTTAACAGATGGCCGCTTAACTTAATTCTTTTTAAATAGCTGCCTAACGTAGTCTCCTAATGGAGTTATATCGTGACAACATGCATATAAGTCACTGACAGAGGTGTATCGTAATATATTCGAGACGAGCTTGAGAAAAATCATAAAAAGGTTTAGCAGGTCTCAAATTAATCGTCCTTAGAACCCAAAACAGGCTCTGTTCCTCCTTTTTTGAAAATGTTCGATAATTACCCCTATTCAGGGGTTGAAATTTAAAAAGTGTCAATAAATCTAGAAAGAATTCAGTTTGTATTAATTCTATTAAATCAATCCTAAAAAAGGGAAATTATGTATTTTCTATCAAGAAGGCTTAAGAAGTCACCTATAGGCCCTCGGAAGAGGTGACATCACCCCCAAAACATCAAAAATATTTTTTTTAATTCAGAAAATAAAATATTTAAATGTTTCGAGTCATAACAAATTTGGAGAAAATATTCCTCGCCAGTTTTAATTAAAAAGCAAACCCTACGAACAGTAAAATTAGCCCCAAACACGAAAACATAAAATAAAATAATAGCAATTTTTGGAAACACTTCATTGATTTTGTCTATAACAGTCATTCAGTTAAGCTTATGTTATACATTTTTATCCGTTTTCATTAGCATTGATCCCCCGAAAAGGGTTGAAATAAGCGAACTAAATGTCAGTTATAGAAAAAAAAAAAACAATAAATACAAGTGTCTCCAAAAATTGCTATGATTTTTTTCACGTTTTTGTGTTTGGGGGTAGTTCTACTGTTCGTAGGGGTTGCTATATCGTCAAAATTGGCAAGAAACATTTCATTCATATTTGCCACGACTTGAAACATTTAAATATTTAATTTTCAGAATTTTTCAAAATATTTTCGATTTTTCTGATATTTTGGGAATGATTTCATCCCCTTCGAGGGCTTATGGGTGAATTTTTAACCCATCGCGTTAGAAAATACATAATTTCGCTGGAAATAAGACAAATAGAATTGTTTTTATATTCAATGATATTTTTTAAATTTTCAACACCTGAATAGGGTAATTACTGAACATTTTCAATAAACCAAGAACAATGCCTCTTTTGGTTTTTAATGGCGATTAATTTGAGAAATGCTAAACCTTTTTACGATTTTTTTCAAGTTCGCAATGTTAGGACCGGCCTCACTATAACAGTGTATATGATTAATTTCTTATTGTATCTAGTGAATCTGTTTTTGGCCAGAAGAGGATACAAACTCCTAGACGAGGAATAGATGGTCCGTACAGTCTCGTTAATATGTTTGTTGGAGATCAATCGTGTGTCTAAGTAGTTTTCTGACAGGAATTAATAACCGGTGTTACATAAAAATGTAATATTTTCATAAAACTAAATACCATTTTAATCATCTTCAAGTGGTGGCAAGAGGTTGCTCAAAAGTGCTCAAAGTATTGATGTCTTGAAAAATATTCTTTATAGGATTTTGCAAACAGCAGACAAGGTAGATAAATAAATTCATTTTTGGCCCTTGTTCTCATTTTTAACTGAATTTTCATGATCGCAGGGGGTTATGTAGATAGTAGTTTAATCTGCATCGCCGTAGGGGACTGTGTGGATGCTAGTGTTGGAATGAGAATTGTCAAATAACGAACTGGCCAAATTTATTTTAGGATTTTAATTCGCTAGCATAACCAGAAGTCAGGTTATCGAAAGAATGCAAAGATTTCATTAATATTTTTACACATAGTTTTACTTCCACATCCACGAAGTGGATTGGAAGTATAGTAATCGCAAAAAAAATTTCAAAATTTTTTATTCGTGAAATAGGTTTAGAATGTCATGAAACGTCGAGATTTTAAATTTGAGCGAAAAAAAAATTCTGTCTGTCTGTAACTTTTTTTGTCCGCACGTTTTCTCCGGAACGGTTTAAGATATTGACTTGAAATTTTGTACACGTATATATTATAACGAGATCTGGAACTGGATTGTTTTTTGAGGATATCCGGTGAAGGGTTGGGGGTTAAATAGGGGTAAATAGGGGAAAATAGGTAAAACAAGCTTGTAAGAGTACAGAAACTTGAAATTCGGCGTATGTACTAGAAGTTAAGGTCTCAGATTTTTTGTAATATTTTTCAACCCCCCACCACCCCTACCCCATTATTAATGGGGCTGATAAAATAAAGTTGAGATATTCATTTGAAATTTCGTATACGTATGTATTATAACGACGTCTGGAATTAGATTATATTTTGAGATGATTCCCTTGAAGGGTTGGGGGTTAATTTGGGGTAAATAGGGGAATATATGTAAAACAAGTTGGTAAGAGTACAGAAACTTGAAATTCGGTGTATGTACTAGAAGACAAAGCGTCAGATTTTTTTATAATATTTTTCAACCCCCACCACCCCCACTCCCTTATTAAAAGAGTTGGTAAAATTAAATTTAAATTTTCACTTGAAATTTGGTACATTTATGTATTATAACTATATCTGAAACTAGATTATATTTTGACATGACTACGTTGAAGGAGTGGGGGTAAGTAGAGGTAAATAGGGAAAAATAAGTAAAGCAAGCTGGTAAGAGTACTGCAACTTGAAACTCGGTGTATGTCCTAGAAGCCAAGACCTCAGATTTTTTAATAATATTTTTCAACCCTTGCCCTACCCTTAATACATTATTAAAGGTGTTGATAAAATAAAATTAAGATATTCACTTGTAATTTGGTAGACGTATGTATTATAACGACATCTGGAAGTAGATTATATTTTGGAATGATTCCGTAGAAGGGTTGGGGTTAATAGGAGTAACTAGGGGAAAATAAGTAAATCAAGCTAGTAAGAGTACAGAAATTTGGGATTCGGTATATATACTAGAAACCAGGGCCTCAGATTTCTTTCTAATATTTTTCAAACTCCACCACTTCCGCTTCATTATTAATGGGATTGATAACATAAAATTGAGATATTCACTTGAAAGTTAGTACACGTATGTATTATAGTGACATCTGATTGAAATGACTCCATTGAAGGGGTGTGAGGTGGTAGGTTGTGAATAGTGGAAAATAAGTAGGGTAAACTAGAAACTTCATTTTTAACGTACATGGTAGAAACCTATTCCTCAAACTTTTCTATGACATCTGCCCCAAATATTATTAAAATTCTAAGACCAATAATTTCCACATACTAGAGTGCACATATAGTCAAAATGTTTCCTTTAAAGTGACTTGGATGAAAAATCTGGATGTGGAAGTAGTGATTCCTTAGGCAGCGGTTTTTCTTTTACTTACACATAGTAATTTTTTCTGCTGTTTGCAAAATCCTATAAAGAATATGTTGCAATACAATTATAAGCAAACAAAAAATAGCTCTTTTAAATATTGATGTCTTGGTGTTCATACTATAGGTTATTTATAAACACCACACACCAGAGACGAAAAATGGATAGAATTCTTCATATTGAGGTCTTTTTTTACTTGATTTAATTATCGAGGACGTGTACTTAAATTGGCGAGTAAGAATTTCTTCTTCTTATTTTGTACAGCCAAACGAATTTTGAAAAAACAGTTTTTTGCCATATTTTTTTTTATTTAATAGATAGAAATAAAAGTTCAGATCAAAATTCGATGGCAAGATAATGGAATCTAACTCCAAAATATCAAAATAAACAAAGAAACTAACCTACTTCCTTAAATCTAAATACAAGTTTGATACTTAGTTATTAATTATACCAGAAAACCTTCCCAAAAAGGAGATGTGAACAGACTGAAATAATATTTTTTTACGAAACTTAATCTCGATTCGAAAAATCGATTTAACTTTTGGGATGAGCCATCAATTTTAGGCGTTCTTAGGCTTAAATTGTAGCTTTTTATCTCTGTTTTCATAGTTCATAGGAAACTGTGTTTTTAATTTTATTTTACTGTTTTCTCACTTTGAAAACTCTAAATATTTAGAAAATCGCTCTTAAATTCATAATATTTTCAAGAATTATTTTCTTCACCAATGTCTTGTTAAATTATATTGAAACAAATATTTTGAGCTTTTGAATATACAATCCGATCGAGATATCGATATTTTAATGAAATAATCTATTGTGTAAACAGTTTATAACATATTGTTGGGGGATGCTGGATTTTAAAAATCTAAAGCTAGAAATATACCGGTTGAACCGGAAGTGACATCGAAATTTTTTTTATCTTAAATGAAATGACTATATTGTTTGATGGTTTCTCATTAAGCATAAATTTCTAAGTGCAACAGTTTTTTCAGATGTAAAAAATTCCAAAAAATAAGTGAGATACGGTTGAACCGGAAGTGACATTTTCATTCCTGTTAGTCTAAAAGTAGCCTATTATTGTCTAATTTATTTGTACCAAAAACCAAAATTTTAAATACAAAAACAACCAAAATATTGGGGGCATACATTGGCTCGTGGCCACCCGGTATGTCTGAAAAAAAATTAATGAACCATTTTGAACCATTTGAAAAAAAATAATATATGAATGCGTTGTAAAATTCAGAGATATTTAATAATTTTTGAAAACATTCGATGCAGAAAAAGGGTTAAAATATCAAAATGTGAAGATATAAAGACCTAGAATTTAACCTTAAGATCGTCTACGTTGCGGCCGCATTCCAAAACTTATAGCCATTGTCCGAATTTCCAATATTTTGAGTTTGTGACACAAAAATTAATATTCTCAAAATTGTCTGCATTATCTTATAGAGTACAATTTCAGCTATAATAATTGACTAAATTTCCAACTCGATTGTGAATATTTTCAAAAGGAATTTTGGGTTTAAACAATTAAACTGATTTCCTTGCTTTCTTTGAAATGTAAAGATTAGAATTTAATTATCTACTAACTTTTGTATGGAATATTCTGTCTCTTTCAAAAAAATAAGAGAAAACATGATTAAACAAGTTTAATAATGAAACATTTTCTTTACAGGATTTTGCAAACAGTGGAAAGAAAAGCTATCTATCAGAACTAAAGGAAAAACTAGAGATAAAAATATTAATGAAATTTTGCATTCTTTCGATAACCTGATTTCTGGTTATGCTAACTGTAGCGTACTCATTTTAAGATAGAAGCTACATGTACATTTCATATAGAGCTCCCCAAAAAAGAAATGAAAAGCGGTAACCAAGAAAGAAAATAAGAAATACTTCAAGAATAATATTCTGACAAAAAAATTAATAAGACTTAATTTACTGTTTGTTTTAACTCGAAACAATATTATATTATTGTATTATACATTTGCAATATATGATAATTCAAGATATTTAATTTTATTTTATTAAATCTGTGGTTAACATATCCACAATTGGTGACCCCGACGTGATACAATTGGCGTGGTTTCGTCTAGACCATTGACCAGTTGGAGCATTTTGGTGCCCGGCGCAGAGGAAGTCTCGTCTGAAATTTATAGCTGAATTTATGGTTTTGGATCCCTCCGAATTGGCAGTCTGAGAGTTGTTTTTATTAGCATTGATGCTAAGTGTTATTTGCGAGGCCAAGTGAGTACGTTGCATATATTACTCACCATTACTTAAAGATTTGCTAAGCAATCAATATTTTTTTTTTCTTTTTTTTCCTACGTCTGTCGATTTGTGATATTAATAATGGTTGATCCACCTCAGACAACTGTCGAGTTAATCGAATCCCTGCCTGTTAATCAACAATGTGTAACGTCTGTCAAATTACCCCCTTTTTGGATGTCAAATCCATTGATATGGTTCATGCAAGTTGAGGCACAATTTAATGTTTCGAGAATAACCTCTGATCGTAAAAAATACGACCTAATTGTTGCCCATTTACCCTTGGAGATAATCAATAATATTTACGATGTTATCATTAATCCTCCAGAACGAGATTTGTATGGTAATTTGAAAACTATTGTAATTTCACGCCTTTCCTCCAGTGAAAAGAAAAGGCTTGAAGATTTATTAACCGGTTCAGAAATTGGAACCAGGAAACCTTCAGATTTTTATCGTTCTATGTTAGGTGTTGTGGCGGTTCGCACATGGTGAGTCAGGATTTGCTAATGAATTTGTGGAAACGACGTTTACCGAAAACAGTTTATATTGCCTTGACTGCTTCGGGAAAGTCAGATTTGCAAGTAGTTCTCGACATAGCTGATAAAGTTTGGGAATCTTGTCAGACTCCAGTTCAATCTAATTTTTCTGCTTTACCTGTTTCAATCCCTGACACGTTTCCGCCCACAACATTATCAGACCTTTTAACTACTTTTAATAACTTTTCTACAAGTTTCCAATTGACTTTAAATCAAGTTTTACAAAGACAACAATCACTTGAATCACAATTGTCTACTTTACAATCTTCGAATGATACGATTCGTCCTTCCACGTCTCTAAATGAGACACGTTGTACTAATTGTCATAACCGACGTCGTTCACATTCACGATTTTCTAATAATCGAAATAATTTTGATCCTTCATGCAACACAATTTGCTATTATCATCAAGTATATAAAGACCGAGCATATATGTGCGGCGCTCCTTGGTGTACTTTTTATAACGTTCCATTATTTGATAATAAATCAAATAAATCGAATAATTCAAAAAACTAGACAGTTCTATTGTCATGTCTGCTGACACTAGAGAGCTTGACAGCAGACGTCGCCTTTTTATTTTTGATGTATCAAATAATTTTCGCTTTTTGATTGATACCGGAGCAGATTTGTCGGTTATACCGAGAAATGCTTTTACAGATTTAAAGGTAAACAAGGATTTGGTTGTTACCACGGCTAACGGTGGAATTGTTTACACCTACGGTAAGAAACTTTTGAAAGTTAATTTGGGATTACGTCGTGTGTTTACTTTCATATTTAATATAGCTGACATACAGATCCCGATTATTGGTGCAGATTTTTTGGCACGTTTTGGTTTAATTGTGGACTTGAAGAACAATATTTTGATCGATAACAAGACAAGTTTGTCAGTGAATTGTTACGCCGAAACTAGTTCTGTCATTTCCACGAGGTTATTTTCTTTTGAAGACCAATATACGGCATTATTGCATGATTTTCCGCAATTGGTGGGAACACCAGATTATTTTTTACCTGTAAAACATACTGTTCAACATTTTATTGTCACTGAGGGTCATTTACCTTTTAGCCGTCCGCGTAGATTGGATGCAGTGAAATTTGATATTGCTAAGGAGGAATTCGCCCATATGGTAGAATTAGGGATTTGTAGAGCATCTTCTTCATCTGTCGCTACTTCACTACATATGGTTGCAAAAAAGGAACCCAATGACTGGCGTCCGTGTGGTGACTACCGACAGTTAAACGCTATAACAGTTCCTGATAGGTACCCCTTACCACACATACAAGATTTTAATGCTCATTTATTTGGTTGTAAAGTATTTTCGAAAATCGATTTGATTCGTGCTTATCATCAGATACCTGTCGCCGAATGTGACATTTATAAGACAGCAATCACAACCCCTTTCGGCTTATTCGAATTTATGCGAATGCCCTTTGGTTTGAGAAATGCTGGTCAGACATTCCAAAGATTTATGAATGAGATTTTTTCTAACTTGAAATTTGTTTTCGTGTATCTTGATGATATTCTTGTAGCGAGCTCGGATCATACACAACATTTGGAACATTTACGCTTAATCTTTGAACGCCTTAATGACTATGGAATCAATATCAAACCAACTAAATGTGTTTTTGGCACTAGTGGTTTGACCTTTTTGGGACACTATATTAGTCCAGAAGGTATTGTGCCATCTAAAGAAAGAGTTGAAGTTATTATTAATTTTCCTCAACCATCTACTATTAAACAACTTCAACGTTTCATCGGTATGATTAATTTTTATCATAGATTTGTCCCTAATTTTTCAGAAATTTTGAATCCTTTACATTTGTTGAATGCTAGAATGTTACGTGATAAAAGTAAAGTTATTAATTTCTGGCCGTTGGATTGTTCTGTTAGTTTTGAGAAAGCTAAGCAAGCTTTAATAAATGCCACAGTTTTAGCTCACCCTAGTTGTTTGGAAGGAGTGACACTTTCATTACCTGTGGATTGTTCTGGTGTATCAATGGGTTCGGTGTTAGAACAGACATTTCATAATTCTACTTCTCCGTTAGGTTTCTTTTCTCGAAAACTGACAGATGCGCAAAAACGATATTCTGTTTTTGACAGAGAGTTACTGTCACTTTTCACTTCAATTAAATATTTTAGACATATATTGGAAGGCCGCGTTTTTACTTTTTATACCGATCATAAACCGTTGGTTTACGCTTTATCGTCAAAAGCAGACCGTTCACCTCGGCAGATCAGACATTTGGAATTTATTTTACAATTTACAAACAATTTACGACACATTCCAGGTCATGCTAATATTGTCGCAGATACTATGTCACGGATTGATGACGTTAACGTTTTGGAACGAAATACTTCAGACATCATAGACTCGTTAAATTCTTCCAGTTTTAATTTAGCAATATTAAAAACTACCCAAGATGATGATGATCAACTTATTTCTTTATTAAATAATCAAAAGGTGAATAATAAAAACAGTAAAATAAGCTATTTGTTAAAACAAATTACCTTTTCGGATTCGCATTTTTTAATTTGATGCGATGTTTCACGTAATGGATGTCGTCCTTACGTACCAAAATGTTTACGTCGAGTAGTTTTCAATATTTTTCATAATTTAACTCATGCTGGCATTAAAGCTACTAAAAAAATTGATAACCACTAAGTATTTCTGGCCCAGGATGAATTCTGATTGTAATTTATGGACAAAAACCTGTATCAACTGTCAAACTTCAAAAGTCAACCGTCATACTAAGACACCTATAGGTGATTTTGAGATACCCAAAGGCCGTTTTGAACACATTCATGTCGATATTGTAGGACCTTTACCTCCTTCGCATGGTAATTCTTATATATTGACAGTTGTTGAAAGATACACCCGCTGGCCAGAAGCATATCCGCTCGTAGACATTACAGCAGAAACAGTCGCTAGGACTCTTTTTGAAAACTACGTATGTCGTTTCGGTGTTCCACTAGACATAACAACAGACCAAGGAGTGCAATTTGAGTCAACTCTATTTTCGGAATTTTCAAAGTTTTTAGGTTTTCACCGGATTCGCACAACTAGTTACCACCCTCAGAGTAATGGTATGGTTGAACGATTCCATCAAACCCTAAAAACCACATTATTAGCGAGAGCAAATACATCACATTGGTACGAAGAACTCCCTATCATTTTGTTGGGTTTGAGAGCTATGCCTAAAACTGATTTGCGTTACTCATCAGCAGAACTAGTTTACGGTCAAACGTTACGCCTTCCCGGAGAATATTTCATTAAATCAAATTTTGACCCACAAGTTTCTAATTGTATTGTTAAATTACGTGAATATTTTGATAATTTACAATTTACTGCCTCAAAACGTCAATTTTGTGAAAAATCTTTTATCAGCTCTGATATTAACAATTGTACATACGTTTTCCTTCGAGAAGCTCGATTGAAATCTAAGTTTTCACCTTTATTTGATGGGTTTTTTGAGGTAGTTTCTCGAACTGATAAGATTATGACTATCCTTAAACGGGGTAAAGCTGTCACTGTCAGTCTTGACAGAGTTAAACCCGCTTATTTGTTGACTGATGAGGTGGATCAAACTTTTACTTCTTTACCTAAACGTGTTCATTTTGTTATTGATTGCTTGCGGTAATTTTTCTTTTGGCAGAGGGGTATATGTAGCGTACTCATTTTAAGATAGAAGCTACATGTACATTTCATATAGAGCTCCCCAAAAAAGAAATGAAAAGCGGTAACCAAGAAAGAAAATAAGAAATACTTCAAGAATAATATTCTGACAAAAAAATTAATAAGATTTAATTTACTGTTTGTTTTAACTCGAAACAATATTATATTATTGTATTATACATTTGCAATATATGATAATTCAAGATATTTAATTTTATTTTATTAAATCTGTGGTTAACATATCCACACTAACAAGTAAAATTCTGATTTTCCATTCTCATTTTAACATTAGCATTTAACCTAGTCCCCTACGGCTAAGCAGGCCTTTGTTCTCATTTTTAACTGAATTTATATATCGTAGGGAATCATGTAGATACTAGTTTAGCCTGCTTAACCATAGGGGACTAGGTTGAATGCTAGTGTTAAAATGAGAATGGCAAATCAGAATTTTACTTGTTAGCATAACCAGAAATCAGGTTATCGAAAGAATGCAAAGATTTCATTAATATTTTTATATATAATTTTTCCTTTAGTTCTCATAGATAGCTTTTCTTTCCACTGTTTGCAAAATCCTATAAAGAAAATGTTTCATTACTATAAGCAAACAAATAATAAATAATTCACTTTTAAGTTTAATACTCTTCTAGCTGTAAGAAATAAACAAATTTATTTAGAATCACAAATGGCGATTAAGAAGAATAGCAACTTCCTACCTCATTTTCACGCAAAAAATGATGTATTGCTTAGACTAATACTAATGGAAATAACAATATACATATAAAGCATAAGAATACATTCTTTACTAAACGTTACTTTTAGAAGCAAAAATGATATAATGCGGGAAATTATGGTACAGGTATATTACCTTGGGGAACGCCCAGGCTGCACCGAGGAGAGCAAATACGAAGACTGCAGATCTCATTGTAATGGAGTACTAGCGAATTGAGTGGTGTGGTTAAGTTTCACTTTATATACTAAATTGTTTTGATATGCATATGAATGGTAATCAGTTTGCTGCGATTATTTTCTGTATTATCTCAAAATAGAAGCAATCATTTCTAATCATCTCGAGACAAACTCCGCTCCTGAGAACTTAATCGGTTTCCATTCATCTGTAACAATAGTAATGATTGATTATTTCCATTCCCATGATGTTAAAATAAATACATGATGAGTTCATTTCATCGCACACCTCAATAATATTTGGACTACAGTATTGGTAAATGTTGAATTAGCAAGCTACCTTGTATGTGTTAAATAAAATAGAAATAGCAAAAACCGTGTATGGGACTAAAATAGATCTATTTGATTCAACTGATCTTGGCGTTTACGTCATAACTTCCTGCTTGATATCTCTTTTATACACGCATTACAAGTACAAAGTTTTGCTTTCTGTATTTGTGATGAATATCGTAATATTTATCATTAAATTTTGGGAGTGGATCTCTATTCACAAATAACAATAACGTTGAAGTCAATAGGTGTTTCAAAGTTGCTTTTTGATGAAACTAAAATAATTTGAACATAGCCCCAAAAATGTGGATTTCATTTTCATATGTTGACAGATTGCGCCAAGATTTTTTTATGTGTGCAGGAAAAACCGACAACATTCTGTGGGCGGGCCAACGCTGTCCGCCAACGCCCAAGTTACTCCAAGTGGTCTTGTACATGTTGATCCAACTCATTGGATCAACTCGTTGGCTCAACTCATTGGCCCAACTAGTTGGCCCCTGTACACGTTTGACCAACTAGTTAGACCAATGAGTTGGGCCAATGTGTACAAGACCACTTGACGTAACTTGGTCGTTGGCGACCAGCGTTGGCCGGCCAGTCGAATGTTGTTGGTTTTTCGTGCACACATCAAAAGATGTTGGCACAATTCGCCACAACGTTCACACGTCGGCCTCTTCTTCAGTTCGTAGTTGCCGTTAAAGCGGAAAGTAGTGTTGCGGCGTAATAATTATATTTACGAGCTACGATGGCGGTATGGAATAATGATGAAGTTCTGAGATTCATAGATTTATACCAAAATGAACCGATAATACGGACTCCTAAACATGAACCAATGCTAAAATGGCCAATGCAGAATGAGCAACGCTAACGTGTAAACAGTGTCCTTATTTTTGGGCCTTACTTTGGCCAACTCAATTAGTTTCCCAAACGTGTAAAAGGGCCTTAAAATGCCTTGCCTAATTTCTCTATGTCTTCGGGCAATAGTGTATGGTTCCAGTGACCAGGAATAAATTGATGTGTATTAAATTTTTGGTATTTCCCGTTACATTTTCGGACATATAAAATTTACTAGTCTAAGAGCTATTCGACTTGACAACATAGCCATTTTCACAAGGTAGGTAATATGGTAAAATGTTGGTCTAGACCACCCCGTAGAAGAAATGGCCGGCATGGCTAAAGGACGTCGTTGGAATGAGCAGTGTGAGCACCCAGGAATTTTTGAAAGTGGTTGCCGCTCAAATTGATATTTATTTACTATACTCTTCACAAATACAAAACGAAGAGTATATTGCATTCGACCGGCACATTCCTATAACCGGTAATATTGCTCGTGGAGAAAACATTCCATATCAGTGTGTGAATTCTGAACAACTCTCAAAATATCCGTCTGTCTGTCTGTCCGTCCATCACGTATCTTGTAAGCACGATAACTTAAGAACGAAAAGTCCGATTGTATTGAAATTTGGGCAGTAAGTTAGTGTTAGCTAGAGGAAGAACACTTGTAACGGTTCACTTTCCTTAGAAGTCCACTTGTAGAAAGTTACGTTATTAAATATCAATTTATCTAACAATGAACACTATATGCCAGGTATATGTAATAGTTCTAGTCGAATATAAACAGTGGTGTTTGTACCTATTGAATTATTTTGGGTGACCCTGTATATTGGCTTTGCCGAGGTATATATATAATCTTTCACTTTAGCGCAAATCTAATCCATACCTAGGAGAAATTATAACAATTAATTATGAAATGGTACATCATAATGACATGGTAAATTTATCCAAATTAAGTAATGATAGAAAATATAGATTGGGTATAAGTAAATTGTATAAAAAGATATCAGATATAAAAAGAGGTTTT
Organism: Stenurella melanura; assembly: GCA_963583905.1. Taxonomy (NCBI): domain Eukaryota; kingdom Metazoa; phylum Arthropoda; class Insecta; order Coleoptera; family Cerambycidae; genus Stenurella; species Stenurella melanura. The sequence continues at coordinate 20,446,626 of OY757311.1, read as the reverse complement.
TTTCTTTAATCAGACGGCTAGGAGCGCAGAAAGGAAATGTTAGGTCCAGCGTAAAGTTGACAGGTATATAAGAGACCTACAATTGTAATTTAATAAAAAAAGGCCGATGAAGAGCTATAGGTAAATATAACTTTTATAATTTTTGATTACATCAAATTAGCACTCTAAAGTTTATCATGTCATTTAAAAATGTAACTATTTCAGGCCTTTTTCTTTTTTGATCTCTGGTTTCCTCGTTTGCTCTCCACAGGGCATTATTTTACATCAGTACACGTAAAATTGTATACAGAATATTTACAAGAACAATTGGTTGAATCAGTGAGAGTATTATGAAAGCACCGCATTTCTGTTAGACCGCCCGTGAAACAAGTAACATTACACGAGCTATCAGAGAAGTACCAAGAAACTGTACACCGGAGTATTATGGCAATATGGCATACTATTGTTTAAGAGGATACGAATTTGGTGAGGTAGAAATAAATAAAATATATGAACAACTCTAGATGCTGAACTGATCTTGTGAGTACCTACCATCTTATTTGTTTTTACGTACGTTCTGCTAAGATAAAGAAGCAGACTTATTTATATTATTATTTGATATCTGACGCATATTACATACTGTAATCTTTATCATATTTTCTCATGTAAACTTGAGAAACAGCTGTTTGGTCGAGTAATCATTTACGTTATAAAGCCTAATTAAGGTTATAAAGTATTTAACTATTTAACACTAGATTAGAATTAAGCATTTTCCTTTTAAACTAGTATTTTTTTTACATATATTCAACCTCTAGTAGTAAGCATATTACGTTACATACTTCCTATTTATTCTTAGTACATATTACGTTACTTACTTCTTATTTATTCTTAGTAGGGTAGCATCAAGTAGTATAAGGGTTAATTTCCTTGTAAATGAAGCAAGATTTTTATTGCTTATTCAATTAGTATAACCCGTATTAATTATATTTATTTAAATTATAGATTATAAGTGATTTTAACATTGTGTCAGTTATTTATCTGTGTTGTTTTGTACCTCCCTCATCCCTTGTCAATTTGATATTGACTGGCGCCTTAGCTTACATAACTAAACAACCAATTAATAAAATCTTTATAAAATCCACGACCTAAGCTTCCGACTTACAAGCTGCCGATCGCATTATGTTGACGAAGGTCACATAATAAAAATGGAGCCCAACGCGCAAGGGGCCTGAATTGGTAAAAGTTATATCAAAATCATATGAAGCAATTGTTTGTTGTAATGAAAAGAGAGTTTTTATGGTAGCTTTGTATATACTTGAGCGATAATTTACCGGGTACATGTAAGCACTTTTCCCTTTACCTTTTCCCCATCCTTGTACAAAACAACCGATAAGAATAACTTGGAGGTATGAATTGTTTTACAATCTTAGCGTAATAGATTTGCCTGTGCTTATACTTGATTCGACCAATTGCAATTGTACCAGATATATTCTGCACTTACTGCGGAAGGTTTTTTTGTCATGTTTTTTTGTTCGCTGATAACATTATTTTAAAGAGTTCTGTTTGTGTATTTAAATTGGTTTATTCCTATACTGCGAAAGTAGTAATAATACTGTATAAATATCACTATATAGTGTGGACAGAATAGAGTTAGTGGATATTTTATATACAGGGAGAGCAAAATAATTTTTAATGGGTATAAAATATAATAATCACAACTATGAGAGAGGCATAAGTTTGAGATAGTATGGTGTGTTTGAAATATTTGTTATAAATATTTTATATACAGGGTGAGCCATCAAAGCGGAATATACAGAGTGGCCCAAAATATCAAAATAAAATTTTGCCTGATACGGGAGTGACCCTAATATATTAATCTGTATTATTTTAAACTGGTAATAACATACAGGGTGGAAAACAAAAGTGAACAGTCTTCGACTTTAATTAATTTTATAGTAAATAGTATCTTGCGTTCAACATAAATTGCGCGGAATCTAGCAACATTAGCATATCCATTTCAATAGGTGTAATTAAAGCAAGTTGTGTTGGGTCCTTACTTTGGTTGTTAGTTATAGTTCGAGTTAAATATGACTGTTAGCTATGATTTTGATCCTTATCACCTTAGGGTACACGAATTAAACTATGAACTCCGGATACGTGATGTAGAAGCAGATCGCGTGGATATAGCACTTAAGCGAAAATACCTGCGTAGGGAATTAAAAAAGGATTTGGCTAGACCGGACATAAAATATACTACTCCAAATTTTGATTTTAAACTTGAAAAAGGTGAATTAGATGAAAGTATTAAGTCTGTTTCGGAGGTAGTGGATGATTTTGATGGAATGAATGACGAGGTATACCGACGTGTTTGTAGTCGAATTTGTCATATTTTAGGTAGGCTAACTCGATTTCCGGATAATGTCAGCGAAGAATGTTCACATTACAGGGGTGACAATATTATTCGTATCACAGCACTTCAAGAGGACGTAGAGGAGATAGTGAATAAGCATCGTCAAGGTGAATTAACAGGTCGTGCATTGATTTCAGCACAGGGTGTTGTAGCCGGAAGTCCAGTGGTGTCCAAGTCTATTCCAGTGTGTAAATGGGGCGTTGTTTTTGATGGCAATACATCTAAGTTGTCACTTAGTTCCTTTTTGCAACGGATCGAGGAATTGAGGCTCGCCAGGAATTGCGGGGTTGACGAACTTTTTCAGTCAGCGTCTGATTTATTTGAAGGTGTTGCAAGGGAATGGTTTCGGTCTCAATCTAGGCAACGTAGATTTGATTCTTGGAGCACCTTGGTTGCAGCGCTTCGCAAAGATTTCTTACCATCAGACTATGATGACCAGCTATGGAAGGAGATTCAACAACGTACTGAGGGTCAAGACGAGCGAGTGGTAATTTACATATCCATTATGGAAAACCTGTTTAGTTGTTTGGGTGAACCTCCCTCGCCGCAGGAAAAGTTGAGAATTATAAGAAGAAATTTATTACCTTTTTTCCAACCTCATCTTGCATTGCAGACAATCCCTGATATAAACATGTTAACCAGTATCTGTAGATCCTTGGAAGATGCTGAAATATTAAAAAATAAATTTCAACCACCTCCTAGAAATGTTTCGGTTTTAGAGCCCGGTTTAGCGTATAGTGGTTCATCAGTCAGTGGTGAACACTCTTTTAGCAGTCAAACTTGCACTAGTCTTCGGCAGCGCATACCCAGGACACAGGATAATTTTCAAAGAAGCAATGGTTATTGGCGTTCAGGTCATGGACATCAACAAGTAAAACAAGTATCCGCTATACAATGTCGGAAAGGCAATGAAGCTGGTTACTCTCAGCGTGATTGTAAGAGGAGTATACCTTCATGTCACGGCTGTGGTAAATCGAATACAATTCGCCCTAACTGTCCAAACTGCGCAAAAAATGGAAGAGGAAGGAACTTTCAGTAGGTCGAGGTTTCCTATCCTTACCCAAGGCCTACAACAGGACATCCTATTTGGACTGGAAAAACTGGTTAGGAATTGTTGGAAATTTTTATAGATCTACTTTGGTAAATATTGAGGCAAATGTTTTGTGGGTCGAAAAGGAAAACGACAATAGGCCGTATGCGTCTGTTCAGATTTTTGGCAGGTCTGTCGTAGCCCTTTTAGATAGTGGAGCTAACTTTTCGATAGTTGGTAGTCCCGGCGCGGACTTAATAAAAATGTTTAATCTAGATATTGTTAATAATTGTACCAAGTTGGTTGTAAAGACTGCAGATGGTGTGACGCAGAATGTCACCGGTTTTGTTGAATTACCAATTGAACTGGAAGGAACGGTGCGTTTGATTAAGGCTCTAGTTGTCCCATCGTTGGCTTATGGACTTATTCTAGGCTCGGATTTTTGCAAGAGTTATGGCATTACTATAGATTTTGAAACAAACTCTTATTTTGTGGGCAGGAATCATATAAAAACTATTGATAAGGAACCTGTTCATGAAGGGACAATCAGTGCAGTCAATAGGATTTGTTCGAGAGCAGAATTGGAAGAAAACCAATCGGCACAACTTGAACAGGTGGTCGAAAAATTTCGACCATTGACTAATTCTAAATTAGGAAGGACAAATCGAATTGTGCACCACATTGACACTGGTGGGGTCGAACCTATAAAGCAGCGACAACATGTAATGTCCCCCTATAGGTTAGAAATTTTAAACCAAGAATTGGACAAAATGTTAGCGCTAGGTGTAGTTCGTCCATCTTCCAGCCCCTGGTCTAGTCCAGTTCTCTTAGTAGAAAAGGCTGATGGTACACCCCGGTTTTGCTTTGATGGTCGCAAACTTAATTCGGTAACGAAGAAATGTGCGTATCCGTTACCGATGGTTGACCATATCTTGAGTAAATTATCTGGAGCACGCTACTTGAGTAGTATAGACTTGAAATCTGCATTTTGGCAGATACCCTTGTCGGATGATTCATGTGAAAAGACAGCATTTGCGGTGCCTGGTCGAGGCCTGTTTGAATTCACTGTCATGCCTTTTGGTCTATGCAATGCAGCGCAGACACAACAAAGATTAATGGATTCAGTCTTAGGACCAGAGCTTGACCCATATGTGTTTGTTTATCTCGACGATGTTATCGTAGCTACACCATCTTTCGATAAACATATAGAGATATTGGATATTGTGTCTCAACGTCTGCGCTCTGCCAATTTAACAATTAACATTGAAAAATGTGTTTTTTGCCGACCTAGTCTAAAATATCTGGGATTTGTGGTTGACCGAGACGGACTCCGTACTGACCCCGATAAGGTTAAGGCAATGCTTGAATACCCTGTACCAAAAACCGCTACTGAGATTAAAAGATTCATCGGTATGTGCAGCTGGTATAGACGATTCGTAAAGAATTACTCCACTGTGACGGCACCAATAAATAGGTTATTAAAGGGCCGCCGGAAATCACAAAAGGTAATATGGGATGATAATGCCAATGAGGCATTCCGGCAGGTTAAGCAAGCCTTAATTTCGGCACCCATTTTAGCAGCACCAGACTTTTCTAAAAAATTCTTTATACAGTGTGATGCTTCGGATGTAGGTGTAGGAGCAACCCTTACACAGAGGGCGGATAACGATGCTGAGGTTGTAGTGGCATATGCCTCACGATCTCTGAGTGAATCAGAACGTAAATTCACAACAACAGAGAAAGAGTGTTTGGCCGTTCTGTTTGGTGTAGAGAAATTTTTAGGTTATGTAGGCGGGGTTCATTTTGTAGTAATCACAGATCATCATTCCCTGATATGGTTAAGTAACCTTAAAAACCCTACTGGCAGACTCGCTCGCTGGGCGATGCGTTTAAGTCAATATGACATGGAAATAATTCATAGGAAAGGCTGTCTCAATATCATCCCGGATGCACTATCTAGAGCTCCTTTAGAAGCCTGTGTAATTGACATCAAGCAAAAGGATGTAGACTTTGATTTGTGGTATGGGAAAATGATACGCCAAGTTTTGAAAGAACCGGAGAAATACTCAGAATGGGATGTAAGAGAAAATGTATTGTATAAGCACGTACCGTCGGAGCTGGGACTTCATACCAATTTTCCAGAATGGAAAATAGTTATTCCAAAAGGCAAGAGGTTATCTGTTTTTCAGTCATGTCATGACGATCCACTAGCAGCCCATTTGGGTATCTATAAGACTCTTCGTCGAATAAAGGAGTTATATTACTGGCCGCGATTGCTACAGGATGTTCGCAAATACGTCAAGAATTGCAATGTTTGTAATGCCCAGAAAATCAGTACATTAGCGCGTCCTGGTCTCATGGGAAAACCAAAGAAAGTACTGTTTCCGTGGCAATATGTGTCCGTCGACATACTTGGTCCGTTACCTCGGTCGAAAACCGGTAACAAGTATTTACTTCTTATTTCAGACTATTTTACGAAATTCTGTCTTTTACACCCCATGCGAAATGCAACTGCAACTCAAATTGTAAGGTTTGTTGAAAACCAGGCATTTCTAGTTTACGGTGCTCCACAGACCTTAGCATGTGACAATGTCTTCAATTTGCTAGTAACGCTCTGAAAACTTTATGCGTTAAGTATGGTGTTAATATATTTTTTAATGCTCTGTACCATCCGCAGGTAAATGCCGTGGAAAGGGTAAACCGCGTATTGGGAGCCGCGATTAGGTCGTATATCAAAGATAATGATCACCGTACATGGGACGAGAATATCCACAAAATTGGATTTGCCTTGCGTACTGCAGTACATGAAGCCACCGGACATACCCCAACATTCCTCAATTTCGGTAGGTATGTACCAGCTAGTGGCAACTATTACGGTAAATTACAGGCAATTCCTGAGGTGGACATTAATGATGTAGATAGACAGAAGTATGGAGAGGAACTTGATCAACTCTCTCAAATATATTTGGATGTAAGGCGCCATTTGGCCGACGCTTACGCTAAGAATACTAGAACTTACAACTTGAGAAAACGCCCGGCTGATGTTTATAAACAAGGAGATAAAGTGTGGAAGCGTAATTATGTTTTATCCAATAAGGAGCAACATTTTGCATCCAAACTGGCCCCAAAATTTACTTTATGTACCGTAAAAAGGGTAATTTCCAAACTAGTGTTCGAACTAGTCGATTCAGATGGTAAAAACGTAGGTAAATACCACGTTAAAGACTTGAAACCTTATACGGGACCAAATCAGTTGGATTAGGAAAATTGGATTTGACAGTGTGTTTGTAGTATGAATGTGGCAGCGAAAGGAGACTGAATGATTATTATGGTAAAAAAAAAACTTGATAAGGACGTCCTTCAAAAAATTAAAAACCTTTAAACTTAAAAACCTTTAAAACCAAAACATTTTCTTTAAACCCAGAACCTTTATAGTGAAGATTGCTTGAAGATTTACTTTTCAACTTTCGAATTCCTGGCTTGACTTGTCTTTATTAGACTATTAAATACTTATAACCTTGAACGGTAAAAGAGGTAAATGTCTCAATTACCGCATAGGTAATAATTTATTAAACCGATTTTGACAAATACCCGTTATGACCTAGGTCGATCAAAGAGATGATCAGTAGTGAGTAATTTTAGGTTAGTAAGGAAAAAGTCCAACCGATCAAGATCACCACATCTAGTCGGCATGTGACTTTTGTTCTAATATATTCTAAGTCAGTAGTATAAGTTATATTGTAGGTTAGTAATTTTAGGGGTTAGCCTAGGCTACGTATATTTTTAAAAAATATTCATATATTTATATACATATCAAATATCGAATATTTTTTTACTGGGAAGAAGGGGTGTGTAACGGTTCACTTTCCTTAGAAGTCCACTTGTAGAAAGTTACGTTATTAAATATCAATTTATCTAACAATGAACACTATATGCCAGGTATATGTAATAGTTCTAGTCGAATATAAACAGTGGTGTTTGTACCTATTGAATTATTTTGGGTGACCCTGTATATTGGCTTTGCCGAGGTATATATATAATCTTTCACTTTAGCGCAAATCTAATCCATACCTAGGAGAAATTATAACAATTAATTATGAAATGGTACATCATAATGACATGGTAAATTTATCCAAATTAAGTAATGATAGAAAATATAGATTGGGTATAAGTAAATTGTATAAAAAGATATCAGATATAAAAAGAGGTTTTTTTCTTTAATCAGACGGCTAGGAGCGCAGAAAGGAAATGTTAGGTCCAGCGTAAAGTTGACAGGTATATAAGAGACCTACAATTGTAATTTAATAAAAAAAGGCCGATGAAGAGCTATAGGTAAATATAACTTTTATAATTTTTGATTACATCAAATTAGCACTCTAAAGTTTATCATGTCATTTAAAAATGTAACTATTTCAGGCCTTTTTCTTTTTTGATCTCTGGTTTCCTCGTTTGCTCTCCACAGGGCATTATTTTACATCAGTACACGTAAAATTGTATACAGAATATTTACAAGAACAATTGGTTGAATCAGTGAGAGTATTATGAAAGCACCGCATTTCTGTTAGACCGCCCGTGAAACAAGTAACATTACACGAGCTATCAGAGAAGTACCAAGAAACTGTACACCGGAGTATTATGGCAATATGGCATACTATTGTTTAAGAGGATACGAATTTGGTGAGGTAGAAATAAATAAAATATATGAACAACTCTAGATGCTGAACTGATCTTGTGAGTACCTACCATCTTATTTGTTTTTACGTACGTTCTGCTAAGATAAAGAAGCAGACTTATTTATATTATTATTTGATATCTGACGCATATTACATACTGTAATCTTTATCATATTTTCTCATGTAAACTTGAGAAACAGCTGTTTGGTCGAGTAATCATTTACGTTATAAAGCCTAATTAAGGTTATAAAGTATTTAACTATTTAACACTAGATTAGAATTAAGCATTTTCCTTTTAAACTAGTATTTTTTTTACATATATTCAACCTCTAATAGTAAGCATATTACGTTACATACTTCCTATTTATTCTTAGTACATATTACGTTACTTACTTCTTATTTATTCTTAGTAGGGTAGCATCAAGTAGTATAAGGGTTAATTTCCTTGTAAATGAAGCAAGATTTTTATTGCTTATTCAATTAGTATAACCCGTATTAATTATATTTATTTAAATTATAGATTATAAGTGATTTTAACATTGTGTCAGTTATTTATCTGTGTTGTTTTGTACCTCCCTCATCCCTTGTCAATTTGATATTGACTGGCGCCTTAGCTTACATAACTAAACAACCAATTAATAAAATCTTTATAAAATCCACGACCTAAGCTTCCGACTTACAAGCTGCCGATCGCATTATGTTGACGAAGGTCACACACTATTGAACAATAGCGATCAGTAAATAAAAAATGTATTAATTATTTAAATTTGAAAAGAAGAAATTGTACGTTTTATAATCAACCAAAAAATTATAGTATGTCCTTTTCATATTATTCTCCAGTAATGTATATAGTTTGATATAGTGCAGAAACATATATAAATTTCAAAGTGTTATTACACACTGAGAAATTTTTTTACAGGTTCATATATATGCATTTAGTTAAAGTCCGTTTTGTACAATTATGTAAATATGTATATATTTTTCGAACATATAAAAACTTTGGTTAAAAGAATATATAGATAGTTTTTAAAGATTTGATTTGTTAGATCTAAGTAAATATTTAAAAATGAAAGATCCCAACGAGCCAGTTTAATTAAACAAGTATTAAAGTCAAAGACACACTTATAGGCAATAATTTTTAGAGCCGAAAATTTTAAAAAAACGTGATAAAATTCCTGCGGTATGTAGGATTGGAACTCTGGACCTCCTGCGAGCGAAATATTTATTTCGCCGCTATCCCACTGGCTATCTATAAGTCCAAGCTTAGTAGAGGCAAATACATTGACATCAACTACGGCACCCACTTTCACGAATTCCTGGGTGCTTACCCCACCGACGTCTTTTAGCCATACCGGCCACTGCTTCTTTGGGGAGATCTAAACTAACATTTTAGCAAATTTCCAGCCTTGTGAAAATGGGTATGTTGTCGAGTCCAGTAGCTCTTAGACTATACAATCAGCCATCGTAGTAGTAATTTTAGTCTTACACCAGACAGATATTCTTTTGTGATTTGAAAGAACAAGAGCTTAATTATATAATCAGTCACATCCGTCAGTCCTCCAAGTGTCAATTGAAAATAGTCTCTGGATTTTTAAATTATCCAATATTATTTGAGTAGATGTTGGTCATCCTTATTCGGGGAGATTGTTCCTATTCGATAAAAATGATATTTAGAGTAATCTTGAGGTAGCGTTATACATGATATTCATTTTAAGTAGGAAATAAGCATGTTATTCCTCTATATTTAAATAAACAATAATATTAATTATCTGAATTATTGGTTTTAGGTTTCTTAGGCGTAGTTGGTGTTTCAAGTATCTATTTCGATGTTAAGATGAGTGGTTTCAAACTTTTCATTTAGTATCTAAAGGGAAATGGTTTAAGTATTTTAAATAATAGTCAAGATTTGGAAATATATAAATTCACTTGTAGTCCAGTCAATGTCGGTCTCTGAAAAGGCTGTTGAACTTAACTTAGATATTATACATGTGTTAAATATTCACTCTATTAAGGTGGCCATTCCCTAGAAAGGGACATCCGATAGGGAAATATTTATTAATCTTGGCTATAACTTATTCTCCATAGTACGTGTATTTAAAAAAACTATAAGAGTACCTAAGTAGAACCATAATAAGACTATTGTTATAAATTTTCACTCAATAATTTCAGTGATTTGTAAAATAGCTAAATTTAAATTTAAAAAGTATGTTAATTTTCCTATTTCGTATTTTTAAAAAATGAATTATTGTTTGTTTGCTTATAAACATATTCTTTATAGGATTTGGCAAACAGCTGAAAAAATAACTATCTACAACTAAAAGAAAAACTGTGTGTAAAAATATTAATGAAATCTTTGCATTCTTTCGATAACCTGAATTCTGGCTATGCTAGCAAATTAAAATGAATTTGTCTAATTTCTTATTTGACAATTATCATTCTAACACTAGCATCCACACAGTCCCCTACGGCCATGCAAACTAGTATCTACATAACCTCCTACGATCATGAAGATTCAGTTAAAAATGGGAACAAAGGCCTAAAATCAATTTATTTATCTACCTTGTCTTAAACATTTTTCATTCTAATGGATTACATTTTCATAAAATCCATCACTCTGTTTCTTGGAAACGGTTAACATTTGAAACGGTTTTCGCCCTTATTCTGGAGTTCATCAAAAATACATAAAACCACTCATAAAGATGTTTCATGCAAAACCAAGACAATTTCTATGAATAAGTGTGAGATAATTATAATTGACATTGACTGATAAAAACAACAGATCTTCACCTATCTATCAGCTAACTAGTATTGAGCCTATATACTCTATGCATGTTTAAAAATGAATTATTGTTTGTTTCCTATTTCGTAGTTATTTTGCAAACCGCTGAAATTAGTTGGTGAAAATTCATAGTAATAGTCTTGTTAAGGTCCTACTTAGGTAGTCTTATAGTTTTTTTAAATATACGTACTAGATAAAAAAAGTTATGCGTAAAAATAATACTAAATTATTAAAAAAAGTATTTCCCTATCGGATGTCTCTTTCTAGGGAATGGCCACCTTAAGGGGTAAATAATTTATTATTAAAGAGGCCCTTTCTATTATGTAAGCTACGTGCAATTGCTATTGGTAATTCTCATATACTGATTGGGTATTTGTCTTATTCAATTTTATTCTACCTTGTATCTATCATGAACATATTACCTTTTTTAACGTAAAACATGTTTCAATAAACTTCCTATTAGTAAGTTGAGTGTTTGGATACTGATGTAGAAAATAACGTCTAATATGTCACAAAATAAAATTTGTTATAAGCTGATTTGTCTTTTTTTCTTCTTTAGTTGGATTAGATTATATTAGATTATAAATTAGGAGCTCGCTGATTAGCGTAGATTACTGTGGATCTTTGTGCCGTTCCTCTTCCTGTTTTCTTTAGAGCTGCTTATCCAGCTTTATTGTTTGTTCACAGCCTGGACAAAGGCCCTTTAGTACAGCTATCAGTTCTAGGCTTTCCTTCGCCAACTAGTTTTAAATCCCATTTTAACCCTTTGTATAGTTTGTGCCCTAATATAAAAGTACAATTATCGCTCTTATAACCCCGGTTATAATTATGATGAGTATTCGTAACTATATTTATCCTTGGAGATTTTGAGATTTCTTATCCATCGGCATGGCAGTTGGAATCAGTACTTATGGTGAAGGCTGCTTCTACCAGTTCTACCAGTCTTGTAAATAATCAATATCTTGTTCCAATACTTAGTTTACTTGTGGATGTCGAGTGATGGGTATCCCCTACACGTGGAACACTGAGATATCATTGATCTACCAAATACCCACATGAAATAAAACAACAACAAACGACTCTTAACATTCTTGCAGATAATGAAAAGGAAAATTAAATTTCTCCAGATAATTCACATATTTCGAAATTTACCCGTTAAGCAAATTCATTATCTGTGAAGGCTCATTTTTGCTTACATGAGGTGGCTCCACTGGGTAGCCACTAAGACAAAATGAGTTTTAACTAGGTCCTTACAATACTATAGCACACAGACTGAACTGCCCTCTTCTTTTTGGTGAGAACTGCATGTTGCTGGATTTGCCAGAACCATTAGACTCGTATGTCGTTTTAATGATCACCATGATACAAATCTTTGTCATTACCTAACAGCCTTATTGCTCCTAAGTGCAGTGTCTTAGTCCACCATACTACTGATTCGTAGGTTATCATGAGTGTTACTACCCTAGTAGATAAATAGCTTGCATACTGTCATAAGCAGCGAAGCAGGTTCAATCGCTGCTCATCGCTAAATAATTTTAATTATAAAATTATCCCCAAGATCGACCTAACACAAAATTATTCTAGATTTTCAAGGAGTTACCACGGTGACTTGAGAAGTGGTTAAGAAAGCATTGAGGAACATTTTATAACACTAAGTGCTATGGATTTTAGGCCTCTCAATGCTCTTTTTCGTTTAAAAGTTACGACGACTTTGGTCTTGTTTTGTTAAATATACTTGAACATTTATTAAGGTAATATTTTGCTAGGTTACCCATAGAGCTGATGGCAACCAGTTCGATAGTATGGGATAGGGAGCCAACATTTGCGATTTTATTACAGTTCTAATCCTAGATTAGCAAGATGTTGATGGTGCTGTAAAGTTTCAAAAACTTCGTAGCATATAGTTTTAAGTTCTAAGTTGTCTGGGGTAATCGCAAATTTTTAAGTGCTAAAATAAAACGTCCTACTGATTTTTATTTTTTAATAAACATCAAAATTTATATCTTACAAGTTAGTTAATTCGTACGTCAGTGTATCGTTCAATCCAATCTAAGAAACTAGAAATTCTGGTGAAAGCTGATGGATAACCTGACAAGCAACCCTTAACACCGTAAGATACAACTCCTGCTAGTTCGTTACCGACGATAAGAGGACCACCAGAATCTCCATTACATGATCCTACGCCACCAGCTCCCGAAATGCAAACTTGGGAATCCCTTACAATGCCGTAAAAGCTGTTGCAAGAGGGATTGGTGATAACAGTGCTGTTTACTTCCCGCAGTACTGGAGAGGTGCTTCCAGTTCCTACTGTGAGTCCCCAACCACTAACTCTTCCACTTCTTCCTAAAAATTCAAGATTATTATATAAATGAACTCATTCTTATACATATACGTCTTGGAGGTGGTCTTAGAAACTTAATTGCTTTGGCGTGAATGTACGAAATAGTATCCACAAACACAGACACTTTTAACACTCTATACTAGACTATACTAGACTATAATAAGTATAGCACAGTAGCACATAGTGTAGTGTAGTGTAGTGTGGTGTGATGTACTGTAGGGTAGTGTAGTGTAGTGTAGTGTAGTGTGGTGTGGTGTAGTCTAGTGTAGTGTACATTTCTTAAATAAAAAATTATGTGTGGTATCAAATTATATAAGGTCATGTAGTTCTAATTTTTTAATATGTTATTTGTACCGATGCTATTAGTAAGAAACCAAGTTTGCAGTTTCGAAAGACCTGTACGAGCTGCGCAGTGCCCAGAAAAGAGCGAAATTATTGCACTTGCTTTGGTTTTTCCTTAGTATCTCCTAAAGTATGCATTGTACATAAAAGGTTATTATTCCTTTTTTTAAAGTAGATTAAATTTGCTACAATAGGTCGCAAATAAATTTTGGTCGTATACCTTGCCAAATATCGGGAAAAGTATTTATCCCTCGAGGAAAGTCTTAATAATCGTAATGATTTTAAAGCAAATTTATTTAATAAAAATCGGTAAACGTATTTACACAGAACTTCCCTCTTTATTCGTACAAGACGGTCACTCTAAAAAATTATTAATTAAGAGATGACATATGAGAATTATAATCGCCATGTAGTTAGCCCTATTATTACAGAGAAAACCTGACAACTTTTTTCCTTCATCTACTGTATAATGGTGGGGAAACTTTTTTTAAATTTTTGTTTTTTATAATTTACAAAACATTTTTTTGTTGAAATAGGCTTAGAACATAATGAAACGTGCAGATTTTAAAATGTAAGTAAAAATATTTATTCCATCATCTATTCTATTGTGGTGGTAAAGAATTTAAGAAAATATAATTTTTTAAAGTCTTGAAAACAAATTTCTTTTTTTGAAATATGTTTAGGATATCACGAAATGTGGAAATTCTAAATTTGAGCAATTAATTTTTTTCCATCACCCTTTTATAAAAAAAAATTCAATTTTTTTTCATTTTCTGAAAAAATTGTTTTTGAAATATGTTTGGAATGTCATGAAACGTGAAAATCTTAAATTTGAGCAAAACACATTTTTTTTACCCATTTTAAGGTACAAATTTTTTTATCTATTTTAAATATTCAATTTTTTTTAATACCTAAGTTTAGAATGTCTCGAGACGTGGAAATTTAAAATTATTGCAAAAAAAATTGTTTCCGTTATTTATTCCCTTTAAGCGGTCCACCCTGTATATTCACCAGTGAAAGTTTAACCATTTCTCCGCTGACAGTAGCGTTAGCTACCTACCAAATTTGACTGTTCTCCGGCAAGTAGTTTTTTAGTTAATGCACCAACAGGCAGGCAGACAGGCAGACAGTCTGTCTGTCCGTCTGTTGGTGCATTAAAAAGTCCCTTGCCGGAGAACAGTCAAATTTGGTAGGTAGCTAACGCTACTGACGGAATTGAAAAACTTATATTTTCGTAATCTACGTGATCTGAAACGTGAGAATCCGCAAAAATCTCGGAGGGTGATTATTTCTCGATTACAATACTTCCCTTCGGTATGCGAGGCAAGTAAAAATCCATTATCTAAGATTTTCCTCGTAAGTGAGTAGTTTTCCCGACATTTGGCCAGATACATGACCAAAACGAAATTGTCTCATTTTTTGGAGACAATTGCCTATTTTTGAAGTGCTGTATCTCCGAAAGTTCTTAACTTACGAAACTGGGTTTAGGTTTAAATTGTAGTACTTTATTACTTACTAAATTAATCAAATACAAGTTTTACGGTTACGACGTAAGGCGTCAGTCGGCGTCGAGACGAAAAGGTACAAGAATATGAATCAAGTATCAAAATTTATCAAATACTCAAGATTTCTAAAATCGAGGCTAGGCGTCGGTCGACATCGAGATGTAAAAATGCAAGAACATAAATCAGGTATCAAAATTCGTCAAATACACAAGTTTTACAAAATCGAGACTATTCGTCGGTCGGCGTCGAGAGGAAAAAATGGAAGAATATGAATCTAGGTATAAAAATTTATCAAATTCAGAAGTTTTACAAAAACGACGCTAGGCGTCGTTCGGCTTCGAGACGTAAAAATGCAAGAATATGAATCTAGGTAACAAAATGCATTAAATACACAAGTTCTACAAAAACGAGCCTAGCCGTCGGTCGGCGTTAAGACGTAAAAATGCAAGAATATGATTCTAGGAATCAAAATTTATAAAATACACGAGGTTTACAAAAACGACGCTAGGCGTCGGTCAGCGTCGAGATGTAAAAATGCAAGAATATGATTTTTTTTTCATCTTATACACTTCTCTTCCTCCACTTTTAGTAATTTTGGAATTTTTTGAGAAATTTCAGAGGGGTAGAAACATCTTATTTTGGGCCAAGAAAGGTAAATATATATTGTTTCCTTTTTAATTTTTGACCTAATTCTATAAGTTACGGAACCCGTGATACAAGGGATGTTTTCTATCCCTTCCGATCATTTCCTACTTTTTTCAACTTTCTTATTAAGGTCATTACAAATACATTGCACAAGGTTTCACCAAAATCTATTCACTAGCACTCAAATTAATGATTTGTCTAGAGATTACTTCCAGAAACTTTTGTCTTTTTTATCACTATTGTAAACGCTGCTATTAACTGTCTGCTACATAGAAGTAGACAGGTTCCAGAATTTGGAAATTACTTCATAAAGAAAACTATCTACCTTCGATAGCAGCCGCTGAACGGCGTGGAAGAGAAACAACGTTGACATTTGCATTAATATTAGCTGGTGAAGGTAACTCAATCAATCCAATATCGTTGCTGATGGCAGCAGCATCATAGTTTTCGTGGGCCCTAAGCCTGGTACTGGTGATTAAAACTCGAGTGGATTCCACTGCCTGAAGGTTGTGAGCACCAAGGTAAACGGCTGCCTCTCTGCCTCTGAAAAGTATTAATGAATACCTTTTAGTAGATTTTCTACCAAATTTCACATGCAAGTTAGTGAGAGAGTTTTGTGGATGGTGTCATTTTGTTGTCAAAAAATTAATAACGATGATGGATTTGTAATTATCTTTCAAGAGATTTAAATTGTTGCAAGATTGTTTCTTTGTGTTTTGTTTAACATTTGCTATGACATATATGATTTTATAGCGTTTGTTCAAAATAGACATCACCATGTTGAATACCGTGGACAACGATCTGCGGAATTCGTATCTACCTCTGGTGTACCCCAAGGCTCTGTTTTGGGCCCATTATTCTTCAACATTTTCATTAATGACATTGCAGAGGAATTGGGTGTCAATTGTCTTTTATATGCAGATGATATGAAGTTATACAATAAAGTAAATGATGTGAGTGACTGTGTGGTATTACAAAGTGCCCTTGATAAAATTAACGAATGGTGTAATGTAAACAAATTACAGTTGAGTATAAGAAAGTGTAATGTCCTAACTTCTACTAATAAACACCAATATGTAGAATTTAATTACCGTATAGAAGATTCAGGGCTTACACTTCCATCAACATTCCGCGACCTAGGTGTAACATTTGACACCAAACTATCATTTAATTGCCATATAAACTCAATCACTAATGAAAGTTTCAGAACGCTAGGATTTATAATACGATGTTCTCGCGATTTTAACGACGTTGACACACTGAAACTACTGTATCAATCGTTTGTTCCATCCAAATTGGAATATTCGTCGATTATTTGTTCGCCCCATTATAGCACACATATACAGAGCATAGGGAGAATTCAGAGGCGTTTTTTAAAGACTTTGAGTCACAAGGAAGATGGTGTCTATCCTGCTGTTGGTTTTCCTCAGACTGAACTGTTAAGTAGATTCTCACTCTCGAGTCTGGAGACTCGTAGAACTATTTCACAGCAAATTTTTCTTTTCAAAATAATACATAATATAACTGATTGCGGCGCTATATTAAACTTACTAAATTTTCGAAATCCTAGACTTGGTTCTAGGCATAACTCATTGTTCTATTTGCAGACTCCCCGAACTAACGTCCAGAAATTTTCTCCGCTATACAAAATGTGTGAGAATTATAATAATCTACAAGATCAGTTTGATATATTCCACTGCAATTTAGCTGCTATAAAAAGATTAAGTGTATAAATTAAAAATTTTATGTTTCGTTTTATCTTTATTTTCATCTGTTTACTTTGTATTCTACTCTCATACGTTATATATTTGTAAATACTTACTATTCCTTACACTGTAATTGGAATGCTCTGTTGGGTAGTGTATTGTTAAATAAATAAATAAATAAATATCCGGTGAAATGGCACTATATTAGCCCTAACTGGCGAATTGTGTTGTATATTTCATCCTGGGTACAGTTATGTTGTGTAAAAAATTAAAAGTAATTATAGGTACAGGGTGTTCCAAAATCCCCACATTTCCCCCCGGGTAGTTGATTCTGAGTGTAAAAATAATGAGAAAATGTTCTATAAATGTATTTGGAAATGTTTCTTGAGGAACATAAAGCTCTCTGAAGAAAGCGCCTTAACTGATTATTTCAGGACTAGTAATTAATACTCATGTTATCCATTGGTGGAGAAACGAGAGACAGTTAACCTTTGTTTCTAAATTTGTTTATCGCGCGCATTACCAAAGAAGTCATCAGTATTTCGTTTAAACTGCCTTTCCTGGAACAAGGTTTACCGTATTGCTAATAATTGTCAAGTGGGTATATTCTACGTAATATTAAGCGAAGAACCATAATTAAGCCTTAAATTTCTAAATATGTGAACTAATAAAATGTAGAAAGAAAAGTTATCTATCTGTCGTATTTTTGCCTACGAGTTAAATTAGTTTCAGTCAGTACCACACAAAAAACTGCTGCCTAAGGAATCACTACTTCCACATCCAAATTTTTCATCCATGTCACTTTAAAGGAAACTTCTAGACTAGGTTTGCCCTCTAGTATGTGGAAATTATTGCTCATAGAATTTTAATATTTGGAGCAGATATAGAAAAGTTTGAGGCGTTGGATTCTACGATATACGTTAAAAATGAATTTTTTAGTTTATCCTACTTATTTTCCACTATTCACAACCTACCACGTCCAACCCCTTGAATGGAATTATCTCAATCAGGTGTCATTAAAATACATACGTGTACGAACCTTCAAATAATTATCTCAATTTTATGTTATCAAACCCATTAATAATTGAGAGGAGATGGTGGTGTTTGAAAAATATTAGAAAGAAATCTGAGGCCTTGGCTTCTAGGACATACACCAAATATCAAGTTTCTGTGCTCTTACCAGCTTGCTTTACTTATTTTTCCCTATTTACCATCAATTACCGCCACTCCTTCAACGCAATCATGTCAAAATATAATCTAGTTTAAGATATTGTTATACGAGTAACAAATTTCAAGTGGAAATCTAAATTTAATTTCAACTCTTTTAATAAGGGAGGGTGGGGGTACGGAAAATATTATAAAAAACCTGAGGCCTTCGCTTCTATTATATACACGAATTCCCGAATTTCTATACTCACCACCTTGTTTTACTATTTAACTCCCACCCTTCAACGGAATCATCTCAAAATATAATCTAGTACCAGATGTCGTTATAATATACGTGTACCAAATTTCAAGTGAATATTTCAATTTTATTTTATCAACCCCTTTAATAATGAAGTAGGGGATTGAAAAATATTATAAATAATCTGAGACCTTGGCTTCTAGTACAAATAACGAATTACATTTATCTGTACTCTTATCAGCCTGCTTTACTTATTTTCCCTTATTTAACCCTATTTAACCCCCAACCCTTCAACGGAATCATCTCAAAATATAATCTAGTTCCAGACGTCTTTATAGTACATACGTGTACCAAATTTCAAATGAATATTTCGATTTTATTTTATCAACGCCTTTAATAATAACGTAGGGGTGTGGGGGGGTGGTGATTTTTTTTTTAATCTGAAGGTTTGGATTCTAGTATATACACCGAATATTAAGTTTCTGTGTTCGTACCAGCTTGCTTTATTTATTTTCCCCTATTTACCCCTGTTTAACCCCCAACCCTTCAACGGACTCATCTCAATATATAATCTAGTTCCAGATGCCGTTATAATACATACGTGTACCAAATTTCAAATGAGTATCTCAATTTTATTTTATCAATCCCTTTAATCATGGACTAGGGGTGGTAGGGAGTTGAAAATAATTTTAGAAAAAAATATGAAGCCTTGGCTTGTAGTACATACATCAAATTTCAAGTTTTTGAACTCTTACCAGCATTCTTTACATATTTCCCCATATTTATCCCTATTTACCCCCAACACTTCTCCGGATATCTTCAAAAAAACAACCCAGTTGCAGATCTCGTTATAATATATACGTATGCAAATTTTCAAGTCAATATCTTAAACCGTTCCGGAGAAAGCCTTAAAAAAAAGTTACAGACAGACCGACAGACAGACCGATAGACCGATAGACAGACAGAAAACATTTTTTCGCTCAAATTTAAAATCTCGACCTTTCATGACATTCTAAACCTATTTCAAGAAAAAAATATTGAATTTTTTTTTTTTTACGATTAATATACTTCCAATTCACTACGTGGATGTGGAAGTAATAAGCTTTAATAATGCAAAATCATGGCTCTAATTCCAAAAAGTTGTGTCAAATTATTTAGAAGATATTCAGTTAAAACCTCTATTTAGGCACCATCTTCAGAAGGTAGCTTCCTTTTCAAGAATCTTTTTTGGACAGATGTTTGTGGAAAGTTCTCTACTATTTTTGCATGTAGAATCAACACCTAAAGGGTAATGCGGGAATTTTGGAACAGTTTTTATATAAGAACAACTGATACGAGGAAATTTGGAATGGAATTATCTGAGAAACTTACCCGGCTACACAATGGCCAGCAGTAACGACGTAATTTCGAGAAATTAAAGAACCACCGCATGCCCATCTGGACCCATCTGTGCCTGTTACAATTAGGTAGGCCTGGTAGGGAATTGAGTGTGGAGTGACTACATGACCATTTACTATTCTAGGTATGATGTCGTCAATGGTTTCAAGGGGATCGACATACAGTCTTTTGTCTTCTATTTCTTCAATGCCCTAAAACAATAGTAATTGATAATTCAGTTAATCAATGAAAGCACAAATGGAGCTTATCAGACATAACTGGAATAACTCAAAGCAAACGTAAAAATAACCAAACGATTAAAATCTACCTCAGATAATAATTGACACAGTACTGAACCGATGCCACTACGCTTAATTTAGAGTTTAAAAGTTTAAAAGTAATGATCATATAAATATGATGACAAGGAAGAGAATCATTTAGTATAAAGAACAAAAGATACAAAAATGAACGAAAATGGAATAGCAAAGATGAAAACTTAATTAAATTATGATAGGGGAAGAAGTTAGCTGAATTATAGAGAGTGTAGTTGCAAAAGTTATGGTTAAATAGTTCGCCGAACAATGGGCGACCCCTGTTATGGCGCGTATGATATGGGTACGCTTTATTCGAAATGAAATATTACGCTCTCTGAGTTGTGTGATGTTGCTCGTTAACAGATGGCCGCTCAACTTAATTCTTTTTAAATAGCTGCCTAACGTAGTCTCCTAATGGAGTTATATCGTGACAACATGCATATAAGTCACTGACAGAGGTGTATCGTAATATATTCGAGACGAGCTTGAGAAAAATCATAAAAAGGTTTAGCAGGTCTCAAATTAATCGTCCTTAGAACCCAAAACAGGCTCTGTTCCTCCTTTTTTGAAAATGTTCGATAATTACCCCTATTCAGGGGTTGAAATTTAAAAAGTGTCAATAAATCTAGAAAGAATTCAGTTTGTATTAATTCTATTAAATCAATCCTAAAAAAGCGAAATTACGTATTTCCTATCAAGAAGGCTTAAGAAGTCACCTATAGGCCCTCGGAAGAGGTGACATCACCCCCAAAACATCAAAAATATTTTTTTAAATTCTGAAAATAAAATATTTAAATGTTTCCAGTCATAACAAATTTGGAGAAAATATTCCTCGCCAGTTTTAATTAAAAAGCAAACCCTACGAACAGTAAAATTAGCCCCAAACACGAAAACATGAAATAAAATAATAGCACTTTTTGGAAACACTTCATTGATTTTGTCTATAACAGTCATTCAGTTAACTTATGTTATACATTTTTATCCGTTTTCACTAGCATTGATCCCCCGAAAGGGCTGAAATAAGCGAACTGAATGTCAGTTATAGAAAAGAAGAAAAAAACAGTAAATACAATTGTCTCCAAAAATCGCAATGATTTTTTTCACGTTTTCGTGTTTGGGGGTAGTTCTACTATTCGTAGGGGTTGCTATATCGTCAAAATTGGCAAAAAACATTTCATCCATATTTGCCACGACTTGAAACATTTAAACAGGTATTTAATTTTCAGAATTTTTCAAAATATTTTCGATTTTTCTGATATTTTGGGGATGATTTCATCCCCTTCGAGGGCTTATGGGTGAATTTTTAACCCATCGTGTTACAAAATACATAATTTTCAACACCTGAATAGAGTAATTACTGAACATTTTCACTAAACCAAGAACAATGCCTCTTTTGGTTTTTAATGACGATTAATTTGAGAAATGCTAAACCTTTTTACGATTTTTTTCAAGTTCGCAATGTTAGGACCGGCCTCACTATAACAGTGTATATGATTAATTTCTTATTGTATCTAGTGAATCTGTTTTTGGCCAGAAGAGGATACAAACTCCTAGACGAGGAATAGATGGTCCGTACAGTCTCGTTAATATGTTTGTTGAAGGTCAATCGTGTGTCTAAGTAGTTTTCTGACAGGAATTAATAACCGGTGTAAACTAAAAATTTAATATTTTCGTAAAACTAAATACCATTTTAATCATCTTCAAGTGATGACAAGAGGTTGCTCAAAAGTGCTCAAAGTATTGATGTCTTGAAACATATTCTTTACAGGATTTTGCAAACAGTAGACAAGGTAGATAAATAAATTCATTTTAGGCCCTTTTTCTCATTTTAACTGAATCTTCATGATCGTAAGGGGTTATGTAGATAGTAGTTTAATCTGCATGGCCGTAGGGGACTGTGTGGATGCTAGTGTTAGAATGAGAATTGTCAAATAAGAAATTAGACAAATTCATTTTAGGATATTAATTTGCTAGCATAACCAGAATTCACGTTATCAAAATAATGCAAATATTTCATTAATATTTTTACACACAGTTTTTCTTTTAGTTATAGATAGTTATTTTTTCTGCTGTTTGCAAAATCCTATAAAGAATATGTTTCAATACAATTATAAGCAAGTAAATAGTAATTCATTTTTAAACATGCATAGAGTATATAGGCTCCAATACTAGTTAGCCAATGGATCGGTGAATATCTGTTGTTTTTGTCAGTCAATGTCAAATATAATTATTTCACACTTATTCATAGAAATTGCCTTGATTTTGCATGAAACATCATTATGAGTGGCTTTATGTCTTTCTGATGAGCTCCAGAATAAGGGCGAAGAACGTTTCAAAGGCTAAGCATTTCCAAAAAACAGAATGATAGATTTCATGAAAATGTAATCCATTAGAATAAAACATTTTTAAGACAAGGTAGATAGATAAATTTATTTTAGGCCTTTGTTCTCATTTTTAACTGAATCTTCATGATCGTAGGGGGTTATGTAGATACTAGTTTAATCTGCATGGCAGTAGGGAACTGTGTGGATGCTAGTGTTAGAATGAGAATTGTTAAATAAGGAATTGGACATATTTATTTTAGGAGTTTAATTTGCTAGCATAACCAGAAGTCGGGTTATCGAAAGAAAGCAAAGATTTCATTAATATTTTTCACATATTTTTTCTCTTAGTTATAGATAGTTATTTTATCTGCTGTTTGCAAAATCCTACAAAGAATGTTTCAATACAATTATAAGCAAACAAATAATAATTCATTTTTAAATATTGATGTCTTGGTGTTCGCATTATAGGTGATTTATAAACATCACATGCCAGAGGCGAGAAATGGATAAAATTTTACATATTGAGGTCTTTAACTACTTGATTTAATGATTGTGGACGCGTACTTAAATTGGCGAATAAGAATCTCTTCTTCCTATTGTGTACAGCCAAACGAATTTTGAAAAAAACAGTTTTTTTGCTATAATTTCTTATATTTTAAAGATAGAAACATAAATTCAGATCAAAATTCGATGGCAAGTTAATGGAATGTAACTTCAAAATATTAAAATAAGCAAAGAAACCAACCTACTTCCTTAAATCTAAATATGAGTTCGATAATTAGTTATTAATTATACCAAAAATCCTCCCTAAAAGGAAGATGTGAACAGACTGAAAATATATTTTTTACACGACTTAATCTCGATTCGAAAAATCGATTTAACTTTTGGGATGGGTCATCAATTTAAGGGCGTTCTTAGGCTTAAATTGTAGCTGTTTATCTCTGTTTTCATAATTCACAGGAAACTGTGTTTTTAATTATACTTTACTGTTTTCTCACTTTGAAAATTCTAAATATTTACAAAATCGCTCTAAAATTCATAATAATTTCAAGATTTAGTTTCTTCACCAATGTCTTGTTAAATATTTTGAGCTTTTGAATTTTACAATTCGATCGAGATATCGATATCTTAAGGAAATAATCGATTGTGAAGACAGTTTATAATATCTTGTTGCGGCATGCTGGATTTAAAAAATCTAAAGCTAGAAATGTGTCTGAATAAAATTTAATGAACCATTTTGAACCATTTAAAAAAAAAACAATATATGAATGCGTTGTAAAATTTAGAGATATTTAATAATTTTTGAAAATATTCAATGCAGATAAAGAGTAAAAAATATCAAAATAAATATAAAAATATAAAGACCTAGAATTTAACTTTAAGATCGTCTACGTTGCGGCCGCATTCCAAAACTTACAGTGATTTTCCAAATTTCCAATCTTTTGAGTTTGTGATACAAAAATTAATATTCTCAATATTGGTCTGCATTATCTTATACAGGACAGCTATAATAATAATTGACTAAATGGGGTGTTTTCATTTTAAAAAAAGTACATTTTTAATAGGCTCATTATGTTCCTCAGTAAAAGTTAATGAGGTTTTGCCTGGTTTCAGTTTTTCTTTTACGTCCGATAAGTATATTTTTGAAAATTAAATTTAAATAAATGATCTTGTAACGTAGCAGAATTTTAAGCATATGTTGAATTTTGGAACTAATACCTCAGTAATGCAGAAATCTTCTCTGTAAATTTCGATCAAGGAAAACTGCGCCTTCCTCTTCCAACATTACGCATGAAATAAGTCGTATTTTGAGATTATGAAAATATAGTAAACAAGTAGAGTTTGAGATTTATCGTTCGGTATTGCGTCTTTGTGTGTGCTAATATAATAGTTAAAAATGGAAAGTGGCTACGAAAAAGCTTATTCTAATAACTTCCATTAGTTTCAATGGATATGATTCATGACTTACGTCAATAACATGGATTTCTTTCTAAGTCTTGTGTTTGTGTACAAATATATCGAATCTAAATGAAATAGTTAAATTTATTATTTTTAATGTGTGTTTCATAATTAGTAATTGAAATGAAACAACATAATGTGTGTTCCTTTTCGATGAAATAATTCATTGAGATGCCACAGTTATTCCGTACCCCATGCAGTGTAATCTGTCTCGAGCAGGCATAATTATAATAGTTAAGTCACCGAATTTTAACAATTCATTTGCGACTAACTAAACTAAACAGCAACAAGAAGAAATATAGTTTCCAAAAACTTCCTTGACATTTAAACTTAATTTTTTGTCATTATACTATCATTCTATCTTTAACAAAAAAAAGTCTCTCGCTTACTATATTTTACAATGTGTTTTCGTATTTTTACATAACATGTAATAGTTTATATATTTAAAAAAAAATGTCACGATAAGACCATTTTGCTTCATACATCAATCAAGAACAATATCAGAGGAATATGTTCATAACATTTGAGATCAATATCTCTCACAGGGCTCGAGATACTGAGTGATAAATACGAAAATACACATTTTCATGCTTTTCCGAATTTTGACAAAAATATGTTTTTTTCTACAATTTCGCAATTTCGAATTAACTGGCGAACTCGAAATTCGAATCCAGCAGAAAATTATACATAAGAATCTGTTTTTCGCTTTTGTATACCCTTTATTAGTCGATCCCTCTTCCTTTAAAATGCATCGTAGCGGGCTCTAGACTCTCTACTAATATTTAATACTGTGCTGCTTCTGACCACTATTATTTGTTATATCAGTAAAGCTTAGGGATGGCAACGATATATTGATATAAAAGAGATATCGATGTATTAATCCTAAAACATGAATATATTCATATCGTTCTTCGAAATTTCAGCTGAGAGAAAAATTTCATTGTAAGGAATATCGCCCCCCTAATTTTAATCGAGATAAATATTGTACTGTAAGGAATGCCACCCCGTCATTACGAAGTTATACCTTACGCAATATTCATTAATTTTTGACATTAAATGTTAATCTACAAAATATATTGATACATAGAAATATGGATAATTTTTTGTTGATATATCGAATATATCGATCTGAGTCTTGTGATATATCAAATGATTCATATATCGATATATTACACTGTTTTGCCATCCCAAACGGTTCTGCATTTAAAATATCTAGGGACAGTTAAATTAATATTTTGTCTGGTGAATTCCTGATGGGTTCATGCAAAAAGGAGCTAGTACAATTCTTAAAAGAACTCCTATCTATAAACTAAAAAAGCAACATGTTAAGATCTGAATATATTTGCAAAAAACAGTATGCAACAAATTTATTTGCTTTATTCTTCAAATATCTCGAGGATAAACTAGAGTTAGACCGATAAAAATACAACAATAAACAACCAATCACAACATTCACAAATCGCCGTTCTATATTTATGAATTATGACGTTTGGCGTTTGGTAATATCTCTGGGTAATATAAGAAGAAGAAGACGACCGAATTAATATTTAAAAATATACATGTACTATTTAATAACAGATAGCGCAGATTCAATAAATTTTCGTACGTCATGATACCCCCACTATTTTTAAGTTTACGTTAATTATGAACCAAATAGTGACTTATTGAAAAAGTAAAAACTACGGGTCACTTTATTTTTCACGATCTTTTGCAAACACCCCGAAAGAAATTTTGGGTTTAAAAACTAAACTGATTTTCCTGCTTTCTTTGAAATTAGATTAGAATTTAATTATCTACTAACTTTTCTATGGAAGATTCTTTCTCTTTCAAAAAATAAGGGAATGTTTAAAACTCTTCTAGCTGTAAGAAATAAACAAATGAGATTTGAATTCGTCTAAGCAGATGGCGATTAAGAAGAATAGCTTCCTACCTCATTTTCACGCAAAAAATGATGTATTGCTTAGACTAATACTAATGGAAATAACAATATACATATAAAGCATAAGAATACATTCTTTACTAAACGTTATTTTTAGAAGCAAAAATGAAATAATGCGGGAAATTATGGTACAGGTATATTACCTTGGGGAACGCCCAGGCTGCACCGAGGAGAGCAAATACGAAGACTGCAGATCTCATTGTAATGGAGTACTAGCGAATTGAGTGGTGTGGTTAAGTTTCACTTTATATACTAAATTGTTTTGATATGCATATGAATGGTAATCAGTTTGCTGCGATTATTTACTGTATTATCTCAAAATAGAAGCAATCATTTCTAATCATCTCGAGACAAACTCCGCTCCTGAGATCTTAATCAGTTTCCATTCATCTGTAACAATAGTAATGATTGATTATTTCCATTCTCATGATGTCAAAATAAATACATGATGAGTCCATTTCATCGCACACCTCAATAGTATTTGGACTACAGTATTGGTAAATGTTGAATTAGCAAGCTAACCTTGTATGCGTTAAATAAAATAGAAATAGCAAAAACCGTGTATGGGACTAAAATAAATCTATTTGATTCAACTGATCTTGGCGTTTACGTCATAACTTCCTGTTTGATATCTCTGTTATACACGCATTACAAGTACAAAGTTTTGCTTTCTGTATTTGTGATGAATATCGTAATATTTATCATTAAATTTGGGAGTGGATCTCTATTCACAAATAACAATAACGTTGAAGTCAATAGGTGTTTCAAAATTGCTTTCTGATAAAACCAAAATAATTTGAACATAGCCCCAAAAATGTGGATTTCATTTTTTATTTCAAAGTGATCAAGGAGGACCATCGGCGTGCATCGTTTCAAAGTTAGTCATATTATTTTCACTCAAACCTCTTCGAGTTTTCAGCTGTGATACTAGATTATTTTAATAAAATTACGTAAAAAAGTACTCTTAATTGAAGTATAGTTCAGTAATGAAACAAAAAATAAACACTAAACTGTTTTTAACGTTTTCACAGATATTACGTCAGCGCTTATCTGATCAGAGAAAAATCCGCGTTTTTAAGTTCGTTACAGAATCAAACTTCTAATCGCGAGTTTTGGAAAGGGCTACAACAACTAAATATTCGATTTAAACGTGATATCATCATACCTCCTAATTTACAGAATGCTGCAGATATTAACGACTTCTTTCTTAGTGTATTCTGCAGGAACGATAACTGCAATAGAACGATAAACTTCTATGCTAACGCCAAATTTAAAGATAATTTACTGTTCACCTTCACATCATATAATGCTATCAAGAGTATAAAGTCGAATACTGCCGGAAAAGATAAAATAACTCTAAATATGTTAAAATTATGCATCCCAATAATCATAAAGCATATCACTCATATTATTAACTGCTGTCTTAAACAGGGTTACTTTCCTACAGAATGGAAAGATGCAATTATTTGTCCAATACCAAAAACAGCAAACCCTGCAACCGTGGAGAATCTGAGGCCTCTCAGCTTGTTGCCAATCCTTTTCAAAATACTGGAAAGTATAGTTCACGACCAGATTACCGAATATCTTTTACTGCATATCTTATACCCATTACATCAATCGGGATTCCGTAAAGCACATAGCACCACTACTGCTTTGTTGAACCTCAGTGATAATATCATCAGCGCACTAGACAAACGTATGGCAGCTATTCTTGTATCCCTAGACTACTCCAAGGCATTTGACACCATTGACCACACACTTCTTTGTGCAAAGCTAAATTACTATGGTTTCGACGCGATATCCCTGCGGTTTTTCAATTCTTATTTGAGCGAACGTCGCCAATGCGTATCAGTCGCAGGAAATATATCTAATTTTAAAATTATCTCATCAAGTGTCTCTCAAGGGTCCATTCTTGGTCCTCTTGGTAGTTCGAATGTGCAAGCATATGCTGACGATACCCAACTTCTTTACTGTTTTGAGCCATCTAATGCAGTTATTGCCACTAATTTGATCAACCAAGATTTAGACAACATCTATCAATATTCGCATCAACATAACCTTAAAATTAACCCTACCAAATCAGTTGTTATTCTATTCTGCTCAGAACATACTCGAGATCACTTAAAGGCTTCTATTCAACTATATTAATCAAGAAAATTTGTCATTTTCTACTCATGCCAAGTTGAGTTGAGTTGCGTTGGTTAAAAATGGAACAACTCGTTAAATTCCACTATGCAGTTTTCTTATTTTCTTTAATAAAATATTCTATTCCAAGGTACTTGAGAGACAAGTTAATTTTCAGATCGTCAGTACATACTGTAAAAATCAGACATCGGAACGTGCTAACAGTGCTACAACATCGTACAGCCCTCTTCCAACGTAGCTTTTCTTACACATCCCAGCCTAATATAACTCTATTGATTACATATATAAAAATCTATCGACAGTTAATATCTTCCGTAAAAAAATCAAAGTCTGGTTCATTAATTCCAACAAAAACTAGAATATATTCTTGGGCACCATTTTGCAATGTGTTTATGATTGATTCTTTTATTTAGAGTAATTAATTTTTTAGTATTTCTATAAATATATTTTATAAAGTGTATACCGTCCCCCTATTACATTGGACTTGTACTTGTAATATTGTATTGTATTTTTGTATTTTAATGTTTTATTTTTAACTTAATTAGTTATTTGATAGAGATTATTATGATAATGATGATTATGATAATTCTCTCGAATATATCGTTGACAAGAATTTGAAACAAAAGTGGATCTAGGTGGGACCCCTGTGGGTCACCAGAATGATGAGTATAATAGCATGGACTTATAGTCTTCTATTTTAAGTAACTGTGAAGCTACTGAGGGGTGTACTCATGTTTCTACGTTTATGTAATAAAATATTATGATCTACCCGATCAAAGGCTTTTTTCAAATACAATAATTGCGTTCCTTCTTCCATAACCTCCATAATGTGAATACTGTAGATAGCTACAGTTTTGAACAAGTTGTTTTTCCATTGAGCATACAATGCTCTGGAATGACAATTGTTTCTATTTGACGGTATAATTTATTTGTTGATAGCTACTGCAATGGAAAGTAAACCCTAAATGCGTGTATAACTAATAAGGCATTTTGCATTACCTGTGAGTTATTCGCTTTTCCGTATGTGGATGAATTTTCCTCCATTTACTGACTAGTTTAATATCACAGAGAAAGGCAAAGCTGGTAATGTACTACAAATTTTTACAAAATGATACCAATAATAACAATTTTTTTCGTCTTAAATATTTCAAAACCTTAAAAAAAATAGTCACTATGAATTTTCATCGCGATTGTTAAATCATTTTAAATAAAAATGTACAGGGTATTCTATTTGACAAATTGATTACGATAATTTGAAATTGTAAAAATTTGAATCGTCGCGACGTACAAAACATCCTGTGAAATTGAAAATTTTCTGACGTCATAATTCGACTTTTATTATAAATCAGATTTAAGTTTACTTCCTAAATGAACAAAGAAACTTTCTCTAAGTTTGAAAAATTTAATTTCATTTCAAGTAATTTTCTACTGCAGTTTGGAAAAAGTTGCTCAATTTGGTATTGTTTGTTTCTGTACTATTACATCTCCACCCAATATATTTATTTAATTGTAGTTTAGTGAACTACGTGTCCCTAAAATACATGTTATTGTTTTCTTGATGGTTTAGTTGTTATTTTAGGATTAAGTAGATACTTATCTAACATACTCGTGGCATAAATAATGATTGACGATATAGCAAATGCGTTTCGACTTCAATTGGAAGATAATAGTGAGGATTTAAGTAAAATTCCAGAGAGTATAAATAGCAACGTACAATAATATACTTAGAGGTATTAAAACATCCTTCCAAGAATAACTTGTTATTTTAAAAACACCTGTGAAGATTTGGCTCCAATCTTTTACATGGAGGGTTAGTAAATATATCTGTCTTATTCGCAATATTTGCCCATGCATTACCTAATTGGCCTCCTTAGCTGCATGAGATGGCTGACAGCACCATGAAAATTTTGGATTAAATTGGAGCATTGGCTTAGCCACATTGAACAGCCAAGCTATAAAAACTACTTTTTTACATCGACAGTTGAGGACCCATTTGGACTTGGAAATCATAGAAGCAAAATATTTTTCTCTGTTTCAGTCACACACTAACTACCTACGCTATCACTGTATGGCGTCAGATTTTGGATGTGTTATGTAGAATGATAGAGTTCATGTTTTTCTAACAAAAATGGCCACCATTAGCGCCGTCATATTAGTTTTTATGAGCCAAAAAAATGATTTTTCAGGAATGTCTCATTTTCGGTGCATCCTGAGTGCTATGTTCACAAACTTTTAGAAGGCTTTCGACAAAATTGATTATTTGTTTGCTTATAACTGTATTGAAACATATTCTTTATGGGATTTTGCAAACAGCAGAAAAAATAACTAAGTATCTGTAACTAAAAGAAAAACTTTGTGGAAAAATATTATTGAAATCTTTGCATTCTTTCAATAACCTGAATTCCGGTTATGCTAGCAAATTAAAATCCTAAAATCAATTTGTCTAATTTCTTATTATATTTTAATCTGCATGACCGTAGGGGACTGTGTGGATGGTAGTGTTAGAATGAGAATTCTCAATCAAGAAATTAGACAAATTCGTTTTAGTATTTTAATTTGCTAGTATAACAAGTTATCGAAATAATGCAAAGATTTCATTAATATTTTTACACAAAGTTTTTCTTTCAGTAATAGATACTTTATTTTTTCTGATGTTTGCAAAATCCTATAAAGAATATGTTTCAATAAAATTGATCATGTTTTGTTGTTAAATAAATTACAAATTTCGGGTTTAGCACGCGTCTCATATTATTTTTCAAATGTTACTTATTAGGTAGAGGGCAATGTCTCGTATAATGGCTATAGATCTGAGGTCTTTTTAGCTACGTCTGGTGTTACAGAAGGCTACAATATTGGACCCCTATTATTTTTACTTTTTATAACCGATCAAATTAACTAGCTTTCTTTATGACTATAGTATTAATGGCACTATTTCATCCCGATGTACAGACACTAAAGATTTAGAAATAATTTTCGATTATCAACTTACTTCCATTTAAAAAACAGAAGCTATCAAAATACTTGGTTACATAATGAGAAACTTTGGTTTAACTGTTTTTATTTTATTTCTTTTGAGACAGTCACTAATTTTATGAAAAAAGATGCCTAAAATTCTACACATTTGCCTAAGACTCGTCTTCACTTTTGGTATTACATATCGAATCAAGACAGGCCTTGGAAATTCAGGTAGTTCTTACTGCTCAATATAAGTGACACCCAGTCAATCTACCATTTGCCAATAATCGGAAATTCTCTGCGCGCACAGTGCATAAGCTGTAGTTATAATTATATAGTTTTTCGCAATCTTGTTCGTTTTCTATTACACGATAAATTTTCAAGTTATCGGCATATAAAATATTGTATATTTAAATTAGGTGCAATATTATTTATAAAAACGTATATAAAAACAACAATAATAAGCATATCCAGTACGGAACCCTGGGGAACACCAGGTGTAGCTAGGACATCAAACGAACGGAAATCGCGGTGTCCCACATACTGACGACTATTCTATAGATATCAATAGAAAAAACGTAACTGTGTCACTGGTAACCCAAATTTACTCAATTTACCTAATAGAATACCATGATCCAGGCGATCGAGTGGCTTGGAATAATCTGTGTAAATGGTATATCAATTTTCTTGTATGCATCTTCACAAGTGAATTATATCGCTGATCGTTAAATCCCAGTACTTTATAGGGTGTATGCACTTTTTTAAGTCGAAAAATATAAAATACTCATGTTATATGTTAACTATAAAACAATTTTTCGGAAAAAAAATGGTTTTAAATAGTTTTAAAAGAAATCTAGCTTCAAATTAAATATTCGCCACCAAAAAAGACATGTGACATCACTCTCTACGTAAATGAACCAGCATTGTGTAATTAGAGATGGGGCAAACGGAAAATTTTTAATCGCAGTGATCGCTACGGTGATCGTTCAGCAATCACTGTTCTTTGTAGCAGGGATTATGTCACTCTTTGGATTGCTTCGGTCTTTTCTCACTACAAGCGCTATTAGCGATTGCTCAGTTGAAACAACAGGTGATAAGTAGCAGTGATGTTGATCGCCGTCACATCTCTATTGTGTACTATTGTAGTGGTAATACATACAACTATTTTGTCCACGACTATTAAATAATGTACTCATTATGTAGGTGTTTCCTGAAGGATAATGCTATCCACTATTCCCTGCAGTGAATAATGATTTCATTATTCACTGATTGCAGCGAATAATGAGGACAGTCAGTTGTTTATAAGAAATGACATTAGTGACTTTTTACTAAAAATTTTAAATTGAAAATTGCAGCAACCAAAAGACAAGTGTTGTCTCTCTAAGTTTTCTAGTAAGCACTCAAATGTTACATGACGAAAAGGTGCTTTAATGAACACTCAAAAACTATATTAGTAAGATTTTTTCAAAGCATCTATTAGCAACACGCGACAATCCCCAACATTTTTTTAAAACCATTTACCTACGTGCCCGCAAACTGTATTTTTTTTTATTAGTAAGCCATGACAGTGTTGTCAAAGCGTTATTCTGTAATTGATTTGAAACGTCAAATTTGTGCGATTTCAACGCCAACGTTATTTATAATAATTTTGCATATTAGGTACTCAAAAAGAGTAATATAATTACATAAATGGATACTAACAGTGAAAACGAGATTTCATTGACACCGCCAGGGATAAAGGAAGCTGCAGAAATCGCCTCAGTAAACTTGCTGCTCGAAAAATCGAAAAAATTATATATAATGACATATGAATCTTTCTCAAATAGGAGAAATGAAATGAAGGTGAATTTTAATTTAATATTGAATATTTAATAGTCGAGGACAAAGTATAGTATTCTACTCGCATATAATGGCTATTATATACTCGTTGAATAATATACTAATAGCAATAATTATTCGTGGAAAATGACAGAATAATTCTGCTTACTTTTAAGGTTATGTTGTTAACATACGTAATCGCAAGTAAACCAAATTATTAGATATAATGTGTAATAATACGAAAAGTAAATCTTGAATTTAAAAATTATATTAGGTTATATGCTATATGTCTATATTTATAGAAACACGACTAACTATACTCACAAATATGGTAAACAATCTATCAGAAATATGTGATATAGGAGAAAAATATCTGGAGTTGGATTTATAAAACACATGCGAAATTGAACCAGATCTTATGCCATAAAAGTTTTTTACCGTGACTCTCAAAGAGATAGTTTTACGTTTCGCTTCTGTACACAGGTTTCTGCAACCTGCCATTGAGGTTTTCTGATAAAAGTCAATTTTGAAACTTGTTTTTTTTTCCTTATTCTCGTCTATATCCCTTCCTCCCTGTTGCTTCTTATGACAATGAGGTCCCATCTTTAAAAATGTTCATAATGCTGATAAGAGCGATGGTAAAAAACGGGCTTCTTTGGCCCATCAGGTGGTAAAGTGTGGAAGCTATCTTTTTTTAAAAATGAAACTAAAAACTAAAAAATTTAATTAGCAATTAAAACCAATAAAAACTCTAAAAAGATAAAATCCACCACCCTAATTGGTGGGAAGTATTCAGAGGAGTTCTTTTTTAATAAATAAATAACCGTATATTAGATATTGTAACTTACACCGTTGCTCTTATGGGTGGTGAAGGGTGAGGGAAACGAGTGGGAGCGGGGATGACTTTAGAACTTTTGCTTATTTTTTTACTTGCCTAACGAAACTGAGTATTTTGAAAGAATTTCCTGCATTAAAGAATAACTTTTTGTGGCATGTTCTAATATCAATTTCAATTTTATCCCCAAATAAGGGTTGCTTTTAATATTTTCCCCAGGTTTCTCGCCAAAACGGGTCGTTTTCAGCATCTCAAAATTAGTAAAAAAATGATGACTTCCACACTTTACCACCTGATAATTTAAAGAAGCCCGTTTTTACTGTAGCTCTTTATGCAAATGTTCAAGCGTTAATGTCTTGTATTATTACTGAGGAATTGGGATTTTTTTTCGAAACTGTACCTTATTGGGAAGATGTTTCAGAGATGCCAAGCACTTTTTGTCGAATTAATAGCACACTTACAAAAAATTCATTTTCCAAAAGTCGCTGTCAGGAAAACGCGAGTTCGAATCGTGGCATGAAAATTAATCTGCTCTTTCATTATTGTTCCTCACCAAATATAGTAAACAAGTACGTTTTGTAGTATTTGAAATCATATTTTTCAACACGCCGAATCCTACGCATGGGTCAAGAAGGATCGGACCGAAAAACGTGAGATGTCCTTACCGTGGTTGTCCTTAACGTAGTAGGAAAATATGAATTTAAATTCAAAACTGTTTCTGTTTGAAAAAGGCGAGTTGCAATAAATTATTATGATTGCGATGAGTTTTAACTCTTTCGAGTTGGATACTTGTAGATTTTAACATTGGAAATGTTTATGTTTTCGTATATGCTGCAGAGTTACTAGTTTTTGTTCAAGGTCAAAAGACAGCGGAGTCGCGGCACAGTAGAGAGAAGACCAGTAGGCTCACTTTCTCTTGAGATTTGTTGTAATCGATTTTATTTTTTATGAATCCACTGCGCATCCGATATTTGTACGCTCATCTACATATACACTGCTCGAGCTAGAAAATGCTAATAAACTGATCAACACTTACAATGACACTAAATTATTTTTGTTCGAAGATATCCTTGGCAGATGATTTATTTTGCGATTGAATTAAATGTTTACTGATTAATCAAGAAGTAGCCAAATAAAATTTGACCTGCCTTTACTTAAATTTATTACTTAACATCCACATCTGACGCCACAGACTGAAAATGTATGACTTTATATTATTCTAGCAAAAATTTGTACACGGCTGCCGAAAAGGCTGCGCTACTATCGATTAGGCTCCTGCGCTTGTCAATTACATTACCTACCGTGTCGGGAGATTACCTAAAAGTTGTACAGTGATGCTGACGGTAGAACACAAAAGTGTACAGCTTGCTACAAATAGGTGCCTGCTTGCAAATAAATAATGTGTTAGAATTGCAACTAATTGATATAGACTGTCTGTTGTATAAATTGAGTGACAATAATAATATCTCTTTATTTCAAAGTAATGTGTCGCGGTCGACTGAGACTATCATATGCAACGGCTGATATACGCAAATGTAATATGGGTTGCATATATCATAGGGGTCAAGTTACCAGTTTTCATTTAAGGTGTCGTGGTCGAGTGAGACGTATATGCAACGGTTGATATACGCAAATGTAACATTCTTTGCATATATCACAGGGGGTTAAGTTACTAGTTGTCATTTAAGGTGGAAATACAGCGGTGTAGTGGATCGTGCTATGTCCGGACGAGGCGAAGCCCAGTCCGGAAATAGTTGAAAATGTTGAGAAACTTTATGTTTTATGTATGGTGTTATCATTTCCAATGTTCCGATGATTGCAAGGATTGCGAAATCTGTGACTTTTTTTTAGTTTTCTACTTACTGATATACTTGAGCAATTTCTTCGGAATTGTTAAATACACTCCCCATAAATTGTCAATTATGCAATCAAAATAAATTTTTTATTTTTGATAAATAAAGAAAGATAAAACGTGTTTTCTTGAGCTTTTGTGCCGTACCGTAGCACACAAATTTTGGAAATTTCCTTCCATTTCAAAAATTGTTGATTTTATGATTAATCGTACCTTAAAAACCTGAATATCAACCCTTTTGCCCCATTTAAACCAATTTTGTTCGAGATTATTTTCGTTCACCTGAAACACTTTAAAAGTTCCAGTTCTATAAAATATGCCCATATGCAGGCCCGGATTGGGCCGGCGAGTTACCGAGTAGAGCTCGGTGAACCGGTCCCTCCGGTGGGCCGGTTCTCCAAATTAAACTGTATTTTAAATAGGCTAGAAAAGGACATTCTTATAGAATT
Source organism: Stenurella melanura (assembly GCA_963583905.1). Lineage (NCBI taxonomy): Eukaryota > Metazoa > Arthropoda > Insecta > Coleoptera > Cerambycidae > Stenurella > Stenurella melanura. The sequence goes on along the minus strand of OY757311.1, from coordinate 20,409,844 downwards.
AGAAAATGATGAAATCATTGATAAAGCTCTAGCCTTAAAAGTTAATTATTATTTTAGTTAGGTACTTAGGTATATGATTTCGTTTCGAATCAAATTTATTTAGTTTTTACATTGTTCATATTACGGGTATTTTGTTTCTTGAAACTTTTATAACTGTTTATTAACACGCCAATAATTTTTTTTTTTTACTTTTTTACCGATCTCCCTTTAACACTTTATTCCGAAAATTATCCTTGGGAAAATGTATATTTTGAAATAAATGGATTTTTCATTGAAATTTCAGGTGCCAGGAGAACGGGTGACCTTGAAAATTTTTCAAATTTTCGGCTGCGGCGCAATTTGGGACAGCACAAATTATGGATCCGCAACTAATGGGTCAATATGAGAAATCAAACTCGGGCCAAAAAAATTTCCCAATTCGAGCCTGCTCATATGTATTTATTAATGTGTTGTACATTAGTGTGGCCCATATCTATAGGTGGTGAATTTATTTTTGCGAATTCTTTACGTCTCATCCCACGAAAATGTTCCATTATACTAGGAATAACATATCAAAGTTTCTGATAATTCGAAGAAGGATTAACCCGTGCCGCAACCGGGTAGAAAGAACGGACCTCATGGTCGAAGAATGGACAGTTTTCCAGATATCGAGAGTGCAAAGTCGATTTTCTGGGATCTTATCGATAACAGTGTATTGCCGTATTTTTAATAAAATGTCTTTCAGAATATATATGGGGGGGTTTTTATGGTCGCTGATTCCACTTTCGATATCAAAACTGACATTTGACAGTTGGAAGTTGCAAGATAAAATAATGGAAGTTATATTTTAAAAACTTGCTTCCTAGACTCCGAATATACAGTAGCATGACACATTTTATACTCGCAACAGATGAAATCTTTGATATTTATATGATTTAATTAGTCATTCTATACATAAATATTGTTGGTTAAAAAACTATGTATCAACCAATGTATGTAAATAATTCAATTTATTTCTATTGTTACATAATAATGCGTCCTGTGGCACCCCTTGCCTCAATTTTGTCTCAATGATATTTTAAGGGGATTATTTTCTTTTCAAATGGACCCATTTGCAGTGCTAGTGTGAGAAATGAAAAATTTCGATTTCAAAAAAGATGGGGCACCCTATTGTACATGCGTAGTTTTATTTGTATAGGGAAGATACAAGAAGACAGTACAATTCCTCACAAACTCGCTTTTATTATCTACCAAGGTAAGAATAAAAATTTTTATGTGTTAAATTTTACCTTAACCTAATATTCTTTTATTAAATGGTAACATTTAACAATTTCAAATAACCCATACATAAGTAAAACAAATTTATTTTCGAGTGCTCTAATAACATTAATAATTTACAATAAATTAAAATTATTCTATGAGAGAATTTAAAACGTTAAACCGGTTTGCCTTTCAATCCAATCCAAGAAGCTGGTAACTCTGGTGAAAGCTGATGGATAACCCTCCACGCAGTATTCAACGCCAAAAGATACAATGCCTATTTGTACGTTGCCGGCAATAAGAGGACCACCGGAATCACCATTGCATGCACTTACTCCACCACTTCCTGATATGCAAATTTGCGAATTTGAGACGATACCGAAGACTCTGTCACACTGAAGGTTGCTGATCACAGTGCTGTTTACTTCTTGGAGGACTGCAGAAACATCTCCATGTCCGTCAGTGAGTCCCCAACCACTTACTCTTACATTTGCACCTATAAATTTTAAAACTGCTGTTAGTATAAATTACTTCTTATGGAGTTCTTATATTATTGTAGTCTTCGCAGATACAGAACGAAGAGTATATTGCTTTCGATCGGCACATTTCTAAAACCGGTAATATCGTTTGTATGGAAGAAAAAATTCATATCACTGTGTTGGTGATCGAATTCTGAACCACTTTAAAATCTGTCTGTTTGTTTGTCTGTCCGTGCGTGCGTCTGTCACGTTTCTTGTAAGCACGATAAAGCTTTAAATATCTCTGTTCCTGCTAACTTTTAGTGTAACCCATTGTGCCATTTTTTGTAAAATCCATTTATAATTGGGAAACTCATTTGGAAAATTCAAAAAACTATTGAAAAATGATATCCCGTTGGAATTTTTGAAAAATCACAATTTTGGCCGATTTTCTGAGGTTCTCTACGCGTGAACCTTCTTATGCGCGACATAAATAAATAACTTTAATAATAAACTTTGACTATTGTTTTTCTAAACTGTTAAACACAATCAAGGACTGATATATTTTTTTTTTTATTGAAAGTACTGGAATTAAAATTCAACCTCTAAATTTGCTCACTGTACGACGTATAATACGCCCTCATGAATTTTTGAAAAAGAAAAATTATCTCGGCTCCCTCGCATACTAGAACAATTTTTTTTTAAATAATGCAAGAGCGGATTCTGTGAAATTAAACTATAACAAGATATTTGTTTATTTATGTCGCGCATAAAAAGGTTCAGGCGTAGAAAATCGGTACCGTTAATCAACACAATTGTTACTACTGGCCGGCTGAAAATCAAAAATAGATGCGAGAAACTAATTTCCAGACAATATGGGGTGTAAATGTCTGGTGCAGTTTATTCAATGGCCGCTTGATTGGGCCGTATTTGTATCAAGGAACTTTGACAGGCGTAAGGTATTTAGATATTCACCAGAACGTACTTCCCGCTTTACTTGAAGATGTTCCCTTAAACGAGAGAGAGACGATGTGGTGGCAGTAGGATGGTGCACCTCCTCACTATGTCCGGCAAGTTACGACATATCTTGATACTACTTTCCGCGAAAGTTGAATTGGGTGAAATGGTACAATACATTGGCCGGCTCGTTCCCCAGATATGGCACCTTTAGATTTATTTCTCTGGAGATATTTAAAAGGTTTGGTTTATTTTACACAGCCTACAGATTTAGACGATTTGCAAAACAAAATCAGAGCAGCGTGCCAAACTGTTACACCAGGAATGATTAGAGCAGCATGCACTAGAAATTTTTTAACAAGATTTGGGCATTGCATTACTGAAGATGGACATCAATTTGAGCATCAGCTGTAATGATTTTTCTACTTATTTTGTTTTGTTTTTTAATTATACTGGTGCTCTTTAATGAAAATTTTTAAAAATCCGTCCATTCATTTAGCAGCTTATATTGTCACTGTTTCACACAAAAACTCTGACAAATATGGTATCGTCGAATTTGTATTAGAAAGGTCTTCACAAAAATGGAGTAATATACAGGTCTTTTTTCCTTCTTCAATTCTTTGGGACTTTCTGCCACATGTATGTTTTCTTTTTAAGCGGTGCTCAGGGAATCTACAAAATATCACAATTAACCAGTATGTTACTGGTGAATAACTTCTACGCTTGTGACTTTTACGTCAAAGGATCAGTTAAAGGTTGCTTTTTTTAAATAAACAACACAAATAAGTATAAAAACTTGAAATTAAATATTTCGCCGACATTTCGGAAATCTATCCTGTTTCCTTTTTCAAGGCTTTTTTTGAAAAATCTTTTTTGCTGTGTATGATAAATACACAGTTCTAAGAATGTTTGCTATATTCAATATCCATAGATACTTACGATTTACATAGAACTGTTGTTATAGTTATTTTAGCTTTCATGCAATGTTAAGTTTGTGGAGTTCTTCTTTTCATATTGGCAACCGAGTTGTACAGACATTTACGGAACAATTCGACACGCATCTATCCTCATTCAATAATATTATCGAGGATTCTTTAATTTTCCTTTTTCTGCTATCTGCCTCTTGTGTTAAAATTTTTGCCGGGTCCCAGTTTATTCTATGTCCATTCTCCCAAGCGTGTTCGCAGATCTTGGACCTCTGAATTTCATTTTTTGTTATACAATTTTGATGTTATTTGTGTTGTTTATTTAAAAAAAGCAACCTTTGACGTAAAAGTCGCAGGCGTACAGGTTATTAAGCAGTAACATAGTGGTTAATTGTGATATTTTGTAGATTCCTCGAGCACCGCTTAAAAAGAAAACATACATCTGGTAGGAAGCCCCAAAGAATTGAAGAAGGAGAAAAAATTAAGATAATGACACAAATAACATTTAGCTAATATACAGGGTGTCCCATTTAAAAATTTGAAGTTGATGGCACGTGATCGGAAATGCGATGTTGCAAGTCCTTTTATACCAAAAATGGACACCGCATTCCAGTGTTTAAAATCACCAAATTTCAAATTGTAGATGAAACAATTTTGGAGATATCAACTGGCTAAAACTTCGTAGGCCACCCTGTATAATATAATAAGAGTAGATAAAATTATTTACTCTGTAACTGAAAATTACCTTCATAATTAGTACTGGCCCCACGACGTGGAAGAGGAACGACGTTTATATTTTCATTCAATTGGACAGGTGTAGGTAGCTTGATTAATCCTATATCATTGTCGATGAAATAATCATCAAAGTTCTCATGATATGTGAGATTGGTACTAGTGATTACAATAGAGGTGGATTCAGCTACTTGGGTATTGTGAACACCAAGGTAAACTTCCGCACTTTTGGAACTAAAAAAAGATAAATTATAATAAAACTATATATGTTTATAATGGTATAAAGCATTGGCTGATATATGGCATTCATATCGTGTCCTATTTCAAACCAACCAACCACCATTCTTAAAGAAATATGTTTCTCAAAATCACTCCAGCTTCATGTTCTGCTTATTTCAATTTTTTGCCATATCAAGTGAATAAAGTACAATATACAGAGAAATATTGAGAGATTTTGAGGAAAACCTAAATATTTCAACTAATAAAGTTGCAAGATTAACCGGAGCGTTACAATGAGAAGTTTCGTCTACGACACGCAGAGTTGGATGTCATCCTTACCACTATATCCCTGTCCAAGGCTTGTAGGAAGGTGATTTTGGAAGGAGAGTAGAATTCTGCCGTTTTATGATAAATTCAGATGCAGAAAATGCAAATTTCCTAACAAGCATTTTGTGGACGCACGAGTCAAAATTTGATCAAGAGGGTATAAGAAATTTCCACAATCTGCCTAAGAAAATCCCCATTTAACAAAGGAAACTAGTTTCCAAAGGAAGTTTTCCGTTAATGTGTGGATGGGAATAATTGGTCGTCATTTAATAGGGGCACACTTTTCCCCCCAACATTTAAACGGGGAAATCTATGAAAATTGTTTAAGGGATGATCTGCCAGTGATCCTGGAAGATCTTTCTCTCTCTACAAGAAGGCGAATGATGTTCCAGAACGACGGCTGTCCAGCACATTTTCAGCTGACTGCCAGACAGTTACTCAATCAACGTTTCCTTAGCCGTTGGATTGGAAAGTCAGGCCCGATACCTTGGTCAGCGCGAAGGCCAGACTTAACACCTCTAGATCATTACTTGTGGGGTCATATGAAAGAGACAGTCTATGCAACACCAGTCAATACAATAGAAGACCTTAGACAAAGGATAGTCGACGCTGCCCAACACATACGGCATAGATTGACAACCAAAGTAACAAAGATGGAAATAAGAAGACGCTTCCTTGCATGTACGGAATAGGGGCTCCCGTTCTGAGCAAGACGTGTTGAAATTAAGTACAACTTTGAAATTGATAAAGAATTAAACGTTAACTTTACATTATGTTTTTTTTTAATGTTTATCCTAAAATAAGTGTCGTACTACTTCCATTATTTTTACTAATTATTTATTAGAACTCTCAGGAGTACGTTGACCATTTGTATCTTATTAGATAGCTTTTGAAATAAGAAAGTTTTTAAAACAATTTGTACGCATGTTACGTTGATAATTTTGTGAAAAACCTAAAAAGTAAAATTCATAGCTCATTTAAAGTAAAAAAAAAAATTAAAAGTTTTTATTTGAAATTTTCACGTAGTGGAAACATTTCCAGACTTTTTTTTTAGTGGATGACCATAGTATTAGACAAGTAATACGGTTAAAAATTTAAAAATATATCAAGCAAATTTTTTGGAAAATAAATTTTAAGTCATAGAGAAAAAAAAATTGAAATATCCCAAAAACTATTGAGTAATGCATATTAGGGTTAAATTTACTCCTTAGGTCATGTCCTATCACACCTTGAAAGAAATGTGTCGAATTACCAATAGCCCTATATAATAGTTAATGGATCAAGAATAACTAGATGGCAAATAGTCCTACGAAATATTGTGCTGATGCCACCAATGTTCTGATGGGAAGAATTTTGGTGCGGCTGTATAGAGAATCTTAACATACGACTTGATGCTTCCAGATATGCTATAGAACTACTCTGGGGTAATGGTTTAGAAGTCAAATTACTTTATCAGGAACACTTTCCTAAAAGAGTTATTCCAAATAGGAAAATGTCAGTCTATATTCCTTATCACTAAAATCAAACTTTCTCGAAAACAGGTCGCTTTTTTATGTGAAACAGGAGTATCATTTGTATACGAAATTATCATCTTTATCATCATATCATCTTTAAATAAATATTTTGACAACATTTGGAGTTAAAAAGCAGTCCGCCCCGTGCTCTTTAGAAAGTATATGAAAAGAAAAAAAGTTACAGGTACTTTTAGTGATTGACCGAAACTATTCGCTTTCGAAATGTTGCCCCATACTCATGGGACACCCTGTATAGAGCCTGTTTGGTCTAGGCTACAGGTTTAAGAATAACTGCAATACTTACTCGACTACGCAGTGTGCTGCAGTGAGGACGTATCTTGGAGATATTAAGGAACCCCCGCACAACCATCTACTTCCTTCGTTGTCTGTTATAATAAGGTAGGCTTGGTAAGGAATGGAGTGTGGTACAACTTCGTGACCGTTAATTATTCTAGGTATGATATTATTGGGAGCTGGTATACGTGGATTGACGTACACTCTTTTGAAGCTTAGATCCTCTCCCTAAAAGTTTGTCAATAATTTAATTTGAGTGTCAATAATTATTTTTGATGATTTACACGATATTTTAAATATGCTGAATATAAATAAAGCTACCAAAATTGAAAGTTTTAATTTTCTATAAGGATACAGTATCAAATTATTAAAGTATCTTGGAAATATTATCATGTAAGCCTTTCTATGCACATCTACATATGAGCCAGGCTAGATAAGTCTCAGAATTAAAAGAAAAATAAGTCGTTACAGGAAACCGATAGTGGAATATTGTAGAACATATCGTAACTAACGAAGGAAAAATAATGCGAACTACATCCGACTTTCTTGCTTTCTTGGGTGAAATGGGGTGGATTGTTAGGGGTGAAAAACGATATTTTGCGATTTATGGCTAAACTACACATCCTATGGAAAAAAGTTGAATGTTAAAGTTGTAGGTAATAAAGAGATCTACAACTTTTGTAGAAAACAGTTTTATCCTAACCTAAAATTTTTCGCGAAATATGCAAAACCCGCATATTTGGTTATTTATTTTTTCTTCTACAAAAATAATTCGATTTAGCTCAAACTTACTGAAAGTATACCTCTTGTAACGAAGCAAATTTTATTTTATAAATCCGCATATTGATTATATACTATTTCTACACACAGAAAGTAAATAGTTGTTTAAATTTAAGTATTATCCGGTTGGAGAAAGCTCCGCTAGATGGCGCTAGTTCTCCAACACCAATTAATTATGCTCCAACTGTATCGAATACTCTGCCGAGTCAGCGATATAGTAAGGGAATCAGGAGTAGGAAATACGAAATTAAGAAGACCACCGGCAAGGAAGTGAGTATATTAGGAACGTTGGTAAACAACTTGGCCAGTGTTAAGCACAGGCCTGCTAATCATACTTTCTTTTCCAGTTGTGTGTCTGGTATGCCACGGACGTTCGAGTGAGTATAGAAATATCCAGGACAGAAAAAGGTTCTGAGGTTTCTTGCTGGCCTAGTCCCTTCAGCTGGTCAGATACCAACGGCTTTTAGATATCCTGGATATTATCTATCCTTACTGCCCGGAGCGTATGTACGCAGGGTGGAGGTATCCTGGGTAGACTCGGGTGTGGTTTGCTGGCCTAGTCCCTTCAGCTGGTTAACCACACGGGCTCGCTGATACCCCGCATCTCCTCCACTCTCGTGTCCGTAAACCCTGGAGGTTGGTCTATCCCTGCGGGTGGATTAACCAAGAGGGAACCGTGAGCCGGAGTGTTTCTGGTTGTAGACCGTCGAAGGGGATATCTTGAGTGATTCACTGGCCTAGTCCCTTCAGCTGGGTAATCACTTGAGATATTTCTTTCTAACTCACTGTTGAGTACGCACGCCTGGTGCTGAGGTGTTTTGGGTAGATAGGGTGACTTGCTAGCCTAGTCCCTTCAGCCGGTTTGTCACATGAGCCCTCGGCTACCCAAAATATCCCCCGTACTGGAGTGAGTACATCCTAGAGGGCAATTTATGCCTAGGTATAAGTTGGCTGACAGGGAACAGTGAGCAGGAGTGGGAGATTTATCTACGTGTGCATGCTAAATCTTGTATCTTTCTTTTCCGCTGCGCACTAGCCAAGTTGCATAGGTATTGTTACCGTATTGCATGTAGATTTGGTAATTGCTTCCTCCCCGCTTGGTAATCACCGCCGATAATAATAACCGTGCTTGTTGTTGTAGTAACTTAACCGTAGTAACCCCCTCGCTTACGCCGTCGAAGTATTGTTTTGTTTGCTTAAATTCAGATACGTTAGGGTAGTAGAATTGTAGAAATTAGGATTTTGATTATAATAAATGTATATATTGTTTAAACTGTGCCTTTTACTGTGTGTGTGTGTGAAGTGTGACCTCCCTAGACCCCTGGACATACCGTGTCTCCTCTGACGCTATCCCAGCCCTACCGAAACAGGCTGTGTTAAGAGGCTAGTGTGAGTCCTTTACCTCACGAAAAACAATTGTAAAGGTGGCGCCCGAGCTTACCGTCACCGCCGACTGAAGGCTCGAGTGTCAAAGTGACGATTGACTACTCGAGAGTGTGAATAAAACGTCACACTCTTGGTGTTCCACATAAGCTCTATTTTTGTGGACTAAAATATTCAATGGTTGTTGTTTAATTCAATTTTTATAAAACAAATGATATTTTCAACTGCGATTCCTCATAAAAGTACTTGTCCGACAGAGTTCGGACATGGCTCATTTTTTTTTTGTCTTTATTTCTACTTTCAATAAATAAAATATATTTATATAGTGCAATGGAAAAATTGCCGGAAAATCGAAAAATCCGAAAAATGCCTTTTCTCGTTGTATGTTTTATAATGCCGGCACACAAAAGAGAAAAAATTGTCTGTTACAGAACATACCTATGTACCCCCATGTATTTCTGGCCTCTGAATCCCAATTCGAAGTCAGAATTGGCCACTCATCGTGAGAGCCAAGAAGTCACGTGAAAAACGCATCGAGATACAGAGCTGCGGTTTACGCCATTAGATTTGTCTCGCCTTCCTACGTACCACTGATTTTTTTCAGATTTTTTCGGGCACTTTCATTTTTTTGCAAATTTTCAAAAATTTATACGATTTCGACATAAATCGCTGTAACTTTCTCTAGACGCGCCCCGGTGATTTTTAAGTGAGATATCGGCCGCCAAAGTGAAAAGTCCGAGGATTTCGCTCCTCGAGCGAGACTGCCCAGCTTGGAGGGCCATTTCTCCCAAACTAAAGCTACCAAAAATTATACAAAATTCAGGGGCATGAAAAACCGAACGAGAAATCGAACGGCGTAAACCGGAAGTCTATCAGGTCCTCCGTTTCCGAGATATGGCCGTTCAAAGTCATAAGATGGTAAAGATCGAAGTTTATCACGGTTCCCGAGACCATAACTCGAAAACGAAAGGAGATACACACTTGCAGTTTGTGTCATTTGATTTGTCTCGCCTTCCTACGTACCCCTGATTTTCAGGTTTTTTCGGGCCAATTCTGACCTCGGATTTGGATTCAGCAGCCAAAAATACATGGAGGTACATAGGTGGGTGTACTGTAACAGAGAATTTTTTCTTTTTTGTGTGCCGGTATTATAAAACACGAGAAAAGACATTTTCTGGATTTTTCGATTTTCCGGCAATTTTTTCCATTGCACATACTTTTCATTTATTGAAAGTAAAGGTAAAAACAAAAAAATGAGCTCTGCCCGAACTCTGTCGGACAAGTACTTTTATGAGGAATCGCAATTGAAATTATCACTTTTTTCCCATAAAAATTGAAATAAACAACAACCACTGAATATTTTAGTCCAGAAAAAATAGAGCTTATGTGGATCACCAAGAGGCATCCTTTCAGCAAGTTTAAGTCAAGTCGAATTATTTTTATAGAAGAAAAAAAAAATAACCGAGAAAGCAAATTATTTATTATTTGTTTGCTTATAGTAATGAAACATATATTCTTTATAGGATTTTGCAAACAGTGGAAAGAAAAGCTATCTATGAGAACTAAAGGAAAAACTATATACAGGGTGCGCCAAAGTTCTGAATTTGGTCGATTACGGCTCTATTTGAAATGGTGGAAATATATTGTTTATAGATTATTTTCTTGATTTTCAATTCTGAATAACCAGAAAATATGTACAATTATACAGGGTATTCCGTTTTCGTTGTCCGGGCAACAACTTCGTTATTTTAAATGGAACACCCTATATTTTTTTCCTTTATCGAGTTACCCATCTAATTATATTCATAACACTATAAAGGTGGTAGGTACTTAAACTGAACCGTTTACGATATAAAAGAGATTTATTGACAAAAATTGAGGTTTGCGGATAAGTTTTTGAGTACCTCTGATTTCATAGACAAGAGAGTTATCAAAATTCTGCTTATACTGTTATGTTGGGCATATTAAGGGCTAGTAGGGTAGAAACGTTATTAACATTAATCTTATACAGAGTGCTGAAAAAATTGAGTTTATTTTTTTGCTAATAAAAAGGGCCGTAATTCAATTTTTTCAAATGGGACGTACTATTTTCAGTTCTGTCATCTAATGAAGTGTTAAATTATCTTTCCACTGATATATTATCATAGTAGGTATTTATCTTTAAGGGTTGCATAGATATTAAGGTTAAATATCTGTCTGACTGAAATTCACATAATTTTACATCACATTACATCACATAAATTAACTTTGACAGTATGACTTGTTGTTTGTCGTGCAAACTTAACTTTTACGAGCTGGCACGACAATCTTCAAAGCATACTGCTCATGGTGGCTCATGTAGACAGAGAGGTGATACATCCGTTGATGCCACGTGTTGAGTTTGTTCGCTCCGCGCCAAGGCGATGGTGTGGACCAAGATTAGTAAACATGAGTGAGGTAGCCTACTAACTTTTCAAGGTCGAATCAAGACGCCACATTGCGCATCATAGTGCCTGCCCTGTGTTTGAACAAAGTTTTTCTGTATGATTTCATATTGAAAAGGTGTAATTTATGTAACATTCCCGTGTTTTTCTTTTCGACCTAAGTTTTAGTGTTCTATATTACTCGTATTCAAAATGAAATCATACAGAAAAACTTTGTTCAAACACAGGGCAGGCACAATGACGCGCAATATGGCATCTTGACTCGCCCTTGAAAAGTCAATAGGCAACCTCCCACTTCACTAATCTGGGGTGTGGACACTGTTATTAACTTGACATCGCTGCAAATTATATCTATCGTTGTTTATCTTAAATCCATCGCATTCATTCACGTTGTAACCCGCTATGTAATTCTAGGTTTGCCAGGAGTGGAACGTATTAGGTATTTGCACATTCTAGCTTGTCGTTAGTTTATGTTTGTCTATTGATTTGTCCAGTGAAGAAGTGTTTCAAAATAAATATGAATTATTCGCGGGAAGAAATGATTGACATGATTTTTATTCTGGGGGAGTGCTCAAGGAACAGCCTCTTAGCATCCCGAGTCTATAAAACCACATATCCTGAAAGGAGACACCCTTTAGAACCTGCATTTAGTAATCTTAGAGACAGATTTATCGAAACTGGTGGTGCAGTACAAACCTCATGAATTAAGTTCCAGCAAGAAAAATGACTGTCAATGGACACAATTTTCATTATTATTCAGATGTCAATCCTCATTTATTAAAAACAGTTTCCCGACAGAGGTGGTCATTAAATGTATGGGGTGCTGTAGTAGGGCCGATTGTTATTGGACCTCATTTCTTTAATGGACCCTTAAATGGAAGAATATATCACGATTTTTTGGAAAATGAATTGCCGGTTCTCCTAGAAAACGTTCCTCTTGATATACGGCAAAAAGTGTGGTTTCAACAAGATGGAGCTCCGCCTCATTTTGCAGCAAATGTCAGAGAATGGTTAGATCGCAACTTCAATGATATGTGGATAGGGCGTGGCGCAGCAATAGCATGGCCTGCAAGGTCGCCCGATCTGACAGGTATGGACTTTTTTTTACGGGGCTATGTAAAGGATATAGTTTATCGCGACACTTCTACCACTGTTGATGACATGAAAAATAGGATCAGACGTGCCTTTGCATCCATTACTCCGCAGATGCTGCAAGAAAGCGTCATTCATTTAGGAAGAGGACTCAGATGTGTCTCGATCGAAATGGTGAACATTTTGAACATTTGTTAAAATAATTGTTTTTTTATTATGAGTAAATCCTTTATTACATACGTGCTGGTATTAATTTCAATTCTTTGTCCAACAATTCTAAGTAAAAAAATAATATTTCAGAAGGCTAATAATTAATTATGGAAAACTGCTTGTACTACTACACAATTAGTCTGATCCAGACAATTAACCTTAATATCTATGCAACTTTTAAAGATAAATACCTACTATGATATATCAATGGAAAGATAATTTAACACTTCATTAGATGACAGAACTGAAAATAGTACGTCCCATTTGAAAAAATTGAATTACGGCCTTTTTTATTAGCGAAAAAATAAACTCAATTTTTTCAGCACTCTGTATAAGATTAATGTTAATAATGTTTCTGCCCTACTAGCCCTTAATATGCCCAACATAACGGTATAAGCAGAATTTTGAAAACTCTCTTGTCTATGAAATCAGAGGTACTCAAAAACTTGTCAGTAAACCTCACTTTTTGTCAAAAAATCTCTTTTATATCGTAAACGGTTAATTTTAAGTACCTACCACCTTAATAGATTTATGAATATAATTAGATGAGTAACTCGATAAAGGAAAAAAATATAGGGTGTTCCATTTAAAATAACGAAGTTGTTGCCCGGACAACGAAAACGGAATACCCTGTATAATTGTACATATTTTCTGGTTATTCAGAATTGAAAATCAAGAAAATAATCTATAGACAATATATTTCCACCATTTCATATAGAGCCGTAATCGACCAAATTCAGAACTTTGGCGCACCCTGTATATAAATATTAATGAAATCTTTGCATTCTTTCGATAACCTGACTTCTGGTTATGCTACCAAGTGAATATTCTTATCAGCCATTCTCATTTTAACACTAGCATCATCATAACGATGTTCCAAGCAAAACTAATTATAATTTTGACCTTGACTTTTAAAAGTCAATGTCAAAATTATAATTATTTTAAACTTGTTCATGATATTGCCTCAGTTTTGCATGGAACATCGTTATGAGTGGCTTTGGGCTTTTCTGATGAGTCATCAATAAGGACGAAAAACGTTTCAAAGGCTAAGCATTTCCAAGAAACTGAATGAGATTTTATGAAAATGTAATTCATTAGAATGAAAAAAATTTTTAAAGACAAGGTACGTAAATAAATTAATTTGAGGCCTTTGTTCTCATTTTTAACTGAATTTACATATCGTAGGGGATCATGTGGATACTAGTTTAGCCTGCTTAGCCGTAGGGGACTAGGTTGGATGCTAGTGTTAAAATGAGAATGGCTGATAAGAATTTTCACTTGGTAGCATAACCAGAAGTCAGGTTATCGAAAGAATGCAAAGATTTCATTAATATTTATATATATAGTTTTTCCTTTAGTTCTCGTAGATAGCTTTTCTTTCCACTGTTTGCAAAATCCTATAAAGAATATATGTTTCTTAACCGAGAAAGCAGTTTTTTGCGTATTTCTCGAAAAATCTTAGGTTAGGATAACTTTCTACAAAAGCTGTAGACCTCTTTATTACCTACAACTTTATTATCCCACTTTTTCCCACAGGATGCGTAGTTTAGCCAGAAATCGCATAGATCAGTTTTCACCCCTAAAAATCCACCCCATTTCACCCCAGAAAGTAGGCTGTCATTCCGATTATTTTTCCTTCCTTAGTTATGATATGTTCTACAATATTCCACTATCAATTTGCTGTAACGTCTTATTTTGATGTCCAACCCTTATCTAGCTTGGTCTAACAATCACACAGAATTCTAGGCCCGACATATCTGTTGCAGCTACAATTTAGCATGACCCAACCAAAACCGAAATCTCGAATATTATCTGGCCCCTATGACGATTAGTTTCTATTTTGCGTCCAGATGCAGTCCTGAAAATTTCATTCAGATTTCAATCTCATATATGTAGTGTTTGGAATCGGGCAAATAAATAATCTTATAATTTTACTTTCACATCCACGTAGTGGATTGGAAGTATAGTAATCGTAAAAAAATTTTCAAAAATTTTTTTTCTTGAAATCTGTTTAGAATGTCATGAAACGTCGAGATTTTAAATTTGAGCGAAAAAAAAATTGTCTGTCTGTCTGTCGGTCTGTCTAACTTTTTTTGTCCGCACGCTTTCTCCGGAACCGTTTAAGATATTGAGTTGAAATTTTGTACACGTATATATTATAATGAGATCTGGAACTGGATTTTTTTTTGAAGATATCCGGTGAAGGGTTGGGGGGTAAATAGGGGTAAATATGGGGAAATATATAAAGCAAGCTGATAAGAGTACAGAAACTTGAAATTTGATGTATGTACTACAAGCCAATGCCTCAGATTTTTTATAATATTTTTCAACCCCCCACCACCCCTTCTTCATTATTAAAGGGGTTGATAAAATAAAATTGAGATATTCATTTGAAATTTGGTACACGTATGTATTATAACGACATCTGGGACTAGATTATATTTTGAGATGATTCCGTTGAAGGGTTGGGGGTTAAATAGGGGTAAATAGGGGAAAATAAGTAAAGCAAGCTGATAAGAGTACAAAAACTTGAAATTCGGTGTATGTACTAGAAGCCAAGGTCTCAGATTATTTATATAATTTTTCAACCCCTACCACCCCTACTCCATTATTAAAGGGGTTGATAAAATGAAATTGAAATATTCACTTGAAATTTGGTACACGTATGTATCATAACGACATCTGGAACTAGATTATATTTTGAAAAGCTTCCGTCGAAGGGTTGGGGGTTAAATAGGGGAAAATAAGTAAAGCAAGCTGGTATGAGTACAGAAACTTGAAATTCAGTGTATGTACTAGAAGTTAAAGACTCAAAATTTTTATAATATTTTTCAACCCCCCCACCACCCCTACTCCATTATTAAAGAGGTTGATAAAATAAAATTGATATATTCATTTGAAATTTGGTACACGTATGTATTATAATGACATCTGGAACTAGATTATATTTTGAGATGATTCCGTTGAAGGGTTGGGGTTAAATAGTGGTAGATAGGGGAAACTAAGTAAAGCAAGCTGGCAAGAGTATAGAAATTTGCGATTTGGTATATATACTATAGGCGATGGCCCCAGATTTTTCCATAATATTTTCCATCCCCCCATCACCCCCACTCCCTTATTAAAAGAGTTGATAAAATTAAATTTAGATTTTCACTTGGAATTTGTTACACGTATAACGATATCTTAAACTGAATTATATTTTGACATGATTGCGTTGAACGAGCGGGGGTAATTGGTGGTAAATAGGGAAAAATAAGTAAAGCAAGCTGGTAAAGGTACAGAAACATGAAATTCGGCGTATGTCCTAGAAGCCAAGGCCTCATATTTTTTTGTATTATTTTTCAACCCCCACCACCCTTAATCCATCATTAAAGGGGTTGATAAAATGAAATCGAGATATTCACTTGAAATTTGGGAAACGTATGTATTATAACGACATCTGGAACTAGATTATATTTTAAGATGATTCCGTTGAAGGGTTGAGGGTTGAATAGGAGTAAATAGAGGAAAATAAGTATATCATGCTGGTAAGAGTACATAAATATGGGATTCGGTGTATATACTAGAAATCAAGGCCCCAGATTTCTTTGTAATATTTTTCAAACACCACTATCTCCGCTTCATTATTAATGGGTTTGCCAGCATAACATTGAGATATTTACTTGAAAGTTAGTACACGGATGTATTGTAATGACATCTGATTGAGATGATTCCATTAAGGGGGTGGGTCGTGGTAGCTTGTGAATAGGGGAAAATAAGTAGGGTAAACTAAAAACTTCATTTTTAACGTATTTGGTAGAAACCAACGCCTCAAACTTTTCGATGACATCTGCTCCAAATATTATTAAAATTTTATTACCAATAATTTTCACATACTAGAGTGCAAATCTAGTCAAGATGTTTTCTTTAAAGTGACTTTGATGAAAAATCTGGATGTGGAAGTAGTGATTCCTTAGGCAGCGGTTTTTTCAATTCTTTCCGATCCTCCGTTTCTGAGATATTCGCTGTTAAAGTGAGGGTCCATACATTTGAATCGAACATCAGATTAGAGGTACTGTTAGGTAACTGACGATATATTATATATTCCAACTGAAAATTATACCCCAAAAGTGTTCGGTTCGGAATTTCTCGATATGTTTTCCAACTACAATATCGTTTAGTTTAACCTTGAGAAAAAAGATGGTTTCTCAAAGTTTACCTCACTTAAGCTTAAATTATTGCCCGTTTTCTGCTATTTTTCAACACATTTTGGCTAATACGATGAGATGCAGCATCTGCATAGAGAATTAACCATCACCATCGTCTTCAGTGGCTCCAAAAACATAAAGACTCATCTCTGGAGCGTGTACTTTATTCGAAATTTTCATATTCGAATGAATTCAAACAGTGAGAATTAAAATGATTGGACGAGTTTAAAAAAATTCACACTAGCAACTTCTAAATCTTAATATTTTTTTATGAAATTTTCAGTTCTTCATGTGGAACCAAAATAGAAACTAATCGTCATATGCGCAAAATAAAATTCGAGATTTCGTTTTTGGTTGGGTCACGCTAAGCTACATAGGTGACTCATGTGACATAAAACCAAAAATTGCGTTCTGGACCTGATCTACCACTTGTCAATATTTTCATAAGGAAGGCACTTTACTCTTTACAGTTTTTCACAGTTTGGAAAATATTTGGCACCCTGTATATTAGGGTGTATCGAAAAAAACTTTTTTTGATAATTCAAAATTTCCTGTCGATAAAAAGTTCCCTCTAAGAAACCACATACACGACACAAAAGTCTCCCGCAAGAAGCCTAAAGTTTATAATTTGCTTCAAAAAACTGATTTTCTTTCATTTTTTTTATTTTTTTATTAGGGGTTAAGGACCTGTCTTAGTATAGAATATTTATGATGATAATGATGAAGAATAAAATATTTAACGGCCTAAAAAAACCTTGATCGACATTTTAAAAAATCTTTTAAATTAGGAAGAACACCTCATCTTTTCTTTAAGTTTAAATAAAATGCAGGAGACCTAAACGTTTCATTAGAGTTAATTTTTTTTATATTTTCATTTCACACCCTATTTTTAAAAGTTCTCAACTTGAAAAATAAAATCACTTAGTCTTTTATTCTAAAAGAAAAATATGGAAAAATACAGTTTTTTTATCAAAATTATAAACTTTAGGCCTCTTGCGGGAGACCTAATTTTTTTCAGTTTAGTTAAATTTGTTTGTGGTGTATGTGGATTCATAGGGACAACTTTTTCATACACCCTTTGTATATAAATCTTGGAAAATAGTATCATTTTTTGGCTTTTTGCCTTTTTTCAATTTGGGCAAACGATATAATATCGTTGTGAAAAATTCTAGCAAAGTAAAATCAAATTTTTATGGCAAAATTAAGAACACCTATGTGATTACTGATGTTTTTGTAGCCGGGAGGCTGCCAAATATTTTTGAAAATGATTTATTGTGAAAGTCAGCTGGTGGTTCTCGAAGCAATAAGAAAGTGCCAAAGAAATGGTTTAAATAAGATATTAGAGTATTTTTATATTTGGTATTGAAAATTAACAAGATCCATTTATAGAGTGACAATTTTAGGCAAATGTCAAAAGAGAAAAAAATTTTCGTTTGCGGTAGTGAATTGTGAAAACCTCTATTACACTAAATTTGGCTCGATTTGGTGAAGCTAGTCAAGAAATGTTGCAGTTCGAAATGTTGGCAAAAAAATAGAAAACACGCTGTATATCAGAAACACAGAGCAGGGTATTGCGCTCCTGACTAGCGTCAGTCACTTACGAAACACCCTGTATATTTTTTCAGTTACATAATTAGCGCTTTTATATAAATTTTGTCAACAGATTAATTTACATTTATAGTTGACTACATATATTTAATGTACATAAAAAAACCTCAATGCTTTGCCGCCTACGTATAGATGTAGAAAAGTTTAAATCATAAATATAATGTTAAATACATAGAACAACATTGTTCTCATGTAAAGTACGTTTTCGCATGATTAAAATAAGAAATTAACGGAAACGCTGTTTGAATTATAATTTTAAATTATTTTGACAAAGTTACCCCACCCTCTACTACCGAGGGATGTAACGGTTTTCAGCAGGAAAATACACAAATATTTAAAATATTACTCCTATCTTGACAGAAGCGAAATAGAGTCAAATTTTTATCACTTTACCAAATAACTATTTATTTATCAAAGACCTCTAAATTTCTACTGTTATTGTACACAAAAATTTTAAGTACGACTCTGTGGGATATTACTAATGCTAACGAGACCCAGATTTGTGTTCGGTTTTTATGGCTTTATTATTGTGCAGAAATTAAATATGTGTAGTCAACTATACAATATTTCTTAAATCTATACGTGCATTACCTTGGGAAAGGCCCGAACTGCGCAAACCAGAGCAATTGTAACGATTATATTCTTCATTTTACTGGAGCACTAACAAACTGATCGTTGTAAATCGTATTCTTCTTATATATAAACTTTCCTGTGATAGTTAATTTATCAATTTTTTGCGTCAGATTTTTATTATCTCAAAGATTTAAATATTGCCACTTATTTATTATTATCAACATCCGATTTATTTTTATCAATTTCGACTAATATGAAACTGATTTGTTGATATTCAAAATTTCTAGAAAATCTATCATCAGGTATAGTCGAGCGCAATGAGACACAAAAAGTAAGAAATAACGGAATCCAGTTATAATGAATAGACTTTTATGATTTTTTTGCATTGACTTACTAATACTAAGTACAAGAGTATAAAAAAATGCCGCCTTTTACTTGGGGTGGTTTCCAACCGCCCTAGAGAGGTTGGCAAAAAAGGATACATAAATAGTAACCATCGAATCTGATATAGATTCATATTGTAAGAGAAGGCTGGTTTACAATTTTTCATGTAAATTTATATTTTACAGTTTACAACGATTTGAAGATTACGATTTTAGCTTTAAAAAATTGGTGCCTTGAAACGGTTCTTCGTAAATAATTCAAAACTCTTACATTTGTAGAAAAAGCGATATGATAGAAAAAATAAGTTTATGAAATTACAACTGTTTTATTTTTTGTTTAATTCTGTACGATGAATAGTTCTAAAAATATGATATTTAAAAAGGCGTTCGAACGTTTATCAGTTGTGAAATAATGTTTAAATGTTTAAAAGTGAATTATTTATTAGCTATTTGCTTATAGTGATGAAACATATTCTTTATAGGATTTTGCAATTAGCGACAAAAACTATCTATGAGAACTAAAAGAAAAACTATATGCAAAAGTTATTAATGAAATTTTTGCATTCTTTCGATAACCTGACTTCTGGTTATGCCAGCAAATCAAAATCCTAAAATAAATTTGTTCCAGCAAAGAAAGGCATATTAATTTCGGTGGACGTCCGTTAATAACAGACAATGTATAATAGTGGCCTTAGGGCTATGTTAATTAGATCAATTGTTGGTTTGTAACTTTTTAAAAAAAATTATTCCGAGTCGCGCAGCGACGAGGGTAATTTCCTTAAAAAAATTCATGTTTGAGAAAAATTGTCTGCAATTAATTCAAACACGCGGGAGATTCGGTAAGAAAATCTCACACGAAAATAAATTAAATAAACTCTAATTTCAACATAACAAGGTATACGATTAGTAGGCCATGAATGGGTTTTGCTGACAGTGACAGAAACGCATCGGAGTTATTTGAAAATGGAATACGTATAATGGATACATAATATCTCTTCCACCCATTTTAGTTTCAAAGATCACTGAAAATTGTTTAGGACAACTCTATTTGTGTGTTATGGGATAAGTTTTATTCACTAAAGCCGGTGGAACGTTGTTTTCTTTATATATTTCCATGTTTTATGCACATAGCATAGCACAGTTTCAGCATAGTATAACTTGACAGAGATGGCTTTGAAACGTCATTAGTTATTTATCATTATTTCATTGACAGTTTATCCAGTTTAAGCTCAATATGTCTTATTGTTATGCTTTTAAAATAATAAGATTGTAGAGTATGGAAAAAGAACATAATATGCGCATATTATGAGGAACTTTGTGAAGTTAAAAAATCCATCCAAAATTGAAATACTTATCATATCAGATGAGAAGTGTAATAGGGAGGAAAACTAAAATGAGAAGTTATTCACTATCATAATTAGGTATTAAACATGAAATAAAATGTTGCTTCACAAAGCTTAGTGATTATTTTTATAATTATCTCGTTTAATTTGAAAGATGAAATTCTATTTTTATGTAACAGCAAATGTCAAATATGATCATATGTCAATAATTTGACAGAAAAATTTCTACTTATTAATTTCGTTTTGGGTACTCTGGAGGTTGAAAATTTCTAATTGGCTAAACAGGTGACGTGTGAAATTTTCAATTAAATACATGGATGGCTAAAACTTTATAGCCTAATATAATGTATACTGTCTGAAAACAATGTAAGTAAATCACCTACCTATTGATGGGATGAAAAAAATGGTCGTAGTTATGTCTTTGCATAGTCTTAGCAAATATCTCTTTAAATGTAAATTTTTACCAATACCAATAATGGTTTTGTGAAGGAAATAAAATAGTCTTCAATTTGATTTCTTGTTTGTTCCTCTACGATATAAACCGCTGCCTAAAGAATCACTACTTCCACATCCAGATTTTTCATCCAAGTCACTTTAAAGAAAACATCTTTGCTAAATTTGCACTCTAGTATGTGGAAATTGTTGGTCATGGAATTTTAATAATATTTGGAGCAGATGTCATAGAAAAGTTTGAAGCGTCGATACGTTAAAAATAGAGTTTTTAGTTTACCCTTCTTATTTTCCCCTATTCACAACGTATCACGTCCCACCCCTTTAGTGGAATCATCTCAATCAGATGTCATTACAATACATACGTGTGTACTAACTTTCAAGTAAATATCTCAATTTTGTATTATCAAATCCATTAATAATGGAACGGAGGTAGTGGTGTTTGAAAAATGTTAGAAAGAAATCCTTGGTTTTTAGTACAAATACCAAATTCCACATGTCTGTACTTTTACCAGCTCGATTTACTTATTTTCCCCTATTTAACTCTCCACCATTCAACGGAATCATTTTAAAATATAATTTAATTCCAGATGTCGTTATAATACATACTTGTCCCAAATTTCAAGTGAATATCTCAATTTTATTGTATCAACCCTTTTAATAATGGATTAAGGGTGGTGGTGGTAAGTTGAAAAATATTACTAACAAATCTGAGGCCTTGGCTTCTAGAACATACACCGAATTTCAAGTTTCTGCACTCTTACCAGTTTGCTTTACTTATTTTTCCCTATTTACCATCAATTACCCCCACTCCTTCAACGCAATCATGTTAAAATATAATCTAGTTTAATATATCGTTATGCGTGTAACAAATTTCAAGTGAAAAAAAACTGAGGCCTTCGCTTCTAATATATACACCAAATCCCAAATTTCTATACTCTTACCAGCTTGCTTTACTTATTTTCCTCTATTGAACCCTATTTAACCCCCAACCCTTCAACGGAATCATCTCAAAACATAATCTGGTTCCATATGTCATTATAATACATACATGTACCTTTCAAATGAATATCTAAATTTTATTTTTTCAACCTATTGTTACGGATTTCCACCTTTTTGGAAAACACCCTGTATGAATCCGTGGGTTCTAAATAATTTCAACAAGAGATACACACTACTAACACTTTATTTAACAATTTACTGACTACAATACTTCAAATTTACTTTATTTACTATTTATCTAACCTCACTTTTCACTTTTCTACTTGTTCACTTTTATCTTCATAAAACTTCCTTTTCGCGCTTGTAATGGCGCCTTATATACCCCGAAATTAGCTCTAGATCAATCCAGAATCTTCTCCAACCATAATCTAGAAAAGTCCTTGGCTCTTTCTAGAGCCTTTCCAGTCACCATCAGAGGCATAGGCGTACCATCTCCTTTTCCAAGGGGGTGTAATTCATAACACTGCCCCCTCCTTAAGCCTAGATCGTCCCGATCAGGCAACTCAGAATCATCGATGTAGTTCGCCAGCCTGTCCAAATGCACGATCTTCATGTTGGACTTTTTGCTTCGTTGAATCCGGTAGACGACGTCATTAATTCGGGTAATAACAGTATACGGTCCATCCCAAGGTGGTTGAAGTTTCGGTGACCTTCCTTTCTTCCGCTGTGGGTTGTACAGCCAAACCAGGTCTCCTGCCTTGAACCCTTCTGAATTACCCTTCAGGTCGTATCGAGCCTTCATTCGGTCACTGGCTGGTGATGGTTCCGCTATATCATTAGCCAACCTCTTGAAAGGAGCTCCGGCGTTGAACTGCTTCTTTTCACCCTTACTTCCAGTCTGTGGTCCCTTACTGGCTGCACAAATCTTGCATTTGCGACACCAAGCCTCCACATCCTGACGACTTCTTATCCAATAAAATCGTCCACGTATTTTCTTCAGGGTCTTGTTAACACCGAAGTGTCCATCGGATGTTCCATTGTGCACTTCCTGAAGCACCTTCGCTACGCGACACCTGGGAATCACTAGACGCATAACCACCTTCTTTCCATCCGGGCTTTCCCATGCTCTCCGCAATAGCCCGTTCCTGACTTTCAGTGAGTCCCACTGCGCCCATAGTGCCCTCAGTCCCACTCTTTTGTCCGAAACATCCTTCCATTTTGGACGAGTTCCCCTTTCTTTGGCTCCCAATATAGACCCAATTTCCTCATCGTTTAGTTGCTCTTGTCTGAGCGCTTCATCTGTCCTGTCATCCGGCACCTCCACCTTGACAGTGTTGACTGCTCCCGTGACCTGCAGTTTCTCCTGGTGGTAGTACTTGCAATCTTCCTTGCACCTTCTTCCGGATGAAATATCAGCATCCTTCTTCTGGGGTTTCGATTTATTTTCACATCCTGGTAGCAGTGGACTTCTCGGAACGCTTCGAAGCTGGGAAATCTTTACTTCTCTCGGGGTACCACGTTCCCTATCTGTCACAGTCTCTCTGGTACCAGCTTCCTCTGATTTTCCCCTCAACTTCACAGCATCTCCGGCTTTCACTCTCTCTAATCTCCTTCGTGGACATTCAAGCTGGATATGTCCTAGTTCTCCGCACCTGTAACATTTCATATGCCGTCGTCCACTTGGCCTTCCACTACTTTGTTTACTCTGTGTCTCTTCCATGTTTCCAGCCTTCACATTCCTCGAGTTCCGCTGTCGACAGTCTCGTTTCTTATGCCCTGCTCTGCCACAATTGTAACATTTAGTACTCCTGCTTGGCTTTCCTTGTCTTCCCGCAGTATCCCATTGAACCAGTAACTGACTGATCATTTTATTCGTTTTGAGAATTGCGTTCAAGATAGGGTTTTGGTCTCTCCCTTCTGGCTGCGATTCTTCAAGTATCATAGCCCGTACTCTTGACTTTGGAGTATCCCTATAGACAGCTTCTACCTCTAGTGCATGCACCAAGGCTTCACTACTACTTTTATGTCGGGATAGCCTGAGGACTCGCCTGATCTCCTCGTCCCTTATCCCGTCTAGGAATGCCCCCACTGCCAATTGCTCTTTAAATTCTTTTGGCGCATTGGGATATGCTAAGTGTGCCAGTCTTTCCACCGCAGCTTCAAATTCTTGCAGACTCTCTCCAGCTTTCTGAACGCGCACTTTCAGCTGAGTCTGGTATACTTGAGCAAGGTGTTGATCTCCATATCGTAGATCTAAGGCAGCTTCTAAAACTCTAAAATTCCGTTGTTGGTCTGCCGGAATTGTCTGGAGCAACTCCAACGCTTGGCCTCTTAAAGCCACGATTAATGCCTTAGCCTTCTCTTCGTCATTCCAGTTGTTTGCACTCCCTGCTGCCTCAAACTGTGTCTTGTAAGTCATCCAGGAACTTTGACCATCAAAAGAGGGAATTTTCAATCGTTGGCCTGATGACACCACTTGCTGGTTTCCTCTTTCCCTCAACTGTCTTTTAAGCTGGTCAATCTCTCCTTTGACTTCTTCTTCGAACTTGTTTACTTTTTCCTCGACCTTATCTGTTTTTCTTTCAACCCGATCTACTTTTTCTTTGACTTCACTGACTTCTTCCGCTACCTTATTTTTGAGTTCTTCAGTGACGGCAAATATGGCACTCTGTTGGCCTTCTATAATTTTCCTTAGTTCATCTCTTTCTTTTTGATGTCGTTTCTCCTCTTCTTGTTTCTCCTTTTGACGTCTCCGTTCTTGTTCCTCTTTTTCCTGTAGGCGTTTTTGTTCTTTTTCTTGTCGTTTTCTCTCACGTTCCTCTTTCTCTTCCTGGCGTTTTCTTTCCTGTTCTTCTTTCTCTTCCTGGAGCTTTCTTTCCTGATCCATCATCATCTTTTGCATTTGGGCCATAAAGTCCTGCATTTGTTGTTCGGATGCCATGCTTCTGGTTGTTACCGGCATATAATTATCAACAAAGTTTAATAATTACGTCACTATCGGTAATGGGACTGTCCAGAAAAACCTCAAAACGGTACAAAAAAAGTCTTATCTAGAGTCTTTGTCACTTAACCACTAATGTCCAACAAAATGTTCCAAAAATGTCTCAAGAATGCACTTAAACACTATTTTTCCTGTTCGAAAATAAACCTCGAACAATGTCCAGTAAATTAGTCCTTCCTGTGTTAGCAATAACTCCGAGAATACTGTCCCAGTCTTCTCAACACTCCCGAAAAATCCTCTTGTCAAAATTCCGCTTCCGACACCAAAAATGTTACGGATTTCCACCTTTTTGGAAAACACCCTGTATGAATCCGTGGGTTCTAAATAATTTCAACAAGAGATACACACTACTAACACTTTATTTAACAATTTACTGACTACAATACTTCAAATTTACTTTATTTACTATTTATCTAACCTCACTTTTCACTTTTCTACTTGTTCACTTTTATCTTCATAAAACTTCCTTTTCGCGCTTGTAATCGCGCCTTATATACCCCGAAATTAGCTCTAGATCAATCCAGAATCTTCTCCAACCATAATCTAGAAAAGTCCTTGGCTCTTTCTAGAGCCTTTCCAGTCACCATCAGAGGCATAGGCGTACCATCTCCTTTTCCAAGGGGGTGTAATTCATAACACTATTTAATACTGGAGTAGGGGTGAGGTTGAAAAATATTATAAAATAATTTGAGTCTTTAGCTTCATACACCGAATTTCTGTACTCTTACCAACTTACTTTACCTTTATTCCTTTATTTACCCCTATTTAACCCCCAACCCTTCAACGGAATCATCTCAAAATATAATGTAGCTCCAGATGTCGTTATAGTACATACGTGTACCAAATTTCAAATGAATATCTCAACATTATTTTACCAACCCCTTTAATAATGGAGTAGGGGTGGTGGGGAGTTGAAAAATATTATAAAAAATCTGAGGCCTTGGCTTGTAGTACATACATCGAATTTCAAGTTTCTGTACTCTTGCTTTACATATTTCCCCATATTTACCTCTCTTTTCCCCCCAACCCTTCACCGGATATCTTCAAAAAACAATCCAAATTTCAAGTCAATATCTTAAACCGTTCCGTAGAAAGCGTGCGGACAAAAAGAGTTACAGACGGACAGAAATTTTTTTTTAGCTTAAATTTAATATCTCGACGGTTCATGACATTCTAAACCCATTTCAGGAAAAGAAATTGATGTTTTTACCCTGATTACTTACTTTAATTTCAATTATATGAAAAAATAAAATTACAACGTGAAAAATACTAACTTCCTTTATCAAAAACTTTATCCTTTAGTTTTCGTTTGCTAACAAAATATATTCAATCTGTTTTAACAGTATTATATATTTGGACAAACAAAATCATATCATTTGATACCCATGTCAAGGGGGTTATGAAGAAAAAGGTAATGCACCATCCTGGGGTGTCCTCCATATTGGATTTATAATAACGTTGCAGGGTTTATCGTATTTTACTCATCAAACCCTTTTATTTGAGGCCCATATCAAGGGGGTTGTGAAGAAGAAAATAATCTGCCAACTTGGGCGTCCGCCATATTGGATTTAGAGTGATGTAAGATAGCTTATCATATTTTACACATCAAACCCTTTCATTCGATACCCATATTAAGGGGGTTGTGAAGAAGAAGGTAATCCGCCATCTTGGGATGTTCGCCATATTGGACTTGCATAGTCACCGGACTCTTGTAGCACGCAGGCAACAAAGAATATACAAGCTTTTAATAACATAAACAGTTTTACCAACTAATTTTGTCAACAAGTTACTCTGTTTACTTGATTTTTTATAAAAAATAGATAATGCAAATAAAAATATTATTTCAATATGCTTAACCAGTTTTGTCTCACATTTTGTTCATTTTTTAAAGTAAGACTAATAATAATACTTATATAAATTCCAGCATACAGTATAACCCATTTTGTCCGCTCTAATTCTAACTGTGACTGTGACCAGTACAATGCTTTTTAAGGCATATTACCAAGCAGGCTACCAAATTTATTATTGAATCGCAATGTTTATTTAGACGCCAATTACTAGGAATTGTCCTTGTCCTAAAATGATAACGCGATAGGTTTATAAGTGGCAACAGGCTGGTGATGTACAACTAGCATTTCAAGTACCTATAGAAAATACTCCTAATGACAACGCCATGTATTAGTCCTAAGAAATCTATCGTGATGTTTTGAGGCATTACGCGGTGAGACATTCTGAATACCAAAGAGATTAGAAGAATAATGCGTCAGGAAATTTACCACCCACATAAAGTAAGGGTTATCAGACAACTGCAGCGGGATAAAGTCATGATGATGAAAAGTCTTATGCGATTTGATAAACAATTTTCGGAATTGAGAAATAAATATTCATTTGTAGAACATAGACTCTCACATTCGATTCTTCTTAAGTCATCCAATACAGAGTTCATATTACGTCAGCAAGTAGGTACCCACACGAATGTGTTTTTCTGGATCACACCAAATACTCTAATTATCACACAAACAGTCTGGAATACAAACGGATGTAAGATAGAATAGGAAGTCGGAGCTGCGATTTACGGGATAAGGCCAAAAACGAACATCGGGATAAGTCTAGGAAAGTACGCCACGGCATTTCAGGTCCAATACAAGTGGTCGCAATGGAGTGGTATGCATAGGAAATTACAAGCGCTTTTCATTTTGTCCAATAATCAGGCTGCGCTAAAAGCAATCGGTTCCATGCAAGTCTAATCGAGACTGATTGTATAGTGCATAAATGGCCTTGTAGACCCAAGAAGTCAGAATACAGTGACCGTGGTATGACCACCAGGACACAGCCAACACAAAGGAAACGAAAAGGCTGATGATTTGGCTAGATAAGGCGTGTCTATGGCAACAATAGGACTTGAGCAGTTTTACGATGCATGCATATGAGCATCCATTGATAAATGTAGTAACCAAAGAAGAAACTTGTAAAATAATTCACAGAAGTAAGATAAGAAGAGAGAGAAGAATAAGACGAAACAATTTAAGAACTAAGCAATACAAGAATTTTTTACAAGCCATTTATTTCGATGGACGAAAAGATAATACCCTCGTTCAGCATTCAATTGGTAATAAAAATCACAGAAGTACAATTAGGGAAGAACATATTGAGATTGTTTCAGAACCCGGATTTAAATATTTTGGACATATCACTGTTCCACAGCAGAGGCAATTTCCGAAAATTTGATACAGTTTCTGCAGCAACATATGGATTTGACGAACTTAGTGGCTATTGGTTATGATGGGACCGCTGTCAATACGGGAATTCATAATGGTGTAAATAGAAAACTAGAAATACATATTGGAAGGCCACCACAGTGGTTCATTTGTATGTTACACGCAAATGAATTACCTTTGCGTCATTTAATAAAACATTTAGATGGGGAAACTACTGGCCTCTGGGTTTTTTGGCGAAATCGGAAAAGATTTACAATCTTGAGAATCTATACCAGTCTCAGAGTTTCAAAAGATTACCACAGAACTTCCCGAAATTGACTTACAAATGTTAAGCACAGACCAAAAATATTTGTAGAACATGAGTTTGTCTATATCGAAGGGTAATCTATCGGAGGATTTGGCCATGCAGCCACCTCCACGTGATGAGTTCTGGGTTGTTTTATACTGAAACAAGCGAAGAGCTGCATAAATCATAAGTTTTAATAGCTTCACTTATTTAGAAAAAAGTCATAAATTTGAAGAGCCTGGGGCACCGGAAAACGTAATCGTATGAGGCTGAGATTTCTCACAGTAAATTGACCCTACATGTAGCCACTTTTCCACATATAGGAGAAACCAAATTCGAAAAAAACATTTTTTCACCATTTTCGCTCCACCCTACTCTCCAGTGTTATGCAATGTAATATGACAATGTAATTAAATTTTACTTATTTTGTTCAGAAGCATTTTTCTTTCAGAACTTCAGGACCTCTTTCAGAACAAGGGGTTGAAAAGAGATTCTACCCATAATCATCTAGCGTGTATTAGTGCCTACGATCACTTTGGCCGTTTAATCGACATATAACTGGTACATAAACAATAACTAAAATGTTGTACCCACTGTGTCGGTAACCAAATAAAATAAAGTTAGATATCAATTGATCCTATTCTTTATATTATTTCTGAACTTTGCGCTCCTAGCTAATACAATTAAAAATCAATGGATAACCTTATAATTCTATATTACCATGTCAATGAGCACTTCTATTTATACAATTAAATAATAATGTCTTATATCTACAATGCAATCTATTTAATAATTAATGTGTTGTATATCCGTAGGTTCATTTTTGTATACAAGACATGTTGGTAACAGTCCAATATATCATAAACTATCTTGTATTATTTAACTAGGTAAAAATCAAAAATGAAATCAAATTTAACCAAACCTAATTGATTTTGTAATATCTAACAATTTTTTCATAATCCAGGCATAAGTAAAACAAATTAGTTATTGAATAATTTAATAACAATTAATTATTTACAATAAATAAAAATTACCCTATAACAGAGTTCAAAACCTTAGACCAGTTTGTGCTTCAAGCCAATCCAAATAACTGGTAACTCTGGTAAATGCCGATGGGTAGCCTCTCTCGCAATATTCAACACCATAGGATACAATTCCTATTTGTACGTTGCCGGCAACAAGGGGACCGCCGGAGTCACCATTGCACGATCCTACTCCACCATTTCCTGATATGCATACTTGGGTATCTTCAACGATACCGAAGACTCTGTCACATTGACGGTTGCTGATGACAGTGCTGTTTACTTCCCGAAGGACTGGGGAAACATCTCCGTGTCCCTCAGTGAGTCCCCAACCACTCACTCTCACATTTGCACCTAAGAATTATAAAATTGGTGTATGAATTATTTAATTTATTATAAATTGACTATCTTTGGCTTCGTGAACTAACAGTCTAAGAAGAAATTAACGGAAATTAAAAATGTTAAGATGCAGTGAAAAATTGTAGGTAATAACCCTCCTTACTAGCTGAAAAGTACATAGCTCTGCAGCCAGAAGTCTACCCTGGGGTTATTGTTCAAATTTTAATGTCAAGGTGCAGTTCTGGCGATTTTGTTTTTATGTTTAAAATCTCCCTATTCTTCCGGGTTTTCCGGTTATTAACGTACTAGTGACATTAATGGAACAAAAAACAAACCAAATTCGCGAAATATCAAAACATGCTATTTTTCGTTCAGCTCTGTCGGCTCGAAGTTTTGATTTCGCCCATGCAATTAACGATGCCGTGAAAATCTTTCGATATCGAGATTATGAAGCCTTCCTGCGGATGTATTTATTTAATTACGAACATTTAGAAATTCCATGTTTTGCTCTTTTTACGTAGGTTATGTATAAAAATTGCGATAGGTATCTCAGGCTCTGAATGTAAATTAACTCGAAGAATAAAAATAGTACACAAAAATTTGAAGGAGTCAAAGCGTAGAACAGCAAATGGGGAATAAACCCCTACTATGGTTTCCTTCCTTAATAGTTTTGCTTGATTCAGAATATTTTTAAGATAACTATGCTCTTTGTTTTAGAAATTATACTATCGAAACTTTCTCTCGCCCTGACACCTCTTGATCACAGGCACACAAAATAAGAAAAGTGGTCTGTACATTTGATTAGACCCTGTTATTCTTATGTTTTTCTACCTGCTGAATCCGTCGCTGTCATAGGGATTACTCCATCACGTCAGAATTTTGCCCTGACCTCAAAAAATAATTAAAATCAATGACGGGGGAGGGGGTTAGGGGAAATCCTGACGTGATTGGGCAAGCCGACTCCGGGAACGTGATCAGCGGGTTGAAAAACGGGGAGGTAGGTGGTCTACCCGAATGTACAAAAATCTCTTTTTCTTTTTGAGGAGCTGAATGCTATGGAGGAGTTCAAAGTGTCTTGAATTCGGTGACAGACGCGTGTTTCGTGGCTCCTACAAGATTTCGAGATAAATCCGGATAAAGCGGCAACAAAACGTCAAAATTGTATTGAATTAAAGCGTAAACAATTCTACATTGGTGGATATAAATTAGCACGAGTCTGGCTATTTCATCTAGTTGATATTTGATTAAATTATGTTAATTGAACAAAGCAACACAAAAGGGCGTATATAAACAACCCGAAAAAATGTACTGCTTGACCGTAAAATCTATAACTGGATTGGTCCCTTCTTCAAGTGGGTGATATAAAATAAGCAACAGACAGCCAGCTTTGAATGAAACAGATACGTTTTGTTTATTTTATTTTTATTCAGTCTAGTTTAGTTTATTAATGAATTCTATTTCCGCATCTAAATTGAAAAAATTAGAAATTGAAATGGCAAAGATATTTATTTATCGGTTTAATGCGTGTTACAGGACAGTTTATTATACAATAGGGAAAAAATTTAGGGGTAAAAATGAAGAGGTACTAAATATAGGTAAGGAATTAGAAAATACCCGGAATTGGAAAGTGGCAGTTGAAAATAGTTACTGTAGAGACAGGGTGTGCAAAATATTCTCTTGGGCCTCTTTGTTATAACCAACCCTCCAAAAAAGCTTTTTTTATTGCGATATAAAGCACTTCCAACGTAAATGGATATTTACCTGTGGAACGGTTAATAAAAGGAAAAAAGCTCCCTGCGGCGAGAGGATGCATGTATGTCTTAGCACACAAACTAAGTGAATGCAAGCGGGCAGAAGGAGGTACACAGATTCAGAAACAGAAGATTGGAGGAAGAATAAATAAAGTGATGATGATAGATGGAAACTTAAAAGAAGCATCTTGCAAACGCCTACACTTCCCACCCGATGATGCCAGACGGAAACTAAAAAAGAAGCATGGAAACTTAAAAGAAGATTTTTTTTCTTCGCACAATTAATCTGAAATGGTTTAAGATATTGACTTGAAATTTAGTACATATATGTAGGTACTATAACGAGATCTAGAACTGTATTATATTTTTAGCTTATTCTGTTGAAGGATAGGACGATAAATAGGGGCAAATAGTAGTAAATAGGGGAAAATAAGTAAAGCAAGCGAGTAAGTCAGAAACTTGGAATTTTTGTATATACTAGAAAACAAGGTCTTACACATTTTATAACATCTGTCACCACGAAAGTCGAAATTAGATTCTATTTTCAGCTAATTCTGTTGAAGGATTGGAGAAAAAATGTGGGCAAATAAATAACGTAAGCTATTAAGAGTCCTGAAACTTGGAAATTGGTGCATTTACTAGAAGCGAAACTCTTAATTTTTTAAAGATATCTACAATTAGTAAATTAGATGCAGACAAATCCCATAATAGGTATATATTCAACGCTACAAGAAGCACATTTTTCCTAACCTTTATTTAAATCGGTACATTATTATTAGAACTTAGGTAAATTGTTTAAGAAAGTTATATTGTCTTTTCTTTTTTTTAGGTTAAGTATATATTTAATAGAGATCCTATATATTTAGATCTGTTCTAAGCTGTTTTACTAGTAATCTCCATTATCTATTTTTGCGATACGAAAACCGGAGACAGTTGTTCAAAAACTGAGAAATAAACGATATTTTGTGATTTCAATTGTTTAAGCGAATATATTCCCAAGTTGGCCAAATAGCGGAGCGGGATTTGGGTTAAAATCGTCCAAAAATTTTTTTCGGAGTAGAAAGACATGGGACCTAGACCATCTGATAGAGATATTATATTCCTGGTTGACGACCTTTTCCTTTGGTCGAGGCCAAATTTGTGAGCATTTAATTTCAGAGTTCACAATTTTTTCTATACCGCGCGTTTACAAGTAAAAGCACATATTGCTCCACTTAGGTGAACGATTCTAGCTTTGATTGATAGAGTTTATTCCATATAGTAAATCTACATTAGAAAACATTCGGCTTATTGCATTTTGAAAAACGAAATATACTTTGCATTAATTGATAAAAATGCTCATGTACTGGTTTCACACAGATGTAACTTTTTGTTTCACGATATCGATTTCAAACTTTTTTATACCAAGCTATTCACTGATGTTTAAGGAACATTTTTCGTTATATAACATATTGTCGTGTTTCACATATAAACGCTAAAGTACAGGGTCAATTGACTTTATTTTTGTTGCAAAGAGTTCAGAAAGATATTTAGAAAAAACTTTTATTTTTTGGTGGAAATGTTTGGTTTCATTTTTTTCCAATAACTGGCCAATTTGAATAGCCAATTTAATTAAATTAATTGAAAAAATTGTTATCATACACAACATGCTATAAAATTGTTACCCGGGGGTTTTTGGAGTCGCTGATTACGATTCTGAAGTCAAGTTTGATAAATGATAAATTCAAAATGGCGGACCGGAAGTTGAGTCAATTTTTCAGGAATAACTCATATTTTTCTCGTTCTTCGGCTGAAAATGAGCACTCGGAGGTTTTTGAAATAGCTGTTCACGAATCCGTGGTCCAGTTTACGAAATTCAAAATGACGCACCGGAAGAACAGTCAATTTCTCCGGAAAAACTCGTATTCTTTTCTTGGGCTGAAAGTGGAAACACGGAGATTTTCGTTATCACTGATAAGGAATTTGATGTTCAATTAGGGAAAATTTAAACTGGCGGACCGGAAGTAATTTATTTTGCAGGAAAACTCGTATTTTTCATACTTTCAGCCCAAAGAAGAAAGAAAATGGGGTTTTTCTGAGAATTTGGTTCTACATCCGGTCCGCTATTTTGAATCTTCTCTAATTGGACATCAGCTACCACAAAAACCTCCGAGTTGTCACTTTCAGCCCAATAAAAGAAAAGAATACAAGTTTTTCCAGAAAAATTGACTGTTCTTCCGATCTGCCATTTTAAATTTCGTAATTTGGACCTCGGATTTTTGATCGGCGACCTCAAAAACCTCCGAGTGCTCATTTTAGGCAAAAAACCGAAAAGAATACGAGTTTCTTCTGAGAAATTGACTCTACTTCCGGCCCGCCATTTTGAACTTACCAAATTGGACTTCAGAATCGTAATCAGCGACTACAAAAGCCCCGATAAACCATTCTCGTCTAATTCTACGGCATGTTGTGTATGATAATAAACTTTTCAATTAATTTAATTAAATTGGCTATTAAAATTGGCAAATTATTGGAAAAAAAATGAAACCAAACATTTTCGTCAAAAAATAAAAGGTACTGCTTTTTCTAAATATCTAGGTCCCATATCTTTTTACCTCTAAAAAAATGTCTCCTTAAAGTAAGCGTGCTACGCTCGGAATCCTGCTCCACTACATGTCCAAAACTTACGGTCATGTTTCTTTATATCTGAACATCAAATTTCATAAATAAATTTACCTCCCCAAATACCTTCTTTATTTTGACGTTTAGTTTTATTTTTGTTCCACTATGAGAATAATTGGATCAAACGCCGTTTTTGTGAAGACAATTTTTCAATACTATTATGTTTAAGACATTTAAAAGTATTTACTCTCATATTGAAAATTTAAATGCTACCTTCATAGTCAGTAGTAGTCCCACTACGTGGAAGCGAAACGACGTTCACATTTGCATTCAATGCGACGGGTGCAGGTAGTGTGATTAGTCCAATGTCATTTCTGATGTATCTGTCGTTATATCTCTCATGATTTCTAAGATTGCGACTGGTGACTGTAATTCGGGTGGATTCTGCCACTTGAGTATTGTGAGCACCAAGGTAAACGTCCGCACTTACAGAACTGAAAAAAAGTAATAAAGGAAGTGGTTATAAGTAATAAAACGTCATAGATTCATAGCAATGTGAATTTTCGACTCTCAGATGGAATCTACATAACTTAAAACTACCCATGTCCGTATTTTCTTATTTTTTTGAGCAACGGCCATGTCTGTCACATCAAATTATATTTAGTATCGGTCCATCTCTACGCCTAAGGTTTAATCAATGATACCAGAACTACCTCCAACTTGGAAATCTTGGGTAAGAATAGTAAGGATTTATTACTGTTCTAATATCTAACAGCAAGGGGCAGCTTCCTTACATTTCCTTCAATGGATGATATATCCACTACGTAATCCTCGCCCAACATTGCGTAGCCTCTACATATGCGCTAATATGAACATCAGTGCATATGCAGAGGCCATGCAATATAGGCAATATTGGAGGCTTGTAAGCGTCTACAAGGTGGTGAGAAGTCGCCGTACTTCACTGGAATCATCATTCTTTGAAGTACTAACAACGACTTATACCGCTTAGCTATTCGTATCGAGATCCAAGTATGATTGATGCAGATCAGAGCTCGCCCATGCGTTTCTTAGACTTAGAATTAAAAATTTAAAGAAAGTTTTAATACTTACTCAACTACGCAATGTGCGGCTGTAAGGACGTGGCTTGGTGATATTAAGGAACCACCGCACAACCACCTGGAGCCCCTTGCATCTGTTATAATAAGGTAGGCTTGGTAAGGGATCGAATGGGGAACAACTTCGTGACCATTTATTATTCTGGTTATAACATCGGAAGCTGGAATGAGGGGATCGACGTATACTCTTTTGAAGTGCAGATCTTCGCCCTAAAATAAAAATTTGCAAATGAAATTTTTCATATTTTTATAAAACCTTCGTCGTTGAAATGTTTAGAGTAAACTGCAAATTATTGAAGTTCCTTTAAACATAAGCCGGTATATACTTTCATTCGTATCATTCCTGTTGAACTTATCTTTTTTATAAATGTAAAATTAGTTCAAAATTATACAGAGTACGAATACGTCAGCTGACTAGATATTTGAAATAATTGAAGTAGCAAGTTACTGTTATTAAATTATCAATCAAATTTACCAAAATGGTTAAGAAATCATGAAATGGTGGTACGTGTTGAAAAAATGTTTCCATCACTACCATAATAGTTCAGTATGTTCTAGAAAACTGATCGAACAAGATGACTCTCTCCTTAGAACTGTGCGCACAAGAAACCGACGCGTATCTAAGGGGCCTTTAACGGAAGAGATTCTAAAATGGGTAAAGGAACAGAAGTTCTACTGGTGTATACTCCAGGCCAAAGACATGCGAAATACTTTGCAACTTATTCGACAAAAAATACCACAAAGTTTCTAGAATTCAAATAGTCTGTCATAAGACTAATGACGAGCCTTCTAACAGGCTACTCTCCCTTGAGATATAAACTTAAGAACATGGGAGAGGGAGAAAATGTTGAGCGCAGATACTGGGATAGTGCAACATAAATATTATGCGAATGCAAGGTATTAAACCATATTACTCTAAAATATTCCCAGATAATCCATAGGGTTTGGGAAATATTTAGGAATCCTAAGCAACAACTAATTATAGAGTATCTCGCAAAAGAAGTTGAGGTAAAGAATGGCTAAAGAAT
The DNA here is from genome assembly GCA_963583905.1 of Stenurella melanura. Taxonomy (NCBI): domain Eukaryota; kingdom Metazoa; phylum Arthropoda; class Insecta; order Coleoptera; family Cerambycidae; genus Stenurella; species Stenurella melanura. Next base: position 20,373,443 of record OY757311.1, on the reverse strand, counting down.
CAAGTAACCTCTTAACAAACCACAACCAAAACACTACACTGAAGACAATTTGCAATGATGATATCAACATAAACAACTCACAAGATAATTGTATGTATTAGATAAACTTTTATCAAACACATGAGACGTTGGCTTGGGAGGAAGAAATACTTTATATGCATTAAGATCATTATAAATTAGTATGGTAATATGGAACATTTAAATAATGTCTGTAATTGTTTATTTGTGGCATATTCAGATTTTCTTACTTTTTATTGGGTATTTTGCCACTGAAAAATATTTAAAAATTTTAATGAAAAAACCTTTGCGCCAAACGGATCAAACAGAGGTTGGTTCTTGAGTACTTGACTGTTTCAAAAAGTCTCACACTTTTTGAAACAGTCAAGTACTCAAGAACCAACCTCTGTCTGATCCGCTTGGCGCAGAGGTTTTTTCATTAAAATTTTTAAATATTTTTCAGTGGCAAAATACCCAATAAAAAGTAAGAAAATGGAACATTTAAATAGTCAATACAAGATGTTTCTTCCAACCTTTTTTTTGCAGTTAGCGATTTAACACATGTATATGGTCAATAATGCCTAATAATATACTGATATACCTAGAAAAGTTAGAAATAACGCTTGAAGACATAGCAAAATTGGTTCCAGAGAAATCGCAGGTTTTTAAAACGCTTCAGGGTCATGGGCAATATGATCCGAGTGGCACAATACAGTTAATCGAGGACTTCTTTTGCTTCATAATTAGAGTGTATTTATATGAAATTATTAAAATATTTCAAATGTACAAATAATAATAGATCGTCTTTCGTAATCTTCTCCTCTAAATTTGACACAAACGACTACTTGAGTGTAAGTAATTAATGAAAATTGCGAAATTTATTTAGAACTAATTATTGCAAATATTTAGAGCCTTTAAAAAATGTAATAAATTTCATAATTCAGTAAGGATTGTTTGTTTCCACCGCACCTATGCACCCACAATAAAAAATTTCATCGTTATTTAAATAAGGTTTAATAAATATATTCTGGCACATTACCTTGGGGAAGGACCAAACTGCACCGATGAAAGCGAGAGTGAGGATTATAATTTTCATCATACTGAAGCACTACTAAAGTGCTCCCTCTGAATTATATTCTCTTTATATATCACTTTTTGCGACCTTACGTATATGCTAATCATTTTTGCGACGGATTTTTATTATCTCCAAATCTTAAACATAGCTAGTTATTTTTAGTTATCTTCAGTCGATTTTCTTTTATCAGTCTCTACTTACATAAGTCTGATTGATTAAGATTCAGATTTTTTATGCTTAGAATAAATTACATGTGCTACAAAAATGTCAGGTATCAGATATCGTTGATTCGAGCCAAATGTTAGATTGCCAACATCTCCAATAACAATTGAACTTTCTTTAAACCCCTATATATATTTGTACATCTTAGGTACCCCTAGATACCTACTAGAGAAACAACTTAACTTCTAGTGCCGTAGGTACAGAAAATATTATGACAGTCAAAATAGGCCTAAAATTTCGACAATTAGGAAAATTGTTGTTTTTTCGTTAAAGTCAGTTTTGTGTAATCCAAATAATTATATAATATTTATTAAGGCGATGATTACATTGTGTTTGTGTTTCGTATCAAAATTGGCAATACAAAACACTTGGAATCACCATCCGTCTGCCCACAAGTCGGACGGATCCTTAGACTACATATCTCTTGTTCAGAATACCCTCCGTGATGGCATATTATCATTTTGTTTGCTGCATTTCGTTAAAAAGAGTAACTCATCCCTAATTTCCACATTGAAACTAATTTGTAAGTTACAATTATTTAGCGGAAATTATAATTTTATTTTTATCCTAATACCATTTATTAAATCATATTTTTAATATCTACTGTTTCATCTGATTTATTTTTTTTATATCTAGGAATGCAGATGAGAAATATCTGATGAGATAGGTGTGACACTTTAATTCTTAATAAGTAAGTACTTTGATATATATTGTCTCGAAGTTGTTATCAAACTGATAATATGCAAATAATGAATTATAGACGAAGGGCGAGGTGTGTCACTATAATGACACAAACAAACCTCATCCTGTCAACTCTGAATGTTTATTCACATCATGTTAAATTATTCTTAATTGTCTAATTAAGTATGTTGGTAGTCTTATCAACTGATGATGAAAAAATTGTTTTGTTTGGCCAATATCGGACAAGACTCCCTTGGCCTCAACAGCACTCTTGGTATTCTTTTTTTGCCTAAAAATATTCATTTCTATCACCCTTATATTAAGTGCTCGACTTGTTTCAGAAACCAGAGGTTTTTCTCGAGTTAACACTAATTTACTCTCCAAATTTCAATACAATCGGTCCAATCGCTCCCTAATGAGCAAAATGTGTCTGATCCTGGGCACAATATATTGCGTCTGCACTGTGTCGACATAAAGCTTAAAATTTGAGTCAGGTCAAGTAAATTGTGTCCAAATGGTAATATTTTTTGGGTCATGTGTCGACACATTAACGAAATATTGTGTCAAAATAGGCACTGTGTTCAAATTGAAACATTTTGGTTTATTGTGCCCAAAATGTTTCTGTCTTGAGCCTATTTGGGAACATTAGACACAATTTGGATACACCGTGCCGACACACTTTGGACAAAATGTATTTAAAATGTGTCTAAAAATGAGGAGGACACTTATGTGTCCACATGTTTATATTTTAGGAACACATGTTTCTTCTCATGCCTTAAATGCGTCTACACCAACGCATGTTTCCATAAGGTTGAATTTTAGACCCGTTTTTTCCATTTTGTGTATAAATTGTGTGTGTGTGCACTACCAGCTCTTACGTCATTTTTGACAACAGCATACTCTGGTTATCTTGTAAAAATGCCAAAAGTAGTCAAGAACCAATCAAAAGTGTATACTACAACATACTATATGAATGTAAAAAAAATGTACAAGAAAATCAAGTGAAGTTGTTAACTTAAATGAAAGTGGTGAGGCAAAGGCCATTTTTGCCTTGTTATCAACAGAAGTACCATCAAATAACAAGAAATCTGCTATTTACTCTGACCTGGGTAGCTTCAGTACTGATAGTGGTAGTTGTGAAGTGGGAAATGCCAATTTGCAGCTACAATGCACCAATGAAAGCGACTGGAAATTTCAAATTGGGTCTAAAATGTAACCTTTTTCGTATAGGTAACATTTTGGGCACAATCTGTACCAGTAGTGAACATAAGAGTTCAAATTGTGTCAAATATGCGAGTTATATCAACATTGACACATTTTAGTACACATTTAATGAAATAGTCGAAATTTGAGTCTGATTGTTATCTAATATGTAGCTTGTGTGTCCTTACAGGTAAATTTTGGGTGAAATTCATTCCAAATGAGGATTTGTGGTTCCATTTAGAAACATTACACAAATCGGCCATACTTTCTTGAGAGAAATGAGCATCCATATTGAAAAACTGAACTTAAAGAAAAGCAGTTGTTTAAAAAATTAACAATTTACATGTTTTTACACAAAAATGTTATAAAAACACACTTATTTTGATGTCTTGTAACATACAAAATATATTAGAAATAATTTTTTTATTTCCAAAAATTACATTTATATTATTTATTAATTACCGTTGTTAATTAAATAATCAAAATAAATTTCACAATTTTTTAAGGGCTTTCATTTTTCATTAATATCGCATCACATTTGACAGAGAAAATGGGGTTGTTTTATTTTCTTGGTTCATATATTTTATTTATTCACATGTGAAAACTGATTCCTTCTGTGTAACGTAATTTTTATAAAATCACTGCATACCAACTGTGTTTGTTTGTCCTAATGTTATGAGTGTAACGCATTGTGTCGACTTTAAGTCTGTTTTTAAATAATTTGGACACCATAAAGTGGTTGTAGGCACAATTTAGATTTATTTGTGTCAATTTTGTAACTACACATAGTAAGGCACATTCATGTAACATCTTGGAAACAATAAAAAACATATTAGTTACATATTAGGTTCACTACAGTAACATTTAGTAAACATGCGACGCATACAAGACAAATTTTGGAAACAGTTTTGGGCACATTTTGGAATCTAGTTAGCACACATTTTCATCACCACTTTGGGCATATGTCCTACACAGTGTGGACTATGTTTCGAAACTGTGCATATAAAATGTGTCGTGCCCAAAAATATGCTGCGACATAGTGTCGACACATTGCCTGAAATGTGTCTTTCAATCCTCCTTGGGTCTTGAATTACCATTCCTCAAAAATACGATGAACAGACTGACAGGCAGACAGATAGGGAGATACAGAGATAAACAGGCGTACAGACAGATGGATAGACAGACGGATAAACAGATGCATGGATAGACAGGCATTTTTTGACTTGCACTGTAGCGTTACCACGTTATTCTACTATTTCCGGTAAAAAATGCGTTTACAGGGATAAAGAATAAAATTCACAAAGAGCTTATTTTCAAAATTTAATCGTCGTTTCACATTGAATGTTAGCCAAGACCATGTAAAAAATAATAAAAAGCAAACTGCTTCATAAATATTTATTCACACATTTTAATACTTAATGACTAAATTTAGAAAATCTTCACATCGGAATGTTTTTCAATCCAGTCTAAGAAATCTCCAACTCTGGTAAAAGCGGAAGGATATCCTCTTCTGCAATATGCTATGCCATAAGAGACGATGCCGATTTGTTTATTGTGGAGAAGTTCAACTAACGGTCCACCAGAATCACCATTACAAGATCCTTTGCCATTATCTCCTGAAGTGCAAACTTGGTTGTCCTTTACATTATTAGGATACCACCTTTTGCATTCTGTGTTATTTAGAACTGGGCTTTCAGTTGCTAAAAGGACTGGCGAGGCATCATATGCAGTACCATCAGTGAGTCCCCAACCACTAACCCTGGCAAGTTTACCTAAAACAAAGTTCTCTAAAGGTAAGACTGAATATCTAAATATTTTACTGTATCTGCATGTAAATATATTTTTCAAGTTTATTTGATCAGTATTACATATAAGCAAAAAGAGTGACGACAGGTTCTCTTTGACCTTCGCTTATATAACGTTATTTTCCGCGACAAAATCAAAATGAGAAAAATTCTCGATAGACTAATATAATGGACAAACTAAGTTTTACAAAATCTGTTTAATATTAACCAATCTTTGTTGAAACCAAAACGATGGCGTTAATTTATCATTTTGCAAATTACAAAATAAAATTTTAGATGTAATTAATGAACATAGTTTATGCTTTTGCATAGAACTTGGTCCTTATTTGTTGTTGCTGCATGTGTACATCATTTCATTCAGTGCCGGATGGTGGTCTTAAAACAACTGAGCCAAATTCAGTTTTCCGTCTTAAACGCATCCCTTCATTATCATAAGTGACCAATTATTTTGAATTTTATCTTTGTCATATTCAAGGCAATTACTTCCACATCCACGTAGTGGATTAGAAGTATAGTAATCGTAAACAAAATGTCAATTTTTTTTTTCTTGAAACAGGTTTAGAATGTCATGAAACGTCGAGATTTTAAATTTGAGCGAAAAAAATTTTCCGTCTGTCGATCTGTCTGTTGGTCTGTCGGTCTGTCTGCTTGTAACTTTCTTTGTCCGCACGCTTTCTACGGTTTAAGATATTGAGTTGAAATTTTGTAGACGTAAATATTATAACGAGATCTGGAACTGGATTGTTTTTTGAACATATCCGATGAAATGCTGGGGGGTAAATAGGGGTAAGTAGGGGAAAATGAGTAAATCAGGCTGGTAAGAATACAGAAACTTGAAATCTGGTGTATGTACTAGAAGCCAAGACCTCAAATATTTTTATAATATTTCCCATCCCCCAACCACCCCCGCTCCATTATTAAAGGGGTTGATAAAATAAAATTGAAATATTCACTTGAAAATTGGTATACATATATATTATAATAGCATAAAGAACTAGACTATATTTTGGGATTATTCCGTCGAAGGGTTGGGGGTTAAACAGGGGTAAATAAGAGAGAACGAGTAAAGCAAGCTTCTAAGAGTACAAAAACTTGAAATTCGGTGTATGTACTAGAAGCCAAGATCTCAGATTTTTTTATAAGATTTTTCAACCCCCACACCACCCCTACTCCATTATTAAAGAGGTTGATAAAATAAAATTGAGATTTCTCTTGAAATTTGTTACACGTATGAATTATAACGACATCTGGAACTAGATTATATTTTGAGATGATTCCGTTGAAGGATTGGGGGATAAATACGGGTAAATAGGGGAAAATAAGTAAAGCAAGCTAGTAAGAATTCAGAAACTTGAAATTTATTGTATGCATTAAAAGCCAAGGCCAATTTTTTTTTAAATATTTTTCATCTCTCCACCGTTACCCCACTCCATTATTAAAGGGGTTGATAAAATAAAATTGAAATATTCACTTTAAAATTGGTGTACGTATATATTATAATGGCATAAAGAACTAGACTATATTTTGGAATTATTCCGTTGACGGGTTGGAGGTTCAACAGGAGTAAATAGGAGAAAGCCAGCTGGTAAGAGTACAGAAACTTGAAATTTGGTGTATGTACTAGAAGCTAAGGTCTCAGATCTTTTCATAATATTTTTCAACCCCCTACCACCCCTACTCCATTATTAAAGAGGTTGATAAAATAAAATTGAGATTTCACTTGAAATTTGTTACACGTATGAATTATAACGACAACTGGAACTACATTATATTTTGAGATGATTCCGTTGAAGGATTGGGGGATAAATAAGAGTAAATAGGGGAAAATAAGTAAAGCAAGCTAGTAAGAATCCAGAAACTTAAAATTTGGTGTATACATTAAATGCGAAGGCCACAAATTTTTCTGTATATTTTCCATCTCCCCACCACTACCCCACTCCATTATTAAAGGGGATGATACAATAAAATGAATTTGGTATACGTACATATTATAATGGCATCAGGACCTAGATTATATTTTGGGATTATTCCATTGAAGGGTTATACTAGAAGCGAAGGCCTCATGTTTTGTTATAATATTTTCCATCCCTCCACCACCCCCACTCCCTTATTAAAAGAGTTGATAGAATTAAATTGAGATTTTTGCTTGAAATTTGATACACGTATAACGACATCTGAAACTAGATTATATTTTAACATGATTCCGTTGAATGAGTGGGGGGGGGGTTAGGTAGAGGTAGATAACGATTAATAAGCAGAGCGAATTGTAAGAGTGCAGAAATTGGGATTTGGTGTATATATTAGGAACCAAGGTCTCAGATTTCTTTTTAATACGTCTCTACACCGACCGACGCCTAGGGTCGTTTTTGTAAAACTTGTGAATTTCATAAATTTTGGCACGTAGATTCATGTTCTTGAATTTTTACGTCTTGACACCGACCGACGCCTACCATCGTTTTTGTAAAACTGGTATATTTGATAAATTTTGATACCTAGATTCATGTTCTTGCAGTTTTACGAGATCCATCTTTTGTGGAATATTGATGTAAAGCCTATTTCAATTACTCCGAGTTGTGTAACATTTAAAATTTTTAATCCGCAGCTTAATGAAAGTTTGTAAATTTCTAAAAGTTGTTTATTTCCATGTTGGTCAATCTTTACCAACCCATTGAAATACTGTCTACTGAAATATCATATATCATTAGAATTTTATAAATTCTTTACCTGCAAATGAATTGTTGGCTTCTTTCCGTGTAGGAAGTAGAGATACATTTATTGCATGTGAAAGGTTAAGTGCATAAGGAAGTTCGATGAGGCCAATGTCATTACTGATGGATTCTGAGTCGTAATTTTCATGGATGGTGAATTTATTAACACTAACTATTTTTTGAGTGATTTCCTTTCTAGTAATATTGTGAGCTCCTAATAAAACCAGTCCATCGTCACCCCTAAAAATAGTAAAACTGAAACTGACATACACCGCACTCATTATTATAAAAAATATAAAAGAAGCACTAGGAAAGTACAGATTTTATGAGTTTTTTAAGTAGTTTCAACAATCGCGAACACATCAACCACTGATATAAATTCATCAAGTTTTTATGAAGTTAAAAACAGTTAAAGCAACTTCTACAACATGACGTTTACTAACTGCATGATGCAAACGAAGGTGCAAAGATGGCATCCAATCTGTGCAACGACACATTTCTCGGTTTGTCGCTTGACTTAAAACTATTAGGTCTGCAGCCAGAGGGATACCAGGTGGTGCCCAGTAGCCCCCCTGTGAGAACTTGAATACCCCCGTCAGCGAGAAAGGAGAGGAAAAAAGGATCGTCCCGGAGCAGGCCTTCCCCTACAATTTCTTTCTCGCTACAGCCCGCTATGGTTTCTGAAAATGGAGTTCTTAGCCAAAATCCCCTTTTCCAATTTTCAGAAATAACTTCTTTGTACCCAAATGTCAATAGTAAACACTCCACTGGACAAGGTTCTCTACCTGTGCGTCTGTTACAGCCACCCTTTTACATAACTAGGGCAATATAATTTGCTGTTTAGAATAAAGGTTTCAGTTATCGAGCGTAAGCCGTTGTGTAAATGACTAGTCGAAAAGTGTGCTATTGCTGTGTTTTCCAGTAATTTTGTGTGTCGTATTTTTTTTTCTCCTTCTAGTATGTAGTATTTGTAAATTTAATAGAAAAATCACAAGTTTTTCATTAGTGGTTATAGTAAAATAAGAATGATGTTTGTGCAATTTCTTATGGTAAAATTTAAATACAAAAATTTGAATTGACTTATAAAAAATTGGAGGCGTTATCAGGGTTTATTGTTCCCTATAGTTCACCCGCAACTATTTGCAACTTTTGATAAATTGTTATATTTTGTAGAAGTATGCATCGTTTCAAGAACGAAGACCTTGTAGAAATATGGTTACAAGGAAGTGGCAAAGACGAGAAACTCTCGGCAATTTGGGACTATGTAAAAAATACGATAGGAGAGAATATTGATTCATCTAATGAGCAGAGACTGCGGGAAAAATTACATCTTTTGTGATGGAATGTCGATGAACGGTTAACTCAAGCTTCTCGGCGCAAGGATTATTTTAAACACAAAAATGATACTTTGCTAAAAGAACATTTCGTTTTTGAAATAGACGAGCCAGCGCCATCATCTTCCTATGTTCGGCCGAGTCTATCATTCTCCGAAAAATCATCCAGATCACAAAGAAGGGAAGTTGCGCAATTATAGCATGAAAAGAAACATCTTTAGTTATACAAGCTGCGAGTATAGCTGCACGTCAACAAGGAAAATACGACATAGCAGCAGTTTTGAAAGAAGTAAACAAAAGTCCAACCCGACCAGCTAAAATTAGAAAAATCCTTTGTTCTCAAAAAAAAAAAAAATTGAATTACTCAGCCGACGAAGCGTTAGAACTGATTTTAGATTCCAATTTAAGTAAGCAACATGGAAGGCTAAACAAAAATGTAGGCCAACAAAACTTCCGATATTGTGGCAGATGTACCGTCAAGCAATTTACAGGAATATACGACAAAAACAATAGTACTTTTGCAAGAAGAGCCAATTATACAGGGTCCTGCAGCTCACCTCCCGTCTTCTACTACACCTAAACGATTTATTTTAGAAAAATGATTCAAACGGGACAATAGACTGTTTGTTAGAGAGCACATTTTTAAAATATTTTTGAATATACAGGGTGTTCCAGAAATTGGTGGTGCATCAAAGTTGTATCTTTTTAAATGGAACACCCTGTAGTTTTATTGATTTTTGGGACCCCTTCGAGCTACTGTATATATCCCTAGAATATTATCAAATTTGATTTGATAGTTCCAGAGGAATAAATTAAAATCGAAAAAAAAAAAATGTTCGTCATTTTAAAAAATTTATAAAAAATAGAAGAAACATCTTCAAACCAAAACTAAGGAACAGGTTGCTTATAATAAAAGGTTAGTTTATCCTACTATGAATATCGTAAAAATAACTTATACAGGATGTTCAAAATTCAATGCCACACTTTTCAAAATGTAATGCTATTTTTCTCCATTTTTTCAAATGGGACACCCTGTATCTTTTTATCTCATCGGATGCAGAATTAAAAAATGAGCATATTTTTTAATTACAATTATCTCGACTATCTTAAAGGTTTCACAGATATTCGTCAAAAACTACTACAAATCGTAAAATTATTATCTAATAGTTTTACTTAACATTTTTCAAATCAATAACTAGAACTTATGTTCAATATGTGTTCCGTTTTATCATTTAGCTCCTCTAATGTTATTAAATAAGCAAATACCTAAATTAGACAGTTTCTCATATAACTGTCTATGCAGTTCTCCTCTTGAAGGCGTAAATGAAGGGGAGTAAACAGAAATCATATTCCTGTTGTTTCTTAACCATAATAAGGTAATTTAGTAGATAGCCATGAAAACAAACTGTCATACAAATAGACATATGTCAATATTTTAAATTACGTATTAGTAATTTACAAGTTTTAAGCATTTTTTGTGATGGAGTACAGCAGAGAAGAGCTAGTAGATATGATTTTCATATTAGGAGAATCAGAAAGAAACTGTTTTTTGGCAAGTCGAGTTTACGCACAGCGTTATCCGGAATGGAGACATCCAGACAAAAGAAGCCTGAACAACTTATTAGAGAGATTTGTACAAACGGGACATGTAGACTATACAAAACCAGTTAGAAATAGACCCGCTCGAAATGAAGAAAATGAATTGTCTGTGCTATTATCTGTTACGGAAAACCCTTTCGTTAGTCAAAAAGCAGTCGGTGATGCCGTAGGTGTAAGTGAGAGAACCGTTCAACGAATTTTAAAGGACAACCGTTTTCATCCCTACCATATCCAGTTTCATCAACAACTCTTCGATGCAGATTTTGAGCAACGTGTCGAATTTTGCAATTGGGCGCAAGCTAAAATTAGGATAAATTGTGAGTTTTTTGATAAGGTTTTGTTTTCTGATGAGGCCACATTTCATAAAAACGGATTTGTGAATCGCCATAACTTTCATTACTATTCCACAACCACAACCCAAGGATTTTTAGGCAGATTGACCAACAACACAGATGGTCAATAAATGTGTGGGGGGGAATTATTGGTGAACATGTTATTGGTCCTCACTTTTTTAACGGACATTTGAATGGTGCTATGTATCTTGATTTTTTGCAAAATCAATTGCCAAATTTATGTCATAATTTACCAATACCTTTGAGAGATGCAATGTGGCTGCAACACGACGGAGCCCCAGCACATTATTCATTACAAGTCAGGGACCATCTCAATACAACCTTTCCAAACCGGTGGATTGGAAGAGGAGGGCCATGTAATTGGCCGCCCCGATCACCCGACTTCACTAAATTGGATTTCTTTTTGTGAGGCTACGTTAAGGAAATCGTTTATCAGGAACCTCCAACCATACCAGAAAACATGCAGCAAAGAATCAGGAACGCATTTCAAAACATTACACCCGACCTATTAGGAAGAGTAGCAAAATCATTTCATACCCGCCTTCGTTTGTGCCTCCAAGAGAACGGAAGACATATTGAACATAAGTTCTAGTTATTGATTTGAAAAATGTTAAGTAAAACTATTAGATAATAATTTTGCGATTTGTAGTAGTTTTTGACGAATATCTGTGAAACCTTTAAGATAGTCGAGATAATTGTAATTAAAAAATATGCTCATTTTTTAATTCTGCATCCGATGAGATAAAAATATACAGGGTGTCCCATTTGAAAAAATGGAGAAAAATAGCATTACATTTTGAAAAGTTTGGCATTGAATTTTGAACATCCTGTATTGTTACGATATTCATAGTAGGATAAACTAACCTTTTATTATAAGCAACCTGTTCCTTAGTTTTGGTTTGAAGATGTTTTTTCTATTTTTTATAAATTTTTTAAAATATGACGAAAAAAATTATTTTTTTCGATTTTAATTTATTCCTCTGGAACTATCAAATCAAATTTGATAATATTCTAGGGATATATACAGTAGCTCGAAGGGGTCCCAAAAATCAATAAAACTACAGGGTGTTCCATTTAAAAAGATACAACTTTGATGCACCACCAATTTCTGGAACACCCTGTATATTCAAAAATATTTTTAAAATGTGCTCTCTAACAAACAGTCTATTGTCCCGTTTGAATCATTTTTCTAAAATAAATCGTTTAGGTGTAGTAGAAGACGGGAGGTGAGCTGCAGGACCCTGTATAGTACATGGAATCATTACAACTTACTGAAATGAATGCTGAAATAATTTTCAGCCTACGGCTTCGATGAAAGTTCAGGTCATTCAACATATGAACAAAAATTCACCACTTTTGGTACCCATTCTGATGCATTTTTTTTTGCAACTACGGTAATGCCTCTTCGCTTGCAGTCACACGAAACTATTTTGTGAAATAATCGAACTCCGCAATCTGTGAGATTTTGTAGGCCTCTTAAATTGGAGTACGTCAAGGAGTCAGCGAAGCATATATTAAAAGAAAAGCAAACTATCGATGTGCAAATTGGAATGTTAAGGAACTGAAAATTTCTCTACCGAATAACAGAGCAATTAATATAAAGTTTAATCTTTTCATGACCTTAATTGACGGCAAAGTATTGTATACTCTGACCGGAACAAAGTCAAGTCAAGCTTGTCCGATATGTGGTTCCACACCCCGTGATTTTTTGCTGATTGAGGATTTCAAAACGACAAACGTATTTGATCCAAAACCAAATACTTTGCAGTTTGCAAAAAGTCCATTACATTGTTGGATTCGATTTATTGAGTGTATTCTCCACATCTCCTTTTGATATGGTACACGCGAATGGCAAGTCCGAGGCCAGAAAAATAAAGAAATTGTTGCCAAAAGGAAAAAAAATATACAAGAACGATGTTTAGAAAAATTTCATTCACATATGGATACACCAAAAGCCGGGTTTGGTGGTACAAACGATGGTATACTGCTCGCCGAGCATTTAATTACACAAAAAATTTTCTGAAATTACCGATGTTGATGAATACCTCATTAAAAAATTTAAAGTCATTTTATTTGGAAGAATATTGCTACGCAACAGCCAGACTATACATGCCGAAATATTCGTGGTACCCAATGCCTGCAACTGTGCATAAAGTTCTAGCACACAGTAAACAGATCATTGAAAATACTGTATTGCCAGTAGGGTATTTTGGAGAAGAAGGATCTGAAGCTAGAATTAAATTGTACAAACATGACCGACAATTTCATGCTAGGAAAATTAGTAGACAAAATAAATGGAAGACATTTTCAACAGAGCTATGGATACATCAGATCTTATCATTTCAAGTATTAGTTTACAAAAACGCATAAACCATCAACGTAGACTGCAACTTTCTTTTGAAGTAATTAGTATGCTGCTGGAACCGAACCCTGAAACTTTACAATCTGAAGAGAGCAGCGAGGTGGATGATGTCGAGGATGATATAGAGAACGTCCTAGAAGATATATTGCCTCTTGACCAATTAGATTTATTAGAAATGGAAAACGATATATAATGTACAATTTTCTTGTTACGTAAATCAATAAAACCTTGCCAAACAGCATTTGTTATTAAAATTTTTACTTTAAATATCCCTTAATTGATGTATTTTTGTTATTAACTATCACAGGAAATAGTTACGCCACTTAATTTTTTCATGATATAATTTAATTAATTTTGGCCAGATAATTTGGGCTCAGAAACCATAGTGCAACCATGAGAACCGCAACAGCAAAACTGCAGGAACAGTTTTGATCTGTTTCTTAGTAGTTTTTCAGGAAGTCATAGAAAACATATTGTGTGCAAGTCGAACGACCCGGATATAGCGAAGACCTCGAAGTGTTAGTGGCGAGCGCGCTGTCACAATATCTGTCGTCTACCGGGTTGGATCCTTTGCTTCGAGATTGGCAATGTCGATAAATAATGGATGTTGTCTGTGTTTTTTAACCCAGCCTAGGGCTTTGGATTAGGAGTTGTCTACTATGTGTGATGTGTTTATGTTTATATTTAAGCCATCCGTCTGTCGAAATTAAGTAGCAGCGCCATTGCAGAGGCGGTGAGGAAAACTGATATAAATAATCGAAACCCGAATGACAAATTCAAAGTCAAGAAAATTAACTACGAGAAACGAGATTCTAAATTGCATTATCTGATAAGAGCCGATTGGCAAGAAATATCAGTACTTCAATCGATTTGTCTGTTCGTGCACTTTTCAAATTTCTTCGAATTTCGTGACAGACCAAGAATTCGGTAGCATAAACTCAGTAGATGATTAAGAGCTAGATGAATGCGTGGAAGTAAGACTAATAGTTTAAAATATGACGCAAGGTTCTCGGTAATAATTATTGCATTCTTAAATCAAATTTTATTTATCTGTATCTAATTGCAAGAAAGATAAATTTCGTCTAGGTAAGATTATATTTAAATGAAAAAGCATTCAAACCAATCAAGTATTATCTGCAATGTAGGTTTTGCGTAGCAGTTTATTTAGGTACAAACACGTATTAAATTTAAAAATAATAAAATTCATATAATATAGTAAGGACAATCCCAAAGTCCGGGTTTTTAAAATTGATAGTGTCGTTTTTACAAGTTTCTAATTGTACGTACAGCTTTAATTCAATGATAGTTATTCACTGTAAATAATCAGAAATTTTCGAAATTACTGTTTTCAATTAGCGTGTTTTGGCAGATGATTTGATGACATTTTTATGTTGTCTTTAAAATGGATGATGTCTTCCTAGAGGTAACGTAGTTCATTTCCTGATATGGCATGAAATAATAACACAGGTATACAAAGAGAAAAAAGTTTTCTGGATCTGGGGTCAGACCATACGTTTCTTATGTATTTTTCGACACTGAATTCGAATCTGTTTTTAGTTTGCTCTATCACGTCAGAATTTTGAGATATTCTAACCTAAAAGTTGGACATATTTGAGGTTATGTAGCTTTGAGAATTTTTTTTCTCAAGAAACCGTGTGTGGGACCTTAAGGTACAATTCCTCACCTTTAAAATAACGTTGAGTTTGCTCAAATATCTTTTTTTTTTGTCGAGATATTGCAATTTAAATAATGACCAAGAGGTCCGGCGCGCACTGAAGTGGTGTTTACGTGGTAGCCGTGTGGCAGGTGGAATTTTTGAAACTCATGTAAACAAGTGCGGTAGCGCGCATTGAAGCGGAGTGGCGGTGGCGTGATGTTTTGCAAGTGGGGTGGTGCCATTCGGTCCCTCGGACATGTTTAATTTTCGAGTGGCAAGTGGTAAGTGGTGCTTGTATTTAGTATTGACTTGCCTAGAGAAGAGGTTGCATCTCCAGTATTTTCCGCGATTATCGTATAATGCAAGACGACCAGGAATTTAATATACATTTTGTAGGCCTTGTAGAGGCTCATCCCTGTCTCTATGACAATACGCGGGATGATTACCATATTAGCCAATTTCAAGAGCAGGCCTGGACATTTTATATGCCTATTCTCTAGTTTTTTACCATAGAGGATGGACCCAATGATTTTTTCTTTTATATCGATTTTGTTAATTTACTAATAGAACCAATACAGGAGCATCCTCATTATCTAATGACATTTTACTAAATGATAAAGCAATGGCAGGATGACGCTGCTTGCCATTTCGGTACGCGTTACATCACTTTGATATCATTTTGTCGCTATTTTACAGCCACGTCCTAACCATTCCAACGCCACCACCATTCCTTTGCCACACACCACTTTGGTGCGCGCCGTGCCTTGGGAAAGATATGATATGAACAGACAATTTTAAAAATTCAATATCTCAGTGAAAAAAAAAATATTTGAGCAAACTCTACGGCATTTTAAGGAGGAAGATTTGTACTTTAAGATCCCGTACATAGTCTCTTAAGAAAGAAAAATCTCAAAGCTAGATAACCTCAAATATGTTTAACTTTTAGGTTAGAATATATCAAAATCCTGACGTGATAGAGAAAAACTAAAAACAGATTCGAATTCAGCATCGAAAAATACAAAAGAAACGTATGGTCTGATCCCAGATCCAGACAACTCTTTTTTATAAACCTGTGTAATTAATAGTTAACCATCACAGATTACGCCAGCATTCAACCGCACAGGTACTGTTGTTAAAATGACAGGTGACGTGTATGTTTAACTTTTGCACTTCGTATAATAAATCTATGCAGATCTAGACAATGCAATACAGTACCATCAATATCAGTTTAGAACTGCCGGTATTATATTACATGAATTTTATTACCTTTAAATTTGGTTCATAGTAGCATATAGCAGATAGCATCTGATTGATTTTTAGTGTAATTTTCAATTTTCAATACTGCTACATGGTTCTAGTTACACAAATAACTATTTTTAGCTATTTACCAAATATGTTCAAAACGTTCTCTACCTTCACTTGCTATAATTATTGTGGGTTAAGTTATTACTCTGTATTATGTCTTTATTACATACCCATCGAGACAATGAGCTGCGGTAAGAATGTATCTTGGAGAAATTAATGATCCTCCACATGACCAACTTCCAAGGTATGAGTTTATTTCCATATAAACCTGATAAGGAATTGAGTGTGGGATAACTTCTGATCCATTTATGATTCTAGGCCCGGGTAGTCCCATTTTGGGGTTATTGGCATCAACATACAACCTTTTAAGTGGAGGAAATTGAAGTCCATCCTAGAAATAATGTCTATTTTTGTATTTATTTATTTATTTACTTAGGTAAACATGTCCACAGGATGAATATCCCAATTACAGACAGTTGTCTAGGTTAAATTTTAACCAACAATAGATAACTAATTTAAATTATAATAACTTTAATTTCACTATACTAAACTAAACTAAAATAATATGACACTAAACTTACCCAATTAAGATAATTATACATGTATATGCGGGTAAAGCATGATGAATAATACTAGAAATAGTAACCTTCTTTTTAAAGAATACTCTAAAATTATTTAAATACAAAAAGCAAAAACATATTATATTTATCTACGTTCTACAAACTACATAATTCAATGATATATACAGGGTGTTTCAGTTAAAAGTCCCCAGGCCATTATCTCTAAAATTAATAAAGATATTTTATTTTTGTAAATGGCAGATGATTGATACCAAAGAAAGGTTTAAATAACGGTGATTAGAATTTTTCCTCAACAGCACACAGAGATGGCGCTGCGATGCAAAACTATTTTTTGATGGCTGGAACCTTGAAACATAAGTCATGTGATTAAACAATAATTTGTGAATAATTTTGATGGTATAGAGAATTTACAAAAAACAAGCCGTTTTGGAGTTACATGAGTTTCTTTCATTAATGCCAGTACACGTGAATTTTGATAAATCCCTATAATTTATTTATTATTTATTATAGAATATTGGTTACCAAACACTTTTTTTCAAGATAAGGAAAGTGATATAATACACTATCATAAAATTATGTTTACCACTTCCGGCCAAACCAGAACTAACATGATGAACCAATATCCATATGTTCCTACATATTACATTTTTTTTTCTAATAACGCTTCTAATAAAACGGCTCCCAAAACATAAAGTAAGTAAGACAACAAAGAAAATACACACTAATTTAGAATGGTAATGGAAAATCTACTTAAGAGATATTAGTAGGCTTTATTTAATTTTAAGTTTGACAGTTGTTAAACAAAGTTTGTAGTTGGTGCATTTCAATCATAGTTTCAAACAGAAATAGTGTACTTAGAAACAATTCAAAGCAAATTAATCCAAATAAGGAAATAAAAAGAAATAAATTTAAAAAATGGTTAGATACACCAATGAAGTTAAATATGATTTTAATATACGGTGAATGCAAAAGAAATTTTCGACAAGCAAAACGATTGTTTTGTTTACGATTTCCAAATAGACCTACACCCGATAAAAAAACATTTATCATGCTGTTTAAAAATTTAAGAAACTGGGGTAGTTTTAAGAAAACTATTCGTAACAGAAATAGGCCAGTTAGAAACGATGAAAATACAGCCTTGGTGTTAAATAGTGTTGTCAACAATCCTCAATGTTCTCTCCGGAAATTGACATCGGAAACTAATCTGTCGATATCTTCGTGCCATAGAATATTAAAATCAAATAAATACCATCCATACAAATTAAAATTGATCCATCATTTAAGGCCTGGTGATTATGAACGAAGATTACATTTTCTAGCTGAATTTTCAGTTCTTTCTGAAGAATGCCCAAATTTTTTAAAAAATGTGCTCTGGAGCGATGAAAGCCGTTTTCACAACAACGGAGTTGTGAGTAAGCATAACTGCCGATACTGCCGATAATCCTAGATGGATGAGAATGACCCGAAATCAGGTAACTTTTGGAGTTAACGTGTGGTGTGGAATATTAAATTCATATATTATTGGACCATATCTATTCCATGGGACTTTAAATGGAAGAAAATATGAGATATTTTTAAGAAATGTATTGCCAGGATTACTAGAGACTATCCCTCATAACCAGGAGAATATTTGGTTTCACCAAGATGATGCACCACCCCATAACTCAGTACTAGTCAAAGATTGTCTTAATGAAATGCACCCTCAGAGATGGATTGGTACTAATGGAGTAGTCAGATGGCCAGCACGATCACTTGACTTGTCTCCATTAGATTTTTACCTTTGGGGGTATTTAAAAAGTGTAGTGTACATTGAACCCATTGAGGATATGGCCGATTTATATAATAAAATATATGCAAGTGTTGCTGCTATAAATAGACATACGTTACAAAAAGTTTGCAATGAAGAGTTACTGAAACGGTACAATATGTGTATTCATGAAGAAGGGAGAAATTTTGAACATTTAATATAATAAGTACCTACTAATAAGAAAGAAATTAGTTTAATTTCATTTTTAATAATATTTCGATAGTTTTTAAATGTTTGTTTATAAAACTTTTGTTTACGTTCTTTACTGAATTGTTAATATAAATTTAGCCCATTCTAAATCAGTGTGTATTTTCTTTGTTGTCTTACTTACTTTAAGTTTTGGGAGCCGTTTTATTAGAAGCGTTATTAGAAAAAAAAAAAGTAATATGTAGGAACATATGGATATTGGTTCATCATGTTAGTTCCGGTTTGGCCGGAAGTGGTAAACATAATTTTATGATAGTGTATTATATCACTTTCCTTATCTTAAAAAAAAGTGTTTGGTAACCAATATTCTATAATAAATAATAAATAAATTATAGGGATTTATCAAAATTCACGTGTACTGGCATTAATGAAAGAAACTCATGTAACTCCAAAACGGCTTGTTTTTTGTAAATTCTCTATACCATCAAAATTATTCACAAATTATTGTTTAATCACATGACTTATGTTTCAAGGTTCCAGCCATCAAAAAATAGTTTTGCATCGCAGCGCCATCTCTGTGTGCCGTTGAGGAAAAATTCTAATCACCGTTATTTAAACCTTTCTTTGGTATCAAACATCTGCCATTTACAAAAATAAAATATCTTTATTAGTTTTAGAGATAATGGCCTGGGGACTTTTAAGTGAAACACCCTGTATATCAATATTGTTTGAAACTTAACTCAATTTATTTTTCGATTTTTTTGCGAACAGCTGAAACGGATCACCAAATATATCACAGTATTGTATGTTATTATAACTAATCATCATAATTAATCATCACAGTAAAGATAGGTGATCTCACTCCAACACAAATCTCTACTGGGGTGTCTGGGTCGTAAGTTAGATTGTTTATAACTCTATATAAATACATTATGCTATAATAAACCCGTCTGTATAGCAGACGGGCTTTTCAAAATTTACCACGATGTAATCATTAGATTTTTTGAAAATACTCGGAGTTCCCACGATATATCCCAAGGTGAAGTTAGAAAGTTCAATAAATTTTTTCTGTATGCTCTCTAAAGCCTATATGTACTTTGTGTAGAAAGGACACCAAACTATAGAGCAATACTCAAGCCTAGATCGAACAAAACCTCATGTATAGCGTTGATAGGGTCTTAATATTTTTATAAGATTTAGAATTGCGAATTACAAAGCCAAGATTCCTGGTACCGAGATTAGAAATATAGAGAATGTGTTCATTAAATGATAATTTAGAATCGAACTTAATACCTAAATCAATTTTTGATTCCACCCTTTCCAGAGTCAGGTTGTCTATAAAATAGGAATAATCCATAGTTCGCTTGTTAAGTAAAAAAGTTAATATTTTGCATTTTTGAATCTTGGAAGGTAAATGGTTATCTATAGACCATGTAACTGAGTTATTGATTTTATATTGCATTAGTATTGAATCCTCGCAATTACGGATGATTTTATACATTTTTAAATCATCTGCAATCAGCAAAATTTGTCAATTTTTGACAGAATAAATAATAGCATTTATAAATAATAGAAATAGTAAGTATTGTAAATATAATTCTGAAAATGAATGGAAAATAGTAGACTTTTTATTAAATTCTATTTTATTGCATTTTATTCAAAATAGTGATGGCAACGGACATTTTCAATTAAGCCGTTGAAAATCTTAGCGGTGCAAGTCATCATTTGTACTACACTAAGTGCCCTTAAATTAATGGCGATACAGCAGACTACAGAACTGTGTTAAGCAGATATTAAATTAAACTCATTGTTAAACTAGGGATACAATCCCGGGATTGATTCCGACATTGACTGCGTTGCAGCACTACCTAAAAATAATGATTATTTGGGCGTTATTAAATAGAAAACATATATTCTTAAATAATTACATATATATATACTGTGCTTCAAATTGGAATTGCATGTATTGCTATATCCGTTAATATAAAAGTTATAAACTTGGTTAAACGCTAACGCTACGCGCCAGGCTGAAAGGAAGAGCGTACAATAATAATTCATATCTACCATAACGGAGGCTGATGCCGAAAATCCCGGGATCTAGACTACCACGATCCCGGGATTGTTGAGATCAAAAATTGATAAGGATCCCGGGATTGTATTTCCTAATTCCAACACTAGGTGGCAGCATTACCGAGATTTATTAAAAATGTGACTTGAACCACTTTGGCTTTTAATACCTCAAATGTTAAAATCTACTAGTAGTACGTTGATTAATTTTATTTATTTAAAAGGTTAAAATTTACATACCTGCTCGGCAGTCAACGCCACACTGAGAATTGTTACGAAAATAAGCGCAACTTTCATTTTGAATTTCAATTATGGTATGAATTGACTACATTTCTTTTATATAGGTGCATATCTATAAGTACTATACACGTTTTTTTTTTTGGAAATTATCTCAAGTGGGCGCAATTGTCAGTTATTGGTTTATTAAGTAATGCCTTTGCAATTATTATTATGTTGCGTCACTCGATTCTGCTATAAATCTTATCACATTTTTATAAAATGGCGAGTAACATTTAAAAAGTAAAATATATCACGATATCAAAATGAAATTAGTGGAGTTAAACTAAAATTTGTAGGTATGCACTACTGTGGAAATTTTTTTATTGGAACTATAGACATTAAAAGAAGTGTAGCAAGAAGTCATTAATATTTTTCTCTGACCTTAAACTACTCCCATAATTTTCCTATGTCTTTCAATTTGTTCCTACTGGTTAGGAGCTTCCTCTAAAAACCTAAGGAATCCCTACTTCCACATTCACATTTCTCGTCCAAGTCAGTTTAAAGGAAACATCTTGACTATATTATAAAGAAATCTGAGGCCTTGGTTTTTCGTATATACATCAAATCCCAAGTTTCTGCACTCTTACCAGCTTGCTTTACTTATTTTTCCCTATTTACCTCTACCTTCTCCCCACTTCTTCAACGGAATCATGTCAAAATATAATCTAGTTTCAGATGTTGTTATAATACATATGTGTACCAAATTTCAAGTGAAAATATCAATTTAATTTTATCAACTTTTTTAACAAGGGGGGTAGTGGGGGGATGGAAAATATTATAAAAAAACTGAGGCCTTTGCTTCTAGTTCACACACCAAATCCCAAATTTCTGTACTTTTACCAGTTTGCTTTACTTATTTTCCCCTATTTATCCCTATTTAACCTTCAACCCTTCAACGGAACCATTTCAAAATATAATCTAGTTCCAGATGCCGTTATAATATATACGTGTACCAAATTTCAAGTCAATATCTCAAATTATTTTATCAACCCCTTTAATAATGGAGTAGGGGTGGTGGGGAAGTTGAAAAATATTATAAAATATCTGAGGCCTTGGCTTCTAGTACATACCCAGAATTTCAAGTTTCTGTGCTTGCTTTATATATTTCCCCCAGCTTACCCCTAATTTAACCCCCAGCCCTTCAACGGAATAATCCCAAAATATAATTTAGTTCCTGATAATATATACGTATATACGCATACTAAATTTCGAGTGAATATCTCAATTTTTTTTATCAACCCCTTTAATAATGGAGTGTGGGGTGGTGGTGGCGGATGGAATATATTATAAAAAAAAACTGAGGCCTTGGCTTCTAGTTCATACACCAAATTTCAAATTTTTGTACTCTTACCAGCTTGCTTTACTTATTTCCCCCTATTTACGCCTATTTACCTCCAACCCTTCATCGGATATGTTCAAAAAGCAATCCAGTTCCATATTTCGTTATAATATATATGTGTATAAAATTTCAAGTCAATATCTTAAACCGTCCCGGAGAAAACGTGCGGACAAAAGAGTTACAGATAGACAGACAGACAGACAGAAAATTGTTGGTTTTTTTTTTTGCTCAAATTTAAGATGTTGACGTTCCATCACATTCTAAACCTATTTAAAAAAAAAAAAAAAATTGAAATTTTTTTTACGATTACTATACTTCCAATCCACTACTTGGATATGGAAGTAACATAAGTAGAAACGCCTGTGATTTTAGACAACCTAAGAGAGTATTGCTTGAATGTAGAGTCATCGTGTCACACTAGAATCGAATTAAATACGTTTAAGGTGGACATTCCCTAAAAAGAGACATCCTATAGGGAAATATTTATTATTTTTGCCCATAACTCTGTTTTCTTAGTGCGTATATTTAAAAAATCTATTAAGAGTACCTAATTAGAACCATAACAAGTCTATTACTATGACTTTTCACCCAATAATTTTAGTGATTTGCAAAATAGCTAGATTTAAAATTACGAGTTAGGAAGATTAACATAATTTTTAAATTTAAATCTAGCTATTTTGCAAACCACTGGAATTATTGAGTGAAAATTCATAGTAATAGTCTTGTTATGGTTCTACTTAGGTACTCTTATAATTTTTTTAAATATACGTACTAAGAAAAAAAAGTTATGACCAAAAATAATAAATATTTCCCTATCGGATGTCTCTGCTAGGTTTCTATCATTTTACGCTGTATCAAAAGGAACTTGATTATTGAAAAAACTCAATCTACTACCGTAGATGCCCAAGAAGCTTCTGCATTCCACTTTTGAAGAGATCTTGGGTATATGATATATTTTCTGCACTTTTTAAGAAATTGCGGTGTGCACATAGTGGCCGCAAAAATACAGATGTTATGAACATCTATTCTATTCTTAATGCATGGACCAACGTGCATCGCTACTGTCATGTAAAAACATTCCAACAATATATATGATCGCTTTTTGTAGTCAATTTGACACCATCGGATACGGTATGGTTTTCTATTATACGATAACTACGTTATTTGATAAACGGCCTCGCATATATCTAAATCATTTATTAAACACAATGCTGTATTGGTTAACCGAATCAATATAGCACATATATTTACCTATCTATTTAAAATTTCATAGTTTGGACAAAGCTACGTGGTGGGATACACTTACAATTTACAAGGTAAATACAATCAGTTACTATTCCAGGCATTGAAATGAGGCCGCATAGAGGAAGTGGAATTGTCAATTTTATACTAATAGGTACGAAAATGGAAAGAAATTATTGCAATATGTTTTAAATAGCGTTTTGAACGAGATGTGACTTATATTTGAAAAGATAAAACTTGCATAAACAATGTTGCATGATTTCCTGCAAACCACGTAATTTGTAGTAAAGCATCTATTGTAGAGAATATGCATGTCTCGATTACAAAAGAAAAAATGCACTTTAAATTAGAATTCCCAACATAGATTTTCTGTCAATGTGTGGTGTGGGATGTTCAATAATAATCTCATAGGCCCTCATATTTTTTAAGGTCGCTTAAATGGTGACAATTATTTAGATATTTTACAACATACCCTGCCAAATTTATTAAATAATGTAAACACAAGAGGAATGTGGTTTCAACATGATGAGGCTACGCCGCATTTTTCGGTATGAGTCAGAAACTATCTGAATGAACAATATCCAAATAGGTGGATTGGTCGGGGTGGTCCTATTGCATGGCCTCCGAGATCACCAGATCTCACACCCTTTAACTATTTTTTGAGGGTTATTTAATATAATATATTATATAAATAAGAAATAAATACGAGAGAGCAGCTGATTGCAGGAACTGAGCATTTTTGCAATTAAATTTTAAAAAATTTAGAGACTGTTAGAAAAAGCGTAAATAAAATGACAAATCGATCAAGAGAATGTATTGAATTTGTCGGAAGTCACTTTGAAAATAGACTGTGATTCACAATAATTTAATTGCATTTAGTATGTTTGACTGATTTCAACGTTCTAGTTAAATTGTTAATTTTTATTATATATTATTTTGTTATGTTTATTAATTACACATTCATTACAAAATATTTTTTTATTTCACCAGGTATATGTGATGAATTTTTATTCTCCCTATTTGCACTACCTTTTGCTAGTGCAGATATCTAACAAAAAAATAATATATGTATAGTTAATCCCTAGAGTGACTTGTTTCTCTCAATTTCTCATTTAAAGAAAAAAAATTTTGAACTCTTAACAATTTATTTTTTTTATTTAAACAATGAAATGGTGCCAAAAGATTTTTTTATGGGATGTTGTATCTTTCTAGGTGTAAATCAATATTTTAATGTCAAATATTTTATAAACAGTATACACTGTTATTTTGTAGGAATAACTTAAACATATTCTTATTCTGGGTCCGGCCCTGATATTTTACTAATATCCCAGGCATTAGATGGTGAATGACTACTGTAATCAAAATACAAAATTTCATTGGATTCCGCTTACGTATTACAGAATATTCTTCCAAAAAATATAAAACCACCCTGTATTTCGAAAACGGGGTCGCTTTAGCCATTACTGTTTGGGGATTTAAGACCACCTCAACGTTTTCTATCTTTTGGAAAAATACGACCCTTTCCTCACGAATCACCCTGTGTAAATAATTGCTGGCGAAAAGGTAAATTTTATTAACTATGATTTTAAAAATCCACTTTTGAATTACCTCTATTTGTTTTAGGTCACAGTTCATTACACCACCCCAGGCGATAAGACCATACACTAAATGTTTCTCGACCAAGGCATAATGCATAGTTTTAAGATGCTTAATATCGGTTTTTTTTTTTTAAGTAATTAAATTTTGGAATGAGGCCACGTAACTTTTGTACTATATTGCTTACATGTGCATCCCATTTCAGGTGGTTATCGACAGTAATTCTCAAGTACTTTATCGTTTTGGAGGACTCTAGCTCGATGCTGTTGTCATAATATCTGAATGGGATGTTATTATAATTGGGGAAGTTATTAGCGTAACTAGTAAAAGGTAAGTATTTATTCTTTTTTAAGTTTATAGTAAGTAATTTAAAATCTAATAATATAGGAAACTCCTGCTGAATAATTTTTATTAAATACAGACAATTTGTGTCTTTATAAAACAATAACGTGTCATCGGCAAAGCTTAATATTTGACCAGTAATAGGGATGTTAAATATGTCATTCACATATATATTAAATAATAGTGGTCCTAGAACGGTGCCTTGGGGAACCCCAAAAAGAATATTTCTTGAGTTACTAAATATATTATCAATTTTCAGCTTTCTGCCACACGGATTAATCCAAAAATTTTCACTACACTTCTTGAAATGTTTTCAACAAGTTCCAGTAAAAATGCTATTATAAGACAGTTTCCCAGAAATTTTAGTTTTACTCCGCTATCATTCATTATTTATTCTTTAAGGTATTATTTGTAAGAAAATCCTTGATCCAGTTCCTTATTTCTAAATGATCCTCAAAGGAACATGTATAGTTAACAACTTTAAGCATTTTGAAATTTATGAAAAATTAGTGAAGTTAATGTAGCTGAAATTTATATAAAAATGTATGAAAATCTCATTAAATTTGCGTAAGAATAAGCGTGAGTCTACTAATAAAAAACGTAAAAACTAACACCATGAGTTAGAAAGACATTAAGGATCTATTTGAGAAACATCCAAAAAACACAGTTTGCGCTTAAAGACGACATTCCAACGTATTATAAACATGAATTAGTGAGGTACAAAAACCTAATAAAAGACCTGCTGCATATCATTACCCAGCATGGTAACACCGGTAATAATAATACTTAATTTACGACTCTACTTGCGGTTTTTAAAGGTTAAATTGACTGCTGCGACTCAGATGAAATCAATTTGTATTCAGAATGGTAAATGAAACACAGCCTAAATGTTATAAAAGTAATAAAAAGGGAATATCTGTTGGGTAGAATACAGACACACACTTGTATCAAAGTTACTGACATTTCTCTTGGTTCGCCACGTGATGTCTCAGTATTTCTATTAAGATTTAAATTTTATTTACGTTGACAAAAAAGCCGCCGGGGTCGGAAATATATTAGGGTCTAGCATGCATGTTGAAATAATGTCATTCTTATAAAAACAGTGGAAATATGTGTCCGCGCAGAGGGAAAAAATCAGTATTTATTTATTGTTGAGAAAAGTGAGAGAATATTTATTATTTGTTTACTGTCAACTATTTTGTATGCTCTCATATTGGGAGCTTTTGGACATAAATAACTTGCTTTGTTAACCAGAATCCGCTTTATTTTTTTATTTGCATTCGGGGTGTTTAAGAAAATGATCGTAAATCAAATAGTTATTTATAGACGGAAAATCAGGAGCAAGCTAAGGTCACAAAAAATCTACTGTACTGAATTAAAACGCGGCGCCGCGCCTACACAAGATATTTGATAAAATATCAGATATTTTGTTTGCTTAGATGAGGGCTTATGCCACCTAATATATCGTTTCCCATTTCACGAATTATAATTTGTAATTGTAGAACTGGAACAGTCTCATAGTGGTGCAAAACATATGAGAGTGGCGAACTAGTATCAATTATATTACCCCTTTCAAGGGTGTTTCGCGCGATATTTTATTAAACAAGTTATACTGTTATGGAATTAGGGCTTTACCTCAAACATTTTTTATATTATATTCGCCGAATAGAAAACAAACCGTATGTATAGAAAAGATTTTTTCCGATAATAGGTCAATTATACACGGAGTGCCCCAAGGTTCAGTTTTGGGATGACTTATTCCGTATCATGTTCCCTAACACCCGTTTTGCATTTACTGATGATACAACTGTAATAAATTCATATCCAGACATGAATGATCTCATGCCAAAAAATGCCGACGCTGATTATCGAGCCAAACAATGGTTTACATCTAACAATTTATGCCACACATCCTTAACTTTGGTTGTTACGTATGATTTAATATTATATAAAAATGGTTTGTTTTATTGGGGAAAATATTTTATCTTGCCAGCAGTCAATTGGGTTTTTATATTTAATTATAATTAAAATAAACAAAATAAAAACGCCACACATATTAAGCAGAACAGGGAAGTATGTGTTTGATTCAAAATTGTTTTTTTTTCAATTCAAATTTCATTCAACATATCATAGTTCGCTATCTTGCAGCTAGATTTTACAGCTCTTGCGGCGTGTGGGATAAGCATCAAGACTAGTTCTAAATATTCTTGAATTTTTCTCCACCCACAAAGACTAGCACCTGGCCAATTTTGGATATTTTCATTCGAATTTCTCAATACTGTTGCAATATAATGGACCCTAAAATAAAATCACAATCAACCCCAAACCTATCACATGTAGGTGGTAGGTTGATTTTTTGGGAAAGCACCAGTCAGTTACCTTCTTTATTAATTCATTTTTATAGAGCAAACATACCAGTTCGTGGAAATTGTCTTCAAGTTATGTGGTAGTTGTGTTCAGAGTTTCCAACATCGCAATCGATTTCAATATTGCTGATGATTCCTACAGATTCAAAAATACTTTAGTGTAAAATTCATTGCTAATTCCTGAGGATATGTAGGTTATATTTGTTCCAGCAAAGGCATGGGAAAAATTAATGATGCATGTGTCTGATACTTAATGATTTGACGACTTTTCCTATATCTTTTTTTTTTCAGTTTTTCCTCGACTGGTTACCATTACGACTTTCTTTGGTAATTGCTCATAAAAACCAATCAGAAGCACAAACACATGTGTATACAGACTGTGAACAGAAATTTGTATGACATTTTCATATTGTTAAGTTACACGAAGTATTAGAATAGGATCAGCTTCTTCTTCTTCTTCTTCTTATTGTCTTGTCTTGTCTAGGTGTATCAGCAGGATATATGAAGTTACAACATGCTTAAATCTTTCTCAATTCCGACTTTCTTGGCGAGGTATTCAGTAAGCTTCCCTTTGGTTTTATGTTGGATAAAAAATCTTTAAGAGAAATATTTTTTATTATGATACATTTGAGACATGATAAGATGCACTAGAGTATTGTTGATAACTTTTTGACTTTGTGCTGTTTTTTACCAAGTCTTCCTTTTCTGTCCCACATGTTAGCAACAAGAGACTCGTTGTCTAAGATTAAATCTTAGGCAACCAGTATTTAGTTGCTAGCATGTTAGCAACAAGAGACTCGTTGTCTAAGATTAAATCTTAGGCAACCAGTCTTTAGTTGCTAGCATGTCCTTGCATGACTTTTTACAACTGGTTTTTGACACACAAAACAAGTACTAAAATTAAGTTCCATTATTATACTCTTCGCAAATTCAAAACGAGAAGTATAAATATATAATAGTGTAACTATCTCTAGAACTATCATACAAGTCAATAACCAAAACATTGCCATAAGCATAGGTCACCTAGTAATGACATTAACAATTTCTTAATGGAATTAGAACAATATTTTAATGAATATTTTAATCAGACTTATACAGAAATTTTACTTGGAGACCTAAACATAAATATACTTATCGAAAATAATGCGACCACAAGTTATAAAAGTTTATTAAGTATATATGGCTTCAAATCGTATATTAACAAACCTACTCGAATTGTGAAACAAAATAATAACAGTTGTTTGGATCATATTTTTATAAGCGAAAAAACAACAAATTTATATTTTTGCCAGCCATTCTAGAATGCTCCATAACTGATCATTTTCTGACAAGTGTAATACTGTCTACTAATAACAAAAAATGTATAGAACAAATGCAAAACACTAATGTGTACAAAGTAAACGAAAATGAATTAACAAAACTACTAGAAAAAGAAAATTGGAATATGGTAACAGATTTTGATGATCCAGAAACAGAACAAATAACTTTATAACGACCATTAAAAAATACATCAGCCAAACAACGGAAAAATTTGAAATAAAAAACAAGTACAAAAAATTAATAACGACTTACAAATATTAGATAAATATAAAAAATACAGAAACAAACTAAATAAAGTAATTCAGAATGCAAAAAATAATTATCACAAGAGAAAATTAGAGAATGCTGGCACAAACAATAAACAACTTTGGCATATAATAAAGGAGGCAGCTAATATAAATAATAAGAGTGCAAATATAATAAATTTAAGGGATGAAAATAACGAAATTATTAAGGATGACTTACAAAATGCGAACACATTTAATACATATTTTACTTCAATAGGACAAAAAATGGCTAATGAAATAAATAATGATGATAATCCTTGTAAAGACGAAGAGCCTAATATAGCACACTCCATATTTTTAAACCCTGTGGATGACAAGGAATTGATAAATATTATAAACTCTCTAAAACATAAATGTAGCCCAGGTCTAGATGAAATACCTAGTAAAGTAATTAAAGTAAATCATTTGCATATGTTAAAGCCATTAAAACATATTATTAATTCAATTTTTTCAACAGGAATAGTTCCGCAAAAATTTCAAAGTCTATAATAACACCAATTTTCTTGAAAAATTTAGACTACTTTCACATTGTCAGTATGGTTTTAGAAATAATCAAAACACAGAGTCTGCGATTTATGACGTTACTAATTTTATAAATAATCAGTTAAACGGAAAAAATAAGTGTGTAGCTGTGTTTCTAGATCTGGCTAAAGCCTTCGATACGGTCTCACATAATTTGCTAATACATAAATTGGAAAACATAGGAATACGAGGTATTGCACTAACTATAATAAAAAATTATTTAAAAGGTAGACAACAGTATGTCAGAATTAATAATAAGTTAAGTAACCCGCTAATCACTGAAACAGGCGTACCACAAGGTACTGTGCTGGGACCAATATTGTTTATAATTTATATTAACAGTTTATTCATGATAAATACTCAAATGAAAATATTATCATATGCTGATGATACGGTATTATTATTTCATGGTAATGATTGGCAAAATACTATGCAAAAGGCATAAATAGGTCTCAGCACAGTTAGAACATGGCTATATAAAAATCTATTAACATTAAATTATCTTAAAACCAAATTCATTAGTTTTTCCATAACAAATATTAAGTGCAACCACATGAAAAATCTACTCCTACATAATAACAACTGTATTATAAATGATTATCAAAATTGTATATGCGATAAGAAAATTGAGTCTGTAAATGAAATAAAATATTTAGGAGTTATAGTTGACCAACATTTAAAATTGAGAAGCCATATAGAATTAATGACAATAAAAATAAGAACACTTATCCCTATCTTTTACCAACTGCGCAATATTTTACACAATAAACAGCTAATATTTGTATATAAAGCGTTGGCAGAATCCATAGTTAGATATGCGATTATAAGTTGGGGTGGTCAATATAACACTACAGTTAATATGCTACAAATTATCCAAAATTATATAATTAAAGTCATGTTAAAAAAACCAAAAAATTATCCCACTCAACTGCTATACGACGAGACCAAGCTATTAAATGTTAGGCTTAAATATATTATACAATCAATCATTTTCGTACATACAAAATGTGAGAAAATTCCGTTAGAACATAATACCAACACCCGGGCTATAACAAACAATCAGATTCAACAACAATTCTTTACAAAAACTACATGTCAGAAATTTATTTCATTTTTAGGAACAAAATTTTATAATAATATACCAAGTACTATAAGAACACTACCTAATTTAAAAACATTTAAAAACAAAGTAAAGATGTACGTTATACAAAACAAAAACAGTTTCTTACAGTATATTTAATAATTCTCTGCTAAATCAGATCACGGTCCGTTTTTCTGTTCCTCTGCTGCACTTGTTGGGTAGAGGGATTCTTTTTTAGCAATGATGTTATTTAGGTATATATACGTATATATGTGTATATTATATATGTAAATATTATGTAATTAGTATAGATTATATATGTGTGTATATATATGTTTTTTTACATATTACAATATACATCACTGTTATTCCTTACATATGGGCATTTCACTTGCATTAATTGAAATTCTGTAAAATAAATGGAGCACAACACAAATTTTTTAAATTTAGGTGCTCCAAAGTAATGTATTAATTTAAAATTTGTATTATATTGTAGCAAATTGGAAATAAATTGAAATTGAAATTTAAAATTGCATTTAATTGGCACATTTCTAAAACCGATAATTTCGCTCGTAGAGAAGAAAATTTCATACACTGTGTTGGTGATCGAATTCTTGTAAGCACAATAACTTAAGAACGAAAAGTCCAATTGTATTATAATTTGGACGGAAAGTTAATGTTAGCTAGAGGAAGAACCCTATTGCTTTTGAACAAAATCGATCAGTAATTAGAAAAGTTATTACTTATTTAAATTTTAAAAAAAAGAATTTTTAATATTTTATAATTAGATTAAATGTCTAAAACTAATATTATTTACGATAAAGATGCGAAGAGTGTTCTATAGAATGTGCATCAATTATATAGAAAGTGTAAATAATAACAGATCGTAACACGAGCTATCCAAGAATAAACGTATATGCCTATATTAATTGAAATGGGTCGACTCAATGGTGCACGTCGTTTTTTACACATTTATATGGTTATTTTTCAACCAGTACCTACCTATTAATTTGTATATCGTTGGATTAAGCATAATATGCTGCACATTTTTTGTTTGAAATTTTATTCCATATCTGTTGTTTTCAAGATACGAAATGATAAATAAAATTAAAAAATAAAAATTTTAGTTCTTCTTTGGAATATTCCAGTTGGTATTAAATATTGTTAACTCTAGTAATCTTGTTCGTAAATTATATTTCATTGTAAGCATTTCACTTTTCTTGAAATTGAAAATTGGTCAATTATTACCGAAGATATGATTTTTTGAAAATCTGCCTAGTCGCTATCTTGAGTTGCAGATTACTGAAGAAAGACGCATTTTCAGAAATGCCAGCAAGGCATTTGGTGATCCAGTTCGCCTATATTTTCATAGAATAAAGCGTTTTAAAACTTAGCAAGACATCGACGCGGCGAGTGGTCGTTTTTGAGTTCTATAATAATAGACTATAAGTAATTTGTCATTTGGCATATTAAATATTAGATGGACTGTATAAAAGTTGTGTGCAAGTTACCCAACGAATATTTTCTCTCAATTATGCTATACAGAAACATTAACTGTAATCAGTTAACTATTCAATGTTATCATTTGAGAACAGTTATCTTTCAATCCTTTTAAATTAAGTAAACTATGGTTTGTTTAATTTTCACAAGTGTTTATTTAACTTATGCAACCAGAAATATACGAAATCTAGAGATATATATTTTTAATCAACCTTAATATCGATATTATGTGATAAGCTTCAATCGGACGATGCACATTGGGCAAAATGCTCGAAAACGTGGCCAAAACCCCTAAATCGGAAATTCGATTTAGGGAGTCTTTATGCCCTAGATATTTAGTGTGATATGTCTACTAGATGACGTGTCTGTTTATAAGGTCCACATGTACATGGTATATATTATTATCTAACCCAAAAATCCATTGTAAATCCGAACGTCGATTATGTTGCAGCTCAAGCTAACGCTTCGTGAAAAACCGATGCCTAAAGAATCACTACTTCCACATCCAGATTTCTTATCCAAGACACTTTAAAGGAAACATCTCAAAATATAATCTAGTTCCAGATGTCGTTACAATATATACGTGTACTAAATTTCAAGTCAATATCTCAATTTTATTTTATCAACCCTTTTAATAATGGAGTAGGGGTGGTGGGAGGTTGAAAAATGTTATAAAAAAATCTGAGATCTTGGCTTCTAGTACATACATGGAATTTAAAGTTTCTGTACTCTCACCAGTTGGCTTTACTTATTTTCTATTTATCCCTATTTAACCCCCAGCCCTTCAACTGAATAATCCTAAAATACAGTGTGGTTCCACATATTATTCTAACATACGTATACCAAATTTCAAATGAATATCTCAATTTAATTTTATCAATCCCTTTAATAATGGAGTGGGGGTGGTGGGGGGATGGAAAATATTATAAAAAAATGTTGGGCCTCGGCTGCGAGGGTGAAAATTATTGTAAAGTATTTTGAGGCCTTGGCTTCTAGTACATACACCAAATTTCAAGTTTCTGTACTTTTGCTAGCTCGCTTTACTTATTTCCCCTTAGTTACCCCTATTTACCCCCAACTCTTCTCCAGATATGTTCAAAAAACAATCCAGTTCCAGATCTCATTATGACATATACGTATACAAAATTTCAAGTCAATATCTTAAACCTTTCCGGAGTAAACGTGCGGACAAAAAAACGTTACAGACCGACAGACAGAAAAATGTTTTTCGCTCAAATTTAAAATCTCGACGTTACATGACATTCTAAGCCCATTTCAAGAAAAAAAAAATGAAATTTTTTTTTACGATTACTGTACTTCCAATCCACTACGTGGATGTGGAAGGAAAATAACGCTCCCTTCTAATGCTTATTGTGTGTTTTACAGTTGTCCGAATTTGATTCTGTAAAATGGATGCTGTTCTTGGGAGTAAGTATAACTATGTACTTCAAAATTATTAAAATTGGTTAATTTGTAATCAAATTTAGCATGTAAAAATGAATTTTAGTAGTTATATCTTCAAAAAAATGTAAAACAAAAAAAGCATTAAGTTAATTTTCCCATGGTTTCCCGCTCCGGAAACAATATCCCGTGTTCCGTACAGACAGTTCCTTCTTATGGTTTTTGACAAATGAGACAATTACGTTTAGTATAGTAGAAGAAACATGTTTCATTTTTGCACAGTAAATATGTTAAATAATTTACGAATACATATTGAATCTATAATAACATTATGTATTTATCTAAATATTTGCAACTTCTTTGTCTAAATTTTTAAAGTAAAATAGCCACAGAATTCAGTAGGTACTTTTTTGTTGTTAGAATTTAATACTGAATTCCATGTTTTATGTTCCTTTATAGACAATATGACATATGGCCATGAAAAAATGATCTTCGCCAGGAAGGAAATGTTACTTCCACATCCACGTAGTGGATTGGAAGTATAGTAATCGCAAAAAAATTTTCAAAAATTTTTATTCGTGAAATAGGTTTAGAATGTCATGAAACGTCGAGATTTTAAATTTGAGCGAAACAAAATTTCTGTCGGTCTGTCGGTCTGTCT
Organism: Stenurella melanura; assembly: GCA_963583905.1. Taxonomy (NCBI): domain Eukaryota; kingdom Metazoa; phylum Arthropoda; class Insecta; order Coleoptera; family Cerambycidae; genus Stenurella; species Stenurella melanura. The sequence continues at coordinate 20,338,604 of OY757311.1, read as the reverse complement.
GTCGGTCTGTCTGTCTGTAACTTTTTTTTTTGTCCGCACGTTTTCTCCGGAACGGTTTGAGATATTGACTTGAAATTTTGTACACGTATATATTATGACGAGATCTGGAACTGGATTGTTTTTTGAGGAAATCCGGTGAAGGGTTGGGGGTTAAATAGGGGAAAATAGGGAAAAATAAGTAAAGCAAGCTTGTAAGAGAACAGACACTTGAAATTTGGTGTATGTACTAGAAGTTAAGGCCTAAGATTTTTTTATAACATCTTTCAAACCCCCACCACCCCTACCCCATTAATGGGGTTGATAAAATAAAGTTGAGATTTTCATTTGAAATTTCGTACACGTATGTATTATAACGACGTCTGAAATTAGATTATAATTTGAGATGATTCCGTTGAAGGGTTGGGGGTTAATTTGGGGTAAATAGGGGAATATAAGTAAAACAAGTTGGTAAGAGTACAGAAACTTGAAATTCGGTATACGTACTAGAAGCCAAGGAGTCAGATTTTTTTATAATATTTTTCAACCCCCACTACTCCAATATGAAAAGGGTTGATTAAATAAAATTGAGATATTCATTTGAAATTTGGTACACGTATGTATTATAACGACATCTGCAACTAGATTATAATTTGAGATGATTCCGTTGAAGGGTTGGGGGTTAAATAGAGGTAAATAGGGGAAAATAAGTAAAGCAAGCTGGTAAGACTACAGAAACTTTAAATTCGGTGTATATACTAAAAGCCAAGGTCTCAGATTATTTATAATATTTTTCAACCCCCACCACCCCTACTTCATTATTACAAGGGTTGATAAAATAAAATTGAGATATTCATTTGAAATTTGATACACGTATGAATTATAACGACATCTGGAACTAGATTATTCTTTGAGATGATTCCTTTGAAGGGTTCGGGGTTATTTAGGGGTAAATAGGGGGAAATAAGTAAAGCAAGCAGGTATGACTACAGAAACTTGAAATTCGGTATATGTACAAGAGGCAAAGGCCCCAGATTTTTTGATAATTTATTTCAGCCCCCACCACCCCTACTCCATTATTCAAGGGGTTGATAAAATAAAATTGAGATATTCACATGAAATTTAGTACGCATATGTATCATAACGACATCTGGAACTAGAATATATTTTGAGATGATTCCGTTGAAGGGTTGGAGGTTAAATAGGGGTAAATAGGGGAAAATAAGTAAAGCAAGCTGGTAAGACTACAGAAACTTGAAATTCGGTGTATGTACTAGAAGCAAAGGTCTCAGGTTTTTTTATTAGTATTTTCTATTTCTCCCCACCACCCCCACTCCCTTATTAAGGGTTGATAAAATTAAATTTAAATTTTCACTTGAAATTTGGTACATTTATATATTATAATTATATCTGAAACTAGATTATATTTTGACATGATTGCGTTGAAGGAGTGGGGGTAAGTAGAGGTAAATAGGGAAAAATAAGTAAAGCAAGCTGGTAAGAGTATTGCAACTTGAAATTCGGTGTATGTCCTAGAAGCCAAGACCTCAAATTTTTTAACAATATGTTTCAACCCTTCCACTACCCTTACAACATTATTAAAGGGGTTGATAAAATAAAATTGAGATATTCACTTGTAATTTGGTAGACGTATGTATTATAACGACATCTGAAACTAGATTATATTTTGGTATGATTCCGTAGAAGGGTTAGGGTTAATAGGAGTGACTAGGGGAAAATAAGTAAATCAAGGTGATAAGAGTACAGAAATTTGGGATTCGGTGTATATACTAGAAACCAAGGCCTCAGATTTCTTTCTAATATTTTTCAAACTCCACCACCTCCGCTTCATTATTAATGGGATTGATAACATCAAATTGAGATATTCACTTGAGATTAGTACACGTATGTATTGTAGTGACATCTGATTGAGATGCCTCCATTGAAGGGGTGGGAGATGAATAGTAGAAAATAAGTAGGGTGAACTAAAAACTTCATTTTTAACGTATATGGTAGAAACCAACTCCTCAAACTTTTCTATGACATCTGCCCCAAATATTATTAAAATTCTATGACCAATAATTTCCACATACTAGAGTGCAAATATAGTCAAGATGTTTCCTTTAAAACGACTTGGATGAAGAATCTGGATGTGGAAGTAGTGATTCCTTAGGCAGCGGTTTTTAACATAGTAATCACCATCATGAAAGTAACGATGTTGTTACTGACATTACTCAAAAAGAAACTAGTCGAGCCAAACACAAGGAAGATGTGTATTTGAGGTTCATGGTAGCGTCAGATTCTTTTATTTCGAGCCTAAGTGAATTACGCGCGAAAAAAATTGAATCGTTTACATCCGAAGCGGTAGAATTGTTAACTAAGCCAATATTTGAAAATTAGAACTCAACAATGCAAGATAGCGATGATGAAAGTGAGTCTTCATTCGACGGAGAGTAGCAGTTGCAATAAAATTGTATGAAAATAATATTCTTGTTATGTTCTCACCTCTCCATTCCTTCCCACTACACAATATTTTACAGAAAGTCAATGGGCTTGTTCCATGATATTCTTTTTATATGGATTTTATACTTTTTCATATAGTACTCGATATTCTCATTATACACTTAAAATTTCGTATTATTAACTTTTTCCGTTCTCGAGATATAAGGAGTTGAAATTGGTAATAGTTGCAAAAACCGAGCGCTCATATGTGACGTCACTATACATAAGTGACGTAAGAAAAATGGCTTTCTGGGACCTTTCAAATTTAACCTGGAAAGTCGAAAAACATGGAATTTTTAAACGCCGGTAACTAAATAAATACGTCGAGTGAAAGTTCGTTCTATGTCTCTAAGGAAAGGAGAAGGTCGGCGATCAATTCTAATCATAAATTGCAGGGTCAAAATCGAAAATTCGTCCCGGCAGGAGCGATAGAAAATTGTAATTATTTGACATTCCACCAAATTGTACTCCCCCACTGTCAAGTAGTAAACAAAACAAACAATACTTTGAAAACACTTATAATTATAACAAGTAAGGAGCATCAACTCTATTGAGATCGCCGAGTCTATGCGTATAGTGACGTAGCGCCTGGCCACGCCCCATTTTCGCGAGAAGGAGATTTGTGTGTTTTTAAGATACTAATCGTGCGAATAAAATTCTAATTTTTTGCAGATCCATTAATTTATACTTGCACTTTCGATTTATGAAATAAAATAAAAATGCTGAACAAGCCCATTATTTCTATGTTTTTAACATAAATGTATATTAAATTAGTAATGAGCCGACCTCGAAAATCCCTATATACTGACTTTCAGCTACAGAAACTAATTTTTTAATAAAAAGGTAAGCCAAATTTGGTCCGCTATTTTGTTTATTATTTAATAATACCAAACTCGAAATCAGCGACCTCGGAAACACCTATGCACTGACTTTCACCTGAAGAAACATATTTTTTAATAAATATGTAGGCCATATTGCATCCGCCATTTTGTTTCTTTTTTATTTATATCAAAATCGAAATCAGCGACCTCGAACACCCCCATATACTAATTTTCAGCAATATTGAAATAGATCTGAAGGTTTTGGCCACGTTTCCGTACATTTTGCTCACTGTGTGATGGTCAAATTTCATTCCATAATGTCTATTGACCATCTTTTTAAAGGAAGTTAATTTTTTGTGAATTTCAATTTTAAAAAATTCTACTTTTTGCCAAATACTATAAAGAATATATTTTATTAGATATAGATATTAATAAAACCGGACTGCTAGAATTATTCTTATTGTTGCCTCAAATACTGATTTAATCTTAAAATTAATTTTATGTCATCCCTAGAACGTCTCTCATATCGCAATCAAATATAAATATCAACAATGAAGGCAGTTAATCAAATGGGTTGTGTGGCCGAAATCCGTCATTGTCGATTGTCATCTACACCCAAGAAATAACAAATGAAGTTTATTTTTATGGCGACTTTATTCAGAACGTGGCAAGACTTCTCTGATCTAAATAACAATGAGAATGTCATTAAGGACTGCTGTGAACCCAAATGACTCCTTTATACTTAACCATTTTATTTTATTCAACGGTGTATATAACGTCACTGTTAAAAATTGTTCTTATTGTATAAATTGTGTCTCTGATGTCCTCGTTATTGTGTGGCTAGGATACCTGCTATATGTTTATTTCAATGAATTGTTTGAAAAGTAAATGGTTTATAGATTTACTGGATCTAATTACAAATATTAGTTTAAGAATTGATTGCTTAATGAGATATACAGGACCGTCCAGCGAAATGAGAACACGGTGAACAATTATTATTCATATGCGAAGAAATTATGCTAGACGACGTGACGCTTGCCCGTTAAAGGTATTGCCATGCACTTAGTCCGCAGCACGGCGTCGTAAAACGAACGATCGCTATTTGGTACTTTAGCCCCGTTAAGACGCTGCAGGAGAGGGGGGCGAACAAGTTAATCAAATACCTTCTTGTTCAGCGTCGCAGCGCAGCGTTCTCCGGCAAACCATCTATAAAATTTCATGTGGTCCGATCGGTATTTTTTGCATTAAGTACCAAAATATGTTTTCCCATGAACCAAAGATTGAAAAAAATACTTCCTAATGCATTCTTGGCTGCGGCGTTTCAATTTCCGAATATTTTGAAAAAACGAGTTCTGCCGCTGTGACCGACCGAATGTAACTTTTATTCTAAAAAGGTGCAAATACTTCAACGTGTCCTATATTAACACGAAATAATAGTTAATGCATTTTTTACGGCAGGTAAAAGTTTAAATATGCAAAAATGTTTTGCCAACACCCGAAGACTTTTTAGATTTGTTTATTATTTATGGAGAATGTGGTATCGTAATATCAAGAACGTGTTACACATTTGCTACTCTATATCCACAAGAACAGAAACCATCACCATACACTGTAAAGCGCATATTGGATAATTTTAAAGTATTTGGCTCTGTCAAGGCAGGAATTCTAAGGCGGCGGCCTTAGACATATTAGCCGAAGAAGAAATCTTTTCAACTTACTACCTATTTCAATTTTCTTCAAAAAATTGTAATGTCACAACTCTATCGTTTCTTATTGCATAGTAAACATTAAACTGTTCATGTTCTTGAATATTACTCTCCCGGAATACCTGAGAATTCGAGATCCTCCAGTAATGGGAATTATATACATTAAAGAGACCATTATTGGCAAATTTAGAATCATCTGTCCATATAATATTTCCCAAATAATAATTGCCCCCTTCATTCATGTCTTATTAAAATAAATTCACAAAAATTTTCTCTTACCAGGAAACCTGTTTCTTTTAATTGTTGAACTACATGAAACGAGAATTGATTTAGATTTTGACAAGATTCTGTGAATTGAATTCTTGGATAATCCCGATTCCAAAGAAGCTTGCCTTAATGATATAATTGGGTTTTCGTCATCAATAACAGACTTACATCTTAGAATTCCTGCCTCGACAGAGCCACCAGATGTTCCAATATACGTTCTAGAGTATATGGTGATGGTTTCTGTTCTTGTGGGTATCGAGTAGCATATGTGTTACATATTTTTGATATTACTTATCACATTCTCCATAATTAATAAGCAAATCTAAAAAGTCTTCGTGGGTGTAATTTAAACGTGCTGGCATCTTTTGACATAGGAGAATGACTGACATTAATGATTGTTTCTAATCATGGCTAAGTTGATGGCAATTTTTATTAAAAATTCAGAATATCGCCAATATTTCAAAAAGTTGTAACTATAACCCCTACAAAACTAGAACAATGGGAATTTAATTTAATATAATTTAATGTAAAAAATACAGGGTGTTCCATTTGAAATAAAAAAATTTTTGAGGTTTGAATTTGGCACAATGTAACGAGAAGAATAGAACACTTCGCATATCATTATGGAATTTATGTTTATTGTAGAGACTAGCTCATCGTATGTTCTTTCTGCGTGTCAAAGAGCAAATGAGGGTCTCCTACAAGAAGAAAGTTTTCATGGTCAAATTTTTTATAAAATGTCAAATAATAATAACGGGTGTGCTACATGTTTGGACGGTCATTTTAAAAAGTCGTGTACATATAGGATGTCCATTTAAAAATTAAGCAATTAAGCAATATAAGCAAGTTGGTATCGACTTCCGGTATAACCGGAAGTACCACATGCTTGTAACTATTTTGGATGGATTAGCTACACTGATTTTAGTAACTCCCAAAATTTTCAATATTAATTTACATCCTTTTCCCAATATTGATCAATTCAGTTCCCAGTGAGACATCCTGTATACAAGAGTGAAATAATAGATTCTCTTTACGCTTTATCTTTTTTGAATATTGCAAAACACTTTTCTTAACAGCTGTAGACATTTTTTTTAATACTCCAGCGGTTTGTCTGTCTGCTTGTCCGTCTGTTCTCTGTCCGTCTGTTCTCTGTTCGTCTCGTATATGTCGGCCTGCCTGTCAGTTCGCCTGTCCTTTTATCAGATTATCTGCATTAGTTAAAGGAATGGCACGTAGTGGGATCATTGATTGTAGTTATGGCTGACATTTGGTGTTTGGTTTACTGAGCTGATTTCGAAACTGTTTTTCCTTTACGAAAAGTCTTAGAAATGGACGAGAGCGGAGATATGGAAGGGGATAAAAATCGAAAAAAAAATGTAATTACGAAGCCGCGGTATTATGAAAGTGCATCAACTCCACATTCCCCCACGAAAATGTCAAACGATAGATATGGGCCATTTTTTGTTGGAAATTTTTATAAAATTTGAAAAAAGATAAGTGTACTTACGGCCGAAACTTTGGGTATTTATTCTATTCAACGTCAATAAGTCTGAAAAATAATGTCAGACTTTTTCCATGGTCGGTTCATGAGATACAATGGTTGAAAGTTGCAAAATTAAAAAATAAATTGACTTTGAAATGTTGATAAAATGGGGTTGAAAGTGATAAAAACGTCTGACTAGCCTAGCGTAAGTATTTAAGTGGTTCAAAAATGATACATTCCGGTGTCAGATGATTTCATTTATTTTAACCCCATTTTTGCATTTTTATCAGTTCGAAATATTTCTAAACGCTTAATAGAGGCAAATGCTAATGACGACTTTAGAGGTTGCAAAAATGAAGTGAAAATAAATGAAAACGTCTAACATCGAAATATATAATTTTTGAACCCCTTTAAAAGTTATAATGAGCTAGTCAGACGTTTTCATCAATTTCAACCCCATTTTATCAATATTTCAAAACATGTTTTTTATTTTTTTTAAATTCCTGCCAAAAATCAGTATCCGACATTTTGATGAGGGAATGTGGAGTTGATGTATGTACTTTCATAATACCTTGGTTTCGTTCGTCACTACACATTTTTCTTTTTTCGATTTCTAGCCCCCTCCATTTCTGAGACATTTCGTAGAGGAAAAAAGTTTCGAAATCAACTCGGTAAACCAAGTACCAAATGTTAAATATAACTACAATCTATGATACTCTAGATTAACCTCGTATCGTTTGGTCTGATTGACATTACAAGGATTTTATATAATTTAGGCCCGAGCCGTGTCGCCGATACGATACTGATCAACTCTACTCACAAGGGAGATTCAAGATACCCTTCAGACTCCCCAAGACGAAAACAGATAAAATTATACTTACTGTGATTGCTACAGTCTGCTCTCTCCGTCGAAATCTTATGTCGAGTGCACTTTTAATGAATATGTCTTATAATTAGCATTTTCTCAGAAACACCTCTTAATAATTAAGACCGTCGATTGATTCTATGAGTATTCGGACAAGTACACAGACTTGGCGAGATCAGAGGTGACCCGCGGAAAGTAATTGTCCGACTCACGCCACCGAATCGCACGTCGGTCACAAATCTTATAATTAGTGGATCAATAAGAAATCGAATTCAAAATATATTCTCATTTATTGAAATAATTCATAAAATGTAAAAAATATAAATATTCAATACTTAGCTAATGTGTATAAGGCAAACATCAAAGAGCACCACCACTCGGTAATCCGTTACCTCCCGTAGGAGTGTAACTCATCCAGAGTCGAGAGAACTATGACAATCGACTGTACAAAAAGATTCAGACTCCCTATTAGTACTATTTATAAAATGTATGCAAAATTATTCACTTTGAATTTGGCACTAAAATTATCGAAATGATTGTCAAGATGCTTAAAGAAGCTTTCTATATGTGTCAGATGGTTTTCCTGCTTTTATAAACGTACTAACGGCATCGAACACAAATATACTTTTTTCCGTCGACTCGCCTTCGAGCGATTAGTATGGCGTTGTCTGCCTGAGCCGAGAGAAAAAGTATTTTGTGTTCGTCGAAATCGACCCTCCGACTTTGAATTCTTCGACTATTTTTCTGTACGTTTTTGGGGTTTTGTATTAGGATTATGCTCCAACCCTTTGAGGAATATTAAATGAGGATTTTGATTTTTATTGGAAAAATCGTCCCATTGATTTTTTCCTAAATTTTGTCGTTTAAAATAGCTACTCGCTACATCCCGATTGAGGATTTCGACTTGTGAACCACCACATTCGTGGTATTTTCGAAAAACCAAATTCGTGGTACTTTCGAAAAATTCATCTCGAGGAGCGGTTTTTTGCTTTAACTACGTCTTGTTATGGTATTTTTTAAGATTTTCAAAAATTTAAATTCGTTGTACTTCCGAAAAAATTTGTTGTGCGGAGCAGTTTTCCGTCTTATGTGATTTTATTCGTTGTACTTTCGAAAAACCAAATTCGTGGTACTTTCGAAAAGTTCGTCGCGCGGAGCGGTTTTCCGCTCCGTGCAACTTGAAATTTTTGGAGTACTTTTGAAAACTCGAACGACGGAGCCCAAAGGCGATTGTCCGTCGTCCTCGAGATGAAAAATTTTGGTCATTGTTAGTGAAATATTTTTTTACATAGATTTCGATTTAATATGATGCCAAAGGTGTTTACAAGTCTTTTTACTGGTTTTAATATTATTTTTTCATGGGAATTTCATCTGAATTTACTTTTATAGTAAATTTGATATTTTTTCAATTGGATCGTTTTACTTGGTTCAATAACAATACCACTACGTGTCACTGTTGTAACTATATTCCTATAGTTTTCTAAAGTCTAGAGGTTTCTAAATGCCGACAAATTAATAATTTACAAAATTCCAATTTAAATTTTAACAGCCATTTTACGTTTCTGGAGTGGTCTATTAACTAAGCGAGTTACATCCGGTCTCTATAATCACCGCCCACACTATTGTATTATAATACAAAAAGAATATTACAGGTTTTGTCTTCCCTAACTAAATGATACTAATGAAGTCATCAGAGTAATCAAGATTACACCATATACGAACAGTAACAACACACCTTTTAAAATGTCATTGCGTAAAAATATGGACATTACCCGTTAACCTAGCATCAAATATTCCCTATGGCAGATGATTTATCATCAGAAATTATAATTTATATATACCGGTCACTCCCACACGTTCAATTATAGGCGTTTAACGCTTCAACAAAGGCATTTCTAAGTAATTATTAAACCTCTCTTGAGCCGATGGATCCCCATTCATAAATAAGTCAAAAGGAGCTGCGAGATAGGTACCTTTGTTTTATTATAGACCGAGGGCCAGAAAATTTTTTACGTCAAAATGTGGTAAACAGTTGCTGTTTTTTTAATAACTAGATTTTATGATACTGTATATATAATAATGATAATAATAATAATAATAATAATAATAAGCTAGTACACCAGACAAGCACAGACATGGGACATGGGATCTACATTCAGCGAGTCTTACGAATATCTCGGCATTACACAAAAGCACAAGATAGAACATAGCAAAGTGAAGAAAAAGCTTAGTGCCGAATTTGAGACTCGACTCGGTAGAATATTAAAATCTAAGCTCAATGCACGGAACTTAACAAAAGCGATAAACACCTACGCAATACCAACATTAACGTACTCATTTGGTGTTATAAAGTGGTCTGAAACGGACCTTGATGATCTGAATAGGAAAGTACGCACATACCTAACCAACCATCGAATGCGCCACCCAATATCTAGCAAAATACGCATAAACTTACCTAGATCTGATGGAGGACGAGGGATTGTACATATATGAAATTCATGTTATCAACAAATAGAGTATATGAGAAAATGTTTTTACGAGAGCGAAAGAAATCCTCTACGCGCAGCAATCATAAGAGCCGATGCAAAACACACACCACTGAATTTAAGGAACGCAGAACTACCGCAAACCTCAGTCATCAGCACGCGACAAAAACTTCAAGAGTGGTGCAGAAAAGAACTCCATCGCAGATATTATAATACCTTAATGAATGAAGATGTTGACAAAAGAGCTTCGCTGCCATGGCTAGTTCAAGGAAGACTTAACCCGGAAGCTAAAGACTTTTTTGTTGCGATTCAAGATCAGGTAATCAAAACTAGATACCACCAGAAATACATTATCCGAGAGCCTATCGCATCACCCAAATGCCGGAAATGCTTAACACAAGATGAAACCATGGATCACATTACATCAGGATGCGGAAGGCTGGCGAATACAAGATATCTGGAGAGGCATAATCAAGTTGCTTGTATTATCCACATTGAGTTGTTAAAAAAGTATAAAATAAAGCGAAAGGATGAAGACTCCTACTACAAACACAAACCCAATACAGTAGAAGAAAATCAGCTGGTAAAGATATATTGGGACAAGGGTATACTAACTGACAGAACAGTGGAACACAACAGGCCTGACATCACTATCATCGACAAAAGAGAAAAGATGGCCTACCTCATTGATATATTTATACCAAATAGCCACAACCTGAGCAGCAAGTTTGATGAAAAAAATGACCAAATACGAAGAACTGGCGAGGGAGGTTGAACATCTATGGGAACTAACAAGAGCATATGTCGTCCCACTACTACTATCATCAACCGCAGTAGTGCCTAAAACATTAAAGAAAAATCTAGAGTTACTGAAGATACCAGAAAATACTTACCTGTTGATGCAGAAAGCAGTAGCTCTGCAGACATGCAGTATTATCAGAAGTGTTCTTAGTTGTGTCTTTGAAATGGAGTAATTCTTGGTACTAACCCAAATACTTCATTACAATACCCTAAAAAGGAGAAGTTAAAACAAAAGTAATAATAATAATAATCTTTATTAATCCATAATCACATTACACGACATAGGATAAGTCGAAATGTTACTTACAAACAAAAGTATGGTGTGTACAACTGAGAATAAAATATACAAAACTATTTAAAAAGAGACAGAATAAATAGACGTCAATAAAAGTGTATGGTAAATAATAAAAAGTGATTATTTATGTGATATCCCGGACACAAACTCGTTAATACTGTAGAAGCCAACTTCTACTAAAATGTTTTTAACTTGATTTTTAGACAATTTAGTACTGTTGATTTCACGCACAGTGTTGGGCACTTGGGCAGTGCATTATACAAACTAACACAGTTGTGCCATGGAGAATAATTATATGCTGCAGTTTTATGAATAGGAATAGTTAGGAGTTCGCCATGTCTAATAGCATAAGAATGGTTATCCGATATTTCAACAAATTTATCAAGATTTTGTTTAGTGTACATTAAACATTTAAATATGTACATGCACGGTTAGGTTATTCTTTTCCTTGAAAATCGTTTTACAACTTTCTCTAGATGATAAATTAAATATTAAACGAATTAGTCTTTTTTGTAAAACATATACTCTATTCCTTTCTCTGCCACAACCCCAACTCATAATGTTTAATGAAATGTGTGAGTACGCCAAAGTATAATAAATATTTATTAAGCCATTCTCAAAATGTTTTTCATTTGGAGGATGCCAAAATATGCTTTATTTAATTTCTTACATACCGTATCTATATGATTATCCCATGATAACTTCGAGTCCAGTATAGTACCAAGATATTTTGTTTCATCATCCAGTTCGACGTCCATAATTTTAAAATTAACTGGTAAAGATTTTCTAACATGAAAATTCATTATTATCGTTTTTTTTAGTATTTAATATTAGTTTATTACTGTCACACCAAGGGTTTAAGGTGTTAATAATATTTTCCGCCTCTATTTGAATTTCCTTTTCACTTGTTGCCATTGTTGTAATAGCAGTATCATCAGCAAACATAGTCCTACATTTTTATGTAATCAGAGAGATCATTTACAAATAGTATAAATAATAAGGGCCCTAGAACAGAGTCCTGGGGAACTTCAAGTTTAACTTTGTGAGCCCTAGAACTCACATGATTGTAGTTCACTATTAATGACCTGTCTTCCATATAAGATTTAATCCAGTTTAAGGCAGTATTTCTAATTCCTAGTTGAAACAATTTTAATCAGAGTATTTCGCAGTGAATAGTATCGAAAGCTTTAGATAGGCCGAAAAATATTGATACAACATACTTACCATCATTCAAACAGTAATATACATAATTATTTAAATGGCAAGAAACCGTTTCAAGCTATCTACCTGATCTAAATTCATGTTGCGATGGCGTCAAAATATTATATGTTTCATAAAATTAACAATACGGACATGAAAAGCTTTTTCTATTATTTTTGATAAGGTGCTAAGTATCGATATCTGTCTGTAATTATTATCAATGTTGTCTGGGCAGACTTTTAAAAAAAGCGGAATAATACGTGCAATCTTAAAATCATCAGGAAACCAGCACTGACAAAAGGATTGATTTATTAAGTACGCTAGTGAACAAACAATATGATCACTAATATGCTTTAGCACGGAAAGGGATATATCATCAATACCACAGGAAATTTTATTTTTTAAAGTATTAATTATATTCATAATTTCCATCTTTGTGACAGGTTCAATTTCAAATTCCACTCTATTTTTGTCACTAGTTGGAATCACGAATATTGTCATCAATTTACCACTTTCGTCTTGAAAATTAGCCACGTTATGCGTATGATCTCCAAACGGACAAATTATAATTTACTTCCTGTCTTCCCTAATTGCAACGGAATAGTTAATGTACATCAAGTTAATTACGTAAAATAATATGATCCTATTATTTCCAAAAAATGTTTCAACTCAAGTTAGTGTGTCTCAAACCTTAGCCGCTTACTGTGTACAATACTAAATAAAAGATGTACACTCCAGGTGAGATTTCAACTTAAGATTGTCTAGCTTAATTGAACATAGTAAACCTAGCAAGATATCGTGCAAATACCTCACACGTAGAATAAAACCACATTGTTCTATGGCACATAATGAAAATGCCCAAAGAGAATGCATATAACACATTGTCTTCTGTTTGTATGTTAAGTAGTCTATAATATAAATCTATTCAAAAGTTATATTTATAGCTTATCAAATTATTTAAGTTATGTTGCCTTAATTATCTGTCTACTATTTACTAATAGACCAAGCGCCAGAGATGAGAAAAGACCAATATGCGTCAAATTGAAGTAGAGAGTTGCTGTTTTTTTAATCGGGTTCCAATAGTTAGATTTTAAATTTCTAAAGATCAGTATATTTATTTCAATAAAATTTAATAACCCACTAAAAGAGATGATGAATTTTGAAAAAAATATGAATGTTAGAGCAATATGCACGTTTTCAAACTGAGAAAAGAAGAGTTAAGTAGCCCAGAATAGTAGTTTATGTCACAAGGGCGAAAAATCTAGTTTTTCGAGCAACTACGAAATATTGCCATGGCAATTCGTAGGAGTCCGAAAAACAGTTTTTCGAACGTGTGTCATATAATATTTTTTATTCGAATGTGCTTTCTTGTAACAGACGGCTGTTAATTGAGGCCAGATATAATAAATAATAACTGCACAACTGCTGGCATATCAGTTTGCTTGAAATTAGTATCGAATTCATTCAATTTATATATTAAAATATCGATAAATTTAATCGAGAATATACTACATAAAGTAAATACAATAAAATGAATAGTGAAGAATTTGTTGCGGGAACACCCCCAGAGCTAGCAAATTTGGCTTCGATGGGTTTAATTCCAGAAAAATCAAAAATTATTTATGAAAGAAGGGATTATAAATTTGAAAAATATTTGGAGCAAAACATGATTTCCGAAAATGTATTACTTGCATATGTGGCTAAACTTGCAGAAAATTATAAATCATCAACTTTATGGTCGGCTTATTCAATGTTAAATTGTATGTTGAAAATTTAGGATAAACGTTGACATTTCAAAATTATGAAATTATGAAATTAAGGGCCTTTCTAGAAAAGAAAAATATTGGCTATGTACCAAAAAAAATAAAAAATGTTGACACGGGAACAATTTGAAAATTTTTTAATAGAAGCGCCAGACGACAAATATTTAATGCATAAGGTAAGTTTTTAAAACTAAGTACCTACCTATTGTTAACATCATATTATTATTTGTAGGTTGTATATATATTAGGCGTAGCATGTGCCTGTCGTCGTGAATAATTTATCATGTTTAAAAGCGATTTAGGAACAGCTCTTTTAATTAAAATTCCCAATAATAAAACAAATAGACCTCGCTCATTTACTGCAACAGGGGAATATTTAAGATATCGGAAATATTTTCTGCGACCACTAAATTTTGAAGGAAATGGTCGATTTTTCTTGGGTTATAGAAATGGCAGGTGTTACAAACAAAATATGGGAATTCATAAAATCGGGGCAATTACTTTTGAAATTGCATCTCATTTAAAGCTTGCGAATGCCAAAGAATATACAGGGCACTGCTTCCGCAGAACGTCGGCTACGTTGCTGGCTGATGCAGGAGCAGACATAACCTAATTTAAAAGTCACGGAGGAGGGAAATCTTCCACTGTAGCTGAGGGCTATGTGGATTAGTCAATAAATAACAAACTTGAAATAGCTAACAAAATATTGAATCACTTATCCCACACTTCTACGGTTCGTAACACAATAACATCACAACATTTACAAGAAAATAATATTTTAGACACAGACTTGACCACTACTATTACTCAAACAGAATATAACACACTAAACACACACAAAACTCAGACAATTATCTGCATGTGTATTACCATTTTATAGTGGAATAGAAGGGCCAGCATCTTAAAAAGTAGGTAACTAAAAACGCTTAATCTTATTGTCTATCACTTTTCTGGCCTAGATCGGAAAAGTCTTTTCAGGTCGCTTACTTGAAGTATGTAGAAAAGTTCTAACTTTCGCTTTTGTTTTCTAACCGAGAAACGTAATTTTTTGACATATTCGAATAAAAAAACTATTTTTTCTTTGTATTGTGAAAGTAGAGATGGAGACCTACAATATGAGTATAAGAGCGTCTACATTGGTCCTCCATCCCAAAGGTTATAGCGATTTTCCCGATTTGCACTCTTAATAAAATTAATATTTTACTTCGGCCCACATCATCTTCTTGGAGATAATTACACTAGACCAAGGCCCGTGTGATATTCAAGTCTATGAAACCTCACCTCCTTGGAGAAAGACCACAGGAGGAGGTGGTAAAAGTGAACGCCATAGCCAGCAACAGTGGCCGAGAGCCTCACAGGCACTTTAAGTAAAATTTTTGGAATCATTAGTAACTTTCTCGGATGTTAAAAGTAAAAAGATTATTAAATAATTAAAGAGCAGGAAAAACTTAGTCTAAATATTTTTCAAGGCGACATCGGGGAACCATTCAAATTAAGATTTTTCTGACGTATTTTTAAGCAAAAATAAGTACTTGAGATGTCCAAGGAACAACCCTAAGGGCCGCAAAATGTTTTTCGCCGAAAACTGTAAAAATTTTGGATTAAAATCAGAGCAAATTAAAAATCCATAAAGGCAGGTAAAATGAATCAAATGACGTAGAATCTGTGAGAAATCGTTTTTTGGACCTACGAACTGTTTTTAGAATAGAGCAGTTGAAAATGTTACAAATCTGGCTTATAAATAATCATTCTAAATTCAGCTAAGAATTATGATGCTTATGGCCCTTGTTGCTGGCCGTCGAACTTTTTTTTCTTAAATGGAATGACTGTATTTTTTTATGGTTTCTCATTAAGCACAAATTTCTAAGTGCAATAGTTTTTTCAGATGTAAAAAATTCCAAAAAATAAGTGAGATGCGAACAATTTTTTAATTTTTTCAAAATGGTCGCGTCAGATGAATGCGATGTAAGAAAATTACTAAGTAGGCTATGGAAATTATTAGTAAGGTTGTAGACTTGTCTGTAAAGAAGAAAATAGTTGTTTGAATTACTGATAGGTACCAGTACTTTTTTAAAAAAAAAAAAAACGGAATATCATTTTCATTTTCATTTTTGTAGGGGTCCTATGGATTTTTTTAATGGAAATGTGCTATTTCATTAATGAGAAATAATGATTCATAAACTATAATTTTTTCGCCATTAATCATTTCTTAACGATATCCTTCGTAATAATAGAAGATATCCTTCGTAATAATAGAAGTATTTTTAAAAAGTTGGGTTCAACCGGAAGTGACATTTTCATTCCTGTTAGTCTAAAAGTAGCCTATTATTGTCTAATTTATTTGTACCAAAAACCAAATTTTTAAATACAAAAACCACCAAAATATTGGAGGCGTACATTGATTCCTGGCCACCCGGTACACCCATAAAGTGAGTGTTTGGACGTAACCACATTTGATTTTAGTCAGAGGTGGCCGATTCTAAGATGGAAAAAGGGAGTTGGCTGATTTCAATTCGTAGGTCTGGATCACTCCGATATTTGATCTGGATTTCGCCTGTTCTCTGAGCCTTTCAGAGCCAGTGTACTGATCACGAATATTGTCGCTTACGTCATCATCTTTTAATTTCCGAATTCCGTATTATTCATCTGTAGAACGCATCGTTACGCTTGGAACTTCTGTCGTAGCCCCATCAGACATTACTTTCTGTTATTTACATTTTAATGCTGTAATATATAAGCTAAGAAAAAAATCTCATGACTGATAAAAATATAAATTGATGACGAGAACGACAACACTCATGATTAGTATAGTATATTATATTGAATTTGCATTTATTAGATACAAATTTTCATTGAAATATTGATTCACAGAATTAAGCTTAAATACTCAAAATTCAAAGATTTTATAGAAATTTAATATATAAAAATCTTATACGCAACAATTTTGTAAAATACTTAAACATACTTCGCATATTTCATTACATCTTGTTCTAAATACCAGGTTCATATTTTACCAACACCTGCTCTCGTGCCCTCATATGATATCAACTTTATTTTTTAAATTTCTCGGCATCAAGAACAACATAACTTCTTAGCAAGTACCAAGCTGAACATGATTTCACAAAAAAGGCAAGAGAATAAACTCGCATTTCAAAGAGTCGGGTGCTGTTGAGGTATTAAACAAATTTCTCTGATGCTTAACATCATCAAACATATGCGTTAAAATAAAAGAACTTTTTAATCCGTTTATAAGTTTTACACAGTACTGCTTTCCAACGAAAATAAATTTAATTTTGGGTTGACTTATCTTAAGAAACACAAACAGTTTCATAAGTGATACTTTTTTGATCGAATGGAACTCTTACATCAAAGGCTGAATGAACTTTTCTTTGTATTTGAGTTACATATAATATTTTGTCTACAAAAGTGAGAATATTTTAAAATAGGAACATTGATTGTGATTCTAATCATATAGGTTATTAGATATTAGTTAAAAATTTGATCTGGTAACATTTTAATACACTGCTGACTAAATCTTTGTAATCATGTAGGTAGAGTGCAGTAAAAACCAGTAGTTTAAAAAAACTTAAAAAAAACATGCTATAATAGCAAACCGAAATAAAAAGTAAAAAATAATACAAAAAAGCGTGGGGTGATTATTACTATGAAATATTTATACCAGTTGATATCAAGCACCCCACGCTTTTTTGTATTATATTATATTATTTTTTACTTTTTAGTTCAGTTTGCTAAAGCTAAAGCATGTTTTTTTAGTTTTTAGCACTGTGACGTTTTATTCACCCTCTCGAGTAATGAATCGTCACTTTGACACTCGAGTCTTTAGTCGGCGGTGACGGTAAGCTCGGGCGCCACCTTTACAATTGTTGTTCGTGAGGTAAAGGACTCACACTAGCCTCTTAACACAGCCGGTCTCGGTAGGGCTGGGATAGCGTCAGGGGAGACACGGTATGTCCAGGGGTCTAGGGATATCAGACTTCACACACACACAGTAAAATGCACAGTTTAAATAATATACATATTTATTATAACCAAAATCCTACTATCTACAATTCTTCTCTACTACCCTAACGTATTTGCATAAAAACAAAGAAAACAATATAACCACTGATTGAAACGGAGTGATTTAGACGGCGTAAGAGAGGGGGGGGGGTTACTACGGTTAAATTACTACGGTAAGGCGATGCAGATTATAATAGCAAGCACGGTTACTGTTATCGGCGGTGATTACCAAGCGGGGAGGAAGCAATTACCAAATCTACATGCAATACAGTACAATATCTATGCAACTTGGCTAGTGCGCAGCGGAAAAGAAAGATACAAGATTTGAAATGCACACGTAGATGAATTACCCACTCCTGCTCACTGTTCCCTGTCAGCCAATTTATACTTATACATAAATTGCCCTCTAGGATGTACCCACTCCAGTACGGGGGATATTTTGGGTAGCCGAGGGCTTATGTGACGAACCGGCTGAAGGGACTAGGCTAGCAAGTCACCCTATCTACCCAAAACACCTCAGAACCAGGCGTGCGTACTCAACAGTGAGTTAGAAAGAAATATCTCAGGTGATTAACCAGCTAAAGGGACTAGGCCAGTGAATCACTTAAGAAATTCCCTTCGGCGGTCTACAAACAGAAACACTCCGGCTCACGGTACTCTCTTGATTAATCCACCCGCAGGGATAGACCAACCTCCAGGGTTTACGGACACGAGAGTGGAGGAGATGCGGGATATCAGCGGACCCGTGTGGTCAACCAGCTGAAGGGACTAGGCCAGCAAACCACACCTGAGTCTACTCAGGATACCTCCACCACATATAAATCCCATATACGACACTTCTTTGATCTAGCTGAAATGCCGCCGATGACCTCGGGCTTTTACTGTGGATTTGACAAGTCAAGATTAAATACGCTCGGGATGATTCGGATAATCCGAATCGGAATTTTAGTACGTGACTGAATTAGGTAATAGAGGATTTTAATCGTATAATTATAATATCTGCATAATACAATACATTTACCTACATCGCATAATTCCTTACATTGCCTATTTGTATCAGTTGTAACGCTTATTTTAAAATAGTAGTGAAATTTGTTCGCCTTACGAAAGTTCAATCTTTTATTGCAGTTAAACTGTTTATGCGTACGGGTCTCGGCTCTTTAACCTGGATATATCTCTGCTAGTGTTGCACAAAATATCTCTGTCCTTTTCAGTGTCGCATATGGGATTTATATGTGCCTCCACCCTGCGTACATACGCTCCGGGCAGCAAGGATAGATATAATATCCGAGATATCCAAAGGCCGTTGGTATCTGACCAGCTGAAGGGACTAGGCCAGCCAGAAACCTCAGAACCTTTTTCTGTCCTGGATATTCCTATACTTACTCTAGCGTCCGCGGCGTACCAGACTCACAACTGGAAAAAAAAGTATGATTAGTAGGCCTGTGCTTAATACTGGCCAAGTTGTTTACCAACGTTCGTATAATATGGTGGTCTTCTTGATTTAGGATTTCCTGCTCCTGATTCCCCTGTTATATCGTTAGCTCGGCTGAGTATTCGATACAGATGGAACATAATTAATTGGTGTTAGAGAACTAGCGCCATCTAGCGGAGCTCTCTCCAACCGGATAATGCTTAAATTGAAACAACTATTTGCTTTCTGTGATTAGAAATAGTATATAATAAACATGCGGTTTTGTAAAATAAAATATGCTTCGTTACAAAACTATTATTTATTTTCTATTTTTTTGTCTTAAAAATTTGAACCAGATAATTCAAATCTGGAACCTCTATAATCCACAGATACCGATTTTCAGTCGAATCCGACAATAATTGATAAAACCTATCCGCCATGTTGACGCCGCCATTTTGAATTTTTAATGTTTGGGAACATAGTTGTTTTCTACTTGTCAAACCCTTTCCTTTGATACCCATATCAAGGGGATTGTAAAGAAAATGATAATCCGGCTTGGGAAAACAAGCATTTTGTTTTTTCCATGCATAATTTCAATCAATAATAACAATAGGTGAAAAATACTTATTGACATTCAGTAGATGGTCAATTTACAGCTAAGAACCCATATTTTACGAGAGAATAATTTATATCATTAAAAAATAGAAATTTTAATGATTTATTTATGAAACATTAACAAGAAAATGGTGCAATTAACCGTGTGTTATTAAACAAAAAACTTTTATTAATGTTCTAAATATATAGAAGTAATTGCTGGGATCTATATTTTCTAATATGTGGTATTTTAAATAATTTGTTAACCGTTGTTTATAACATTATTTTGTAAAAAGTTGTTGTGTTGTGTACATTTTCCGCCATATTGGTTACAACAATATGACATTTGTTTCATCACTCCGCCATTTTGAATTTTAAACATCATATTTGTAATCAGCGGCCTCGAAAATCCCCTAGCATTTTTTTGGCTTCATTCTTTTGAATTTAGCACACTATACAATTTATCAACGTCTAAGTAAAATTAATTTTGAAAATGAGGTCGTGCATTACACAGACACATAAAAAGAAATTTTTATCAAATACCAATAAACATAGTACCATATTCCGATGTATTTTGGTGCATTAAATCCTATTTCGTGATCCGATTTGCTCTATGGCGTCAAAATTTCTCATATATTAAAAACTGCTGCCTAATTAATCAATACTTTCACATTCACATTTTTCATTCCAGTCACTTTAAGGAAAACATTCTGACTATATTTGCACTCTAGTATTTGTAAATTATTGGTCAGAGCATTTTAATAGTATTTGTAGCAGATGTCATAGAAAAATATTAGAAAGAAATCTGAGAACTTGTTTTCTAGTATATACACTAAATCCCAAGTTTCTATACTCTTCAGCATGATTTACTTCTTTTTCCCCATTAACCTCTACTTACCCCCCACTCTTTCAACGGAATTGTGTCAAAATATAATCTAGTTTCAGATGTCGTTAAGATACATACGTGTACCAAATTACAAGTTTCTGCACTCTTACCAACTTGCTTTACCAATTTTCCCTTATTTACCCCAATTTAACCCCCCACCCTTCAACGGAATCATCTAAAATATAAACTAAATTCAGATGTCATTATAATACAAACGTATACCAAAATTCAAGTGAATAGTTCAATTTTATTTTATTAACCCGATTAATAATGGAGTAGGGGTGGTGGGAGGATTGAAAAATATTATAAAAAATCTGAGGCCTCTTCTTCTAGTAAATAAAACGAGTTTCAAGTTTCGGTACTTGCTTTACTTATTATCTCCTATTTAACCCCCAACCCTTCAACGGAATAAGCCCAAAATATAATATAGTTCCTGATGTCATTATAATATATACGTATACCAAATTTCAAGTGAATATCTCAATTTTATTTTATCAATCCCTTTAATAATGCAGTGGGGAGTAGTGGGAGATGGTGAATATTTTTAAAAAATTTGAGGCCTTGGCTTCAGTACATGCACCAAATTTCAAGTTTCTGTACTCTTACCAGCTTGCTTTACTTATTTTCCCTTACTTATTACCATTTAACCCCCAACCCTTCAACGGAATTATCTCAAAATATAATCTAGTTCAAGATGTCGTTATAATACATACGTGTACCAAATTTCAAGTGCATATCTCAATTTTATTTTATCAACCCTTTAATAATGGAGTAGGGGTGGTGGGGAGGTTAAATTACAAGAAAGTCTGAGCCCTTAGCTTCTAGTACATACACCGAATTTCAAGTTTTTGTACTCTTACCAGTTTGCTTTACTTATTTTCCCATATTTACCCCTATATACCCTCCAACCCTTCAACGGAATAATACCAAAATATAATCTAGTTCCTGATATCATCATAATATACAGACTATCTATTTTACGAGGGCCACACCAAATATCTCGCTTAATATCTATTGTAGAAGAATAAAGTTTTAGAAACAGTTATCCCATTTTTTGTGAGCTATATTTCAGTAAAAAGAAATTTGAAATCCATAGCCTACTTTATGAGATATATTACAAAAACCTGAAAAATAGGAAACCACAAACGGTTATAGCTTCCTTATTTGAGGAGATACGAAAAAAGTTAAAGGAATGAAAGTTGACGGCAAAGACAATAAGAATAATAACGTGTAACAAAAAAAATCGAAAAATGCAGTTGGCTTTGACATACGCTATTGTGCAAAAATGAAAAATACATATCTCAAAGTAGGCCATGACGCCATTAATTTCGTTATTTTTTTCTCATTCCAACGATATAAAACATGTCACAGAAATTTTAACCGATAGTGTCAATATTTAATATTTTAAGAATACCGCAATTCATATAATTGAATCGTAACAATCAGCTCTGCCATAATAGTAAAAATTCACTTTATAATAATTATAATTCCGTAATTATTTATTACAATTTAATACAAACCAATAAATATCTCATAAATAAAAATACAAGTACAAAACGAACATCCAAAGAAAAAAAACGAAAAACTATGTATAACAGTACTACCTACTACTATATTGAAAAGAAATTGTGTGTATTTATTTTTCTAACTACAAATGCTCAAATTGTGCACCATGCATTCTGACACATAAACGTGCTCTACGAGACACGTCACGCATTACATTTTGGAGCATTTCAGGAGTAATTGCCTCACATGCGTTTCGAATTCTGATTTTGATGTCCTCAATATTTTCAGGGGCAGTTTGAAATACCTCGTTTTTAATGTAACCCCAGACGAAAAAATCCAAGGGAGTAATATCTGGTGATCGAGCTGGCCATAGAATGGGTCCATAGGTGATTTAAATAATTTGTACATATTACAGCAGTGTGAGGGGGAGCCCCATCTTGTTGAAAATATGAATAATTTAATCTTTCTGCCACTGTTAATTCATAAAGAAAATCTTGAAATTCGTTTTGCAGGAAATTAAGGTATCTACGAGCGGTTAATTTGCCATCATAAAAATAAGGTCCAATTACTTTAGTCCCTAAAAGACCCAACCAAACATTCGTTGAAAATCTTTCTTGGAAAGCAATCTCTCTGCACCAATGTGTATTTTCTCGTGTCCACTTATAATGCATATTTCTATTGAAAAATCCATTATTAGAAAAATTTGATTCGTCCGACCAAAGAATTTTGCTACATATCAGCGCGTCATTCCTTTTCTTATTTAATAACCATCTACAAAATCTTACTCTCCTTGGCTTATCTCCCTCATTTAAATGTTGAACTTTCCTCATTTTGTAGCATCGAAATCCGTTTTTTTTTCAATATTTTTCTTGCACTATCTTTTTTTATGCGACAGTTTCTCTGAATTTGTCTCAAAGAGGTTTCCTCATTTTGGTTAACATAATTCATTACTCTATTCACTTTTCTTACATTATCCGCAACATGCGCTCGCCTTACTACTTTTTTTGAAAATGAACCGTGCGTTTTTAGATTTTGAACTAACTTCCTAAACATAGTTCGATTTGGCTGCGGAGCATCTGGAAATCTATCTCCGTAAACCGTGACTGCCATCTCAGCGTCAAAATTGCATTGACAATAAATGCTAATCGTATCGAATTTGTTATTATTGGTGTACACCATAATTACGGATATAAAATTTGTCTTAGAACTCGACAACGCAACATACAACATACAACAGTGACAATCTGTCAAATTTATTAATAACTGTATACACTGTTTTTCACTAATTATGGCACAGCTGATTGTTACGATTCAATTATATGAATTGTGGTATTCGTAAAATATTAAATATTGACACTATCGGTTAAAATTTCTGTGACATGCTTTATATCGTTGGAATGAGAAAAAAATAACGGAATTAATGGCGTCATGGCCTACTTTGAGATATGTATTTTTCATTTTTGCACAATAGCGTAAGTCAAAGCCAACTGCATTTTTCGATTTTTTTGTTACACGTTATTATTCTTATTGTCTTTGCCGTCAACTTTCATTCCTTTAACTTTTTTCGTATCTCCTCAAATAAGGAAGCTATAACCGTTTGTGGTTTTCCTATTTTTCAGGTTTTTGTAATATATCTCATAAAGTAGGCTATGGATTTCAAATTTCTTTTTAATGAAATATAGCTCACAAAAAATGGGATAACTGTTTCTAAAACTTTATTCTTCTACAATAGATATTAAGCGAGATATTTGGTGTGGCCCTCGTAAAATAGACAGTCTGTATACGTATACCAAATTCCGAGTGAATATCTCTGTTTTATTTTATCAACCCCATTAATAACGGAATGGGGGTGGTGGGGGATCGAAAATATAAAAAAAATTGAGGCCTTGACTTCTAGTATATAGGTACACCAAATTTCAAGTTTCTGTACTCTTACCCGCTTGATTTACTTATTTTCCCCTATTTACCCCTATTAACCCCCCAACCCTTCACCGAATATGTTCAAAAAGCAATTCAGTTCCAGAGAAAACGTGCGGACAAAAATAAAAGTTACGGACAGATAGACAGACAGACATCCACTACGTGGATGTGGAAGTAAACGTGACATATGTTCCGATACGTATTTCATCACACCACTGTATTTAAACTTGAGGCAATAATTCCAAATGATCACGTCAGGAAAATTTTTAATCGCAACCTGAACATTTTCGTTTCTTCAGTTTATTCAACCAATGCGATATGCTTGTTCATTTCTGATAACACATTCGAATTCAGGCGACAAAAAAGGTAACATAATAATGATAAAAATATATACAATTATGCTGAGGGTAGCGACTTTGCATTGATACAGTAATCACCCCTACCAAAGCGGTGAAGTTTAGAATTTTTCGCGACTTTTCGCGGTTAAAAGTTTTTTGACGTGATCATTCGGAATTCTGGTGTCAGGTTCAAATACACACACTCGCTCCTGCTATGCAGGATTTTACGACAACCGTATTTTAAACAATTTTTGTTGTTTTTTTTATTTTACGAAAAAGTGCTATAGAACATTTTTTTTTAAATCTTTAGCTGAAATTTAAATTTTGTTTCAAGCCAATCAATTTTCTCCACAAAGTTGTCATAATTCGTCCAATTGACGATGAAAAACCACATGTATTTTTCTAATTATTTCTTTTCTATAATTCTCATAAATGCTCAAAAAAATTTTTTTAGAACAAATTATATTGGATAAAAAATAAGAAATACGAAAAATTATTTTAAATCGTTTCAAAATTGTATCAGTCCATACACTGAAAACCTAGCGTAAGAAAAAAATAAATAATCGATTTTCGACTTTGTTATTTTTTATATGTTCTTACAAACATTCTGTAAAATATAAGCACCATTATTTGAGTTATCATTAGTTGTTTAAAAATGACCAATCTCAATTAGTTCTCTTTTGCAACTTTACCAGGTTTAGATAAGTCTAGTTATCTTCGCCATTTTTGACAATCTGATTTTACTTATTATTGCGATACGAGTTATGTAACCCGATATCTAGGCAAAACACATAACTCTATTTTAAACATTCTTTTATTTAAGGAAATGCCCCCAGAAATTCAGATTTATTCTAGAGCTTTTTGCTAAACTTTTTGAAAAGTTTACAAATTCCAGCAAAGATTTCTGACAATTGGAACTATTTTCAGTGTATATAAATATTTCGACAATTCAATTTCGAGTAATAAATTTCGTCGTTATTACGGCATAGACCAAAATAATTGTTTAATACAGGACATGTTTCATTTGAAATAATTTTAAAGTTAAAGAAAAAAATTACATTTTATGAATTTTGCTTAGTCATGACGATACAACATATACGCTTAACAAATAAAAGAATATTAAAATATTAGCAATTTAGTTATTTGATAACAACAATAATAAAAATATTGTCATATCATGAATCAATATTATGAAGTACCTAATATCAAACATCAAGTAACTTAAATATAAATATAATACAACACAAATTCCTTCGTCAAGTATCTACTTCCTTGGCATGTTTCATCATCAGAGGGGGGGGCTGGAAGTCTGGGTACTTCATTCATTACATGTTTCAGCGCGTTGTATTATATTCTAATAACTTAATGAGAATTAATTCTGAGTACCAAAGAACCACTTACAGTATGTGCTAGGAATCCCAGTTGAAATATTTCTAATATTTTGTATATCTTAATCAATTTACCTGCCTCAAAAATCAAAACTTGTATGCATGTATTCTCCTTCGGATTAATAATTGATAAAATCTTTTTATATAATATCAATGGTTGGGATTCTTTGAATATTACATGCCGTATGCTTATCAACAATAGCAATGTTTGTATATAGTTTTAAGAAAATAAAATTAGCACTGAAACTGCTGTAATAAGAAAATAATTGCAATGTTGACCAAAACGTAGACAGGTTTAATAATGTTTTGAAGAACTGTATAAGTCCCGAGTGAGAGGGTGCCTATTTTGGAGGGGTAATGGGGTATAATGGCCATAAGATAGTTTTCAATATTTTGGTTAAAAATTGCACATTTTCCTTGCAGAAGTAATGATGAAAATGACCTAAATAAATATATTAAAAGCAATGCTTAAGAAATCACTACTTCTACATCCAGATTCCCCATCCAATTATTTTTATGGGAAAACATCCTGATGCATGTGGAAATAATTGGTCATAATAATAATAATAATAATTCTATTTTGCCAACCCATTTAGGAATGGAGTAGTATCGGGGGGGGGGGATGTTGAAAAAATCTAAGGCTTTGGCTTCTAGTATACATTTACACCGAATTCCAAGTTTCTGCACTTCTAGGGAAATAGGGGAAATATAATAAAGCAAGCTAATGGAAGATCAGAAAGCTCACTTTTTGGCATATATATCAATTTTTTATGACATCTGCCTTAAATATATTATGCAAATTCTGTGACCAATTATTTGCACATACTCTAGCGCAAATATAATCAAGATGTTTTCCTTTAAAGAGACTTGGATAGAAAATCTGGATGTGGAAGTATTGATTCCTTAGGTAGCGGTTTCTATATAAATATTTGAGTGTAATATCGGCCCTAGAAAGCTAAACTGTCATTGTCAGAACGCAAATAAAGATATTATTTATTTTATTTAATTTATTTAAGTTAGTGACGCAACAATTAATATACACTGTGTGCATAAACTATGAAAAATATTCTTTAATTCTGAATACAAAAATACTATGGCAAAAACTCGGTCGACATTTATTTACAATTGAGCAACTTTTGCTTTAGATTTTTTAAATATGACATCATTGCTGCTTCGGTATGACGTCATTTTCTCCCTTTTTAATAGAACACCCTATATATTTTCTCATTTTCAGACTCTCTATGGCAATCTGAATTTAAAAATCTATACTGCTTAGGGTCTAGAGTTTACAAGTTCGGAGCTACAAACATTTGAAAATTTAATTTTTTGAAATTAAATAACTCCTATTTTATTGTGATATTTTTTTATTTTATTTTTTATTTTTATTTAATCATACATCATCCAACAGTACAAAACCATTTATAGGATGGAAATCTAAACTAACTTAACCTAACCTAACTAAAAAGTACAAATAGAAATTATGAAGGCGATTATACTGCACGACAGTAGATGAAATTTCTGACTGCTAGGCAAATATGTCCAATTCACTGCAATGAGTATCATAACTAGTACAAATATTAAAAAGAGGAGAAAACTTTAATACGTTAGATCTAGGAGTGGATAAATAAAAAGTGTGAGAATGACGAGAATTAATCCGTGGGACATAGAAGTTCAGTTGGCTTAATATTTCACTACAATCTATTTTATTATGCATAATTTTATCTAGAAAACGCAAAGCAAAGGACTCACGCCTTTCGGAAAGACTAATAATATCAAATTTTCAAGTAATTGATTTTGAGAAGCTCCAATTGGTGGATATGTACCTTCAGTTTTCCAGTTTAAAAATTTCAGGAAGCGGCGCTGAATGTTTTCCAATTTATCATTATGAGTATTATACCCAGATTGCCAGACAAGTGAAGCATACTCCAGTTTAGACCGGCAGAAAGCAATTAAATGACAAATGAACAATAAATAATAATATAAGGAATTAACTAATCAAACGTACAAATTGAAAACCTTCTTGTACCTGACAGTATCTTAAACGATCAATGAATTCGTGCGGAATTTGATATACAGTTCCTTGAGAAATGTTGTTGCATTGTAATTTAATTTTGTTTTTTAATTCTTGAATATTGCCAGGTTTACATTTGTACAATACGTTCTTTAGGTGACCTCAAAGGAAAAAATCTAGCGTGATAAGATCTGGTGACATTGGTGGCCTCTCAACAGTACCACGTCTCCAATTCACCAATTTGGAAATACTTGATCAAGATATCCTCGAACAGCTAATGCATAATGAGGAGGTGCACCGTCTTGTTGATACCATAATTCTTCTTCGGGAGTTGTTTCTACTCGGAAATAAAGTCACTAAAGTAGGTATTAAATATTCTTATAAAAATTGAAGATATCTTGGTCTATTTATGGTGTCATCGAAAAAGTAGGGACCGATTATTCTATTTCTAACTATTCCCGCCCACACATTTACCTTTTGGGGATACTGAGTGTGCTGACCTCGCGTCCATCGAGGGTTTTTCTTTTCCCAGTATCTGCAATTTTGGCGATTGACTTCACCATTTAATGCGAAAGTTGACTCATTCGAAAAAATTATATTTTTTACTTGAAGGGGATTATCATTGCTCAAATTCATTAATATTTCACAAAATTCCATTCTTCGATCTGGATCATCAGATAACTCTTGCACCAGATGTATCTTAAAAGGATGCCACTTTGAGTACAGAAGTAAAAGAAATATAGTAATCTCGACCAAGCTGGCGAACGCTATGTGTGGATTCCCTTCCATAGCCAGAAAAACATTTAATTTGGTATCCTCGTCAATAATTGAATGGCCTTTCTTTGGCAGATCATCTACAGAACCAGTCTCTCCATATTTTGTCTCAATTTTGCTCACTGTTGATTGGCTTACGGATCTATCTGGATACCTATTGTTAAATAAAACACATACTACTTGTGTTTACGCCCTGTCACCATATACCCAATCATTATAAGAACTTCTATTCTCTGAGATACAGACAAACAAATTGTTATAAAGAAGAAGACACAAATTAATAAGCAGTTATTAATTTGACACTGACAAGACAGAACTAGATAGGATTTTGTTTTTCCCTTGGATATGATGTTGACCGTACCAGCCTACTTAAAGGAATATTTCAAAAAACCTATTCGGCTACTCGATTTTGTAGGGTCATCTAAAAACGTGCTTTATAAAAATGAAATCCAGACCTTAAGTTAATTCTATGTTATTATTCACTATTCATTTGCTATTTTTTTGTAAAATATCACAATAAAACAAGAATTATTTTAGTTCAAAAAAGAATAATTTCAAATGCTTGTAGCTTCGAACTTATAAACTTTAGACCCTAAGTAGTATAAGTTTTTAAATTGAGATTTCCATAGAGAGTCTGAAAACGAAACAACATACAGGGCATTCTATTTATAAAAAAATGAAATGACGTCATAACCGAAGCAGCGATGACGTCATAGCTATAAAACCCAAAGCAAAAGTTGCGTAATTAAAAATAATCGACCTGTTCGAGGTTTCTGCCGTAATATTTGCGTATTCAGAATTAATTAATATATTCCATACTCTATGTACACACTCTATAGTTCAGTATACTTTAACTTGGCCGGTCCAGAGGTCGCTTCGTCGACTGAGCTAAGCTTTGTCGACATACATGAACGATGTTTTTAGGCTATTAGTTTAACTATGTGTGTAAGGGAAAATAAAATCGTACGCACACTTATTAATTCATACACAAGACAACTTAAAGTTTACTCTACCAAACAAAGCACCACTCCTGCTTTTTAATCCATTGCAATTACTGTTTTCCTTACACGCCGGTAGCATATGGGGAGGAAAATTTTCTAAAGAAAATTCCAAATATTTCAGTAAGAATGCCGTGCCTCATTTATATTCCGACCGGCTGTTTGCATGAAATATTATTTTTTTATATTTATACGAAAATGTTCTCCTGAATACATTTTTCCTCAAACATACCACTAATTTGGATTTAGAAGTATAGTCTACGAATTTACAACATCTGTAAATTAGTTTCCTCTGTTCAATCTGGCAATTTATACCGCTGTATAACCTCTTTAAATAAGAAAAGTGTACCGGCATAATTCGGTAATTCGGGCCGATAAAGCAGGTGTTATATATTGCGTATAATGTTACCATAAATTTTAAGTACTTCAGAAATGGGAATGCTTTATCTTGGAAAGGCGAAAGAATTGAAACCATGTATTATTTTTTATCATTTAAAGTGACTAATGTTTTCACTGTATCCAACATGTTCAGTGTGTATTATTTATTTATGAGCCCTCCAAGAACAAAAATGCTAAATGAAATATAGAAGCAGTTTAAAGAAGTTTAAAATAAGCGGAATTCTAAAAATGTACCTAACAGTAGACAAATACTTTCCGATAAGTTATATGTTATATGTCTGGCAAATTAAATCAAAACCAATGAAAATATTCGGATAATTTTAGTAGGGAGAAAGTCTTCATATTTCGATACGTTATATCGTCTTCATTGTTTAGTTTAATTTGTGCAATTCCATTTTTTCACATTAACAATTAAATCCGAACACATCTAAATTAAATCTCATTTATTTAATTAAAAATACAAAATTAATTGGTCTTAATATGATAAATGAGGAGTGTCTATGAAAAAGCAGACATGTCCACTAAAATTCTCAGTTATTTGCTGAAACTTATTCGCAGTTGTGTATAATTTCTGTTTTTAGTTTCCTCGCATACCGAAGGGAAGTATTGTATTCGAGAAAAAATCACCCTCCCAGATCTTTTGAGATTTTGACGCTTCAGATCACGTAGATTACGAAAATATAGGTTTCTCAATTCCGTCAGTCTGTCTGTCTGTCTTTTGGTCCATTAACTAAAAAACTACTTGGCGAAGAGCAGTCAAATTTGGTAGATAGTTGACGCTACTGTTAGCGAAGATATGGTTAAACTTTCATTGGAAAATATACAGGGTGGACTGTCTAAAGGGAATAAATAATGAACAATTTTTGCTCTAATTTAAAATTTCCACGTTTCATGACACGCTAAACCTATTTTAGAAAAAAAAAATTTGAAAATTTTTGAAAAAATTTCTACTAAAATAGATGAAAATTTTTTTTCCTTGTTCAAATTTCAAATTTCCACGTTTCGTGGCATTCTAAATCTATTTTAAAAAAATGTTTTTTTAAATTTTTTTACCAACATTTTTGAAAAATTTTTTACCACTGAAATAGATAGAATTTTTTTTTTATTTGCTCAAATTTAAAATTTCCACGTTTCATAAAAATTTTAGCATTTATTTTTACCATTTTTGAAAAAAAATGACAACTAAAATAGATGGAAATTTTTTTTTCTTTTTTCAAATTTAAATTTTGTACGTTTCCATGTAGAGGAGCGAATTCGAGACTCTATCGTGCCGTTTTTTTTTTCTGGCGTAGAACCAGGTCAAACATGGTAGGTTTTGTTAAGCATGTCACTGGGTATATGAAATCGTATTTCACGACATTTTTTCGTGGTCTGGACCTTTTTAAATTAAAAAAAAGGGGGAAATATTCTATTTTAAATAAAATGTGTTTTTTTTTTGTTTCCACCGTCATATCTTCAAAACTAATGTTGCTATCGACGTTGTTTTTTTTTTCAATTAAAGTACACACAATAGCGCTTTTAACTGAGCTAATGGTTTTTACACATTTCACATTTTCATTTCCTTAAAAATTAGGAAAACTAGATATTTGAATTTTACGTATTACAATTTTCACCAATCGATAAACTTTTTTATTTTTGAAAATTTTTATACACATACTGTGAAGCAAATGTAGCCCAAACATTAGAAAAGTTTTTGATATAATTATTTTTTTCCCAAAGTGTATCGTTTGGCAACAGCGATTTTTTTTAAAGCGCGCTAAATTAGTCATATGTATTATTGCGGCTCACAATCTAGGTACGTACACCGCGTATGGAAGGTAGGATAAGATGCGTCTAACTAATATACTATTCAAATGTATTGACCCCTCACCTTAACTGCGAATATCTCAAAAACGGAGAAACTGAAAAAATTGAAAAAATAATGTGTCTATTGTAAATCATTCACTGAAATTTGAATAATGTACATTGGCCAGTTTTGAAGTGCTGCTAAGTAAGTATTGAAAAATGTCCTACTTTTTAAGGAAATTTTGACAATACCAGTTTTAAATTCATTATATATTTGAAAGTATACCTACTATATAATATTTTAGATGCCGATAAGGCATGGTATTTTTTGTACGAGGAAATTTTTTCATAATTTTTTATTCTAAAATTTTGCATTTATTCTAAAAAACGTGACATCATGTTTACTCGGTTATTTATCAAGGTATTTACAAAAATTTTGATAAAATAGTTAATTATATAAAATGTAAGCATTTTCAGAAAAAAGAATTGGTATATATCAAATATTGATTTAGTTATCAAGTACAATAAATAATATTATTGCCCACGTTCTGCAATATTATCTATTGCACTTGATAACTAAATTAATATTTGATATATACCAATTCTTTTTTCTGAAAATACTTACGTTTTATATGATTAACTATTTTATTAAAATTTTTTTAAATACCTTGATAAATAGCCGAATAAACATGAGGTTTTTGACAATAACTGCCAAATTTTAGAATAAAAAATTATGAAAGAATTTCCTCGTACAAAAAATGCCGTGCTTTATCGGTATCTAAAATATTATTCATATAGTAGGCATGTTTTTCAAGATATAATGAGTGGAACTGGAATGGTCAAAATTCCCTTAAAAAGTAGGGAATTTTTTAATATAACTTAGCAGAACCTCAAAATCGTCCAATGTACATTATTCAAACTTCAGTGAATAATTTACAATAGACACATAATGAACACATATTTTTTCAATTTTTTTCTGGTCCGCCGTTTTTGAGATATTCGCGGTTAAAATGAGGAGTCAATACATTTGAATCGTATATTAGTAGTTTGCGGGATTTAGAGTATACGTATAAATACTTTTAAATAAATGCGATGCTGTAGAATATTCGCAATTTAGTTTTCTAAAATAATGGAGTGCATTATTTGTAAGAAAATTGCGCGGGATGATGACAAATCTGTGGTACCAAGACCTACGATACAAGGTTTGTTGTCACTAATATCTAGTGCTGAAAATAGACGACATCGCGGAAATATTGTGTCAGAAAAGATAATATTTTAAATGACGAAATTTAATTAAAATATATAGACTGTCGTATAGATAGACAAGTTTTGAAAACATGAACGTTTTTTGCAATCATACAGTGCCGCCGCGCCGATTTGCAACAGATGCTGCACAGTACTTAATCGAATACGAAATATTAATAATAGATGGAGGATTTAAATTAACAGAAAAAGTAGTTTCACTACATAAACGTCATTCAGAAATTACCAAAAATCTATTTAGCAAACAGGAAGATACCAGGATGGTTTTGCATGCAATGTACGAAACTAAATTTAGCAAACAAATATTGGTGAAGTCAGTTGATATAGATGTATTAATTTTACTTACTCTCCTTTTTTCGGACTCTGACTTAAATGGAACTAATTTATTTATGCAACTTGGACACGGCACTAGCAGACAATTTTTGTCAATATAGAAGGTAGTGCAAAGTTTATGAACTACAGTTTGTTCGTGTCTTCATTGTTTTACTGGTTGCGACACCACTAATGGTTTTTTAAAAATATTTAAAAAATCTGCATTTGATGTTCTTAAAGAATATTGTTGTTTTTCAAAAATTATCGTTATGTATCAACTTAGAATATCGTACAGAAGCAATATGCCAACTACACTTATAAATGCACATGGTTCAGGACGGAATTTAAGGGACGGTGTTTGGACAATATTTTCATTAAGTATTTATTGTTCAGATAAAAATTGTGAAAATCGGAAATATGATTGTGTTAAAGAAGGCCTAAAATGTTGTAACGAGTGTAAATGTCGTACTTGAAATACTGTTATTTAAAGGTTTCGATGAATGTACAGACGAACTAGAATGCTTTTAACGCAGGGCCTACGTAACTAAATACTCATTTGTCAATAGAAAAATAGTTGCAAAAAATAAAGTTGTTTTATTCCTGCGTCTTGGTTTAATTCAATAAAAAATGTGTAATAACCTACTTATTAGGTAAGCACTTACTTTATAACAATGATTTATATTTACCTGCTTTTAAATATTTTTTACCTTAAAACAACAAAAGGTAGGTTTGTACCTTAGGTCGTACCTATTTTGGAGCTGTTAATAAAAGCCCGATTAGTACACATGAACCCAACAACCGTAGTCCGCAGGCGGTAAGCAGTATAATGAGAGCCGGGCGCGCAAGAATATGTTTTAGCCCGTTTTAAAAAAATCGCTGACTACATACTATAACCTGCACATCAAAAATTATAATTCTAAAAACTTTTTTCATATATTGGCTTCAATTGGTTCACAGCATGTATATACATATTTTCATAAATAAAAAATTTTCTCGATTGCTGAAAAATACGTTCACGAAAATAACAACTTTAAGTTTGCTATTATTTTAACAATTAAAAAATATATATTTTATAATCACATTGTACATAGTTAGAAGCGTTATTGTGTCTACTTCAATTTAAAAATAAAATCAGTTCCATAGCACAATTATTTTTAAAGATATAACGGTGGGGACGTTAAAAAACATGTTTCAAGGAAAAATCCTTTTTTTACAGTTTTTTCGAAATAAAAAAGTATCTGACCACCAGAAAATGTCGTGAAAAGTGGTTTCATGTACACGATCACCTAATTAAAGAATCGCAACAAGTCTGGTTTGGTTCTACGCCAGTTTTTTTTTTCTCGGAAACTAAGCGAGTTTGCTTCCCAATTTTACTCGTCTAATGGCATTCTAAACCTATTCAAACAAATTTTAGAAAAATTTTGAAAAAATTATTTATCACTACTTCCTACAGAATAGATGAATTTTTTTTGTTGCCAAATTTAAAATATCCACGTTTGATGACATTCCAAACCTATTTTGGAAAAAAAATTTGCAACATTTTTTTACCACTGGAAAAAAAATTTACCACTGGAATAGATGGAAAAAAATTTTTTTGCTCAAACTTAAAATTATCACGTTTCATGACATTCTAAACCTATTTCAGAAAAAGAAAATTGAAAATTTTTGTCACCATTTTAATAAAATATATTACCACTAAAATAGACGGAAAAATGTTTTTTCTTTGCTCAAATTCAACATTTTCACGTTTTATGGCATTCTAAACCTATTTAAAATTTAAAAAAATGAAAATTTTTTTACCAACATTTTTGAAAAATTTCAAAATAAATGAAATTTTTTAACCACCACTATACTTTCACTCCACTACGTGAATGTGAAATTGGAAAGATGACAGGTGGCAATAATATTTGGCATATACACCTATTATACTTTTATTGAAAAATGTACAGAAATAATTCAGTCATAGCGGACATTTTTAAAGGTATTTGCACAAGCCTTCCATATTTGGCACCTGTTATTTAGTATTGAACTTTTGCTGTTGGATTGTAGCATTTGAAAAATCTACATTAATAATTTCAGTTTGAATACAGTAAATTAACCCATTAGTTCATTTGTTTGATAGGCAACCACTCGTACTTCAAAGGGCATAGCAGGTTGCATATCTGAAATTCTCAACAAGGAAAGAAAGCGTGTTTTCTTTTATGTATTATTTTTGAGTCGGAGGTGTTATTCACGTATTCCTGTTGTTGGGATATTACACAATGGGGTAATACAGTCTTTAAATTACAAGCCCCTTTGTTGGCGCATTTTGATTGGCTAGAGAAAGTGTTCTCTAGAGGTTCAAGTTGGCAACGCGGAGAACTGTCAAAAGAGATTTCCGTCGAGGATTGGTCGAGGAGACAGCGACGAGTCGACAGCGACGAGGTAGCTAAATGGCGGCGGTCCCGGTTTTGTAGTGAAGAATTTGGGTTTTACATCGCTGACACTGAAAAGGGATTTGATTTGATGTACCCAGTGTTTCTTTACCGTCCTGCCAGAAGCATTTTGTAAGTTCCAGGAAGGAATTCTGTTGCTTGTCGTAATCCGATCGCCACGTGTTTCGTGAAGGTTATACCATACTCTCTATAGGAGGTAGGCTTTTTTATTTTACTTAGTTGGTGTTTTATTTAGTTCTTATTTATTGTAATTATTACAGAGTGTTTGGTACAAGTATATGTTTGGAGGGACTGGCCCTTTGAAAATAAGTTATGTTTTGGAGAGGCTCATATTTGGGATAAGCACATGTTTGGTGCTGTAATTTTGGTTATGTAAGGGGGCCCAGCATTTAGAGGAGTAATAGGAGGAAGTCTATTACTCAGATGTTTGGTTTTATGTGGGTTCCGCTGACACTATGAGAAGTTAGGACTGGCAGAGTCGTTCGCAGCAGTCTCCCGGAGATTCAGGTAGCAATTTGATGCAACACGGAACTGCAGTTGTAGCCAACGTCGAGAGAAATGGTGACAAGTCACACTGCAGTCGTCACGGAATATGCCAAGGCCTTAACCAGGTTTTTTTGTTCATTTTAGTCAAATATTTTAAAGAAAATATTATAGTTTAATTCAGTGGTTTTAGTTCATATGTTGAAGTAAGTAATAACACAATCTTGCAACTATAAATCAAGCTCTAAGTTATGTGTATAGAATGATAATATATTCAAGAGTTTTACTGTAAAACACCCATGGTACCGTGAGATGTTAATTCACCTACTATTATGTCACACAAATAATATTTAATTCATGGTAAATCTTTAATCCGTGGTTGTAAGTTATAACTCATAGTTGTTGTATATTGGTAAACTCGTAGTTGCAAGAAAGTCAAAGATCTAAGCTTGAATTCAAATCAAGGTTTTTATCAACGGTATAGAATATCTTTAATACGCATAAACCACAATTAGGTAAAGTTTTTTTATTTATTCTTTTTATTGTTGTATATCTCACGTGTGTTGTAATAAATGTCTAATGTCTACATGTTCTTATTATTTGCACTGGTACACCTGATATTTGTTTGAATTTTGAGATTTCATAGAGTAAAGTAGAGTTTTGATATTATAGCTATATTTTGAGTATTCCATCGCATGGTTGCTAGTGACTTAATTTTGTTCCGAGCTGGCAAAATTATTTAAATCTTATTACGTAACATACAGCCGGTGGCGCCCTTTTGAGTGTCCACACACAATCCTAACCCACGGCCTATGCTCTCCAACAAAAATCGGCTGCCGTCCGCACCGGAATAACATGTTTTAATACTTAGGTATCAAAATATGTTACAGGATGCGCCCTTTGTATATTTCTTTGACCAAAACTTATCAGGTTTTCTTTGTAATAATAGTGATAACTATATTCCGATTATTATTTTCAATGTCATTTTGTAATTATAAATTTTTTAGAGTGACTGCCATGCACAAATAAAGAGGGAAGTTCTGTGTAAATACCTTTACCAATTTTTTTTTGTATACAGACATTTTGGTCCTAATTAACAACGCAAAATCACATTGTTGTTATTTCGGAAATGATGAAGATAAAGACCATATTTGTTTGAATATGTACCGTTTTGCTTGGTCGTGATGGACATGTTTAATTTTGCTTGAACCTGTTGATACACAATACACATTTGATTTTCAATCAGACCATTTTTGAAATTTTGTGCAATTATTAAGTCAGATAAAATCTACAATACAATAAAAGTTGTCTTTATTAAAAAAGAACAAAAACTCAGAAACGATATTACAAGAAAACTAATAGTAAAGTGAATGTAACATTCTTAGCTTCTTAGCAAAACATTCCATTCCTAATATTATTTCGAAAAATAATAATAAACCTATAAATAGTAATATCTTTTTTTTTTTTGGCATTGCGACTTACGTCGATACAGAAATAGTAATATCTAAATATGAATTTCACAGTCCAGATCGAGGCAGTCGTATTCTTCTTCGCCCTCTTCTTCGCGAGCTTCAACTTCTACATCATCATCTCCATAGATAATGTCTTTGAAGAATTTCCAATAAAGGAGGTCCTCTCACTTTATTTCGTTTCCCTCATTATTAGATTGCTTCGTAAGTAGCTGTTCAACATTTTCCTTTTTTCCCGTTGAAAACCTATTTCCTAATAGAAGACGCTGCAACCTCACATACTTATCAGTTTGCCATCTATTTACCAATTTTTTAAAGAGTAATATTACAACATGGAAGATAGAGAAAGCTAGCAGTATAGTTCTATATGGACAGAATAGGTTAGATCGATATCTGTAATATTTATATGAATTTTAGAGTATCTTGTGCCCTCTACCATATTGTTTTCAACTTTAATGTCCTAAGCAAATTTAAAAAGTAGCAACGTTTAAGGAACATAATAATACCTAGTAGGGCGTTAGCGTATACCTATTTACAACAATATGATTATTATTAATTAAACCAAAAATCCTATACATTACATATTAACTTTAGGGCTGGAGATATTTCTAGTATCCTGAAATGAACAACTTAATCTCAAGTGATTCAAGATAATTCTCGTACGCTGAAATCTAGCATTATCTTATAAAATCATGATGTTTTACTAACTAAATATCCACAATTGTTTTCTGCAAAATCAGTTCATATGGGTACAATCGTACTGAACATGTAAATTAGGAGGTAATTCACACGGAGTTTTGAAAACTGATATGATCCCAATTAAAATGGAATGTCTTATCTCAAACTAACTTTTACTTTTTCTTGAAACACTTTGATTATATTATCTTCTACTCAAAATTCCGATTAAATGTATTTTCCAATAAAGCAAGTCATTGTCCACTGAAATACCTTATTGTTAAATTGGATCTACGTAACGCTTGTTTAACATTATGTATTCTTAATTTAAGCAATAAGGCTTCAAAGTTCAAAATTAAACTACTTAATATTACGACGAATGTAATAACTTTCTACTTCATTCGCATACCGAAGGGAAATATTGTATTCGAGAGATACAGTCCAGGATTTCTTGGGATTGTCACGTTTCAGATCATGTAGATTACGAAAATATAGGTTTTTCAATTCCGTCAGTCTGCCAGTCTATTGGTCTGTTATCTGTCTATTGGTGCATTTACTGAAAAACTATTTGACGAGGAACAGTCAAATATTGTAGGTTGTTGACGCTATTGCCAGCGAAGAAATGTTTAGAATTTCACTGGAAAATATAGAGGGTCGACCGTCTAGGGAATAGATAATGATACATTTTTTTTCTTCAAATTTAAAATTTTCTAGTTTCATGACATTCTAAACCGATAAAGAAAAGTCGGTAAATGTATTTACATATAACTTCCCTCTTTATTTATACAGGGCGGTCAACCTAAAAAATTATTAACTACGAAACGACATGAGAATAACAGTCGGAACGTAGTTATCACTATTGTTACAAAGGAAACATAATAACTTTTAGCCAAGAAAATATACAGAGTGGTCATCCGACAGCAAGAATTAAATATTAAATAAAAGGTACCAATTTTCACCATGAATGAATTATTTCTTAAGATGATAAACCTATATATTTTTCAAACAAACTGTAATAGTTGTTTGTCTTGCCAGGTGTGTTAATTATATGTCAAATATTATTACCATGTCACATTTTTAGTTCGACATCCACGTAGTAGAGTGGAAGTATAGTAGTGGTAAAAAAAAATTAAATTCTTTTTTTTTTGCAAGACAATTTTGAAACATTTTTATAAATAGGCTTAGAATGGCGAAAAAACTATTTTTACCATCATCTATTCTATAGTGGTGGTATAAAAATTTTCAACCAAATTTTCAATTTTCTTTTTCTGGAGTAGGTTTAGAATGTCCTGAAACGTAGAAATTTTAAATTTAACAAAAAAATGTTTTTCCATTTATTCAAGTTGTGGTAAAACAATTTTCAACTTTTTTTTTTAATTTCCAAAATTTTTTTTTTAAGTACCTAGTTGAATTTGAAAAAATTTTCATTTTTTTTAACATAGGCTTAAATTGGCATAAAAGGCGGAAATTTTAAATTTGAGCAAACATTTTTTTCTGTGTCTATTTTCAAAAGTTTCTTTGAAATATGTTTAAAATGTCATGAAACGTAAAAATTTGAGCAAAAAAATTTTCTTTCCACTAGTAATTTTTTTCTATATTTTCAGTTTCTTTTTTATAAATTTAAAATGTAATGAAACGTGAAAATTTAAAATATGATCGAAAAAAAAGGACTCCCCAGTTTTTTATAGTAAAAATGGGTTTCAGTCGATTGTTCTGAAACTTGGGGAAAATGTCCTTCTAGGCCCCCTGATTAAAATTCTCTTTGACCACTAGTCCGCCGAATTCGATTTTTTGATCTAGAGGCGATTGAAACTGTGAATATCTGCGAATGTCTGCTTAAATGTTCCATAAAAATTCTGAAAATATTCAGACTCATTTTTCGGAGAAACATAAGCATCTCTTGTCTCTTGGTGTTTTTTTTTCAAAGTGCTTCCTTCTTCTGGCAAAAATAACAAACAAACAAAAATTTTTTGGATTTTTTTACGGGAAAAGGAATTACTTTGAAGAAACAGTTGTACAAGTTGATTATTTGACCCAAAGAATATGCCTGAATATTTTGGAATCTTTCTGAAGTAGAAAAAAAAATCTAGGGAATTTCTTGGTCGAAACTATTTTTGTCCAAGAAATTCTGAATACCGGCAGGCGTAAAAAATATATTTTTTTGTTTGTTATATTTTTTCCGGGAGAAGGAAGCACTTTAAAAAAAAACCAAGAGACAAAAGATGCTTACTTTTCTCCAAGAAATGAACCTGAATGTTTCCAGAATTCTTATGGAACATTTACGCAGATCTTCGCAGATGTTCTCAGTTTCAATCGCCTCTAGATCAAAAAATCGAATTCGGCCGGACTGGTGGTCAAAGCGAATTTTAATCAGGGGGCCCAGGAGAATATTTTCCCCGAGTTTCAGAACAATCGACTGAAACCCATTTTTACTATAAAAAAACTGTGGGGCCCTTTATTTCCATTATCTATTCCCTTTAGACGGTCCACCCTATATATTTTTCAGTGAATGTCTAACCATTTCTTCGTTGGTAGTAGAGTCAGCTACCTACCAAATTTGAATGCTCTCCGTGAAGTAGTTTTTTTTAGTTAATTCAGCAACAGACAGACATACAGACAGACAGACTGACAGACTGACTGTTTTACAGTTTGAGTAAATCTAGAAAACACTTTTGCTCTTAACAATCCAGGTTCAAACTGTTGAAGTTGGAAAATAAATTAGTTATTTGCTTCTCTTTCCGCGGTGTCTTGAATGTATGCTGAAGCTATTTTTATTTGGTATGAGCCAAATGTTTTGGAAACTGCATACTCTAAAGGTAAAATATGAAACGCGGCATCAACATTGTCCATATTAATAAGGACCACGACGTAAGTTAAAGTTTCATATTTCGATTCTTCTCTGCAATAAATTTTCAGGGTTACGAGCTATAACCAACATTTTTCACTAAATTCTTCATTAGCATTCTGCATTTGAATTAAGCTTCTAAATGCATTTATAAGTGCACAAGCTATTTCTAAAAAGTCGGCCAAATGAAAACAATGCTGCATTGGTATTAAGTTTCTAAAAAACTTGATATTAAATGGCCATTTCGCGACTTCACTATCCAACGAGTCTTGGTTATTTTTCTGGACAGATTTGCTTCTTCAGTAGTAAATTGCCTTTGGTTTCTTAAAAGCACAGGTGGCATTTCGACATTTACGTATAAGTTTTCCAAAAAATCAACAGCATCTCTAGAAACGCGCTCTTCTACAAATACATCACCGTCTTGAATTTCTTTTTACTTAGGTTATGCGAGACACCAGCAAGCAGTGAAATACCCATCATAATAATATGGTTTACTAACGGATGTATTCGATGCTGCAGATAGGGTTGAAGGGCCTCAAATAATACCGCAATAATTATTACTTTGTTCCAAAGTTACTACTGGGAAAGTGATCTACACGCCACCCCCCCCCAAAAATGCCACTCTCTAAAATAATATATACACATTTTTTAACACAAAATTGTAATAGGCATGTTTTGCCGGAAACGTATGACGCTAATTGAATTTAGAATATGAGATCTCACAATTTTGAACCGAAAATTCTATATCACCCTGTATAGCTAGGTCGGCCCAACTGAACAAAATACTATATTTTGACAGGCCCAACAACATACTAAAATTTCAAGAAATTATGTCGGTGTTTGAAAACCCCTTAGAGCTGTGAGCTGTTCTTTCAATCATAATGATGCGTTGCGATTATTTAATTCAGCAACAACGACTCTACCTGAAAATCATATTTGGACTTCAGTGAGCTTAGGTATGAAGATCTTTCTGGTACCCCCAGCTACCATCTAAAACAATGAAATTCGATTTATAAAAACAATTGTAAGATTTTTATTAATATATTTACAGCATTAATAAATATCTGTCATTTTGTATAAAATCATTTCGTATGGAAACAGAACTGTACCGAGAATGTAAATTAGGAAGGTAATTCACACGGAATTTTGCAAATTGATATGGTTCTAATCAAAATGGAATGTAATCTTATAATATTGACTTTTACTATTTCTTAAAATACTTTTATTTTATTATTTTCTACTCCAAGTTCTGATTAACAGATAATTTATTTTCTAATAAAGCAAGTAATTGTCCATTGAAGTATTTCATAGATAAGTTACATCTACGTAACATTTTTTAACGTTTTGCGTTCTTAATTTAACAATAATACTCCAAAGTTCAACGTGCAAACGATTAATATTACAAGCATATTTAACTTTTCATCAAAGTTATTTCAACAATTAAAACTAGAAACTCGAGATGTTTTACACTCCAAAATGTAAATTCTGAGAGGATGCATCCTGTTACTGTATCGAGTCTGATTTTTCATAAGCAGTTGCATTTACGTCACACCCAATACTCACGGTTTTTATTGATGGTCCATGGAACAGATTCTATGATTAAGAAGTGATTTAGGTGTACCATTTATGACTTAGAAATAATCAACACAGTTGAGATTTCTTGCCACAAATGTCTACTCTTTTTAAGTTGATTGCCAGCTAGATCTGATGTTAACTGCAGCAGGATTTTATTGCTTAAAAATGACATTTATAAATAATGAACCTATAAAAAAGACATTGTCGTTCTTTATAATAAAATATATGCTTGTGTTATACAGGGTGTGCGGCAATAGTGTGTCGAACCTCAATATCTCGAGTTCTACAATAGCTAGAAATTAAAAAAAAAATTGCAAGTAAACTAGATCAAGAAGTCTATAACTGGAAATTATTTTCGAACTACAGGACGAGCCAAGACGAAATTACAGGACCATGTACCTTTTTTAATGGAAAGCTATGTATATCAGTACATTTTTTAAGCCTCTTTTCAGGCTTATGGGTTTTAAGAAAAACTTATGTGAATGTCAGTTACGAGGCATCTAATTAATGTTTATGAATCATTTTCATTTACTAAAACTATACAGCGTGGCTAAAAATTATTTTTTAAATTAAGAACTTTTAAATTGAATTTTCTCAATTTTTTCAAATGGAACATCCTGTATGTTTTTCAACGGCGTGATGTAGAAATGAAAAGCGAATATTTATTGTAAGTACTTCCTTATGGCTAATTGCAACCAATTTCGTTTTATTGAGCAATAATTACAAAATTCAAAAATAAACTTAAAAAGCATGGTTTCTTCAAATAACTCGGTAGAAAAAATTATAATAAATGTTCCGTATGTTGCCCATTTTGATTGACACACTCTACGCGCTTTTGAACTGAGGTTCCCACTGTTCCTAAAACTGCCAGTGTGCTATATCTAAAGGCAGTTATTATTCTTTCCTTCATATTTTGTACTGTTGCTTAAGTGGTCTCGAACTGCATTAAATAATGTGGTGGAGCACCATCTTGCTGAAGCCACATCCTATTTCGAATTATTTTAGGGAGTTTTACCAATAATTGTGGCAGACAGTTTTCCAAAAAATGAAGATAAATAGCTCCAGTCAATGTACCATCAAAGAAATGTGGCCCTATTGCATGTTCTCCAATAATTCGTCCCCAAACGTTTATATACCATCTGTGTTGGTTATAAACTTGTATAAAATAGTGAAGATAAGCATAATAATGGAAATTGTGCCTATTAACAAATCCATTTTTAGGCAAGATTGTCTCATCAGTGAATAAATCATTATTGAAGAAGTTGTCATCGTCTTGCATTTTACCTCTGGCCCAATTACAAAATTGTAAGCGTTTTTGAAAATCGTCATCAGATAATTCCCGGTACATTTGACTAACATGGGGATTCTCAACCGTTGCCAGCACCACAGAAAACTAATTTTTTTCGTTCACAGCACGTTTTATTCTTTCACTTTTTTATATTCGACATTTCCAGTTTACAGAAATCTATCGAGAAGGTTCTGGAAGCTGCTAACATCAGGAATCCTTCTTTCAGGATAACGTTGGTGATAAATTCTATTGGCAAGTAAACAATTTCTGTCTGACTCGCCCAAAACAAAATCCATATCTACAGGTTCCGGTTTTTTAAAATTCATATTGCACAATT
Organism: Stenurella melanura; assembly: GCA_963583905.1. Taxonomy (NCBI): domain Eukaryota; kingdom Metazoa; phylum Arthropoda; class Insecta; order Coleoptera; family Cerambycidae; genus Stenurella; species Stenurella melanura. Next base: position 20,293,724 of record OY757311.1, on the reverse strand, counting down.
CCAAATATTTTAAATTCAATACAAACTGTAACTAACGACCGATAAGTGTGATAAATGCTCCGTTGTACACGACAATTTATACCAAACTGAGATTTTGAAAATTGTCCAGAATTCGAACACCAACACAGTGTATGAACATTTCTTCTCTACGAGCGATATTACCGGTTTTAGAAATGTACCGATCGAATGCAATATACTCTTCGTTCTGTATTTGCCAAGGGTATAATAACGTAATTTTGACCCCATTGTTCCAAAGGAAGAAATTTGTTGCTTTTTTTGTCGCAAATTATATCAAATATTTTTAATTCTATATTTTTAAAAACAATTACAAAATGAAACGGCACGTTGTAACTAGGTATAAAGCTAATTCCTATAACTCTTTGAGTGATATATAAATACAATGCTTTAACTACTACCTCAACATAATAATTTATTGGGGCGCCACATGCAGACATATAAATAAATTTATTCAGACATTACCGCACCAACGAACCATAAACAATGCTCATTGTACAATTGCTTATTTGGACAAATAAAAGTTACTGAGTAGTCAACGGGTAACAAATATAATGATAAATGACAATCGAACTCCACAGTATCTTATTGAACTAATAGATCGACTTATTCGCGTGGTACATATTTTAATAAATACCAAATGTGCCCCATACTTAGGCAATCTCAATACTGTGCTGTCAACCTACACGTTCCTGAATGTCATGTTAAAGTGGAACAACATCCTCTAGAACCGGGAATTGTCATTATTTCCTAGTGGTTAAGCAATGCTGCGTAGGATCGTCGCACCATCTATCACCCGCTGTTGAACACCAAGTCTCACAGACACTCAACTGTGATTGATTGGTTCATTTCTCTAGATAAATTTGCATTCATGGACGTCCGAATGTGTCCACTTCTTCTGTACTAATTATGCGTTACCTGTTACACCAGATAGAGATCCGTTCCTAAGAGCTCTCGCATATTTGTGAACAACAAAATAATTTTTTTGACGAAATTGATTTTCAGTTAATAAAAAATATATTTTAAATCATTGGCTATCTATCTTTACATATTACTAACATATCCCTGAATCAGGATCCTAATAAATTCTGTTCATATATCAACAGTAAGAGGGAAATTACAAATATATCTAAAGTTATGTATTACATCTCGACAACCCAGAGGATATTGTTAACGCTTATGTTAAATTTTTTGAAAAATTGCTTTAAGCAAGTGATACGACAAAATAAATTCAGATGATAATAGTTTAAATAACAATAGCATCAATTTAGTTTCCTTTTTCGAAGAAGATGTCCTAGAAGCATAAAAAAAATTATACCGAAGCTCACCATGAGACTGGACGGCATTCCTGCATTTTCGTTGAAAGGTTGTGCTAATATATTCGCCCATACACTTAAAATTTTATTTTATTTGGTTATGAAATGCTGTTATTTTCTTGATATGTGGAAGTATTCTAAAGTGAGCCCAGTTTATAAAAAAAGGTAACGAAAATGATATAGCAAATTTCATTTGTAACTTTGGCAAAGCTTCTGAAATTTCGCTGCATAATTGCATATATCCGCATGTCAAAAACAGTAACTTCTCTCAACAGAATGGATTTATGAAAGGCCGATCTACAACCACCAATTTAGTATATGCTACTCAATATATATAACTGTTAAGCATTCCATTGAGAAGCAAGTCCACTGAGATACAAGTTCAAGCAGATGCAATATATTTTGATTTCATAAAAGCATTCGACAGGCTTAATCATAATATTCTAGTTAGAAAATTGCCTAACATTGCAGTTTCATAGAATCTTACACACTTTCTAAAATCATACTTGTCAGATAGAAAACATTACATTGCGTATAATGGACTCAGGCCTATTGATTACTTATCTTGTTCCGGTGTACCTCAGGGGTCTGTTCTTGGACCACTATTGTTTAATATGTTTATCATTGATTTAGCATACGAGCTAGATGTTCATTTTTTAATGCATGCAGATGACTTCAAGCTATTACAAAGAATCTCTAATATAAGTGACTGCATTAAATTAAAATATAATGTATCTAAACTCAGCGCTTGGTGTGTGTTGAGAACAGCCTCACGCAATACGTGCAAAAATGTAACGTAATGACATTTTCCACGAATGATGTTAATTATAAATTTAACTACTCTCTAGGGAACGAACCCTTAACTCGACTGTCCTCGTTTAAAGACTTTGGAGTAATTTTTGACAAAAACTCAGGTTTTCATTATACGCAATGGGCGTGGTTTCTCAAATATCTTAACGTTAAAACTAAATAAAGTACTAAATAAGTAAAGCAAGCCGGTAAGAGTACAGAGACCTGAAATTTGATGTATGTACTACAAGCCAAGGCCTAAAAAATTTGCATAATATTTTTCATCCACCCACTCCATTATTGAAGGGGTTCGTAAAACAAAATCGAGATATTCACTTGAAATTTGGTACATGTATGTATTATAACGACATATGGAATTAGACTATATTTTGAGATGATTCCATTGAGGGGTTGGGGGGTTAAATAGGGGTAAATAGCGGAAAATAAGTAAAGCAAGTTGGTAAGAGTACAGCTACTTGAAATTCGCTGTATGTACTAGAAGCCAAAGCCTCAGACATTTTCATAATATTTTTCAACCCCCCCACCACCCCTACTCCATTATTAAAGGGGTTGATAAAATGAAATTGAGATATTCATCTGAAATTTGGTACACGTATATATCACAACGACACCTGGAACTAGATTATATTTTGAGATAATTCCGTCGAATGGTTGGGGTAAAATAATATTAAATAGGGGAAAAATAAGTAAAGCTAGCTGGCATAAGTACAGAAACTTGAAATTCTGTGTTTGTACTAGAAGCCAAGGCTTCAAAATTTTTATAATATTTTTCAACCCCCCAATATCCCTACTCCATTATTAAAGGGCTTGATAAAATAAAATTGAGACAATCACTTGAAATTTGGTACACGTATGTATTATAACGACATCTGGAACTAGATTATATTTTGAAATGATTCCGTTTAAAGGTTGGGGGTTAAATAGGGGTAGATAGGGAAAAATAAGTAAAGCAAGTTGTTAACTGAACAGAAATTTGGGATTTGGTGTATATACTAGAAGCGAGGGCCTCAGGTTTTTTTTTATAATATTTTCCATCCCCCCACCACCCCCACTCCCTAATTAAAAGAGTTGATAAAATTAAATTTAAATTTTCACTTTGGTACACGTATGTATTATAACGATATCTGAAACGAAATTATATTTTGACATGATTGCATTGAAGAAGTGGGGGTAAGTGGAGGTAAATCGGGACAAATAAGTAAAGCAAGCTGGTAAGAGTACAGAAACTTGAAATTCGGTGCATGTCCTAGAAGCCGAGGCTTCAGATATTATAATAATATTTTTCAATCCCCCACCATCCTTACCCCATTATTAAAGGGGTTGATAAAATAAAGTTGAGATGTTCACTTGATATTTGGTAGACATATGTAGTATAACGACATCTGGAACTGGATTCTATTTTGAGATGATTCCGTTGAAGGGTTGGGGTTAAACAGCAGTAAATAAGGGAACATAAGTAAATCAAGCTGGTAAGAGTATGGAAATTTGGGATTTGGCGTATATACTAGAAACCAAGGCCTCAGATTTCTTTCTGTTATTTTTCAAACCCCACCACCACCACCGCTCCATTATTAATGGGATTGATAACATAAAATTGAGATATTGGCTTGAAAGTTAGTACATGCACGTATTGTAATGATATCTGACTGAGATATTCCCATTTAAGGGGTGGGAGGTGGTAGGTTATGAATAGGGGAAAATAATTAGAGTAAACTAGAAACTTCATTTTTAACGCATATGATAGAAACCAATGCCTCAAACTTTTCTATGACATCTGCCCCAAATATTATTAAAATTTTATGACCAATAATTTCCACATACTAGAGTGCAGATCTAGTCAAGATGTTTCCTTTAAAGTGACTTGGATGAATAATCTGGATGTGGAAGTAGTGATTCCTTAGGCAACGGTTTTTTTATTAAAAAGATAGATTGGTGGTTTTGTGGATAAATTAATTTTAGAGTTTTTTCAATTCTAACATAATCAGATTGTAGGCTAGCAAATGAATGTAAATATTGGAAATTAACATCTTCATAAACAGATGTTCTTTTCAATTTGAATAGATTATATTTTCTGCTGTTATATCTTATAAAAGTCATGATTTTCTATGTATGCTAACATAAGACAAGCTAACCATTATTCTATTCGCCGTTTTACTGTACGTCCATATGATTGTTGCATATTCTATAGGATACTCTTCACAGTTTTATCGTAAATCAAAAAGGTTAGTCTATGTTAACGAGTGACCTTGGACTTGTTTACTGCAAGATGAATTAAACCACCAAGCCTCGTCCATAATCTTATCACATTTGTGACACACATGTTTATTACTTTTAAGCTTGTAAACCTCTTTGAGGTTTTGTCATGTCTACAGCGTGTCCCCCGATTGAGTTCGCTAAAGGTGAAATAGGCAAAAAAATTTCGATTTTTTTTTTCATATTTGCTTATCTAAAAAGTAATTTTGGGTGTACTTTTGTCTTTTTTTTAATCGCGTAGGCCATGACAGTTAAGCAAGAACAATTTTCTTGTAAGGTAAAGTACCCTTTCTGTAAAAGATACAGCAAAATGTCATTAAGGAAAGTGATTTAGATTAAAAAGTTATAGTCCTGTGCAATATTTCAAAAATATATCGCAATTAAAGTGCCAGCATCATCTTCATTAAACTCCTTCTTCTTTTTCTTTATGTTTAATACATTACCAGTTCTATTAAATTTGTCGAGTATTTTTTTAACACCCCTATCTGTTAGTAGTCCATTTGGCCAACGTTCTTTTAATTTTTCTGCGACAGCCTTGTAGGAATATGTATCTCCCAATCCGTAGCACTGAACAATGAAAATCTATTGCTCTACTGTAAGCATGATTTTCAGTTAATAATAATTATGATGCTCATCTGACAGTTATTATTATAAATTTGACAGATAAGCACATACACGCATTTGTTTTTCATGGATAAATTGATGAATATGCATTGAAAGTTTTAAAAGATGAAAATTTCAAAAATTAATGTCAATATAGGTTGCTCCTTCCAGGGATAATATCGTTCACCATTTTATTTAAATACCGCAAAAGTTATGTCAAAGTAAATGAAAATCGTATTTGTGTAAAGTATTGGGATTACCTTGGAAATAAATCATAACACATATGATAAAAATATACTTAAATAACTAAATAATTTTCCTTCGATTAAATAATCGAGTAAAACTTTGATAAACCGACATACAATTTTTTTTTTCGTAAAATGCTGTAACATCTATTCCTGCCCCTGAGTGGAATAGGAACGATGAAACTACCCGGTTCTCATTTATTTTGTGGAGGCTGGGTCGTGGTTCGAAAATTAATAAAAATTTAATATTTGTTAGGCGCCAATAGCCAATTGCTCGATACCTATGCCTTACTGGTTTTCAAAAATGTAATACTGTGGCTATTCAGTGGCCTTATTGTTTACATAGGTATCATGAGTTTTTAGAAAATTTAATATGAAAAACACAATGTAAGAAAAATAAGTTGTATATTAATATTTAAAGACAAAACTTGAAATGGTAAATATTTGATATAAATTTAGATATTTGATTAACAAAAATTGAATTTAGAGGGTAGCTACCTTCCTTACATAAATTATATGTAGGAGTAAGAATGTTATAAGGCTGACGGCCGATGAAAAGTTAAAGATAAAAATTTACATTTGCTGAAGGCTAAAAATTATATGTTCAATCAAAATTTCACAAGAAGTTGAGCGTGTAGATGTTCAAAGGAGAATGACACTCTCACCAAAGATCCTGTACACGAACTGCCAGAGCGCCTCGTCCCACTCAAATCTCTTCTTCCCCTTCCTCTGTTTGTTTCGTTTACTGATAAAAGTTGAAACTTAGACTGATTACCATATAGTCGCTATTCAAGCTCCATATTCAGTGACATGTGTGGATATGGACAAACAAATTTCCTCCTGGGCTAAACAAGGTTATCCCCACAGGACCATCACCATCAAGCTGGTCACTTAAATTGACACCCAAGGCTTATTATTGGCTGGTCATTACCACCTCTTCAAGCTGGCACTTAATACTTCATCAGGCTGGTACTTAATACCTCAGGCTGTTACTTATTACCTCACACCTAAAAGAGTCCATCGTGTTACTTTACCTTGCATTTACCTGTTTGAAAAGGCACTCTGGGTGCGTTAATACCCCCACGTAATGCTATAAGACCTTAACGTTTCTTTTAAAAAATGCCCAATTCTTCCCTACCAAATTCCAAGATATTTTTATAACCTTACTAAATTTAAAAAACCGCGTTCTACTATTGCCCAAACCTATATTTAAATCGCGTTTAAAACTTTAAATTCACAATTAATTCCCCTTAACAATAAGCAACAGAATTAAATGTAATTCCTTATCCAACATAGATTTTAGCTACTGACGCTGTTTTTTATGGCACGCGTGCATCTCTACCCAAGCGCTTCAAAAATTAACCTATTAAATATCCCTTAACATCGGATTGAATGCTGGCGATTTTACAAATTAAATACATATACATTAATCAATAAATGTCAATGATTATAATTTAGTAGATATTGGTTTATTTAATTACCTATCTCCAGGAATTTGAGGCTTTAAATCTGCGGCAAGACAGCACAGACACGTCTTGTTCTTGGCTTCAAGAATAGGAAATGCCTAATTTATTGTCTCCTTTAAAATAGCTTTCAATCGTTGCCAACCGCAAAATGATAAAAAGTGTTTACTTAAAATTCTGTTTTTATTATCAAATCTACTTAATTATTGCACTATTTTACTTCCCATTAATAATTCTTATTTGTTACTAAATTTCTATCGATTCAAATTATTAATTAAAGTTATTGTTTAATTTTTACCAATATTATCTAGATTTCTAACTAGTAAGAGCCGGTGGTTTGCTGGTAGAATAACAGATGGCGCTCGGTGTATATTTTAAAGTTAATTCAAGTCTATTCGTTAAGAATCGGTTGGGTTTGCTTGTAAAGTACAGATGGCGCTCGGTGTATATTTTAAAGTTTGTTCATATTTATTCTGTAGCGATAGGGTAGGTTGATAAATCTTCGAGTGGGAATGAGTACTTCGGCAGCTCTAGGATTCTGTGAACAAAAAGTAAATAAATTTAAAGTATCTGCTATTATAGTGGTTTTAAGAACCCCATAATTAAATTATATATATTGTAGCGTCCTGGAACTTTAGGACGGTACACTTTCTCTCTCCCTCTACAAAAAAATATGTGTACTTCCATACATGTATTTTTTCCTATAAATTGAGACTTCAATTTCTACTTATCCGCTGATGGATATAACTAAAGCTAACTTAAAATAATTGAGATATGGTTACTTAACCATAAATGATTATAAACCGAATTGTGACTAAGCTAAGCTATAAGACAGCTACGGTTCCTAGACCTTAACTTCTTACTAAATAACTAAAAGTAAATATCTTACATACTAGTGAATGCTGCTATAAGAGAGGATTTAGTACTCAATAGTAGCTTCGCGTACTACACGCCTAATATTTCAGGGACAAAATCAGTAACGACAAATTCAATAATGACAAAATTGGGAAAGACACAATCGGTAAAGTCAATGTAGTACTAATCCAAGCCATATTAGCATATACACTATACATATTTCACTTACTTCAGAGACCGAGAGGCTCCAAAAACATAATCTATTCAATACCACATTCCACCAGATATAAAATATCCCCTGAATACTAATTATTCAGACACAAAATTGGAAGTAGAATTAAATCGATATAAAGCTTGTATAGCATTTCACATACAAGAAACTCTTTGAAGAGAGTTCGGAAACGAAACATAAAATGTTTTAGGAGAGGACCCAAACATCAGTCTCCACAGACACTGTGGTGTAGTGCCTGAGCAGCGTTGTAGCGGCTGCCAGTGCTGAAATTGGAGTAGACATAAGCACATCTAAACCACGATACAGGAACCAAGTTCTCTGCCTATCCTTAACAGTGGGATAAAATATCCAGACTGTTAATAAATCAAACAAATTTATTTTGGATGTAGCTCCAAAGGGCTGAAATTAGACGTACGTATCAACTAAAATACTTTGGATACAGCTCCAAGGGGCTGAACTAGAAATACGTGACGACTAAACAACAAAAAGGACCATTGTTCTGGAAAGCTCTTGCTTCAGGCGCGATGAACAGTGTTTCGATCGAGCGATTGGCCAAGGGCTGAGGTGAAGCGGGGAGGCTGAGATATGTCTCTCGAAGACCGTCAGACGACCTAGGTCACTCCTGACTGACAAGCTCCCTTACCTATGTTAACGCTCGACCCTCCTTAACCACCTGTCATTCAAGACAGCCCGGCCGAAACTAGTCCATCCCCATCCCGGAACAAGTTCCTTTAATGGCCGTTAAATATCCTACGAACTAGGATAATGATTACTTCTTACCTGTAAACATCTAGAAAATATAATACGAAAAGTAACTAAAGTTTATACTAACAAAACTAGAACGAAGTTAGTCAGAACACTTAACCAAAATTAAGATACTAGAAGATTTCAAGTAGGATGTTCTCCAGAAACGTCAGAAATACAAAAGGAATATACAAGCAAAGCCTAATTTTTTTTTTTTTTTTTTTTGAGTCAGGTTTGGTAAAGACATCACCCCTGATCTAACCCTTCTTCAAACATAAACCTAAGTAGAGTAACACAAAAGAATTATAGAAGTGGAAAAATAGAAAGGATAGATGAAAATAAGAACAACACAAAGAAGAATGACGTTGTTATGTCATTTATTGATATTTTCCAAGCGCATGAAAATCACCAAAATGTCATATAATCACAAAAGGCTTAACCGTTACTACATCGGATTCCATATCCTCGAGACAAATCTTGCTGAGTTTCACTTGCTTGGTTCACATCAACTGCGTGGCGTGCAGACGTTGAAGACGCTACACCCACTAAACGTGGCCCACCCTTCAACCCTTGGATAAAAGATATCCAGCCGGAAAAATATTTCCGAAGTTTACTGACAACAAACTACACTACTAGAAAACTACTATCCACGCAAGACAAAAACCTTCCAAGTATCTTAATTAAAATTAGTGCACCTAATCTAAATTTATGGGTAATTAACTTAATAGAAAATTCATTATAAAAATGTTTACCCGACTGAAACGTCAGAGTTTGATCCATAGTACGTTTTTAAATCAGAAACATGCCAATGACCTGCATCAGATCCGTCTGCATGGTCTAATGCATATACTAATTTAGAAATTTTCTGGCGAACTGTGCAAAGTACAAATTTGGGTGCTAACTTAGCTGAAAAATGTTTGGAAGCATCTGACAAAACCTTATTTTTCTTCCATACCTTATCACCTACTTCATATTTAACTTCCCGCCTACGCAAGTTATATGTTTTCTGATTTCTCTGGTAAGCATTATTTAACCGCTTTACTACATCCTTATATGTATCTGAAAGGTTCGATATGTCATCACAATACCTATTCCTATCACCCGGAGCTAGTTGAATGCCTGATGTTGACTCTACTTGCCCGTAAAAGTCTCCTGAAATGGGAACTTTACGGCCGAAATTCAAGAAAGCAGGAGGGAAACCAGTTACTTCGTGAGTAGCCGTTCTGATTGCGTGAGCAACTCTGAAAATTTCCACATCCCAATCCTGATGATTATCCTGGATATAACTGCGTATAGCTGTACCTATCGTAGCGTTTGATCGCTCGACTGGATTTACTTGTGGGTGATAGAATGCATTAAACCAAATTTTTTGTACTTTGTACCGATCGGCCAGTTTCTTAAAAACTGATGAAGCAAACTGCTTCCCGTTGTCTACCATTATGAACTGTGGAACACCGTAAATCAAAAATACGTCATTCTCCATAAATTTAGATATAGTCTGAGCTGTGGCATTACGCATGGGATGTACGAGAACATATTTAGTAAACCAATCTAAAACTACTAAAAGATATGAAAAACCCCTTTTACTTCTTGTTACCGGACCAAAAATATCTACGCTTATGACTTGCCATGGAAATTCTACTACTTTTCTTTCCCCATTAAACCGTAACGTGAAAATGACACTTTTTGCGAACCGCAAGTCTTGCATGACTTGACATATCTCAGTATATCCTTACGCATTTTAGGCCAATAGTAGTCTTCACAAATTCTCTTAAGTGTTTTAAAATACCCCAAATGTGCTGCTGTACTTTCATTGTGACATTGTTTTAGAACATTATTTCGTTGTGAAAGTGGTACAAAAAGTTTCCATTCTGTTAAATTAGTTTTCACCGGTAATTTATTAGCAACATGTTTAAAGATTAAATTATCCTCTACCTTAAAAAATGGATATAAATTTGGATTTGCCAAAATTTTTGTACGTAATTTAATATACCAATCATCTAGACTCTCCTGATTAAGTGATAATGAACCTACTGTGAAATTTTGTTCTTCATTATCTGACGGTTCGTCCCGCGGCACTCTAGATAAAGCGTCAGGAACTACATTTAAATTACCTTTACGGTGCACTAAATTAAAGTCATATTGTTGCAACTTAACCATCCAGCGAGCTAATCTGCCGGTAGGTGACTTCAACTTATGCAACCAGCTAACCGCTAAATTATCAGTTATGACTGTAAACTTCTGACCTTCCACGAAGGGCCGAAATCTCTCTAAACTAAATAATAAGGCTAATACTTCTAACTCGTAAATACTGTAGTTTCTTTCTGCCTTATTTAGTGAGCGACTGGCAAAAGCAATTACCTTTTCTTCTCCTCCCTGTACTTGTGTCAAACAACAACCTAATCCTGTACTAGACGCGTCGCACTGTATAACAAAATTATTTGACTTAAAATCAGGACTAGTTAGGATTGGAGTAGAGATAAGCGCTTGCTTAAGTGCCAAGAATGCTTGTTCTGCATTTTCATTCCACTTAATTGGTTGTCTTTTACCACGTTTCCCTTTTAGCAAATCATTTAACGGAGCAACTAAAGTCGAAAAATGAGGTAAAAATCTCCGGTACCACGAACACATGCCTATAAATCGTTTAATCTGAGTTGTATTTGTAGGACGAGGATAACTGATCATCGCTTCTACCTTCTCAGGGTTTGTACGTAATCCACCTTCAGTATCAATTACATAACCTAAATATTTTAGAGATTTTCTAAAAAACTGACATTTTTCATAATTTACTGTTAGGCGAGCATCCTTCAACCTATCAAACACTTCTTTTAAAATTGATACGTGTTCCTCAAAACTAGAAGCGGTGACAATTATATCGTCTAGATAAACAAAAACTTTATTTTCTAATTTTGGTGTTATAACAATGTCCATTAGCCGTTGCATAGCCTGTGCAGCATTTGCAAGACCAAATGGTAGTACTTTAAAACAAAATAAGCCCCTTCCCGGAACAGCAAATGCGGTTTTGGGTTTGGAAGTTTCAGAAAGTGGAATTTGCCAAAAAGCGCTTTTCAAATCTATGCTACTGATATATTTAGCGTCCCGTAACATACTCAATATACCGTCTACAAAAGGTAAAGGATATGAATCCTTAACAGTTACTGAATTTAAAGATCTACCATCAAAACAAAATCGATAATTTCCATTATCCTTTTTAACTAATAAAACTGGCGACCTCCATTCACTAAAAGTAGGTTCAACTACATCTTGTTCTAACATTTTGTCAAGTTCTTCATTTAAAATATTCATCATATGTGGTGATAAAAGATATTGGCGCTGCCTGATAGGTTCAGCATTTCCAGTGTCTATATGATATACCATCCTATCGGTAAGGCCTAACTTCCCACAACTAAGTCCCTTGAATAACTGCTTGACCTTTTCAACTTGCCGGAGCTGAACTCCAGTTAAGTCAGCCAAACCGCCATCATTGGTCTCAACTGTGTTCACACGACACAGAGCTGAAACTCTTATGCTACCAACTTTATTTACCCAAGTATTTGATTCAAAATCTAAATGAATGCCAAATAATCTACAAAAATCTATACCAAAAATAAAAGAACTAGGCAAAGATGGAACTATATAAACCTTAAGTATTCGAACTATGTTGTTAATCTTGAGCGGTAAGTGAGCTATACCTGTGACAGTTTGAGGAGTACCGTCTGCTGTCGTTACATATCTTAGATCTGACGTTACAAATTTACATTTAAATTATTCTAAAATTTTCACACCATTGCTTCCAACTACAGAACGATTACAACCAGTATCCACTAAAGCTAAAAATTTCTTATCGTATAAAAAAACTGAAATGTAAGGTCTATCGTCACCATTTTTAGACAACAATAGAGGTGTTACTTGTACTTCATCACTAACTCTACGGTAAGTTTTGTAAAAATTCCTTACTTTACTTAACCAAAAATTCCAATCTGATTTGTTAGTCACAATATTTTTAAACTTACTATAACTACGGGGGTTTGGACGTTGACTAACTTTACGTGGCCCCTTGGTTAGTTTTTTGAACATTTTTTACACTCTTTAAATGTGACATTTGATTCACCACATTTAAAGCAAAATTTATTTCTTTTAGCCCTACATTGTTTAAAAACATGATTTTCACCTTTACAGTTAAAACAGATTACTGGTGTCTTGGTAGTTTTGATTTCATTAACATTTGATTGCCCAGGTTGACTTCTACGATTAGGTTTAAAATTTGATTTTGGTGGTGATACAGACTTAACAGACTTTTCATGAGATTCCCTAACATTATTCTTACCTAAAGAAGGCAACCCAACATACAAAAGATCCTTTTCCACTAAATTACTTCTCATAGGAGGCGGTATATATTTTTTTGTACTTTCCTCAGCGTATTCTACTTTTTTGCACTTTGAAATTAATTCTGAAATTGTATCTATAGTCAATAATGCTAAAGGAGTAGCAAAATATGGCAATAAATTCTTTCTAATTTGTTTAATGCGTTCTTCTAAACTTGGTTTTGTTTTTAGTCTATTATATAAAGCTTCCATGATTCTAATATAAATATGTACTGGCTCATCCACATGTTGTGTTCTCTTTTCAATGTAATCACTCATACTCTTATCAAAATCCTCATGTAAAAAATCATTTTTCAACTGTTCTACCAAATCTTCCCAAGTTCTAACCTCATTACTACCTCTAACAGATCGATACCACTGTAGAGCTGGTCCCGAAAAAAGATCTAACCCTGACTGGAATAATTCTCTCTTAGTGACGTTTCGAGCTATTGCTAACTCTTCAACTCGTTCAATAAATGAAATTACATTATTAGGCTGGCCATCAAACGTGACACCCCACTTATAGATAGGTACAAACTTAGTCTAGTTGCTATATTTACACCAGTGCCTACTTGTAATGCTAAATCATCTACTACTTCTAAATTCAGTTTATCATAAAGATCTGCTTCTAGTAAGTAAATCGTAGCCCTCGACTCATTTTGAAATGTTACCGTCTCCTCAGAATTCTGTTCTGGGATAGGCATTCTATTTATTCGTACCATAATATGTACCAACTGTGACTTAACCTGTTTTACTGGCAAATCATCCTCCGTAGGATTATCTAAATTGTTAATTATATTTTTGATGGAATCTAAAGTATTGTTTACTTGTACTTTCTCTGTATTAAAATTAAATAATGGATCTTTCAGAGATAAATCATTACATGGTTTGGCTATTAGAGCTCGTGTTAAAAGTCTACAGCATGTTTCTGTGTCCCTAACTGTAGTACAACCTCTTACGCGCAATTCATAATCAACCTGATCAGCTTGTAATAACGTAGGTATGAAAATTTCAGACATTTTGTTTACTTTTGATTAACTCGACTATTCAAATTTAACAAACTGCAAGGTATATCAAAATTCAATTCACTGGCTTACTAAGTATTTATAACCCCTGTGCCCCTGTATTATTTTTCTAGACTTTCTCAAAAATACTACGATAACTCGTATTTCACCCTACGATTATCTTATTCCTACAATAAGGACTCAAAAATTTTCCTGTAACTGTCTTACCGCAATGTTTAACCTTCTTTAATTTAACCCAAAAGTATTCACGACTTTGCAAAACTAATCTAATCAAATCTCGAGGTCTCAACCATAAACAATACACATAATATCAGTAATACACACAAATATATAAACAGTAAGAAAATTCAAAAAATAGGACAAAATTAAAAATGTGACAATTTGTCTCAACAGCTCAAATTTTATTTGATAACACTCAACTTCTATACTCGCAAGCCCCACGTTGTGAATGCGTCACTTTGTAACATCTATTCCTGCCCCTGAGTGGAATAGGAACGATGAAACTACCCGGTTCTCATTTATTTTGTGGAGGCTGGGTCGTGGTTCGAAAATTAATAAAAATTTAATATTTGTTAGGCGCCAATAGCCAATTGCTCGATACCTATGCCTTACTGGTTTTCAAAAATGTAATACTGTGGCTATTCAGTGGCCTTATTGTTTACATAGGTATCATGAGTTTTTAGAAAATTTAATATGAAAAACACAATGTAAGAAAAATAAGTTGTATATTAATATTTAAAGACAAAACTTGAAATGGTAAATATTTGATATAAATTTAGATATTTGATTAACAAAAATTGAATTTAGAGGGTAGCTACCTTCCTTACATAAATTATATGTAGGAGTAAGAATGTTATAAGGCTGACGGCCGATGAAAAGTTAAAGATAAAAATTTACATTTGCTGAAGGCTAAAAATTATATGTTCAATCAAAATTTCACAAGAAGTTGAGCGTGTAGATGTTCAAAGGAGAATGACACTCTCACCAAAGATCCTGTACACGAACTGCCAGAGCGCCTCGTCCCACTCAAATCTCTTCTTCCCCTTCCTCTGTTTGTTTCGTTTACTGATAAAAGTTGAAACTTAGACTGATTACCATATAGTCGCTATTCAAGCTCCATATTCAGTGACATGTGTGGATATGGACAAACAAATTTCCTCCTGGGCTAAACAAGGTTATCCCCACAGGACCATCACCATCAAGCTGGTCACTTAAATTGACACCCAAGGCTTATTATTGGCTGGTCATTACCACCTCTTCAAGCTGGCACTTAATACTTCATCAGGCTGGTACTTAATACCTCAGGCTGGTACTTATTACCTCACACCTAAAAGAGTCCATCGTGTTACTTTACCTTGCATTTACCTGTTTGAAAAGGCACTCTGGGTGCGTTAATACCCCCACGTAATGCTATAAGACCTTAACGTTTCTTTTAAAAAATGCCCAATTCTTCCCTACCAAATTCCAAGATATTTTTATAACCTTACTAAATTTAAAAAACCGCGTTCTACTATTGCCCAAACCTATATTTAAATCGCGTTTAAAACTTTAAATTCACAATTAATTCCCCTTAACAATAAGCAACAGAATTAAATGTAATTCCTTATCCAACATAGATTTTAGCTACTGACGCTGTTTTTTATGGCACGCGTGCATCTCTACCCAAGCGCTTCAAAAATTAACCTATTAAATATCCCTTAACATCGGATTGAATGCTGGCGATTTTACAAATTAAATACATATACATTAATCAATAAATGTCAATGATTATAATTTAGTAGATATTGGTTTATTTAATTACCTATCTCCAGGAATTTGAGGCTTTAAATCTGCGGCAAGACAGCACAGACACGTCTTGTTCTTGGCTTCAAGAATAGGAAATGCCTAATTTATTGTCTCCTTTAAAATAGCTTTCAATCGTTGCCAACCGCAAAATGATAAAAAGTGTTTACTTAAAATTCTGTTTTTATTATCAAATCTACTTAATTATTGCACTATTTTACTTCCCATTAATAATTCTTATTTGTTACTAAATTTCTATCGATTCAAATTATTAATTAAAGTTATTGTTTAATTTTTACCAATATTATCTAGATTTCTAACTAGTAAGAGCCGGTGGTTTGCTGGTAGAATAACAGATGGCGCTCGGTGTATATTTTAAAGTTAATTCAAGTCTATTCGTTAAGAATCGGTTGGGTTTGCTTGTAAAGTACAGGTGGCGCTCGGTGTATATTTTAAAGTTTGTTCATATTTATTCTGTAGCGATAGGGTAGGTTGATAAATCTTCGAGTGGGAATGAGTACTTCGGCAGCTCTAGGATTCTGTGAACAAAAAGTAAATAAATTTATAGTATCTGCTATTATAGTGGTTTTAAGAACCCCATAATTAAATTATATATATTGTAGCGTCTTGGAACTTTAGGACGGTACAATGCAATTATATTAAAAAAATTATATTTTTGAAATTTTGCACAGGACTATATATAACTTTTTAATATGAATAACTTTCCTTAATGACATTTCGCTGTATCTTTTACAGAAAAGGTACTTTACCCAACAAGAAATTCGTTTTTGCTTAACTGTCATGGCCTACGTGATTAAAAAAAAAACAAAAGTACACCCAAAATAACTTTTTAGATAAGCAGGGGTGAACCCCCAAATATGAAAAAAAAAATCTATAATTTTTTGTCCATTTCACCTATAGCGAACTCAATCAGAGGACACGCTGTATATTGCCTAACTTAGCGATACCAGAACAGTTTATTATATAGAATTGTTTTGAGGACGCTCATGTACATTTTAAATAATGTAAAACTGAACAAATATACCCTGTTTCCCACTGACTTGCTTAGGCACCATTATTGAAAACTTAGAGTCAATAAGTCAAAGCATGTTGTATTCCGTAGCAGTTATAACGAAGAGCACCTTTCAATATATCCGATCATTAATTACGTGAAAATATTATTACGGTAAAACATTCGACGTAAATGTATAAACAACTTTGACTAATGTGTTTAAATTTAATAAAAATCTATCATTGAGTCGACGATCTATACCCATACGTTATTACTTTCTTGTATCAGACGTTTGGTAAATGATATTGAATTAAATAGATGTTCCCGTCAAAGAACGAAAAATTGCAGTTATTGATATTACTAATATCATATGCTTCAAGGAATTGCGAAATAAAATAATTTTAAGACTTCTGAAGACGTTTTCAACAAATCGGTTAGATTTGTTAAAAATGTCTACATTTTAGTTTAAATTGCCCAGCACTTCTTGGCTTTTTCATGTTTCCCAATCGCTTTATTAATCACATAATTGTGATTTTGCAGAAAGTAAATTTTATGATGCATTCTACTATGATCTATAGTAGCCTAAAGAAGCCCAGGTTTAACAAACCTTTCTGCAAAGCGATAAAAATGATAAATTATGTACGCAAGACGATCACTGATTAACAAACTTTAAAAATGACTGAAATATTTAATTTAAATTCTTCTTATTCTTCTTCTTCTTCTTCTTCTTCTTATTGTTCTTCTTCTTCTTCTTATTGGCATCTTTGCAAACTTTTTAGTAATCTATGCATTATTTTAGCTGACTCTATTTTATTGTAGGGTACATCTAACATCATTACGCCATCTTTCTTGGTTGTATTAATATCATAAGTTTCGGTGAATAGGCTTGTTCCATGATATTCTTTTTATATGGTTTTAATCCGTTTTTATATGGTACTCGATGTTCTCATTATGCCCTTAACATTTCATATTATTAACTTTTTTCTTTCTCGAGATATGAGGTTGAAATTAGTAATAGTTAGAAAAACAATGCTCCCGTTTGTGACGTCACTATCTGCAACTCTGAATTCGGAGATCTACCGAGACACCGCGACTACTAACAACCGTTCAGTGGTAAGTAAATACGTGAAGTTGAAGGCCGCTTTAGGTGCCTATGGAAAAAGGAAGATTGGCGTTTTATCGACATCGTAAATTTCACAGCGAAAAACGGAATTTCGGCTCGGCCTGTGAGAGAGAAAAATGCCTATTTTCGTAAAAATGGAAAACCGTCCGTGATTTAAAAATTAGAAAAAAACTAAGTAAATACTTCGAGTGAAAGGGTTCGCGACGTCTCTATGGAAAGAGAAAGATTGGAGCTTTATCGTGATAGAAAGTTGTATGGGTCAGATCGAAAATTTTTCTCGACGCGAACTTTGTGGAACCTTTCAAGTTTAATTTGAAATGTCGATGACCATCAACTTTTCAAACGCACGTAAGTAAACAAATACGTCGAGTGGAAGCTCGTCCTATGTTTTTACAGAAAGGGGAAAGTCGGCGATTAATCAGCATCGTAAATTGCAGGGGAGAGACAGAAAATTGTAATTCTTTAACATTTCGCCAAATCGTACTCCCATACAGTTCCTCTAATGTCTGTTCCCAAAAATGAGAGGCAAGGGAGACAGCCGTCTTTTGCGCGTTAACTACGAACAAATCGTTAAAAATACCTCCTCCGAGTTAATCCTATCATAATCGTAATTAACTCCCAAAAAAACGACCCCTCGAAAAGCCACATTGCCATGCCCTTCTTAGCTTTTTGTCGGATGGCAAACAAATAAATCATTTTCTGGAGTATTTCTACTTGTATTTGTGCATTCAGGAACTATACAATACTTAACATTCTTTTTCTTTGTACTCATATTGAATCAAACAAGAAGTGCATAACACAAACAATACTCCGAGAACATTATATATAACAACTAAAAAGCATCGAGTCGACTAAGATCGCCGAATCTATGCGTATAGTGACGTAGCACCTGGCCACGTCCCATTTTCTCGAGGGGGAGGTTTGTAATTGTTTTTAATATACTAACCTTTCGATTATAATTCTTATTTTATACTTGCACTTTCGATTATGAAATAAAAAAAATGCCGAACAAACTTATTGTGACATACAGCATTCTCACTCCATCATTTTACAGTTGGTATATCAGCGCATACGTAGGAGATATGCAATTTTAGGCGAGGATTGCATAGTGAACACACCATCCTTCAAAGCAGTCGGCCATTTTCTGTTAAATGTTAGGTAAGTAAAAAGTCCCTAAGAGGTTCGACAACATTTCCAGGTTGGGTAGCTCGTCTCCTGGCATTGGTGACTAGCGTCAGTAGCGGAAATAGGCCGACGTTAAATAAGTGAATAAAAAAAGATATTCTATGCAGTAATTTTATATTTCCATATTCCTTTAAAAAAAATATTCATCGTAAATTATTGTTTGATATATACCAAATATTTTTTCTGAAAATGCTTACATTTTACATAATAACTATTTTAACAAAAATTTTTTAATTGCATTGACAAATAACTGAATAAACAAGACGTCGCGTTTTTGAGAATAACTGCAAAATTTTGGAATAAAATATTATGAAAAAATTTCCTCGTATAAAAAATGCCGTGCTTTATCAGTGTCTAAAATATAATTTACATAGTAGGCATATTTCCAAGATACAATGAATTTAAAACAGGTATAGTCAAAATTTCCTTAAAAAGTCATTTGTCAATATAATTTAGCAGAACTTCAAAAGTGTCCAATGTACATTGCTCAAATTTCAGCGATTGGTTTAGAATAGACTCATAACAAACACGTAATTTTTTCAATTTTTTCTGCTCCTCCGTTTTTGAGATATTCACGGTTAAAGTGAGGGGTCAATACATTTGAATCGTATATTAGCTTCATTGATTCACAATCGTAAGGCTTTTTATTTCCTTCACTGATAGGTGGAGAGCCAGCTGTTCAGATTTCCTATGAACAAAATACATGAAAAACTTTGTATGACTGAGTAAGTACTACCATAGACCAACAGAGAGCCACTTTTCATATAAGCAAATTTTGCCCGCGTCATGGAATTTTGCCGTAAGTGACGCCAAAATGGGATAATCCAGGAAAATAAGAAAAGGCATCCTATTTTTTTAACAACTAGAAGGTTTGTACCTTAATTTAAAAAAAAATAATCATCCATATATTCCATGACTTAAGAAAACACAGCTATAATCTTATTGTATACCTCAAATTTACAGTTTTATTCATATATTCGATGACACAAAAAATTGTGACCAGAAGTGACGCCAAAATTCCATGACGCGGGCAAATTTGCTTATATGAAAAATAGCTCCCTGTAGGTCTGTCATAGCTGTGAAACAAGCACTTTTCAAGATTACGAAAATCAAGATCTTTCAATTTCATGAGTTTGTGTGTCTATCTATCTGTCGGTCTGTCGGTCTGCCTGGTGTTTGGCTATCTGTTGTACTAAATCTAGAAAATTATTTGCTTTGGAAACATAATGTTTGGCATACAGCTAACATAATTGACAAAGAAGAAACTGCTATACTTTTAGTGAAAAATGTACAGGAGTTGTCACCCCAAAAAAGACTTTAATTAAGAAAACACCAAAGAAAAATAACATGTAGAGTGTTGATGACAATGTTGCCAAGGAAGAATACCTGATATATTTTTAGTAAATAGAAAAATATCTACTGCGGTCATCTAAAGAAGAAAAAAAGCAATACGAGTATTATATGTACAATACATCGAAACTGCAAAATAGACACTGAGTCTCCGAACTTTGCGTAGATTAGGATACATATGAGTTTTACATTAAAATGGTGACATTATACACTATCTCACTTAAAGTACGTAAGCAAAATATTATTAGTTCGATTACCAACATGATTTTTGAGGGCTGCAACGCATATGATTTGCATAAATGTCAATTCTATGGCACCACTACATATACCTTGAGTATTAGAGAAATTTTGTTTGCCATATTTGTTCATAAACGACATCTATTAGTATTAATATTAACTCGAACAATAAAGTATTCCTTAACACGTTGCCTTGTTTAAATTTTATCTATGCATTTAGATTTGCTTTATCTACACATAATTAGAGGTCATCACTTTACCTAAATCATTTCTAATTTACAATTTTGGTTCAATATTGATGCCAATTTCGTTAACATTAACTAGTCATTGCTTTTTTAATCTGTTGCGTTATTTTGCCTTCGTTCATTAATTTTCATATGATGATTTTATATGAGATAATATAATTTTTGTTAATTCCAATACCAAATATGTTCTATTACGTCTTATTGATATTGACTGTTGATAAGTAATGTTATTAATGATAGCACAGCCCCACAAAGAAAAGTCTTTGATTTGTATGACTGGCCATGATATCCCTATGTATTTTTCGACACTGAATCCGAATCTGAGGTAAAAATATCCTACACCCTTCAACTTTTGTGTAGAGGTAAAAACATCCCTTGAATAAGGTAAATTTACGAGTACGAGAAAGGCTCTATCTCGCGGTAAAAAAATAAGAGCTTCTTATAGCGAGTTATGAGAAAGAGGTTCGAGGGAATATTTTGTACACTCTGTACATTGTTTTTTTGATGCAATCAGTTTTAACTTCCATTTCCAATTCCGCTTTTCAATTCCGGGTATTTTTCTTTTTCATTACCTATATTTAATACCTGTTAAATTTTAATTTTAAGTTTTTTTCTCTGTTGTGTAATTAACTAAAAATTAATAAACAAACTACAATTAATAGTCTAGACTAGACTTATCCTCTGGTCGCTTTGTGTTTATATTGGCACCTTGCCTCTTTCTTCTACAGTATTCCCACACTACTTGCACTCGGTTTCATCCTTCCAGATGTTGTTAAGTGGGTACCATTCACTTCACGGTATGTAAAGACTTCACTGGACCCTTTTGCTTTTCGATGCATTTTTAGCCGCTATTACATTTCAAGAAGTGACCGAGTTATTCAGATACCAGACACCACACTTCATTATTAATTATTAATTTTGCACGAGTTCAAACTCGTATTGCGTGTGGCAGAATTGTTTTCGCCACAATACCGTATAAATTTTAATTTAATATAAATTGAAGAAATCGTATGTGAATAAATTTGGCTAATAAATTGTTATACATATAATAGCACTTATAAAACAACTTGCGAGATGTGCACTAGGGTGGAGTGAAAGACATACTTAAAAATTTTTTTTTCGATTTCAAAATATAGTAGCACAAATAAGTTGTCTAATGCACTTCTTAGTACAATGGTGAAAGTTTGTCGAAATCAGTCAACATCTTCTGCCACCCCAGTGATGTTGAATTTCTGAAATATTTAAGATTTACGGAAATGCTATAAAAAACAAAAAAAATATCCCATTAGAGAGATGTCAATATAATACTGCAGAAAAGCTTCCCTTTGTACTACATAGTGTTGTGACAAATGTTGGTAATTATACGTCAACTCTATCTGTCTCCCCAATGACCTTGAACGTTTACTAATTATAACGTTTTTTAAATATTACGCTAAGTATACATTTAGTTTGACTTTAAAATATACAATACTTACCATATTCACATTGTCCTAAAACAAGGTTCTATTCGTTTGGTTTTAATATAGGTCAAGGAATCCTTAATAAAAATAACCTGATTTGCAAGAGGGAATACTATAATGTATTAAACATTGACGATTCTGATACAAGTTATACAAACAGCTGTGGTAAATAAACACTTTAGAGTACTAACTACTAGGTTTTCTTAAAATTTGTTACTTATTCACGACGTATTCTGATTTCATAGTAAAGTAAGGCATGGTTTTCCTGGAATCAACTCGCATCCTTATGAACCCATCTCTTGTATCGGCACCACAAACTGCTGTAGGAGCTTCTGTAACTATTTTCACACATCGCTCAACACACTGTGTGTGACAAGGATACTTGCCAAAATTTACCGTAAGTAGGTCACGGTAGTTAATAAGTTCTCGTAAGTCTTCATTGGAAATCCGGGAGGGAATAGATGTGGTTCTGTTAGCTCACGTTCTTGCCAGTTGATAAGCTCAAAGTAGTCGTTTGCCTCAAAATGTAAAGGAGACAATTTGAACATTCTAACCTTCTTAGAGGATGCCTCAGACATGGATGAACTCCTTCCTTTCAGAATTTAGAAATTCTCAAATTTGGACCCGATAATCCGATATCGTGCTAAATAGAATTTTCGTGGTGACGAAGAATCCATTTCTTTGAGTTACAGCAACAACACATGTCAATTATTTGTTCAGGTAGTGAGACAGCTGAATTATGTGCCAATGGTGCTTTGCGCCGTCTTTACCAGAGGGATGAGATTTTATTTTAAATCACATGGAAGCGTATACATTTTGTGAATTTGTGGAGGTAAATGGAATTATCAAAATTCAAAGATATTTTACACAGTTAATGAGTAATTTATCAAGTTAGTTTTGCGTGGTATTAGATCCAGTTAATGGATCTTTTGGCCATAAAATAATATGTATAATAAATAGTTAAATATCAGACTTCTATAAGAAGGCAAGAGCATTGGGGAGGCAGAGAAACGTTTCGAAATTAAAAAGAGAAAAATCTGAATACTAACAAATAACATAGTCAATTTTTGCGCACTATTAGATTAAGAAATTCATACTTTGACTTTTTCGCTCCGCCCTAATGTGCACCTTTCGTTTTAGCAACATTTTTTTTCTCCATTTTCTTCAATATTCAATATATTTTACAAATTTTTTGCCAATTCTTTACCATTTAAAAAAAATTTAGGTGCTAGTTAGCCGTTAAGCAATACAGGATAACTTCAACTAGTTAAACACAATAAAGGCAACTTGCCAAGAAAATCCCCCCAGCTCTGGAACTATAAACTTATCTTACGCCGTATTAGCTCACTTATCTTAACAGTAATATTATACGACAAAATATTTACTCAGGCTTAGATTCACGTTGTCAAAAACCTGCATACTAATAGGATATATAATAGCCTTTTATAATATTATGTATGGCGTGGGTAGAAATCTTAATTCTTAAGAAAGGTATTTAAATATCAATATAAATTTATTAAAGAAAAACAATACTTAATAACATGTATCACGAATGAAATCAAATTAACATAATTTGGGTAGACCCCATACATAATTAATATATTAAGGATGAAAAATGACGTCTTATATATATCGACTAAATAATCTATATTATATATTTTTTATTATTATTAATACAATACCGATTTAGTTTCAGTAATAATGAATATTTAATTAAATCTCGTTTTCTATAAATAAAAATATTTTGTGTATTTTCACAATCTTTATTTTTCTCTCATTGCTGATTTTAAGTTTTGAATCAGAAATTCCTTTCAAAAATTTGTAATAAATTGATTCTGACTTTATCTCTTGTCCATGATGTTAGCTGATCAGCTGGAATAAATCGGGTGAATTTTCCACCACTGATTTTCGTTCGTGATCAGAATTCGGCTCGAAGTACCATGCTTTTTATAGTTTCTTGGTGAACTTCTTCCAAAAGTTCTACGAAATAAAACATCACATGTCAATTCCTACATATTATAATTACAGCTACTAATATATCTAGAGAAAAATCACAGTTGTAATAATTTTACAGATACTAGATTTACTACTAACAGAGACATTTATTATTTCCGAAAATTTATCTCTAAATAAGGAAGTTATCAAAACAGAAATACGCATAATTTAGGGTGAATCAACTAATACTTGACAACTTAAGGGTTTTCATTTCTTTGATGTTATTTTAATTGCCATACTTGATGGCAAATACAACAAATGTAATTTTGGTTACAAAGTGTATTGGATAAGGATTATAAAGACATTATAACATGTAAGAATATAAATACGAGTAATTGAAAAAAAAATCCCAAACACAAAGGTACACAATTTACTAGTAATTCTCCAGAAGGATATCAGTAGTAAACAATTGAAATAAAATGCTGTTGAATTATGTATTTATTCAAATGGGAATTTCCAGTAGGTACATATAAGTAGATAATAACTAAATAACAGAAATTGGTTTTTGCAACATCACTTTACATCGCTAACTTTATTGCTAAACTGACACTTAATTCGGTTACCCACCATAACAATTTAGGAGGGCTTCCAGTTGTCATGTAATCTAATAACACTGACTGATATTATTTTAAATAATAGCGAACAAATTACTTTCCGGGATAGAAGATGTTAGAGATAAAACTTCAACTACATTTTCTGAGAAAACACGTTGGACAATACAAACATTATGATTTTCTTTCTTTCCTGGAAAAGCAACTACTACAAAACCACCTACAGAATAAAGTTCCTGTGATATTTCTCTATTATTAAATTCATGTGACGTGTCATCCCCGCTTGAACCACTTTCTTTCCATTCTTCTTCGTCTTCTGTATCCGTTCTTGTTCTCTTTTCTAAATTTGTCTTACGCGATTTTTTATTATAACTTTCCCCTTGTTCCTTTTTTCTAGCAACAGTTATTTTCTCATCTCTTTGTTTTTTTCCTCTCTTTCACTTGTGGCACTTTATCATGCTATTGAAGCCACATATATACCTTTGCATGAGGAAGCTCTCTTTTTTAAATCTACTGAATCATTTTCCTGCAGATGTACTCTCGTCACGTTCTAATGAACTGTTCTGTAACTACAGTCCTGGTCGTGTTTATCGATTCTGCCTGCCGAGGACTTATTTGAAGATGTCTTCTTAAAAAGGCATGGAATCATTTATTTTCAACGCAAAAGGTTGGTAAAAGGATTAGGCCGGCCGACACTTATTATATTTGATACATTTTCTAATAACGCCTTTATAATAAGCGGAATCCCCTTTTTAGCATTAGCCAGAATCCATCTAACTAATAAACTCTTCTTCTGTTATCAAAACAGTTTGGAGCCCCAATTTTCTGATAGCTGGAGTATTACCTTTTAATTTGTTGATAATTATTGAATGTTCTATTCCCTTCCCGGTAAATGTTATATCGAACATTTTGAGCTTCTAATGTTCGCTGTCTCAAGATCTTCTTCACCATATTTGAAGAATATCTTACTTTCTTCTTTACACCTTTAATTATGTTTCTGTTAGAATTTTGTAGATATATAAACAATTTAATTCACTTGGCTTTTATAACTCCATTATTTGACCACATATTTTGAACTATTAATTAACCGCTTAAAAATACTAGTCAACCGCTGGACACCATTTGAGTAACAACGAATTAGAAAGAGAAACGTACTCTTTGCATTTTAATGAACTTATGTAGCAAGAAGTGACATGCAACTTTTACTTTTAAAAGTTACTGATGTTTGACCAATAATTGGTTAAATACTACTACCTAATATACTGTTATGTATTACACCCCCTTGAAACTGGAGATTGAGATGCCTATGCCTAATAGTGACTGGGAACTTGTAGAAAGAGATAGAGTTTTCTAGAGTGTGGTGGAAGAAGATTCTTGATTGTGTTCTGGATGGATCTAGAGGCAATTTCAGAGTATATAAGGCGCCATTGCCGGCACAGGAGGGAAAGTTTTAGGAAAGTGAAGTTGGCAGAGAAAAAAGTGAGGTTAAATATCAAGTAAATAAAGTGTAAAGGTGATTTTGAAATACTGTATAGTCAGTAAATTATTAAATAAAGTATTAGTGGTTTACCCCTCGTTAAATATTTAGAACCCACAGATTCATACAGGGTGTTTCCTAAAAGGGTGAAAACACGCAACAATGCAGTCAATAATTGTCCACTATTTTTTAAATATTTTATTATAATTTTAAAGCTAAAACAATACAGGAATTGAAAACAAAAACAGCAGAAATATCTCAATTCCATTTATCAATCCTATTAATAATGGAGCGGAGCTGGTGGGGGTGGGGAGGTTGAAAAATATTAGAAAGAAATTTGAGGCCTTGGTTTCTAGTATATACACAAAATTCCAAATGTCTGTAATTTTACCTGCTGGATTTACTTATTTTCCACTATTTATTCCTATTTAACCCCTAAACATTCAACGGAATCATCCCAAAATATAATCTAGTTCCAGATGTCGTTATAATACATACTCTATTAAATTTCAAATGAATATCTCAATTTTATTGTATCAACCCCTTTAATAATGGAGTAAGAGTGATGGAGGGGTTGAAAAATATTATTAAAAAGCTGAGGTCTTGGGATCTTTACTTTACTTTACTTTATTAGCTCCCCCACCTTGCTGCTTTGAGCAAACTTAATCTCCATGCTACAATATTATCATCACAAAATGTTTATGTATACATATATATATACACACATATACATTATCTATAATACCTGGAAGGCAACCCTCACACATGAAATTCTTCAGTCATCATCACTCTCTCTGCCCACTCGTTCCATTTCCTCACTTGTTCCTCTTGTACTACATTATTTTCTCTCATTTGTACTTCCAGATGACCCCATTCATTCCTCACAAACCTTCTCCCTTCTCCCTATCCATTCTTTCACATACAAACCTTACATGCTCACTATTTTCCTCTCCTCTTCCGCATTCGTACTCCCCATCCACATACCTGAGGCGAAACCTTTTAAGGTAACCCAGAAAGTTTCCATGTCCTGTCGCCATCTGCATTCCTTTAAAGGATAGTCCCAAGGCAATATAACCCACTTTCGAACATACCCCGAAGAGGGTTCTTCCAGTTTCTCCATCTTCCCATCTTTTCTGCCATTCCTCTATTACTCTTTGTCTCGTTCTTGCCTTTCTCCCTCTCCGATCAATCCAAATTTCCTCCCCTTCTATTTATCCTCTCATTCTTGCCCTTTTTGCACTTTGATCCACCATTTTATTCTTTCTATTTTCCTCACCCTTTCTCCCCCACATGATAATACATTCAACTCCCATCCTATTCAGTCTCTCGATACTCAATTTTATCTCAATTATCTCTCTTTCTTTCGCCCCTCCTTTGTTCAACCTCTCAAGAGTTTCCAGACTATCCATGACGATGGATGTCTGCCTCTCGTAGCCTCATTCACTCCTCATTCACTCTTCTCTCAATCATCTGGATGGTTTTCCCCATGGCAATGGCTTCCGCCACTCCCACGGGGATGCCATCCGCAATTCTCTCTTCAAATCTTCCTTCTCCAAATATTCCTTCAATTACTCCAGCTATTCCCACTCTCCCTTCTTCGTTTCTACTCGCGTCCGAATAACCCACAATCTCACTCTCATTTTCGATTTGTTCCTCCCATACCCTCTCTGTCCTCACCCTAAACGCTGGATGTGGCCTAAGTGCTCCTTGTGTTTCTTTTCTCCTCATCGCTTCTGTTTTATCGAGGTGAAGGACCTCAGCTAGTCCCTCAAGCGGCGGTATGCCACTTAGGACCTACAGAGCGGCTGTATGAGTTGTCCTATAAGCCCTCTGGAGACCAAGAAGCACCATTCTTTGGGTGGCCCTTAGGTATCTCACTATTCTGCTATCATTCGATCTACTCCCCCAGATCTCAACACCCTACATTATTGCCATTCGTATCACCCTTTCATATATAATTTTTATCAAATTTTCATTTCTTCAGGTCTTGTGATCTGAAACATACACCGAATTTCAAGTTTCTGTATTCTTACCAGCTTGTTTTAGATATTTCCCCCTATTTACCCCTATTTACCCCCAACCCTTCACCGGATATCTTCAAAAGAAAATCCAGTTCCAGTTCTAGTTATAATAGATACGTGTACAAAATTTCAAGTCAATATATTGATAGAAGGAGCCGTTACTCTGTGGTAGTTAATCATTTTGCACAAATAACTAAATAAAACACACTACTATGTTTTCTACCACTATGTATTTATAAAAATTGCGACTGCAGTTTCGACTTACAAAGCCATTGTCAAGCAGTGAATCAAAAAGTGAAAAGTGAATCAAAAATGTCATTTTTGATTCACTGCTTGACAATGGCTTTGTAAGTCGAAACTGCAGTCGCAATTTTTATAAATACATAGTGGTAGAAAACATAGTAGTGTGTTTTATTTAGTTATTTGTGCATCAAGTCAATATCTTAAACCGTTCGTTCTGGAGAAAACGTGCGACAGATAAAGTTACAGACAGAAATTTTTTGCTCAAATTTGACATTCTAAACCAATTTCAAGAAAAAAAAATTGAACGTTTTTTTTACGATTACTGTACTTCCAATCTCCTAGGTGGATGTGAAATTAAATGAGATATTCTCTTGAAATTTGGTACACGTATATACTATAATGACATTTGAAACTAGATTATATTTTATTATGATATCTGCCTCAAGTATTATTAAAATTCTATGACCAATTATTTCCACATACTACAGTGCAAATACAGTCAAGTTGGTTTCCTTTAAAAAGACTTGAAAGGAGGATTTGGATGTGGAAGTAGTGATTCTTTAGGAAGATGTTTTTTTACATTCAGTATCATAACATTAGCAATACGTATCACCTGGTAAATTTCAATTCATTCGCAGACAAATTCGAAAAGCCGCATTTTATCAACTCAGCTCGTCTGCTCTGCATAATAAAAAATATTAAAACAATAAGTCAGAGCTACCAAACTATAACTCTGGCTATTTGCATATGACGGCCCGCCTTGCCTATGTATACCCATCTAGCTGGCCATGCACACCCACAGCATACGATGATTTATAACATTCGTTAACAGATTTTCTATATTAAATTGGCCGGGCATGCACATAAACTATGTTTTTTGTTAAGTGCAACAAAAATGTATCGTGTGTGGGAAATGAACAAAAAGACGGCATCTAAAAATTTGCATGTAAAGAGATTCAATTTGTACTTGGTTGAATATTATATAAAATTGCTAGATTGGGATTTATCTTGTGATAAGAATAGAGGATTTCAATCGTTGAACAGTTGGTTCAATTTTGTAGATGAAACTTTATGGTTATCTCTTGAACGTCTACAGAAAGTTAATAGAGCCATATTCCTTCTTGAATAAACCATATTCATTCCTTCGAAAATAATCCGAGTTCGTACGTACACTTAAGGCGATGCATTTTTATGGGTGCATTCCTTGTTCCAAGGAGCTACCTAATATTATTTTCAGAGCGGAAGTACAGTTTTCGTAAAAAAAGTTTCTATTTTTTTTTTTTTGTTGAAATAAGTTTAGAATGTCATGAAACGTCCAAATTTGAAATATGGGAGCAAAGAAAAATTCTGTCTGTCTGTCGGTGCGTCGGTCTGTAACTTTTTTTTTTTTGTGTACACGTTTTCTCTGGAGCGGTTTAAGATATTGACTTGAAATTCGGTACACGTATGTATTATAATGAGATATGGAATTCGACTTTCATTTTAGCTTAGTCCAATGAAGGGTTCAGTGGTAAGCAGGGGCAAATAGGGGAAAATAAGTAACCTCAATATTTCTTGAAATTTATAATATTTCTTTATTCAAATGATATCCATATGGAATATCTACAGAATGGTAATAAAATGTATAATCACTCAATTTCCTTTATCCGTTTTTGGAAACAGAAGTACAAAATGTATTTGAAAACTTTCAAGGCTACCGACCTATACAATCAATCAGTAGGTATGTACAAAGAAAATATAGAATATTTATGTGGGCCACCAACTTACATAATTAATATCATGCTTGTAACAAGTATGTTTCCAAATAAATAAAACATTATTCCATTGTGTAAGGCAGCTGATATTGAGGACATATCCTGCTATAGGCCAATAGCTTAACTCCCTATTCTAGCCAAAGTATTTGAAAAAATGATTGCCTTGAGAATAATTAATAATCTGGAATCACATAAAATTCTTACAAATAAACAATCTGGGGTCAGGAAAGGTAAAAATACCTCACAAGCTGTTTGGGAGTTTGTTAATTTCATTGGCGAGGTTTTTGAAAATTATAACTCAACAATAGCAATTTTCCGAGACCTAAGTAAAGCATTTGACTGTGTTTCCAAAGAAATTTTATTAAGTAAATTAGAGATTTATGGTTTTAAGGGCGTAGTTCATGAATTGATGTCATTGTATTTATCAGACATATATCAATATGTGTGTTACAATGATAAACTTAACAATATGCTGGCAGTGGAACACAGTGTGTCGCAAGGTAGTGTACTAGAACCGCTGCTGTTTTTAATTTATAATAATGATTTATCAAATGCTGTTTCAGCATTAACATTTCTCGGATCATTTAAGAGATACCCGTATTAATGTTGTTGATTTGCAAACCAACATTTTAAACAAGTCTTCTGACAGGTCAAATGATAACAAATTATGCCAAAAAACACATACATTGCTTTCTTCCACGAAGAAGAATAATCCCCAGAGTATAAAATGTCTAGAACTAACAATAAATAATAGATTAAGTTGGCATTCACATATTAATGATCTAACAACTAAATTATCCAAAAAAGTGTATACCATCAGACAAATAAGAAACAGAGTTAATCCAGACGCATATGACGCTTTGTTCCATAGTGCCATAGAATATAGTTTGATAAACCGGGGTACGTCCAGCCAAGTACACATCATTTTTATTATTCAAAAAAGAGCACTTAGAGCTGTGGCTGGTTTGAGTCAACTTGTAAGTTGCAAATCTTGGTTTAGAATTTTGTTTTTATTTACTTTTTACATGTCTATGCTGACGTGTCAAAACCCTACGGTGTATTTTTAAATTACCAATAAAAAAAGTACGCTGGTAAGATTACAGAAACTTGAGATTTGGTGTATATACAAGAAAGCAAAGTCTTAAATTTTTTATGACATCTGCCATCCCCACCACAACTTCTAATCCATTATTAAAAGGGTTAACAGAACAGAATTAGAGTGTACGAGGAAAAAAGTTCTAAACATTTTTTTTCTTGAAACTAGTAATATTTAGAGTGTATTGGCAAAGATGATAGTGATGATATTTAAAATATCTTCAATATCATTTTTAATTTTTACTCTTACTCTTTGAATAAATGATATAATAAAATGAAAATTTCCCCCCTAAAATTTGTATATAGGCTAAGTTTGAAATTCTGAACTTTTTTATTTAATGATATAATTTCATTAAGCAAATCCTACTCTGTTTTTTGAACTTTAATATTTTTTAACCCTTGTGCTGCCATTATTTTCGGTCTCCGTTAAACTTTGACCGTCTGCCGAATCATTGAAAGTACAATTGTTTTCATAGTTTGACCGACGGTTTGCATCGAGGGGTAAACCGCTAAAAAATTTTGTACATCACAATTCCTTTCAGTTTAAACATTCCCGCAGTTCCTCATAAATTCTTGCAATTTCTCTATAAATTCCCGCAATTCCTTGAAATTTCCTCAATTCCTTGGAAATTCCCGCAATTCCTCGTAAATTCGTGCAATTGATTGTAAATTCCTGCAAATTCCTACAATTCCATATACATTCCTGCAATTATCCGTATAACTTGTACCTAGTACAATTACCGCAAAAAAAAAATTGGGAACGTGTACGTAATAGAATAATACATAACTTGTCATAGTTTGGTACTGCGAACATCATGTTCAAAAAATTTGTCGAACAACACAACTTTACGACCGACGAGAAACTTTTTAAGCAAATTTTCACACCAATTAAAAAAATTAAACTCTGTTTAGGATAGGTATTGGTTTGTACCCCCACAAAGAACTTTTTATCCCACTGAAGCACTATTGTGATACATTAAAGTAATATCATCGCATATTCCGAAACAAACAAATTCTGAGAAATTATTTAGCGGTGTTTTTAGCTTCATACAGACAGTTCGAGTGAATATGAATCTTAGTATGAGACTGCATATATTTGACAAGACTTCCTTGTAGATATGCTTGAGGGTAATTCTCACATTTTTTAATAATGGGTGAAATTATGTTAGCTGAGGGGATTGGTCTGTCTGATATGCCACAGTAAATAAATTTATTGTGTCATAAATGGAATGGCCCCCGAAGTACCACTTCACAATTTGCACTTTCTCTGCAGTTGTATAAACACACGGCATTTTAATAACGAAATTGAGATTAATTTATTTCATTCCCACGCCTCTAAACAGCTACGCTGTTAAAAGCAGAATGGGTGCGCTTGCGCTGTTCTCAACTCGTCGCGGTCAAGCGATGGCGCTATTGTCTTAAAGCAATGCCCTGCATTGTTCTACGACAAGGCGTGGTTTATCTGCGCAGAAACAAGTTTGCGTACCTAAAACTAAATTTGCTGAATCTGTATATAAATACAGCTATATTAAAATAAAAAACAAAATTCTGTTTTAATAAAATAATAAAAGATAGCATAATTGCAAAATGAAATACTGTTTTTGTTATAAAAAGGAATAACTTTTTTAGATTGATATTGTTGCGTATTTCCACCTCTTAGGAAATACCCTGACCCTGTATAAATTCGTGGATTCTAATTAATTTTAACAAGGGGTAAACCACTAACACTTTATTTAATAATTTATTGATTACACAAATAATTCTAAACTAACTTTTACAAATGTTTATAACTTTCGCTATTAAATTTTACTGTAGCAAAACTTCTCCTTCTGCGCCGGTAATCGCGCCTTATATACTCTGAAATTGCCTCTAGATCCATCCAGAAACAATCAAGAATCTTTTCCACAGTCTAGAGAACTCTATCTCTTTCTACAAGTTTCCAGTCACTATTAGGTATAGGCGTATCAATCTCCAGTTTCAAGCGGTACACCCCCTTCATAATATTTAGAGGAATGTTTAGAAAATACCAATGAATAACTTTTTTTTGCATTTCTCGGATTTATATTTCTTCTCAATATAATATTCATCTTGCATTTAACAGAGCCCGAAAGTAACGACCCTAAGTAGCCCATAATTGACAGAGTGATTTCTTGTAGGTAAAAAATAGTCAGTTTTGTTGATGACATAATTGACAAAAATTTTAAGTATCTGAAGAAAAACTGAGGAAGATACGAGGATCTAGGCGAGAAGTGAGACAAATTGTTTAAACAAGTCAATAAATCGGCGAGAATAATGTTTGCTCTAGTTTGAAGTTACAAATTTTAAATGTCACTATAACGAAACTGCCAGTAAACTCACAAATTGTGAAGTAGGCTTAACTAAAAAGTACTTCTGCGCTGACTTATATATACGTCAAGAAAACGAA
Organism: Stenurella melanura; assembly: GCA_963583905.1. Taxonomy (NCBI): domain Eukaryota; kingdom Metazoa; phylum Arthropoda; class Insecta; order Coleoptera; family Cerambycidae; genus Stenurella; species Stenurella melanura. The sequence continues at coordinate 20,259,844 of OY757311.1, read as the reverse complement.
ACCGCTTCGCATTGATTTTAATAGGATCGTAAAGAAGTAATTACGCACACTTACACACAGTCAGGTGCAGAGTTTCACGATTTATTAAATCACTATTTTCAGTAATAATTATTAACTTGTGCACCTATTGTGCAACTTTATATTTATACTACGGCGAATGTTACTGACAGAAAATCAATGTTATACGTATGAATTTTTATTTCTAAATATGTATATACAACAAAATATGTTTTAGAGCGGTTCGAATTATAGAATTAAGTAGCACATCATTTGCAACGTGTTGCTAACGAGGATGTTTTTTTTTCTATTCTCTATAGTCTGTAGAATTTCGCATTCAAACTTTGGTACATACTTAGTAAAATCGTATGCTTCATATGTTCCATATGGATAATTCTTATGTTGGAATCGACCTAAAAAATCAAATAAACTTCAATCAGGGCCCAACCACTAATAAAATACCTATACAAACTAAATCCCTATACCTACCAGAAATAACAAATAATGACCTAATACTGCAAATAAGCAAAGAAAAAAATAACTCTGCACCAGGGTTAGATTGTATTATTGCAATAACAATAAAAAGAACCCACACATACATTTTAACACCACTTAAATACATAATAAACAACATTCTAAACAGTGGAGTAATCCCTAATAAATTTAAAGAATTTGTCGTCACCCCCGTTCATAAATCTGGCAAAACAACAGATAAAAATAATTATAGACCTATCTCCGTAATAATCTGTTTTGCAAAAGTCTTCGAAAAAATCCTCAAAATAAAATTAGTGGAATTTATTAATAAATATAAAATACTATCTAAAAACCAATTTGGGTTCATCGAAGGTAAAGGAACGGAAGACGCCATATACTCACTAATTAATAAAATTGTAGAAAATTTTAACAAAAGCAAAAAAAACCATTTGCACTTTTCTAGATTTAAGGAAAGCATTCGACACTGTCCCACATGAAGAATTATTAGAAAAATGTGAGAAAATAGGCATTAGAGATGTACTGACGATTTTCAAGAATTACCTCGCAGAAAGAAAGCAACGCGTAAAAATTAATAATTGCATGAATGACAACAAAACAGTACGCATCGGCATTCCCCAAGGCACCGTACTAGGCTCCATTTTGTTCTTAATATATATTAATGATCTATGCAACATCGACATAAAAGGACAAGTACTATCCTATGCGGATGATACTGTTCTGATATGTGAAGGTGATAATTGGGAAGACACACTGGAAAATTCAAGACACACACTTCAGAAAGTATCGGAGTGGTTCAATAATAACTATTTAACACTGTATAAAGAGAAAAAAAAATTTCTAACATTTGCCCCCACAGCCGCTGATACACCTAATATAACAAATATAAAATACGAAAATACGTGTATAGAAAGAGTTAGAGACTTAAAATATCTAGGAGTAATTGTGGATGATCATCTAAAGTGGCATAAACATTTGGAATATATAACCAAACGAATTAGGCGGATAATACCAAAATTCTATATGGTACGTGACATATTAACCAAGCAAACCCTATTGGTCGCATATAACTCTCTAGTTGAGTCCATCTTAAGATACTCAATAAGTTGTTGGGGCGGAACGTACAGTAATGTTTACACAACTATTCAAAGCTCGCAAAATTTTCTAATAAAAGTCATGTTAAAGAAAGATAGACTATATAGTACAGAGCAATAATACAAACAAAATAAAACCTTAAATATAAAAGGTCTTTATATATTAGCAGCAATAATATTCATGCATAAAAAATCCAAAGAACCCTCAACAAATAACAGAAACACGCACCATCAGACACGATCACAAAGCAAAGAATTATTGAAAGTACCAAAATACAAAAAACATGTTTGTCAAAAGTTCGTAAATTTTTCTGGTCCAAAACTATATAACTTATTACCCACGACACTTAGAAAATATTATAACATTAAAAAATTTAATAAAACCGTAAAGAATTATACGATAGATAATATAGATATATTTAATGCAGTTCTCAGTCATAGAATCACTGAAACAATACAGAAATGGTTAAATTGTTAATCTATTATACATACCACAATAAAATATTTAAATTCTCACTTACAATGGGCTTGTTCGAAATTTTTTTTATTTCATAAATCGTAAGTGCAAGTATAAATTAATGGATCTGCGAAAAATCAGAATCTTATTCGCACGTTTAGTATCTTAAAAACTATTGCAAATCCCCATGTCGCGAAAATGGGGCGTGGCCAGGCGCTACGTCACTATATGCATAGACTCGGCGATATCAAAAGACTTGATGCTCCTCACTTGTTATAATTATAAGTGTTTTCGAAGTGTTGTTTCTTTTTCTTACTACTTGACAGTAGGGGAGTACAATTTGGTGAAATGTCAAAAAATTACAATTTTCTCTCGCTCCTGCCTGGACGAATTTTCTATTTTGACCCTGCAATTTACGATTAGAATTCATCGACGACCTTCTTCTTGCGTATAGTGACGTCACAAATGAGCACTCGGTTTTTGCAACTATTACTAATTTCAACTCCTTATATCTCGAGAACGGAAAAAGTTAATAATACGAAATTTTAAGTGTATAATGAGAACATCGAGTACTATATGAAAAAGTATAAAAACCATATAAAAAGAATATCATGGAACAAGCCCGTTAGTACAAACAACAAAGTTTAAGACAGTTCTACTGTTATTAGTACTGCTAGTTACATAAGAATAGAAATAGTTTTTAGTTTATAGTTTATAGCTAAATAGGTTAAGAAAATGTAATCACATTCAAAGCGCAAAACAAGTCCCCGTGACTTAGGTGCCAGGTAATTGTAGTTGTAAGTAATGCTAATTGTAAATATAATTGTAAGCATATAAACAAAATGAATTGTAACTTACAATGTAATAAATAAATAAATATGTATTAACATGTGTTATTAATACAGTGTGAAACAGCCAAATGGAATTAATTCAGTATCACAAATATTTTGCATATTCATAGAAAATCATGAAACGTCGATTTTGGATTCTAAAATGACATCCCGTAACATACAAATTTCGTCCCTAAATTCAAGACCCTTCGAGTGTTAGTTGCAAACTCTAAATATTTAAATGGGAAGTAGGGGCTTTTGATACTTTACTTGAAAAGTCTTTTCAGTCTCTATTCAAATATGCTATGGTTTTAATATAATTAACGATGTTCTTGACAAAATTCGCTACAACAAACGAAAAACAAAACCTTGTAGGGTTTTGTACTGCAGGCTATCAAAAACAATTTCATTGTTCTTCTTCAACATTATCAACTAAAAAGAAGATACAAAAGCATCAGAATTCTTCATAGCTGTTGTAGTTTGAAACAACTTGAACCGCTCCTAAAAAAATGATTAATCAAAATTATGAAATAAAAGGATCCCGTACAAATCTTAGATAAATTGGGTTTCGGCCAAAGCTCATATTGAGGGACTTTGTAGATCTTGGCATTCTGCTCAAAAGTTCTCATTGACAGAAGGTCGGAAAATGGACGGTTTTCCAGACATCGGGGGTTGCAAAGTCGATTTTGCACCCCTGATATCTGAAAAACTGTCCGGTGGGGTGGGTTTGAAAATATTATTAAAAAAATCTGAGGTCTTGGCTTCTAGTATATACACCAACTCTCTAGTTACTGTACTCTTGCTTTTCTTATTTTCCCTTGTTTACCCCTATTTAATTCCCAACCTTTCATCAGAATTAGAGCAAAATATCTATTTTTAGATCTTGTCATGGTATACAGGCTGTCCATTTTATCAGGGCCATCGAGAATATCTCACTTAATATCGGTGGTGCAAAAAAAAACTGTTTCTACGATAATTGTGCTGATTTTTATAAGCTGCAATATGGTTTAAAGACATTTGAAATCCATGGCCTGCTTCAGAGTTATGACGGAAAATATCTCCGTTATTTGGAGAGAGACGACGAAAACTTTAAGGCGAAAATTTTTTCTAAAACAGAGTACTTCAACGAGGTTTTGTCTACATTTTTCCAAATCCGGTGTATTTTAAGATTTACTCTTCGGGGAGTTAAATTTTTTTTTTTCAAACTGGCGAAAAATAGTGGCATTAAATAGAGTATTTTTCTCCCTTTTCAATGATATATCACATGCCATATTTATTCATTGGAACTAAGCAAGTAAGTGTAAAAACATTTTTTAAATCAACAATTTTTTTTTAACTAGCATCATACTTGCCGTGGAGATGTATGATTAAATAAAACGAATAAGACATTCAGTAAGTTCTTCAAATCTTCACTATAATCAAACATTCACACAATTAAAAAGAATAAAGTAAATTCAGCTAACAAAAAAGTTCACAATTTACAAGCCGGACAAACCAAGAAAGACGACTTTGTAACAAAGTCTATTTTCGTATCTGTACAATTAAATTTAAATATCGTAATATGTTATCATTTTAGTCGAGTCTATATAATATAACTGGTTGCCTACCGTTCGTACTCCATATGAGCCACACATGGCGTTGCTGGTCCATGTGAGCCACGCATGGCGTTGCTGGCAACTCGTTGCTAGCAACACACAGAAGCGTACCTAATTTCTTAGGAAGCGAGTTCCGAAAGTCTCGATTATAACCTTTTCAAGACCGTTATTGTGAATTAAACTTATTATTTTGTTAATGGAATTACGAAATACAATATTATGTGTTGAAAATAAACGTCGTTGGGGAGATTTATAAGATTTGTGGGTTACGTTGTATAGTGGTCATTTGAAACGTACTCAGGAAGAGATTTGGTCATCCTCGGATTTTGACAGAGGTTTCCGTCTTGAAAATTTTTGGTGATTTTTTCCGTTTGCCTGCCGAAGATAAGTTGTGTCGCTGAGCACGTTTATAGCAATTTTGTGAATTTGCTCCTATAATGGGATATGGTGCTGTAGTGACAAATTTAGCAGTATTTTTTTTTTGGTATTTGCGTATTATTTTCTGTTGGGAAGTACTGCTACGGAATTTTCCGGATAAATCAACTTGCTGGAAGGACATGGCAAAGGAATTCTTTAAGCCCACTCAACATCTAAGGTATGCCTCTGAAATCTCTTTAGAAAATAGATTTGTAATGTTCGTTATTTCTTTATTGCAGGGCTTGTTCTTTTTAGTTTCATTTTCACTTCTACCTTTACGTCAATTTTATTTCGGACTTTTACTGGTATTGTATCCTGTATGTTTGACCTTACGTCTTACCTTTCTGGTTATTTGTACATCTGAATCTGGATTGTATGTGAACGTTGGTTTTGCTAAAACTTGGTTGTCAAGCTGTTGGTTGGATGTGGAATCCTGAGTTGTACCGGTGAGACTCTCCTGCCTGGTTCCATTGGAAGCTACGCTCCCCTGGTAGGCCTAGTGTAGACATTATGAAACCTGCTGGACGTAAGCGTCTTTAAATTGCATAACGAGGGACCTGATATAACATCCCACCTTCTACGAGGCATTGAGATCCCATCAAGTTTTTTGCGGTACTACATTGCTGTCATTCGATCTACGTAACTACTACGGGGTTTTCCACATATTGCACCTAATATTTTACACATTAATTTTGAATTGTCAGTAGATATTTTGCACATAACCAATTAAAATTTTAGTAGTTTTGAACACCACGCCTGCAGTTTTTTCACGTTAGTCAATTTAACCTATCGTCACTTACCTAGTTCACATTATTTTGTTAATTTTTCATTATTATTCAGTATTTTAATGTAATCGTCTAAGCCAATATATTTTGGGGGTCATTTATTGCATATTATTAATTAAGATTTTATTAGTTTTAAGTTGTCGTATATTTTGTGTTAGGTTAAGTGTGAGCCACACATCTAGCTATACTGATTGTGTGTAATATTATTTCTGTGGGATATGGTTGTAAGCATACCTAAATGAAATCGTTAAATCTGTTATAGTAAGACGCGTATTTGTTTTCACCAGCATACATCCAACGCTCCAATTTATCGAATTCACTCCCCAAGGACTTGTCTAGTCTACCATGTGAGCCTCTTTCGCCAGCAATTGAATGCAGAGAGGGGACGTAAAACATAAAAATTTTGTTCAGGGAACAGGGTGACCACCCTACCCTGCAGTATAGCTGATACATCAGCCTCTAAAGTTGAATTCTATTACATATTGCCCTTTTATCTGGGAGCACTGCAACTTTTTGTAGGTAGCTGTTGGAAAAGAAGCATGCAGAACCATTAATATGTAGTAAGATACCTTGGTTCGACGAGGCAAATTTTGCCAACAATAGATTTTTTAATCGTAATATTCATTACAAATGGATTTCTGAAAATACACACTCGCATAGACCAACTGGGTTTCAAAATTGTTTTTCAATAAATGTGTGAATAGGTATTTTAAGCACCAATTTAACAGGTCCTTGTTTTTATGATGGTCACCTCAGTGGCCAAAGGTACCTAAACTTTTTGAGAAACGAATTTAATAAATTCTAAGATGACGACCCTTTAGTGGATCGACATAAACTTTGAATATTTTCAATAAGATGGAGCTCCTCCCCACAATTCCAGTATTTGCTTAGATTATTAAGACGAAGTTTTGCCTCAACATTGGATAGGTATCAATGAATTTATTCGATGACCTCCTCGTTCTCCAGATATAATGCCAATGGATTTCTTCATATGGAGGTATATTAAAGATAGGGTGTTTTCGACACCGCAAAGTGTAGAGGACTTAAAGCTAATATTCAACAGTCATGTGAATACATTTACCTCCGAAATGATAATTAATGTTTTGAATACAGTGCCTCACCGCGCTCGATTGTGCATAAGAAATCATGGTGGACATTTTGGACACTTGATATGACATTTTAAAAATTATTTTGAGGATTAGATAAATATTAATGTTGTGTGCTATATTCATTTTTATTATAATTTTTTTTTGTTAGCTGAATATTCTTTTAATTGTGTTAATGATTGATTATAGTAAAGATTTTAAGAACTTACTGAATTTTTTAATCGTTTTATTTAATCATACTTCTCCACGGCAAGTATGACGCTAGTTAAAAAAAAATTATTGGTATAAAAATGTCTTCATAATTACTTGCTTAGTTCCAATGAATGATATATCGTTGAAAATGGAAAAAAATACTCTATTTAATGCCAGTATTTCCCGCCAGTTTCAAAAAATTTTTTAACGCCCTGAAGAGTAAATCTCAAAATAAAGCGGATTTGGAAAAATTGAGACAAAACCTCGTTGAAGTACTCTGTTTTGCAAAAAATGTTCGCATCTTTTCAAATAACGGAGATATTTTACTTAGACATATTCCGCATTTTCTATATTTTCTGTCATAACTCTTGAAGTAGGCCATGGATTTCAAATGTCTTTAAACCATTTTGCACCTTATAAAAATCGGCATAATTTTCGTTGAAAGAATTTTTTTGCACGATCGATATTAAGTGAGAATTCTCGATGGCCCTGATGAAATGGACAGCCTATATATATTATTATAGGTGTTAATAACCATTTTTTTTACTATGAATACAATTTTCTGTATTCTGCTCTTGCTTGACCCAAAACCTATTTTCAGTAAGTTAGAATATCAAAAATGTATAGAGGGCGCTGGTGGCAGCTTGAAAATGAAATTCGGTTTTGTTTACTATGAACACATTTTTATGAATTCTGCTTTTGCTCGACCCAAAATCCATTTTCAGTAAGTTAGAATTTCCAAAATGCATAGAGGACGCTGGTGGGAGCTTAAGAATAAAATTCGCTTCGGGTAAACTGCCATTTCTATGCTAGATATTGAAAAATTTTATAAGAAAAACTTGCTCAAAATTAAAAAATATGGCGTTGTACTGAATTTGATATCTGTATGCATATTTTTTTTTAATCAAATTGTCATGGAAACTAAAACGAAACTTGAATTGCCTTGTATAGTTATCAAATTTGGTACAACGTTATATTTTTTGATTTTGAGTAAGTTTTTCTTATAAAATTTTTCAATATCTAGCACAGAAATGGCAGTTTACCTGAAGTGAATTTTATTTTTAAGCTGCCAGCAGCGGCCTCTATGCATTTTTGAAATTCTAATTTACTGAAAATGGATTTTGGGTCGAGCAAAAGCAGAATTCATAAAAATGCGTTCATAGTAAAAAAAATCGAATTTCATTTTCAAGCTGCCACCAGCGCCCTCTAAACATTTTTGAAATTCTAACTTACTGAAAATAGGTTTTGTATCAAGCAAGAGCAGAATACAAAAAACCGCTGCCTAAGGAATCACTACTTCCACATCCAGATTCTTCATCCAAGTCACTTTAAAGGAAACATCTTGACTATATTTGCACTCCAGTATGTGGAAATTATTGGTCATAGAATTTTAACATTTGGGGCAGATGCCATAAAAAAGTTTGAGGAGTTGGTTTCTACCATATACGTTAAAAATGAAGTTTCTAGTTTACCCTACTTATTTTCCACTATTCACAACCTACCACCTCCCACCCCTTCAATGGAGTCATCTCAATCAGATGTCACTACAATACATACGTGTACTAACTTTCAAGTGAATATCTCAATTTTATGTTATCAATCCCATTAATATTGAAGCGGAGGTGGTGGAGTTTGAAAAATATTAGAAAGAAATCTAAGGCCTTGGTTTCTAGTATATACACCGAATCCCAAATTTCTGTACTCTTACCAGCTTGATTTACTTATTTTCCTCTAGTTACTCCTATTAACCCCAACCCTTCTACGGAATTATCCCAAAATATAATCTAGTTCCAGATGTCGTTATAATACATACGTCTACCAAATTACAAGTGAATATCTAAATTTTATTTTATCAACCCCTTTAATAATGTAGTAAGGGTAGTGGAAGGGTTGAAAAATATTATTAAAAAATCTGAGGCCTGGCTTCTAGGACATACACCGAATTTCAAGTTGCAGTTCTCTTACCAGCTTGCTTTACTTATTTTCCTCTATTTACCCCTATTTAACCCTCACTCCTTCAACGCAATCATGTCAAAATACAATCTAGTTTCAGATATAGTTATAATACATAAATGTACCAAATTTCAAGTGAAAATTAAAATTTAATTTTATGAACTCTTTTAATAAGGGAGTGGGGGTGGTGAGGAGATGAAAAATACTAATAAAAAAACTGAGACCTTCGCTTCTAGTATATACACCAAATCCCAAATTTCTCTACTCTTACCAGCTTGCTTTACTTATTTTCCCCTATATACCCCTATTTAACCCCCAACCCTTCAACGAAATCTTCTCAAAATATAATCTAGTTCCAGATGTCGTTATAATACATATGCATACTAAATTTTATGTGAATATCTCAATTTTATTTTATCAACCCCTTGAATAATGGAGTAGGGGTGGTGGGGGTATGAAATATATTATTAAAAAATCTGATGCCTTTGCCTCTAGTACATACACCGAATTTCAAGTTTCTATAGTCTTTCCAGCTTGCTTTACTTATTTTCCCCTATTTACCCCTATTTAACCCCAAACCCTTCAACAGAATCATCTCAAATTATAATCTAGTTCCAGATGTCGTTATAGTTCATACGTGTACCAAATTTCAAATCAATATCTCAATTTTATTTTATAAACCCTTTTAATAATGAAATATTGTAAAAAATCTGGGGCCTTAACTTCTAGTACATACACCGAATTTCAAGTTTCTGTACTTTTACAAGCTTGCTTTACTTATTTTCCCCTATTTACCCCTATTTAACCCCCAACCCTTCACCGGATATCCTCAAAAAACAATCCAGTTCCAGATCTCGTTATAATATATACGTGTACAAAATTTCAACTCAATATCTTAAACCGTTCCGAAGAAAACGTGCGGACAAAAAAAAGTTACAGACAGACAGACAGACAGACAGACAGACCGACAGACAGAAATTTTTTTTCGCTCAAATTCAGAATCTCGACGTTTCATGACATTCTAAACCTATTTCACGAATAAAAATTTTTGAAAATTTTTTTGCGATTACTATACTTCCAATCCACTACGTGGATGTGGAAGTAAAATTGTATTCATAGTGAAAAAAAAATGGTTATTTACACCAATAATAACGCTTCTCCGTGGACACATTGTATGTACCAAGTTTAAAGTCAATATCTTTCAAATTTAACTCGAATTTTTATCACATTCTAAACCTATTTCACCAAAGAGAAATTTCAAATTTTTTTTACGATTGTTTTACTTGCACTCCACTATGTGGATGTGGAAGTAACACGTGCATGTGCGTCGAACTGAGAACCTCCTCCATTTTTATATTTTTAAGGCTGGTTAAAAATGAAGTGTATTATTTTATAGTTGATATTTTACTAAACCGACGGCGCTATTATTTTCTGTTGTAGTAATTATTATTATTTGTGTTATATTTATCATTATGAGGGATACCAATAATAATTTCATTTCACAATATAAGCATACCTACACTTTATTATTTTGCATTGAGAATATTACGTTTTGTAATGGAGATTACTTCTTACAAATCCCCTTGGAATATCTTTCACGATAAAAATCTTGTAGGTAACATCATCGCTGTATATTCGAGATAGCTGTCGACTACATTATGTGCAAGCTGTATGCAATATGCATATTAACTACATAAAAAATTAAGAATGTTCAGTCTATGCGCGTGCAGGTCAGGATTAAAGGCACGAGAATTGTTTCAGATTGATAAAACATTATTTTTGAATAAAAGAAAACTAGCAAACGAAAAAGTTGGTTCACCAGACTTGACGCCAATTGACGTAACTTGTGGGAGCACTTAAAAATAAGGTATGTACAATTTCTAGAATAATCGAATCATCGAGATTAGATTGCTATATCAATGGAATTCCAACTGAGTAAATAATGTTGTAATTAGGTACAGATAATAATAATAATAATACGTTTTATTAACCCTTACATTGCTACAATGCACGTTACATAGGCAACATATTGAATAATTTTATTGCGTATTACATGAAACAATGTTTACCATATAGAGTGTTGAATGGTTGCAGTACAAAATTACTTCTTTGGCGCGTATTATATGTGTAGATGCTGAGATTTTGCGTTAATGTTGAATTTGATTCTAAACTACAATGTGAATTTTTGGAAACTGGTCTATATTAAGAAAGTTATATTTACTATAGATATATTTAGTTGAACCTGAGTTAGCAAAACCATACAGGCTTCGAATTGCTCTATTCTGTATAACTTGTAGGAAAACTAGATTTGTTTAAGTTGTGGCGCCCCAAACAGGTAGCATGTGAATTAACCGTGAGTGTATGTGTGCAAAATAAAGGCTTCTACTGGTACTATCGGTTAAAATGTATAATATTTATTTAAACATAGCTACTAGAGGGTTAATCTTTTTAATAACATACTGTATGTGGTCATTCCAATTTAAATTCGACTCCATTACTAATCTTAAATATTTTATATTGTTGACTATTTCAATTTTTTGGCCGTTGCATTGTAGTGTGGTATGCTTTTTTGTCTAGATGTCATTATAATATATTTTGTTTTGTTCATATTTAAAGAAAGTTTATTATATTTTAACCATAACTCTAATTTGCTTAAGTCTCTTTGCATACTATGCATTAAATAATCTATAGTTTTGGAGAAGTAGAAAATGCAGGTGTCGTCGGCGTACAGATCGCATAAATATTGCGTTCAGAAAGTAAACGGATGAGCCATTCTCTCTGTTCTTCGATGGCAGATTCTGCAGTTGATTTCAGGAATATTTAGTCTCCTTACCCGCGTAGTGCACATTAAGCCTTTTTTCTTATTATTTGAGGGGTCACAACCTGTCATGGGTCATACCTCTTGTATTAATAGTGGGCATCCAAGAGAAAAAATTATCTCAGATTGAGACTAAAGAACATTTCTGCTTGGTTGTATAAAGTCCTATATAGTCCTCTCCACCACATGCTACTACAATAAAAACAGGTAGTTTGGTACCTTCAAAATGTTAAAGATGGCCCCCTGAAAAATTCTAGGATTCTTGAGAACCCTAAGATTATCCGAGGCTATCCACATAAGATAATTTCTTAGGTCACCTCACACCAATGTCGTATTTACTTTTCCTAATAATCAAACAATTTTAGCAAAATTATCCTCTGTGTGACATACAATGTAATACTACTTCACAACATCGCAATTATGAACACATTGCGCTAAAGCAGGCATGATATTTGACAAACAAAATTATTCTGAAATCATGTTGAAATTTTCACAGCATCAAAACAATTTAAGTTACACCATTTTGTGGTTATATAAAATTATGCTGCGAGTTATAATAATATAGATTATTTTACTTTGTATTTGTTTTAATTTTCACTAAAATGGCATTTAATTAAAATTATTAATGTTGAAATAGAAATGTCAATGTAATAATAATTGTGTAACAAATATAAAATAATTCTCTATCTGTTTATTAATAATTATTAGACTAATTTTGTATTTTAATATTGACTTTGGAATATTTTTTGAATTCCCTAAAAGAGAACATCATCACGAGCAGCAATGGAAACGCAAATCAAGTTGCGTAGAAATGTATAACGACAAAAACTAAATAATAATTAAAAGTGAATTATTATTTGTTTGCTTATAATTGTATTGAAACATATTTTTTATAGGAATTTGCAAACAGCAGAATAAAATAACTATTTATGAGAACCAAATAAAAAACTATGTTTAAAAATATTAATGAAATCTTTGCATTCTTTCGATAACCTGAATTCTGGTTATGCTAGCAAATTAAAATTCTAAAATGAATTTGTCTAATTTCTTGTTTGAAAATTCTCATTGTAACACTAGCATGCACACAGTCCCCTACGGCCATGCAGATTAAACTGGTATCTACATAACCCCCTACGGTCATGAAGATTCAGTTAAAAATGAGAACAAAGGCCTAAAATGAATTTATTTACCCACCTTGTCTTAAACATTTTACATTGTAATGGATTACATTTTCATGAAATCTATCATTCTCTTTCTTGGAAATACATAGCCTTTGAAACGTTTTTCGCCCTTATTCTGGAGCTCGTCAGAAAGACATAAAGCCACTCATAAAGATGCAAAACCAAGACAATTTCTATGAATAAGTATGAAATAATTATATTTCACATTAACTGATAAAAACAACATAATAATTCACTTTCAAACATGCATAGAGTATATAGGCTCCAATACTAGTTAACTAATAGATAGGTTTAGCTCTGTTGTCTTTACTAGTCAATGTCAAATATAATTATTTCATACTTATTCATAGAAATTGTCTTGGTTTTGCATGAAACATCTTTATGAGTGGCTTTATATCTTTCTGATAAGCTCCAGAATAAGGGCGAAAAACGTTTCAAAGGCTAAGCATTTCCAAGAAACAGAATGATAGATTTCATGAAAATGTAATCCATTAGAATGAAAAATTTTTAAGACTAGGTGGGTAAATAAATTAATTTTAGGCCTTTGTTCTAATTTTAACTGAATCTTCATGACCGGGGGTTATGTAGATAGTAGTTTAATCTGCATGACCGTACTGGACTGTGTGGATGCTAGTGTTAGAGTGAGAATTTTCAAATAAGAAATTAGACAAATTCATTTTAGGATTCTAATTTGCTAGCATAACCCGAATTCAGATTATCGAAATAATGCAAAGATTTCATTAATATTTTTACACATAGTTTTTCTCTTAGTTCTCATAGATAGTTATTTTTTTCTGCTGTTTGCAAAATTCTGTAAAGGATGTGTTTCAAGACATTGCGTAACTACCGAAATCCTAACTGAATTACAAACCAGAAAGAATTTAAAGTAATCGGCCGTAATCGTCAAGCAGGTTGATCGCCAAAGGCGTGTATACTATTGTGTTTTACATAAAACGCTTTTTTTAAATAGTTTTAGCACCAAATGTTGCCAAGATTCTTGACCAATTATACAAAAACATGAAGATGTTTAAGATATTAAAATTGTAATATACAATTTGTCTCTGAGGTTCGAACAAAATTTATATAGATAACGTGATACATTTCAAAATTCAATTTATTCTAAACAAACCAATTTTAAGCAACCTCGTCTAATAAAACTGAAATATATAGTTCTAATCAGCTATGTTACAATTATCACCAAACATGATTAATATCGAATCTACTATTGAATGTAAGAGGTGGTTTACATATTAAGTAAGAAATAGTGTGGGTCCCAACAATGACCCCTGTGGTACTCCAGATTCAATTGAGTAAATCAAACTTCATTTCATTATGAAAGACGTATTGGATTCTTTCGCCAAGGTAGAATTGGTAATAAAAGTTTGTTACTGTTGAAAAAACCATGATATTCTAGTTTTCTGATTAACGTTTGATGCGACACACAATTAAAGGCCTTTGACGATTCCAGAAATACAGAGCATGAGAATTTTCCCTCTACAAATATATTATGATTGTTGCTAATTTATCCATCATAAATGTCATACGTTTGCTCCTGAAGCCAAATTGATTAGAATTAAACAAATTTTGTTATCTGGTTTTACTTGCACATCCACGTAGTGGATTGGAAGTACAGTAATCGCAAAAAAAAATTCATTTTTTTTTCTTGAAATAGGTTTAGAATCTTATGAAACGTAGAGATTTTAAATTTGAGCGAAAAAAAATTTTCTGTCTGTCTGTCTGTCTGTAACTTTTTTTTTTGTCCGCACGTTTTCTCCGGAACGGTTTAAGATATTGACTTGAAACTTTGTACACGTATATATTATAAGGAGATCTGGGACTGGATTGTTTTTTGAAGATATCCGGTGAAGGGTTGGGGGTTAAATAGGGGTAAATAAGGAAAACTATGTAAAGCAAACTGGTAAGAGTACAGAAACTTGAAATTTCATGTATGTACTACAAGCCAAGGCCCCAAAATTTTTTATAATATTTTTCAAACCCCTACCATCCCTACTCCATTATTAAAGGGGTTGATAAAATAAAATTGAGATATTCATTTGAAATTTGGTACACCTATGTATTATAACGCTATCTGGAACTGGTGTATATTTTGAGATGATTCCGTTGAAGGGTTGGAGGTTAAATAGGGGTAAATAGGAAAAAATAAGTATGGCAAGCTGGTAAGAGTACAGAAACTTGAAGTTCAGTGAATGTCCTAGAAGCCAAGGTCTCAGATTATTTATAATATTTTTCAACCCCCCCACCACCCCTACTTCATTATTAAAGGTGTTTATAAAATAAAATTGAGATATTCACATGAAATTTGTTACACGTATGTATTATAATGACATCAGGAACTAAATTATATTTTGAGATGATTCCGTTCAAGGGTTGGGGGTTAAACAGGGGTAAATAGGGCAATAAGTAAAGCAAGCTGGTAAGAGTATAGAAACTTGATATTCGGTGTATGTACTAGAAGCCAAGGCCTCAGATTATTTACAATATTTTTCAACCACCCCACCATTCTCACTTCATTATTAAAGGGGTTGATAAAATAAAATTGAGATATTCACTTGAAATTTGGTACACGTATGTATTATAACGACATTCGGAACTAGATTATATTTTGGGATTATTCCGTTGTAGGGTTGGGGGTTGAATAAGAGTAAATATGGGAAAATAAGTAAACCAAGCCTGTAAGAGTACAGAATTTTGCGCTTTGGTGTATATACTAGATACCAAGGCCATAAATTTCTTTCTAATATTTTTCAAACCCCAACACCTTCACTCCATTATTAATGCGATTGTTTACATAAAATTGAGATATTCACTTGAAAGTTAGTACCACATCTGATTGAGATGATTTCATTGAAGGGGTGGGAGGTGGTAGGTTGTGAATAGGGGAAAATAAGTAGCGTAAACTAGAAACACCAGCGCCTCAAATTTTTCTATGACATCTGCCCCCAAATATTATTAAAATTCTATTATCAATAATTTCCACATACTAGAGTGCAAATCTAGCCAAGATGTTTCCTTTAAAGTGACTTGGATGAAAAATCTGGATGTGGAAGTAATGATTCTTTAGGCAGCGGTTTTTATTATTACTTTTCTAAAATTTTAGCAATGTAAGGTATGACCAATATGGATGGTTGGTTTCAGGGTTTATCTAAGTCGTTATTTTTATACACTGGCACAACTTTTAAATCTGTTATTGTTCCTGGAAACACATTATCAGTTATACATTGATATATAAGATGAAATTAATCAAGTAGGTACTTGCAGTCACCTACACCAGACTGCAACACATACCCATTTAATATTATCTAAATCTACTTATTATTGATTAAACGATTTAGCAAGAACGATGTTAAACCAACACTAACTTTATATTATAACACATATCGCTGTGGCTTGTTGCAGCCCTGAATATCTGCTTTTAAGAAATGCCATACTCTCTCGATTCTCTTACCATATTCGGTATAATAAAATAAAAAGGAATAGATTATGAAGTAATTTAAATCGCGCATGAACCCAGAGAGGACCATTAGTCACAGAACAGGTTTTAACAATTTAAGGTATCCATAATTTTGCTGCATGACACTACATGAAATATTTAATGTTGCCCATAAAAGTGACTTATTTTTGCAATATTTTTACATGCGTGGTGTGGGTGTCTCAGTTTTGAATTGCTTTGTAATATTATGCCTTTATACAATAAGTTGTTTTATATTATTAAGGGTATAAATTCTAGGGATCGTTCTCTTATTGCTTTTATTTATTTTACAATTTGTACAATTGCTTTTTTATCTTCAAAATCTAAATGGAATCTCTCGATTCGACACGTATGTATATGTTGACATATATTTTTATAACTAGCAAGTAAAATAAAGCTAAAAAGTAAAAAATAATAGAATTTAAAAAGGCCCAAACTAATTATAGAAAATATAGAATGTAGGTGGTTGTTTTAAATAGTAAAATAATTGATAAAAAAATAAACAAAAATGCTCTAATCACTACTTCCACATCCAGATTTTTCTTTCAAGTTACATTAAAGGAAACGTCTTGACTGTATTTGCACTCTAGTAGAATTTTAATAATATTTGGGATAGATGTCACAAAAAATTTTGAGGCCTACCACCTCCCACCCCCTCAACGTAATCATCTCAATCAGATATCATTACAATACATACATGTACTAACTTTCAAGTGAATATCTCAATTTTATGTTATCAATCCCATTAATAATGCAGGGTAGATGGTGAAGGTGGGGTGGGGCCTTGAAAAATGTTAAAAAGAAATCTTAAAGCCTTGGTTTCTAGTATATACACAAGATCCCAAGTTTCTGTACTCTTATTGCTTGCTTTACTTATTTTTCCCTATTTACCTCTACTTACCCCCCACCCCTTCAACGGAATCATGTCGAAATATAATCTAGTTTGAGATGTCGTTATAACACATACGTGTACCAAACAAGTGAAAATCTCAATTTAATTGTATCAACTCTTTTAATAAGGGAGTGGGTGGTGGTGGTGGGATGGAAAATATAAAAAAAAAGCTCGCTTCTAGTATATACACTAAATCCCAAAGCTTGCTTTACTTATTTACCCCTATTTACGCAGAATTCGTTATAATATATACGTGTACAAAATTTCAAGTCAGTATCTTAAACTGTTCCGGAGAAACGTGCGGACAAAAAAAAAAGTTACAGACAGACCGACAGACAGACAGACCGACATACAGAGAGAAGCCTCTTCGCTCAAATTCAAAATCTCGGCGTTTAATGACATTCTAAATCTATTTCAAGAAAAAAAAATGAATTTTTCTTTACGATTACTACAGTTCCAATCCACTATGTGGATGTGGACGTAAAATAACAAAATCCAGTGTTTACCTTAGAGACTTTCTTAAAAGTATAATCACATTGCTAAAATGACACACAAAATGTAAACTGCTGCAGCTCAATTTCAGCAACTCTCAGAGTTTGAAATAGAATCAAATAATCGTTCACAAAATCATTGTAAAATCACAAAACCAGATTCTGGACATTTCATCTGTTCAATTCATTTGTTGTATAAGAATCCATCTAGGGCCTGAACATGCTGAAAAAGAAAAAAAAATATTAATATTTAAGTCGGTTACTTAAATTAAAATAGATAGACCAAGAATTGAGTAGTAAAGACTACAGAATAAGCTGCTATTGTAAAACTTAAAGAAGAAAGTAATATAAAACCCAAGTGTGACAAAACCTAGTACCACGACAGAGTTTGGGGTAAATTGAAAAGGACAAAACAGACCGAAGGAGATTTACTTTGAAATCAGCAAGAGAACATCAGGAAAAAGCTTCAAACATCAAAATTTGCCATAACAGTTCAACAAAAAGTGAACATAAAAAACTTTGTATATCAAGATCAAAATTTATTAAGCAAGTTGAAATTCAGAACCAGTGTCTCAGGCCCGCATTAAAGGATGACAACATAATTTTTTAACTATGACAGTGTCTGGGAAGTGCAGCAAACAGGCTAAAAAATTAAAAAGATACTTGATCCTAGAGGGGGACTGAAAACCTGAAAAATAAAAAAAAGAGATCAACGAGTTGGAGACAGTGTTTTTTTCAGAAAAAACTGAGAAGAAGAAGGAATTTAATAGCAGAATTGAATGAAAATAATTCAAGAAGGAAAAAGAAGTTTAAAAATCAAGCTATTATGCAAAATGTATAACTCATCTGGTAATATTTAACAAAGCTCACAGTTTTCTTCAATATGTCAGCAAATATCCAGAGACACTGATATTCAACCGAAACGCAAAGAAATTAAAAACAATTAATAAGAACAGTTTTTAATAAATTCAGCAGCAAAAGTTACAGGTGTAACCCAAAAACAATAATAAAGAGTGACAAATAGTATTTAGTAAATAAATAAGATTTCACCTATGTAATTAACCATAATTTTGGTGTTAGCAATTCCAATGATATTTAATTAAATATTTGGAAACCAACCTTGTTATAATAAAATTCATTTCATTCCCAAGCACAGATAATAGAAGAGATTAGGCAACTAACAATGCAGAATTGAATTGATAAAAGTGGTAACTCAGCTGTATAACAATATAAGAGATTTTCATTTATCAAAAATCATTAAAAACATAAAACATAGAATACAAGCAAAGTTTTGAAAGCAACCCGCAACGAACCCTGAGCTAAGAGCTCCACTGAGATAAGCAAAAGAAAAAAAAGTCTAAATTTACAAAAGGTGGCAGTATTACACCAATTCTAGGAGTTGAATAAATAGAAACAAGGTAGGTAATGACAATTTGTTATATTTAACAAATTAGAGATTTCGGACGAATGTAATAATATATATTTTTTATACATGTACCTTCAGTGATTATTTTGATGTAGCTTAAGCAGTATTTATTAAATCTTTTGCAAATCGTTAGGTATGGCGCAGAGGTGGTCTATTTTAGGTTCATCAAGCCACATGTAGTGTAAGGTGATCAAAAATTGGAATAGAGTTTTCTATAATACCAACATATTTTCCCGTTGAAGAGTTGGGGTGAAATGGGGGTAAATACATAAGGCAAGCTAGTAAGAGTCCGAATACTTGAGATTTGGTATATATACTACAAACTAAGGTCTTATTTTTACTTCCCTGGCATACCGAAGGGAAGTATTGTATTCGGGGAAAAACCCCTCTCTGAGATTTTTTTGGATTTTCAGGTTTCAGAACATGTAGATTACGAAAATATCGGTTTTTCGATTCCCTCAGTGTGTCTGTCTGTCTGGTTGTCGGTCTGTTGGTGCATTAACTAAAAAACTACTTGACGGAGAACAGTCAAATTTGGTAGGTAGTTGACGCCACTGCCACCGAGGAAATGGTTAGACTTTCACTGGAAAATATACAGGGTGGATCGTCTAAAGATAATGTAAAAATTTTTTTCGTTCAAATTTAAAATTTCCATGTATTGTGACATTCTAAACCTATTTCAAAAAAAAATTTTTTGTGAAAATTTAAAATAAAATGGATGGTAAAGATTATTTGCTTGCTCAAATTTAAAATATCCACGTTTCATGACATTCTAAACATATTTAAGAAATCGGTAAAGTTATTTACACAGAACTTCCCTCTTTATTTTTATAGGGCGGTCACTCTAAAAAATTATTAATTAAGAAATGACATAAGAATTCTAATCGCAATGTAGTTAGCCCTATTAATACCGAGAAAACCTGATAACTTTTCCCATCATCTACTCTATAGTGGTGGGGGATAAAATTTTCAATTTTCTTTTTAATTTTAAAAACATTTTTTTTGAAATATGTTTAGAATGTCATGAAACGTGGAAATTTTAAATTTGAGCAACAGAAAATTTTTTACATCCACTTTATAAACAAAACATCTTTTTTCTTCTTTTTGATTTTCAAAAAAAAATTTTTTTTAATATGTTTCGAATGCCATGAAACGCGGATATTTTAAATTTGAGCAAACAGAGAATTTTTACCATCATCCATTTTATACAATATTTTCAAAATTTCGAAATACGTTTCTATTTTAAATTTTCAAAAAGAATTTTTTTGCAAAAGGTTTAGAATGTCACGAAATGTGGAAATTTTAAATTTGAGCGAAAAGGAATGTTTCCATTATCTATTCCCTTTAGACGGTCCACCATGTATATTTTCCAGTGAATGTTTAACCATTTCCTCGGTGGCAGTGGCGTCAGCTGCCTACCAAATTTGACTATTCTCCGTCAAGTAGTTTTTTAGTTAATGCAATAACAGACCGATAGACAGACAGACAGACAGACCGACAGATAGACAGACTGACGGAATGGAAAAACCTATGTTTTCGTAATTTACATGTTCTGAAACGTGAAAAACCGAACACATTTCGAAGGGTGATTTTTTGTCGAATACGATACCTACTTCCCTTCGGTATGCGAGGGAAGCAAAATTTTTTTTTTTTTGAAAATCAAAAAGAAAAAAATTTTGATTGTTTTTTAAAATGGATGTAAAAAATTTATTTTTGCTCAAATTTAAAATTTCCACGTTTCATGACATTCTAAACTAATTTATAAAAAATTGTTTTGAAAATTTTTTCCCACTACATGGAAAACATTTTTTTTTTTCAGTTTTAAAATTTCCGTGTTTCATTACATTCTAAACCTATTTCAACAAAATAATGTTTTGAAAATAAAAAAAATTGAAAATTTTATCCCCCACCACTATAGCAGATGATGGAAAAAAGTTATCAGGTTTTCTCTGTATTAATAGGGCTAAACATTGCGATTAGAATTCTTATGTCATTTCTTAATTAACAATTTTTTAACGTGACTGCCCTATATAGATAAAGAGGGAAGTTCTGTATAAATACCTTTACTTTACCTTTACTTATTTATGACGTCTGCAACCCCCGGCACCACCGGTGGGAGAGTAAAAGTTCCTAAAAAATGTTTTTGCATCAACCACCCTCACCCCAATTATACGTCGATCAGTTGAAAAGGTATTGACGAGGCACGTCGTTTTATGGATTTTTGGATCAGATGATTTCCAGATACTGGAGTGTAAATATAATATGAAGATGCTTTCCTTTAAAGAGACTTGGATGAGAAACCTGAACGTGGAAGTAGTGATTTCTTAGGCAGCGGTTTTTTTTAAAGCGACTCAACTGTTTCCAAAAATGTTTTTACCATCAACTTTTTACAGACAGCCAAATCTCAAGAGGAATATTGAAATATGATTAAGTATAGAATACATGTTAAATATGTCTAGTAATAGTTTTAGTAATAGGTTTTTTGCTTTCAACTTTATTTATCACTTTCAAGAAGACATGAATATTTGGAAACACATCATTAATAATACTGGAGAAACTATTAGCATTCATTGACAGTCATAATTTGTTCTAAAAACGATTAGTAAATATAATAGTTATACATTATTTGTTAATCTTGAAGGTATTTTACATAATTAATAATGTTTTGTTTAAGTATCATGTCATTAAATGAAACTTTAATAATCGCACTATTTAATTTTTCATAGTAGATCATAAAACTGAACCAAATTCCTGAACTTACTTAATGACCTTTTGCATTAGCGTTGATTGTAATACTTTTTTTAGATTTGTTGCATGCCAGTAACAATCCATTTGGTTAATATGACCTACTTTTATATCGTTACATTAGGTGATAGCCTACTGCACTTCTGATAAATGTTTTTATCTACGATAGATAGATAAAGTAGTCTTTTTTGCTCACATTGACAGCGCAAAGATGACGTTTCTGAATACTTATGAGTAATGTCACTTTACCGATCGTCACCACCTCGACGACGACTGGTAATAGTATATTATTCAACGAGCATATAATGATGGCTATTATTCACGAGGGTGAAGTTTAAGACACGAGCTGCAGGCGAGTGTCGTAAATCACCAAAAAGTTATTACAGGAAACCTGCATTGTGTATAAATTTAATTTTATGATGAAAATTAACCCTTTTTACTTCCCTCACATACCGAAGGGAAGTATTGTATTCGAGAAAATCATGTAGATTACGAAAATATAGATTTTTCAATTCCGTCAGTCAGTCTGTCTGTCTGTCTGTCTGTTTGTCTGTCTGTCTGTCTGTTGGTGCATTATCCAATAAAACTGCTTGACGGATAATAGTCAAATTTATAGCGAAGAAATGGTAAGACTTTCACTGGAAAGTTTACACGACGGGTCTAAAGCGAATAGATAATAAAAAATTATTTTTTTTCCTCAAATTTAAAATGTCTTCGTTTCATGACATGCTAAACCTATTTTAGAAATTTTTTTACCAGTAGAAAGATGGGAATTGTTTTATTGCTCAAATTTAAAATTTCCACGTTTCATGACATTCTAAATCTATTTCTTAAAAAAATAGTTCAAAAAGAAACATTTTAATGTCAAAGAAATTTTTCTTTTAATTTCTTTGCTACTATAGAATATATGATGGAAAAATTTCTTTTGCTCTTTAAAATGTCTACGTTTATGACATTCTAACCTATTTCAGAAAAAAAAAAGAATTCAGAACTTTTGAAAATTTTTTTACCAGGTTTTTTTTGCTCAAATTTAAAATTTCCACGTTTCATGACATGCTAAACCTTTCTCAGAAAAAAAATGCTTTTGAAACATTTTTTTAATTTTTAAAAAAAAATTTGACCACTACCACTCGGTATAAATAAAGAGGGAATTTCTGTGTAAATACCTTTACCGATTTTTAAGGTAATAATTCATTGCCGTGCTTTTCAAAGATTGGTTGCTCTTTTTTTACAAGAATTTTAGTTAGACATTGAATATTACAAACATGTTTTGTGAATCAATTTCAATTGAAAATTGCGAACTCCATGGGAGGTCAAAGTAGTCCACGCGCCGATATTCTTGACTAAAGATGACGGTCTCGGATGATTAGGGGTCGAGCTTGAGCTCTTTGCCCCAATCATCGCTGTAGACCTGGACCGGCCTCGTAAGGGGTGGGCCTGCTTTTTCGCCTATCCCCTCCGCAAATGCGGAGAGTATTGGCGATGTTAGCAAACCTCCCCTGGTCCTGGCTGTTGGACCCTGCCAGCTGGGTCGTTTCTTCTGGCGCTCTTCTGTCTTGGTCGTCTTTCTTCGCTGGCATGTATAGGCTCCCGGGAGCGTCTTTCGTCTGTCGTGAGAGGGAACGGCTGTTACCGAGCCCTCTCGGAGTTTGAAAGGGATTTGGGGGTGTTGACTAGTCGGAAGCCCAGGGTGCCAATTGGCATCATGTGCTCCGATTTCGTCGGAAGGAAGTGTGAACTGTGTAGTTCAGGATTGTGTTCGGCCAGAGACGCTTAGCGTCAGAGGCCGGCACGGGCTAGGGTAAGGGTACCGAGCTGTTTGTTTGCTTGGTACCCCCGGGATCGGGTATTGGATGTTTTTGGTCATTGTCTCCTTGCGGTGTGGCTTGCAGATCGGGCTGAAACAGATAAAGAGTTAGTTATACTTACCCATTATCCAGGATCTGGAGCTTCGGCCTCTTGTGCCTCGGAGCGTCGTTGGGGTCATAGTCAGTCGCCTGTCTGACCAGCGGATTCCCATGCTCTGCTGCACGGGCGTATAGGTTCTTCGCTCTGTCCCGGATGACTTCAGTTACTGGGGTGTATTCCAGGTCTCTGAAAGATGTCCGCGTTTCTGACAAACCATGGTGCATCCACGGCGCACCGAAGTGCGACGTTTTCCACGGCTTGTATCCTCTTCAGATGGGTGGCTGCTTGGCATCCCCAGGCAACGGAGGCGTAGGTCAGAATAGGTGCAATGAGGGTCCTGATAAGCGTGAGCTTGTTCCTCAGGTTGAGTTGGCTCTGTCTACCTATCATAGGGTAAAGTAGAGTCCTCCTCGTCCTCGCTTTCTGTATTATCGCTTCCGTGTTCTGTCTCCACGTCAGGCTTCGATCCATGATAACTCCAAGGTACTTGACGGTATCGTGCCATTGAATGTTCTCGCCAAAGTAGTCCATCTTTCCCCTCGGTGGGACAAACAAATAAGATTGTGCAAAAACTATAAATCGACAACACCTATTTTTTGCAAATTTATAAAGCACTATAGGACACACTCATTGAAGAAAGTTTTAAAACATTTTAACAACAAAGTAAAATGTTCTGTTAATAATTAGAAAATGACTATATTGCAGGTTTTTTTGCAATAACTTTTTACCGCTGGAGCGATTTTGGATTTGTAGGGATCTTAATTGAGCACAATTCACCCATTCTTTACTTTTTCCAGTATTTTAAGAAAACTTATTTTCCGCTTTAATTGTTGATAAAAAAAGATGATGGCTCACGAAATGAGAAGTCTCTCCCATTACCTCTCCCACAGCCATTCTGCAAAAAAATTTATCGAAAAATTCTGTCCACTTTCTCTTCAGTTGCCTGGCCTATTATTTATAGTTGTATATTGTCGTATCACTTACGTTTTTTTTCTAAATTTTCATATTCTTCCTTCAAGCTACAATTTATCTTATAATTGTAATTATATTTATATCTGTAATTAGTCATTATAGTATTTCTAGTATACAGTTAACTTGTACGAATATTGTTTGAATATCCTAGTCTAGACAATTTACAATTTTTTTTTTATAATTATGACACTAACCGCAAAGAAAAAAGAAAATTGCTATAGCAAATTTAACAGTAATTTACATAATCCGGTTCATTTTAGGCATCATTCAAGTGTATTTTTTATTCAAGGACCATAAGCAATATTGCAGACATTATAACTGCATATTATCTCCCTAATTTGAAACGTTGACAACGATTCCTGATTTGGCACAATTATCAGGACTATTTGAGATTCCCTTGAGAGTCTTGCACACCCTAACGAAGAGAAACTTCATATCTCCAATCTAAGATTATGCCTGAGCTCAAGGCCCACTAACAGTTTTGGTAGCGCAATTTGTCGATTTGATCATGGCTGCCTTCTTCCAGTACGTAATGTTATGCAAATGGTGACTCCCGGAGAGTTTTGCTTTTTGATTTGTTCTCATTTCTACTTACATATTTGAAAAGTATGTAGTGTGTATGTACATTGTTACATAGCTTTGTTTTAGGGTAGTGCATAGAGAAAAAAAAAGTCAGGATTAAAAATCAGAACACGCTGGATTAGTTATGTTTGCACGTGCATCGATATATTATAAATCAAGAGCTACTGGCTGATGGTTCATCCAAAGACGAGGGGAGAAAAAACAATGTCTCATATATTTTTGACACTTTTTTTACACAAATGTAATTTAAAAATAAAAAATATTACTAGGCCGTTCGAAATATAAAAGTCGATTTTCAAGGTATTTTCTTTCTATCGAGTTTTTCTTGATAAAAGTCTTATTCGAGGTGTATATGAATAGAAAATCGTATTCCAGAAAAAAGTTAGGTGAGGGAATACATACCTATAGGCACTCTTATGCAAAAAGTGCATTTATCGCAATTTCTGCTCTTTTTTCGAAAATTTTTGAAATATAATCGGTTAAATGCTATAAAAATAGGTTGGAAAAGTTTTGCTTCATTAATATTGAAACATCACTTAGAACATACAGTTATTGATAACCCTTTAAGGGCCATTTGGAGCTAATTATTGCATGCATTGGTGCATAATGTGCATTGTGCATGCATAGAAAACAAAAATGTAACTAAACGGCCTGGCCTATAGTATGCACAGAAGACACAAAAGAAGAAGGCAATTTAAAAATTCATATTTTCTACACCAATTGGAAGCCGAGATATGTTCGCGTGGACAAAATGCAATTGTTAAAAAAATACACTAACACATTTTTAAATACTTTTTTAAAGAATGTTCAACACCATGAAAAATAAAATAAATCTACATTTAAAAATAAATTTTGCTCTACGTTTTGATGCACGGATAGGTATATCATTGTTTTTTAGGTGTGTGAATATTTTGATTTGCTTGGCAAACTGATTGATGTGTACTAGAAATATATTTGACCAAAATCTGCTGGCCGCTCGAACTTACACATAGAGACTTTTAGGCAAAATTTAAAGTTCAATATTTTCAACAGGAATGCAAATTTTTGAACGCGGCTTACAAATTTTAAGAGCTAGTTTTTTTCGGATTAAGCTGCATGACGTATATTTATCGTAGGACCATAAGTTTATTATATACGGGGTGATCAATGAAGTCATGCAAAAAATCAAAAAGTTTGTATGAGTGAAATTTCCGCAAAAATTTTTTTTGGTCGTTGCAATATGGTTCCTTACTAAGGTAACATCAATATCTCTAGACGGTTTTGTCAGTTTTTGGATTAAGGCCCTTAGGCCTTGTACACACTACTCAACATAAAATTTGGATGCCGAAATCTTTAAAATGCTATAACTTGACATTGGATTGACGGTTCTTGATGATTTTTGCGGATTTGGAATCCTTATTTCACGTAGATTTTCTATGGTCTAAGCATTTTATTTGAGGGTTGAAATTTACACATTATACCGGGTCGATAATAAACAAAAACGTAGGGTACGACGCGCTCTAAAGTTTGGCATTATTTAAGTTTTTGTAAAAATAAATTCTCACCTCAAGTTGTTTTTATTTAATGTTCTTCTCACTGTTCTGTCTGAAACTCACACCCCAGTTTGTTGTCTCAAAGAATCATTCAGTTTTACAGAGTTCTTTGTCCACCCCCATGCCCATAATTATGATCGGGTGTAATTTCTACGCGACGCGTCAATTTCAAAGTAGGCATTGGAAAAACAAATTTGTTGCTATGGAATTAAAAACTGTTTACATTATTTTAGAAATAATCTGACATATTTCAATGTTATAATTTTGTAAAGTTAGAAGCATATCTTCAGTAAATACATATTGTTCTTAATACCATTGCAATTTGGAAAACTTTCAAATTATTTTATATCTAAGTTCGAAATAAAATTAATTCCATTATGTGAATTTGATAACGTAATAGTGTATTGAACATTGGAAGTAAAACCTTATATTGTAGAAACATTAATTAGCAAAGTATATATAATTATTCCAACTCTGTTAATACTAGAGGTTCACAGATAGATGTCGCACCCGATACTGTTTAGCAGTTAATATTTGAATATATGAATATTTAGAATTATCTTTACCTTTGCATATTATGGGAGTATTTCGGGGACAATAGATAATATTTTGTCAAGTCGTAATCTAAATCACAGCTAAAACTCTCACATCAAAAGGTGTGAGTTTTAGCTGAGATAAAAGCCTAATGACTAAAAATCTGGAGAATGGAATGAATAAGTTAACACGTTTGGTTTGAGATAGATACCTTTTATATAGCTCAAACTCATCTTAAAAACATTAAAAATTAAATATATTGAACAGTTAGCGTTCTCTTAGATTTATCAAGACCGATTTGAAGTCTTCAAATTATTCTTTAGGATCTGATCACACGATTCTTTTTGACGTCAAGTTCCGAAGGTGGTTAATATTATTAACACAAGATAAGACAGTACAAAATCCGTTTTATCAAAATGTCTCAGAATTTCTTTTGGTGTTTGTGATGTTCCTCAGAGGGTTTGGTGGGACTTTTGAAAAATATGTTTACCGCAGCATCGCTATAGTTATATGTTATGTAAGTTGTAGATAGACATTCTTTGTGGAGGAGCCGATGAGTATGTGAACATGTAAGTGCTGAGTTACTGAGTCAGTCCACTAATCGAGAATATAAGAACAAATTATATAATGATACAAAATCACGTCCTCTGAGACATATAATTTACAGCGCCTCCACCAGATTTTAATTAAAATTGAGAGAATTCCTAGTCGATGTCGCCAATACTTTAAAATGAGGCGACGCGATGCTCCCAGAATTCGGTTTGTCGTTGTTTCTATTTATCTTAACTCTACATTCTCTCCTGACATCAAAGCATGCCGCGAATTGTCCCACGCAGTAATTTGGTCTTTTTGGACTTTGCTAGGGGAATACCTAATGAGGGTGATAGTTACAGGCTTTGAAATCGAAGAGATTTCAGGGTTGTTACGCACTAGCTTAAGAAAACTCGAATGTTTTGTAGATAAATCTTATAAGAGAGATAATGCGAAATCGGAAAATTGCCGGAAACGTTTTGAATTTAAATAGATCACAATTATACGGCGAGAGTTCCAAAATGATGTGCTTTAATGAAAACTTGAATATAATTATTGACGTAAATTTTGTAGGGAATGTAAATGTTGAACTTCTTTAGCGTCTGGTTTTTCAATAAAATTCCTTTACAAATGAGTTTCACGGAGACCAAGTTATCAGTGAAAGTTGCGATAATAAGACTTATGACAAAAAATTATTTCAATTAAATATTGAAGCAGACTTTTCATTTAAAAACAAAGTAGCCTTAGAAATATTAAAGCCAATCTTTATTTCCAATAAAATGCAAAAATAAAATGTCTGAATGTGAGGTGTTTTTCAGAGTTGTAAAAGTTAATAAGTTAAACCAAAAAAGTTACATGAACGTAGAGGAAAGATATCACAGACAGTAACTTAAACAGTCATAATTGGAAACAGAACCAAAAGTTAAAGAAATGCTAACTAGTCTGCGCTCTTAAAAATATTATGATTATTTTTTTTTGTTGAAATTGGTTTAGAATGTCGCGCAATGTCGGAATTTTAAATCTGAGTGGAAACAAAACTTTTGTCGGTCGGTCTGTAATTTTTTCTTGTACGCACATTTTCTCTGGAACGTGAATCGCCAAGAGTCCATTTGGTGTGTACAGGGTGTCCCAATAAAAACTCCCAGGCCGGATATATTCTTAACGAATAGAGATATTTTAATTCTGTAAAAGCCAGTTTGTAGAGCATAAAGAGAGCTTCATTTTTAAATATGATTGGTTTTTTTAATATATCAGTATATAGATGGCGCTGTGCTCTAAAGAAATATTTCGATGGGATAAACTTTGAAATGCGGTTTATGTGAAAGAAAACGCATTTCTAAGCAGATTATATTCTAAAAAAATACCATAAAACTGACCGTTTTCGAGATATTTGAGTCCAAATGTTGGCATTTGCCAATATTGAATAATTGTAATCTCTTCAACATTTCAGTCCTTTAAGTGGGACAATCTGTATTTAATTTACAGCTTTTAGAAGAAAATGTTTCAAGAATTTTTCATATCTTACGAAATAGATACATTTGGAAAAAAAACTGAAAATATTGTTTACCATATAACTCAAACATTTAAGCAACAAAAAACAATTAAGAACATAAAACAATTTTTACGATCTAATGAAAATAAAACAACTGTTTTAAAAGGTGTTCAAAATTATTGCATTAACACATCGTAAACCTATTAATTAGTTCAGATCTACAAACTTTTAACAATGTATGCCGATTAATGGTGGCAACACTAGCAAACATTTTATTATAAAGATCTGCCATGTCTTCTATTGGTTCATTGTAGACTTCAATTTTTAAATGTCCCCATAAATAAAAGTCTAATGGAGTAATGTCGGGAGATCGATCAGGCCATCTAAGTACTCCATTGGTGCTAATTCATCTTCCTGGGTATGTTTGATTTAAATAATTAACTACGTTGTGATGATTATGTGGGCCTGCTCAATCCTAATGAAACCACATATTATCCAACTGAGCGGGCAAATTCCTTAATAGTACTTGTAAATCATTTTGCAAAAATTGTAAATATCTTTTACCTGTTAAATTCTCATCGTAGAGGTATGGGCCAATAATGTAACCATTAACGATTCCACACCAAACATTTACTCCAAAACGATTCTGGGATCTGGTATGTTTCATCCACCTAGGATTCTCTTGAGACCAGTAACGACAATTATGTGTTGTGATTACACCATTGTTGTGGAATCGACTTTCATCACTCCACATAATTGTATCTAAAAGATTTGGATTTTCTTCTAAGAGAATTGAAAATTGCGAAAAAAATCTAATCTCCGGCCATTGTCCCCTGGAATTAAATGATGAACTAAATGAACTTTATATGGAAAACATTTGTTTGTTTTAAGAATTCTGTGGCAGGTGGAACGTGCAATATTTGTTTCTTCGGTCAACTTGCGTACTGACATGTTTGGGTTTTCTACTTAATGTAATACCAATTTTCATCAGTTCTAGTTCTTTTTCTTTCTGTTGTTTTTGGTTTCTTAAAACCTCCATATATTTTCAAATTAGAAGACAAACTTACAAAAGTTTTCCGATCTGGTAAAGGTCTGTCAGGAAAACGCATTTCATATAAACTTACAGCTCTTGAAGCATTTTTACGACATTCCCCATAAATTAAAATTATGTTTAATTTATCTTCTTTTGTATGAGAAACAATATTTAATAATAAATATTCACAAAGAAAACAATAATTAGATACAATAATACAGTTCTATTGACACGCCAATAAACAAAATGTGACTGAAATTGAGAAATGTCAAAACTATTATTCCAAAGGTAACTTTAATTGTATTTAATTTATAAGGTATAAGGGTTATTATACTCACTAGATATCAATAATTTTTAATTATAATCTAACCTAACAACAAAGCAATAATATGAAAAATTCTTGAAATATTTCCTTCTAAAATTTGTAAATTAAATACGAATTGTCCCACTTAAAGGACTGAAATGTTGAAGAGATTACAATTATTCAATATTGGCATATGCCATTTGGACTCAAGTATCTCGAAAACGGTTAGTTTTATGGCATTTTTTTTAGAACATAATCTGCTTAGAAATGCATTTTCTTTCACATAAACCCCATTTTAATGTTTCTCCTATCGAAATTTCTCTTTAGAGCACAGCGCCATCTATATACTGATATATTAAAAAACAATTATATTAAAAAATTAAGCTCTCTTTATGCTCTACAAATTGGCTTTTGCAGAATTAAAATATCTCTATTCGTTTAGAATATGTCCGGCCTGGGAGTTTTTATTGGGACACCCTGTATACCATAAACCAAGGCCTCAAAATTCACAACCTTTGCCAGCTCACCACAATCACCTCCAGTTCATTATTAAAGGAGTTAATAAAATAAAATTAAGATATTCACTTGAAATTTGGTACACTTAGGTACTATAAGCACATATGGAACTAAATTATATTTTGAGGATTTCAGTGAAGGGTTGGGTGGTAAATAGGTGTAAATAAGTGAAAAGAAGTAAAGCAAACTAGTAAGAGTCCAGAAATTTGGGATTTGGTG
Organism: Stenurella melanura; assembly: GCA_963583905.1. Classification (NCBI taxonomy): domain Eukaryota; kingdom Metazoa; phylum Arthropoda; class Insecta; order Coleoptera; family Cerambycidae; genus Stenurella; species Stenurella melanura. The sequence goes on along the minus strand of OY757311.1, from coordinate 20,228,260 downwards.
TATATAATAGAAGTCAATGCATTTAATTTATCTCCTCTACCATCTAGTTTAACTTTCGTTCGTGAGATTAATCATTCCTTGAATACGAAGGGATCTAAATCAGTGTCTACAAAGCCTTATTCCTACCCACATATCCATGAAGATGAAATCAAAATGTGTCTCTAAAATGCTGGACCAAAGGATAACAAGATTCGCAATTTATCCCTGGTTCTCTTCAGCAAAAATGGCGAGGTGTAATAAACTACAGAAAACTGATTGAACTTGACGAGAAATATCCCCTTCCAAATATTTCCATCTCTTCGATCAAGTTTCAATATATCACGACAAAGAAAGTCTAATAACTTTTACTTAAAAAAATGAACAGGGTTGTCATCCGACAGATAAATCAAATAGTAAATAAAAAGTTCTAAAGAAAAAAGTTTTGAATGAATACCCTCACAGATTTTCTTCATAATTGAATTACTTCCTAGGATAACCATCCTCCATGTTTTTCATTAAAAATATAATAAGTACCTTTCTTGACAATTCTGTTAACTATATTCTAACTATCATTGCCATCTATTAAATTTTTTTCATTATTTGCATAACGGAATCTGTTAAATCACGTATACAGAAGGTGCAAAATTCATGTCTTAGATTTATTTTTGGTATACGTAGAAGACAACCGATATCACACACTCTCCAAACTGCTGGGTGGCTCAACATGTCTAATAGACGTAAATTACATACATCTGCTTTATATCATAAAATTATAAAGCTAGAAACTCCACCTTACCTGTTTAAAAAAATTTGCTTTAGGAGAACTGCCCACAGAGTTAACATTCGCTCAAAAAATTTATTAACAATCCCTTCTCATAAATCGTCATTTTTTAAACGATCATATGCGTACAATATCACAAAATATTATAACGTCATAATTCCAGAAAAGCTAAAAACACTATCAATTCCAAGTTTCAAAAAGACTTTTAGAAGCATCCTATTTAACTCGCAATTTTAAGAACATTTTAATTTAAAATATAACATTATTGTATTATCTTCCGGTAAATATCTTGTATATTGAAATTATTTTTTTGGTAACGTATCAAATAGAAATTAATTACATTATATCCATTCTGTTAGGGCTAAATGGAAGAACAGACGACTATTTAATAGTCGAACTGAATTTATGCCCCTTTTTCCATTAATTGTTTAGTATACTTTACACTTTATTTTTGAAAAAATTGATTTATTCTAATAGTGTAAATAACATGTGTTTTTTATTGGAAAATAAATGTATTATTATTATTATTATTATTATTTATTCCTTTTAGAGGGTTCCCCTGTATATCTTCCAGTGAAAGTATACACACTTCTTAGTTATAAGTAGCGTCAACTACGTACTAAATTTTATTGTTCTGCGTCAAAGATGTAGCGTCGACAGGCAGACAACAGACCGACAGACAGACAGGCTGACGGAATTTAAAGAGCTTAATTTTCGAAATGAAACATGAAAATCAGAAGAAATCTATAACAACATCGTCGGTAAACCAGTGAAGAAGAAATGCTGCTCACCCACGCTACTGAATTCATCTTCTTGACTTGTCAATATAATAATTGTTCGTTGGCTCTTGATTTAAAACATTTATTTAGATTGTTGGGTTTTTGTTTCGGGTATTCAAAGAGAATTATTAACAAATTTTTATGAACATCAAACAACATTTCATACAAGCTTGTACAGAAACCCAGTGGGGTAGCAAAATTATTTAATACTTTGGACGTTAAAAAATGCTATTAACAAAATATTTGTGTCCATGTTACATGTCAAGCTTCAATTTTACGTTACTACCAAAGAGTGTTACTACCACATGTGCATATTAATTCTCTGCATGATATCGACAAGAGTAACTGTTGTTATGATGTTTTACACAGGAATTTTATATATATTTGTCATAGTACAGTTGATGTGGCAGAACATCGAGTAAAATTTAAAACAAACACGTATATAGTAAGTGTTAGCGTCCCACTGCTACTAATAATCCAAGCTGATTTTGGTATACATTCTCTAACACAAAGCAAACTATTTTAGGACTCGCAGAAAAAATTTAGGTCCATAAACACTAAAAATAACTTTTTTACAAACTACAGTTCCTTGCTTGAAAAGAAAATCCAAGTATTTTTGTGTTTAATAGTTAGGAAAATCAAAGTTCAGCAGTATGTATTCAATTCATAGTACTCGTTTAACCTTTCACAAAGTACTCCCTAAACTAAACTAAATAGCCTTAACTTAATTTTCTTCCTTAAATTAAAAATAAGGATTAAATAGGTAAATATATATCAATATGCACTTTTATCAAAGAATAGTTTGTGTCATGTACTGGAGTCCATACTGTCTGAAATATGGTTCTAGTAGCTCTTGGACTACTAGAACTATACTTCATTTCGATTTCCGATAACGGGACCATGGATACACCATGTGCTCCCCTTGACTTTAATCCTAATGTGATTGGTGAAAATGTGCATGCCAATATTTATGGTTACGCGTTTCTTGGTACATAGAATCCATCATTACATTACATTTAAAATATGGCGAATTCCGCACACTTTTAAGTTTCTGCAGCTGCCTAAAACTAAGTCACTTGTGACTTTACATATATTAATTATTAAAAGTTGTTTCCTGTTTATAATGTTCCTATTTGTTTAAATTCAATAGATGTAATGAAATACTATAATTCTTTTACAATCAAATTAACAACTAAAATTGATAAACCATATTCTAGAGTAAACTACCCGATCTAAAACACATTTTTAAAATTGTGCTAACAGTTCTGATAAACTGGAAATCCGTGTGTTTTGACTGCAATGCTCTATAGGATTTGGTCCTCTTTAGTTAATAGCTTTAATGGCATTAGTAGAGAATGCAAGTAAATCAAAATATTGTCGTTAAATTGTTTTTGTAATTAGTTCGAGTTTGGTTGAATTTAACCTGAGTAATTCACAATTTGATTGGAAATAAAATTAAAAAAGAGTCATATACGTATTATTAATGAACCCTGAGTCTTTGTGGTTTATTCTGGTTTTTGTAAAATGTGAGACATAGATCCATTTTGAGCTTACGCTGCAGCATTGCTACGGTATTACAGTTTTTTCGATAAAAATGCATTTGCAGCAGCCATGAGTAACATTTGCAAAAATGTATTTTCATAAATTTGGCCGTGGTTTCACTTTGAATGTTACTCAAGGTTAATAGTTCCAAACCCCGCAATGTTGAACATAATTCTACAGGATACTCTCCACGATGATTGGAAGTTTTATACTTTTAATATGTCGGCCCGATTTTTCCAAATGGAAAATGTTCCAGCAGTCAATTACCTGCAAGCTGATGTTCACAGTGTCACTTCAAAAAAATCCCTACTTATAAATGGTAAAACCTATTCGTCATTTTGAAGACGCCATTTTGAATTTTTGAATTTCTACTAGATGTTTGTAACCTACGATCTCTAAAATCCCCAGATACCGATTTTCAGATGAATTAGGTCATAAATAGCGGATGAGTTTTGTAAACTCATCCGCCATATTGACGCCGCCATTTTGATTTGTTAAATTTATACCAAATATTTATAATCTGCAACAATAACCTTCAGATACCCATTCTCAGTCCAATCCTAATAATAATAATAATATTTATTTTCCTCATAGACAAATGGATTTGTATAGGAATAGTAACATTACTTAAACTAACTTATGGTACTTTTGGCTATTTTTATAAAATTCTCCTAATGTTTAAAACCACTTATCTCTCAAGTATTGATTCAGCCTTATTTTGAAAGATCTTAAATGTTTGGCTTCTTTTATCCTAGAAGGTAATTTGTTATAGATATATGGACCCACATAATCGGGTGAATCCTTTGACAATTTATACTTGCAAAAGGGAATATATAAATTATTAACTAGTCGAGTCCCAATGTTGTGGACATCTTTTGTCGACATAAATTTTGTTTTATTTTTAAAGACGTGTACACATAATTCATAAATAAATACACATATTCTCTCCGAGTACCGATTGATTAAAAGTCAATTTAATGCCAACTTGAGTGGCGAGATGTATGTTACAGGTAATTAAATCTGAGAGATTAATTGAATGCATGCCTATCACGGAAATGAGAGAGTAGTTCATACTTTACATGATTTTTTTCCTAATGTGCTACAGGACTCATTGGTTGATAGATTAAGTAACCAGTATACGGTAGGCATTGTTGCTACTTCCGGATATATCGCTAGTCCAGTCGATAAAGTAAAAATTACACCAGAAACTCGCAAAAACTGTTATCTGAGATTTTCCTTCAGTAACTGTTAGTCAGAGGATTACACATCACAAAACTATAAATATTAGTTCTGGGGTTGCCGCGCAACCTCCCCAAAAACTACCCCTTCGGTGAAAAAAGCCATATTTTACTGATAACTCGTTAATTGTTGAAGATATAAAAAAAATGCTCATAATAAAAAAGAAAGCTGACTAATTGCCTAAAAAAAGTCCTCTTGCAATTTTCTTGCATATGCCATGATTTTCGAGTAAATCGATATTGACACAAATTGCAAAATAGTTAACATTTTAAAATCATTTTGTACTGGAAACATTAGCAATGCACCTTAAAATTCATTTTTGAACAATAAAAACCTCTGATGATAAGGTGGAGCTATCCCAAACACATATTATGTCATATTTTAGTCTAGGTCCTACCTGTGCGTGGTATATATTTATTAATTGTTCTTGTGTCAAAATCGATTTTATATTTCTGAACAAATAGCAAACTGTATTTCATTTTGATATTAAGTTACCACAGTGAGCCTTCCAGTTTAGGCACTCATCCATTGTGATTCGTAAAAGCTTATTTTAATATTTAATTTGAGGCATTCCTTTTACCTGTGGTGAAATCTTATAAGCGTTGCTTTCTCTTGGTTCATAAGAAGTAAGTTATTATCGTACCAATGACACACTGTCTCTAACATATTATTACATTTATATGTCAGTAAATCGTTCGATGTATCGGAGATCAGCAGAGATTTATCGTCCGCATACAGTACTGAAAATGCGTTTGGTGTCCAATTCTCAAGGTCGTTTGTGTATAATTTATACAGTATTGGACCTAACACAGGACCTTGAGGGACACCCGCATTCACGGTTCCGTACTTGGAGTTGACTTTATAGGTGGTTTTGGAATCGGTGTGAGTTAAGCTAACAAATTGTTTACGATCTTTTAGAAAAGAGGCTAACCAGTCAAATGCAACTCCTCGTATGCCGTATAGATATAATTGGGTCAATAGGTTGTCATGATCGACACAGTCGAGTGCCCTACTTAGAACGCAAAAGGTCCCAACTGGGCATTCTCCTTCCTCCATATGTTCTATTAATTTTTTATAGCAAGAGTATACAGCAGTACTAGTTGATTTATTGGCACGAAACCCGTGCTGATTTTCCGAAATTATATTGTATATCATATTTTTTATGAATAGGTATAACTTTGAAGTAGTTTCTTCCGGGTTTTGCCGCGGTCGTCGAACTTGACTTGACGTTTCGCTGATCATGCTGTCAGCTTCTTCAGTCTTTGGAACCCTTCTGAAGAAGCTGACAGCATAATCAGCGAAACGTCAAGTCAAGTTCCACGACCGCGGCAAAACCCGGAAGAAACTAATTCATTAGACAACGGCCGTGAAAACCTGCATTGCAGGTATAACTTTACCTATTTTTAGGGTTTTCGGGAAACTTCCTGTAGTAAAGGATAGATTTACCAGATACGTAATTGGCTCTATAATGATACCGATTACTTTTTTAATTAAGAACATGGGAACCTCATCAGGACCTGAGGAATACTTTTGAATCTATTTTTTAATAAAGAGAGCAGCTCTTCAACATCAAGAGGTTCCAGGAAGATAGAACTTTGATTTTTGCTGATATTACGATTGTTATTAATGTTCACATTCTTAGTTGTTCTATTCTGGGAGATCTTTAGAGGTGCATTTATAAAAAAATTGTTTGAAGTGGAAGCCACTGCGTCGGGATTTTTACGTAAAGCCTCCCTTCCAGTACTTGTACGTTATCTTTTTTACTGATTTTATTTGACATTTCAGAAATTAATTTCCATACAGCTTTTGACTGATTTGTAAAATCAATTATTTTATTTTGGAAGAAACATCAGATCATAAATAATGATATATTTATAATCTATAACCTCAAAAATCTACAGATATCGATTTTGGTAGAATCGGATATTAAATGACAAGGAACTGTCTGCTATCTTTGAAACGCCATCGTGAATTTTTTTTGTCAAGAACTATCAAGATGTATTGTCATGTGAATCAGATATTATACACAAGCAAAATTTCAAGTCAATGCGACACCTGGAAATGGATGATTTTTTTTTCATACAAAGTTACTGGTCAGGCTAAGGTAAAATCGTGTTGAAAATGTACAGGGTGTTTTATTTCCAAAAATTGAGCTGACAGTTTAAAGGTGTAAAAATTTGTATCGTCGCACGTCGAGGAGAACATGCTGTAGAATTAGGTTTGATTTTGAAAGGCATGAAAACTAACGTTCAAAGTAAAACGTCGATCAAATATATGAAAATATAAGTTTATTTTACAGATTTCCCATCTTTATCTCTGCAAATGCATTTATCACTGGAAGAAATAGAATAAAGTCCAGAAATGATATATGCCTGGAGAGAAAGTTAAGAGCCAAGTATTGATTTTCACAGGAGAAACCCACATTTTTTTAGTAAAATTATGAAAAATTGGGAACGAAAATCGAAAATAGAGAGATTGATAGAGAATTTCACGAACGAACGAACATTAAAAAAAAAGCTTCTTAACATCTTTATTTGTCCCACTGTGAGTCGGCCGTTAAGTCTTTAATTGATGCCATTCTGTTAGACAAGGAGGTCGGACAATTAATTTGAAAAAGTCATTTAGAAAACTACAAACGAAACGAATTAGGCTAAATTGCAAAATTATAGGTCGTTATTTCTATTCTGCCGCTGACATTATGAATAATGACTAACTAACTCATTCTCAAGCTCGATTAGTTTATGTTGAATGGTGGGACATTATTTCAAGCATTATGGACATATAGGGCGTGGACAAGGGTAAGTAGTATCATGTAATTTAAATGACTTCAGTGTAAATTAATGAATATATTACTCACTGCGGCGCACTAATTGGTTATTATATTCTTTGCAAACAGGAAAACGATGAGTATATTGCATTTCTTAAACCTTAAATCTCGCTCGTAGAGGTAAAATATTCATGTCCTTGCCCTTGATAATTATCCTAAGAGTGGGTATGCCGTCTAAAAATCAGAAATAAATTACTCTCAAACGCCGCCCCGTCCGCGACAAATTATAATTAGACCATTGCAATTACGAAATTTGTACAGGCGAAAAATAGAAGAAAACATATCAATCTAGGTTTGTATCTTTTTAATATTTTGAAAAAAAATGGTATTAATTAATAAGATTTGTTTTAATTAGCAGTAACTTTATGATTTTTTAAAAAATATTTAGAATCAAAATATGACAAAAAGGACTCGATACAAACCTTCATTCATGTTTTCTGTGTATCGTACTATTTTTATTTTTCCAAAAAACATAATACTTTTTGCAAAAACATGTATAGCACGGAACCGTGCAAAGGCACATTTTGCAACAAATGTTACACTGATACGAGCTCCCTCTGGATTTGTTATTGTTTAAGCTCCGCCCTTCACCCAGAATTATTGTATGAATGAGAAAATATAACGAGGGAACGAAATAAGAAATTAAACTAAATCATTTCTAATAACACGGGACGCCCAATAAAATACCAAATTCCATTAATTTACTATTATACTTAACAGGTACTCTACTCTTTGATTATACTACACGTACGGAATTATAACAATATAGTAACTAGATATATGTAGCCATCCATGCACTAAAAATAATGTGTAATTGTGTTTCAATTCTTCTTTATAAAATGGTGGTATGCTGTTATATTTGAAAACATTTATTGGACAATACAATTGATACTAAATTTTAAAGATGTGTTCTTGTCGTAAACACATGAATATAGAATTATAAGGGGAGATGCGATTTGCAATGAAAGGAGTTAGAAACACAAAAGTAAAGCGCACATTTTCCCATTTTCTCATCAAGTCACACGCATCAGTTTGTTGCATTAGACCAAGCAACAGGATTTTTTTCATAATAACTTTTATTTCTGGGAAAAATAGAAAGAAATGTTTGGGATAAAAACTGTCGGCAGTAAAGTTATCTATCGATCTGTCAAAATAATGAAATCTAGGCTCAAAATGTAAAAAGAAACAGAGAAACCAAGTTACTCCTTTAAACCCGAAAATATTTTCAAGAAAAAATCAGCTTTCGTGAAAATTTAACAAAGCAGAGCTAAAAGTATTGTCCAGGAGGTGATGTGGACCGATGTTGAAAATATTTTCTAGTTGAGATCGCGCACCAATGTAGACGTTCTAAGACTCAAGTTGCAGGTTTTTATCTCTGCTTTCAAAATTTGTAGAGAAAACATTTTGGAATACAAATTTTAGACATCTTTTTTACTTTCAAAATTTTGTAAATTTTTAGAATCGCTCTGACATTCGTATTTTAAAAAAATACACTATTAAATTTCGTTGATACAAATAATTGCTGTTTTGGATTTTTAAAATCTAACCAGTAAAACCAGAGATATAAATATTTTTGAGAAATAACCTACTATGTCTAAAGTTATTAATGATATTTTGATGCGGGGTTTAGTTTAAAACATCTGTCATTAAACTTTTGTCTACTATAAAAGCAAATTTGTAAGTTCTCCCCATCCATATATTTTTAAAGAAAATATGAATAATAATTCGTAAAACTAAGTGTACACCAGGCAAGTTATTTTATATAATATGTGATATGTGTTAAGTATATAACACTAGTTCCTTGGTCAAATCGAGAACTACTACTCCTAGAAAGTAAAATTTCACATAAAAGGTTGCCTCTATCCTTAATCTTTATTTATTCTCGATATATTTACTTGTTACTGACTTCGAAAAATTGGCATTTGCTTGCTACATTTACGTCTGCAAATTTCAGGTTAGGGTTGTAAAGAAACTCTTATTTTATACTATATACTATCAAAACAGTACCTGAGAGGTCAACCACTTGTAGAAATTATACGAACTGCCGAGACTGCCTTGCCTGCGGCGCCTGCGTAACTCCAACCAGCCGCACTTGCGGGGCTTTCAATTATATGACCGCCACAATAATTACTTATCACTGACTTTCTGCGAATCATTTCTCTTATTCTCGGCGTCTATTGGATGTATAACAATAATAATTAAAATTATTTTTTTGTTTAACTTGCCATAATTCAAAAAACGAAAACATTAATGGATCTCAATTTTACTATGTCATCACTACATATTTATTAATGAACTGTGGTAATATGAAGGTAAAATTTTAATAATTGTAAAAAGTACGTTTTTTTTCAAAAACCATGTCGATAAAATGTGAGTATTTGCAAGGATCAGTTAACGAACGGAAAACCCTTTAAGTCTATGCTGAGAAGAAATAAAGATGGAGACACCTTTTTTATTTGAAACTTTTTTTCTATTTAACAGTTTCTAAGAATATCGCGTATAGACAAATTAGACCAATAAATATCTAATACTATACGCATAACACTTATTGGGTAAAACAACTTGCGTGGTGTATATTTTTGATTTTAACAATAGTTGCTAATTTTTGTTTATTGGTAAACTACCATTATTTGAGGGAGACTACAAAATAAAAATTCAAGAAGTCCTGAGGAATCCCCTGAGGATCCAAGAGTTTAAATTTTGATTTGTTGAATGATGTGACAGCTAAAGCTTTACACATACGAAAACTAAACAACATTAAAATGTTAAGTTTTCCATTTAGTTATAAACAAGAATTAGTACTATAATAACAAACAATACTGCAGCTACGGACACGTATTTCGGAGTTATTGCTCTTCATATATGGCACATGAGGTACGAAGGCACAATAGAGTAGGTACCTACAATATACTGTGCTTTCCTATCTTTGTTGGTCTTGCTTTTAACAATATAACAATATTATTTATGCCATGCTACGCTGATGCGGAGCAATAACTCTGAAACGTGTGTCCGTAGCTGCAATATTGCATACCACTAATTTTTGTTTATAATTTTTGTCGGACCTCATCAACTCTTATTCTTTTTATTTAATATTATTATTTCCTTATTGACGATTATTATTAATTAATGCAGATTACTAATTATTGAATATCTTTTCCATTATGCAAAAATATAGATATACTCGTATACTCCATATTACAAATTAAAATTCTAGGGAAGCATAATACCTAGCCGTTTAAATTATAAATACTGTATTTATTGAAGGAATAATATGTTAAAAACGCATTTAGGTTAGAATGATAGGATAGATGTGTCGGCATAACCTTTGAGCTTTGGCAGGTAGAATTTATATACAATCATGAACTAATTTCGAGCTTATACGTAAGTGGAATCGCGGGCATTCATTTCTATTTACTACTACATAGTACTAAAAATACATAAAATAACATTTTATCGTTTTTAAAGGACCGCCCACTGGAGTTTCCCTTTCACCTCCCCTGTTGCAAATTTTAGCAGCTTGTCGAGGCATACCTACTCTTAAGGATTCATGAAGGTTGTTGATAGAATTATTTCGGTTAAACAAAAAAGTTATTCATCTTTGTTTCAAATTATCTTCTTAATTTTTACGTTTTGTCAAGGTTTTGTAATTGCATAGAAATTTTGTTAAATATTACTTTCTGTCATTATTTATTTCTATATTGTCACGTGTTTCCACCCTTAGGAAACCTCCCTTAAAAATGGGTTCCAAAATTATAACAAGAGATAAATACTAACATACTTTATTGATTAACTTCAATATTTTTATTAATTAAAATACACTTTACTGACTGAAATAACCTTTATCGGTGTTTATTACTTGATATCGCACTCTACTATCCACTTTGTATCACTTCGAGTTTTATCTAACCTCAATTCATTAAAAACTCCCTTCACGCGTATTTACATTGGCTTTTATACTTTGCAAAAGACATCTAGAAATCTTCATCAACTTTCGTACATTTCTAATAAAGTCTTGAACCTTCGCATGTGACAATCCATAAAAATGTAGAATTCTCGATCCCCTTCCATAAGTTTCTAACTGCTAGAAAACGTACTACTAGTATCTTAGAGATCACATACATGAATCCAGTTGTGGAGACATGGTATTGAAGTTGCTCACCACCATTGCTATTTAATTCCGGATATTACTCATGAGCAATCAGCTCTCCAACCCCACGGGGGCATAACGCGTAACAATATTTTGCTAATATACATTTCATTATAATATAATATCCAACAATCGAAATAGATTTTCACCCAGACACATTATATTACAGACATTATTACAAATAAAAGCGTGGTCTGGTGGTTACATTTCAGATCGCAATCCTGTATTGCCCTAAGTGGGTTTTTTTGGTTAATAATTTTCCCACAACTGTATATTATTTTTAACATTCAAGTGACTTTGCTCATACATCTTTTATTTATATACAAGTTGCTTTCAGTTACCTTTTGAACATATTTAAATAAATGTATTAATTTGTGTTCCAGCAGAGTGAATAAAACTGTTCTGTAATTGTCTTCCATGAGGACGTGGAGAATACATTGTAGTTTCTGTTGGCTCTGGTTAGTGCAAGGTAGATCTGTAACGACTGTAGTATTGCAACAACCCTTCCAGCGATTTTGGCAGGGTAGGTCGAAAGTTTTTGAAAGATTTTGTAAATTTTCGGTAGAGGTACATTTTATCAATTTATGCAATATTTTTATTCCCTGGAAAATTCGGTAGACTTCATCCAAATTAGGTAGATTTACCGAAAACTCGGTAGCTTTGGCATCACTGAACGACTGGCCTGAAACATTTACAACCACAACTTCTCAGCTAGCTGCTGAGGAAACTATGAATGAGTAGCAACCGGTTAACTCAGGGCTGGTCGAGGGTCACTCGATAGCGAGGAGAGTTATATATTTTTTTGAACAATTATTTGCTTGTCATATTAACCAAACAAAACTCTAATGAACTATAAAAAATTTGGACGCCAGCGTATTCCGTAAATAATACTCTTGCAAACATTATCAGTGGGAGAAAGCAATCAAAATCAAATATAAAACAAATAATATATTAACATAAGTATAAGACTGAAAATTTTACAACACTTTACAATTATGAAAAATATTTATAGTGAAATTTGATTTAATTAGTTGACAAAAATTTAGTTAAAAAAATTAAATTTGAAGATTAACAAAAAAATTACAATAAGAAACGATCAACTGGTTTACAATTTTTCTTCTGACCAAAAGTTGAATTTTGCACATAAATCTGGGCTACTTAGTTTAGCGGAGACGTGGAATCCCGACGAGGTCTGGTCCTGAAGATGGCCGCGGGAACCCGGGAAGGGGGAAGTAGTATTCAGGTCCTGACAACGCTGATTTCCAGGAGACGCTGTGTCGTCATGATATCCAATACTTTTAGGATAACTCCAAATATTTAATTTATGCCTCGTGCCTTGCTTCAATGGTGGTTTGGTCCAGGATTTTGCATGAAAAAGGGGTAATGTAAAGAACCAGTTGATATTAGAAAAAATTTAAATTGTGAGGAAAAAGAGATACAAGAAAACTACAAAAAAACTATGGTGACGAAGGTCACTTCAAAACCAAACTCTTAGAGCAATTTAACAAAAACCTGAGTATTGATAAAATTTTACTTCTGAAAATATATGAATAAGTTACTGATTAATATAATAAATGAAATAAATAAATGAGAAAACTCTACTCTATTTTAGCCATTCACAAAATGGCTGACTGGTTATGACAAAAATTTGAGTAAAGGTAACAAAATTTAGTTAGAATTAGAGAGAAAATATTTGAATTACTATCTGAAAGAAGACTAATACTGTAACAAATATAGCAAACAAAATTATGGGTTTAATCTCCCAAAAAAATTAACTAATAAAAAATGATCTCTTAACCTCTTGTACTACCACGAGGTTAACTAAATGCGACAAAATGACTTTAGGTTTCGACTTTTAATGAGGTAAGATTGTCTACACACGATTAAGAAACAAAGATTCTAATTTATCCCTTGAATAATTTCCGAGTTTAATTCTCGTCCACAATAATCTAAATAATGACAAACACCACGGTATTGTGTCTCAAGCGTCCACAAAATACAAAATTGCTGCGATAATCATACAAATATGTGCGTTAATAAAAATTAATTATTACACGGAATATCCTTTAATTTCCAAAAATAACTGTACAGCAACGTTAACTCAATAATATGACATTATTTAATAATCCAATATATTCAAAATATCAAAGGATTAAAGAAATAAACGTGAAAATCTGTTAAAGAACAAGTAAACGATCTTAACTCACCCAGGTCCAAAGCGAAAGTAAAGTAGCATGGATATTTCAAATGATGCTCTACCGTATGCGCACTTGTTGACTTCCCGTCGGCATTTCCGCGGGTAATTCAAATTTATTTAGCTTCAACGAAAAAATTATATTTTCTTTACACATTCTCCCTATAAACATTTCTAAGTCATAAATCTACGAAATGGATGGAAGCTCCATCTAGAGGTTGATGTTTATTGCAATGGAAACAATAGCCTGCCATTGGAATGTTAGTTCCAAAGTATGCCTCTAGAGGACAGAACTTGTATTAAACGGAATATTTCTGTCAACCTCCTGTATGAATCCTTATTTTCATAAGGATAATAACCGAATTGTAATTCAACAACTCTCCCGACTATGCCCCGCCGAGCGTTGGAATACCGATTGCAATTCGAGAAGTTTGCGGCATTAAGAAAAATTCTCATATAACTTTTCTTGTCTTCCTTGCTCAAAGGCAAAGAATTTATCATTTCTCTAGCAATTAAAATGTCCTAAGTCACGTATTTCATAACATACGAATATTTTGATACCTTAAAAAAATAATATGTCATTCGGTATTTCCTTCTGTGCTTCATCCAGTTTGCATAACCGCGACTGTCGCTTTATATCTGGGTTTAATTTAAAAAGACTCTAATATACTTTCTGAAATATTTTGTAGAAAATATCAGCCAAGGGCGTGTTAAATTAAAAACATAAGCATTTGGTAGGTAATTTGCGAATGCTATAGTCATTTTACCGACCCATTGTTGCAATTTAAAATTCAGTCTTCCATAAGACAAATGATAACGGTTTCTTAAATCCTATTTGTACGTTTTTCTGTTTTTATACAATGCTCTCTATGCTTTATACCTTATTGTTTTTTTATTTGGCAAGACTTACATGATTAAAGAGGATAATTTTTGCGGTAACATGTTGTCAGAAATCGACCTACACATCTAACACGCACAACATTTATTGAATTATCAAGTTTCCTGTACGAAGCACGCGAAATCTTTACCTAAACACCTTCCTCTCAACAGTATAATCCTCATAGGAACTGAGACACGTGCGAAGGGAAGAACCCTTGAAATCAACAGCAGCAGGCAAAGTTTAATGCAATGAAATTATTAGACATTATACGTGTACGAGTACATTAGCGAAATTAAATGGAAGCACAAGCGTCTCTTAGAACATGGAAGTTTTACTTTTATTTTAGACGCGGGACAATTACGGACCCATAATGATAGTCTAATTCACAAGTTCAGAAAGGTGTTAATTCTCGAAATAGCTGCTAAAAATATGAGCGATAGCTCATTGGATTCGGAATAACGTCTATAGAAATGCATTAAAATGCTTTATTAGCACATAAAAAATTGCAAAAGTTATAAACAAGTTAAGATGAAAGAAGAATGGCATTTAGTTTTCCGCTTATAACTGAAAAACTATAAGCGAATATTCATTTTATTTCTCCTATTTAAGAAAGATTCATATGTCATCATATATAATTTTTTTGATTTTTCGGGCAACAAGTTTAATGAGGCGATTTCTGCAGCTTCCTTTATCTCTAACGGTGTCAAAGAAATCTCATTTTCACTGTTAGTATCCATTTATTTAATTTTAATACTTTTTTTGAGTAGGTACCTAATATTTAAAATTCTTGTAAATAACGTTGACGTTGAAATCGCACAAATTTTGACATTTCAAATCAATTACAGAATTACGCTTTGACACATTGTCATGGCTTACTAATAAAATAATACAGTTTGTAAGCACGTATGTAAATGGTTTCAAAAACAATGTTCGGGATTGCCGCGTGTTGTTAATAGATGATGCTTTGAACAAAACCTGCAGTTTTTGTGTGTTTATTAAAGTACCTCTTCGGCATGTACCATTTCAGAGCTTCCTAGAAAACTTAGAGAGACAACACTTGTCTTTTGTTGCTGCAATTTTGACATTTTAATTTTCAGTAAAAAGTCACTAATGTCATTTCTTGTAAACAACTGACTGTCCTCATTATTCACTGTAATCAGTGAATAATGAAGTCATTATTCTCTACAGGGAATAATGGATAGTATTATCCTTGAGGAAACACATACATAATGAGTACATTATTAATAGCCGTGGACAAAACATTTTAATAGATTTTTCTAGACGTCATCCCGAGTCCAATGAGCTATCGCTCATATTTTTAGGAGCTATTCCAAGAATTAACACCTTTTTGAACTTGTGAATTAGACTATGACAAGTTTCTTAACGCTTCAGTTTCAGATCATGCATGTTGTTGAAAGAAAATCGGAAATACTACACAGTATACGGTACGGGTTTCATCAATCAAGCTTGCATAGTCAGGTGATAATAAAATTGAGACCTTAGCAATTATGCCCAAAAACTTATTAAAATTTGAAAAATAGTTTAGACAACAATTATAGGGGGTCAGGCATGTTTTAAAATTATTCTTAAATTTACAGGGCATTTCACATAGTGGTGGCAAACTTGCACTTGGATTTTTTAAACGCCCAAAAATTTTTAACATGCGACTTCAGATAACGAAGGAGACTTAGGTCTATATTTTTAGTTGTAAGTATAACCTGACATTACTTACATACATTAATCAGTTTAATCGTGGACTCTTAGTGTGGCAAGAAACAATGCACGATTCACTTTACTCAAAATAGGTTGTATTTATAGTTAAATACAAAAGCAAATTCCCTACAATGCAAGAGTACTCTAATAGAACCTAAAGAAATAAATGTATTACTATCAAATAGATACCAGCACAGTAGTCTGTGGATACCAGTAATTATTTCAGCTCTTACAAAAGACTTATTATAGATAAGTACAGAAACATATATCTTTCTAAACAAAATACTTTGCCGGCTATATGCCATGATCAACATTGGATTATAAGAAAGAAATAGTATTTTGTTTAGAAAGATATATGTTTCCGTACTTATTTACGACAAGTCTTTAGTAAGAGTTGAAATAATAACTAGTATCTGTTTGCAAGTAATATATTTATTCCCTTAGGTTCTATTTTAGATTACTTTTACGTTGTAGAGAATTCGCATTTGCATTCAATTATATTTTATGATTATACCTGTATTGGTAATTTTCCGAAATGTATGTTGGATTATCATATTCGCTATAATCATAAATAATTACTACAGAGGTATTTGCCTGAGAAATTACTATTCAGTTCATTTTAAACTTTGAAAGAAGTAGCACTGAAGAGTGTATCCTTGGTGTAGGATACCGCAAAACGTGTATGTGAAAGTTTCTAAAGTTTTTTGGTAAGTGTATTTGTCTTTAGTTGTTTTTTGGTTTTGTTGAACAGCATAATTTAAAATTAAAAATAACATTATTGTGACAGTTACGCTGTACGTGATGTGCACATTTCTTTGTTATATTTTGCTTAGAAAGATATATGTTTTTTCTGTACTTATCTATGATGTCTTTAGTAAGGGTTGAAATACTTACTAGTATCTTTTTGCTAGTAATATATTTATTTCCTTAGGTTCTATGTTGTAACGAATCAAATATACAAAACTATATTATATGAATTATGGTAATGGTTAGGGTATTTATGCAGTTTTTTTGTATATTTTGTTGACTACCCAATTGACGGCTGTAAAAATGATTTACCAAGCAACGTTTTAGTAAAGCGCAATAACATCCAATAAAATAGAGTGAAATAGTGAGGATAAGGTAAATATCTATAATATAATGCAACAATTTATAAGTACTTTGGGAAACCTTTTTAAATAGAATTTTGAGCATTAGAAAGAAATATATGCAAATTAAATCCATATTTACCCTTACGAAGGGGTTAATTCCACCCCTAAGATAAAATAACGAATGTTAGTGCAAAACAATGTGAAAACCATAGACTTGTAGCTTGCATTTCCAAATATATAAATGTAGGTTATGGGTGGAATGAATCCCCTCGAACGGGAGGTCATATTTAATTTGCATATATTTCTTTCTAATGCTCAAAATCTTATTATAAAATGTTTTCTCAAAGTATTTAAAAGTTGTTAATTTTCACTCTATTTTAGGAGATGTTTTTGTGTTTTGATTGTTGCAGTCAGATTTTCTACTAGAAATAATTATTAAACAAGTACATTATTTATGACAATTTATTTAGCCTAATTTATTTGGACATACAGTACAACATAATTAGATGCAAGTTAACAACAATAATTTACTAAGTATACCAGTGCTGATTAATTTCTGTAGGAAATATAAGTGATTTTTCTGCACAAATGGACAATTTTTATGGTAACACCCTGTAAAATGTATTAATATTAGGCTACCTAACTCAAATTGTTTATATTTACTTACCTGTCTGCTCTGCTAGCATCCCATTTTGCCCAAGACCATTTCACCAAAATATGGCTCCGAACCTCATCGAAGCTATCGTAGTATAAATTTTCACTTACTAGTTTGGCTGTGTAGGAAAGGTTTTCTATAGGTTGTTTTGGTATTGTTTCCTTTAGTTGTGTCTAGTCTAAAGTCTGGACTAGTTACACAATGAGTTAATCTTGTGTGAATGCCTAAAATTGGAAAAATAAAAAATAAGGTTATGTGGAAAAATACTTCCAAAATTGATTAATCGAGTATTCTTACTAGTTGTAATAAAAGGTACTCACCCTAACTAGAATATTGACATAAGTAAAGTGAGAATCCATTCACAGGTCCCTGAAAAATAAATTATTTATTATTTACAATTTTAACAGTTTTACCTCTAGTTACTGTTTCATTCAAATTTAGTGATTTTGAACAGATAGGCCCTAAAATATATTTCCTATCGAACTAGTACATACTCACCTCAGTAATTGCAATTGTAATAGAGCACTAACAACAATTTATTATTGTAAACAATGCGATTAATGACGTCATATCAATCTGTCAAATTGCTACTATTTCTTCTAGAGGATCTGTGAAATAATTTATTTAAATATGAACAATTAAATTATTTATTTACTATAGGACTTAAGTATGTTTAAGGTCACAACATTTTATAATGTGATTACAATTTTTAATAGGCATTTGCATAAAATTATTCTTATCGTTCGTGCGCCATCTATAGATCAAGGGACAAACTCTTCTCTTTAATCTTTTTTTCAAATAGGCTTTAATGTGGGTGGAAAAATCCTTCAATCTTTTGTCTTTTTGACATATATATTCACTTCCTGTCTTGATTTCGGCAAAGGTAGTTCGGCCGCCTAGTAAATTTGTGATCTTGAATTATCCTTTATGGGAATAGTATCTAGAGTTGTGCCACTGTGATTTTCGGTTGTTATTTTTGTGGAGAAGCTATTAGATAGTATATTTTGAAGAAAATCACACCCAAATTGGGGATTAAACACTACCATTACCATCACCACGCCGTGTCATTTAATGAGACAGTCGTTTTTTTGGATAGTTTGGAATAAAACCCTTTGTAAAAGGTATGTAATTAAATATAAATTTCTTCTGTTCATTTTCCTGCAAAAATAAGTGTAATTTTTACTTGATTATTGCATTTTTTTTGTAAGACAGATCTTACAACAATTTTTCCTCCCCAGGGTTTTTTTTTAATTTCTGGATTTTGTTCCCGGATTTTTATATTTGGGTTTGCTTTATGGTTTTGTGGTTCTACCATTTTATGGTTGGTTTATTGAGAGGAATTTTTCCGGAGATATATTGGTAAGTTTGAGTTTGGACTTTATTTTGTTGCACGAGTTTCATCCTACAACCACAGTTCAGCCATCACCAGGAGTCACGCAAGTTTTCTTTTTATTACTACTGATTTGATTATTGCTAATGATTCATTGATTTTGCTAAAATTCTTGATGATTTTATATTTAATTATATGTGTGTACATATTTAAAATAGCTCAAATCATAGAGTCATATTAATTTTTGTGTAATTTATTAACCAGTAATACTTATAATAGTATATTTTGGAGCATTAATTTAATCATTATTATTACTTCTTTTGTTACATCATTTAGCATATATGTTGTATATATACCCCGCTTCAAAATTTAGGTACATATTTTTCTTTAAAATCTTTATATACTCAACGACATAATTTAGGTTCCATCTTTATTGTGCATATATATACTCAGCGTAAAAATTTATGAACATTTTAAATACGATTATATACACTCTACCCCAAAATTTGGGTACACTTTTATATTTGTGAGCCAACATATAGCTATATTGCGGTGCGTTCATACTAACATCTGAGTATTGCGAGGTTATTTATTCTTTTTTACTATTAATTAATATCTGAATGCGGGTATATTCGTTGTTATATAAGTAGGTTAGTTTTTTTTTTATTGCTACTAGTTACATAGGTAGTGATATTCACTTTAAGTAGTTTTCTTTGAGCTAATTTGATTTTCAAGTCACTTTTTTTGTTTATGTGAGTTTTTACATACAGTAATATATTATACATTTTTTTTTATATAGAGTTGTTCATTTAATCTTTCCATATATTTTTGTTGGTTTTAACGAAACTGAATTTACTTGTACGAGCCCAAATCTAATAATTTGTCTTTTGCTAATTTCATGGTTTACGGCGAACTGGCAACACATAACAACACAATACTGACTGGCTCAAATCATGTGGCGCCCTCTCTAATATACACTTTTTTTAATTTGAACCTGCCCCAACCTCCAACTATTAGCTAGCAGGCGGTCAGTTCAGTTAGTATTCGTACAAGGGGTATTGATATTTATTTTGGTTTGATTTTCTTTTTACTATTAATAATTTTTTTTTTTTTACTAAGTTGGTAGTAAATAATAATAATAGTAAGGAATCATTTTTAACGCCACATGATTGATTTGCCAGCGTAAGGTGGGCATTGCTGCCGATTCCGGGCATCCATGGAGGTTCGTTCCAACACGCAGCTTGGTCGTCCGTCGAATACGCCCAACAGACGGACAAACCGCATGCCGGAATCAAATCTCGGATGTTTTATATACCGCCGGACCAGCTGCATAAGCCGGGTAGACATTGGACATGCTTGTTGTCAGCAGCGAGAGCCGCATGACGCATGGGGTGAGAATATAAGATGGGAAGTGTAGGTATTTGTGAGATGCTTCTTTTAAGCTTCCATGCTTCTATTAAATTTCCATCTGTCACCATCGGTTGGGGTGTGCAGGTGTTTGCGAGATGCTTCTTTTCAGTTTCCATGCTCGTTTTAAGTTTCCATCTATCGTCATCTCCTTATTTTTCTTCTTCTAAGTTTTCTGTTTCTTCTGCATCTGAATCTGGCAGCTTTCATTAATTTTTTTGTTTTGTTTTTATTTATTAACCGTTCCACAGGTAAATATCCATTTACAGTGGAGTTGCTAGGAAGGGACCTATCTCGCTGTAACAATATTTTTTGCGCGTTATGAGAAAAAAGAGGTCCGAAGGAATAGTTTGCTCATCCTATATGTCGTTTCCTTGAGACAATCGGTTTCAATTTCTGCCTTACATATTAATAATAAAATTTTATGTTTTGATGGTAAAGATCAGATAGAAAGATAGAATAGAATAATATCAATTAAATCAGATAAAATAAAATAAATTAATTTATAACTTGTCTGTCTTTCTGCAGCCTCTCATGATTGCTTCTTTGTTTTATTTCCTTTCCTTTTCTTTCTTGGGTTGAGTTAATTTTGTCCATTCAAAAACTTTCCGCTGTATATAATTACTTTAGGTCACAACACAGCTATATTGCTTTGTAAACATATGTGCCTCATTTTGACACCGACTGTGCTATTATTTATTGCCCATGAACCACTTAAAGAATATCTTGTTGGGTCGTCTATAGTGTACGTAGGGACACTGCACTTCACTTGAGCTTGTTTGCTTTATTTGATTTAATATTATTATACTTGTAATTATTAATTCCATATGAACTCTGCTTTTCTATTGAGGCGCTTCATTTCGGACAGAATTTTTAATCTACAGGTGGCTAAAATTTTTTCGAGTTTAACGTGGTTTTACCGCTTTTATACCGCTTTTTAGAGCGCATGTTGAAAACACGTCTATTCACGACGACACTTAACCCATTTCTCCCAGAAGACGTCTTTGTGTTTTATTAAAAAATTGCCGGTTAAATCGGATTTTGGGCTGCGGATTCAGATTCAGCGTAAAAAAATACACATAATCTATGTATTCATGTCTCTGGTACAAATATGTCATTATGACAGTATAAAAGTCCAGTGTTATTTTTTTTACATGCAGTAACATTTAAAAAAACTATGAGTGAGATTTTGTTTAAATTTTACCCTATATAACCCTACCCTATATAAAAAGGAGACCAAAATACCTTATAGGGTCCATTTTGAGCATCTGATATTCATTTTATCCATTACATCCGAAATTTACCCCCTAAATACACCCCCCAAAGAGGGTGTATATAATGAATTTGCGTACATATGATTATTTTACCTCCAGAAATTGCCCAGTGGCCTTTTTCTTAAATACAATTTTAAAATGATTTTTTTATATTTTCCTTACATTAAAGGGTTAATAAGGGGTTGTACGTGATAGTTTATGAGAAAGTCGCAATTGGATGTCAAAGAGTGAAACTTCTCAAGCATTTCAAGCCCTAACCGCATCAAAATCCGTTCAAAATTGAGCGACACAGAATTTTGAAAGGAAGGAGAGCAAAATCCCCCACTGTGCGCTGCTACCAGGATAAATCATTACAAAGCCTGCTTGGGACGGAATGACACCGAAACCATGCTTGAATATTACAAACGATACCCGTATACGACCATAGCCAGCTTGCGGTAGTCGACCTCAAACGACACCACCTGGTGTCGGTTAGTTTGTAAATGCACCGGTTGCAAAACCGTGGGTTAAATGATATTTATTTACGTTTATTGAATCATCTATGGAGTTGTTCATTAAACTAGCATTATTTACTATAAATAAATAATTTAGACCATTCCTATTAATTAATATAAGGCAGTAAAAAAATATTGAACTTATTTCAAAAATTTCTTCTAAAAATTCACGGTCGACGCCCAGGCGCGACGGCATTGCTGGAATTATTGCAATATAGTATACAATAATTGTGATATGTTCAAAATGGCCGCCACCCCAAGATGGCGGATTATCATTTTCTTCACAACTCGCTTGATATGGGTATCAATGAAAAGGCTCGACAACTAGGAAACAAACATGTGATCAAAACTTAGAAAGACAAAATGGTGGCGTCAACACGGCGGCTAAGTATTTTCTTCGGATTCGACTGAAAATCGGTATCTGTGAGTTATCGAGGCTGCAGATTATAATTATCTGGTCCGAATTTAACAATTCAAAATGGTGGCGTCAAAATGGCCGATAAATTTTGTAATTTATGATCTGATTTGTATGAAAATCGACATCTGAGGATTTTCGAAGTCGCAGATATGAATAGATACTCGAAATTCAAGAATTCGAAATGGCCGCTTCATGATGGCGAATAGGCTTGGTCAATTATAGGGAAGGAATTTTTATTTTATTTTATTTTATTTTATTTTATTTTAATGCCTTATTTATATTAACGTCCTGGCGGAGTTCAGCTCTTGCTGCTCTACCACTCAACCAGGACACGTACACATAGACATCAACACAACAACCATTCCCTGCGATATTGCGATCTACCGCAGCTGAGACTCGAACCCAGGAGAGATAACAGCGACTAGACATGTTGTGCCACCCAACAGTGGTCTAGGTCACTGCTACCGTCTCGGTAACACATGAAAAAACGCCACTAACATACATCCCTAGCCAGGATTCGAACCCGGGACTCCTTGGTCGCAAGCCAAACACCTTCAGCATTGCGCCACCGAGCTGGTTAATTTCATTGAACAAAATTTTGTAATTTTTTTTTCTGAAATAGGTTTAGAATGTCATGTAAAGTGGAAATTTTAAATTTGAGCAAAAAAAGAATTTCCACTTATTCAATAGTACTTAATGGTAAAAAAATGGACTAGATTAGTTGTGACGTCACAAGTTAGGCAACCTCTATATACTAGTGTCATGACACACGGGTTGCCTACCAAGCACGCTGGAACTTGAGCCTTAATGCATATGTTTATAAGGCGACATTTTCGAGGATAGAAACATAGCATAGAACTTTATTTTATTTCTCCTGTGGAAGACATATTTAAGGACTTCGAATACCTATTTCACATTCAAAAAGTACATTAAAATGTATATAGCCATGTATGAGTTAGAAAAACTTTATTTTAGTTTTTGTTTACAGTTTTTATAATACTTTATACTTGTGTATATTTACCAATACCTTGTCCATGCAATAAATGATAACTGAAATCTCTTAAATATTTCTTACACGGGAGAAATAAAATAAAATTGTATGTTATGTTTCTAGCCTCGAAAATGTCGCCTTATAAACATATGCATTAAGGGTCAAATTTCAGTATGCTTGGCAGGCAACCCGTGTGTCATGACACTAGTATATAGGGGTTGCATAATTATGTGACGTCACACTAATTGAGTCCATTACAGATTTTTCAAAAAAATTTTCAAATATTTTTGAAATGGGTTTAGAATGCCCCGAAACGTGGAAATTTTAAATCTGAGCAAATTTTTGTTTTCCATCTATTGTAGTGGTAAAAAATTTTTCAATTTTTTTTAACACTACGCTAGTTCCACTTCACTACGTGAATATGTGAATGTGGAACTGAAAATGTGACAGATGGCAATAATATTTGGCATATGCACCTATTATCGTTTTATTAAAGAACAGGGTGGTCATGCCAAGAAATAATTCAACCATGGTGGACATTTTTAAAGGCATTGAATTTTTGCTGTCGGATGACCACTCTGTATATTTTTTTGACCAAAAGTTATAAGATAATATTTATAATAATAATGATAACTATATTCCGACTACTATTCTCAGTGTAATTTAATAATTAATAATTTTTTAGAGTGACCGCCATGCACATATAAAGAGGGAAGTTATGTGTAAATAACTATTCCAATTGTTGACTACATTTTCTATATTAACATAAACATACATCGAAAACTTTTGAACTACATTAAACAATTATTTAATAATTTTTGTTCCATTCTTCTCGTTCTTCTCTTTCTTTGATTACAAAACTAAAAAGAAGAAAATAAATAAATAATTTAAACAAATTAAAAAACACGCTTTTAAACACAAACTGAAACTGTTAAAAAAATGCACTGAAAAGAAGAAAATAGTAATAACAATAATTATGATAATAAACATAATAGCTTGGGACGACTGACGAGTAAAATATTCTGTCTTACCAGAGCCCCGTCCCACTCTTTTACGTTTATTAAAACAATTATTCTTATTATTAACGCTATTTTCTTCTATTCAGTAAATTCTTTAACAGTTTAAGTTTTTGTTTAAAAGCGTGTTTTTTAATTTTTCAAAATTATTCATATTTTCATGATTTTCCAATTGACTTAAAATCAAGTATAATTTAATAATTTATGTTAATCCACCCAGTATATTCTATCCCACAGAGTGCTTTTATACTTCAATTACATTTTGTATTTTCTACCCTACATTCATGAACTTTAAAAACTCAATTTGATTAATTCTCCAGTACTTTTGGCGATTTCAATCATTCTTCAGTGAATTTGTCAATTACTGTGTTCTGAGCCCCATAAACAGTTAATGGAACTGACATGTACGTGTCAGACTTGATAGCCCCGACTAAGTAGTTTTTACAGTTTTTTTATATGCGACTATAAATCAAATTTTCATATTTTGCATTGTACGTGCATATCTAGAACGAAGGTAATGTTTTAAGTGTTAAAAATAAAGTTTACGTCAATGTTGTACATTTCGTTATCTGACTAATATTAATGAGTGGTGCTCATGAAACAAATTATTTTCACTCAGTCAGGATCATTAATTACTGCGGAGTTTTCAAAGAACGACCTTTAAAAAACTGAATTCTCCGCAAGTTCGCTAAAAGTTTAACTCTAATGTGTGGAACTATAATTGTTTTTAACATTATACCGTACATGTTAATATTAGTATACGTAATAATTATTTTTAGCGAACAGCTTATCTACTCAACGATGACGGTTATGATGTTCGAAAATAGAGATTTTACGTTTTAGGATTGTCGCAGTTTTTTTTTGTAATTAATGTTAGTTGAGACTTTTTTTTTGTTTCGTCAAGGCATTTAGACCAAATTCTGTACTCGATTGCGAAATTGTTGAAGGAACTTGAAAATTCAAGATGGCGGATATATGGCGGACATAAAATTACAATACCTGTAAAAATCAAGGTAATCAAACCAAATTTAGTACTTGGGGGTTTTCGGGGTGACTGATTACGAATCTGAAGATTGAGAACTGAAAAAAATGAAACTTTATCTTTTCACAGGTTAATAAATAAAAAAGTAACCATATTTTACATTGCAAAATAATTTATTGAATTTCAAAAACAGAACAATTACAAAATTAGAATTAAGAAATTTATTATACTGAATTGAACTTGTGGTAGGTACCTTGTAAAACGTCTTGAAAATAATTGTTAATTATAAAT
Organism: Stenurella melanura; assembly: GCA_963583905.1. Lineage (NCBI taxonomy): Eukaryota > Metazoa > Arthropoda > Insecta > Coleoptera > Cerambycidae > Stenurella > Stenurella melanura. The sequence goes on along the minus strand of OY757311.1, from coordinate 20,202,230 downwards.
TAAACACTGCTTTTAGATGAATCAATCAATATATTATAAATACTCTACATATGTTTCGGCTTATTAGGCCTTTATCAAGAGTATTACAAAGTGAATACTAAAGTTTCCGACGTGCTTATTCTAATTTATACCTAAAAGTATTTGTCTTAATCTGTTTATGACCTAATCTATTTAAAACTTAATTTAACATCCTTAATTATGGGAATGCTTGGAGTGGATCTAAACTGATTATATAAATCAATGGATAGTTCTTATCAATTTTTTTATTATAGGGGTATTCAAGAAATTTTGTTGGTCATTCGTGCTACAAGGGTTGTACTTGAAGGATTTTTTGATTTCTACTTGTTCTAGCAGATCTAAACGTTTACCTTTTCCTTCTGAATGAAGTAAATTTATGTTATCAGTATCTATGAAACGGTTGTTTTCAATACAGTGTGTCGACATTCCTCTATTTTTATTGTTATTTAAGATAGATTTTTTATGTTCTTTTACCCTGTTCACAACGCTTCTATCACTCTGACCGATATAGACAGCATTGCAATCTTTACAATTAATTTTGTATACACCAGATCTATCCATTTTATTTAGTTTTTCATCGGTATTAACCAAAATGTTTTCTATATTTGTTTTGATCACACTTATTGTAGAGATACGGTATCTCTACAATAAGTGTGTCTATGTACCAATGATAAATACCTTAAATTACTAATATACATTTTTATCCTTTTGGTCAGAATTTCAGTGTACAAATTTATGCAACGAAGTTTAAAACTGGAGCTGTAAAATATTCCCTTAAAAAATTATTCTGTATAATATTGCATCGCCTGCTGAATATTAAAAATATTTGAAATTCTACAGATTGGCTTTAATATGAAGTTTTTTCTTTTAAATTAAATGAATGATTTAGGCGTGAACACGGATGGAATGCACAATTTCATATTCGGAGAAGAAATTCGTAATTGGAGATTATTACTGTAACATTTGAAGAATTTAGTATCATTATATTAAATCTGTCCTATTTTAAACATGCCACATCAGTTTTAATACAAGGTCAAATACATTTTTAAAAGCGCATCTCCTATCAAATTTCAAAATGGTTTTAGGCTTAACAAACGTCAGCTGCTGTAGCAGATCTGTGTAGAAGTGTACTTTTATGATTGTTTAAAGGACAAACAATATCCAGTTACCTTATATTTTGAGATAACAAGTTAAGTTGTATAGAGTAAAGCGACACCTCTTCCTCCCCACTGTGTATATTGGTAAGATCGTTTAAATTGTTATGTGTTCTATTTTTATTATGTCTATTATTATTGTTGATTATTTGTATCTGTTGTTTGTTAGTTATCTCCTAAACGAGTGTTTTATTAAAATCATGTAAAACCTCAAAGTTGCACCTTCTTAACACACCTCTCCAGAAACCCAAAGTCACGTAAGGCGTATGGTCTGATTTACAGGCCCTCGCCTCAAGCCTTCGTGACACGCAGATTGTAGTCTTAGACAAATTTAAATCTATTCTAAGAGAAGTCACAGTGGGAGTACCTCAAGGGTCATTTTTGGGTCCTTTATTATTAATTATTTTTATAAATGATATATTTTATTCTTGCACTTCTCCATATAAAGCAATAATCTATGCTGATGACACTAATCAACTGATAGCAGAAAAGAATTTGTTAAATTCAGTGATGGAAGCAAATATGTTTGCTGATGAGTTACGTGAATGGTGCTAAAATAATGAATTACTCCTCAATATAATTTTTTATGCTTTATTAACAGAAAAGCATGAACTACCCTTTAGTCCACTTATTGAGATCAAGTCACAAGTAAACTCAATTAAATTTCTAGGAATTACAATAGATCAAATGTTAACACGAGAAAAGCATATATGGTCTAAGTTGAGCAGTATACGCTTTATGATTCACAAGGTCAACCGGGTTCTTTTTCCTGAGCCAGCGTACCAAAGTTTAATATCAATGTGCGTTACTTTCGTTTTATATTAAGTTCTAACATCCATTTCTTGGAAGAAAAATATTTTATAACACCTTTTTTACTTTGCCCTCTGGAAAAGAAATTAAGTATAAAATTGTTTGATCAGATCCCGTCCCATCCAGCCCTTCAACTATCACGGCGCTCTGCGCCGTGGACGTCTGGCAAGTTTCGGACGTGAACACATTGTACTAGTCTGTGGTAATGTTAATACAGTTTTGCTGGATTAGATTCAGATTATCTCAACTGAGAGGAATATTATTTCATAATCTTTAGTAACCTTTTGATGTGAAGACGGTGTTTTCAATACTTACGAAAGTTGAAAGTCCGACTTAACAACACATTCACAAAATATTTCAAATTCAAATACCAGCATTAAATTGGAAAACGCTTTACATAAATCATACATACCCGCTTACCAGGTCTACTTGATTCCTATTCCTATCCACATAAAATACATCTACGATTAACAGATAATCATTTTTATGGACGGTTATATTAAAATTGATGGGTCATTAAATAATTTTGTACACGGACCCACTCGGTCATATATCAGAATTCTCCTGTGGGATCCTAAATACCTGTCGAAATTTTATTACATGGTAAGTAATTTGAAAGCACTACACATAAATCAATTATTTAAATAATAAACAAATGAAGCTAGAAATTGCTCGTGTCTCTGTTACCATTAATTATATTAGTCGGCCATGAAGGATATCCCACTGTGAAGGAAACAACAGGAGGGCTCAAGTGTGGGCCGCGTCAACTGTCACGACTTGCTTTGATACAATATAAAGACAAAACACAACACGAATCGATGTTCTACTGTTGATTAAATGACATGAGCACAAAGCTAATCCCTTTGCTTTATTTCTTGACGACCAGCAGTGGCGGGTGTGAGAGAAAAGCGGAATGTAGTTTTCCTGTTATTTATATAATGATAGACACGATAAAAACTCTTGCATAAAAATTAATTGAGATAGTGAAATGTCTCTGTCATTTGTTTATTATTAAACAACCAATTCATTTTAGTTGTTGACAGCCTGTTGTACATTTTATATGGCAAATGAAGGATGGATTAATCACTAAATGATTTTGTATATAATGATAATAATAATAATTAGTGTTAATGTACAAGAGTACTTACACAAGTCAACAAATTAGGTAATGATAACTTTTACATGACACAAATTTAGAAGAATATAAATAACAAATGAAATATATCTAAACGAGCATAAAACACAGTGCATATATAATAAATTTTTACAAACGAATGCTACTACTAGGTACATTCAATGTCAAAAAATCAGATAAAAAATTCCCTGTAGTGGTAGAATGTCTTTTCAATATTTTTTATGTTTGATGGTAATAATTTATGAAACATTTGAATTGCTAAATAATTTGGTCCGTTCTGTCACTATTTAATCTATAATAAGGAGTAATAATATTATTTTTAGTTTTGGTATTATGACAGTGTTAGTTCACACAGGTAGGATAGCCATTTGAATTTTATTTAATATATGTTAAACATTCCAAAACGTACAGAGGAAGTAATGTTAATATGCCAAATTCAATAAGAGCTTTCAAGCAATCCTCAGTATATCCTATGCATGCTATAATTCTAATTGATTTTCTCTGTTTAGCAAATACCTTATTAAAGTCTGCAACATCGCCCCAGACTGTTATAGCATAACAACTCATGATTTAATGACACAATGCAAAGTAAGCTGATCTCAACGTATCTGTGAATAGAGTACCCGAAAGGTTACGAATAAACTCTACTACTCAGTTTTCGACAAACGTTGTCAAATGAGGATCCTCATAAACACCTAAAAATTTAACAGTAAATATTACATCAGTTTATATCTCGAAATTGCGTAGCGTGAACATCATATCTTGGGATTTAATTTCATTACAAACTAGATTATTGGAGGCAAACCATTGTTCAAGCTTCGACTGAATTTCACTTCTTTCACTTCAACCTTAATTAAATTATCTGATCTAATGGAGATTGTAATATCTGCGTACAGAATATGCGTGAGACACTTTTTTGCCAAGGGCATACCGTTAATGTAAATCAAAAACAGCAAGGGTTAATATGGAGCCCTGAGGCACACCTCTCTAGATAGTATGTTGTTAAATTTAACAATCTAACTACGATAATATAAACACGATTTCAATTTTTTTATACTGCTAACGTTCATTTTATATTTTAGTAATTTTTCAATTGGAATATCATACGAAACACAGCCAAAAGCCTTACTTAGGTCTAAGAAAATTGCATCATTGAATTCACAATTTTCTTCTCTTTCCGTTTAGTTGTTTTGCTACACGAGTTTGAGAGGACCGTTTTTGAAAAATTTTGCAGATATGGCAAAATTCTTATTTTTTTGTCATTTGCTTGAAATACGATAGGTCGTTAAATTTTATTGAAGCTGCCCAAACTATGCTAAAGTTGCTTCTTGATTTCTTTAGACAAAATTACAACTATTCAAAATTGAACAAAAACATTTTGCCCCAAAAGTGGACTATGCTTCACCACTAGTATAATATGTAATAGTTCTTAATTTAGATATCGAAAAAAGAAACGTTAGGTGCAATATTTAACTTGAAGTCATTTTCTTTTTTATTATTTGATTCAAAATTATCCCATTAATTAACAATTAACCCATTAACTGAACGAACTTTCAAGAAGTATGAAAAACGGTGTCCATAGTTAAACTCACATGAGTTCTCAGTAGACTCAATTTATATAAAACAGAAGATTCTATGCAAGAGAAATGCCCAACTTAACGCACATTTAATTCAAATTTATTGTTTCAAAGTGCAAATCCTTGAAAATCGTCGTTTTTAGACAAAAGATTTGTATGTCTTTTGTAATTCTACTTTATTTACCGATAACGCTGTCAATAATATGCAAACTTAATTACTTCCACATCCACGTATTGAAGTGGAAGTATCATAGTAATGGTAAAAAAAATGTCAATACTTTTTTTGTTGAAATAGCTTTAGAATTTCATGAAACGTCGACCTTTTAAATTTGAGTAAAAACAAATTTTCTATCTGTCCGGTTATCTGTCGGTCTGTCTGACTATCGGTCTGTAGGTCTGTAATTTTTTCTATGCACACAATCACTCTGGAACAATTTAAATAAGTAAAGCAAGCTAATACCAGTCCAGGAACATGAGATTTGGTGTATAAAATGAAAACCAAATTTTAAATTATTAAATTATTATAAATATTTTTGACATCTGTAATTTATTCTATAATTTTTGAACTTTGATTAATACTTACAGAATTCTTCTTAATTCTTTTAAACTAGATCAGCGAACTCGAAAATGTTTCAGTGGATTTTTTCAGATTATGTAGCTATGTAGTATAACATTTTGAAAATAACTATTTATAACAGAACGGGTTTTTGAAGTCGTACAGAAAGGAGCCACAAAAAAGCGGTAAAAAATTTAATTCAAAAATACAGAAATTGATTTAAAAAGTTTTTAAACAAATCTATTTGTATAACTTACTTTCTTCGTCTAAATCTACTCCAGTATATTGCATATTCAAAATACTCATTTATACTCGTATACGTAGCATTACCCAGAAAGATTTCGAAAAATTGGTTGAGTTTTGGAATAAGTTGAGTAACATTTTTTATCCGACTTCATGTTACTTTGTAAGTACAATATAAAATGTTTATAGATAGTTGCATGAACAATTTGATATAATAAATTTCAGTAGAATCCAACTTTACTCACCTAGTCACCGACATTTCCTGCAAGCTATAGAAACTGATATTGCTCTTGAATAAAATGATGACTTTTATGCATTCAGCAAAAAACAATGGTGTGAGGAATTTTGCTAGGATATTAATATGAAAGGTATGTTAGCAACAGAGCTGTGTAGGATTCGAATCACTCAGTATTCGAAACCAGGATTCGAATCTTTTTTGAGTATTCGAATACTTCCACTTAAGAGGATCCGTGTTTCGTTTCCGATTCGTAAGGCAATTGAAAAAGGATTCGTGTTTGAATCCGTTTGTTGATGAGACGAATCCTCTTTTGTGGTTCGGATACATTTTGCGCAGGCAGTAAGCATTATCTCGTTAAGAGTTAAGATTTTGCGGGCTATTTTTATTTGCCACAATCATAGAAGACCCCCGGAGAAAAACTTTGAAACTTTGTTCCTGTCAAAAGCAAACAAAAAATACAAAGTTTTACTTGATTATTATTAGAAATTTTTAATACTTTTATTTGGTCTAATATAGACTTTATGTTATAATAGAATGCAATTTATTCAATTTGTTTTCTTGAATCAGTCAATTACTTACGTACATATTGCATAATCAAGCAAATTACTAATCTAATCGCCGTAATATTAAAACAAAAAATAATAACTGGAACTCTAACAATAATCATGAAGTTAACTTGGGGATTCGGATCCGTGATCCGAAAAATAGAATTCGAATAATTCTTTTATACCAAAAGGATCCGAACTTGATATCCGTGATTCGAGTCATTTTCGATGATTCGGATTCGTGATTCTAATCTATTTTCAGAGGATTTGTCCCAGTTCTGGCTAGTAAGATGAATGTTGGAATGCACTTGAAACTAAGTAATTTATAATAGATTAAGACACTTTTTACTGACATTTTAAACTCGAATATCAAAATAAAAACAAGAAATAAGTAAGAATATATTTTTTAAAAATTTTTTTCTTTTCTTTATGGCTTTGGGTCATAGACCATACAGCCAGTCACAAAAGAGCCATTTACAATAGGGAATTCTAAAACAAAACCTAACACAAAATGAGTAGAATGAGATGAACAAAATGAGGAATTAAAAGGATACACGTTTCTCGTCCTGGGGTTTAGAATGTGTTAAAAATTGAATTATTGAATGCTAAAAAATTAGCCACTTCTACGCTCCGTAGCTCCGAAAACATTGAATAACAAACTTCGCACCCATAAGGACTTTTGAACAGGGAGTCATAGTTTGTCGAATGCCTCTTGTTCCATCAAAATCCAGTGAAATAAAAAATTCCACGTATTTGAAGTGGAGTCCTTTGTGTGCCACTACCTATGTGTATTTTTCAGATTGTGACTTTTTTACAATTCCAATTGATGAATTATTGGTAGGTATAGCTGAACTATGCTACTAATAAGACTATTTAACGTTGTAGAATATGGTTCAAGGGCTTTTCTATTAGATGATATTATTACTGCAACTAAAAAATCGTACACTTGACATTTTAGTGAAAAACTAAAAATTTTAAGCACTTAAGAACTTGTATAACTATTTTGTAGGTGACACCTACATCAAACATTGAATACTAGTGATGTGCAAAATCTGTATTCTTAATCAGGCATGTTATAGTGTCTTCATTTATTTTTATTAAAATATTTATTTTATCTGAAAACATGAGCTGCTGTTTCCTATAAAAGGAATGTTGTAGATGTAAAATAACATTCCTTGCGGTTCTCTGTGGAAATAAAATTGAATATTAATAGGCAATTAAATAAAGATTTTAATTAGCGCACTTACATTGAAAAGGATTTTATCCAGTTTGTAACTGTTGTTTTTTAATGATTTTATTGTGTACGTAAAAGATTGACATGTTAATGATAATCAAACTAATGAAGAAGCAATTAATAGGAGGATTTTATGCTTTTTTGCTACATACCCAGCAATAAATCCAAGAATATTACTGGCAATGTCGAGATTCTTTGAAAACTTGTTTTTCCCCTGTCAGGTGTGATACTGGCAAAGTCATATTCTAATTGTAATCTAATTCTATTTATAGACCAGTTAACTTTTACCAGAGTAACCCAAAAGATGTAAAGTCCGTATCTTTTTTGGGAGTCGGTAGATGTGTGTGTGTGTTTCAGGTTTGTTGACTACGGTTACAAAGACCATTCGCCAAGTTTCCTAATATAATAATTATTTTTTTAATTTTATTTCTTATCACATTATTCCTTGGTTACCAATGTGTACACTTTTTTAACTACGTATTTTTCTATTGTATATAACAAGCATATAAGTATTTACGTAAACGAATAAGTACAAACATACAAACTTATATCTTTTTTTTTGTGATATTTTTTTCAGTTTTTTTTTTAATATGTATTCATTCCTTTTTTTTAATATATGTATTTTTTTCAAAAATTTTTTTTTCGTGTATTTTTTTAAATTTAATTTAATAATTTTTTATCTTTTTTTTTCAACTTATAATTGGGAACTGACAGTGATACAGGTACGTCTATGGGTCCGTATAAACGATTTTCACACATACTGACTAGACCTCGGATAACATGGATTAACATTGAACGAAAGACGACAGGAAACTTATTTCTAAATACAAGTTACAAATATTACATATTTATTATATTTTTAATTTTATTTTTTTTATATGGCATACTAAATGGTTATATATAAAAATGTTTCTTGCTGCTAGCAATTGCATCAAATTAAACGGACATGGTACAAGATTTGATTTATAAATTACATCCAAAAAATGTTTATTATTATCTTCGTTCAATTTACATTCTAAAATCATATGTACCGTATCCCCTACTTCTCCGCAATCACATAACGCATTATCTCTCTTATTAATTTTAAATAGATATGATGGTACCAGTGCATGATTGAATCTTAGTCTACATATTTTACTAATTGTATTTTTTGAATAGCAGTTTTTGTACCAGTGCTCTTTTGAAGGCAATGGCTCAATACACTTATAATAAGCCCCTTTTTCGGAATTTTGATATAAGTTGTTCCATTCTCGTAAAAACATTTTTTTTTGTTATAGAAGTTAAATCTTCAAATGGGCAAAGGTATTCAGTCACCTCCCCCAAATTTACGGCCTGTTTCGCCATGTTGTCAACTATTTCATTGCCTAAGATACCACAATGAGCCTTGACCCATGCTAAATGTACAATTTAGTTTTGTTTTTGTATTTCAATTATTAAATTTATTATATTAGATATTATATAGTTGCAACTAGAGAAACTTTTTATATTTTTTAATTTATCTAACGAGCTTTTGCTATAAAAAAAAATGACAAATTTTTGTTGTTGTAAATTTCTAACCTGTAGTAATGCTTGCCATATAGCAATGAGTTCCGCAGAGTAGTTAGATAAATTATCATTTAGTGCAAACATAAATTGAGTGTTAGTATTCGAGTAAAAGAAAGCACACGCTGTATTTTCTTCGTTTTTGGATCCATCAGTAAATATAAAATGATAATCGGGGAAGAGCTCGTTTGTGTCATGTATAAACATTTTGTTTCTAATTTTTTCGGGAAATAATGAGTAATCTCTTAAGAGGTATATTGAAATGTTGTATTGTGTATTCAGTGAAATTAATGTTGTATATAGGGTTAATATTATCTTGATATAAGTCCTTGACTGTATTTAATGGTTTACTGTAACATTCTGTTAATATTGGAGATTTCTTTTTTGCCCAATACTTGTTTGTTAGATCTTCGATGAAAAGTTGGTGAATTTTTTCTATAACTGGACTATTTTTTTACTGGAGTTTTAATATGAATCTATTACAGAGTAATTTTCTTCTAATATATAATGGGAATTCGGTACACTCTGATAGTAGGTTATAGGGAGTCGGTAGATAGATGTTTTACTATCATGTTTGCACTTGAGTGAGTTATTATTAATCAGACAATAAGAATAATAATAAGATGATAATAACACCACGATAATACGACGACCCTCTTTTTCTCTAGAGGCTCTATAAGGGGCTTGTCTGGAAGGAAGCAACACATTTAAAGACAAGAGAAACACATCCAATACTCGAGTAAACAGCGACTAATTTTTTCGTCTGAAAAAATCACAGTACCTCGGCCGGGAAACGAACCCAATACTCAAGGATGAGAGTCTCCCAACCAAAAAAACCTTGAGGGCTTATTAAAGGTAAAATAAAGGAACATACTAACAATTGCGGAAATTACCATATGATAAAAACATTAGACTAAATTTGAAATGTGCATAACAAAAAACACGTAAATACACTCAATACCAGATGTAACTGTTTAACCATTAAAACACAAAAATCTTACGAACTTGGCGCTATTAGTAATTTGACCACAATTAATAATTAACTAGAGAATTTATCGGAAATTGTAAATATAAAGACAAAAAAAAATGTATCATAAAACTTACACTATCAGACGGATAAAATATATACAAATTAGATACCTATGCCTACATCTACCGGCCTTACAGGTAAGCACCAGTAAGCACTGTCGCACTGAAATTACTTTGCGAACATACACCGATTTATGAGAAAATATCAGTTAACATCTGGAAATTCTGTTACAAATTAGGACTTCATCTTAACAAATAGCGAGGACTTGAGAAAGGGTTGAATATTCATTAATTTGTTCGCATTTATGCCTCTATTAACATATTAATTTTCAACTTTGATTCATTAGAAATATATCTCAAAACAATTTTACGTTATATTTTAAAAACATATACGACGATATTCAAAGATGGGACTGAAGCTTGTTTAATTCTCTTACAAGAAGGTTCAGTGCAGTTTTTGGTAGAAAACTAGTTTCTCCGTATAAAATCCCAAGGGTATTAATAATAATAATAATAATAATAATAATATATTTCTCAATTTTACACAATAGTGTATACAGTCGTCATAATAATAAATACATAAATATTAAAAAAACAGAAAGACAAGTAGTACATAAACACACAAAAAAGAAAAAATAAGCTGAAAGAATATCAGGTAGATAGTGTACTGAAGTACTGAAAATATTCATCAATAGTATAAAAACTATTTTCAATTAATAATACCCTGACCTTTTTTTTGAAACATTTGATACTTACATCCTCTTTTTTTAACTCTTGCGGTAAAGCATTACACATTTTTTTTGACAAGTTCAAAAAGGAAGTACTCGTCCTACTGAGGCGCACACTTTCTAGACATAAGTTTTTCCTTTCTCTAGTATTATAGTCATGAACATTCCCCCGAGTGAGAACAGTCCCTTCTTTAAATTTCTGTTTAATATACAACAAACAGTAATAAATATAACTAGCAGGTAAGGTCATAATACTCATATTCTTGAAATGAGGTCTGCATGAATCGGTAGACTTTGCTTTAGCTAAGATTCTGATTGCTCTTTTCTGAAGTATAAAAACCTGATTCGCACTACAGGTATTACCCCATAGAATTATTCCATACACCATTACACTATGGAAAATAGAAAAGTATGCTATTTTTAAATAATTTTCACTCAGTCTACTCTGTAGCTGTCTTAGTAGAAATATGTTTGTTGATAAACGCTTACACAAATCGTTAGTATGATGAGCAAAACTTAGGGAAGAATCAAGGAAAATACCCAAAGTTTTTACAGGCACATTATTAATATTAGTATTAGCTGGTTTCACAGCAAAGTCAAGCGTTTTGGTTTTGTCTAGGTTTAAACTTAACAAGTTACTAGAGCACCATTTTTCAAGCAAATTTTCAGAGAAGTTAATATTATTAGTGTTATCTATTGAAGATTGACTTCTAAACAACAAAGTTGTATCGTCTGCATAGGCAGCTAGACGTACATTATTATTGTCTAAAATTAAAAAGAGATCATTTACGTATAATATAAAAAGCACAGGACCTAAGACAGATCCTTGAGGAACACCATATTTTATAAATTTTTGTTTGGAAATTTCATTGTTATATTTTATAAATTGAGATCTATTCCCGAGGTATGAGGCAAACAGATTTAATGCAGTGCCTCTAACACCATAACATTCAATCTTAGCCAATAAGATATCATGACTCACAGTATCAAAGGCCTTGGATAGATCATAGAATTTAGCAGTACAAAACTCTTTTTTCTCAAACGCCTCCAAAATATTTGTAATAATTTCACTAAGTGCCAGTATTGTTGATTTTCCAGATCTGTAGCCAAATTGAGATTGACTAATATAATTGTAATGCTCTAAATAATCCAAAAATCTATTTTTAAGAATAACTTCAAATATTTTTCCTATAACTGGTATTATTGAAATTGGTCGAAAACTAGCGGGTTCATTATAATCACCTTTCTTATATATTGGAATTACCTGTGAAATCTTTAAAGAATCTGGAAAAATACCACACAAGATACAGAAATTTATCAAATCTGTAATATGATCAATTAATATTTCACCCACTAATTTAATAAGTTCATTACTTAAGCCATAAATATCACTAGATTTAGAATTTTTTAACTGATTAATGATAATTCGAATTTCATCACAGGTAACTGGAGCCAGGAAGAAAGAATGATTAGGATTAGGCAACCTTTTCAGATAGCTATAATGATTACTATACACATTTCCAAAATTCGACATGATCTATTGGTTATTTATAAGAACTTCCTTTGTAAACCGCTTCTCATTGTTTAGTATTTCATCATTAGAAGAAATGATTTTGGCCCTATCATACAAACATTTTACAACACCCCTCTTAACGTGTGTCGATAAAAGATTGAAAATAACAATCAGGTACGACAAAAACCTGAAAAACGTTACTTCCTAAGTTGCGCCGCATCGGTGATAGATTAGGACGGTATTTCAAATAAACCACACTTAAAGATCTATTTTGACAAAGACGAAACCGAAGAACCACGAGCAAAATTCAAAAAACTGCATTTATTGTATTCCGTGTGAGTGCAACAAAAAATACTTGGGTGAGTCATCTAGACCTTTTAGTGTAAGATTGGGTGAACATCAAAATTATATAATAAAAAATGAAATTCAGAGGTCCAAGATCTGCGAACACGCTTGCGAGAATGGACACATAATAAACTGGGACTCGGCCAAAATTTTAACAAAAGGGGCAGATAGCAAAAAAAGAAAAACTAAAGAATCCGAGATCATATTATTGAATGAGGATAGATGCGTGTCTAATTGTTCAATAGATGTCTCTACAACTTGGTTGCCAATGTTAAAAGAAGAACTTCACAAACTTAGCATTGTATAAGAAACTAAAAAAACTATTAATTATATCAACAGTTCTATGTAAATAGTAAGTATCTATGGATATTGAATATAACAAACATTCTTAGAACTGTGTATTTATCATACACAGCAAAAAAATATTTTTCAAAAAAAGTCTTGAAAAAAGGAAATAGAATAGATTTCCGAAACGTCGGCGAAATATTTACTTTCATATTTACTTTGTGTTGTTTATTTAAAAAGGCAACCTTTAACTTAATTGTGATATTTTGTGGATTCCCCGAGCATCGCTTAAAAAGAAAACATACATGTGGCAGGGAGTCCCAAATAATTGAAGAAGGAAAAAAAGATTAAGATAATGCCACAAATAACATTTAGACAATATTGCGAATAAGATGTACTAATATAAGCATGTTAAGAGTATGAAACTTCTACTTATTGTTTATCTGTGAGACAATGAAGTTACCGAAGATTAATTGGTCGTGGGGTTTCCAAGAGTGACCGATTAGATGCGAAGAGTTAAAGCCACTTGATTCTTTACCCTTTGAGGTCATTTAAAAAATTAGTTTTCAGAAGTTATCCTCAGAATTTAGGATCACAGCTGTCCAGGAATTAAGGCGGTTTGGCACTCTAATATTTGAAAAACATGTAACTGTAATATTATCATTAATTTTGAATGCTTTTGTATCTTAGAGTTTGTCTGTATTAATTTCAATTTACTTGATATAAAATTGTTACTTTTATACCTCGCAAAAATATATAGCACAGGGTTGCTGATGGTAATTCAAATTTTTAACTTTGTGTAAATTTATTGAATTGCGTGAAAACTCAAAAAGTTTGTAATTTGTCCAATTAGAACACCGTTCATTAAATATGTTATCAATGAGAAATTCTATTTCCCCCAATAACCAAAATTAAATGCTCGTAAAAATCAGGACAACACAATAAAACCTAAATAAAGCGCGGTAAATGTGTACAATAAATTAATACTCTATTTTTTATTACGTCGAAATACCGAAAGCCTTGCGATAGCATCTCTAAATTCCTCAGAACTGGAGCACACGATTATGAATTTTAATTTAGAACTTTGAATAACAACCCAGAGGTTATGAGTTACGCTGGTAATAAACTTTTTATCTGAAAAGGAAGTTCCTTGTTCGTTCTGTGCTGTACTGCAGGGTTTAATTGTTTAAAATTAAACTGATTACGGGCCGTCTAAGAAAAGCAGTGGTGAAAAATAAACGAAATGCAAATTTTTATCTTATATTTACAGCGATAGGATCTGGAACGTAAATTATGTAAATAACTTTAAAAAAAAATTACTTAACTAATCGAGATCTGGAGGTAAATCAGTATTTATCGTTGATCTTAATTAACAATTTAACTTTACAGACAACGCAATTTAAGTTCTTCTGAAATCATCTTGCAACGCTAACTTTTCAATTATCTTGTCACTGACCATCTCATTAGTGCATAACAATAGGATACTAAACACCAATGCTTCAAAATCATTTTATTTGTTATAAACACGCCTACTTATTCATAACATCTCGACAGAAATTTTGCTATCATTTGGCTTCGGTCTGCCGTATAGTACAGTACATCTGTAGGCATACTATCATACCTATTGCTCTTTCCCATTAGACCTCTTCCCATTAGCTTCATAGTGATATCAGTCCAATCAAGAGGGCGTAATATTCGCGTCCTTCCACCATGCTTTCCCTGAAAGATAACCGTACCAAAGATTAGATAACTAACAAGATAGGACAGTCAGGCGGAGAAGACGAAATAGACGAAGACAGTTGTGTACTGCAATTTAAAGGGATACGACATCCAGCGGAAACGGTTTCGGGATTTGTCGGTTACGCATTAAACGAGTTTGACCAAGCTTACTAAACGATAGGTTGGCTCATTAAAATCGACAAGTGCTACGTCACGTATAGACCTCGATGCAACAGCTGTGTGTGTCTGTTATTTCCTCATTTTATAGAAAAATGTACAATTCTATCCCAACCAAATAGATACCTTACATATAAACATAGAAATATTTCATGTGACATATATTACAAAGCAACCTGTTTTTTTAGTGACCTTGGCTACTGACAGTCAGTTGAGTTCGGTCGTTCTATCAGGACAGTGTTGTCCACTTTCACTATTTGCTTCTCTTTCTAGTATTGCCTTCTCCGTCTGATTGTCACACTGTAGCAACTGCGCGAGAACTCCAATTTAAATGTCAATATAGCGCCATTGCTAAAAGATAAAAGGTTCTCCGCCGGCTGTCCTATGTTGTTAATTCCCTAATCTTTGACCGTACTATACAGGGTGGACCATCTAAAGGGAATAAATATCGAAAAAAAAATTTTTTTTGTTCAAATTTAAAATTTCCACGTTTCATGACTTTCTAAACCTATTTCAGAAAAAAAAATCGGTAAAGTTATTTACACAGAACTTCCCTCGTTATTTGTGCATGACAGTCACTCAAAAAAATTATTAATTACGAAATGACATTGGGAATAATAATCGGAATATAATTATTGGTATTATTACAAAGAAAACCTGATAACTTTTGGTCAAAAAAATATACAGAGTGTTCATCCAACAGCAAAAGTTCAATATACTAAATAACAGGTGCCAAATATGGAAGGCTTGCGCAAATACCTTTATAAATGTCCACCATGACTCAATTATTTCTTGGGATGCCATTATTCAATAAAAGTATATAATAGGATATGCCAAATATTATTGCCATCTCTCACATTTTCAATCCCACATTCACGTAATGGAGTGGAAGTATAGTGGTGATTAAAATATAGAACAAATTTTCAAAAATGTTTTCTGTCTATTCTAGTGTTAAATTTTTTTCCAAATTGGTGAAAATATGTTGCAAATTTTTTTTTCTGAAATAGGTTTAGAATGTTATGAAACGTGGAAATTTTAAATTTGAGCAAAAAAATATTTCGTCTATTCTATAATGGTGATAAATAGATTACTAAAACATGTTTTAATTTTTTTTAATTTTTCTAAAACATTTTTAAATTTGTTTTAATAAATTTGGAATGCCATGGAAACGTGGAAATTTTAAATCGGAAAAAAAATTTCATCTACTTATTTGTGGTAAAATTTTTTCAAAAATTTTAAATTTTTTTTTTATTTTTCTTTAAATAGGTTTAGAATGCTATGAAACGTGGAAATTTTAAATTTTGAGAAAAAAAAATCATCTATTTTGGTGGTAAAAATTTTTTCAAAAATGTTGGTAAAAAATGTTCAAATTTTTTTTTCTTTTAAATAGGTTTAGAATGCCACGAAACGTGGAAATTTTAAATATGAACAAAGAAAAAAATTTTTTTCAGTGGTAAAAATTTTTTCAAAAATGATTGAAAAAAATTTTCCAAATTTTTTTTTTTCTGAAATAGGTTTAGCGCGTCATGAAACGTGGAAATTTTAAATTTGAGCAAAAAAAAATTTTTTTCACTATTTATTCCGTTTAGACGGTCCACCCTGTATATTTTTCAGTGAAAATTCTACCAGTTCTTCGCTGACAGTAGGGTTAACTACCTACCAAATTTGACTGCTCTCCGTCAAGTAGTTTTTTAGTTAATGCACCAACAGACAGACAGACAGACAAGACAGACATACAGACAGACAGACAGACAGACAGACAGACAGACTGACGGAATTGAAAAACCTATATTTTCGGAATCTACGTGTTCTGAAACGTCAAAATCCGAAAAAATCTCGGAGGGTGATTTTTTCTCGAATACAATACTTCCCTTCGGTATGCGAGGGAAATAAAAATGGAAATTTGAAAAATATCTGAAAAATCTTTTACCACTACAATAGATGAAACATTTTTTTTTCTTTGTTCAAATTTTAAATTTCGACGTTTTATGGCATTCTAAACCTATTTCAAAAATAAAATTTTTTTGGAATTTTTTTTTCATCTTTTTTGAAAAATTTTATCCCACTAAAATAGATGAAATTTTTTTTTTCTTTGTTCAAATTTAAAATTTCCACGTTTCATAACGTTCTAAACCTACTGAAAAATTAAAATTTTAGAAATTTTTTTTACCATCTTTGAAAAAATTTTGCCACTAAAATAGATGGAATTTTTTTCTTTGTTCAATTTTGAAATTTCCACGTTTCCATGGCATTCTAAACCTATTCAAACAACTTTTAAAACATTTTGAAATATTTTTAAAAAATTTTGTAAATTTTTTTAATCCATTTACCACTACGTACTATAGAACAGATGAAAAATTTTTTTTGCTCAAATTTAAAATTTCCACGTTTCATGTCATTCCAAACCTATTTCGGAAAAAAAAATTTGCGACATTTTCTTACGATTTTGGAAAAAAAAATTACCACTAAAATATATGGAAATTTTTTTTCTTAAATTAAAAATTTTCACGTTTCATGGTATTCTAACCTATTTCAAAAAAAAATAAAAAAATTGCCATTACTATAGAATGGAAGGAAACTTTCCTTTTTGCTCAAATTTAAAATTCCCACGTTTCGTGTCACGAACCCTATTTCAGAAGAAAAAAAAATTGAAAATTTTTTAACCAACATTGAAAAATAAAAAAAAAAATGAAATTTTTTAACCACCACTATACTTCCACTCCACTACGTGAATGTGGAATTGAAAATGTGACAGATGGCAACAAAATTTGGCATATGCACCTATTACACTTTTGTTTAAAAATGTACAGGGTGGTCATCCCAAGAAATAATTCAGTCATGGTAGACATTTGTAAAGGTATTTGCGCAAGCCTTCCAATGTGGCACCTGTTATTTAGTATTGAACTTTTGCTGTTGGATGAGCAGTGAGCACTCTGTATATTTCTTTGACCAAAACTTATCAGGTTTTCTTTGTAATAAATGATAGCTATATTCCGATTATTATTTTCAATGTCATTTCGTAATTATTAATTTTTTAGAGTGACCGCCATGCACAAATAAAGAGGGAAGTTCTATGTAAATACGTTTACCGATTTTTTTTCGAGTTTTTGATACTAACAAACAATTTTTTTTTTTTAATTAATTAATAACTGTTAAGTTGACGTTCTATTTTTACTTGCCTCGCATACCGAAGGGAAGTATTGTATTCGAGAAAAAATTACCCTCAGAGATTTTTTCCGATTTTTACGTTTCAGATCATGTAGATTACGAAAATATAGGTTTTTCAATTCCGTCCGTCTGTCTGTCTGTCTGTTGGTGCATTAACTAAAAAGCTTCTTGATGGAGAACAGAGAAATTTGGTAGGTAGCTGACGCTAGTATCATCGAAGAAATGGTTAAACTTTCCCTGGAAAATATACAGGGTGGACCGGACCGTCTAAAGGGAATAAATATTGAGAATTTTTTTCGCTCAAATTTGGGTAGAATGTACTTATCCATCATGAGGCTGTATCACGGTAAAGTATTTTAAAATACACCAGTAACGTCCGTCGTTATGAAGAAAAATGTACCTAATTTTCCAAAAAAGATATTAGGCAAAGTTTCAACTGTAAAGAAATCTCGTAATCTTATTCGTTGTTAAGAAAAACTCACTGAAGTCGAATTTTAATAACATAGTCTACTTGGTGTTCATATAACAGGAAAATAAAACTTCTCTTGAGCGGAAACTTCGATGCACATTTTTGCCTAAACCGTTCGTTGTACATAAAAAATGGAGATCATTTTCGTGCAGAATTTCATTATTTTTCATTTTCATAATAACCTCAATAGGCCTCCGAACTCGTTCTCGATTTTTAATATTTTCATGAAAACACCAAAATAAATCGATTAAAAGAAAAAATTCACAAATTTCGCAATTCTTGCAACATCGGGATATTGGAAATTATAACACCATACACAAAACATGAACTTCTTCCGGACTCGGCTTCGCCTCGTCCGGAAGCAGCTACGATCCTCTCTCGGTTGCGACACCGCTGTATTTCGACCTTAAATGAAAACTAGGAACTTGACCCCCCGTGATGTATGCAACCCATATTACATTTGCGTATATCAGCCGTTGCATATATGACAGTCTCACTCGACCGCGACACCGCTGTCTTTTGACCATGAACGAAAACTGGAAACTCGACACCCATATACGAACATAAACATTTCCAATCTTAAAAAATGAAGGATATATTTTGTTAGATCAGAATCCTAATTTTTGTCTAAAGTGACTGGTGTAAAAGGTCTAATACACTTAATACTCAATGATCTTTCAGTTACTATAGTATATTTAAAAGTAAGCTATAAACCATAAAATTATTTCGAGATCCATTCTAAAAAAATTATAAATATTTACATTTACACATTTTTCTATGTATTTACATAAATGTCAACAGCAGTGCTGTTGTCATAATTTGGTCGAGTTACAGTCAATTTAAAGCTAATAGTCAACGGAGGACTAAAATGACTAAATTCTTTAACTTCAGTGCTAGTGAATGGATTTTGATGAAAGCTTGTGCAATGTGTTTGTAATGACGTTAATAAAAAAGTCGAAAACAAGATTAGAGTAGTGAATAATCGGAAGTGGTTCCATAACTTGTAGAATTGGGTCAAGAATTAAAAAACAATAAGTTTACCTTTTTTTGACCAAAATAAGATGCTTTTATTCTAGTGAATTTTTTCGAGATACCGCCATTCGAAAAAGTGGGGAAGGAAAATGTAAGAGTTGGAAAAAAAAATGAAAAAATTCAGGTGAATGTATCATCGAAATACAAGAATTTTTTTGTAACTTGCTAATTTTCCAACTAGTTACAGGCAGTATTTCACGATAATGTACTACATTCTTTGCACATTTTCAATTTAAAAATTATATTGAACCTTTAAGAATGGTATAACTATATTAGGTTTGATATTTTTTTGTAACAATAAATCATGCTTATTTTTTGAATTTTCATGTATTTTTTAATTTTACAAAAAATATAGTACATTATTCATTCTGAAAAACTGCGTACTTTAATTCGGAAAATTATCAAGTTACAAAAAAGTTCCAAGAGACAAAAATCTGTAGAAGGCCTCAATTTTTTGGAATTTCTAAATTATATGTTTTTAAAGCGCTACAATTTCAAAGAAAGGGGTAGTTTTTCATGTTTCTCCGGAAGAACTCGGTGAAATAGCACATTACAGAAAAGTTTAAAATAAAAACAGTCTCTGTTTCGATGGTACATTTACCTGAATTTTCTCAGATTTTTTCGGGACTTTCGAATTTACATATCTCGAAAAATAACCATTTCTCGAAAAAATTCACCAAAGTAAAAACATCTTATTCAGGGTCAAAAAATGTAAGCATTATGTTTTTTTTTCAATTTTGACCTAATTCTACAAGTTACGAAACCCGTAATAAGCGGGGTGTTTTCTACCCCTTCTGATCTAGGAAATGAACTGTAATATTTTTTCAACTTTTTTATGAACGCCATTACAAGGTTTCATAAAATTAATTCATTAGCACTCAAGTTAGATGTGAAATCCCCAATTTGACTGGACTATAAGTATATTTAATTTAATAAAAATATTTAATTTATGATTTTCAAAGAAATTGTGACATTTTTGTTAACTGCAGTTAACTCGCCAATAAAGATAACCAGTCACAGATTTTCAAATTTTACAATATATAGAATATTTTCTTCTCCTTTTCACATTCCGTATGGAATCAGCTCACTGTTGCATCGCAGCTCGCTTTTCTTATTCTTCTCGAGAGGTTAAATAATGTTGTTAAATAATTTCAACAAGAAACAACCCTTCGATTATTTAACGAGAACCATTACTGAGATTGAAATATACAGACAAGTCGTAAAAACAATCCGAGCTTAGTGAAATGCATTTCATGTGTTATTAGAAGTTAAATAAACCTTGCGTGATACTGAGAACATGTTTATCTATGCACATAAAATCTGTCAATCCCTAGCCAGTATTTTCTCAACTTGCACAAATATATATATGACAGACAATATAATTTTATTCCTCATGATAATACTCATAACATTTTGCGAAGCGCAGTGGTGTAACTTGAGGTTTACTGCAAGGCAAAGGGTTGTAAAACTTCATGATCAAGCGTGTTATGACCAAACTTAAGGTTTCCTTCTCAGACTTACGGCCGAAAGTTGACGTTATTTAAGGTGTAACAGTCTAAGAATTGGACAAATAGTTACTAAGTATTTCTGTTTGTTAGTTAGGTTGAGTGTCAAGTTATATATTACTCTTATTATACTGATTATAATTACTCAAATAGGTATATTAAAAGAGGACAATCATTTTTAATTGTCCTTGCACAAACAAATTTTGCATAGAAATTAATTTTCATAATGAATTTAAATAGTCTAGAACAAAATAATATACAAAAATAAAAATATATGCACGATATTGAAACTATTCTATATAGAGAGTCTCTTAATTTCGAACAAGGTTTATGTCAATGTATAAATTTTCTTTTTAGTACGTTGAGAGATACTTCAAATTTTAATTTAATAATACTGGTATTATTTATAAAGGTAAAAAGAACCACAAAAGATTAATATCTAATATAACGCACCTTGACAAGTGTTGTCACTTTTATAAATCTAGTATGACCACTAGAAGTTCACTAAAAGCATATATTTTATCCACAAATTTATGATACATTTTGATTTTCATCAAATCCAATAGGGGGATACTTGAGCAGGAGGGTTACTTGATCATAGCAAAATTGTTCATAAAACAACAAATGTTTCAGAATAGACAATTTTAGGGTTAAATTTACACAATTATTTAGACATCTCCTGTGTGTTTTGAGCATAAAAACGCAGTGTTTGTTTCATTTTTTAATATTTACATAAACTCATTCTTGATTCTAGTGATCAAATATCCCCTACCTACTGATCAAACATCCCACCTATTGGGGATTCTTGAGCAAATTACATTAAGGACAAAAATCTATAATACAATTTGTTTAAAGCCTTTAAAGGTCGTTCTAAATATAAATAATCAAATATATAAGTACCAAGTTCCAACGTATCTGATTTAGTTCCAGTCATACAAACCGTTTTTCCAATTTTTTGAGTTAAGCAAAACTGTGATCAAGTATCCCCCATTCCCCTAATCGATGATTGACCTAAATTTATTTTATAAAATATAGAATACATACGTGTGTGGAACAGACGATCATGAACTACTGTATTGTTTACACTGATACCTTACTCTATTTTGCAATTAAATCTTCGCATTCCATATGATTTGTATTTTGCAGACAATAGAAGAGATTTATTTGTTTAGAACGACAAATCTTGCATACAAAAGTGGTAAAATATACAAAGAGAATTATGTATTAATTTTGATTTCCTTAAAATATTGCCTACTTACCTATGTATTTATGTACTTCTACTTAACCAAATAAATGTGAAAGTGTATTTCACCAGTGAACGGCGTATTAGAAGTCCAAATAAACTAAAGCTCCAAGTGTTTGGAATTAAAGAAATGACTTTCAACACAGAAAGTAAAAGTGGCAACATCTGGTTTTCATCACACATATTGGAATATCATCATCATTCACCGACTCTACGAAGAAAACTCTGCTTTAGTCAAATTGACAACAATATATTATTCGACAAGTTATGGAAGGAGCGATATTTGACTATGCTCCACAATACTATTTAACAACTGGCTATAAATGGAACTAAGAGCTCTAATTTGAGATTTATAGATGGTACTGTGGATGAATTCAACACTTCTTGTCAGATTGTCTACTTATAAATTAGCACTTGGGAAATAGACTCTAATAACCACTGATAGACTCTGTGAGGCAAGTAACTGGGATACTATTACAGTGAGAATTCGGTTATTCGATTCACGCCACAAAAGAGAATATGAATATTGTTTGGGCAGTTTTGGATAATCTTATTTTTTCTTAATTATTTGAATCTTTTTACTTGGTCGCTTTTCCTGGGTTCATTCCATCTTTATACCATGTTAGTTGCGGCAAGATGATTTTTAGTTCATACATCTGATCGACAATCTTCAAACAATAAGCTGTGAGAAGGATTTAAGTGCAAATTACAACAAAATAAAATTACGGTTTCAGAGAGAATAAAATAAAAGTATACAAATAAATACGTTCAAGATTGATGAATATTGCAAAAAACTTGGTGTATCTATCGAGAACCTTCAAAAAGATCGAACTTACCCTCCTCTATTTTCTTAGATTACAACGTCTAGGTTAAACATTTCTGAATCCATTTATTATATTACTGTACGTTTGACAGCATCAACCATTTCTCGTGGGTGCCTGTCGACGCACGCCCTAACCGAAGCTCTTCCCTATCAACTCCTTGATGAGATCAGCTCAAAGTTTTGAAGAACGTTTTCTTCACTTCTTGCTCCTTACTTAAACTGTCAACTATTGGTCCATCCTCTCTCGATGTAGCCAAGGAATAAAAGGATTTGGGATAGTACGATGCTGAAGAGTCATTGCAACAAATGGATTTCTTGGAAAATCGAGCTGTTGATTCGATGAGCTATCCAAGCAATTCACAGGAAAGATCTCCAGGTTCACACCTCGAAAGCATCAACACGCATCTGTCTCCACTGCTTGGTAAGCCGCTTGCGTCCAGACATGGTTTCATGTTTCCCAGAAAGTGTTTTCGTTTCAACGTCCTGTGTCAGTCCATCCATTTTGTTTGTTTGCCAAGACATATATTAGCTCGCTGCAAGAAGCTTTTATTTATTAACCGTTCTACAAGTAAATAGCTATTTACCGTGGACATGCAACAGAACTTTTGAGACACCATATATACCGATCTGCCAACGTAAAGCAAAATAAAAAGTAAAATCTGCACAAAATTAAAACGATATCTAGGAGAACATTTGGAACGCTCTGTATATCAAGCAGACTCCAACTACTTTGACCTAAGAAATGTTTTTGTACTCGTAAATAAGTCCAATACACGTACCATGTGACAGCTGCTAGTCGAAACCTTCCTGTCGTGGGACCTACTTTATGTTTAATACATTTTTAATTTTAAGAAATTCGCTTAGGTTTAATAATTAATAAGGATTAATAAACTAACACTATTAATAGAACTTATCTGTTTCATCCGTGTGTATATTGTCAGCTTTCATTTCTGTTTTGTAGGATTCCTACACTCCACTTTCCAAAAACAGTTCTAGTTGGAGTTTTATTACTCTTAAATCACAACACAGTTCATATATCTTTATAAACACATGTCGCTCACTTGACACTAAACAACATTTAGCATTCAGCCTTCTTTACCAATAAGCACTTGAAAGGGCCCCAGGTATAGACCGGTCTGTTTCCGACTACGGCCAAACTAAGGCACTGCACGTGTTTGATTTATTTTTGGTACTATTAAAAAATACTTCACCAGTAATTTTTAATGATTAATTCGGTATGTAATATGTTCTTCTATTATGGCACTTCACTTTACGCAGAATTTTCTGACCTACCGATGACTTAAATTTTATCGAGTTTAACGGAGCTTTAACCGATTATTTTAGCGCTTTCTTCGGGAGCGTCCTATGGTACCTCTACACTCGGTGATAGATCTTATTGATTTTATCCACATATCGTAGGTGACAAATGTATTTAATTCTGAAACAGTGTGTCATATTAAACAACTTTCTAATATTTCAGAGTGAACTTAAGGCATTTTCTTTATAAAGCTTGCGATATTATATTATACATTTGTGATGCAATATTTTTTATTCTGCAGCTTAGTAAATATATTTCTCCATCGATATCGTGTATCATTTCATTTGATTTTCTCGGCTCTATCTTACTAAAGTGCGCCACTGTTCGGAATAATAATATTTTTGCATGATAGTACACATAACATTCACAATATGAATGAATTAAAGTCTTGTCTGTAGTCAGCACTGTGGCATGCGTGTCGACTATAACTTTGGAATATTTATAGTGGCGATAATCAAGTCCCACACGCTGTCAATGCAATCATACATCGTTGCATTCCACCAGGAGGTCGGGCTTGGCCCAGGGCACCGCACTGTTAAGACTTAGCATGTTGGCTGGTGCCCACAGTGATAAAGAATATTAGGACTTGTACTTTTTCTATTTTTCTTTCAACAGATTTTACGGAACATAAAAGTGTGTCTGATTTCTCAGAAATCGGACTTCTTTAAATGTTTTTTTGTTATATTTTTAAATCTACATATAAGATATTTCACCTTTGTCGTAACCAATATTTGTCATGCATATGTTGGCAAATTTGTGGATAGACACTTCGTACTTTCAATGTCTAGACAGATGTTTTACGATCCAAGCATTATTTTAGTTGGACTCCATTTGCTGTAAAACACGTATTTGTAGTGGTTGCATGTTATGCGCGCGGCCTTACCAACATTCTTTCCCATCATCTCCTTGGAGGGCGTGCTCTTTCCTTCTTGCTGCTTGGTACCGCTGAACTATTCCATATTGTGCTCTGTCTAGTTGATCTGGGCAAAAATGATGGGGAATAGTCGTCATTTTAGGGGGCATTTGGTGGTATGCTCTGTTTAGGGATAGAACATAGTTCTGTTTGAAGCCTTTGCCACATGTATCGAAGTTGTATTGTATTCGACTCTATATACAGGGTGTTCCAATCAAAAGTAGACACCCTGAATAACTTTGGAGGTAAAATTTGTTTTAATAATTTTTTAAACATGTCGACATTGTTTTCAAGCGTGGCAGGTGTAATACTTGTATACCTATTATCATCCCTCTACCCTAGCCAGCATTGTTTAAAATTATATTTGTGCTAGAGCTATGGAGCGCACATTAAATAGCAATCGCCCAGAGAAATAAGTTGGTTTTCAATGTGCTTTACAATTAATGAAAAAATTATGGGAACAGGTTCGGTGGGAAACAAAAAGCATGAACCTCACCGACCGATTAGGAATGAAGTAGTCCGAAAGGCAGTTCTGGGTCATTTGCAGATGGATAATACCCAATCGACAAGGAAAGTAGCTGAGGCTTCCGGTGTGCCACGAAGTAGTATCCTAGGATTATTATATTTAATAACAAGTGGAGCTGTGGACTTTGAATTAATTGATCTACAATATTGATCTATTTTTTATGTATTTCATCATCCAGTACGTTAATGAATAATTAAACGGTAATGCCAATCTACTTTAAAATATACGTTTTTCTGATGAACCGACATTCCGTTTACATGGGGAGGTAAACAGGCACAATTGCCGGTATTGAAGTGAAACCAATTCACATTTTTTCAAAAGCAATCCACATTTGTTCATGTAAACTCTACCTAGAGGCCTCAGGAATTAAATATTTGGGCTGGCATCTTAAGGTGAAAGTCATCTCGATCTGTTAAAAAAAAACATCAATCCAATAATTATCAAAATTAGACGATAAATCTTCTAGAGGGGGATCTGTTTTTTTAACAGGATGGGACACTCCCACATTTTGCGATAGCAGTCCGTCAATTTTTGGATAATCAGTTTCCTACGCGATGGATTGGAAAAAGAGGTTCCGTGGAGTGGCCCGCCAGGTCACCCGATTTAACTCCCTTGAACTTCTTTCTGTGGGGACATTTGAAATCGACATTTGCAACAGAACCCGTATCTCTATAATACCAGTTGTGTTTAGAAATGTTCGTACAGAATTTCAAAACAGATTGTACTACTGTATAAAACTCGGTGGGGGTCATTTTGAACAATACATGTGGTCATTTAAACTGCTTCTTTTATTTTTATTTCCCGAACCTAAAATAATGAAACAGTTATTTCTCAGGAATGAATCGATAAAAATTTAAAAAAATGCACTGTTACGTAGAGAACTGAAAGACCTTTCAAAGGATATAGCACTCGATCCCCTGTTGCCATTTGAATTTTTTGAGGATGTCGTAATCAAAAGTAGTGCTCTGAATAACTTTGGAGGTAAATTTTTTATGAAAAATTAGTGACATACGTCGACTTGTTTCACAGATGGACATGTTTTAATATAATATTTGCATACCTATCATCATATCTCTATCCTACACAGCCATATTCTTCTAACAGATTCTCGGCTAATATCAGGAGCACTTCCAATCTCACTTGAACTTGCATTTTTATTAATTTCCAAGGATGCCAAAACAATAATCTCTGTGGCCTCATCAATAATAAACGTATTTTGTTCGTTTTCATTTGGCTGGGCTCTAAATTTTTCTTCCTAAATCTTGAAATATTTTATGCCTTCCAGGATACCGCCTTGCATATAAGCTTTCAGCTTGATATGCATTTCTATTAGATTCCCCATAAATATGTAACATGTCCTCCTTTTCGTTTTGAATAAATACCGCCATTTTGTATTTTTTTAAAACTTAAATAATTATATTAGCAAATAAATCTCAATCTCATTTATAACATTTAATGATAATTTTCAAGTAAACTACAAGTAATAGACATAATGATGCATATATAAATTAAACCTTAAAATGTAATTTTGGCTACTTTTACTATAAAATTAGAAGAAACATTATGTGAAACACGAAGTACAGTGATTTTTTATCACAGAGCGTGTAGATAATTCTCAAATCTAGTGATAAAATGTACGTACACTTTTATCTCGTGTGGTGTAAATATCTGTTCCTCATTAGTAACACATAGAAAGCTTTAATTTGTTATTATTATAGCTGTTTCAGTACAGCACCTTTACCTTTAATTGCGTAAAATATCTCAAACCACAAGTCGCAAATGTGCGATTTATCATTATTGATGCGGATGCTGAATGCACATGGTGCGCTGGTTAAGAAAAACAAAAGCTCTAGGGTTCAATTCCCAGCTTGAGGTTTATGCAAAACCGAGTCGAGAGTTTTAATCCGCATTGGTTCGTCCTGCTCGAGGCTCTTCTATGATTAATTTACTAAGCTATCGTAAGTGACAGAGACTTATTAACAACATTCGGTGTGCAGATGCAACAACGCACTCCAATTTATATCTTAAAAGCTTCAATTTAATAAGCTCCCAAATTACTCGCAGTTGGAAACGTTTTATTTTAAATAGGTGTATGAAATGAAATCCATATCTCATAAAGTAATATAGGTGAATTTAATTTTGAAACTGAACTTTTATTAATATGCAAACTACAGGACACTGGAATTTAATCAAATTATATTTCGTTGCAATCCTTTCCTACCTTGATACAAAATGAATTGATGTGCAGAAAATTCGATTTGGATCCTGTACATTGTTCGATACTGCCTAGGGTTTTACAGAAAAATGCTTGTATTGTATAATATTGCGCAGTTAAAGGGATTCTAAGCAATGTGAAGAAAGAAATTAGGAGATAAATAGGAGTTTACATTGATGTTCTGTAATATTTGCATGAATAACTTTACCAATGTTACAAGTTTGTTAGGTTTCGTTATATTTGACACCCTTTGTACAGAATATAAGAGGACTTTTGTGAGTGAGATGTACTTATAAACTAAGGGGCTTATTGTTGCATACATTGCTTGTTATCTGCGACAGTTATGTATTCTTTGCTTTTGCATATTATCATGTTATAAAACATTGAATATTTCCAATGGTTTCCTTAGATTTTACATTAATTCCTTGTACAGCTTCTCAGTTCCTTCCAATATAAAATACAGTTTAATTTAATTGTATATATTGTTGATACATGTTTAATTTGAAACCTTTTAGTTATATTTAAAAGTGAATTATTTATTATATTTGTTTGCCGATAGTAATGAAATATATTCTTTATATGATTTTGCAAACAGCGGAAAAAAACTATCTATGGGAACTAAAAGAAAAACTATATGTAAATATATTAATGAAATCTTTGCATTCTTTCGATAACCTGACTTCTGGTTATGCTAGCAAATTAAAATCCTAAAATAAATTTGTCCAATTTCTTACTTGACATTCTCATTATAACACTAACATCCAAGATGGTCCCTATGGCTATGCAGATTAAACTAGTATCTACATGACCCCCTACGGTATGAAGATTCAGTTAAAAATGAGAACAAAGGCCTAAAATGAATTTATTTACCTACCTTGTCTTTAAATTTTTTTCATTCTAATGGATTACATTTTCATAAAATCTCTCATTCAGTTTCTTGGAAATGCTTAGCCTTTGAAACGTTTTTCGTCCTTATTCTGAGCTCATCAGAAAGGCACAAAGCCACTCATAATGATGTTTCATGCAAAACGAAGGCAATACCCATGAATAAGTATGAAATATGAGAGGTTTTATGAAAATATATTCAATTAGAATGAAACAAATTTTAAGACAAGATAGGTAAATACATTCATTTTAAGCCTTTGTTCTAATTTTTAACTGAATCTTCATACCGTAGGGGGTCATGTAGATACTAGTTTAATCTGCATAGCCGTAGGGGACTATGTTTGATGCTAGTGTTATAACGAGAATGTCAAATAAGAAATTGTACAAATTTATTTTAGGATTTTAATTTTCTAGCATAACCAGAAGTCAGGTTATCGAAAGAATTAAAAGATTTCATTAATGTTTTTACACATATGTTTCATTTAGTTATATTCTTCGAAAAATTTTAGTAATCTATTTTTATGTGGCACTTTTTAGTTTAGTTTAGGATAGTTTATAGCGAATAGGTGCCGGCCAGCTCATATACTTGTTCATAAATTTAAAAAAAGGCTGTCCAGAAAACATTGATAATTACAGACAGATATCGATACTTAGCACCTTATCAAGATAATAGAAAAAGCTTTTCATGTCTGTATTGTTAATTTTGTGGAAAAAGATTATATTTTGACGCCGTCGCAACATGGATTTAGATCAGGTAGATCAGTTGAAACGGCTTCTTGCCATTTAATCAATTATATATATTTCTGCTTGAATGATGGTAAGTATGTTGTATCGATGTTTTTCGACATATCTAAAGATTTCGGTACGATTGACTGCGAAATACTCTTAACAAAATTGCATCATCTAGGAATTAGAAATACTGCCTTGAACTGGATTAGATCTTATGCGGAGGACAGGTCACTAATAATAGTGAACTGCAGTCATGTGAATTCTAGGGCACACAAAGTTATTCTTGGAGTTCCCCATGGCTCTGTTCTAAAACCCTTATCATTTATGTTATTTGTTAATGACCTTCCTAATTACATAAAAAATGCAGGCCATATTACTATGTTTGCTGATGATACCACTATTACAACAGCGACAACAAGTGTAGATGAAATTCAATTACAGGCGGAAAATATTATTTATACATTAAGCGCCTGGTGTGATAGAAATAAGTTACTATTAAATACCAAAAAACCGGTAGTAATGAATTTCCATGTTAGAAGATCTTTACCAGTTAATTTCAAAATTATGGACATCAAACTGGATGATGAAACAGAATATCTTGGTGCTATACTGGACTCGAAATTATCATGGGATAATCATATTGATACGGTATGAAAGAAACTAAATAAAGCATATTTTGGCATACTCCAAATGAAAAACAGTTTGGACGAGAATGGTTTACTAAATATTTATTATGCTTTGGCGTACTCACACATTTCAATAAGCATTATGAGTTGGGGTTGTGGCAAAGAAAATAATGGAGTATTTGTTTCACAAAAAAGATTGGTTCGTCTAATATTTAATTTAACAACAAGAGAAAGCTGTAGAACAATTTTCAAGGAAAAAAAGAATTTTGACCTTACCGTGTGTGTACATATTTAAATGTTTAATGTACACGAAACAAAATATCGATAAATTTGTTAAAATATCTGATAAGCATTCTTATGATATTAACCATGGCGAACTCTTAACTATTCCAAGTCATAAAACTTCAGCATATAAGCATTCTTCATGATACAACTGTATTAGTTTATATAATGCATTGCCAAACACTGCGAGAAATCAGCAGTACTAAACTGTTTAAAAATAGAGTCAGAAACATTTTAGTAGAAGGCGGTTTCTATAGTATTGACGAGTTTGTGTCCGGAATATTACAGTGATGATAGATTGAGATTTTATTATTTTGAATTAATTAATGTTTGTTGATCTTTTGTGTAGGTAATGTGTTTTTTAAATTATTTTTTGTATGTTTTATTCTTAGTTGTACACACCATATTTTTATTTGTAAGTATCAAAACTACTTATATTCATTGAAGCTGTGTGGAAAAAGTTTAATTATGATTATATATTTTATTTGTATTCTGTTCTTTCAATTTTAACCTATCCTATGTCATGTGATGTGATCTAATGGATTAATAAAGATTATTATTATTATATTATTATTATTATAATTTCCATGTCAATAATAATAGTTTTCACATTATATGTACCTATGCTATGCCAACCTAGATGGTGTTTACTTAGTACATGGCCAGGTCTATTCATCGTCTATTAAGTATCCCTCTGAATGAACTGGGCAAAGGTGAAAGCTACATTTAGGGCCGGTACTTTCACTTAAGTATAAACATACTTTATCCGGCGGATAACTATCCGAAGGATAAGATAACCAGAATTTGCTATCTACTGGATATCTTCTATCTGTACTTTCATTCAAATCACACCTTCGGTTAACAATTCGATGGATAAGAATTTAGACATTTCCCAAAGTAAGTGTTGCCAACTTAAGATGTGGTAAAATAAGAGAAATGTATGCAGAAGCTATGTACTTCAAATAAAGATAGAAATAATTCCCTACTATTATTGCTTACCTTTTAATGACATTTGAGTCATTTTGGTTGTTTATCATTGTGAATATGGTGTTTAAAATGGCTTCTATTGTGCGATTTTGTGTCTGCATATTTTTAAATGGTATATATAAAATAAAACTGTGTTTCATGTGATATATTTTTGGACAAAGTGAGGAAATACATAAATAGCAGTTATTAGATTTTTTTTATTATTCTTCCCGCAGTGGCTTGTGAAAGTCCGTAAAATCACCCAGTCATAAAAGTCACCACTGGCCAAACCTTATCTAAAATATTTTTAAACACAAAACAACAAATAACTTTTCAAAACTTAGGTTAGAAAATAGAATAGCACTGCCAATCAGAGCGCAAGCGCGTAGGCGTGGCTTCATTTATCCGGTAGATAAAAGCCTTATTCGTCGATTTGGGCTCCGAATAGTTTATCCTAAGAACAAGCATATTTATCTGACTGATATCACTACTTGTAGGTGAAAATACCGATTTTTGCTTATCTTCTAGATAAGACTTATTCTAAAGAATAAATGTCGCTATCTATAGATGAAAGTACCGGCCCTTAGGGATATATCTAAGAGTAGGAGATACCTTAGAACTGTAATTAATAAATTACGACAA
The DNA here is from genome assembly GCA_963583905.1 of Stenurella melanura. Classification (NCBI taxonomy): domain Eukaryota; kingdom Metazoa; phylum Arthropoda; class Insecta; order Coleoptera; family Cerambycidae; genus Stenurella; species Stenurella melanura. The sequence goes on along the minus strand of OY757311.1, from coordinate 20,170,040 downwards.
AATTCAAGGAATATATGGGCCCTTCTCGAATAGGGTAGAAGTGATAACTTTACTGTTGACCAATATTCCTTTGATGACCATCACTGAATAGGATTCAGCAACTTATGATTAATTAGAAATATAACAAGTCAGGTGCTTTTGAAATCTTGTAATTTGCAAAATGTAAAAATATTATGAAAAGTAACAAAGAACCTGACTAGTAGTCTACTTTTTGGTTACGGTGTTCTAAACCAGACATAGTCATGGTCACCTAGGTAGGGATTACCGGGTTGGCTAAATTTATTCAACAATGACATTATTTTTTTTAGTAAAAATTTAGTTAGTAAAATGCAAGTCACTGATTTTTCCATCAAGTTACACTGAGGGCACGATCAGACAAACTCTCAAAAACCACATCGAAATTATATTTAGTTGGAGTTGCATTAAAATTAGTGGTTAGGTATTTTTAAATCTGTAAGAAGTATGGTTCAGTAGCCGCTACATTTCGTTTATTAAATATTTTGTCCAGTATTTTATAACGAAATTTACATTAGGTCGACAGCATAATTCATTATTACTTATTATTGCGTGAATATGTATACATGTGTTCAGTTCTTTAATTAGTATTATTTTTCAAACCGACAAACTTTCTTAATGTTAAATACTGTAGGGCTTAATAGCCCTCTGCCTGCTTTTAAGTCTTATTGGTACTGTCTTCCTTTATATGGAACCTATTTAATCATTTGAAAGTTATTACATTCATGAATTATTAAGCGTTGAGATAGTCCTTTTAAGAATAATGTTTCTGGAAAATACTTAGGGAATTAGTCATTTATTAACACACAGAGGTTATTATATGTTTAGAATGGAAAAAAATCTATTCATCATGAATACCTTTCAAAAGGCTGATTTGCCTACGCTACGGTTTGTAACACACAGTAACTTTGTCCCAATCTCACCTTCATTTCTTCATCTTTTGTTGCTAGAATTAATCATTAGGTATATTTTGTATATTGCTTTTGTTAAAGGAAGAAGGCAATTAATTTCTGTTTAAATCTGTATTGAGTTGAGTCGTAATAGATTAAATAATGATTGTGTATTGTGCGCTGTGTTACCACAATTACCACCAAAATTTAATATGTTTATGAATTATTAGCTGAGTTTTTTGCAATATTATCATTATGTAAACAGAGGAACCAATTACGACGAAAATATAAATCTAGGAATCCCATTATCTCCCTCCGTGCTCGACCTTGGCCTGTAATTGTTTATATGCCATACGAATATTATTCGCTTTAAATCACAATTAAAGTTCTGTTCAATAATTTTCTTACTTTTTATTGGATATTTTGCCACTGAAAAATATTCAAAAATTTTAATGACAAAACCTCTGCGCCAAACGGATCAGACAGAGGTTGGTTCTTGAATGCTTGACTGTTTCAAAAAGTCTCACACCTAAAAATATATAGACTAGAACAATGTTATAAACTAAAAACTGAAAATGAAAGCTATAGGTAGTTAACGTTTCGGAAGAGAATCTACTTCCGTTCTCAAAACTTTTTTGGCCGTCAACCATGACAGTTCTTTGTTTATGTATTTCCATAGTCACGTGAGACATTAAATTATATTTATCTTATTTTTACTTACTTTGTCTCTAAGTAGTACAAAAATCTATTGAATAATTCGAAACGCATCTATCCTCGTTTAATAAAATAATCGCGGATTCGTTTGGTTCCGTTGCTCTCCTTTTCCAAAATCTTCGCCGAGTCCCATTTAATCCTGTGATTATTATCCCACGCGTGTTCACAAATTTTGGATTTTTCAAATTCTCCCCTTCTAGCGTAATTTCTATGTTCACCAAGCCTTACGTTGAAAGGTCTAGATGATTCACCTACGTAATGTTTTCCGCACTCACACGGAACACTATAAATACAATTTTTTGAATTTTGAACAATATTTAGAGGTTAGGTTTTTGATAAAACCGATCTTAGCGTGGAGCCCGTTTGAAAAACCGTTCGTACGGAAAACCTATTCCCAATTTTTCGTAATTTATTAATATAATTTATATGGAATTACTGCCATTGACCTAAATACCTCAGGTTGTGACAGTTTTTATAAATTGCTTTTCGTTCCTTAATATTACATCATTTGAAGAAATAATTTTCAACGTAACGCTTGGTGAATATAGAAATTACGCTAGAAAGGGAGAATTTGAAAAATCCAAACTTTGTGAACACGCGTGGGATAATAATCACAGGATTAAATGGGACTCGGCGAAGATTTTGGAAAAAGAGAGCAACGGAACTAATAGAAAACTTAAAGAATCCGCGATTATTTTATTAAACGAGGACAGATGCGTTTCGAATTATTCAATAGATTTATGTACTAGTTGGTTGCCCATCCTTAGAGACGAAGTAAGTAAAAGTAAGATAAATATAATTTAATGTCTCACGTGACTATGGAAATAAATAAACAAAGAACTGTCATGGTTGACGGCCAAAAAAGTTTTGAGAACGGAAGTAGATTCTCTTCCGTAACGTTAACTACCTATAGCTTTCATTTTCAGTTTTTACTTTATAACATTGTTCTAGTTTATATATTTTTAGGTGTGAGACTTTTTGAAACAGTCAAGTATTCAAGAATCAACCTCTGTCTGATCCGTTTGGCGCAGAGGTTTTTTCATTAAAATTTTTAAATACTTTTTAGTGGCAAAATACCCAATAAAAAGTAAGAAAATCTGAATATGCCACAAATAAACAATTACAGACAATTTCTGTTGAATAAATTCGCTTATCTACTGTTCATTTCAGATATGTCTTTCCAGGCCAACCACTTTTATTGTTATATCGCCTCGCCTCTTCTCGATGTCATGGCGATTGCGAGAGCATATGCTGTTCAACGGCTGATTGCTGCATGGTAATAGCTGCCGTGGATGTGTGCCCTGCTCTAGAAAGCGGAGCCGGATTACAAATTTATATCGAAAGTTCGAGCAATTCGATCCACAAGAAGCTGGATTTCCTCAGTTTCTAGCTTAAAACAGCTCTCAGAAATGTATGTCCTCGAGGCAGATCCTATGGTGAATCTGCCTAAACCTACCTATCTGGCTTTGATATTCCTACATTACTTGAATATGGTCAAGCTGCCATACTATTAAATATTATTTTAGTGTAACTTATCAAGGGTTCATTGTATTGAATTCAAGTAACGATTGAATAAAATACCAGGTTAAGGGGTCCAGTTGGTTAAGCATAGTGCAATGGCCCCCAGTTGAAATCTCTAAACAATTTATGTCATTACATACAAGTTTTTATAAAACATTATATATTGTTCTATTCTCTATGTAGTGTGTAAATATTTTATTTCAAAATTGATTTGAAATAAAAATGAATTTGTATCGGTAAAAAATTATCCTAGAAGTTTTCTTCTTTCACTTGACTGGCCACGTCTCCAATCTCAAATTTGAATATCTGGATTAACATGGATCTGCTTAATTCTTAAGGTATGTTTACCTTCACTTCTATCAATATATCTAGAAAATATTTAAGTTTCTATCCTTTTTAATTTCAGTTGCTTCTTGGCTTCTATAAATTTTTTTGATTATATTTTCTTCCAATTTAACATGTTATACCTTCAACGGTCGATTGCAAACTGATTTGAAAATTCAAGCTTTACTTGGGTTAACTTTCAAATTATAATCTATTTTCACTAGCTTCGTGTTTTTAATTTAAAATTTATTTTTAATTTAATTTTTTAACTATTCCGTTTTACATTTTCTTTGTATTATTTGAATAACGTTTCTAATTATTTCTTTTTCTTAATACATTTCATACTCAATTTAACAATACTAAGTGACTACTTGCAATTTTTCCAGATATATTGACATATAACATTAAAAACTTTAAAATTTTAATTATAACAACAAATACCCATACCAGGTTAAATTAAAATACTATTTAATACATTTAGATCAATAGTCTGAGCTTGAATTATTTAAATACATAAAAACAATGTAATCTTTCAGATTAACATATATCTATAAATTGGTTAAAGCTAAACAACAACATTTTTAGGAAGCCAATAAATATTTTAATATCATGATATAAAGTCTTTTCTTTGAGCATGATATGAAATTAAATTCATCAAACTCTTTTATGGAATGGTATGTGACTTTGAACTGAAACTTCACATATCAATCTTTTTGTTACAAGCTGTGGAGCTCATTTCAGTCCTAATTTCTGAGGCAACCACGCGGCAAAGCGACTATTGGTAATTGTCCTTTATTTGAGATACATTCTGTGTAGTTTCAAAAGGTTTTTACAGAAAATGTTATAAATTCAGCCTAAGTTTTGACATTGTATGTCATTTTCTAGAAATGTTGGTTTTTTGTTTAAAAAATTTTTTCTGAATTATTTTAACTAAACAGATGATCTCTATCAATCGGATCAATTCTTTTTGTGTGTGACTGTGCAGTCGTAAATATTCCAACTTAAGGAAAGAGTACCGCAGACCGTTGCAGAAGACAGGTCTGGCTTCCGTCATACCAAATTTTTGTCGTGTCCTTTAGGCGCGTACACCAACATTCATCCACAACGTTATGTAGAAGTAGATCGTATTCGAGCAAAATGTAGGCGACTACCTAGTTGCAGCAGGCCACATCTGGTAACGCCTTCTAGTCAATCTTGACCTATTTTTATGTCCAAAATCAAATTCTGACATATAGTGTGTGACTTATAAAACAACCTGTATAAGATCGTGTCAACATCCAGTAAGTATATGACAAGTCAAAACATCAGCAACCTGATTCAATAAGTTTAATTGCTTCTACGGTTCCTATTTTCGCATTGAAACTATACAAATATTAAGTTTTGTTTCCTTGTCATCTTACTCAAATTAACAATTTTAATAAAGCATTCATCCAAAAATGTTATTGTTGATTTCTCGCTTCTAACGTTAATATCTTGAGGGAGGATTTACTAAGTTTCTCTTTTAGAAACGAGGATAAAAGGGTCGCTAGGTTACAATGTTACAGAAGGATGGGGGCGAATATAAGTACACGTTCAATATCATGTTCCAAATTAGTTACATTTAGTATAATGTTTGTCTCTGCATGCTGTATAGCGTGTTGTTTTGTAGCTAAAAGTTTACATAATATGTACACTGACCCTCAGGATACTTAGTTAATTACCGTTACAAAACGACACAATTGTTTTGTTCTAGTACCAAGGTACACATAAACATTCAGTCATAACGTAACAATTAGCGACCAGCCTTTGTCTATCATATGTAATAAAATTGAAAAGTAAATCGACTTAGTACCTGAAGGAAGATTAATTTAAATTATATACACAACACAACCTCCTCCTCGTGATTACATAACACATAGGTTGTTTCCGTCTGTTAAGTGATAGTCATAATGTTTATGGACTTTTCGCTGTTACTCTATGCCATATACCTTACTGGTCGAGCTCTTGGTTACCTCTTCGATTGTCCTGAGCTAAAACATACCTCTGAAAAAAGGTTTGCAAGGAAAGGCGGAATGCAATCACTTCGGGGGAGGTTGTCCACATACTTTAAATTAATTCTCTCAGATAAGTCATTAAATTTTTTAATTATCACAACCTCCTCTTCGTGTTTGCACACGTATATGTTTAATGAAATATAATCTATTTCAACAGTAAGTGTATTTATTAATTATGTAAAAAAATATATATGTTTGAGTCTATTGTTATGCAACAATATAACACATCATTGTAGTAGTTAACATTAACAGTATTAATCGTAATGAGTAACATTTCAATAATAATTTCTATTATAAATAATAATAATAACATAAATTAAACTTCTATTATGTTTTACTCGATTACAGTAATGAGTCTTTTTAAAACGTTATCTGTCATTATGTAAATCGATATTGTAAAGTTGGTTTATATTAACCTATGTTGGGCCAATTAATTTAATATAAGTGTTACGTTTTGACGTTCTGTGTCCAAAGATCAAAATTAGAAAGGTAAAGACTTTCACCGAAAGTTTGACTAAACTTCTAAGTAAGTAAAAATAATTATATTATGGACTAGTATGTTTGTAACAAATTCTTTAAATTCAGCATCTGCTATAGCGACAAGACAATTGTGAAACAGAAATTGCTCAAAATAGTAAAATGATAAATATAATAATGCCTGTTAAATCTTTCAGTGGGCGATTATGCCTATCAGTATATGTATAGCGGATGATTTTTTTAACCTGAAACTTTCAATTATCCGAAGTAATATGCACCCTACGAAAAAAAACCGCTGCCTAAGAAATCACTACTTCTACATCCAGATTTTTCGTCGAAATCACTGTACAGGAAATGTCTTGACTAAATTTGCACTCTAGTATGTGAAAATTATTGGTCACAGAATTTTAATAATATTTGGGGCAGATGTCATAGAGAAGTTTGAGGCGTTGGTTTCTACCATATACGTTAAAAATAAAGTTTCTAGTTTATTCTACTTATTTTCCCCTATTCACAATCTACCACCTCCCACTCCTTCAATGGAACCATCTCAATCAGATGTTATTACAATACATACGTGCACTAACTTCCAAGTGAATATCTCAATTTTATGTTATCAATCCCATTAATATTGGAGCGGAGGTGGTGGCGTTTGAAAAATATTAGAAAGAACTCTGAAGCCATGGCTTCCCAAATCCCAAATTTTTGTACTCCTACCAGCTGGCTTTACTTATTTTTCTCTATTTACCTCTACTTACCAAATCCCAAATTTTTGTACTCTTACCAGCTTCCTTTACTTATTTTTCTCTATTTACCTCTACTTAACCCCACTCCTTCAACGCAATCATGTCAAAATATAATCTAGTTTCAGATGTCGTTATAATACATAGGTGTATCAAACTTCAAGTGAAAATTAAAATTTAATTTCATCAACTCTTTTAATAAGGGTGGGGGATGGGAAATAATATAAAAAAACCGAAGGCCTTCGCTTCTAGTATATAGACCAAATCCCAAATTTCTGTACTCTTACCAGATTGCCTTAGTTATTTTCCCCTATCTAACCCTATTTAACCCCAACATTTCAGCGGAATCATCTTAAAATATGATCTAGTTCCAGATGTCATTATAATACATACGTGTACCAAATTTCAAGTGAATATCTCAATTTTATTTTATCAACCCTTTAATAATAGAGTAGGGTATTCGGGGGTTGAAAATTATTATAAAATAATTTGAGGTCTTGGCTTCTAGTACATACACCGAATTTAAAGCTTCTGTATTCTTACCGGCTTGCTTTACTAACTTTGCCCTATTTACCCCTATTTAGTCCCCAACCCTTCAATAGAATTATCTCAAAATATAATCTCGTTCCAGATGTTGTTATAATACATACGTGTGCCAAATTTGAAATAAATAAAAATTTTATTTTATCAACTCTTTTAATAATGGAGCAGGGGTGGTGGAGGGGTTGAAAATTATTACAAAAAAATCTGAGGCTTTGGCTTCTAGTACATACACCGAATTTTAAGTTACTGTACTCTTATCAACTTGCTTTACTTATTTTCCCCTATTTACCCCCATTTAACCCCCAACCCTTCAACAGAATAATCCTGAAATATGATCTAGTTCCTTATGTCATTATAATATATATGTGTACCAAATTTCAAGTGAATATCTGAATTTTATTTTACCAGCCCCTTTAATAAAGGAGTGGGGTGTGGTGAGGGGAATAAAAAATATTATAAAAAATTTCGAAACCTTGGCTTGTAGTACATACATCAAATTTGATGTTTCTGTACTATTACCAGCTTGCTTTATATATTTTCCCCTATTTACCCCTATTTACCCCCCAACCCTTCACCGGATATCTTCAAAAAACAATCCAGTTACAGATCTCGTTATAGTATATACGTGTCAATTTCAAGTCAATATCTTAAGCATTTCCCAAGAAAACGTGCGGACAAAAGAAAGTTACATACAGACCGACAGACAGACAGACCGACAGGCAGACAGACCGAAAAATGTTTCCCTCAAATTAATATCTCTGCGTTTTATGACATTCTAAACCTATTTCAAGAAAAAACAATGTTTGAAAATGTTTTTACGATTACTATATTTCCAATCCACTACGTGGATGTGGAAGTAAAAATCACCCGGTACGGTAAACAGCAGAAGGTCTGACAGACGCCTGAGATGCACCAAATTGTCATTTGTCTTAGAGGTACAAAGAAAGATAAAGAAAACTAATGTGTTAGCCAACGAATTATTCGAAATTTTCTTTAAAGCTTGGAAAAAGAATTGCAGAATTTCAATGATCTGAATAGTGAAACTTAAATTGTTAGATCTTAAATTGTTGTAACATACGCACAATACTTAAAATTATTGCAGTTTTCTGCTAGCCGTCTATATTTCATAAGTCTCTGATAATAATGTATTGAAACCATGGAAACTAATATTTATTTATATTGCTTAATATCAATGTAAGCTTGGCATGACATGTAAAACTATTATAACATAAACAACTATTACCATTATTACTATTCTGTAACTTTAAGTCCTTTTATTAACTGCACCATGAAGTGAACCTGTCGGATAACAAATAACAGTCCAAGCCATCGACTGTTAATTAAAAATAAAAAAAACTAATACCTGGAATCAGTTGATTCAAATAATTACTTACAAAGCACATAAATATGCCATCAAAAATGATCCCCCAGACAGGTTGGGTTTGTTGAAACATTTAAAAGAACAATCGTTTATGAATATAAAAGACATATCTCAATAATAAATTAAATTTATTTATTTCAGTGTCATGTAATTTCAAATCCATTCATGGCTTGTCTGAGGACGGCTTCGACTATCGTAATTCAATGTATTGTCAAAATGAACATATTTTTGAAGACGGCAAATCAAGAGAACACGTTGTCTTAGATGGAGATGACTGTCAGAATGGGCCGCCCGCGGCCCGCACCTTTTCTCGGCTTGGCCGAGTCCAGAGTACCCCGTGGAGAGATTAATTACCTCTAAGGCTTAATTGTGCGGCGCGCTCGCTAATGGATTCCCATCCTGTCTTATGAAGTCGCCGAATTACAAGGTGTTGCTGATCTTTGGTGTAAGATTTTCATATCTACGGACATAGACTTTCATTACTTTCTATTGCTTTTGACATTTTATTTATTTGATTTCATTTGAGATGTAATTTAAGAGGACAAACATTTTTAATATTTAACAATAAATTTTTAAAAATGTACGGAAATATATTTCATTATAATCATTACATAGAACTCAAATATCGAAAAAAATGTCTATAGAGCGCGCAAAATGAATTATCATGAATAATTTAGGTAATTTTTTTCATAATCAAAGTAGATTTCTGAAGATTTCAGACTAGTTATCTTGGTATCTCACACTCTAATGTTCTCAAATTCTGTCTTTTCTTAATAATGTGTGCCAACAAGAACTATGATCTGATTAATATACTTCATTTGCTTACTTAACTATCAAAAAGGGAAACTGCATACATACATCATTTACAAGGTTTGCAAAATATCAAGTACTTAGGAATACAAAATATCCAAATATATGAGTATTCAAGAACTGATTTACTAAGAAATATGAAAAACCCTGATAATATTAACGAATGCTTTATTTGAGTTTTTCAAAATAATAACTCATGTGAGGAAACAATTAAATGCTTCCACAGTGGAGTGGAAATATAGTACTCGTAAAAATGTTTTTTGTTGAAATAAGTCTAGGATTTATTTATTTATTTATTTATTTATTTATTTGATACACTATTCAACAGGTTAAAAACCCAATTACAGAATAGGAGATAAGGACTAAAATTAAAAATAGTAACTTCTGTAAAATACAAAATTATATACATATACAGTATACACACATATTGCATGAATACATGTAAATTAATCCAAAAGACAACTAACTAAACTAAACTTATATAATACATTTTAGTATAAATATACATATACAATATACATACATAAAAAATATACAGCTTATGCAAGAAGTATAGTACACGATGGGGTTACTTGTGTCAACAAAAAGGAACCAAATACAAAATTTAAGGTAGAGACAGATTCTTTATGTCTGTAAGACTACAAGTGAATATATCTAATCGATTATTCAATTTATTGTACATACTGCACATCTGCTGGATACAAGAAATTTTTTTTACGTTTGTCCTTGAGAAAGGCAAGTGAAATAAATTATTGCGTCTAGATGTCGCTCTATCGTGTAAAATATTATATAAAAAAGTTAATAGCGATCGATATCTACGGATCTCTAGACTATCTAGGCAAAACCTAGAGAGCAATTCTTCGTGTGGATAACCAATAGCTGGATAAGTCCCGTCAGCCTTGAAAGTTGCATGTTTTAGGAAACGGCGTTGAATTCTTTCCAAATTTTGTATGCGTACATTATAGGTTGGACACCATATTATTGAAGCATATTCAAGATGAGGTCTAACAAAAGTAGTGCATAGTTGCTTTAATGTGCGTACATTTTCTAAATTGTGCGGAGTTTCTAATAAAAAAACCCACAATTCTATAACTGTTAGTGACAGCAAGTTAGATGTGGTTTATAAACGTTAGTTTTTAATGAAATGTCACACCCAAGTCGCGAAAAGTGTCTGGCCGGAAAAGTATATGATTGTCTAATTTGTAATCGTACAGGATAATATTTTGTTCTGTTGTAAATGTCATAACGTTATATTTTGTTTCATTCAAGGGTAATTTGTTTATCACACACCATGTATTAAAACGATCAATATTGTTTTGAAGTTCATAGCAATCTTCACTTGCAATATTACAAAAGAGTTTTAAATCATCCGCATATAGAAGGTAGTTAACAGTTAGATTATCTACTATATCATTTACAAACAAGTTAAAGAAAAGTGGACCTAAGTTTGAACCTTGGGGGACTCCTAACGCGGCTAAAACCTCAGTAGATCTAACACCATGGTATACAACATATTGCTCTCTATCAGTTAGATTGGACTTAAAATGCTCAATAAGGTTGTCCGAGAAGCCATAACATTCAAATTTTTGTAAGAGGATACCATGATTCAGTCTATCGAAAGCTTTGGAAAAATCAGTATATATAACGTCTGTTTGTACACTCTGTCAATAGAACCAGAAATAAATTCTGTAATATTAATTAAATTGGTAACTGCTGAACGGCCCTTGAAGAACCCATGTTGAGCTATTGATATTTGATGCTTTACGTGGTTAAAAATATAATGGTGTAGGAGAATTTCAAATGCCTTGGCGAAATTATTTATTATTACTATCGGGCGGTAATTAGAAATTTCGTCATCCTTCTTAAACACTGGAATTATTTTTGAGAATTTCCACCGCGACGGAAATTTAGCAAAAAAAGGAGCACAGTCGCGTAATATAAATGCGGGGATACCGTCTGGCCCAGAGGTTAATTAAGGTTTGATTTTCTTTAATACATTCAATACGTGATCTTCTGTAAAACAGGATGTCATGAAGAGTGAAGATTTTAAATTTGAGCGAAAAAAAAATTTTTGGTTGTCGAAATTGTCATTTCTTAGCATAAACATTTACCCCCTCTGATTTATGACCACCCCCGAGGATTTTAAATCAGAAAGGAGGTCGTATGAATTCACGATCAAGGGGATATGGCTTTTCTATTCAGCAGTAAAACTCTTTTTTAATTTGGGGCATTAATTACTGAGAAAATTAATTTTGAAAATGTAAAGTTTTGTCTTGTAAACTCACTTGAAGTATTTATTATTATTGGTTTGACGGAAAGCTGAAACTGATTTATTGTTGTTTTTAAAGTTTTTAATGCATAATTGTACCCACCAGAAAGTGTTATTAAAACAGACACTAAAAATTTGATAAGAAAAGCCAAGGAAATAACACCATTTACTGCGCCTTCATAAACTATCAAGTGAGCCATGGAATATTTTTATTTCCAATAATTGCCACTTTATTCTAAGTTACTCACACGGATCAGTGTATTTAAAAAGATTTCTTTATTTATTTAACTTTATTACGGCTCATTTATCAGGAACTCAGAAAATATATATTTTATTCAGGATTGGATGAAGTAACAGAACAAGAACTCAAAAGGGGGTTTATGAAATGTTTAATAATGAATATCCTGGTGACCACGTATTAGTCCACAGTCAGTAAAATATAAGACTAATTTCATGAAACTGGACACGTTGAAACTATTCATAAACCAGGTAGAACTCCTCAATTTGATCAGGAAAAACAATTAAACTTACTTGTAGAAATTGAGGAAAACCCAAACCAAGTAGATAACTTTCTACCGACAATGATGTAAGTAGTCATCGATTCTACCAGTTTTAGAGAAAGAGAAGTCCCTTCCTTATGTTCTGATCAAAGGCAAGAATTCTGTGAAATAATAATGAACAGGATGCATCAGATTTACAGTTTTTGAACAAAATTGTTTTTTCTGATGAAGCCAAAGTTATTAAAAGCAACGGTAAACCACCAGAACAGTCGATATATAGATAAATCTACTATTTATCTATGATACTAATTATCCCAATGAAATAGATAGTTTTATTTGGTACCAACAAGACGGACCCCCCACTGTATTATTCATGCACATTGAGAATTTATTTAAATGAAGTTTTCCCTAACATGTGGACTGAAAGACATGGAACTATTGAATGGACACCTCGGTCTCCCGAGTTGACCCCTCTTGATTACTTTCTATAAGGCTAGTTAAAATCAAAAGTGTATGTTAATCGACCAGATAATATTGCAGATTTTAAAACTAAAATTACCGAAAAGGTTGTCATCCAAGAATTCAAAGATCGCCTTATTTATTGTTAAGAGCCAACTGGTGGTCATATTGAACATTTCATTTAAGTTTAAAATACATTACATTACATTACATTCTTAAAATAATATAATAATAATATCTATAGACCATGAATAAATCTATAATCAATAATGATTTTCTACGTCTTTGATTTCTAGTCTAAATTTATGTTGACCCAGAACACGATGTATAACTGCCTCCCGTGTCTTATCCGTAACTATGTTTGAACGCCAACGCTGACGCTATTTAATTTCAACTATTATTACACTGTGTAGTGTATAATATTCATTATTTAATAGCGAAAGTAATAAGTTTTTAAAAGGTGGGCATCCGGTAGCGAGAAATTGCAAGCTTCAAATCATTATTTGATATGATCAAATGGATGCATTCTAACTAGGCAAAATAATAACACAGGTTTACATGAAAAAAAGGTTGTGAAATGACGATCTAGACCATGATTTCTTATGTACTTTTGGGTGATGAAACTGAATTTTCCATTAAAAAATTTTTTTGCCTCGTAGATTTCTCAAGTAAATCCCGGTTTTTACTGCGAAAATCCGCATTTTTGCAATATAAAGCGGGATTTACTTGGTAGAAAATTATCTAAATTGAAAATTCAGTTGCAGCACCCAAAAATACTTAAGTAATCATGGTATAGATCGCCATTTCACCACCTCTTTTGGGTGTGTTTCATGTAAACACAATAGCTTTTATTAGACTGTTCGTTTTGATGCCAAATTTAAAACATGTGTAAAATAACAAATTCTTATTGACATTGGGCTATATCCATCATACAGGGGGATTGCCAGCGGTTTGAAAGCTGTATCCTTTGTATAAACTATGTTTTATAATAACTTTAGGACAAAATATTATTATAGTCTTTAATGATATAGTGGAAAAATGTAAAAATGAACAATAATGAAACTAAACGTGTTTTTAGATGACCTCAATCTCGGAATTAGGTACTGAGGGTCAACCGCGAGACTAGGCGATTTTTTTTCTTGAAACATTTCTGTCTTTTACTAAATTTCTTTTGTTTATCATTAGCATACTTTCGTTACACATAAGCGTATGTATGTTGGTCCGCTATTAGATAAAAAATTATTCACATTTCCTTTGCTTGTATTTTTATCTACATTTTAGATGTGAGTATTGTATAATCTTATTCCCAAATGTTCCTAACAACGCGAACGTTGGCTTCAGTAGCCATAACTTATTAATTTCTTTACAGTTCTAGTTGTTCTACATTTCATTAATTTATCTATTTGCGCATTAAAATCTTAGTATTGTTCCACACCTACAGAGTTTGTATTAATGTATTTGTATTTAATATGCCATGTGCCACATAAAAAACTGCATATATTTTAATATTATTGCAGCCAAATAAAACCCTTTTCATTTTATATCCAGTGCGCTTGCTTTTAATATGAGTAAACCGTATTATTTCTGTTACTTTTATTGAATTAATTTCTGTCTCATTTATACATTAGGCTTGGAGAGCTTTATCATTGCACTTATTTGTGTCCTCCACTGTCATTATTAACCCTACTAGGATCAGAAAACTACCTCCAAATTTGGCAGAAACATACTAAGCTTTTTTGGTCGAAAAATTTTACTTGGGATGGGTGGTTTAAACAAACCCAATACCTCGAATCAATTTTAATAAAAATGGAACAATAATTCTGTTTCATAGACTAAACTAACAAATTTTACAATATGAATAAATACAAAATATGTACTAAACGAAATATTTCTGTCAAGCTCCTCCACAGATCCTTATTTTTATAAGAATAGTAACTTGATTGCAAATCAACAGCTATTCTCCGGACTACATGTGCTGCCAAACGTTGGAGTACGAATTGTAAGCCCAGCGCGTTAAGTCTAAAAATTACCACAAAACGCTTGGTTTTGATTGCAACAAACACCAACCGAATAACATATCCCTAACTAAAGGAACTCTGGTGCCAGCCGTTCTGGACCACTTGGATACTGCATTTTCGAGGTGCTGGCTCTCGCCAGTGTAAGGTCGGTCTGTAACAACTGGCCTGAGACTTTTAACTTATAAACATTTCGAATTCATGAGACTATGAAATAAAAGGATGTTCCATCTAGCGATTGATGGTCTGCAAGCGAAGCAACAGCCTGACATGAGCATGTCAGGTCAAAAGTGTGCTTCTAGAGGGTAAAATATGTACTGAACGAAATATCTATATCAAGTTCCTCTATGAATCCTTATTTTCCTAAGAATCATAACAGGGTTGCAAATCAAGAGTTATTTGCCGAGTGCTGAGAATAATATGCGAAAGAGAAAGAAATATTATCTATCTTCACGAAACCGTCATTAACAATTTATTATATATTTTTCTGTTTATCATCTTCAGTATCTAGTGGCATTATGTAATTATCGTAGAGTGATTTTCAAACCTGCGTTGATGTCAGATCGGACGATGTAGGAGGCCAATCTGTTCTGGAACTCTTGCAACTGTGGCGATGAAAGGAAAGGTTAATTTAAGTGTGGGACACTCACTCTACGAGCGACGTGGTTAGCGTCTAACCTCACTAGCACAGTAAAGATACGGAGAGTAAATAGGATGGTGAGTTCAAGGCTTCTGGGCCATAATTAACTGGAGTAATCAAGGAAAAGAAAAGCTAGAGATAAACAAAAGACACATATTACATATATACAATAGTACTATATTACAAAAAAATTAAACTATCACAGCATCAATGATACTGCATAACAAAACTCGTTATCAAATAGAAAAGAGTATTTATAAAATATGCTATATTACAAGATATACAGTATTACAATTTGCCTAACTGCAAGGTAAATTTGAGACGTTTACGAGAGACAAAGAATATATTACAAAAGATACGTCTCGTAACGTTGCCTCAATTCTCATAAATTATATATTACAACAAACTTTACTATTACCTAACTTCAAGGTGAACTAGAGGCTTTTACGAGAGACAAAATAGCTATATTACAAAAAATATGTCTTATAAATTAGCTCAAAATTCATCAACTTTAAATACACTCTTTAAAATGAAAATGCACCACGACTTACTTTATTATCAACAAAAGTGCATTACAATACTACGACAAAATATTGACAACAAGGAATCAAGATAAAAGTAATTACGAAATCGGTACTATGACGAAATATTTGCAACAGAGAATTTAAGATGTAAGTAACTACGAATTAATGTACAACAATGGATTAATTATAACAACGGATTTAAAATTTAATGTAACAAAAAAATAATAGATTTCGCTTGAATCTAATATTTTAAATTGGCCTTTATGAACCAAAGCTGCATGTGAAAATAATCCTTTTTACATGTAATAATCAAAAGTACTTATCTTTTGTTTTAATATCCTCATGAGAGAAATTTCTAAATAGGCTCTTATTCTCCGATGATAACAGATTTTAACTGTTAGAGTTAGATGGTTGGGGACCTCCATTTTGCTCCTCTAGCGTGATGTCACATGTGGTACCATTCCATTTTGGAGGTTGTGAAATCGTAGAGGACATGCTCGTACATAAATAATTTGTCGTCGAGACAAAATTAAGGAAATTTCTTCGCCCAGGTTTCCGTGTACTTGGTAGAGAATCTTAAATATGTGTTGTGTTGAAAAGCTTCGTGATAAAGACAAACGCAGTATCCTTATCCAAAAAGTTATTATCAAGAAAACGTATACAAAAACGTAGTATCAAAATTGAACGTATATAATATTGCTTAAAGCAAAAGTGTAACGTTGAGACGTTAAAAAGAATATATATTATTTTAAAAGAAAAATTGAACGTAAATAATTTTGCTTATTAAGAAAATAATTCTTGAGAAAGACCTCATGTGATCATGAGGTTCTTTAAATTATAATATCAGCTTTACAGGTCAAACAAAATTATAAATACGTCTAACTAGTTCAATGGTTCAACGAGAAAGAGTTTCACCCGGCGTTCTTTAGTTGAATTACAGTACATGGTGCGCTATCTATTATCGTGAACGTCAACGACACATGATTGTGGTCTAAGAAATAAGGGCTTTATTAGCACCAGGGTTTGTGGGAATAATATTTCCGATAATTTATAACTTTTCTAATAAATATTAGAAATGCAACGAAAGAAGCTGTTGAGCATTTCGCACGTTACGCAACATACCCAATAATTAGCGATATTTTAAATATTCATAATTGGATATTATTTCGTTATGACTGTAGCACCATCCCAGACCCTCGTAGCATACCGATGTCATTTTAAAATCAAAAATAGCAAGAGCTCTTAGATATTGCATCGTTTATATAACCGTTAAAGAGAGACGGTCCAATTAAAGTTACCCAAAATTTCACTCCATGCGATAACTGTATAAAAATGTTCTCTTTTACAATTTATCACCCATGGCGGGTTTTCTTAAATGTTTTCTTAACCGCTTCTCAAGTTACCGAGGTAACTCCTTGAAAATCTGGAATGATTTTGTGTTAGGTAAAGGGAAACGAGGCCCTACAGTTTATAGTGGAGTTCGAACCACATCTTGGGAATATACTATTTCGCGGTGAGCAGGGATTGAACCTGCCCTGCTAGGTATGCCAGTATGCAAGGTAAACGCGCTAAACCACTGAGCTACAGTCCCGTTCTGTGGACTAATATTTTGGAGCGAAGCCAAACATAATTTCTCATAAAAAAACCGCTGCGTAAGGAATCACTACTTCCACATCCAGATTATTCGTCCAAGTCACTTTAAAGGAAACATCTTGACTACATTTGCACTCTAGTATGTGGAAATTATTGGTCATAGAATTTTAATAATATTTGGGGTAGATGTCATAGAAAAGTTTAAGGAGTTTGTTTCTACCATATACGTTAAAAATGAAGTTTCTAGTTTACCGTACTTATTTTCCACTATTTACAACCTACCACCTCAATGGAGTCATCTCAAGCAGATGTCACTACAATACATACGTGTACTAACTTTCAAGTGAATATCTCAACTTGATGTTATCAATCCCATTAATAATGAAGCGGAGGTGGTAGAGTTTGAAAAATATTAGAAAGAAATCTGAGGCCTTGGTTTCTAGTATATCCACCGAATCCCAAATTTCTGTAGTCTTACCAGCTTGCTTTACTTATTTTCCCCTATTTGCCCCTATTTAATCCCCAACCCTTCAACGGCATCATCTCAAATTATGATCTAGTTTCAGACGTCGTTATAATACATACGTGTACCAAATTTCAAATGAATATCTCAATTTTATTTTATCAACCCTTTTCATATTGGAGTAGGGGTGGTTGGGTTGAAAAATATTATAAGAAAATCTGACGCTGTGGCTTCTAGTACATACACCGAATTTCAAGTTTCTGTAGTCTTACCAACGTTTTACTTATATTCCTCTATTTACCCCAAATTAACCCCCAACCCTTCAACCGAATCATCTCAAAATATAAACTAATTCCAGACGTCGTTATAATACATACGTGTACGAAATTTCAAATGAATATCTCAACTTTATTTTGTCAACCCCATTAATGGGGTAGGGGTGGTGGGGGGTTGAAAAATATTATAAAAAAATCTGAGGCCTTAACTTCTTGTACATACACCGAATTTCAAGTTTCTGTACTCATACCAGCTTGCTTTACTTATTTCCCCCTATTGACCCCTAAATAACCCCCAACCCTTCAACGGAATCATCTCAAAGTATAATCTAGTTCCAGATGTCGTTATAATTCATACGTGTACCAAATTTCAAATGAATATCTCGATTTTATTTTATCAACCCTTTTAATAATGAAGTAGGGGTGGTGGGGGTTGAAAAATATTATAAATAATCTGAGACCTTGGCTTCTAGTACATACACCGAATTTCAAGTTTCTGTATCTTACCAGCTTGCTTTATTTATTTTCCCCTATTTACCCCTATTTAACCCCCAACCCTTCAACGGAATTATCTCAAAATATAATATAGTTCCAGATGTCGTTATAATACATACGTGTAGAAAACTTCAAATGAATATTTCAATTTTATTTTATCAACCCTTTTCAAATTGGAGTAGGGGTGGTGGGGGTTGAAAAATATTATTAAAAAATCTGACGCTTTGGCTTCTAGTACATACACTGAATTTCAAGTTTCTGTACTCTTACCAACTTGTTTTACTTATATTCCTCTATTTACCCCAAATTAACCCCCAACCCTTCAACGGAATCATCCCAAAATATAATCTAATTCTAGACATCGTTATAATACATACGTGTACGAAATTTCAAATGAATATCTCAACTTTATTTTATCAACCCCTTTAATGGGGTAGGGGTGGTGGGGGGTTGAAAAATATTATTAAAAAATCTGAGGCCTTAACTTCTAGTACATACACCGAATTTCAAGTTTCTGTACTCTTACAAGCTTGCTTTACTTATTTCCCCCTATTTACCCCTATTTAACCCCCACCCCTTCACCGGATTTCCTCAAAAAACAATCCAGTTCCAGATCTCGTTATAATATATGCGTGTAAAAAATTTCAGGTCAATATCTTAAACCGTTCCGGAGAAAGCATGCGGACAAAAAAAAAAGTTACAGACAGACAGACAGACAGACCGACAGACCGACAGACAGACAGAACATTTTTTTTCGCTCAAATTTAAAATCTCGACGTTTCATGACATTCTAAACCTATTTCACGAATAAAAATTTTTGAAAATTTTTTTGCGATTACTATACTTCCAATCCACTACGTGGATGTGGAAGTAATTGAGAATTGTTTAAAAGGTCATAGACAAAATTCTATGATTTTTACATTATCACCGTTTTCCAAAAACGTACAGAAATTTCGATATGAATGGTTACATTTTATGACATGCATATTGACCATTCGCAAACTGTCCTAGCCTCTGAGGCGGAACATCGCAAAAACAAATCCATTGTACACTAAAATAACAATAACCTGGTTCATATTCGCGTGACCGAACTATTTAGTATTTTGTGTTTCCTCTCCAGTAGAGGACTTAAGCCGGAGCTGGATACTCCCCCCACCACTTTTCGTGACGTCATAGGTGGGCGGGGCCTATGTGGTGGGGGTGGGGGGTAATTAGAGTGGTGGGGGGTAATTAGAGTGGTGGGGTAATTAGAGTGGTGGGGGTAATTAGAGTGGTGGGGGGTAATTAGAGTGGTGTGGGTAATTAGAGTGGTGGGGGGTAATTAGAGTGGTGGGGGGTAATTATTGCAGTGGAGGGGGGTAATAAGAGTAATTGCATAACGAAAGTACTTACTGTAATTATTATGATGGAGGGGGGTAATGAGAGTAATTGCGTAACGAGAGTACTTACTGTAATTATTGTGGTGGAGGGGGTAATACCAGTAATTGCGTAACTAGAGTACTTACTGCAATTATTGCAGTGGAGGGGGGTAATAAGAGTAATTGCATAACGAGAGTACTTACTGTAATTATTGCAGTGGAGGGGGGTAATAACAGTAATTGCATAACGAGAGTACTTAGTGTAATTGCATAACGAGAGTACTTACTGTAATTGTTGTGGTGGAGGGGGTAATAACAGTAATTGCGTAACTAGAGTACTTACTGCAATTATTGCAGTGGAGGGGAGTAATAAGAGTAATTGCATAACGAAAGTACTTACTGTAATTATTATGATGGAGGGGGGTAATGAGAGTAATTGCGTAACTAGAGTACTTACTGCAATTATTGTGGTGGAGGGGATAATACCAGTAATTGCGTAACTAGAGTACTTACTGCAATTATTGCAGTGGAGGGGGGTAATAAAAGTAATTGCATAACGAGAGTACTTACTGTAATTATTGTGGTGGAGGGGGGTAATAAGAGCAATTGCATAACGAGAGTACTTACTGTAATTATTGTGGTGGAGGGGGTAATAAGTGTAATTGCATAACGAGAGTACTTACTGTAATTATTGTGGTGGAGGGGGGTAATAAGAGCAATTGCATAACGAGAGTACTTAGCGTAATTATTGTTGTGGAAGGGGGTAATTTGTGTGGTAAGTAGAACATAATGCTGTGACGCTGTAATCTTATTCACGGGAGTGGGGGTAACCCTATCCGTATAAAGGCAAAAGAGGAGTTAACATTTGATCATTGAATAGGCTAGGCTCCTATAGTAAATATTATTATGCATTCGTGTACGTCTTGTGGTAAAAGTTTTACGCGTGTCGACAATTTACGTCGTCATGAAAGACAATCGTGTGGGAATGATGGACCTCTCGCAAAGCGGCCCAGGGTTGATTCAACTCCTTCAACATCTAATATGCAAACATGTGATTGCTGTAATGTGACTTTAACAGCAACTCAGATGAAATCGCATAGAAGAACACTGCAGCATAGGACAAATTCATGTGCCCCTATGGTGGATGGTGTAGCTATTGTGCAATCAGCTTTTAAAAATAGAATTATAACATATCGAGTGCATTGTGAAAATAATTATTTAGATTTTACATTGTTCTTCAACGAAATCAGGCCAAAGATTCTAAACCTACTGGAGGAAGTGTTGAGGATTCATAAAACAGTGAAAGTAAATATGGAAACGTTCGCCAAGTACATTTTACCGACGCAAGATCTAATTGAAATGAAATCGTTTAATACTCCCAATAGTATTTTGGATGGATCCATGAATCTAAATGATGTTTTGGATAGTTTTGTGGATTCTATGGTTACGCAAAGTACTGAGTTCCAAGAACGTGATTCAGGTATGCTAATATTTTTTAAATTATAAAAAATAATGACTAATTATTATCTACTTTTTAGGTTGGGCCCTCGAACGAATTGCTTTTGTCGAAATTAATGTTAACAAGTACAGTCCTTTGGGTGGCTCATCGTACATAAAATTACCGAAATATATTGAAAATAAGAAGGCGGTAGTGAATGTACAGAATCAAGATCAATGTTGCTTTGCTTGGGCTGTGACGTCAGCGTTATATCCCGCAAATCACAATGTATCACACACATCATCATATCCACATTATTCGAGAGTATTAAATGTAACAGGTATGAATTTTCCGATAAAATTACGAGATATATCGAAATTTGAGGAAATGAATAATATTTCCGTTAATGTATATGGTTTAGAAGAGATGTTTGAAAATAATAGAATTAAGTATGAAGTTGTTGGACCTTTACGTTACTCAGGTAGAAAATTGTATACTCACGTAAATTTATTGCTAATTTCGAGTGAATGTGTTGGGGATGAGAATCACCGCTGTAGCAACGATTGTGCTAATAGTCACTATTGTTGGATAAAGGATTTATCTAAGTTAGTTTCCACCCAAGTTTCCGGTAACGATCATAAGAAACATTTTTGCGACGGTTGTTTACTGCACTTTAATAATGAACGCCACTTACTTCAACACCAGAGAAATGACTGTAATCATATTTACACAACAACACCCACGACTAAATTTCGGATTAACAAATTTGGTAAAGAAGTTGCTGAGAATATATTAAAATTTGAGAATATCGAGAAACAAATGCGTGTACCATTCGTAGTATATGCTGACTTTGAATCTATTTTGAAACCTATAAATACGTGCGAGCCAAACCCCGAACGTTCCTTTACAAATAAAACATTTAAACATGAGCCTTACTCCTTCGCTTATTACATTAAATGCTCCTTTGACAATTCTCTATCTAAATTTAATTTGTATCGGGGATGTGATGCAGCTCAAGCTTTTGTAACACATGTAGAGGCAGATTTAAGGAATATATATAATAGACATATGAAATATATAGTTCCAATGGCTGAACTCACAGCGCAAGAAAACGAAGACTTTCAAAATGCGACCGTGTGTGGTATATGTGGGGGGCTTTTCGAGGGAGAAGATATTAAAGTTCGAGACCATTGTCACTTAACGGGTAAAGTAAGATTCGGTGCTGCACATTCTGTCTGTAACTTAAATTACAAGTTACCCAACTTTATACCTATTATATTTCACAATATGAGCGGATACGATAGTCACCTGTTCATCAAAGAGTTGTGCAAATATAAGGATAAGGTTGGTGTAATAGCCCAAAATAAAGAAAAATATATATCCTTTACGAAACACATTTATATGCACGATTATGTTGATAAGAAAGGGGTTACAAAGAAGAAATATTTACAGTTACGATTTATCGATAGTTTTAAATTTTTGTCGGCATCATTACAAAATTTAGGCGCGAATTTAGATGACGATCAGTTGAGAACAACACGCAGTTTTTATAGTGATAATGATAAATTTAATTTAGTGAGACAGAAGGGGGTATTTCCATATAGTTTTATGGATAGTTTAGAGAAATTAAATGAAACTGAATTACCGTCTAAAGAGAAATTTTTTGATAATTTAAATAAAGAGCACATATCAGATGTAGATTATTTGCGGGCTAAGGATGTTTGGAGATTGTTTGAATGTCGTAGTCTTGGCGATTATTCAGATATTTATTTGAAATCAGACGTGCTTCTTCTCTGCGATGTGTTTGAAAATTTTCGGAGAATTTCTTTAGACAAATATAAACTGGATCCAGCCCAGTATTATACAGCTCCGGGGCTATCATGGGACGCAATGTTAAAATTAACCGGAGTAGAGTTAGAGTTGTTAACGGATATCGACATGATTCATTTCTTTAAAAGGGGCATAAGGGGTGGAGTAAGTCAGTGTTCAGAAAGAAAACATATAGCAAATAACAAGTTTCTGCCTAATTACGATCCCAATGAGCCATCATCATATATCACTTATCTAGACGCCACGAATTTATACGGACATAGTATGTCACAGATGTTGCCAACGGGGGGCTTTACGTGGTTGTCTGAGAGGGAAATCGGTGATTTAGAAATTATGGATATCTCGAGTAACAACCCCCACGGGTACGTCTTTGAAGTGGACATCCATTATCCAGAACATTTACACGATTTGCACTCAGACCTTCCCTTTTTAGTTGAAAGTATTGTGCCCCCCGAATCAAAATCAAAATTAACAAAGTTAATACCAAATTTGAATGATAAAAAAAACTATGTGGTGCACTACGTAAATTTAAAGCAGGCTATTAATAACGGGTTGGTGGTTACGAAAATACACAGAGTTCTTAAATTTAATCAATCTATGTGGTTAAAGAAATATATCGACTTAAACACCGAGATGAGAAATAGAGCAACAAATAAATTTGAAAAAGATCAATATAAATTAATGAATAACGCGGCGTTTGGTAAGACGATGGAAAATGTGGAAAACAGAACAGATATAAAGTTGGTTACTCATTGGGAGAGTATTAGACGCAGTATGGGTGCAAATGCATTAATAGCTCGTCCAAATTTTAAAACATGTTCGATATTCACTGAAGATTTTGTAGCGATCCATATGGGTAAACAAAAGATAGAATACAGCAAACCAATTTTTGTTGGTTTCTGCGTCTTGGAATTGTCAAAAACGGTGCTGTACAACTTTTTTTACAATGTGGTTAAAAGAGAGTTTGGAGATAAGGCTTCATTATTGTATACTGATACTGATAGTCTGATTATTAAAATTTTAACAGAAAATTTTTATGATTTTATGATAGATAACCATGACAAATTCGATACTTCGAATTATCAGCACGGTAATACATTTAATGTACCTAAAGGTCCGCCGATTTTAGGTAATTTTAAAGATGAGTTCCCTGCGGATCCAATAATTAGTTTTTATGGTACTGGAGCAAAAGCTTATTGCGTAAAATCGGTGGGTAATGAGCTAAAAAAGGCAAAAGGTGTGAAGAGATCCGTTATTCAAAAAGAGTTGTCAATAGATGACTACAGACAAATCGTTGAACAGGGTGGCTTAATATTCAGAAAAATGAATACATTTAAAAGTCAATTGCATGATATTTTTACCGAAGTAAAGAACAAAGTGGCTTTGTCTCATCGTGATGATAAGCGGTTTGTCATTCCCAACACAGCAAAGACATTACCGTGGGGTCACTCTGACATACAATTTTTTCAAACTGAGCAGGAACAAAATGTTCGGTGGTTAATGGCTGCTATTAATGATGTCCAAAGTAGTTCTGTTGAAATAAACAAGATGGATGAATTACTTGCAGCAATAGCGGAGTTAAGCCAGTAATGTGATTAAAAGACGAACGTTCGTTTAACGTAAAGGTCCAGAATATTTTAAATTAGGTTTATATATGTATTTTTTCATAGAGATATTGTAAACTAAGTTTTGTTAGGCAAGTAATTTAACATTAAATCGTATTTAATTAACGTTCAGTTCCAAAGTGTTATAAGTTGTTACCTTTATGTATGTAAAAAAAAACATCATAAGTTAATTTCACATTTAACATGTAATTGAAATTATATAATGTATGTGTACTTATATGTAATTAAAAATAAATGGGAACCCTGTTTTAATTTCTGTAACTATTATTGTAATAAAGTATTCGTAAAAATAATTATGTGTTGCTATTATACTTTACACCGGAATTCCTATTTGAAAGTAAATTATAGCCAGCGTGGTGCTTGACTTACGATGACGCGGCACTTGGCCTGGTGGTGTGATACATTTCAACCAATGAGCAGGAAACACAATTTCCCCTACTCTAAGAGTGGTGGAAATGGAGGGGTGAGCGTGGTGTATTTATACATTCTGGACGCTTCCAAAGTTCTCTTTGCCTTCAACTATCGACTGGTTCAATTGTGTGATCTGTGTTGTTGTGTTCTGTGCCAAGTTTCACTTGAAATTTTAAATTGTAAGTACATTTATTTGTTTCAATTCCGATCATTTATCTCATAATGGTGAGAAATACTGTTTCTGGTGGTAGCCGTAAAAAGACCAAAGAGTCCGAGGCTAGTAATGCTCAGAGGATGCTACAAGGTGTGGCATTCTTAACAAACTTCGTATCGGGCCCTGCTACCACAGTAGGTGCTTCAGTTACAACGACAACAAATGCTGTATATGCTGCAGCTCCAGCGGCTGGGTCTTCTAATAATAATGTTACACTGACACCGAGTGGTAGCGCAGCAGGTCCGACACCCCTAGAACCTGGTACTGGAAGTATGGGCCCGACATACAGCATAGCAGGTAGGCCGGGATTGGGGATAAATATAATTTCCGATATTAGAATCCCGGCTCCAAACGCATCATCTTCAAAAGCCACACCTAATGCAACCTCTAGCGCTAGTACTAGCACTGGTATTCATTGGTCAGTTCATGGCAGTCAACAGAGGCACGCTGTAAACCAACCTGACGCGGACATTCATCCTGTAATTCATATCTCCGACGACGAAGCTAGAGGAATTCATTCCGAATTCGCAGATGATTTACAGGATCGTGAAAGCGATTTTCTTGATGCTGAGGAGCTCATTCGTTTAGATGCAAAAGTGAAAGCATCTAAAAGGACAGCTTCTGCATCGAGGAGTCAGGATGGGCGTCGCGTTACCTTCCAACCCTCTTGTGCATCTATATCGTTGGTTACTAGTGATGACTCTGAGGACGACTTTGTGAAACCGTCAGGAATCAAAAAGCCCAAAAGGGGTGCTATTCATAACGATGACTCCGATAGTGACTTTGTTGTTAAGCCTAAAGTTAATGCAAAAAATAGTAAAGTAGAGAAATCTAATAGCCGTAAAACAAAGTCATCATCGACGGCATCTGGGAGTGTTCGGGGCAGGGGTCGACGTGGTGCAAACCCCAACACAAAGTCGTTGTCATCGGCATCAGGCCGTGGTCAAAGAAAGGTGGCTACTCCACTAACACCGGACTTTTCCGACGCTTCACGTAATATTATTCAATACAATATAGTTGCTTTAAATACAAATTTACCCGAACCGTTAATCCCTATCCTCAACGATCCTCCTAGGCCTGTGATAAAAACTGTAGGCAGAGGTGTAGGAGGAAAGGGTAGATTAATGAGCCTTAATGGTGAGGTAAATCGCGACGTGGCCAATAGTCCGGTTTTAGGCGGTAGATTTGACGACGCCGCATTAGAACAACCAAGCTGTTCTAATGCGGTGCCGCCACAACCATCCTCAGGTGGCAACGACGCGTTAGAAGAAGCTGGCACTTCTAACGCATCGGTGCCATCACCACTCCGAGCACCAAGTCAGAATTCTACACATTCTGACATAATGTTCGGGGCGGTGCCACAGCTCGAACCTGTGGAGGAAATCGCAGAACTGGATGATATTCAAATTGAAGCATTATTAAATATCCTTTCACCAGTTCCACCTATTCAGAATCCCTTAGATTCTGATTCGGATTGTGATTTTCTTTCGCAGGTGGCGGACCGGCATTTGTTTAGAAGTGCCTTTAAAAATCTCAAAGATTTAAGGGCACAAAAAAAACAAAAGTACGATGAAGATGTAGCGGCGTGCGCTAATGATGATTTGTTGCAACAGCAGGCTAAGGCACAGGAAGCCAACGTCGAAGAGCGGCTTCAGCAAGCTGAAAATTTAAACTTGGAAATTGAGAGGTTGCAATCTCAAATTACACGATTAAGTTTAGAAAGGGAACAAATTATCATTAGCGCAAATGCAGAGAGGATTGATGCCCAACATATAATGGAGGGCGTCAATAATCGCCGCAACGCTGCGGCTAAGTCCCGTCGAGAGCTGGAAGGTCTTGACAATAAATTAAAAGTTCTTGGCCAGAACATATAAATAAAGGCAGAGAGGTTATATTTTATAATTCTATAAAAAAAAAAATTGTACATGTAGTAATTATTAGGTTTATTTTTTTTTATTAGATAGTGGTACATCTTTTATAAAAATTATATATAATTTTGTCAAAAGAAATCTGTTTAGTTATAAGTATCATTAGTGTAAGTTCTTATATCTGTTTAATTGTAAGCAATATCAGTGTGTGAAAATTTCTTTTTTTAAATATTAAAAAAATAATAAAAGAGAAAAAAATTAATGACCATAGAAAAATAAAAAACCCAACAAAATCTATTTAGTTGTGAGTATCATTACTTTATCTATTTATTTATTATTAATGTGTGTAAAATAATTAAAATTGTCAATAAATTAATTTTTAAAATATGTATTTTCTTATTACTGTAGTCATTCACCCCTCCCTTTACCACCCCTTCCAAAATTTTTCCTTGTTACAGAGTTACATATTAAACGCAGAAACTCAAATGAAGAGAAGTATACTAGTTTCTCGTCCACTTTATTTTACGCTTAAAATAGAAAGTAAAAAAAACAAACATTTTCATAAATAGATCTATTTATTTACAAATAATAAAAACATTTATATAAATTATGTACAAGAGAAATAACCTAAGAACTAATCTATATATTTATTTACTTACAACTCTAATATAGTAAATAATTTATAACACAAATTCGCCCAGTTCTTCCTCTTCGGGAGAATCTTCATCAGTCTCGTAATCCGAGTCACTGGCACTCATCGACTCCGTCTCCAGCGACCAAGCTGACGGAGAAGAGGGTCTGCTTGGTGGCTCCACTTCCATGGATGGACTATTCGGCGGCTCTGCATCCATTGGTGGTAATGTCCCCCACCAATCGCTACTATCTGGACCCTCTTCGTGTTCCAGATCTTCTAGATAGTGCATTTGTACCACCCAATTGCTACTATCTGGGCCCTGTCCATTATATGATAGCCCCAACATCACATCGTATTCCCAAAAAGGTGTTGTTGACTCTGTGGAATCGCTGGAACTAACTGCATTGTCTTGGGAAGCCATTTGTTTTCACAAGCTTTGCAGTTTTACTGAGGTTCAAGAGACGAGGAGTTTCTTATATTAACGCACCCCACTCCAACAAACCCTACATTAACAAGAGTGGGTAGTAAGTTTCTTACAGACGATTTTTTAAAGTATCAGTCATCAACAAGATAAACAAGAGTACATGAGGCTGTAAGTGGATTTACCCTCACTTCCCTCAGCGGGTCACAATAGAAAATGCTGGGTGTGTAATCAAGAAATTCAGTTTTTGAGGTAGGGATTTAATTAGGGTGTTTGATCGTTATTGTATTATTGTTGTTCCAAATAAAATATATTTCAATAATGAATATTAAACACTTAAATAAAGCACATTAGTGTAGTATAAATATTTTTATTTCTGTATTACTGATACATAAGTAAATAACATGATTATGCATATTTTACATTATTTAAAGTTTAATAAATTATACAACATCCAATTTGTCAATCCAAGAATTGTGTTCTTTGGAAAGTCCAAGCCATTTGACAAATATTTTGTTTCCTTTTCTTCTTAAAACTTTCTCTACTAGATATATATCGGGATATTTAGTTTTTTGTAACTCCATTTCATAAAAACATCCTTTAATTGGTTGTCCATACATATCTTCAAGCTGGTAAGTTGTTGGGTTAGTTATGTTTATTTTGACAATTTTGAAAAGTTCGGTTGAATAATTAACTGTAAAACCTTTTTCAAATATGCCTTTGTATGCACTTATTCGAACTACATCACCAATATGAAACTTGGGTTTTAAAGCAATCCTAATGTGATTATATGCATCCAAACGTGTGGTTGGCTTAACATCAGCAGGTTTCATGCCAATAGTTCGATGTGTTTTATTGTTGTACTTGTTTGTAATGTTGGATAGAATATCGAACCATTTGTATTTACCTCTGGCTGAGAATTCTTTATATAACCAATTTTTTAATGTTCGTATCACTCTCTCCACAATTGCAGCTTTTTTTGTACTATATGTAGAGTAATGATTAATGGCATACTTTTTCATTAAAGTGGAAAAGTTTTTATTGTAAAATTCCGTACCCTGGTCGCTTTGAAGATTCTTAGGTGAGTAGTTCGATTTTTGCAAAATGCTCCTCATACCCTTCGTAATTTCTATACCCGTTTTATTTCTTAAGGGTCTTGTCCACACATATTTCGAATAGCAGTCGATCACTACGAGGATATATCGATAACCTTTATTAAGGTTCGCAAATGGCTGCATTTCAGCCAAATCCATTTGCCATAAATCGCCATAGCCCTTGATAATTGTTCTTCTTCTACGAAAATTTTTTCGGGGTAACCTGTGCAGTTCCTGCACAACGGCCTTCTTTGTAGCACTAATTTCCATGTTAACTTACTGGATCCAATGGGTGTGCAGAGAATACACTAAGCTGTTACATGTTTGCCGATAGACTAATTTCTAATAAGTTAATTCTTCTAATTTATTAATTTTGTCAATTATTTTCTGAAGCTCTCTAGCTTGCTGAGAAATTGAATTTTCCACTGTTTTATGTTCCTTATCAATATCCGCTCGTATTTGTTCATTAATATACTTTTTCATCTCTGCAACAACCCGTACATTTCCTTTATCAATTTTTTTCGGAATTTCCTCATTTACATAAGTTTTTGCAGTAGCAACAGCTAACAAAACTTGACCATTAACGTACTTTTCCATTGCCGTAATAATTAAGTTAGTGGCCTCATCCATAGCCTTGCGGATGTCTGCAAAGAAGGTAGTAAGTCGCTCTTCAACATAGTTACGTGTTACACCATCCTGACTATCCACCGGTTCTCCAATGTTCTTTAAACGTTTATTCTGAATATCGAAGTGATTATCTGCAGTGAGCTTAAAGCCAAGACCTGGTGGACCGCGCACGACTAATGATTTATTAGCGCCGCCTCTTCTGCGTCCAAATTTATCAATTGTGTTGTGACCAGGTA
This sequence comes from Stenurella melanura, assembly GCA_963583905.1. Taxonomy (NCBI): domain Eukaryota; kingdom Metazoa; phylum Arthropoda; class Insecta; order Coleoptera; family Cerambycidae; genus Stenurella; species Stenurella melanura. The sequence continues at coordinate 20,139,600 of OY757311.1, read as the reverse complement.
GCATTTCTAATTACATCTGATCTGATTTAAGCATTTCACAGTATATTATACTTCCCCATTATAATTTTGTTAATAGATTATTTTTTCTTCTCTCATTTCCTCCAACAAACTAATTATTTCATTATTAACACCACTGTTACCTGCCATTTTTGAGCTATACAGCAGACGTAGACGATCTACCAGCTCTTTTGGCTTATTCCAATAAACATAATCGACACCTCTACTATTGTATATTTTCTGAAGTGGCATTTGTGGAAAACCCAAACCGGTTCTCGATCTCGTCACTATTGTAGAAGATGTTAGTGGTTTTATAATATCACTGAATTTCCTCCATTTAGTTTTATTCAAACCATTTTTTGCATCATAATTCTTATATGCCGCTCTTGTCTTTTTTAATATTTCACCATATATTTGATACTCTTCGTCACCAATAGATACTTTATCACTGCGTAGTATTGACGGATACTTCATAAATATTACATCATACAACTTAGGACTGCCAGGATACGTTCCCAATGCCTTAGTACCATACCACAATGTAATGTCCCCATTAGAAAAGCGCACCTCGGCGTTACCCATTCGTAGTTTGCCTGTATGGGGATCTAGACGTACACCGTATACAGTGTCATATTTATAGTGACCGGACTTTAAATTATCTAAATGTTGTTTGATCACGTCACATTTCTTTTCTGCACTACCAACGGATCTTTCTGAACCTGGGGTACTCATTAATGACGATCTTGGTGGTGTTTCCATATAATATGCTTCAGTTGCACTATTCTCCCCATCTTCACTGCTACCTTCAGATGTCGCGTTAAGCGTACTGGTACTAGCTTTTGCACTGCCTTGAGATTGCGTTGATTTTTGTGTCGGTGTTGGCGGCGCCTGGTTATGTGATTTTACCTGTGAGGCAGATATTACTTTTAAAGGTTTTGTTATGGGTTCATAAACCTTTTCAAGTGCTAATTGACTCTCAACATTTCTACGCTTCAGTGAATTAAATTTTTTACGCACAGAATCAGTAGCTTCAACTAGTTGTCGTTTGAGGTTTACTTCCCTTGCCATGTCTCCATCGATATTGCTATTGTGTTTAATCTTCATTTCCAGTGTCTAACCTCACCGATGTAATCTCGATGCTGTCTACAGGCCGATTGAATCTTTAATTCTAATACTTTACGGATATATGAAACTATCAAGTCCTTTCCTGTATCTACCCTCATTCACCTCTCTATCCTTATCAATTACAAGAAACCCATATTTGTCTTTCCAACACTCTACACACATTTCTTGAAATTGCTTAAAAGATATGTCTGGTGAGACATGGTCGGAGAAAATGTGATGTAAGTTCATATCATCCTGTCTGAACATCGCTATAAAATTAGCGTTGTCCCTAACAAGTTGCTTAGGTATGCGAGAATATGTTTGTGCCAAATAAAAACAGTCTACATTTCTATGGCGACCCATTGAGAAAAAGGTGCGAATTATGTCTTGCTTTTCACATATAACATCATCGAATATAAATATAGAATCAGGCTTGGCTTCAGATGGTTGCACTATTTCCGCATTATTATTAAAGGTGTAAAACCCCAATCCCTTAACTGGTGTTAATATGTTGCGCAAGTACTCATACTTGGGTTGATTTAAAGACTTTGAATATAGGTATATATTTGCGAAACGTAATCCAAGGGGGTGAGTAATTAGAGATATCATTAAGTTCGTCTTGCCACAATTACTTGGACCAATTAGAAGTCCACGAACAGTTGACGGAAGTAGTGACCCATGGCGCGATTCGATTTGTAATCCACATCCTACTTTTTCGTCTAAATTGTCTATAGGAAACTTCTGTCTCTGCTTTACAATACGCATTGTACCACGGTTGAAGACTATATAAATAGATCTATGCATTACAATTGTTATTTAAATGTTGTCAGTCAAGCAGCGCACAAGTAAGAACCGCCGTTTTTTAAAGGTCGGTAAGGGGGTAGTAAATTCCCTAATAAATAAGCTTCCATTTGAACTGCATTTACCCGGTGGTTACCAGTATTGTGGTCCAGGCACCAAATTAAAAAAAAGATTAGCGCGAGGCGATCCAGGTATAAACAAGCTCGACGCTGCATGCAAGCAGCACGATATTGCATACGACCGAAACTCGGGCGATTTATCAGCTCGACATAGAGCAGACTATCAACTTGAACAAGCTGCGTGGAATCGAGTTAAATCCAAAGAAGCAAGTTTAAAAGAAAAGGCTGCCGCGTGGTTGGTTACGACTATAATGAAGGGAAAACAGCGTCTTGGAATGGGATGTAGATCAACAAAATCTCGTAGTACAAAAAGAAAAAATATAATTAAAAAGAAGAATAAAAACAGGAAGAACGTTAGAAAGGTAGCCTTTGGTGCTGGGATAGTACGCAAGGTTCGTGATGATCTGCGTAAAACTGGTGGTAAGCGATCTGTAGCTAAGGATACTAGAAAAGTTATGCAAATAGCGCTTCAAGCTGCACGGCGACACATGAGATCAGTTGGCGGAAAACGAAATATTCGTACGCCTCGCATAA